>OY728138.1:1712037981-1713395064 GCA_963277665.1 Viscum album | reverse complement strand
TAATCCCTATTTGATACACTACTACATGGAAATCTATTAAATAATATTATATTCCAAAATTATACCATTCCTAGCATGCCCACTGAAAAGTTCCCTCTAATATGTGGGAAGTGAGTGGCCATTGTCAATATGTCCATGATTACCCATACTCTGTCACATATTCATGGGTACCTAGGTAATCCAATAAAAAAATACATAGTGACATCATCTCACTTCCACTTAGGAATAGAAAATGAATGTTGAATCTCTGCTATTTTTTGGTGTCTCTCCTTCTCCTACTGAATGGTGTAATACTAAGTAACAAAACCAACTATCTCTCTCTGTATACCATACCACTAGTACTTATGGTATAAATCATGTTAAATATTCATAAGTACAAGACATAAATCCTAATTAGAGACATGAGACTCTAACATTATTTCCTTTAGGATGTATATAAGAACCCAAACACATCCATGAATGTGCAAGACCACATCCTCATCAACGGTCTAATTAGGCAGTGTGTCCTCACCTGAAATTCTCTCTCGTACAACCAGGCCCTCATAAATAGAAAAGCTACCTTATCTTTACTATATCCATAAGTGAATATTTTATGGATTAATATAAAATAATATATTGTCTCTATTTCACTTGAACCTATAATTGAATCACAAAAAATATGTTCATCAACTACCACTCTCTAATGGCCTCATAAACTACCTATTTTAGAGACTTTTTACTTGGAGAATTAGAAAATACATTTCCTTTATTTGTTGTATAAACATGATCAAAGTCAAAATACTATAGGTATTCAACCCATATTACAACCATAGATTCAAGTCACATTATATAAATATATACTTGAGGCTTTTGTGGTCTGTGTACACCACAAAACACTCTCTGATTAAGTAATGCCTCCAACTATGCAAGTAATGAACCACAACTTCTAGCAATAGATTGTGTGACATGTAATTATGTTCATGAGGCATAAAATTAAAAAAAAACCCTGTATTCCCAAAATATATATCCCTTTATCAGAATGGCTCCCATTCTAGTGCTTAATGCGTCACAATAAACTATGTATTCTCTACTAGTCTCTGGTAATATCGGGATTAATGCTGAATTCAATCTCCCTTTCTTCTCTAGAAAGGTTTTCTCATTTTCTTCTGAACCTGTAAACATGACACATTTCATGGTCAAGCTGGTTAGTGGTGCTTAAATCCAAGATAAATCCTATATAAAGATCTTATAATATCAATTCATACCTTTTAAAATCTTTATTTCAATTATTATCATGGGTCACTCCTAGGAAACAATATCTCTCACCTTCTTGGGGTTAACTGATACTCTTATTCTAGAGATGATATGACCCAAGAAGTGGACCTTTTCAAACCAAAATTCATATTTGGTGATTTTAGCATACACCTATTGCTCTATCAGTGTGTTTAAAATGATATCAATATGTTGGGAATGTTCAGGTGGATTATTTTAGTACACCAAGATGTCTTCCATGAAGACAACCACAAATTAATCAAGATGCGGGTGGAAAACACGATTCATAAAATCCATGAAAACTTTTGGTGCATTTGAAAGACCTTAAACCATGAAAAAATAATCATATAATCCATATCTACTATGAAATGTTGTATGAGGTATACATAATGCTCTAATACAAAACTGATTCTATCCTGACCTCAAATCTATGTTGTATTAAAACATTACTCCTTGAAGTTGGTCAAATAGGTCATTTATCTATGGTAAGGGAAACCAATTCATAAAAGTAAGCTAGTTCAATCAAAACTAAACCATGAAAAGACTAAGGGTACCAAAATCATTAGAACAAAGTATAGGTGAACACCACTGAGATGTATAAGTCCATATAAAACCTCTAACTTCAAATCATCTAAAAGCCTCTTGAGATCCTGAATCATCATAGTATCCATCTTATAGGGAGGAATGGATCTTTGTGCTACTACTAACACTGGATAGATAATAAACACTAAATATATCTCTCTATAGTGTTAGTCCATAAAAATCATTAGGGAATAAATCCATAAAACACTCTACTACTATTGGGAAATCAGCTAATGTGTTCAATGATCATCCATATAAATTCTAGAAATCAAGGTTGTCACTCCACCCAACCAATGATGGTTAGGTCCATATCAACTATCCTGGACATCCCATTCACCCTTTGGAATATATCTATCACCCAATTTTCATATAAAATATACCCTTTAGTGATAGAAATTGAAATAAGTATGATTAGGAACCAACCATTTCATCCTGAGAATGATGTCAAAACCTATCATCTCAAGTATGAAGAGGTTCTATAGGAAATGATACCTGTCTATATTTGTAACATCCCAGGTAAATAATGAATAAAACATTTTCATATTTATTAATATTTGTGAATTAAATATTAATTTTACTTTAAAGGGGTTTCTATGTTTGATATCATACCCGATACGCAACAAAGAGTTTCTTTGAAATCTTACGTTGCACACTAGTAATAAAATAATATTATTTTAAATGGTAGTTAACACGTAGCCATTGTATTGGAGGGAATGAATATAAATAACTAAAATATTATTATATATGTTTTTTAAATGTTTTTACATTTATCCAATAAAGTATAAAGGCTTAAAATACGGAAAGAATTCAATTTTAGGCATATGTACTCTAATTTTCACTAAAGGTCCACTTATCGCCTTTTGATGGAGAACCGTCATTAAATATAGTATTGTTCACTCTTATACATTCTATTGGACCAAATAAAATTCTTCTTTAGAATCGGGACATCAAAATTTACTTTGTGTAAATTTTTGGTATTTTTCCGATAAAGATCATTTTTTAATGAATAGTGAAAAATGTTGTATTTTAATTAAAAACCTCTTTTTAATATAATTTATTTATATGATTAGATTATCTTTTTAATTGTTTTTAAAGTGAAATTATAATATGTTTTTACCATTTAATCCAATTGTTGTCGTTGGAATTAATTTCACTTTGAAATTGGACTTAAACTAGTGTCAATCTTTTGATACTTTTTGTTTCATAAAAACACGCTATTTGTTTTGACAGTGGGAATTAATTATTAAATTAATTAATGAAACTTATATGTTTTGAGTTTTGTAAAATATACATCATTTTTGAATTCAGAATATCAAATATAGCTTAGGGTGAAGTTTTGGTATTTTTCTGAAAAACTTCAATTTTTGATGAATAGTGAAACCACTAAGTGGTACTTAAAAAACTGATTTTTCGTTTAAATGAAACTTTACCACTTCTGTGTTTTGAATTTCAAAAATCCGACAAACATGGTTTTCATTAAGAAATAAAATGTGGTTTAATGGGATTAAAATAATTTTTTGGTGAATAGTAACTTTTATGTTTATTAATCGCGATTAGAGGTAATTAGTGTAGTTTAAGGTAAAAGTAATGTTTTAATATTATGAAATGACCTAGACACATGTACTACCATTATTTGATGTTTCATGGCCAACCAATACAATCCATGGGTCAACTTGGGGACACCATGGAGCCACTTTGGTAGGAAAATGACATTAATATCTTTTTATTTAAAGTTAAAATAAAAATGTCACAAACATGATTTGTTTTACTAAAACAATTTTTAAAATGGGGTTATACAAGTCAGATTTTTTACTATAAATATTCATTAGAAATCTATAAAGATTTCCTACATCGTGATATTTTTATTTATAATTTTTAGACATTAAATAAATTAAATTATTTATGACACCATGATGATGCAACGATTACCTCATTATTTAACGATTTAAATAAAATGAAAAGATAATGTAAAATCTAAGACCTAAACTTGTCAAAAACCTATTGGATGGGTGGATTTCGAACTCTTATCACCTTATCCTAGAAATATATAATTTTGGGACTTTTAAAATCCGAAAAGTATTTTATAATAAAGTAAACTTTTATAACTTTCCAAGAGTTCCCCTCCTCTCCTCTTATAAAAGGCCTCCACCTCTACCTTCTTACCCACACCTCTCAAGCCTTTGGTTCGGCCAATCTCTACCCATTTTGTCTCTCTAAATCCCTCTATTACTCTTAGAATCCTCACTTTGTGCAGAAGTCTTCCCAAGGAATCCTTTGAGCTCAAATCAAAAAGAGTTACCCGTTTTAAAGGTAGTATGTTCTCCTGTGTTCTTTTGTTTTATTTTTCTTCTCCAACCCCATAAACTCTTTTTATTCATTTCTTTTGTAACAAATCCAGTATCTTAAATATATTAGGATGTTTTTATAAGAATAATTCGAGATACACTTACACACACCTATATCTAATGGTTAAAGAACATACTGTTTCTGTGGATGGCGAATTTATGCCTCACGAAACGATGATTGTTCAATATTCTTTCAACACCTTCAAAGGTGGAAATTAGGATGTCACTATATTTATATATGATATATAATATGTTTATGAATTCCTTAAGCTTCTGTATTTTTCATTTATGGTACACCTTTATGGCTTCCATTATGGGTATATGCGATATCTTCATGTTAGGAAGTGCGGACTACCGCCCCCTCAAAGTGATTTGATTCGTTAATGCCATATGTGGGACGTATAAAGGATGGATTTAAAGTTATTATATATGATTTATGTTACATCTAAATGATGAATATAATTCTGTAATTAAAATATACATACCTATCATTTAGTTTTAATTCCATTAATATGACATAGAAATGAAAGTAGCATTCATGCGTACGTACGGCTTACCATCTCCATGAATGGTGCATTTCATTTCTTACCTCTAAATGATTATGAAATACTATAAATACATGTATATGATGGATATATATGATATATATGATATACAAATCATGAATATTATTCTGTATATAATGAATCTTTGACCACACGAACAACATGTAATTGTAAAAAGTCCACTTTCGACTTAAGAACCAAATATCGACAAAACAAACATTATTAACTAAAATTATTACATAATGCTTATAACATGGAAATAATTGATATAAAATGAATAGTAATATTGAAAAAGGTTCTTAAGCAAGTATAAATTAACACTAGTTTATTATTCAGGAGATTAAATAGCAATCGAGTCAAGTCAGACCCGAGGTAAGGGACTGCGTCTCAATCTCCTTTCATTGAGGCATATTTTGTTTTATACACAACTTTCTTTTATACGGTGTATAAACCCCTTTGACTTTTAATTTTATAAAAAAGGAATCTTTTTCTTTGAATTGTTTTACTAAATGACAAAACAGAATGTTTCTTTTAACATAGGCGGTGATAATGACCTTTTCCGCCGCCGCGAGTATTATTTGGTCTTTGGCTTCCTCAACAAGCCGCAATGTTTTTAAATAAAATAAATACCATATACTCTTTTATGTATTTTGGTATTTAAAATGGTTTTTATAATAGATTTTTTATGTCAATATATTTAAGTGATATATTGTGATCAATGTGTGGAAATGTTTTCTTTCCATTATATTTGTTTTATGTCTTATGATTATATAATGGTACATGGACATTTGATGGGTGGTTACATGATAAACCATATAACGGGTGGTGCCATGAATACTAGGACGGGTGGTTACGTTATAACCTCCAATGCATTGGGTATGGAAGTCGGCCGTATAGCTATTCCATTAAGTGATATGTTTGTAAGTCGACCGTATGGTTATTCCATTTAAGTATGTTTATGTCCCAAGTTACCTTTATAAGTTATGTGTTCTTTATATGGGTTTTGTGGCAATATTTTTGTTCCAAAAGGGTAAGTAATGTTCTTTTATTTAGTGAATAGTTTTTACTAATTTATAAAGGTGAAAGGTATTACTTTGATAAAGTATACATGGTTTACTTGTTGTTTTGAAAAACTAACAGTTTTCATTCATTGTGTATCCCTTACTGAGCTTTTTATGCTCACCCCAAGTTTTTTTTTTGAAATGTTTTTCACAGGACTTAATGTGGAATAGGGTCAAGGATGGGATCAAGGAAAAGTCATGCTATCTAAATCATGGAACTGGACATGTATCTTTTTAATAGTTTTTATTTTATGGAAACTTAGTAGAAGTTTCTACTTTGTAATCTTTTGATATGTAGTATTTATGTCCTAATTCTCTAAAACTCTAAACCTGAAAATATCCTCAATGTGAATTATTAATCTAATTCAATATTAAGTAAGGTTTAAGGCTGGGGCCTTATAATATCAAGGGGGACTCCATTCAATGGTGTATATTATCTGATTAAATTCATAATAGATAATTTAGTTTCATAAATCCATATAAATACTCTCTCTAAAGGAAAAGACACTCTATAGTTTCCACAAATATAAAATAGTGATAATTTCATGTATCTAATAGAATATAAACTAGCGTAATGGCTACCAAGATCATACATATAAGAGTAGATAGACCAGTTATATTATCCCCATTGATTGGATGCACTGAATATATATTACCTAATATGTGCCCTGAGATATAGTCTTACAACCCTAGGTAGGCACAATCATCTAGCACTATAAGTCTAGTGTCTTGCTCTCTTGTCCAAGACAACTTCCCCAGCCTAACCGACCAGTAGTACCCCAGCTCCCGGTTTGAACCATAGTTTTTTATCATCCTCCTAATAGAGAAGATGGTGCGAATACTATTCCACTAGATTTTGTTGGAAATTTAAAATTTTGTGATTTCAAAAAGAAACATTATGTTTGATAGCATATAATATATGCAACACTAACCTTCAATGAACAATGAAATATTATTATTTAAATGTAACCAATATAACCTAGCCATTAATAAGAGGGAACATATAGTATTAATGAAATTATCAAATATATAAAGTTTATACTCATTTATAATTTATTAATTAATTTTTTTTAAATAACACACAAATTTTTAGCAAAGTAATTTAATTTTTCAAAAATACATTTTCTTCAAAAATGGGTTTTCTTACTTTTTTATGAGGGAATATTATAATTAATTTTGGTATGTTTTAGAAAGTTATTTTTAAAAATTAATTCTATTTTTAAATTCAGCATTTAAAAATTATCTTAGTATTAATTTAATCGAATTTTATAAAAATATTTATTTTTCAAGGAATAATGAACAATATTGCTTTTTATTGAGAACTGTATTTAATTTTAAAGTCATTATAAGGTAAAATTATAATTTGGATTAGTTTTAAATTTTAATTAGTTCATTATTATTTCAAATAAAATAATTACTATTTTTAAATTTATTTTTTACTTTAATTTTGTATAAAATCATTTTATTTATAAAAATGACATTTTTCGGAAAAACAATTTTTTGGGGTTTTTTCGGTTTGGTTTCAAATTAAATTATGAAAATTTAATGTTCCAAATTTTGAAAAATGGATTCCATATTTTTAATTATTTTTTCATGATTTATAAAATTTTTCCATTTTATTTTGGACAATAGGAATGTTAACCGTTGTAATTATTTTATTACAACGGTAAAGGGTAAATCAGGTAATTTAGGTTAAAAATAAAATTATAGTAACTATTAAATGAGCAAAAAACTTATATAAATATTATTTTATATTTTTATTTGGAAAATAACCATAAAGGGTAAATTTTATGTCCTTTTGGGGCCACTTTGATGAGATTATGACCATTATAGTATATTATTTGAAAAAATGTCAATCATATCACACTCTTGTTTTTCATAAGTATACTATTATCTAGAAGAAATGTTTGACTATAAATAGAATTTTGAAATTTAAAATGTTTATCTTCACCATGTTAATTACTTTTAATTTTTATCGAAGGAATAATTACTTTAAATGCTTCCAAAACACCAATGCAGTAATTATTTAATTAATAGAAAAGTCAAAAACATGATATTAAAATTTATAAAAGTAATATACTTTGAGATGATTAATATAATCTATTAATTTTATAGATTTGTTTTACATTTTAGGTATATTTTAAAATATTTTTTTCTAATTTTATGTTTTATACTCATATTATTGAAGTTAAAGTAATAATAATTTCTAAATATTACATAGTGTATATTTTATAGTAAATAATTTTTAATTAAATGAAATATCACTTCTAAAAATCTTAAATTTTTCTAGGTTATTTTTATAATGTTTAAAATATTGTAGATAATCTATTAATGGGTATTTTTTTCTTTTTATGGAAACTATATTAACCCTCAATGATAAAAAAAAATCATGTTGTCGTGATGAGAGTAAAAGTGGTTAGATAACGGTTAAAGCCCAAAGAAAAGGGTAAAACTATTGTAAAAAAATTATATAATTTTTAATATATAAGGGTATTTATACCAACACTCATCTTATATTCTAAATAATATACTTTTTATCCATTGGTAATTTAAGATTAATTTTTATTAATTTAATATTTTAGGAAATTACAAGAGTGCCCCTCCACTCTCTTATAAAAGGGAACCTATTCTTATCATTTCTTCACACTAAAAACCCATTTTTGTTTGTAAATTACCTTCAAAAATACCTTACTATAATCCCTCTCCACATTATAGAGGTCTTGTTTTAGAAACAATATCAATCATATTGGTCTTAAAGTGTTAATAAAATTATGTTTTACAAAGAAGACGTATAGTTTTTATCTGCATGTTTTAGTTTTGTTTTTTCCTTCATATCTCTAAAAACATATTCAACCATTATAAAATAGTAAATAAATTTTACAAAAATATTATATTTTATTATGTTAGTTTCATGACTTATATCTAAATCGTCTTCTATAAAATGGGAAAATCATTCATCATTCTTGTGTACGGGAGACTACCGCCTCGTGAACCCATGTAATTCATTTTCTATCACCGTATCTCATGGATGGATTATAATGATGGAATTAATGGTTATATATGATATTGATGAAATATTTTTCAATATAAAATGAAAATATATCATTTAACTTCTTAGCTTTCCATTCACTGAAAAATGATAATGACATTCATGCGTACGTGTAGACTTCCACCTCTACAAAGTGATGTGATTCATTTTTAATCACCACATAACATAGATGATATATATGAGTGTATTTAAAGAATTAATATTATATTTAATATATTATGATCATTATTTAATGAAAAATTACACTTTACTTATTTCAATAATGACTGTTGAAAAATGGAAACGATGCGCATGTGTATGTACGACCTATTGTATCCATGATTTTAATGAAGTTCATTTTTCATAACTATATTCAACGATTTGATGTAAAATTATAATTGATATATAAAAATTATAATTATTTCATGAATATTATTCAAGATATGATTTAATTGTGATCTATTTTACCATAATTCAACATATCGAATCCATTTTGGACTTACGAACCGAATACCATCAAATTATCTAAAGTGAATTTAATTAATTAAATAATTCTATATAATATTGATGTAAGGGATATAAAAGGAATAATTAACATAAAAAGGTTTCTTAAAAAATTATAAATTAACCTAATTTTATTATTTAGGATGGTAAATAATGTGCAAGACAAGTAAGAATCAATGTAAGGTACTTTCTTTTAAAAATTATCTTTTCAATGTTTCCCTTAAAACACGATTTTTCTTCCATATCCATATGATTATTTTCTAATAATTGATTAAAGTAGATTTTTACTACTCTTATATGATTGTTTATAGTCATTTTTATACATTCTTGAATTTTTATAAAAAAATTAATTGAATATTTTTTCATTTTCCAAATGAGGTACTTTGTGATGTGGTGAGGATGAAATAGTGAAGGTGAAGCGACGACAGGATAGCATCTAGACAGGTTATTCCTCAATTTGGATTCTTTTATGGCTCTAGTTTTTTTATAATGTGTTCCTCTAGGAGGTGTTTTGGGACTATTTTCGCATGATGTATGAGGGTTTTGGTGGATTCCAAGTCTGTAGTTCACTGGCGTTTATATGGATTTTGGCTGGTGACGATGGTCGCATCAGTGTGGCTTCTCGAGGAGTTAAATTCCAAGATTTAATTTTTTTTAGATTTTTATTTTGTTTCAAGATCTCCCTAATTAGAGATGGTGCAGAATTTTCTCTGGAGAAGATGATGGCGTTGATGTTCAATCTGGTGAAGGCGGTTGGTGTGATGTGATAGGATTTGGTGGGCGTGTGATGGGTTGGTATGTGGTTCAAGAACGACAATGAAGACCTTTTTTAATTTGAAATTTTAAACCTTTTTCTTTTGGTGCTATCTAGGAATTCTAAAGTATGGGTTGTGTAGGTTTACTTTAGTGAGAAATTTTATCTTGTGGATATTCTCATAGGGTTCACACTTATCCCTTTAATGTTTCATTATTGAATATAAAAAAGGATTCTGTATGTCAAATAAACCTATATGAATTTAATTTTTCCTATAATATTTCTTATGAAATGTTATATGGAAACATATATTTTTAGAAAAGGTAATTTTCTAGTTAAGAAATTTTATATTTTTATCCCAAAAACTATTTTGAAAATACAATAGTTATAAGTATTCAAGGGGAAATGATTTATTTATTTATTTTTATATACATTAATGTACATTTTTTCTCATAATAATTTTTAAATATTTTACAAAAGGTTTATGGAAGGTTAGTATAAAATAATTATTCAAGTTTAATATCTATAAGATTTTTCATCAAAAGAAATCATGATATGTTTTAAAAGTTTCATATAGTGAAAAAAATAGATAATGAGTAGTGGTGTCTACTTTGTAACATAAGAATTTTTATGTATAGTTTATGATGGAATTATTTAAAACTATAAAACAAAAATATCCTTGTGATTGTATGAAATTTATTTCTAGTTCAAATACACATGAATATGTAATGTTTAAGGCCATGTCCATATAGTTGGTATCAGAGGAGTGTTTAGATAACTTTGGAGATTACGATTTTTTTCCTTAAGAGTTATGGATATCATCATGGTATAGTAATTATAGTTGTATAATTAGTTAAATGTATTAGAAACCACTTTTGAGGTTTAAGTTAGGAAATTTTGAGGTGAATAATGGTATTTTTGGGGACATTTAATTTTAAGGTAATTAGGGGTTATTACATTTTGGGATGTAAAATGAAAAGTATGAGAAAACCTTTAATGTGAAAACATATATTTAATGTTGAATATATGAAGGTATTTTGGAGGATTTTTTTCAACTTATGGGAATATTATAAGGATTATATTAATATAGTTTTATGAAAAAAAACCCACAAGTTGGGAATCAACTCATCACATTCAGAAAGGTTGTAAGGTTTGAACCCACAACTGAAGGTCAACAAGGGTGGATCGCCTACCACTAGCCAATGTAAGGTCCTGATAAGTATGAAATTTTATTTTTATTTAAACAATTTTGGGAATGAAAAATAATTTGATTTGGGAAACTTATATTTTATATTATAGATAAACATTTTGATTTGAAAATGATTTGTTGTTTAAATGATTAATGTTATTTTGTAAGAAGATTGCTAAAATTTTGGGGAGACTTATAATATTAACATAACCAAAATAATATGTAATTTTATTTGAGGAATAAAGTTTGAAATATATTTTGGAAGAATATATGATTTTATTTTTGATTTTTGGTGATTCGGTTTATTTGTGTAAATAGTTATCATGTTGTGGAGATTATGTGATTTAGGAAATTATGTTTTTTGTATAAGTCTTCAATTTTAATTGATATTATTTGTAAATAAATGTTAAAATTACTCCTTGATGACAATATGATCAAATAATTCTGATTTTTTTGTTTCAATCTTAGTCTGGAATATTTTTGAGGAATTTTAAAGATACTAATTTATTGAATGATCTAAGCTGATGTTTCAGTATTACTATTGAATTTTAGATATTAAAGTAGTTTTTTATTATTTGAGGGTTTATTAATTTTTAGAATTATATTTTTATATCGTAAAAAGTTTGGTTTTGGTTAATGTTTAATGGTAATAGGAATATATAGTTATTATTTTTTTGATTTTATGATCCATAAAAGATGTTTCTAAATATTTAAGAATAATAATTCATCTTTAATACTCATCATTTAGAGAAAATATAAGATGTAATGGAAATTTATTAAAGGATGAAATTATACTTGTTAAGTAAGTATATTTACTTATGTTATTAGTATAAATAGTAAAATAATTCTTCACTCTTAGGAAAATAATTTTGAAATAAAAAATATATTGGTTTATTTTCTTACCATGAAATCAATGGAATTTTAACCCATCATAAATTTATGGTTTTTTGGTCGTTAATTTTCATATGTCCTTGTTCTCCATCAATATATATCATTCCTTAGGTGTTATTTTTCTCTTCCATATCCATGTTTTCACCTTTCATATATTTTCTCATACATGGAAACCTATTATGTGTTCCTTGAGATGACCATTGTACATCCCTTTTCTCTCTTATCAAGTGGATTTATTATTAATCCTAATTAAGATGTGGTATTTCAGCAAAGTTATTTTGAAAAATTCCAATCCTAGTTACCAAAAACAAATTCAAATTGTGAGTATTAAATTTTATAGGGGTGGATAATTTAACATCCATATATTTTAAAAAGAATCATTATGTTTGATAGCTTATAATATATGCAATTACTAGAATAAATGAATAATGAAATATTATTATTTAAATGTAACAATTATAACCTAGCTATTAATAAGTGGGAATGAATAGAATAAATGAAATTATGAAATATATAATGGTCATACACATTGGTAATTTATTAATTAATTATTTGTAAATAAGAACTAATATTTTTTGTAAAGTAATGTTATCCTTCAAAAAGACATTTTATTAGAAAAACAATTGTTTTTATCAGTTAATATTATAAATATTTTATGTATGTTTTTTAAATTGTATTTGTAAAAAATAATTTCATTTTTAAATTCATCAGTTCATAATTATCTTAGGATTTAGTTTTTGATAATTTTCTGAAAATATTGATTTTTCAATAAATAGTGAAAAATTCTAATTTCTAGTGAAATTGGTATTTTATTTTAAAGTATTTACAAGATGAAATTATGTTTTATATTAGTATTAAATTTTCATTAGTTTAAAATCTACCATCGTGTCTCTTCTCCTATTCCTTTTATTATAAAAATGGAAATAACATCTGTGAGGTAAGATTTGTTGCCTTCGAGGATGACAAATTTTCATTTTCCTTTACCACATTCAAGGATGGACATTAAACCATTTTAATGGTAGAAAAAATTGTAAATTTTATTTTATTAAATTTTTTGTGTTCTAGAACTAACTTATATTCACATATTAAATAATAAATAAAAACGACTTCGTGATGATCCAAAAGACACCGAAATAATCAAAACGATTATCGTTATTTTCTTATCTAATGATTCATCCTCAACGCATATAACCAGATGAATTATAATACCATTTAATATTATGTATATTCATTAATAACATATAACTTCTATTATGGATATTTATTCCCATTTTACATATTCTCTCATACATTTATAAAAGTGAACCAATCCTAAAAACCAAGGAAATGAAGAGTCTCGAACGATGAAATTGAATCTTATAACTCATCAAAATATTCATAAAAGAACATAATAAAATTATTTAAAATAAAATAAAGGTAGAAAAGTTTCTTAATTAATTGATTTAATTTGATTATCAAAGACATTAAGATCATGTGGTTAACACATTCAGACATCAGTTAATGGATTCTTTCTGAACCTCCATTTTTTCCTTTGGGTTACACTTTATCTCTCTTTACCCTAAAGTAATTATTCATTGTATTTATGTAATTATTATAAATTTGGTTTATATGTTTCAAAATCATGTATCTAAATCAGATCATTCTTTTTCTAAGGGGAAATAAATGTTTTAAAAAGGTTCCCTTCTCATTTCTACCCAATAAGCAAGCCCAATTAAAGGAAACTTCTCAATTTCTTACTCATTTTTCAAGTACCATATTTAATCTATTTTATACTACCATTATTTTTATAAAATAATTCATTTTATCTTTAAATAAAATCTTGGTTTATTTATGGTTTTATACAAACAATTATGACTTTTCTTCTTTAAAAAACCATTAATATTTACAATAAACCACGCTAAAGTGGCTCATTTCTAAAGTTTCCTAAACATACTTTTTAAATTTTTTTCACAAAATTTGGACATAATTCATCATTATTTGTGCCATTTTTTTGTATAAATATCCATTTATGATTTAAATGCATTCATTCATGAACTCTTTTTGCTACACCGTTAGTTTATTCCATATGACATGTTTATGATACTCAATTCTTTTCTAAGGTAACCCTTATGTTTATACCTCATGTTTGATTATTCTTGTGTCACACGTATTCATGAACATATTATGTTGGGAGTGAACCTAATTACTTTATGGAACTTTTTCTAGCATGTGAAATTGTCTTTATAGTTTATCTTGACTCATGTGTGTGTTGCTATATTATTCTTCCATATGTTTATTCATGTTACATGCCTTTTTATTTCATCATGTTATGGCTTCTAACCCATGTGATTTTATCTATTCCAATGTTTATACCCTTACTGGGATTTTTAGCTCATCTATTTTTTCATGTATTCCTCAGGTTATCCTATGAATATGTAGGAGCTCAATGGAAGTTAGGATCTATTTATGTATGATTAAAATAATGATGTTTTATTATATTTCCATGTTTTTATTTTTATGTACCTAATCCTAAAAAAATAATACAAGTTATGATCCTTGTCCTGTAATTTGATGTTTAATTATGCTTAAAACCATGTAATAATATATGTAAAATTTTAGGTTCATTAAACATGTTGAACAAGGTTAAGTCGCACCAAGGGTAAAACCAACATTCAAAACTCAATAGTGCCCTCATATTTCTAATTAGATCTTCCTTTTAGAAGTTATTCAATTTTTTCAGAGACCTATGTGCACATACTATTTAACATATTAAATATATTAAAAACTTTTATTATGGACACACTAGGTCTCGAAATCACACGTCGTATCATCACCTGGCCTTGAAAATAATCTATATTAAATACAAAACACAATACATGGAAAGTATAACTCATTAAATTCTACACACCTTAAGGCTTTACATCTTGAAAATCCAAAATAAGGGAAACACAAAGATATGTAGGTACTGATCATGAATCAGAGCCACCCTCTCCCATGTGCTCTTATAAAGATTCTTGTTCTACCACCAGACACAAACCAAAGAAATCGATCACCATTAAAGGATCATATATAGCTGAACCTTGATCTCTACTGGGTACTTAGAAAAGGTAGCTCCATCGTCGATGTCCATCTCACCCCATTTGATAACATGTGATGTGTCATGACCGTACCTCCTCAGTTTTGACATGTGGAAGATTCTGTGTACCTAGTCTAACTATAGAGGTAGAGCTATGTGGTATGCCACCTCTCCAAATCTACGTAGTATCTATAAAGGGCCAATGAACCTCAGAGATTTCTTAGCTCCTCAGCCAAATATATGTAATCCATATCAAGTTGAAACTCGTTAGAATATAGGGTCTCCTTCCTCGAACTCCGATGTCCCATATCTTTTTCCATCACAAGACTTTAGATGGATATGTCCAATCTTCATCTGATCCTATATGATATGAACCCTCTTAGTAGTGGATTGCACCAACTCTGGGCCCATGAGTGTCGACTCTCTTGGGTCGATCCAACAAAGTGCTGACCTAGAGGGTCACCTGTATAAATACTCAAATGGTTCCATATCGATGGGGGGATGGTAACTGTTATTATAATAAAACTACAATATTGGTTGGTGATACTCCCAACTACGGCTATATTCTATCATGTAATCCTATATCATTTCCTCTATAAATAGAATGATCTACTCTATCTCACTATTATTTTTGGTGTAAAATGTTGTGCTCATGAGTAACTAAGTCCAAAATTCCTCTTGTAATCCCTTAAACAACTAGGATGTGAAGAATGTATCACAATAAGAAATGAACAATGATGTAACTCCAGGAAGTCTGACTATATCCTGCATGTAGAGGAATCCCAAGCTCTCGACTGAACTCTTCACCTGAATATCTAAGAATTGTTCTGACATGGTGAGTTGGTCTATGATAACCCAGATGGAATCATGTCCCCTAGACGTATCTGGTTATCTCAACATAAATAACATGGATATAACATCCCACATCCACTTTGTAACCTCAAAGGGTAGAACTAAACATGTTAGAACTTGGTGCTTACCCTTCACTTGTAGACAAGTATGGAGTCGAGAGACAAACTCTAAAGCTCCCTTCTTCATTCTTAGACACCAAAACTAACGTTGAAGGTACTATACATATTTTCCACGCCTATATATACAACCAAAAGAGATTTATAAAACTCTCTCAAAACCACCTCCGTAAATTTCATTGGTACCATCATGCATCCTATGAAAAGAAAGACTTGCTCCCCACTTTACAAAAATCAATCAGAAGCATTTACAGTGGATATCTGAATATGTAGGGTCTCATAGTCAACTTCCAATTGATATAAATTTTTAAATAAATGTAAGAAAGTATTGGTATCAACCATATACTAGAGGTAAGCTTCTCTATCTCCATACAAAAAGGATAACTACAATGGGGACTACTGATCTGGTGCCTCGTTCAGCAACTGTGAACAAGATCTCCTGCTAAGGGAATCTGCTACCACGTTCCCCTTTCTATGAGTATATAAAATTTAAGAGTCATAATCCTAGATAAACTCTATTCATTGACTCTATCTCAAGTTATTATCCTTCTATTAGAAGATATACTTGAGAATCTTATGATCAGAATAGATGATGAATCGCTCAACCGTCTGGTAGTGTCACAACATCTTTAGTGTGAGGAATATTATTACTAACTCAAGATCTTGGATCATGTAGTTATTATCATTTTTTCTAAATTGATTTGAACCATAGGAAATCCTTTCCTACCTTTGGATCATAACACAATGAAGCTTGGTTCCTAATCCATCTTCAGACACTACATACTGAACATCCTCCTTCAGAAATATCAATATGGGGGCACTCATCAAACCTTTCCACAACAAAAAAAAAATACTTCTGGAACCTTTATATCCACATGAATGGTTTTTCATTTCAATTCAAAGATTTTATGGGTTCTTATATCCGAGGGAAACTAGGTATGAATCTTTGGTAGTATCCTTACAAACCAAGGAATATCCAATCCTATGCCATGCTCTTGGGTGGCTCCCAAGCTAACACAACCCCAACCTTGGTTAGTTTTACTACCATTCCATCCACTCAAATAGATTGTCCTAGAAATTGGACTTCCAAAATCCAAAATTGGAACTTCGAGAGATTTCTATAAAGTTGGTGCTCTCATAGTACATCCAAAACTATCCTTAAGAATCTCATGTTATCCTCCTCGGATGTCAAGTACACAAGGATATCATAGATAGAGACTATTACGAACTAGTGTAAGAAAGGATAAAAGATCAAGTTCATGAGTCCCACGGACATTGTAGGGAAGTTAGTCACAAAAAAGGGAATCACCGGGTAATCATAGTGACTGTAGATACATATTAATGTCGTCTTTGGTATATCCTCGATCCATACTCATAGTAGGTGATAGCCTAACTGGAGATCATCCTTTAAGAACCATCATGCCCCTCTCAATTGATCAAGGATATCACTGATCCTCAGTAGTGGATACTTATTATTCAGAGTCACCTAATTCAAGCACTGCTAGTCAATACACAACCACAAGCTCCATTATACCTTCTTGGTTAAAAAAACTGGGGATGTCCAAGGTGATACAAATGGTCTAACAAATCCCTTCATTTGCAAGTCCTTTAAATTAACCCTCAGCTCATGAAGCACTGTGGGAGCTATTAGATATGTTGGCATAGATATTGGTTATATCCTAAGGGGTGTAGATAAATTCATAATTCTATCTCTCAGTGGGGAGGTAAACCTAGAACATACTCATTGAAGACATCCTCATACTCCGATTCCACTTTAGGAAACTAGAAACTCATAGCATCCACTACACTAAGGGATACACTATCCAACTAGTGTGTAATCAACTACACCCTCCTATATATGGGTCCATCCTGCACTACTTTGGTTTCCTTTTCACCGAAAAAGTATAAACAAGGTCAATCACTACCGACACACCACATAATCTACCAAAATTATTCAAAATGGGCTTGAAATATAGATGATCAGTCCATACCTAAGATGACAACTTAAGGTCTAATTGTTGTTACCCAGATATCCCAATAGAAACTCTCACCTCTAAGAAGCTCTCAACCAACAAATCTCTATCTTGAACCCCTGGATATATATGAATTTATGGAGGTATAACACTATATTGAATATGTCTTTGTAGACCTTGCTCAATGTTACAATCCCTGAAAAAATGGTCATGAACGATATCCATCGAGTACTTGGATAGGTTGGTAAACATTGATGAATACTTAGCTACTATCATGCTTCCTTACTGGACCTACAGAACCTTCGAGATATGTATATACCTCATCATATCTAGAAATAACATCTCGTTAAAATGGAACTAAAACTATGGACATGCTAGAGTCACCTCATCATAATATTCAGTCACTAACCCCCACCATCATCATGTTGATCCATGAAGAAGGATCGCTTCCAAAAACTCCATCTGATCTGATGGTGTCCTGACCAGACAAAAAACTTAGGTCGCTACCTCAATCCAATCTTAATACACTTGTGGGCTAGGGTCTCCTCAAAACCTAAGGGGTCTCTATTACTAAAACTCATGAAGTTCACTCAACCTCCACACCCCATTTTTTAGTATTGTGGGTACTATCATCTACTCTATATGTGGTGGTATAACTAGTACACAACCTAGAGGAAGCACCTTTAGAACTAGTTCTTATATCAACACCTCATCACTAATGGGATCATCCTTGTGATCCTAATGCTGGATCCTAACTGGCATATGTCATGGAGGAATCCTGAAAGTAAACATGATCTACCACCGTTAATGAGTATATCTAGATAAACGAATCAAGAATGACATAGAAAACACAACTCATTATTATATGATGCATGTACTATTTTTTTCCTACAACTAGGGTTCCCATGTACCAAGTCAAAAAGTATGTTATAAGAGTCTTAGTGTATGGATATGTCATCCACTCCACAAAAACTAGACAGTCTCTATCATTAAATCTAAACTTGAAACACTTAACATTGTTTCCCCAAAGAAATCTCATAGACTATTGTTCCTATGGTAGAATTCACTACTCTGATTCCACTCTATCATGACCCATCTCAATTGGTCCCATGTTGTAACTCCCCAAGCCCTCCTCTAATAGGCCATGTGCTGGAGACTAGCACTGAGAAGGTATATCACTAACTTTGGATGCCTTAGCATAAGTACATGTACACACACACATCTTCAGTTTTATACCACGATGAAATGTAAAAACAACTAAACAACCATATATGCATACTTATCAATCCCACAACCAGAGTATAAAAATAAGTAAAGGAACATAAATATGTCCAAATACAATCCCCCTAAAAAGATTTAAAAAAATAAGTCTAACATGAAATTAAAATTGGGAATTCTTCAAAAATACTATAGGAACACACCTCAGTCTGTCTAGTGTCGCTATGAACCATATGGCCCTAGTCTGTTAAGAAATATTTCAAAATTTCAATCATCTTCACAAGACATGAATTGTGCGAAAAAATCATATATACCTGAAAACCCCAAATCATACCAAAAAAGGAAATACAGTCATGTCTACATAGGTATATCTCTACATCACATATAAAAAGAATATCTAAATACACTCAAAAATACACATAGTCTCTAGTTATGTCACAACCATAATACCATCATAAGAATCTAGCTCTCAGATTTCATATAGCACTCACCCAGGAGAAAAAAATCTTGAGTCTCGTAGCATTGATGACATCTATCTAAGAGGTATTGATCGTTTGGTCTTGTCAAGAGAAACTACACGCTGAAGTTTGAAGAGATATGATACATATATGAGGATCACACCCATGTCTATAAGGAGATTCCAAAAATTCAATCTGGATTAACTTTCAAAGTAGAGGATTGGTGCATGCATAGTTTTGGTCATGACAATACCAAAAACTCCACCTGGGTCATGAAGATGAATAGAGGATCTTACTTCAGGCCTCATGGAGGGATTCTGACAACTCTATCCAAGATGTCTTTCTAAATGGATCATTTCCTTCATTTGGGAGTCAATTCCAAACTAACCCTAATGTAATGGATAATGGAAATACACTCTAAGGAAACTAGACTAAGATATAGAGGAAAAGGTATTAAATCATTGTTTTAAAGAGTAAACAGTGTGTAGAAGGGTTAGATGTCATGTCCCTTAACCCCGAGTCATGCATGTGTAAATGGCCAATCTCTCTTTCCCTTGTTCGTGTAGGGGAGTACACATTATGATAAAACCCATGTACTCCAAAACTTGTCTATGTAGGGGATTACACCATGTACTCTAACTTGTGTACTCCAATCCATGTCTATGTACCCTACAAGGTATACTCTGAGATGTTGGGAAGAGGTCACATGTCATGTGATATGTTCAAATTTTGTGTGATACATAACTATCTCATGGAACCCTAAACAATACCAAGGGGTTCACATGGCATGTAGATCCAAATTGCATGTCGTGTAATGTGGAATTTCCCATAATTTCAGATATGATAAATGTGTCTCCAGCCACTCCTCTAACCATTGATTTGGAAAGTAACTCACTGAATAATATATGATCCCATCTTGTAAAAGCCTCTTCAGTGGCAAACAATGTGTTTCGGCTATCAAATTCAATCAAAAAACAGATCTATACATCATTCATTATTGTGCATTGAAGAATGATAAATCGAGTATCAAAATACATCTGATTCATCACTGATTCCATTGTTACACCATCATCATGTTGTGTCGATCCCATGTCTATGATATAGGATCATTGTTCTATGGAATAGGTGTGCAATAATCAATTAATTGGGATATGTCGAATTGTGGTCATAATGAAGAACATCCATGATGAATGCATAATCAAGGGAGAAAAGAATAAAAACAATAAATAAGAACAAACCTCAATCAATGTTCATTTATACCTCAATTTTTTCCATGAGAATAATAATGAATGAATAAACTATCATAAAGAAACTCTCACAAATAATACTTTCCAATAAAACATCCCACAATATGATTGAACTATATATCAATGTGTTTCTTGATTGATTCTCATTCATCCTAGAAATTACAAATGGGGAAAGAATCAAAATTAAAAAATCATCTTACCTTAATTTGGATCGATTTATAATGAAGAATGAGTCAACATCATGATCATTGGTAATATCCTTTGATTATTTTTCACTTCAATCTTTGATCCATGATCTGATTGTCACTCATCTATGAGAGATACACTAATGCTCTCTCAAATGGCTCTACATTAGTTCTATGGTTATGTGGATAATCCTAGGATTTATCCATAGTATTATATTTAAAGACTCATCAATCATTACATTAATAATTATAAATAAAATTATTTATTTATATATTTTATTTATTTCCACACCCTCAATGAATTTTCTACAAAAGACTCATTCTGACCAAGGTTATGTAATGCTTAGGGTAAAACATGCATTCTGAACTCAACAATTCCCTTAGATTTATAATCGAATATTATATTAAAAATTTATTCCACTATTTCAGGAAAAATATGCATGTGTGTTATTTGATAAATTTAATATATCTCAAGCATTTATTACGGGCACAACGAGCCTTGGAATCACATGTTGTATCTGAGCCTGGTCTCTAAATAATCCATACAATATCTAAAAATAATACATGAAAAAATAAAAGTCATTAGGCTATCCCCCATTAAGTCTATACTCCCAAATTTCCTTTCCCTAATATAAAAAATCAGTCCTATTCCTTCATGGATTCTGAGGTTCTGGGATATTTTATATATGCATTGGAAAAGGGAATCAGAAAATTTCTAGAGCATAAGAGGCCCCATGAGGCAAGACTCACTGGTTGTGTTGATCATTTTCTGTACCACAAGGTCCTTGGACACACCATTAGAGAATTATTTGTGTTCTAATATTGGCTCCATGCCCAAGTAGATCATGGTTTAGTCAAATTTGGTGATGTTCCAGCATAGGTCACATTTGTCTCTACCAAACCTGATAGTGATAGTGAAGGATCTTGTGAATGGAAATAGACTTTTAATAATAGGACACATGAATATGATGTATGGTTGGATATAAAGGGTGTTTCTCACAGACAATGTGTCTTTCATGCTCATTTAGGAAATCTCATAACTCTTGTGATTATCATGCATCCTCCAACAACTGCCTCTGCATCTTAGTCATATCCTTCTATGTTTCATAACAATAGAAACTGATGACACAAGGGAAATTAGAGTCCCCCATCGATATTGAATCCATATTTCACTCATGGGGACTTCATTCCTCCCAATTTAGGAAACATTCCTAGGGTACTCCCTACTATTGATTCATCCTTGGGTAATGATCATGAATACACATCTATGAATTCCATCGAGCTATTGGACCTTTTCCCAACATCTGATAGTGAGGAATTTTAGGAAACTACCTCATGTTTCTCTATATGACATCATCAATGTAAAGGAATAGGATACATTAGCTATCAAAATTCTCATAATATTGCCTTGATCATAGACGTTCATGCTAAGGATACCAAAATGTAGGTATTTCATAGATTTCAACTAGCATTATCATCCTAGTCTGCTCCATCTAGTATGCCTCCATAGTTGACCAAATTAGTTGACTGAGTAGGTCAACCATGACCACACTTTGATCAACTACATGTATACAAAGCTAGATCTTTGCTAACCAATATTCATCTAGTAGTTTTCTAGTGTAGCTCTGCTAGTCCTTAGGAGAATATTATGACCACTAGTTGGGCCCCAACAGTTCAGCTAGTAGCATCAATTTCATCTCATTCCATGGGGGTACCCTCTATGGGAAAAAAATCTCCTTTTGTAGAAGTATGATGTGTTCAACAAACTCATTAGGAAACCCACAATGATTTTGATCCTTGATGACCTCCGCTTATCGAAGAAAATGAACAAATCCCTTAAAGAAACATTATAGAGGCCCATTTAGTTTGAATCTGAAGTAGATTCCAATGTGGCATGCGATGAAGAAGACGATGATTAAGAGGAATTTCATGCCACCATTTAATTTTTTAGGGAAGATGAGGGTGTCATAATATATGGGAATATACACTCATTATATATCATAGGCCAGTTCAATGGCATGGATATCTACTTCTACCTGGCGAATAATGTTACAGGATCAACCTCATCCCGACCAGGACACTCCATAAGCTAGGACAAATTGAAGTATATTTTAATCCCTAATACCCAACCATTCATGGTTATGAAAAGATTTTGATAAATTTGTGTGGAAAAATTTAGATGAAGGATGAGTTCAATGGCCCGATATTATACATCAAGTTCACAATAGTCTCGTAGGGTACAACCTACAATGTGCTGCTCAGAAGACCTTATCTTAATTTACATGAAGTAGTCCCCTCCTCATATCACCAGTTCCTTAAGTACTCCCTTAATGGTTACATTGGAGAACTCCATGGGGATTAATCCCCCTTTGAATCATATTAATCCCACTCTCAAGATTTCATCTAGTACAAAAGGGAAGGAAAAAGGTTTATGTTGATGGAGTTGAGTGAATCAACTCCCCCAATGATCTAGTAGCCACTGCATTCCATCTTTGGGAAGACATGATAAATATATTTTTTATCCTAATTCATTGATAAGATCCCATGATTATAGACTTGGGTGGTTATTTCATCATCTCTGATAAAAAGTGTCTTAGTGCCCTAAAAAAATTACTGCTCGAAAACTACCTCGTACTCCTACACTAGGCGAGCCCATGTGATAATAAAATCCCATACTCTTGTGATGTACTGAGAATTTATCCCCATTACAAAAAAACATTTCATTCCAGTATGTTCCACAAGACTGTAATAACCCAGTGGAAGTGAAATTGTCACCATTTATTTGACATCAAGAATGGACCTCACATTATATGAATGGATGGAATTGATTCTTTATTTTCTATCATCATGGTTTTAGCAGACCAGGAACCACTCAGCAAGGATTATGTGTCCACCAATACTGACACCACTACTTCCCCTAAATCAGATGGTCGATAATAGCTAACTCTTATATATGATTCTCCTATATCAGACAATGAAGAGTATTTTGAAGACTCCCCTCCATCATTTTAAGGGGTTTCGCCACCACTTTTGATATGTTAAATCAAGTGATCCTTGGTATAAAGGAATATCCAAGGCTAACACTAATCAATGCAACCATGTCTCTAAAAGAGTAGTAGTGGTATATGGGCTTCCTAAGACCTCATCACGATGTATTATCCTAGTACAACAAGGAGGTTACAGGGCTAGACCCTCAGGTCACCATCCACCATCATGTCCTCTTAATGAGTTATTGTGGGTTCAAACTGCATCCCAGAAAAAATGAACCCCTCCCAAGGTTCTACTGTTGAGGCTGGGGTTGACAAGATTATCAAATACAACTTTGTTAGAGAAGTGAAGTACCAAAAATGGATGGCCAACATCATCCTGATCATGAATAAGAATGGCTAGATTAGAGTCTATATCAACTAATTGGAACTCTACCACAATTTTATGAAAGATGATTTTCCCCTTCAAATGATAGAGCTATTGATGGATGATATAGATTGGATGAGTATTCCACCACCTTCTGGGAATATTAGGTGACATTTTTCTATCAGGTTATGCCTTTTGGCTAGAATAATTCTAGAGATACTTACGAGCTATCCATATAAAACATCCACTAAACAATTATTTTTACATTGGTGGAGTGATACATGGATGATCTAGTGGTCAAATTGCACTAGAATCAAGACCATCTCAGTGATCTTGATAAATTTTCCATCTTCCACTGTGCTCAATAAATAAAGATGAACCCTTTGAATTTTTCATTTAGGGTAACCTCTAGAAAGTTTCTAGACATCGTCGTAAGATACATAGGCATTGAGATAGACCCATAGAAGATCAATTCCAACAATCATATTCCTCTTCCAAGCAACCTATAAGAGTTTTGAGGCATCCAAGGCCACTTTTCTTATATGAAAAAATTTATCAAAAATCTGGAAGGAAAGTGTAATCCCTTATAGATGCTCACAAAGAAAGGTACTATTTGATAGTGGAAAAAGGAGTGTCAGACCACATTAGAGAACACCATGCAGTATTTTCTATTGCTTCTCATTTTGATGCCACTTAGCTTATAGAAGCCTCTAGTCCTTTACATGACCTCCCTAGAGAGAACCCTTAGTGCCCTTATAGTCTAAAAAATAATGAGGGTAGGGATAAATTTTTATACTACCTCGGTTGCGTACTCCATGACACGAAGACCAAATTCTTCCCTATCAAGAAGAGTATCCTCATACTGTTTTTTTCAATGTATAAGTTGTATCATTATTTATAACATCATGAGATATAGTTGGTGTTATAAGTTGAGCTGTTGAAGTATATCCTCAATCACACCATGCTGATGAGATGATTATCATGTTGAACAGTGATCCTCCAATAGTTTGATATCTATTTTTTCACATAGAAATTTATCAAGGTCTAGGAATTTCCTGAATTTCTGAAAATACATCTATCTCATAAAGTGATACCCCAGAATGTTGATTTCAAAAATGAAGCTATCCACCCAATGGATTTGGCTATTCCATGTTCTAAGATGTATTTTGAGGGTCTATGTTAGAGCCCAACTGGTATAAGTATCAACCACTATAATCTCAAGAATGTAATCCTAGGGATCATCTACATCACTCTAGCACGGGTTGTATTTCCATACTCTTTCCTGCTATTAAAAGGCTACACCAACAATTAAGTAGAGTATCAATCTCTAATTATTGGTCACAAGTTGTACCTTGAGATTGAATTCTCTATTTTACATGTGAAGGGAGATTTTGAGTCAGTCATCAAGAATATTAAAGGTGGCTACATCATCAGAAAGTAATATCTTGTTGGCATTATATAGAGTACCCATCATCTGATGGCCTAGTTTTCATCTTGGATGGAGGCGAATCATATTCCATAGTCACATAATGGTTGATCCAAATCATTTTAATGTTCAGTCGTATCACCTATAGAACCTAATCATGATGATTTTTTCATCCATGTGGTACATCATATAGCCATCACTCCACCACTTTAGATGATAACAACAACCAGATGTATTAGATGGATTATGATACCTCTACACCAATGCCTTTAAATCCACTTATAGTTGACAACATTTCTGGTTGTACAGCTCCCTCCCATCAGAACAATTTGAGTGTGAGTGAATCCGTCAATGTGTAATGAAGTTTACCCTCTAGAGTGGGCCTAACCTTGAGAAAACCCTCTATAGGTGTGGGTTTGATGGAATTATACTCTATTTCATTCAAGGAAATGAGATATCCTTGTTCATGTAGGATGTCTATGTCGGGTTCTATTTCTCCCATTAGGTGGGATTGATTCTTTCTCAACAGATTCATAGGTTGGGCTATATTTGGACCACTAGATTCATAGGTTGGGCTATATTTGGCCCACTATGGTTCATGATTTGATCAATTTTTCCAAGAATTTTCATGCAAGTTCGATCCATTCCAACTTTTTTACATCAGTCATCGGTGCTTCTCCACTCCACCAAATATTATTGGCCCTTTGTAGCATAGAGACATGAAATTGGGGGGTCATACCCACCATTGATAGGTTAAAAGTTTATGTTTATTTTGACCACAAACAACTTCTTCTACAAATGGGTATAATCACTTCCCCTCATTGAAGTTAAAACACGGTCTATGATTGAGTTCATGAGCTCCCACATCATGCATCGATTGAGAGTTACTTGCACTATTCTCACTGATAACAGCCCATATTTTTGAGCCAATGAGCTAATGAAATTGTATAGAAAGTATAACAACTAGTCCAAACATACTTTTCACTACCATGTGTATGAAACTGGTAATACTAAGTCATTAAACAAGACACAATCCAGCATCTTGCTGAAAATGGTGGTCTAAAACAAAAGGAGTTATCTATAAAATCTTATTGATTCCTTATAGTCCTATCAAATGACCACTTGAAACTCCACCCAGGTGACCCCACATTCCTTGGTGTATGGAATAGTGCTTTCCCTACCCATCGAGGTTAAGTTTTTATCACTCTGAACAGTTGTTTATGACTAGTATACTCTAGATAGAATGGAATATGTTTATCTAGATAAGTTGGAATCCCTCAAGGAAAACAGGATCCCTGACCATTACAACCTAGAGAGTCACTAGAATAAGATACCCTAAGTAATCAATAAGAAGGTTTTCCTCCACTCTTTCCTCCAAGGTAACATGGTGTTGACTCTCAGATCACTGATGATACTGGTCAAGAAGCCACCGAAGCTAGATTACAAATGAAAAAGGCCTTACATTATTCACAAGGCCTATTCTAATGGATTGTTCTCTTTGATCATCATGGATGGTGAGTGTATCTCACCTCCCACAGACACCATGTTTCTATAGAAGTAATTTTCTTGAGTGTAGAATTACAAGCATTTTGACTCTAAACTTCTTCCCATGGTTTAAACTCTATGAATGTAAACTATGATCACATGGTCCAAGTAACACAACCTTAAATTGTGCTCAAGTAGTATTGTGAAGGTTTTTTGTAGCATCAGGTGGCCTCTTAGGCCCCTCTAATCACATCGAGTATTTTATCTTCATCACTACGCATATTCCTTTAAGACATCCCCCAATGGTCCAATAATTATAGCTGTAATTTGTTTCCAATTATTTAAAGATATGCGACCTTAAACTATAGAAACCATGGTCCATGAATTATCACCCTGTAATTTTTTCAATCCTTATAATCTATGGTTTACAACTATAAACTACAAAAGAAACAACCTCAGCACATGATGATAAACTAAAGCCTTACCCTATGTAATAAACACAAGATGAATCATATGATAAGTATGAGATAGAAAAGAAACATTACCCCATAAAAAGTCATGAGGCCTCATATGATGAATATTGGATGATAATACATCCTCATCCTCATCACATGAGGATACACTATAGCCCTACCATGTTTCATAAACATGGTATTCCCCATGAAAACTATGGGATGCCTTAAGTCCCTCGTCAAAGAGGGTTTTCCCAACCCATTCCATCATTGTTTCACTATCTTTCCACATACAAGTACTATGTGTGGATCGATTGCCATTCCTATGGATACATTGTAATGCCTAGACATCCTATCTCTAGTATTATCCATAGACTCATCATACCTTTGGCCCCTTATCCCCATAGACAGTCCAAGCATTGTGAGCTTAAGCTAACTGAAACTTGTTTCAAGATGATTTTGTCGTATGTGGTCATGTATTCCCTCCATTCAATTCTGGCTCCACCACTTTCATGTCACACAAATTCACTTGAAACAAACACACCCTTTATTACAAGCATTGTGACTTTAATCTATTCTATAATATTACAAGCATTATGAATTTAAACTATCTTTTGATGGACTAAGAATCTTGAACCTAAATTTTTTTCCATGATTCATGCATTAAAAACATAAATTATATGCATTCACCCCTCATTTTCATTGTTCACGTCACCCCTTGTGTCTTTGCAAGATTATTCCCCCACTGTATTCTAGAACTACATGTGGATTGATTTTAATTCCCATGGGATACATAGTGATGCCCAGATCTCAAATCCTAGGTCTAGAACACTTTGTCCACTCATCCTGGGGTATTCTTTCCTCTAGCATCATGACATCGACTTGGCGTATTGTTTTTATATTTTTTCATGGAAGGTGGCCTCTTAGGCCCCTCATTTAATGTTGGTTTTTCATTCTTTTATGCCACACAAGCCTCTTTGGGACACTCATTCCCCCTATCATTGGTTCCAACCTCCATGTCTTTAATCTAGTAGTACCCATAGTCTGTGCTATATGAATTTAAAATAAAAAGACAACATCATCAACGCATGACATTAAACTACAGTGTCACCACAGGTAAAATCAAGATTCCTCTCATTTCAAGTGTGAGATGACCAAAATAATGTCCTCAGTATATGACATTAAATTGTAGTCTCACCCCATGTAAAACCAGGATTCCTCAGTTGCTAAGTTTGATATGACCAAAACAAAGTCCTAAACACAAGAAATTAAACTAAAGTCTCACCCATGTAATATTAAGATGCCTCACATTTCATGTTTGAGATGACCAAAACAAAATCCTCAGTGCATGATATTAAACTAAAGTCTCACCCTATGTAAAACTAAGATGCCTCACATCCCATGTTTTAGATGACCGAAACAACATATGTTGTGCATGATGATAAATTACAGTCTCACCATGTAAAGAACCAAGATACCTCATATGATGTGTATAGGATGACCAAAAAACATTTTCTTGCATAATATCTGGATGCATCATAACATGAGATGATTTGATATCCTCTTCAAAGAGGATTTCACCCCTCTGATGTCGGCTAACTACCATACTGCATTCCAGAAATACTTTTGGCTTGATTCCTATTCTCATTGGATAGGTATTGATGCTCTAATATCTCATCCTAGGCCCAGCCCAACCATCAACTCATTTTGGGGTCATTACCTTCTATGAAAGGCTTGATTGATTCCTCATGTATATCCATCAAATGCATTCGATCTCCTGACAAAAGATATACCTTGGTACCACATTCCCTATGGAACATTCCCACACTCCGTCATATATTCCATATATTGTCTATTATTTGGATAACCATCCTCCTTATGATATGAAAGGGATCCCTCACAACAATGGTTCATGGACATAGTGAATCCCCTACCATTCTGGGATCATGTCCTAAAGGATATTTGGTAACAAATAGTAGCTCCCGTGTTTTGAACATGGTAAACATTCAATCCCATATTTTTTCCCCATCTTGAATTGGTATGGGTATAGAATCTATGTTTCAAACAAGGTCAATAGTTTTTTTCCATTAGTTAGCCATCACATGTTTTCCTATCCAACTCTTGAAATTCATGATTTCCTTAGGGTATTTGTTGATCAATTTATCCCCTCATTGTGTTCTCCCCTGTAGGTAATGGGAACACCATACAAATCTTTGTTTCCTAAACAGAGCATGGCTGACGTAGGATTTGGATTTTGGGGGGTTTTCTTTAAGAAAGGTTCAGATGCATGAGCACCGCATTGTTCTAAGATCAACGACCTTAAACTAGGATCCCCAATCCAATTATTATGACTTTAAACTATGTACATGTCTCCCTAGGAATGTGTTGTGTGGTGTTAGGGCCTCATAAGCCCCTCCTTTCATGTCGGGTTATCACTCTTCTATGCTACACATGACCATTTTAGGGTATTCATTATTTTGTTCTAAGAACTATAACCATAAACCATTATCAATTTGTACAAAATCTATTACCCTAGAAAGGAGATCAGGTCTAAAGATGAATACTTTAAATTTTTTTCATCCTACCCCATATGTTTTTCATGGTGTGGGGCATCCCTTGGCCCTCCTTTCATGTCATTTTGAAACTATTTCTTATCTTACCATACACTTTTGGGCCCCCATGGTCTAGCCTTTATAACATTGAACTAAGATCCTAAATTCTTAGTAACAAAACATTAAACTATACAACATGAAGTCTAGATTACATGATGTTAAACTATGTGATACATCATCCTCATCATATGAAGTAAAAATTGAATGTACATTATCCTCACCATATGGTGTTAAAAAACATGTTCATCTTCCTCATAGTACAATGTGAAACTGCATGTCTATCATCCTTATTGCATGATGTTAAACTATAAGGCATATTTGGGTACTTTCCTGAGAATCCTTTTTCTCTAGTCCTAGTAATCTATCACAACGTTAATGTTTTCCGACTGCCACATAGTATTTGAGATTATTCTCCCCTTGGAAGACGATTCGTACCCTTTTCCATACTGATACACCTACTCAATGTTCTCAAATCCATGGTGGCATAATTTAGGGAGTGTTAAACCCCATTCGAATAGTCCATCACTCCATCTTCATGCTTCACATGTCCTGTTATTTAGATTCCTGTTATCCTTCACGTCTGAATAGGTTCCCCCTTGATGGAATGGTCTCATGCCATACTGGATCACCTACTATCTTAGGCACACCCTGAAAGACTCCAAATGACATTTTGAGATGGGTCTCGTGTTTAGAACATAGCCAGTGGTCAGCCCTCGTTTGTTTGTATCTATTCCTAGAAAATGATACTGTATGTTGTGTTTAGAACATGGTCAACAGTTAACCACTATCATCATCTCACCCCCATTTGTGTCCCAAATTTTGGGCATCTCTATTCAAAATCTTCATTATAATTTTTTTGAGTAGAATTTAGCACCCCAATAATTACACCATTCATGCACTAGTGCATGCTTGAAAAAAAATGTTTGTCGGGTAATGACCTGAACTTTTATAAATGAAGTTCCCCTTTTTAATTCAAATAAATATCTTAATTTGAAATATGGTTATAGAAAACACATGTAATTCATTGGTTATATATTATCAAATTCAAAATAACTTAAAGAATCTTTACCATTGTTAATATAGTTGTTGAACAGTGATCACATGATTAGTATAAATATTGGGATTTTAACTACTCAAATTGACTTAGAAAAAGTAAGTGATGACCTCATACAGTAGGATTGTACTCTATGAAGCCCATTTATCAGAGATTCCAAGGAAGATAGCATCTCTGGGATTTTCCCTTGACCAATATCAAGCGGATATCCAATAACTTAAACATGAGTGAACAATTTACGGGAGAATTTCGAGCTCATCGAGGTCACTACCCCAACCATGTTCCCCGAACGGCCCCATGAAAGTATCAACATTTCACACCTTACTCGTAGGGTGTATGCTGGTGTAATAAAGGGATATGTACAAAGACATTAATAATATGAAAATTTATATTTTATAGAATAAGGAATTTATTATAATTTTTTATTTTTACTTTATAAATGATTTTGATTTTGATTTAATTGGACTGAAATTATATTTTTAGGTAACATTAAAATTAAATTAAGAAATTTATTTTGGTGAATTAATGGATTTTTGAAATAAATAGTATTTTAGAAAAAATTTATTATTCAATAAGTATTATTAATTATAAATTTTAATATAATTTTAATGAACCAAAATGTACTTTTTATAAGGGTTCAAAAACTATTATTGTTGAAAACCCAACATTTCTGAATAAATGTCAAATATTATTTTAAAAAAATGAACATATTTTTAAAATTATTTAGATAAAATAAATATTATTTTTGTAATCATAATGTCAAAATTATCCAATGGTTAATTTTTCATAATTTTCTGAGACAATCACATTTTCGGGTAAAAATTAAATACCGTATAAATATATAGTGTGTTTTATTATAGGAAAATGATCCAAAATTATGTAATAAATGCTATAATGGTTATAATAGTAAAAATATATATTTAAAAATTTAAATAGTTTTATTTTATGTTTATTTTATTATTTTTATTAAGCCTTTATGAATACTCCAAAACCATTAAAACTTTTTAGAGTTTTAAATTAATTTTTTTAATACTTTGCTTTCCTTTGCATAAGTAAAGGAATTATTCTAATAATTTATACCTTTTTTCTAATAATATAATTTATAACACTTCCCTTTACAAAAAACATTGGCAAAAACTACGGGATGGTTTTTTGTGTTGAATAGTTTTTATATAGAGTCCAAAAACTACGTTTGTGAAATATTAATGAACTTTCCTCACATTTCCTATATAAACCCTTCAAATATCCCACTAATATTCTCTAAAATTACTTTTTTAACATCCTTAATCTTTCCTCCCATCTCTATAATCCTTCCAAGGTTCCCCAATCTCTCAAGAAGCCCCTTTTCAAGGTTTTGGAGCTACACATTCAAGTAAGTGTTCTTTCCTTTCTCATCTTTATCCAAGATTATTTTTATAGTTATGCCCATTTATTTAAAATTACTAATGATGGGGTACATTTTATCATATCCTAAATACTTAACTTATTTATTTTAAAATTATTATATACCCCTTTGTCTCTCATTAATCCCTCTCATTTACACCTATTACCAAGCCGAAATTTCATAAGCACCCTTTATTTTCTCTTTTTATTCAAACTTATTTATTATTGTATGACATCTTTTTATAAGTATAAATGTGTGAAAAAAACATACATGTCCATATTACATTCAAATTAATTTCCAAATTATTTGAGACCCATTTATCTCTCATCAACCCATTTTATGAATTTTTAAATGACATTGTTATGATACCGAATTTTCACCATGATTTTCCAGGACAAACCAATTATGTAGTGAATGTGGTACTAATTTATTGTCAGGTGTGTTCAATTTTTTGAACATATACATTTTATTGGGGACATAAATCTATTAATTACACACTCATTTATTGTTGAATAAATTATGATGATGAATGAATCCATGTTTTATGATCTATGTGGAACACTTAACCATGGGAATGAAATGAAAGTTTCGGGTGTGCCCAAAATTATAATTTTCTCCAATGAATTGGTTAATGTTTAGTATCATGATATATCATGCTAGGATAGGATATACCTAATTATATTATGGGACTCTTTCCACCATTAATTTTTGACAGTTTACCATTGACAGATGTTTATGATGTAGTGTTTTAAGTTATTTCCATATTTACCATGTTATGATTATCATTATATATCATGCCGTATTAGTCATGTGACTTTATGTATTATTGATATTCCTTATCTAACATGTATTATTATAATAATTTAATGTCATTTTTATTCCCTTACTAGTATTTATATCTCCCCCTTTTCTTATTCATTTTTCACCTGGATATACAAAGCAGTTTTAAGCTCAATCATGTTAAGAAGTTTTCAATAAGGATGTTGAAATTAATGTTTAAATTTGTAATGAAATATACCTAATTTATAAAGAAACTATACTTATATATCATTTAGGTTTTATTAATTGTAATATTATTTAATTAGATTGTGTATAAATATATAGTAAACATAAGGGTTGATATAGTAGATAAAAAGTTTAGTTATTTTTGGGATTTGGATTTAAAAACTCTAGAGAAAGCCATAGGGATAAGACTAAGTATAAAAAAAATACATAAATTTTAGCTATTATAGAGTAAATTTTTTATCAAGAAAATAAATCCTTATCTATATACTACATGTTTATGTGTTTTTGGAACAGATGTACCTTGGATTAATAACTCTAATAAATATTTCAGGGCCTAACTCGGGGTAACCTGGTATACGAAAATGGGCCTTACTATGCTCCTTGTTTCACACTCCTAGGGGATATTCTTTGGAAATTAATAATATCATTATGAACCATTATTAAGAGAGTAAAAAATTTCCCCTAAGAATATATGATTGGAAATAGATCACAGATAACAACGATTAAAGCCTATAAATTTATAATTTATGGAAATAAAAGTGAGTAATAAGTTATCCATTTTATATCATTAAATCTCGATATATGTGTTTAAAAGTTGAATATACTCATCCATGATTTTATTTTTATTATATAAAATGGTCAGAAATATGGGGAATTAGGTAAAAAATCAATTTAAAGAGCAATGTGATGCCTGCCCTAATGAGATGTCAAACCTGATGGGAGCAGGAATCATGAACTCAATGATAATTATCTCTTAGATGAATCGGGTTCTTAATCGAAACATGGATTAGGATGAGCATCCAAATCCCCCTAAAATATAACAAGACACAATCGATAACTTCATGTGAAAAATGCCTCATACTTTCAATGGATAATTTGATCCCTTAATCGTTGAACAATGGATAAACTCCATTGATAATATCTTCTCCACCCTTAAATGCTCTGAACAAGCAAAGTTTCATTTTGTTGTTTATCATATGGAGGCTGAATCTGATTAATGGTGGACATTGATAAATAATATGAATCCTAGGGAATTTATTGAGGTGTTGGGAGGGAAGAATTTTTAAAAAATATTTTTCTATAAATATCTTCCCCAAAACCTCTAGCATAAGATTTAAATGTATTTCTTTTCACTCAAGAAAAAATAAGATTAATATATTAGGGTATGCAGGGAAAACATTACATAAGGATTTCATGATATGCTTTCATTTTTTTTTACCCATAAGTGCATGGTAGAATGCTTCTTTGGTGGTCTAAAACCAAGCCTATAGAAAGACCTGTAGATTTGTGACATTGATAGTTATGAGGAAATAATTCAATAACCCCTAAAAGTAAAAATGGAGATTGGTGAATCTCATTAATATCATGGGGATCAGAATCAAAAAGTATAGATCAATTCTAGCTGTCTGATATAGATATCTAATAGTTCCTAATAATTTCAACATACCACTTTCCAAAGGTGTGGAAATAAGCACCCTGGAAGTTTCCTGAAAGGGATGATGAAATGCTTTAGGTGTGGGAAGTAAGGGCACCTAGCCAGCGACTGTTGACAAGAAAAACCCACTACGTACTACAATGGAGGAAATGAATGTTCTGGTCAACCCTCAACATGTTTTTAATTTCTACAACTATAAGGATCCCTAGAATTTTGCAAACCAATACACTAAGAAAATATTTTTTGGGGACAACCAACAGCCTCCAAGGTATTAAGGGACATATTTTTCCATCCCAACTACTGAATTAGATCCCAATTACTAGGTGGTGACTACTATGCTAATTATTCATTCAAGAATAGAGAATTTACATTTTGATTCTGGTTCTATGCATTCCTTTATATCACAAAAGATTAGAAAAACTATTCAAACACCATCACAAATCATAGAGGTGGAGTTATCGGTGAAAATGGAAAATGGTGAAATTATTTCATCCTAAGTACATAACTCCTCCCCTATCAATGTTTGTGGGTTTAATTTCTTATAGAACTTTTTCATAATCCCTTTGCTGGAATTTGATGTAATTTTGGGGATGGATTTGATTTCCCTATATAGATATAACATAAATTTCCATGAGAAATAATCACTCTATGTATTGCGAATCGGCCCCTGATTCTGTACAAGTCCAAGGAGGATGATGAATCGTCTTTAGCACCATCATCTTAATCCAAGAAATTATTTCCCTATGAGGAAGTTTGTCTTACTAAAATTATTGAGTCTAATAACATAATCTTACTTAAATACATTCCCATTATGAGGTAATATGTTGATGTGTTTCCAAAGGAATTGCTTGGTCTTCCACCTAGCCGAGAGGTTGAATTTTCAATCAAGACCATTATCCAAGACTCCATATAGAATAGAAATTGTTGAACTTGAGGAGTTTATGAAATAACTATAGGTTATTCTAGATATATTTTTCATACACTCAATTGTTTCACCATGGGGTGAACCAGTCCTCTTCATCAAGAAGAAGGATGGGGCAATGCACATTTTCATCAATTATCATGAGCTTAATAAGATCAATACAAGGAAGAAGTATCCTCTACCTCAGATTTATGAATTGTTCGATAAAATATCTAGAGAAAAATACTTCTCCAAGGTAGATATATCGTTATTATATTACCAAGTTAGTCTAAAGAAGGATGATATCCCCAAGACTGATTTTTGTACAAGGTACGGTCACTATGAGTTTATAGTGATGCCTTTCGGACCCACTAATGATCCCTAAATCCTTATGGACATGATTAATATAGTTTTTAGGTATTACATTGACAAATTTTTGGTATTATTTTTATATGATATTATAATATACTCCAATATTAAGGATTAGCATGAGGATCATTTTAACACTTTGATAAAGACCTTACGAAAGGATAATTTTTACAAAAGTACAAAAAGTGAGAGTTTTGGTTGAAGGAAGTCTCATTCCTGGGGAATATCATCACAAGAAATGGTATATTTGTGGACCCTTCAATGAGTAATCCAATTTAAGTATTCTTGAGGACAATATATTTGATATAAATCCAGAGTTTCCTTGGTTTAGATGGGTATAATCCCCGATTTGTGATAAATTTATCATAATTGTCAAAACCTCTTACCAAGATAACTCGGAAGGGTGTAAATTTTTCTTGGAATGATGAATGTGATGAGAGATTAAATGAGTTGGAGAGGAAGTTTATCATTTCATGTGTCCTCATACTACCCACAAATGGATATATTTTCATGTAATTAAACGATGATTCAAATAAGGGCATGGGTTGTGTTTTGATGAAAAATGAAAAATTTGTTTCCTAAGCTTTAAGGTGGTTGGAAGTTCATGAATCAAACTACCCAACACATGATCTAGAGTTGGATTTAGTGATATTAACTTTGAAAATTTAGCAGCATTATCTCTTTGGGTAGAAGTGTGAAATATATATAGATAAAAAAAGTCTCAAGTATATATTCACATAGAAATATCTGAATATGTGCCAACAGATATGGTTATAGTTGATCAAAGACTATGAATTCATAATATATTACCATCCTAGGAAAGAAAATAAATTAGAAGACTATCTAACTAGAAATGATCTGTAAATTCTATCATTGATCAGAATGAAAGGGATCTAATCTTCTTAGATTTGGAGAGGATTAATGTGAGAATCATAAAGGAAGGAGCATCATCATTCCTTTCACAAATTATTTCTCAACCATATATTCTGGAGAGGTTAATGTAATCTCAAAGAGTCGATGTGGGAATTCAAAAGAAAGTGAATTAAATAAGGAAAGATAAATCCTCATAGTTCAATGTTAATGATAAAGGTGTTGTGATATTTTTTTCAAGACTAAGTGTACCATAGAACAATGAGTTAAAGAATGTGGTATTGGATGATGCACATAGCTCAACCTTCACCATCCATCCAGGAATCACAAATATGTATTGAGATCTCCAAGAACACTATTTTTGGGACAATATGAAGAAGGTGATCACATAATTTACTTCAAGATGTCTTGTTTGTAAGTAAGTGAAATAGAAAATAAAAGAATCTAAGGGGATTATGCAACCATTACCCATACCTATATAGAAATGTGAAAACATTACCATGGTCTTTATCATGGATCTTATAAAGTCATCAAGAGGGAATAATGATATATGGGTTGTGGTGGATTGTCTTACAAAGACTGCACAATTAATTATGATAAAAGAGGAATTCTCATTAGATCTAATTTCATGGATATACATCAAGAAAGTGTCCAGGATGCATGGAGTACCACTATCGATTATATATGATCAAGATAAAAGATTCACCTATAACTTTTGTTAGAGTCTCTAGATCACTCTGAATACTGAGTTGAAACTTCAGCATGCCTTATCACCCTCAAACTGATGTCCAATTAGATCAGGAAATCCAGACATTTGAGGACATGTTGAGAGTGTGATCAATTGAATTAAAAGGATGATGGTATCAAAATATTCATATGGTTGAGTTCTATTACAACAACAGTTTACACTTTATCATCAAATAAGCTCCCTATAAATCCATTAATGGAAAGATGTTCATGAAACCTACATGCTGGGATGAAGTTGGGGAACAAAATCTTCTAGAACCTAAAATGGTTGAGAAAATGGTGGATAAAGTTAAGACCATTCCACATCACATCAAGGCTTCCCAAAGTCAACTAAAGATCTATAATGACAATCATAGACAAGACCTAGAGTTTGATATTGGAGATATAGTATTCCTCCACATATCTCTATGGATGAAAGTGATTAGAGTTGGGAAGAATGGAAAGCTTAGTCCAAGATACATTGACCCCTTTGAGATCTTTGATAACATCAGAGCGGTGGCCTATAGACTTGAATACCAACTAAAATATCTCAATTTCATGATTTATTCCATTTATCACTCTTGATAAAGTACATATCTAAACCCTCACATGTACTCAGTTCAGAGGTGGTTCCATTGGAGAATAATCTTTCCAATTAAGAGTAGTTGGTGAGGATCTTAGATCGTAGAGACAAAGTTATATGAAATAAGACAATGCACCTTATCAAAGTGTTTTAGTGAAACCAAAATTTTGATGAAACAACATGGTAACTATAGTAGGTGATCAAATAGAGTTACCCTCATCTATTTTGATGTGAGAAATGAAAATTCTGAGGTCGATATTTGTTAAGGGGGACGATTGTAATGACCCGAACAATTATAAATGAAGTTTCCTTTTTGATTTAATTAAATGTAATATTATGTAATATGGTTATAGAAAACACATGGACTTAATTCGTAATGTCTTATTATATTCAAAATACCATTAATAATATATACTGTTGTTAATAAAGTTGTTTAACAGTGATCAAATGAGTAGTATAAATATAGGGCTTTTAACCAATCCAATTGACTAAGACAAAGGAAGTGATGACCTCATACAATAGGATTATACATTAAAATACTATTTATTAAAGATTTCATAGGAGATAACATCAATAATATTTTCCCTTGACCATGACCAATATGAGATCCAAAAACTTAAGCATTATCAGAACGGTTTATGGGAGAACTTCAAGCTCATCGAGATCACAACCCAATCCATGTTTGTTGAATAGTCCAATGAATGTATCATTATCTCACACCATACTCTGATGGAATATTCTAATGTAATAAAGAGATATGTATCAACACCTTAATAATAATAATATTTATACTTTATATAATAATCAATTTATTTTTATTTTTTATTACATTATAAATGATTTTGATTTTGATTTAGTTAATCACAAATTGTATTTTCGGGTAATATTAAAAATCAGTGAAGGAATTTATTTTAATGAATTAATGGAATTTTTAAATAAATATTATTTTAATTAAATATTATTATTAAATAACTTTTATTAATTATAAATGTTCGTATAATTTTTATGGACTGAAATGTACTTTTTAATATGGTTCAAAAACTGTTATTGTCAAAACCCATCATTTTTCAATAAATTACAAATCTTATATTATAAGTGAAGATCCACATATTTATATAATTATGTAGATAAAATAAATATTATTTTTGAAATTATAATGTCTAAATTATCCAATTTTTAATTTTTCATAATTTTCTACTACGGTTGAATTTTTGAATAAAATATAAATACCATACAATTATATAGTGTGTTTTATGACATCCTAGTGACCCCAAAACAATGTAATAAATACTATAATGGGTATCCTCAGCCACATATATATTTTTCCCTTTAAATACTATGATTTTAGTTTTAATTTATTATTTTTATTAAGACTTTATGAATACTCCCAATCCATTAATACATTTTATAGGTTTAAATTCTTTTATTTAAAAGTGTGACTCACCTCCACATAAGTAAGGGAATTATTTTAATAAGTTCAGACCTTTTACTAATAAAATAATTAATTAAAATCCCCTTTGGAAAAAAACATGGTAAAACCCCATGGGAGGGTTTTTGGTTTTGAATATTTTATTATATAGAATCTAAAACATAAGTTTGAAATATTAAAGAATTCCCCTCTCATTTCCTATATAAGAACACCCAAAATCACACTTATCTTCACTAAAAATTATTTTAGAACATCCTTATTCTCCCCCCCCCCCCCGATATCTAAAATCATCTAAAGGTGATCCAATATCTCAATAATACCCTTTTTAATCTTTGGTATCCACACATTCAGGTAAGCGTTTTTTCCTTTCTCATCTTTATCCCAGATTCATTATCTTGTTATTCCCTTTTATTTTCAATTAATAATGTTGGGGTATGTGTTAAAACCTCCCCCATACTGACATTATTTATTTATAAATGATTATATACCCCTTTCTCTCTCATTAATCCCTCCCATATACACCTGTAACCGTGGAGAAATTTCATAAGTAGCCTTTTATTCTTCTTTTTATTCAAATTTATTTACTATTATATGAATTTTTTTTCAAATTATAAATGTGTGGAAATGTAATTATATGTCCCTATTACTCTCCACTTCATTAATAAATTAGGAGATACAAATTTCTCCCTTATAAGCCAATTTTTTGAATTTTCATGTGAGGTCGTTACGCTGCCGAATTTTCCCCGCAATTTTCCATGCCAAACCAATTGTGTAGTGAATGTCATACTAATTTACTGAAAAGTGCATTCACTTTTATACACATATACCTTTTTATTTTAGACTTAAATGTATTTTTTTCACACTCCTTGATCATGGAATAAATTATTATGATCAATTAATTCAAGTTTTATGATATATGTGGCACACTTAAGAATGAGAATGAAATGAAAGTGACGGGTGCGTTGGGAATTATATAGCACTCCAATGCATTGGGTAATTTTTAGTACTATTATATGTTATGTTGGGATAAGGATGTACCTTATTACTTTATGAGACTTTTTATACCATTAATTATTTGTGTTTTATCATTGACATATGTTTATGATGTAGTGTTTTAAGTTGTTACCATATTTCCCATGTTACGATTATCATGTTATATCATGCCATATTATTCAGGTTCCTTTATGCCTTATTGATATGAATTTTCTAACATGTATTATTATCTTCATGTTATTCCTTTTTTATTCCCTTAATGTGCTTTATATCTCAACCCTTTCTTAGGTATTTTTCCCCATGATATCCAATATATATTTAAGCTCAAACATAGTAAAAAAATTTCAATTAGGATGTTGTAATTAATATTTAAATTTGTAATGAAAGATACCTAATTCTCAAAGATAGTAGACTTATCTATATTTTAGGTTTTATTATGTGTAATTTTATATAATTAAATCATGTATGAATGTGTAATAAAAATAAGGGTTGTTATAGGTTTTTCAGAGAGCCTCATTCTTCACTATATACTTTCCCATCCAAAACACGCTTGATGGTCAATCAATAAATTCATACATCAAGTGTTCATCAATTTATTTTCACTCTCATACAAATGGGAAGTCGCATTGTTTCCCCTTATTTGTCACACTATGAATGACTCATGTGGTCTTAGGTATTGTTCATTGGTTATCTATCTAGTGTGTCATGCAGGAATGTAAAATAACCATCCAAATTTTGGGAGGTTCATCAACATATTGGTGGATATCCTTTATTTTAGAAGAAAGAAAAAAAATTCTAAGGCTTAGACCTAGTTACTAAATGATTTTACTTATTAAACCTACATCAAATGGTTTACAGATCCTGTTTCCACTCTACCAAGTCAGATGATTCCTCATTGGCCTTAAGATGGACTTATTTAGCCCTGATCCACATTTTTTCCTACTCGGCTCAATACTCTGCCACCAAAGATATCCCATATGCTACCTCATCCTTATATGTCTCCAATTGGTCCCTTGATTGGTTTTTGATCTCATATCGAGTAGTGAAAACATCCAAACAATCCTTCTCCAGCCCTTCTAAATGGTAAATCTCCTCCTCACCTTTCTAATGCACTTTGATACCCACTTCTTTGTGTTTTCACCATTAGAAAAAAATATCCTTCTAGTCAGTACGATCCCAATTGATGATAAAATCTGGATACAATACATATAGGTTAATAAAATCTAATCAATTAGTCCCTAGGATAACTAGAAAATGGTGGTGATATCACACAAGGTTTGGAGGGTCAACCATTAAAGTGAGGGTGATGAAGTTCTGCATGCACCTTCACACATTGTGTCAGATGAATGGGTTCTCCTTGATGGAATTTAAGTGAGAGTCCTTGTATTCCTCAGGTGGAACAGGTTTTTATGGGGGTAATACCACAAAAACATCATTGGTTAGGTCATCTATAGGCATGAAACTTGGAAGTTTTAACTCCATATCTAGTGAATAGGGATCCTCTCCAGCCCACACACACATAGAATAAGCCTCATCTATATCATATGGTGCCCCCTGCCCCAAGTCGGGATCATCCTCTAAAACCCCCTTGGACACCATTATCAATGGAAAAATCTCAGCCACCTTCGTCAAGGCCATAGCTTCTATAGATACCTCTAACAACACTCCTGATATAGGCATAACCACAACGGCCTCCCTAATTACCATGGTTGGTGGAATGACATCTGCCTCCTCTATTAATACATTGGCCCAAATGATCACCTCTTGTGATGATTCTATATCCAACTGAGCTATCAAAACCTCGTCATCTAATATTATTGGGGGAACAATCTTTACCCCCTCCATCATGCCCATGGTCTCAACAACTCCTTCCTATTGGATCCCCATGGTTGGAATGACCATCGTGGCCTCCCTTACTATCTCTTCTAGGGGAGAAGCACCCGTTTTCATTACCTTGACTTCAATAATTGCATTCTCAGATGTTGGAACTGATGGTTGATCCCCAAACATGACCTAAATTTATATTTTAACAGGATTTAGTCAAAATTTAAAAGGTTAAGTGAGAAAGTAAAAGGAGAAAAGAGGAAAAGTCTTATGGTAATAGTATAAACTGATGAGAATCTCAAAAATTTTCATGGGTAATACACCCTTCTAGGGATTTCCCCAATGGTCCTAAATTTATTTAGAATGTCCACTTCAACCAAAAATTAGATTCCCAAGACCCAAACATGTGGGAGATGCTCCCCACTCTCCCATTAAAGGGTTGAGGTCCCCTTTCCCTTCATATCAAGTTCATCATGAACCTTTCCCTCCTCTATGATTTCCTAACATTTCACAAGAAAAAAGGAGTTAGGTTGTAGCTCTAAAGGATGGGTTATATTTGAGGAGAATAAGATCCAGATGTTTACCTGATCCAAGAAAGGACCATATTCCCCAGGAGATACCTATTAGTTTTAGCTTCCCCATGGCTCATTGGAACCCTATATAAGAGGCACACACAAAACCACCTTGCTTTCTGAGAGGTTTGGAGAACTGTTCATTCTGAGTAACACCTTCACTTGGTTGATCATGAGGTATAAAATGCCCCAAGAATGGGTTAGGTCCAAAAAATATGTTATATATTTCATCCCCTCATCCCGATGCACATGGAATCTTTAATTTTCATGAACCTACCTAGGTAGAGTGATCCCATCTCTATTTAGTTTCAACCATATCCCATGGAGAGTGGTGAGATTCCTGTAGACACCCCAGTTCTCCTTGAATCTAGTAAAAATTGCATTTTTGCAGTCATCTAGGTGGTGCAGATTCTTTCTTATACATTTGAAAAATTCCCTTAAGACTTCCCCATAGGGTTCTCCTTCATCTCTTGACCTCTTGTATAGAAGCATTAAGTCTTTTGTTTCCCTCCTCCTTAGGACTCCCTCTTTTTGTTGTTAGTAATATCCACCTTTGTAGGTGTTGTGGCTTGACCCACTAGGTCATCTTTTCAACCATAATGAACTCTACCTACTTTTCACACTTGACCCCACTATTGTGGGTCCCCTCCTTCATCATCCTAGGTATCTTTCTACTTAAGCATCTCCCTTGGGTACACACTTTCCCATAACATCATATAATCATGGGTAATCCTGTAAGAATCAGTGGGTAACAGTATCTCATACCACCCATTACCATCCTCACACATGAACGTGTGCTATATTTTACTTAGAATTAAATGTTGTCACTTGTAACACAAATCTATATACACCTTCAAGTTCAAGTGCTATAGGCATCATAACTTCCTCACAAACTGATGCAAGTTGTATGGCACACAGATTGTCTTATAGTCAAATTTCACCACTAGTACCCCCACCTCATAAGGTTTGGAGGTAAAACCATTACATTATGTTCCTTGTACCATCATCATTCAGCATCCTCATCAAGAGGGGTAACATGTGAAATATGAAGCAATCCACTAACTCATCCCTTTCTAGCGAGTCCAAAGAGCCCTATTTGAGTGGGAAACTCATGGTGATGTTCATAATTGTTGGTAAAAAGTTCATACTAGAAGGGTAGATGGAGTCTGTGTATTCATACCTTCCATGCGTGTGGTGACCCAACTATAAAAATAGTCGAGGGGGCTATACAAACTGAGTGGATACTTCCCTTGACTGATGTGGTGGAGCACATTATATATCTTATCCAACACCATGACTTATAGGTTTATGAAATTCCCCATCACCAACATGGTCTCCATGATTAAGGTTCTCAACTACACTCCCATGTGTACAATCTTCACTAGAAGAATCTAGCTGCATTAGTGCGGTAATAAACCCATACAGTCTAACCATGAGGGCCTCAAGATTAATGTTGTAACCCCATAACATCCAGTAGCTCAAATCCATAATTCTCTAGTATTAGTGATTATTTCCTTTATAAAATACCCCAGGTAATGTGCATGTCCTCCCAGGAATTGTGTCCACTGGCTCATTCATGAAATAGCTGAACCACTGTTTGAATGAGATGTCTGTCATCCCTAGCTTCTCCACATCCTCCCCTTTCACCAGACATAGTAACTCCCTCTAAAGGGACATTATTTCCTCATATTCCTCCCACTTGTTCTCTACTGGGATTAATTCCTCATACAACACTCCTTGAATCGGGATCCTATGAATCTGGTAATGATCCCACAAACTGATGCCAACCTCTCCATGGTGCAGATGTAAAGTGTTGGTCCATTGAGACAACCTACTTAGAAGATCCATTGTGATATCTAGGTGGAGGTAGAAATATAATTATGAGGCCCATGCCGCATTGTAAAGCCCTACTTGCTTCATCTAGGACTCAAACTCACGGCATGGCATGCATGTCAAAGAAGCTTAGGCTCATTAGTCTATGATGTTTCCACCATAGTATAGATCCCAGTTGTATGTCTGCACCTTGAGCGGGTCCCTAAACATTTTGTAAGAATCATCTCTTCTTGTAGGGGGGTTTATCTAACTCCAATATCTCCCCATTTATGTTGTTTATGTGGTTGAAAAAAGTGTTCATCATGAGAAATTCATGGACATTTAAGATGGTTCCTCCCATATCCACAGGTCACTGGTAATGTCCGGGTGTGCTTCTAAACCTAAAAGTGGGCTTGTATTTGTTCCCATCAGGGGTGAATATATTATCCCTCAGCGTAAATCCACACAATAGAATCCTCTTGAAAAGAATATATTCCTTATGATCCTCTATCAATAGTGTAGTGGTTGATTCATGAACTGATGCATTCCGGATACTCTCCCTGATCATTATGTTTCCATGTATCTCTTTCCAATGAATAGAAGTATCATCAAAACCTCCATAGGATTGTCTTTTCTGGGACATTGGTGTTTTTTGAGCCTTTTCATGAAATTTTACTCACAAATGATGGTTTTATGAAACTAAACTGGCGAATGTCAAGTTAACAAAGGTTTTCTAATGGAGGTTTGGTTCATAGAGCGCTATTCATTTATCTAAGATTGTGGTGGTTTTCATCTTTATGAGTGATGGGGGTCAAAATCATGAAAATCTCACAAAGGGTGTGAGATTTTAGAATAGAGATCTTAGTAATTTCCTTTCATGAAATTACCATGGTTCTTCTAATGGGCCCCTACACTATTTATAGGTGTACAGGCATCAGAGATTCATGAATGGGATTTTCGGATAGTCTTCATGAATGAAATTCAATTTTTATTTTATTTTTGTAGTTTCCACTTATAATATGACCATACTTTCCCATATTATCTTCAGTTCTGATGGGAGAAATTTTTTGACACCAAAATATTCATGTCATGGATGAAATCGGGGAAGGCACAGCCGGTTCAGAGTGAATCTAATCCAAAATAGAAAAAAAACTAAACCTAAGGGCTAGATTCACGAATCTTCCCACCATTTTGAATGTGTGGGGCTCTCAAAGGACTTAACCGGGGTGAGTTTTTATGGTAACCTCTATATGAGGTCAATACACATGTGTGGAGCCCCACTTTTCAAGCGCATGAATGTTTCATAACAACCTTTACATAGTGCCATTAATGTTCGTAGAGAGGCATCCAGTTGCGAAGATCATAACACTTCATGAAAGTCTCATGTAATTTCCAAACCCTCACCCCGACCTCCATAAAACTTATAAACCCCCCTAATGTATGACTTTTATGGGGATATGACATTTGAGATTCTGTAAAATGCTCTAAGTTTGCGATAATCTGATTCTTCACAAGTGAAAGAGGAGATGGATTTCATACGGTTTCCATCCATCATGAAACTACCCCTCATGAGTTTTTATAATTCTAAACTCATAGAGAATATGTATTTCTTGAAGTTCCACTCCATTCTCAAAATGAGAAGGCCCTTTGTGGAACTTAGGGATTCATGCAGCCCCTACCCTTCACAAAACATCCCCTTTTGTCACTAGTACTTTACCCCCAAGTAAGGGTAACCCTATTTTGAGAATCAAACTTCTTAACAAGACCCCTATCCTCTATAAGGCCCTAGATTTCAAGAGACCCTCCTTATGGCCTCTCCAGGGTGCCTCTTTTTAGATGATTCTCTTTCAATAATGTCGAGTTCATAGGTCCTATGTGTCCCACCTACTACTCTAAAGAATTGGTACCGTAATGTCTATCAATACTACTAATAGTTTCCCTAATGTTGGTTTATTTGTTGACAACTCCTCCACGATAGTTCCAACACCACGTCCTACCCAGAGGTGTATGATTAATGGCTATGTAAGCCATAGAAGTGGAATATTTGAGGGAAATCGTTCACCTATCTTGATACAAAGCCCGTTTTCATGATCCTCCTTCCGCTCAAACATAGATCCCCTTTGAGTGTGATCCTCATCCACATTCGAGCTTCATGTCATAAAACTAACCATCTCTAAATCCTAGTGATATGGTGTTTAACAACAAGGCAACATTCCAACTACACAAAATTAAATTGTAGCCTTACACTGTGTGATGACCACCAGATGTCCAAGTATGATCATCATGGGATCCCCCCCCCCCACACCATGGGATATGAGACACCAGTAGATGGAATCTTCTACACATAATCCTCACAACATCCCATGTTAATGCTCCTTTTCTGACATGATTTCCCTTACCACATGATGTTAAACAACATGTACTGTTCAATTCACATGACCATAAACTACGCAATTGAGATACATTGATATTTTATCCATTCCTATTATACAGGGTATGTACGAAACCTCCATGAGGTTCAATCTTGAAAGCCTCTATTCCATGTGTGATATTTTTTCACTCAGGGACACACTCCACTGGTCTGTCTCAATAAGACATTATAATCCATCTACTATAGACATTAAACCTATGGGACACACCTCTTCATCCAGGTGTGATATCTTCCCTCTTAGGGACACACTCATCCCAATCCATCTAAATAAGACGTCCTAATCTTTCTCTATTAGACGTTAAACCAATGGAACATACCCTTTCATCTAGGTGTGATATCTTCCCTCATATGGACAAACATAACCACCATATCCATCTCAATAGGACATCCTAATCTGTTTCTTCTAGACGTTAAACCTGTGGGGCACACCCCATTCCAAGTGTGACATATTTCCTCCTAGGGACACACTTAACTATCCATTTGTCTCTATAATATGTTTAACCAATGACATGATCCATATCTATGTTATGTTTTGATCCGTCTCTGGACCAAGTTAATCTCACACCCTAATCTAGAACCCTTTCCCTGTACATTAAAAATGTGATGCTTGAGGTAAAAAGCATTGGAGAAATTACATGCCTAGAATCAATTTCATCATGATCAACATGGGTTGCCTTGGGTTTTATGCCAAAGATGCCTCATAAATAAGATTCCATCTAAAAATTAAGACTTTACACAGTGTCCAACCAACCCAACGTCCATACATTCCCAAAGTGAACAATGAAACTACCTCCCCTAGCCAAATTTTCCTTCCCTTTCAAGAAAAAAGTATCATAATTAACTAGAATCCACATCCATATGGAACTAGGAATAAGTTTCATGAATATGACTTAAATCAGTGAGGGATATCCAGACATGGTGATGATCTCCAAGGTGGAATCCAACGAAGGAAAAACTGACATCCTATTATATCATTTCAATCAAGGAGAATAAATCCCCAAGTAATGTGATGAAATATGCCTACATTTGGAAAGCATAAATACTACAAAACAAAGAACTAGTGTGTCATCCTCCATTATTAAGGATGGAGTTTCGACCTCAGAAAAAGCATTAGAAACAATTGTTATAACATTTTTATCTTGGAAATGGAAAATGGGGAATATGTGATAATGTAATTCTTATGATAACATGTTGTTGTTTTGAATTTTTGATGTTGAGATGGAAGGTATGCTGAAGTACATTGGTAGTTGTGGATAGCATGAAGCGTTTAAATTATTTTGTGTAATGTGTTTTCAATCTTTTCCTTGTAGGGGTAGAGCCTTGAGTTAGGATATGAACTAATAATGGTCTTCATTATATTGAGCTTTTTTATTATGGAATCAGTACATAATCCAAATATAAATTAAAGGATTTTATTTTGTATGACCTAATGAAGGGAGTTAAAAAGATAATTATGCAATAAATATATGTTTTGATGTTTTGGAAATATTTGTGTTATTGGTAACCAAAGGGAGTTGTAGTTAATGGAAACCATTATGTGAAAGGGGGTATTAAATGGTGAATTTTTTCAAAGGATTGATATTAGAAAAATTTTATTATTATGTGATTAACTATAGAAAAATAATATTTTTTGATATATATCACTTTAAATAAATATTGATTTTTGAATAGCTTTCTTAACATTCAAGACTAAGCTTTAATTGAACTACATTATACTATATAAATATTATTATTTAAATATGATCCTAATAACATAGTTATTAAATTAGAGGAATGAATAAGATTAAATAAATTATTAAAAATACTAATAATTTATATAATTTAAATTTATTAATTTTCATTAGAGTCATTATATGCTTTAAAATACAGCTTTCCTCAAAAATTGTTTTTATTTATTTTTGTACAAAAATAATATAATTAATTTATACAAATTTTCAAAATTATATTTAAAAAAACAAACCAAAATTTTTAAATAATAAAGTAAAAATTATATTAGAGTGAATTTTTGATAAACTGCTAAAAATTTTGATTTTTATATGAATAGTGAAAACATTGATTTTTTTAAAAAAATGACTTTTCATTTACAGAATTTAAAAAGTTCAATTTCTTTTAAAATGGTTTCAAAATAAAATTTATTTATTAATTTTATTAATAATTATTTTAATTTCATTTGATTAAATTTTATGTTTTATTTTTTTATAAAACATTTATTAATCAAGGAAAAATAATTTTCTAGAAAACTATTTTTTATTTTGTTTTGTAGGTTTAATTTTAAACTAAATTCTTCTATTTATTTGATTTTAAATTGATAAAATGTATTAAATATTTATAACCATACTAATTTATATTATCTAATATGTTCAACTAAATTTTGGTCATAATTAATGTTAAAAAAGGTAAAAAAATGTTATGATGGTTAAGGTTAAAACTGGTTTACAAATGGTTAAAACAACAGATATGGGTACGTTATCCAATTAAAAGTGTCTGAATCTAATTATATATATATATTTATTTATACCTAATAATATACTAAATTAAAATCTATATCGATTTGGTTTCATTTCTCTTGAGTATGAAGTTATTATATTTTAATCTTTTTATGAAATTCCAAGTGTGTCCTCTCCCTAATTATAGAAGGACACCCTTCCATTATCTTCTTTATACTAAATTAATCCATATTTATAGAAACAAAAAGCTACCAAATTCTATTATAAAATCCCCTATCCATAAATTAGAGTCTTTTTCCAGCTTAAAAGACCATTCCAGGGGTCCTTAGAAAATTATCTAAAGAAGAACTTCCAAAGAAGAGGTAATTATCATACTCGACCTCTTTCCATTTATTTCTTCTTCTACCCCCAATAAATATATGTTAGAAATGATAAAATAACAACTTAATTATACTAAATATAATTAAATTTTATTATAATTATGTAAATACCATTATCCAACCTCTTTTCCATCAACTGGGATGTGAATGTATTGCTTGTCTGTAAGTGAAGAATACCACCTCCATGTAATGATACAATTATTTTTCGATCAATATAATTTATGGATTGTTATTATGATGGGTTAAATATTAAAATATTATATTTATGATATAATTATTCTTTTTTAATTATAATATCTTATCTTTTTTCTTACCTTTCCATCAAATGGAAAATAATAACAGTGTTGGTGCATAGGTGTGGACTACCAGATCAACAAAGTGATGTGATTAATTTTTCATTTATGATTAAATTTTATGAAAATAAGGATATATTTAATGAATATATATGATATATATGATATAAAAATTATTCTTTAAAGTAGAATTATTTTTTCATTTCTTTTCATCCATCAAAAAGTGAAAATAATGTTCAAGCGTACTTACAACATGTTATCTCCATAAATGGTGTAATTCATTTTTCTATCTATATATTTTATGGATTATACTAAATATGAATATAATTAATATATATACATTATTTATATCATGAATAATATTTTGGATATTATGGAACCATGATCAAGATTCAAGTAACTAAACTTTCAAACTAAAACATACATGAAAAAATGAGACAATTAACACTATGAAACGATTATTTTAATAACATATTATTAATAAATGGGTATTTAAATGTTATAAGTGTATCATATACGATAATATAAGTATTTATATTTTTATTTTATATAATTTTAATAATTTTAAATCAATTATATAATATGTTAAAATCACTTAGGAAGCAAGTCACACCTGAGATAAGGGTTTACCTCAAAATCTCATCATTATTCAAGATTATTTATATTTAAGCCATTGTTGGAGGAATAATATAATATTTATATCTTAAATAAAATATATTTTACTCTTTTATAGTTATTAATAGAATTTTCATTTAATAGTACCATTTCCATCACTTTTTATATTTAAAATTATTAGGAAATTTTTTTCAAGAAAAACAGAAATTACTTCCTCTTTGGTGAGAAAATGTTTTCTTCCATTTTTGTGTTTTCTTTAAAAATGTTTTCAATAATCTCCTTAACATTATAATACTATTTTTAAAAGTAATTTTTACCAATTTTTTACTTTCAATGAAAAAATTCAATTAAATATTCATTTTGTTTTCCAGACAAGTTACTTTTGACTATTTACCAAAAATGTAAAAGGAATCCTTATTTTAACATACTCAGAATGAATGGAATTTAACCTCATCATAACTTCTCAATTCATAGAAGATTAATTTTTAAATTTTTCATGTTTCATTCAAATGAAAATATTTTACCTAATATTGTGGAAATTTTTCATTTTAAATTTGTGATTTCAAAATGAAAAGGGTATTTCTCTCAAGAATGAATCTAGTGATATTTTATAATTATATTAATCTATGTTAACATAATTTGATGAGTATTATGTTTTAATGAAGATATAATATAATGATAATATAAAATATATTTCTCTATATGGTTTACGACCAGTTTAGCAGGGGAAAGTATTGACATTTTTTAAGCTAGTTCTTCTGATATTGATAGTTATTTATTGTTAAGGCATGTGGATTAAGTTGTATTTTTTATTAATATGATTAATGTATTGGAATTATGAATTCAGGGGTGGGTAATTTAATTTAACATCCCATTGATTCATCAGTAGGTCTCATGATATAAACTAGTTTAGTTATTTTGGACAAGGCCATACTCATTTGTGTAATATGTCTTGGCATGAGGCCTCGATAGTAAGTTCCAAATGTCCCACATTATGCAATCCATCAATCTGAAATCAATTATTAATTTTTATGAGATTATTTTAATAGTTATGTATTCCATGGATAAGTTTCAAACTCCTTTCATTATTTATATGGAATTATCTGGACATCATTTATTCCTGCTATATTATTCATGACTTATTAATTCTATGATAGCTTCCACTATATTCATTACCTTACTAAACATCTAAACTCACCCTATTATTATTCTTCCCTTTTTTCCAGGACCCCAGGAAGTGTATTATGAGTGATATGCAGGGATATTCTAGATAGAATAATAATGTTCTCATAGAAAATACTATATAATATTTTATGTATTCAAATGTATTTTTAGATTCAATTATTTATATAGTTTACCTAGATTACTTAACTATTAGGTTCTTTGGGATGCAATCATTTATATCAAGTTAAAAGCTTATAAATTGACCACTAACTTTGGGTTACTAGGGTCATCGATTCTACATTTTGTATCAAAGAATGTATAGTAGAAAACTTGGAAACTAGATTTACAGAAACATATATTAGAGAATAAAACCCTAAGAAAAACTCTCAATATAAGTATAAGTATATAATAATATCAAATTTTTTTGTTAAAGTATAGATTTTTTGGTTTCCTAGTAAATATATACTTGTATGGATGTTATAAGAGGATGTGGTGTTGGGACAGATGAATCTAGGAGTAGTAAACTCAAAATGATTTGGTCAAGTATATCTCTCTCATCATTCTAGGGCATGATAAGTCGAATTTTACTATGCACCTAGTTTGACACTCCTAGGGGGTATGCATGGGTAAATTTAAATTTCCATTATATACCATTATGAAATGTTTGAAAAAAAAATATGATTTTAGAATGATCCCAAATAAACCAATCTTTTGATTCTGAGATAATTTATGCATAAATTTTTAATTTGTTTTAAGTGTTTCACTAGTTTCCAAATTATACAATCATATATTATGATTCATAATGTTATGATTATATTTAGTGTATTCCATTGTTTAGAAAAAGAACTTAGTGGAAGTAATTTAAATCATATTAATATACATAATCTATATATTATTTCCCTCTTGGAAAATATAATGTAGCAACTCATAAGGTAAATTCTAACTATATTAGGGTAGCTACCTCAAGTTATGAACAACAAATTTTTCCATTATAGTAGCATGTTGGTTTGTAAGGTGATGTAATAATGTTAGTATATTTCATGCGACAACATCCTCCATCATTTAATGGAACTATAAATCCATTTATAGCAGATAAATGGATAAGTTCCTTAGAAAATATATTTCCTGATTTGGGAAGTAATGATAGGGAGAGGGTTGTCATGGAATATTTTTGTATCAAGATGGATGTGAATAAACTATGGTTATTGATTGAAAAAATAATGATGTGGGGGGAAATAACAACTATATAGTGAAATTATTTTAAATTGCTTTTCTTAGAAAAATATTTTCCCTATGAACAAAGAGTGTATATAGAGAGACAATTCGTGAGTTTTGGATAAAAAGAAGTAAATTTTTTTACCAAGTATAAAGATAGCTTTTCAAGGTTAGAAAGGAATGTTTTATACTATGTACATAATCCAAATAGTAATATTGGACATTTCATTAATATGATAAGTAAATACGTCGAAGGTAACTAGTCTCCCAAACATTTTCATTGTATAATGATATGGTATCATGTGATATCAATATAGAGAAATAATTCACCAAGAATTATTTATTTGGTGGAAATAAAGTGAATAAGTTTATGACTAAGAAAAATAATGATAAGGGTAATAAGAGAAAGGAAAATTTTTCAACTTGTGATACTTATGGAAGGAAAAATGTGGTAATTTCTTAAGGAGAAAATGAGCTTTCTGCAAGTGTGGAGACAAATGTCATCATGCTCATGAATGATATGGTAAGGGAGAAACCATCCTAATAAACTTCTTTAATTGTAAGGATATGGGGAACCATTCTATCCAATGACTCAAACATCATGGGATGTTTCAATATATGAATCAAAGGGGAGAAGGCTACTATTATGAAATTACTATAGCTAAGGTGGAAGTTCCTAGAAACATAGTGAAAGCTATACTTATTATCCACTCTGGGATTGAATTTTTTTTATTTGATTCGGGTTCTAACAATTATTTTATGTATGATGAATATTATAATGGTATCAAATCAACCCTTAATGATTATATGCTTAGTTGGACATGAAATATTCTAATTGTTGGATTACTTCATTTCAAGTCTATAGTTCCTCTTCGATAGAATTTTTTGTGAATTTTCTTCTTATATTTATTTTAATTCTCCCTATAGTTTAATTTGATGTAACTTTGGTAATGTATTGGTTCTCTTAGTATAGATACCATATAAATATTTAGGTAAGGGATGGTAAATTTAGTATTCTTAATTAATCTATTATCATTTATCCATATCTGGATTAATCTAAACACCCAATGGAAATTAATTCCATTATATGGGTTTTGTGACATTTCATGAGGGATATTTAGCTCAAATGGGTGGGGATAAACTCAATATAGAAACATTTAATATGGTTTATGAGTATATAGATTTATTTATTGAGGAATTTATTATTTTTCACCCGAATTGTAAATTTGAGTATTCAATAGAACTCAGACTTGGTGATACACCTATTTCAAATACTCCATATATAATGGACCTAATTGAATTGTAGGAATTAAATAATAAATACTACGAGAATATAGATAATGGATTCATTCATCCTAGTACTTATCAATGTGGTGCACATATTTTTTGTTAATAATAAATATGCGTTGATGCATTTTTTCAATGGTTATTGAAAACATAACAAGATCACTATTAAGAAAAAGTAATCAATACCCTGTATTAATGATTTATCTGATCAATTATATGGAGCTCTATATTTTTTCAAGATTGATCTTTAATCTAGATATCACTATATAAGGGTAAAGAAGGAGTATATACCCAATAATGACTTTCATATGAGGTATTGTTAATATGAATTTATAGTAACACCTTTTAGAATTACGAATTATTTTGTTATCTTTATAGATTTAATTAATAGTCTTCAAATATTACCTTGATTATTTTTGGGTAGTATTTATATAAGATATTCTTATATATTCAAAGATAAAATAATATCATGAAGAATATTTGATAATTGTGTTGAAGATACCTAATAAAGAGAATTTATATTCCAAATTTCCCATGTGTGAATTTTGAATTCAAAAAGTATCATTCTTGGGTCATATAATCTCAAGTGAGGGTATATTGGTGGATCTTTCAAAGATTAAAGTCATTGAGTAATGTCCTAGAACAACCATGCTAACCAAGATCCATAGTTTTATTATATAGGATGGATACTACCAATAATTTTTGATATATTTATTATCAATATATAATCCAGTCATCGAGTTGACTCAAAAGGGGTTTATATTCTTATGTATAGATGAATGTGAAGATAATTTAAAATAAATGAAGAGAAGGTTGATCATCATACATCTTCTTACGCTGACATAAATTGGATAAGGGGTTTTTATGTATATTTATTCATCAAATATGGAACTGGGATGCATCCTCATGCTGAGTGAAATGGTGAAAGCATATGCCTCTTTATAATTAAAAATTCTTGAGTAAAATTACCTGATTCATGATTTGTAACTATCATTGTTAATGTTTTCATTAAAGATATAGATGCATTATATATATGGTGAAATGTTTGATACATATATTGATCATAAAATTATAAATTATATATTTTCATCGAAATATCTGAATATGTTCTAGAGAAGATTGTTGGATTTGATCCTAGATTATGACAACACAATACCTTACCACACTATAAAGGAGAACACATCGGTTGAGGCTTTGAGTCTGATAGACCATGCTAGTTTATCCATGATTAGGAATGAGAGTGATAAAGTATTTTTGGATTTATAGAATATGGATCTTAAAATCAGGATGAAAGGGGACATATCATATATTTATTTGATGAATTTTTAATCATCCATCCATGAGAGTATTAAGAAAGCATGTGGAGAATATATGGAATTAAAAAATAAGGTTAGGAGTGTTTTTGAATTCAACCATGATAATGTTATAATTATAAGGTTCAAAAACAGAGTATGTGTCATGTCAATACCAAAGTTGAAGAAGGATATTTCATATGAAGTACAGAGTTCATCATTCTATATTTATCCAAGAATTATTAAGATTTATAGAGATCTAAAAGAATATTTTAGGTGGGATAACATGAAAAGGGATTTGTAGAGTATGTATCATGATGCCAATTATGACAGAAAGTTATGGTTGAGAGATAGAATTCTAATGGGTTGTTACAATCATTTACCATACTATAATGGAAATTGGCAAACATTACAATTCATTTCTTCATTGGACACCTGATAACATCAAAAGGGAACAATGTTATATAGGTTATAGTCAATCGCCTTATGAAATCAGAGCCTTTTATTTCCATTAGATAAGATTTATTTCTCAAGAAAAAAATTACATTATATGTCAAGGAAGGGGTTAAATTGTATGGAGTACCACTCTCAATTGTATCTGATCGAGATATGTGGTTTACTTCAAAGTTCTATAGAAGTCTATAATAGGCCTTGATACAAAGTTTATTTTTAGCACTAGTTATCATCCTTAAAAAATAGTCATTTTTAGAGGACCATTAAAACTCTAGAATACATTTTTTATATCTTTATCTATGGATTTAAAAGTTGATTTGGATCAACTCTTTCCTTTATTGTAATTTTCTTACAATAATAGCTTTCACTTAAGTATCCCAAGGGCCCATTCTGAATCCTTCTATGGAAGGAAGTACAGAACTCCAATGTACTTGAATAAAGTTAGAAAAAAAATGAGACCTAATCTAGCTGGGGGAATGGTAAATAATTTCATATCCATTAAATAATATATAATTCCACCTCATAGTCAACAGAAATGTTATGTTAACAATTTTCAGAAAGATCTAATGTTTCAAAGTTAGTGAAAAGTTATTCCTATAAATATCAACCTATAATAAGGTTATGACATTTTTAAAAAAGGTAATTATAAGACCTATATATATATATATATATGCCCCTTTGATGAAATTTTTTATGTTATTAGGATGGTATCTTATTACTTGTCGGTTGCACCAAATCTCTCTCAAGTTCAAGGTGTGTTCCATGTGTCTCTCTTGATAGAGTACATACCAGAACCTTCACTTTAACTAAACTCAAAGGTCATACCACTAGAAAAATTTATCTATTATGAAGAACAATATACATTGTTTTTTAATCATATAGAGAAGGATCTATGATACAAAACCACTCACTTGGTCAACAAAACTTGTCGAATTTGTAAAATTGGGAAAGTTTAGTCATAGCCTGGGGATGAAATGTGGTAGAAGTATCTTCATTTTTTATTGAAGTGATGGAATTTAAGGGAATAAATTCTTATAATTGTGTAGTATTTAACACCCCTAGATTTTATGATATATTTCTCATTAAATAAATTTGATGTGTTCAATAACTTTCTTAACACGCAACATCGATCTTTAAATATACATTATACAATAAAAATATTATAATCTAATCATTATAAAATTAATTTTAAATATATGGAATGAATAATGTTATCTATATTAAGAAAAATATATTTTATTTATATAATTCAAATTTATTTATTTTTATTGGAGTCATTATTTTCTTTAAAAATACATTTTTCCTCAAAATGGTTTTTATTGCTTTTTGTGATAAAATAAGATAATTAATTTCATAAAGTTTATTTTTAAATGAAATTAATTTTAGAAAAAAATTATTTAAAATATGTCTTGGAGTGGATTTTTTATAATTTTTAGAAAATTTTGATTTTTCATTGAATAGTGAAAAATACTGATTTTTATTGAAAACTGTATTTTCATTTCAAGAATCTACAATGTTCCAATTTTTTTTAAATGGTTTAAAATGAAAATTTATTTATTTATATTATTAATAATATAATTAAGATAATTTTAATCAATATTATTTTTTATTTTTATATAAAAGTTTATTACTTAAGAGAACATTTTTTCAGGAAACCCGCTTTTCATCTCGTTTTGAGGGTTATTTTTTAAAGAAATTATAGCACATGTGTGAATTTAATTTTATAAAATGGATTATATATTTTTAATAGTATTATTATATTTTAGTAAAAATTTTCAAATTAATTTTCGGTCACAATTAATAGTAAAAATGGTAAAAAATTATTACGGTGGTAAAGGATAAAACAAGATTACCTGGGGTGTTAAACCAAAAGATAATGGTATTTTTTCCAATTAAACTTTTCTAAATATTATTTTACGACCATATTTATATATAAAAATAACCCAAATTCAATATTATTACCATTTTTAATCATTTTCCATGAGTATGACATTATTATATTTTAATCTTTTAAGAAATTCCAAGTGTGTCCTCTCCCCCAATTATAAAAGGGCACCCCTTCTTTCTCATCTTTACACAACTTTGAGCCATGTATATGGACCAAAAAAATACCCAATTGTATTATAAACCTCCATATCCATAAATTAGAGTTTGTTTTATTCATAAAATTATATTCCAATTATCCTTAATAAGGGGTACAAATGAGGAATACTAAAGAAGAGGTAATCAGCCTACCCGACCACTTTAAATTTATTTTTTCTTATACATCATCTAAATATATAGTATTCATCATAAAATAGTTATTTCATCATTACAAATATTATAAAATTTTATTACGATTTTTTAACTCCCATTAACCATCCTTTTTCAATCGATTTGGGTTTGAAAGTATCACTCGTGCATACTTATGGACTACTACTGCCACGTAGCGATATAATTATTTTTCCATAACCATATTTCATGGATGGTTATTATGAAGATTTTAATTAATATATATATATATGATATTTATGATTTAATTATTCTTTTTTAATTATAATATATTATATTATTTCTTTTCTTTACATCTTTTGGAAAACGATAACATCGCTCATGCATATGTTTGGACTACCACCTCTACCAAGCGATGTGATTCGTTTTACATTTATTATTTACATGGATGGTAATTAGAATATATTTAATAAATATATATGATATCTATGATATTATAATTACTCTAGAAATTTTCATTATCATTTACCTTTCTTTTCATTCATTGAAAAGTTAAAATGACGTTCATGCGTACATACGGCCTACTATATCCATGAACGGTGTAATTCATTTTTATATATCTACCTTTAATGGATGATTATAAATATGTATATAATAAATATATAATATATTTATATAATGAAAAATTATGGATATTATGTAACCATCATACATACACAAGTAATGAAACTAACTAACTGAAACATATATAAAAAACAAGACAGTTAACACTAGGAAAAGATGTTTTAATAAATAATTATTAATAAATGGGTATTAAAATGTCATAAGTGGATCTTATATGATATTATAAGTATATATATTATTATGTTATATAACTATAATAAATTTAAATTTATTATAAATGAATTTAAAATCACTTAAACTGCATTTTAGACCTAAGGTAACAGTTTATTTCACAATCTCATCATTATTTTGGATTATTTATGTTTAAGAATATAGTGGGGGAATTATATGATATTTATATCTTCAATGTGATAAATATTTATTATTATATGTTTATTCCTAAAATTTTAAATTAATATAACCATTTTCCTCTCTTGGATAATTATAATTATTGGGAAAAAATATTTTAATACAAAAATCTCTATTTCTTGTTTAGTTAGAAATTTTTTACCTCCATGTCCATGTTTTACTTTAATTTGTTTTCAAAAGTGTTTTTAATATTAAAAAATGTTATTTAATGTTATTTTTTCCCATTTTTTCATTATATAAGAAAACTTTTCAAGGGAATCATCATATTATTTTCCAAATGAGGTAATTTTGGCAATTTATAAAAAATTTTAAGGATTATATTTTTTAACATACATACCATGAACGAAATTTCCCACCGTTTTGAGCACTAAATTATTTTAATATTCCTTTAAATTTTCCATGTAAAGAAAAAAAATCCATAATATTTTACAAATATGTAGTTTTTAAATAATTGATTTAAAAATAAAAATGTTATTTTCCTTAAGTAATATTGTAGTGATGTATTAAATGTATTTTCATAGTTGTTAATGTATTTTAATGAATATTATAATTTACTAAGGATATAATCTAACGATATCAACCAATATTTTTATTTAAATGGTTTATGATTTGTTTTACCAGGGAATATATTGAAATTTCATATCTTTCATCTTTCAATACGGACTATTTTTGATTGTTAAGGAATGTTGATTAAGTTTTATTATTCATTTATTAAATGAATTAATTCAACTTATTATGTAATAGGTGGGGACCATAATTATATACACCCTTAATTAATTGGTAGGTATCATTTTAAAAAATAGGTTTGGTATTTTGGATGAGGATTTAACAATTTTTGTAATATTTCTTGGCCAGAGGCATCGATGGTAAGTTTTAGATGTCCTGTATTATGAATATCTTCATTATGAAATCAATTATTGATGTCCATGAGATTATTAAAAAAATTATTTATTCCATGGATAATTTTCAAGATCATGGGATCACATATATGTCTCTATTTGATCCTCATTTTTTCCTTCTATATTCTTCATATCTTCTTTATTCTATGAAATCTTCCATTATACGCATTCCCCTATTAAGCATATTATCTCATCCATTTATTATGTTTTCCATTTTCCTAGGATCCTAGGAAGTTTACATTTAATGATATACAAAGATATTATAGAGATAATAATGATTTTATCAAATAAAATAATTATTTTTCTTTTATGTTTTCAAATGTAATGTGACATTAAAGTATGTATCTAGTTTACTTGGATATCTAAACTATTAATATCATATGGATGTGATCACTTATATCTAGTACCAATGTAATAATGTAACCACCAACTCTATGCTAATAGGGTTATGGTATTGAAATTAATAATTATTCCATTTGAAATGATAGAGGATTTTAATTATGGGGAATGTTGAAAAAATGATATCCTTGTTAAAGTGAGATCAAAATGGGTATTGTTTTTTTTCTTGATAATGATTGTATAATATAGTGTGTGTTTTTTTTGATTTTAATGAAAAATTCATTTTTTTATTTCTCATGGGTAATGACATTGTTAGGGAAATGTTTAATTAATATTAAATGCTTTATTTGGGTTGATAATGAAATAAATGGGTTATATGGATCCAATCTATCTATTCGTATGAGGTAGTAAATATGTGATGGGATGGTGGAATCATGGTATTTATAAAATATTGGTTAATACCTTATTAGATAATAGGTGAAAAGTAGGTTTGATATGTTAGTAATATAATTCAATAATATCTTTGAATGTTGGATGTAATTTCCATGAGTTTAGAGTATCTACTTAGGGAAATTCTACTCATCTATTCTTAGTAAGGGTGAATATGGTTTAGTGTTTCATTGTGTCTGGAAATTACTATGGTTGGGTGATTTGAGTTTATACCTCTGAGTTGTTCGGGGTTTTTTTTGTGTTTGTATTTGGGAATGAAAAATTAATTGAAATATCAATGACAGAGTAATTCACTATAAATACACAAGAAAATTCATGGGGATGAAAATAACTATTTCGGGGAGACTTTAATGACCCCTATTATTTAGGTATGTTTTCTGTATGAAATTTATTCTCTAGTATGATTTTAGTTCTATTTTGGATGTGGTGTTAGAAGTTTCGGGTGAAGATATGTAAATGATAGAGGAGATATAGGTGGAACTAGATATAATAGCCTTGAAGAGGTGACTAGGAACCCGATAGTGGGATATCAGGGACTCAATAGGTTAGGTTATGGTTTAGTTCTACGGTATCAGCCCCTAAATGGCTGGTGAACTTGCACCGGGTGTTCGATATATCCTAGTCCACTACATGGTCAGATCCAAACATATTTTTTAAAAATAATGGTATATTTTTATTTGTATGGTCATGAGAATTTGATAGTAACTTAGGAATCCTTTCATTTATGTGTAATTTTGGGTGTTTTTTATTTATCTTTAGATCCCTAATATTCTATCTTCATCCATTATCATCAACGGTATGATTTCTTCATTATTTAAGATCTGATTTGTGATCTAATTAGTGTGTTGGATTCATCTTGATAAGTTCATATTGAATATTACCCTTTTCTATGATGTCAATGGGGTCTTTATATATATATATATATATATATATAACTCTATTTCTCCTTCTTTTAGTTTTCTATAATTTTTAATTCTTGAGTTCTTGGAGTTTGTAAAAGAACGTTCTTTGATCATATTGATTTTCTTTACTAGGTTAGGTGATGTCTTTGATTCTAATATCTTGGAATGTGTTTATATATTAATTTTTAGTTACATGATGATAAAAATTACTTATATGTTATTTTAATCGTTACAATTAAATTATTTACTAGGATATTAATTTATTATAGTAAACTAAATGACAATCATTAACATAAAGTGTGGTATTCGGTATTGAATTTAGGATTAACAATGCATTAAATGTTTAATTAGAAATAGAAAACATAAATTAAATATATAATATTAATTAATAATAATTTGGTGAATTTATATTGTTAAACATTTTTTTAAATATAGAAAGGGTGAGGTGATTGATGTGATAAGATCATTATATAACCTAATAAATTCATGAAGTGTCGATGTTATCATTTTCATGTGTTTAGAAATAATTTTTTATTGAATATTTATTTTAATAAGTTGTGTTGATACTTTAAATAGTTTATTCATGGGTGAATATGGGGTATTAAATGTGAATAAGGTAACTATGTTTCCTTAGGAATTAGTCATATGCTTTGGGAGTTAATGTGTGTGTGTTTTTAAGAAATTGAATATTGATATGTGCAAATGTAAATAGTAATTTAAGTGGTTAAATGGGATGATTAATCATGTTAAGGTTTGGAAATGAACATGGTTAAGAAAAATGAAATAGTTAAACTATGATATAGGATTTTTTTTTCATGTGTTTTCTTACTAAATTTATGAGAGAATATTTTGGGAATAGAATTGAAAATTCATGTTGATTGCATGTGTCATACAGGGTGAATAACATGACAACAAGAGTTGTAATGGGTTGATATTGTTTAGTTGTGTTGTTATTGAAGTGATGTATGAGATTTATATCACTAACCATGTTGTGTTATGTTGATCCATGATAATGGTCACTTACTGGAAGGCTATGGTGGGGTGAGATATGATATGTCGTGAGATGGCATAGTTGGCCTTAAGGGGATGAATATATATTATTCCACAATATGGAATTGTTGTACCTTAGGGTAGGGATATATATATATATATATATATATATATATATATCACAATGATATTTCATAATTATCCTTAATAGGATGCACTTTATATATGGAACCGTTGACCCTAAGGGATGTATATGATGTTATGGGATTCAAGTAGATGGATAGATTTTTGTCATGTAAATGTCTGGGCATGTGTGATTCCAAGGTTTTATGATGATTTTGGAGGCTTCCTTTTGATCCATAAGTACCATATTTGTCCAAAGTATATATTAATTTTTTTGGTGACTTGGTTTCACATACTCTGTTATCACTTTTCTTAAGTTTCTAGTAATTGATTTATTTAAAAATTACACTATTATATTTGTTTTCACATGATGACTCTTTGAGATGCAAGGGGTTAATGTGGTTTCTATTGAGGATTATATTCTCATATATTGTATGTAAACACCTTGGATCATACATATAACATTAATTGAATCTTAGGAAAAGGAAAGTGGCCTCTATAGCAAGGATTTGGTGTCTAGAGATTATCTTTAGATTAGTTCATGGGATTTTAGAGTCTTTGGGAGAAGTAAGTTCACTTTTCTGTTTGTTTTAATTTCATTTTTGATACTTATTTTTTTGATTTTATGAATTTACATTGAGTCTCACATGACTATATGATACACATGGGCATTTTGGGGGTAATAAATAGATCATTTTGAGTTGATATTGATTTCGTAAATTCATTATTGATGTTTTATTATTAATAATATTTGATTATTTTATGTGATGAACCATTTTAGGTTAAATCGCTCTGTAAGTGGTACATTAGACCCCAGGTGTTAGTTTCTAAACATTACTGAAAGAGGAGTGAACTTGAGGTTATATTATATTCCACAATGATGGAACATAAGTACCATGTTAGGATGTTACATAAGGAATAAAAGTTCAAGGAATGGAGTAGAAATGTAATCATATAAAAGGATTTTATCATTTCTTATATGGGATATCCAAAACCTTATAATGACTCCTGGTTTGATGAGAAAGTACATAGTTATCCAAAGAGTGAAGTTTAAGGTATATGTTATTTTTCTAGATACATTTATAGTACAAATTCAATAAATATAAAACATGTGGTAAATTAATACCTATATATCTATATTTATTTATTAATAATTCAAAACTATAGGTTTTATTATTTCTACCCTCTCAATTTTACAAAACTCAATAATAAGAATACCAAAATAAATTAATTCTGGAATTCCACACACAACCATCCATTCATTCCCATTTATACTCATTTTAAATATATAAATTAGTAGAGTAAATAATTCATGTCCCTATGGAAATGACATAGCCACATAATATTTAATCCACTGTAAGGATCATGTGCACTTGAAGGAGTTTTGTAATTCATAATATATAAATACGTAAATCAAGGTAAGATGTGAATATCATTAAAATTTATTAATTAAAAATTAATTATTACAAAATAAATTTATTTAGAGTAATTAAAATTAAATAAATAATAAGTAAAACATAGGTATCATCTGATTGTCAATCAGTGGGTATTAATATTACATGATAAATATTAAACATTCTAAATTTTGACTTAGAAATTTTTTAATGAATTACAAAATCAATAAGATCATTTTAATTATTAAAATATATGTCTCGTGGTTCTTAACATGATTTTTTTAAATTCATTATATTTATTAATAATTTTAATAAATGTTGTATTAATTTTCATAGTTTGTTTGGATGTTTTTTGGATAAAATGGGATATGGATGGCTTTTAGGCTAGTATGTATCAGGATAAGGTTTGGGTAAGTTTAGTAGATCCTTTCCAAAGCTAAGTCGACACAATAGCATCAGGAGAGACCTTGTGCTATAAGGACATTATCTACCCCTGATCAATAGTGGGTAGGTTATCATTTTCATCATCACCCACATATAGTTTTTATAATATGATCTATGCATGGCGTCGCCCCCCCCCCCATAATGTATTTTCCTTTTCTTGTTTTTATTTACATTGACTCTAGTCTTGAACCACCTCATCATGAGTAACAGTTTCTTTACAATTGTATGCTAATACATAGTTAAGGGGAACTCGTGTAGTGGGAATCGTATTTTATAATTTTAATGTGGACACTCATGCCCTTATAAAATTTAAAGAGGAAAGGATAATTCATAAATCGAAAAAGGTATTATTTAATAATTTAATATTTAAAAACATCACATATTACAATAATGGAAATGAAATAAATAAATACTATGAAATTTATTTGTTAGTCTCAACTCATTACTGATCAAAATTAATTAACATTGAAAAAAATATTAAACATGAAAAAATTCAACTTAGGGATTTTAAAAAAATATGAATAAAAAAAGGTTAATTGTCAAAAAATATATATTATTGTCTTTGAGAAAATTTATTTATATTCTTAACGTTTTTAAATAATTTTAAGACTTTTTTAGATTTTTCAAAGCCTTTTTTGAGGTGTTTTTGGCCAAAATTGCCCTTAGAGAGCTTTTAGGCCTACATGGACCTAGTCAGGAGCCTGAAGGGCCAGTAGAGCCCCAAGACCAACCCAATTCAGGTCAAATTGGTATCTCATGGGGTGGATCTATCCAAATCATTCGGTTTATGGGTATGATGAGTAGAATCACCACCCACATATATATTTTCTAATATTGGAAGAGCATCCCCCTCGGCATGTATGGACCATGCATCAGACTATAGTGATTCTCTGATTTCAAATGGCCATATCTCGGTCATTTAGAATATAATTTATGAATCATATTTACCATTAGAACTATATTATTCAAATTTATTGAATTTTATAATGTTTAATTAAATTTTTTTTACTTAAACTATGTATGACTGGACAGATACCAAATGAAGTAACTTAGAAATAATAGAAGAATTAATAAACAACATTTTCAAACAAAAGACAAATATATTTTTTTATAATTTATTTTTCATTCCAAAACTTGTTCCCTATCATGGAACATGTACAATAAAAATAATCATGAATAAAAACAAATGAAATTATACCTAATTTTTTCGTCTGATCTCACAGTTCCTTAGTTAAAACCCATAAAACATGGATCAAAGGATCCAATCAAGGAACTATATACATAATCCCCAAAATCTATATAATTATTATTGATTATTGATTTTAAATTACTATGAACTTTCATATAATATTTAATATCTTTATGATACCCCTGTGATCATTGTAAGAACATGAGATCAATTTGTAAGTAGAAGTCAATCTTTCTTGTTCTTCTCACTTCTTTGTCACTCTAGAGCTAAAGAGAGAGGATGATAGGATATTAAATTCATGAAAGGGAATACCACTACCATTATAGTGTCTAAAATAAATTTATATTCATAGGATTAGCTATATTTCTTATAAATTTAGACTTTAAAGAAAGTTTAGCTATGAAATTGATCTAATATGTCATTTTTGGATTATTTAACACTTAATAAGTGATACATAAATTTTATCACTGACTTTTAACACTCTAAAATGAAATGTGATGAAATAAAAACCATTAAATCAACTTATACCTACTTAATATATTTATTGATGATAAATAATTAACATTCATTTGGAAAACAACTTTTACATATTCATTTATTTATGCATAAATAACTTGTGCATATCATTAGAAATAAATTCAAATCACATTATTCTAATGTTAATAACTTATAATTGATTTTTGTATTGATTTAATTTTTATTAATCACATTTCAATATTCACTAACCCACATAAGTGGTTACCACTTCATCTTAATCTATAATTCATTTTCATTAACAGAAAATCTATATTCATTTTTTATACAACCCTTTATGAAATTTTCTAAATAGAAGTAATTCAAACTCATAGACTAAAATTGGTCTATAGTAACACATCATGGTCTCAAAATAAATAATCTTTAGTCATATTAATGGTAACCTTTACTATAAATATGAATTTTCTAATACAATATCACTGACATATGATATCTCATAATGTAATATGGACACTTTGTGTCACAATTATTTCACGATTTATTTATGCACTACTTCACTGTATTATATGGAAATTCCTTCCTCTAAAATGGACATAGAATTAATCAAACCACTACCATATAGGTTAAAATGTCTAGGTATATCTTCTTTTTATACTTAGAAGTGACAAAACCTATCTTAATTAATCAATAAATGTTATAACATTACTACTACACCTAACACAAGACACATTTGAAACCTATAATGTCATAGTGGTATAAATTTACTAATTAATTTAATTAATTTTGAGTCATTTTAGGTTCCCAATATATTCAGGATGATATTTAAAATTTTCCAGGAAAAAGGTTTTTTGCATTGTTATAAGTAAACAGGTGTCGATCATGAGTGGTGGTATGTCATTAGGGTAGATCTGATTCATAAATATTGAGAATAGTTATATTAATCAGGAAAATTTACAAGGGGGGGTCTATGTGGGATCCTCATGCTTTTCTAGTTGGGACAACATGGTTGTTAGATAGTTTGGTAAACTATGTGCCTAAATAGTGTACCGAGTCCAAATATTTTAAAAAAATAATTTTCCCTCTTGTTTTTTCCAATTTAATTATTTTTTTTTATTTTCCTCATTCATACCCTCTCCCTTTTCACACAATTTCTTATCCATAACCCCCCCCCCCCCCCATTTCATGAACTCCCTCTTCCATGGACATCCATCCATATGATATATTTCTCCAGATTTGTTTAAGATTATCATGCGTACCACCGAGGTATGGTCTTTTAATTCCTCCTCCCTTTTCCATAATTTTACTCTCCTCCATGTCACTCCACTCGATTAGAAAAAACCCCATGTTAATTGGTTTACCATTTTTTTGATTTATTTCATTTTTAGGGTGTGAAATGTGTTTTTTTGGCCACCCTCTTTCATGTTTTAGAATTCTTGGCCGAAGGAGAAGCAATTCGAACCCTTTCAACTCCCTCTTCATCGTTTAAGGTAGGTTTTCCACTACACTTTTCTTTTGAACCAATTTTAATTATATATTTTTTCCCTTTTAGTTTCCAATATGTTATTTAGGGTGTCTTTCTATTCATTTAAGGTAAATTACATGTATATAAAAAATATTGAAATATATATATAAGAACCCCCTTATAAAATTCACTTATGGTAATGTGAATATGAATATTGGGGTTAGGTGTGCTTATATATATATACGAAGTATCATAAATGTGAAAGAATAAAATGAGGGATTTGAGTGGATTTTATCAAAGGTTTCATGTTTTGAGGTAGTTTTTTATTTCAATTGTTTCATTTTCTAATTCAAACTATTATTGTGATTTATAAATTATTGTTTTGAATGTGTGGATGATTTTCACCAATTTCCAAATGGTGTTTTTAAAGGTTTTTCATTAAATATAAAAGGGATTATAATCTTAATCCATTAATTGGTGTTAAATTCCTAGTTGGTACATTGTTTTAAAATGATGATAGTGAATAATACCTCTTAATTTCCACTTTATTTTTTACCCCTTATGTGGGTTCCTTATCACTATGTGATTCTTGTTTTCATCCCGTTTGTGTAAATGTACTTGTTTATTCCATGGTGCAATGTGTATGAGGGTATTTTCATCATTGTGTGTTAGGGGTGAGGGTAGATTTAGTTATGCCATGTGTGTTAATCTCAACTTTTTTTCACTACACCTCATTACCTCTATTGTTCATGGGAAATAGATTACTAAGTGGAAGATATAGATAGCACAAACCACTATTTTCCCATCATTCATGATAGGAAAAGGGCTCTATAGGGGTTTTTCATTGCAATAATGCTTATTTGGGATAATTAGATAAACATTTAGTGGACTTTAGTGAATATCGATAGCTGGTTCTGAGTGTTTATACCCTTATATGGTTATATTCCTAGTAAGTTAGGGACTTTAGGTAGATCCCACGAAACATTCAATTTCTTGGTGAGTTTTTATAGGTTAGTTTGATCTAGTGTTTTATTATATCATTACCCCTAATTTCATTATTATGGAACCATTTTCTACTTATTCTGATATATACCTTATGATATATGATGATCCTTCTTTGGTATGCATGATCTATGTGAGTTAAATCATTTTCATTGGAAAGTTATTTTTTAAAGATATTGGAAAATCTGTTTTAAAATTAATGACACTTTTGTGGGTTATTTAAAGTGATTTTGAAATTGGGTATTTTGGTTTAAATATGGGTTCATCTGGTTAAATTTTTTAAAGTGACCATTTTCATTTAGATAAAATAAATGGGTTGTTTTTTTATAAATGTACATGGGTGTGTGGTTTTGGAATAGCTTATGTCGATGGATTATTTTCAAAATATGTGCTTTCAGTGTGGGAAAAAAGATAAATGTTTTGAAAGTAATTATGGATATGTTTGGTTTCCTATGTGATATATGTGAAAATAATTTTTTTCTAGTTTATTTTAAAACTAGAGTTGAAAATTTTCCTTATCAAACATACTTAAAAGATTCTTTTGGTTTTGGTGGAATAATGATAGAGTTTGTGCTCTTGTTCTATATTATTATCTCAGTTGTGGATTCTTAGTTCTATTGATTTTCTGCCTTTTGAGTGTTGTATTACTTAGGATTCAGGTTTAGTCGTTTATTTTATTTCATTCACCTAATTCGGTTTTTATCACTTTCTATAGATGGTGGGTAGTTATATTTTGTGAAGGGGTATAGAAGGGAACTGGTGGTGGATTTAGTTTTATTTTTTGGGTAGGGAGACACGGGTAGATGTGAGTTTAGATAGTGTGTTTATTTCTTATTACCAATTTAATTATTTCTGTTTATTTTAGTTTTGGAATGGATGTCTAACATACAGATGAGACATGATGGATTTTTAATATATTTATACTTTTGAATTTTACTCTGGTTATTGATTGAAACCATTCCCAAGAGTGTTCCTATGATTCCTAAACATTATTTTCTAGCCCATGGGAATTGGAAATTCCCTTTGCCCATGTGGTAGGCTTGTTCATGCATCAGTCGAAAGGAGGACCCAAATCAATTTTTTATACTACCTTTCCACAAACATAAACAATCATGTTTTTAATCATGCATCCAAGTATGTGATTAATGGAATACATTAATAATATTATTATATTAAGAGACCAATATACGTGCTTATAGATAGGAATATCCAAAGAAAACTAAAATGGGTGGTATTCCTATTGGAAATATAGTCCTTATAATCTTAAATACCAAGATATTTCTAAGTATTAAAATCATGAGAATAATTTTTATTGTTTATAATCTCCAAATACCTAATAGTAATATCACATCCTTACCCGATCAGATTATTATATCTAGACCATATGACATACTTTAAGATTATTTTCTTAGTATCACCAGGTTCCCATTATAGTTGATAAATATTATATCCTTTTTATATCATATATAATATAAGGTTATTTCTCTATATGGTATATTAATAGGTAATAATACTATTATGGTAATAAAAATACTTGTATATATAAAATCATATATATAATCTGGTTATTTAAAAGTTAAAATTTTAGTTGGATCGATCGAACCAGCTCTCACAAAAATGAGATGGTTAGGCTTCTTGAGAATGAAAATAATTTAGGAGGTATCAAATATGACAATTTAAATATTTTGGTTGTTGTATACTTTATAAGGTTACATGTTTTAGATTTTTGAGGATGAAAATCATTAAATAGGTAGCTAATATAGATACTTGAGAATTCTAATTGTTTAATTTATGAGTTTTGGGGTTTTGGGTAAACAAATAAGAATATGGAAAGATTATTTTTGAGTGAAATTCAACATAATTCTAAAATTATGATGTGTTAAATGAAACAAATATCATAGTTAGTTCTAAAAAATGATAATTATAATAAAGTGTTTATGTATTAGAGGTTATTGAAAGTATTTTTTTCATTTACTAACACAACATAAGAAATATTTTAGGGTTATATTAAACATGGCATTGTTTATTTAGAAACATCATAATTATTCTGTATAGAATTAAGTGAGATTTATTGTGGCTACTAGAATTCCTGAAGACATAAACATGTCATGTGTGATAAAAAAACATGTCATAGTGAGATATGGTAAGATGTTTTTGGGTTTTTCTAGTAGACCTGAGAAATTGTATGTGATTAAGAGGGGCTTATGTATTGATTTTTTGATTTTTTTTAATCATTGGTATTGGTATTTTCTAGTTGTGAATTTGAAGAAGAGGAAGTTTATGAGAGGGTATAGTCAAAATATTGTATTCAAAAATTAATTTAATGAAATGTTTTATTTTTAAAAGGAAAGAAGATGTGGAATTATAGATAAATTAGGTGGAAATGGAAATTAGGAAGATATTTAGATGCTTTATTTTGAGATATGTGACTTGATATGTATTTTTAAGTAATTTTTTTATGTGATATTAAAATTAGGTTGACTTGAAGAGGAATTAATAAGAAGTGATAAGATTTCATATTCTAAATAATTTTATTAGGAAAAAAGTCATTGAAGGTTAAGAGGTTGTGGTATGAAATAATTATGTTATTATTATATTAAAATGAGGTGATAACTATATGGAGAAAAAGCATTTTGGATAAAATTATGTTCTTCTAATTAGATTAGTATATATTCATGGATATAGAAACCATGTTGTAAAATGGGTAGATATTTTAGGTATAAGATGAATGTTGTGTGATGAATAAATCAAAATAGATACATAGTGTGGGTGGAATGGGATTAGAGATTTTGTATAGAGTGGGAGATTTTTCATAGGGTTGTGATTATATGAGTATATCATTATATTTACTATTATTTTAGATATGGTTGATATTGAATTCTATATCCCCTATGTGTCCCCTAATTATGGTATATCTCATTAGGTCCAATGTCCATGTTGAATTGGATTCCAAGTAAACCCTGATATCCACATTATATTGGATTATTATTTACCAACTGTTCTTGTTACTCACATGGGATGTCGTATTCCCCTCATGATTTTTGTGTTTTACCAATATATTTACTTATGGGATCTTGTATTCCCAAGGTATTTTGTATTTATTCATAGGTGGATTTGATGGAAAGAAGATTTAGCGTGTCCTTATATTATTATTATTACATTTATTATGAGTTATAATTATAGGGTAATTATTATTTGGGGGAATTTTGATTAAAGTGGGATGAGATATTTTGGATTTACCATGGGATGTGTTGGATTTTCTTTTTCTTTTCCTTTTATTTCATTCATATAGGATTTAATATGCCTTATTCATATTAACACGAGGGTATAGGGAAGGAACCTATTAATTATAAGAACATACTCACCCCAAATCTCTCACTTCCAGATTTATATGATTGATTTAATAGGGTGTGTTGGGTAATTTGGGCTTGGATTACATGGTGTTTAACTGAAGTCACTATAGTTCCATTTTTTTCATTTTTTCATTGTTTGTTGAGGATTGTTATCCAGTGTTTTTATTACGAATATTATTATTACTTTTTTATTCATCGTACATACCATTCATTATTATTCTCATATAGTTATATTTTTATCCTGTGTATTTTTTTGGTGGTGGGTGTGTAGTTGTTCCCAAATAAAACAAGTTATGTCTACGATAAAGTGAATTTTATACCCTTGGTGCTAGTTAACACCCTATAGCCTATTTGAGTTAGGTAGTCACTCTTGATTTCTCTAGTGACTTGGGTGGAGCCATGGTGAGGTTGGGATATGATGTATATACTATGTATTTGAGTTTCCCATTACCCCTCCTTATGTTTTTTTTCATAATCCTCATTCAGTCTAATATGACCCTTTTTATATATTTTTATTTTAATATATAAGGTTTTCATGTATTTGTGTTTTTGTGGATATAAAATTTATAATAGGAAGATTTTTTTATAATTAGCCATTGATATATTGGAATTAATATTTTTTAGGATCCAAAGATACTAATCTATGTATTGACATAGGAAAACCTCTGATATTGATGTTATTAGTATTAGGTGTTTTTTCTTGAAGAATTTTTTATCCCTAGTGTGAATCAAATATATGGGTTATATAAACAAAATTTTAAAGGTGGTATTTTCTTCAATATCTTACCATATTGTCATCAAAAAGTATTTTAAATAATAATCTACGGATATACTACATAGATAACCCTTCTATATCTAATCAAATATTCTACACTATTTATAATCTAAGATAAATTTAATTGAAGATTGTTTTTTTAAAGGTGGAGCCTCAGTCAAATACCAAGGCACAATTTATTAATCAAAAGATAGGGAGCTACAAAAGTCTGAAAGATGGAATCTTATTACAATCTTTATTATAAAAAGGGAGTGAGTCTTCAGGAAAATCATCCAACCAGGTAGTGACCTGATTGACTCCCTTGTTGGCCAGACTATCAGCATCCATGTTTGCTTCACGGAACACATGTATGGAAATGTAGTTAAGATCCATGAGCGAAGTAAGACATTTCATCCATCGAGAGGTAAGTGGCCATGCAAGGTACACCACCCCCTTCTAGATGGCTCGGACAACAGTGGTTGAATCACATTCAATTCACAACTTGTTCCATCCCTTTTTCTTGGAAAAATCCACAGCATGGATGACTCCCAACATTTCTGCTTCCAAAGCTGAGGTTGTACCGCATCCACTGAAGAAGAATCCAAGGCATCTTCCAAGAGAGTCTCTAAAGATGAAACCAAAACCTGTCGGTCCGGGGTTTCCTCTAGAAGCGCCGTCAACATTCACTTTGATCCATTCTGGAAGTAGGGTTTTCCAGAAAACCTCAAAGGTACGTCGAGGTAGCCTATAAGAACCCGCAATTTGAAGATGGTGAAGGATCTCAAAATCACCAACAGAGTTGTCACAATGATACTTCTGAAGCAAGTCGGCATCTTTAATGGAAATTAGAATACACATTTTACTTGCATTGAGATTGAAAGAGAAATTATTATGAATAAAATTATTTCTACCATACCAGATCACATGCAAGAGCTCAGCCACCGTAGTCAAAAAGAGATTCCTGATTTTCTTGGAGAAATTCCAAAGAACACAGTGTTGGAGTTGAGAGTTGATAGTATCAAGAGGATACCATCTGCAACCAAATATGTTAGAAATGTAATCCCAAAGAGCTGCAGATGTAGCAAAAGACAATAACATATGGTTAGCATCCTCGTGATGTTGGTTTCACAATTGACATCTAGAGCAATTATAAATCCCAAAATCTTGAAGACACACATCATTGGGGACTCTATTATGCGCAACTCTCCAAATGAGAGTGAGGAATGAGGGCTTGATCCAAGGTTTGTTAAACGATTTCAACAAACCAAAATTAGAAACAGAAGCACAAAAATTGTTTTTATAGAAACTTTTAGAGTCAAGGATTCCATTAAAATCAGGTTCTCAGATAAGGAAATCATCAGTGTTAGAAAAAGAATAATTTTCAATAATGTGACTGATGTGATCCGGAAGGGTGATGTCATGAGAGTTGACAACCTCTCTTATAGTGGAGTTGGTGTTCTCAGGAATAGTGGTGGATGTTAGCATTGAGATTAAAGTGTCACCAGTCCAGTTATCCATCCATAAATTCATAGAGGAATCCGCACTAACCATCCATCTAGATTTGTTCATGATTTTGATAAATGATTGTCTAATTGAAGGCCAGATGGATGAAGTGATGTATCCCAGGTTACCATTTTGAAGCTTGGTAACAAATATTTTCTTAAGAAAGGCCAAGGAGTCATTGTTTCTATGAATCAGGTTCCAAGTCATTCTAGCTTGCAAAGATTCATTAAAAAGCGTATGATTCTTAATACCAAGACCACCCTAATCCAGAGGTTTACAAAAAGTGATCCAAGTTATGGTGAAAATATTTATTTCAATCGTACTACCAGTCCAAACAAATTTTTTGATGCAAACATTAATTTTTTTGAGAAGGCTGGCGGGCCAGTTATAAACCATCATCGAGTAAACCATCTTAGAAACAATTGTAGACTTAACAAGATAGACTCTACCTGCCATAGAAAGAGATTTACCCTTCCATGAAGATAATTGGTTGATAATTAGATCGAAAATGATGTGAAAATAGCTAGATTTAGGTCTCCCCCAAAAGATAGGAACACCCAGATAAGTGAAGGGGAAAGAGTCTTCTTTGATTCCTAAATAGTCAATGATATGACTTTTTCTGTTGGGGGAAAAAATTTTCCCAAATAAAACAAAGGATTTATTCCAACTGATCACTTGTCTTTAAATATCTTAATAATGGGCCAGAGCACTTTTGAGGTTTCGAATGTTCCTTTTATCACCCTTTTAGAATAAAATAATATCATCAGCATATAATAGATGGGTAGGAACATTTAAATTTCTAGAAGCCTGGATGGGATTAATTTTGTTTTGATTAACAAGTCTCGTAAGGAGTCTACTTAAGTAATCCTCAGCAATAGAAAAAATAATGGCAGAGAGAGGGTCACCTTGACTAACCCCCTTGGAGCATTTGAAATAGCCCTTAGGAGACCCATTGACCAGCACATATATTTAAGCTGAGTCAAGTAAGGTACGGATCATGGTATTAAAAGAGTCATTAAACCCAAAGCTTTTAAGGACCTTAAAAATAAAATTCTAGTCCATGGTGTCGAAATATTTCCTGATATCAAGCTTAATGGCCACACTGCCTCCTCTAGTGGATTTGTTCAGCATATTAGTACATTCTGAGGCAAGGCAGATACAATCTTGAATAGTTATTCATTTGAAAAAGCCAAATTGATTCCAAGAAAAATTTTGTTGGTAATGGAGGTGAGTCTATTAGCAAGAAGCTTAGTGATAACTTTATAGAGAGTATTGATGAGAGCAATAGGGAGGAAAAGGTAAATCTCAGCAGCATTGTCCACTTTAGGAATAAGAGTGAGAAATTGGGCATTTATCCCATGAGGAAGGACACCATTTGAGAAAAATGACTTAACAAATTTGTAAACATCCACATGGATGAGATCCCAGTATTGCTGGAAAACCACATTGTTGAAACCATCAGGACCCGGGGCACTATCGGGGTTGAGACAGAAAATAGTGGCTCTGATTTCATGATCCATAGGAATTATTATGAGACGCTCATTGTCCTCAGTAGTGACCATGTTAAGAATGATTTCAGGAAGAAGATCATTACTCACCACTGGGCCTTTAAACAGATTGTGGTAGTAGCCAACCACATGATTAGAAATGGCCTCCTCAAAGTCAAGGAGAGTGTCATCCACCCTGAGAAAGGTAAGGGGCCTACAGATTTTTCTGATTTTTTATAGAGAATTGTAGAATTTAGTATTTCTATCACCATCCGATAACCATTTGGTTTTAAAGATTTGTTTTTGCATGTTATGTTTGAGCTTCAGAAGAGAATTAAGCTTTAGAGAAATGGTAATTTCAGCTTGACAGTCAAGAGAAAAGTCAGAGTAGGTATTTGAACTCTGAATACGACTGGGTTCACTCTCCAAAGAGGAGATGTCTGTGTCTAGCTGTTTTGTTTTAGAGAAACACAAACTCTTGAGTTGATGTTTTAGAAGTTTAAATTTAGTAATGCAAGAAAAAGGATCATTGTGGTGATGCATGCCATCCCAAAAATCATTAATCATGTTAAAACATTCTGGGATCGCAGCCCAAGAATTGTTAAATTTAAAGGGGAGAGGAGATTTTGAACCCTGAGAAAAAAGGCTAACAAGAACAGGATGATGATCAGAGTTGATCTTGGGTAAGGTAATACTAGAAACAGATTCCCACTTATCAAGGGTAGTAATATTAGTGAAGGCTCTGTCTAGTTTTCTAGCCACTATCCTATTGAGTAATTTCCTATACCAAGTATACTTAGCACCAGTAAGGTTGATTTCAATAAGATTATAATCCTCAATAGAAGCTTTGAATTCTCTAGTTGAGATGGGAGAGAGTGACGGACCAATATTTTCACTTGGGAGAAGAATGGCGTTAAAATCACCGATCACCAGCCAGGGATCTTGTACAGAAATAGAGAGGGAAAGGAGGTTATTCCAGAGGGGTCTACGGTCTTGATATCTATTTTTATCATAAATCATATTGCAAACCATATGAATTCCAGCAAAAGAAAAGGCATAAGTAAACATTTGGCCAGAAGAATTGACAACATTAACCGATTGGAAAGATGAATGATAAAAAATCTAGAGAGATTCAGTAGAAAACCCATCCTTGCAAGAACCAAGGAAATTATAACCAGAAGAGTACAAGTGCACGAACTCTGAAGAAAAATTAATTTTCGGTTCAGAAATGACAAATAGTTTTGGTTTGTGAGTAAGAATAAATCTCTTAAGGACAATAAAAGTATCAGAGTTAGCTAAACCCTGAAAATTCCAAAATAAACATTTCATTTGAACCTGCGTTTGGAGCTAGAGCTCCCTTTTTTTGCTCCACTCGAGCCCTTATTCCTTACTGACCTTCTAGGTCTGTGAGAGGATGAAGATTTGGGATGTTTACCCTGTTTAGTCTTCGAGGTAACAACAGATACATTAGAATAAAATTTAGTATCAGCATCATGATTTTTATCCAAATTGGTTATAGTTCTAATCGGGGTCATAAGGAAATCTTTTGGAGTCAAAAAGGGTGCAAGAGCATCAGAGGTGTTTGCAGAGACAGTCACAGTGGCCAAAGGAGCCGTTGACACTGCCTGGTCATTGGATCATGTCACCTTGTGAATGATAGCTGCTCGCACCTGATCTGAAGAATTATTTATTATTTTGATGGAATTAAGGTCCAAATGCAAATGCATATTGGTATCCTTTGAACAAGAAACTAGTTGGTCAGATTGGTCTTTTGGACCATTTAATTGATCCACAAACTTGGTATTGGGGTGTGAACCCACTGTCTTTGTAAGCTCCATGTCAGCATGGAAAATGGGAGCTAAAGGGGTACCTACAACTGCATTTTTGATCTGCATACCTGCAACCTCATGCACGACCTCATGAGTTTCAGTCTGAATATTACTCGAAATTTCATGATGGCAGTCACCCTGCAGCTGTACAAGAATGTTTCGGACCATGATTTCAATCTCTTCCCTTAGGAATAGGTCAGTATTTGCATCCCCGGGAATGAGTGATGTGAATTCATAAAGGAAATAGCCCACCACATGATGAAATCATTTTATTCTGCCAATGTATGTACAATTTTCATTAAGTAATTTACTAAACACATATTTTAATATAGTGATCGTATGAAGAAACAATCTACCTATTGAAGTCATGATCCTACCTCATAAATAAATGAATTAACCTCACGAAGGATTAGACCTACCATGATATGTTTTCATGCCAACTAACCCTGGGATAAAATAACTATGCTTAAATTAAATATATATTGTCATGTCTAACTTGGCAGTGGAGTATTTCAAATATCCAATGGATAGTTTTTTAAGCATTAATTTAAGTGTTAGTGAATTTAACACTATATTAATTTTTCTCCAATTGATACTTCTGTATAAAGATCTTCTCATGTAAAAAAATCTGATCATGTGAAGTGTGATGAAAAAACATATGATTTTATAGAGAACAATACAAGATCCTAAACTAAAAAATAGGACTCATTCATAAATCATTACAACAGTCTATTTTTTTAACCTACTCTGAAACTTTCCTGAGATCCTTACAAAGAAACAATTGAAGGAATATGGACATTAAATGATTTATAGATTGATAAGAAATTAATATTATCATTTTAATAACTTAATACTTATATTTATGCAATATATTTGAGATATTTTTTTTATTTCTATGTTTATTTGTATGAACATAGTCTCGAGAAATAAACTAGAGAGTACATTATACTCTCTCAAATCATTCATTTTTATTCCAAAGAATAATTGTGGAATAGTTCTTGTGTGACCTAGTATCATGTTTTTATCCCACATAAAATTATAAAGTGGATATATTCATTAAGAGTCATGTGTACTTTTGTTTGAAAAACCTGATCTTGGTTATGGATCAATTTATTTGATAAATAAACTACTTTGTAGGTAGGTATTTCCAAGTAGAGGTGATTAAGTATTTTCTTGAGAAGAAACCCCTTATTAAATTCCATTGTGCTTTAATTTTGTTTCATTATATGTAAATATAATTAGTTTCTATTAACATTTTTTTTAAATAATATTTAATATTATAGTCAATTTTAATTATTCTTTTAAGTACAATTTTTTATAAGAGTATATTATTTTAAAAAGTCAAAGTATTTTTCAATGTATTTTAACTGAGATGTGATCAAGATTTTGAGAATATTTTCCCAAGATAAATATCTAATACTTTTTATAAGTTGGTGATTTTATAAAATTTGGGGTTTAATTTAAAAAATAAATAAATTTTTATTGGAAACTCAATTCACACCACCCCTCCAGAGTTGTCCTATGGGACAAAAATTTGGTATCATGTCGCATTCATAATATCTTCTTACTATGATATACTATTATTTAAAGATCTTAAATTTATGTTTTATCTAAATTTAACATTTTATGGATATTCATAGATAATAACTAACTTCCAATAATCTACCTAATTATTTTAATGGGATAAATAATCCTCACTGGAAAATTAAGTTGAAAATTCATTAAGAAAATATGGGTTTTTATATATGAACTGGAATTGAAGATAAATATTAAAAACCTCAAACTACTAGATCATTTTGGAGTGATTACACTAAGGTATCATATTATTGTAAATTTATAGATATGAATATATTGTATTGTGATTTATGTGAAGATTGATTCAATAGAATAACTTCTTATGCTAAAATTTTTGAGACTTGGGATACACTGTCTATTTCTCATGAAAGATAATATAATGTTAAATAAATGAATTTAAATAAATATTATATTAAATATGATACTTTTTAGATAATTATTGATGAATCCATTTCTGATATGTATCTCATATTCAGTGATATTTTTAACATCATGCATGCACTGGGAAAACAGATTACTGAAAAGGATCAAATAATGTAAATTCTTATATTCTTATCAAATACATAGAGAGGGAAATTTGTGCACATCTGATAGTCTTGCAATATTATTATGCTACTGGTAAAATAACTAATTGGAAATCTTATTATGAATGAATAATAATTTCAAATTAAAAAAAGTTTTCAAATCCAAAACAAAGTCAATATCCTTTAAGGATTCTGACTTGAAATAAAAAAGAAGACTAAAGCATAAAGTTCAAGTGATGAGGAATCACAATTTGATAGTGATGAATAAATGCCTCATATATCCAAAAAATTCATAAATTTCTACAGAAAGAAAAAATTATTCAATAAATAACAATATAAAGGTAAGTATACTAATAGAGGAAACTTGAGAAAAGAAAGGATAAATGATGATTCTTCAAATGAAGTAACCTACTATGTGTGTAAGAGGAAAGGATACATAAAACTATATTTTCTGAAGTTTAAATATAGAAATAAGTATGATAAAAAATGGAAAGACATATTAAAAGCCTATGAAATCCACTTATAGTTCCTCTGAGGATAGCTCAAATGATTCATACTCAATAAGAGAAGATAGAAACAAAAAAATTAATATGTGTTTTATGGAAAACTCATCAAAGGTAATAAATTTCTTTCCTATATCTCTGGTATATAATTACATTCTTGTTCAAACTGAAAACAATGATGAGAATATATACAGAGATGATTTTTTTGAATATTTTTTTATTATGGAAGATACATTCAATGAATTTAAATATAAATGTAAAGGCTTAAAGAAGAAAAATGATATGTCTGATCACTTTAAAATTGGGCTTACTATTTAAAAGATAATAATTATCATATTATTAAAAAAATAATGATTTGAAATTATCTGATGAAAAACTAAATAAATAATTGTAGAGATTTAAAAATTTAATAAAACCCCTTACCCTGATTCTTGGTAAAAGGACTCCTCTTAAGAATACTACTGGAATAGGTTACCAACTGAGACAAAGGAAAATATATATAAATAAATTTGTTCCAAGTTACAATTATAATAATTATATTAATATTTCTTATTCTAATATAACTAAAAAAGTATTTATTTATGAATGTATAAGTTCATATTATATGAAACCAGTAAGACAATTATAGACTCATAAATCATTAATTACAAGCATCTCTATACCCAATAAAATATGGGTACCAATATCATTTCTGGTTTAAGTATATTTTTTGGGAAACCTGCTTGAAGTGTTCCAGTAAGAAATTATAGTACATGTATAGTAGATATTATAGAAATATTATGGGAGACTACTCATGTTTCATGAACCTAATCCATGTTGATGGTGGACATGTCACTTTTGGTGACAATACAGAAGGGAGGATAATTGGGCTTCGAAAAATCAATAACTCTAGAACAATTTAAATTTCTAAAGTTTTATTTCTATATGGATTAAAGTATAATATTATTATAATATTAAAATTTTGTGATAATAGTATTTATGTTAGGTTTGGAAATAATTCATACAAGTTTTTTGATTCCAAACATGCTTTAGTTTTTATTTTCATGGGAAATGAAAATGTTTATGTTGTATATTTAAATTATGTATCTCCTCATAATGTTTCTTGATTGAGTTACTTTCACAAAGAATATTAGATGTGGAAAATCCGACTATGCCATTTTAATGTTCAATCACATAAAAACCTAACTAGGAAAAGTTTAGTTAAGGAACTACCTAGGATATAATTTACAATAAACAAGGTTTCTAATCCTATCAAGAGGGGAAGCAACACAAAAATCCTTTCAACCCAATAAAACAAGGATCAACTTCTCAACCTTTAGAGTTGGTTCATGTAGACTTGTTTGGACCTTCTAGAATTTATAGTATACATTGATAAAATTATGCCTATGTTTACTTAGATGATTACTCAAGATATACATGATTTTTTTCCTTCCTTATAAAATTAAATATATTCTCTCTTTTTCTAAATATGTTAAATCTATAGAAAATAATTGTATACTTATAATTAAGACCTTAATAAGTGATCATGGTCATGAGTTTGACAATAAATTTTTTGAATCGTTGTGATCAAAATATAGCTCTAACCATTACTCTTCTCTTCCCTAAACCCCATAACTGAATGGTGTAGTACAAAGAAGAAATAGAACCATTGAAAAAATTACCCAAACCATACTGAATGAGTATGATTTACATATTTATTTTTGGGAATATTTTTTGAACATAGCTATCTGTATAATAAATAGAGTTTTTTTCATAACTATTTTAAATAGTATACCTTATGAATTATTTATTAGTAGAAAACAAAAATTTAATTACTTTATATATTTTGGTTGTAAAGCCTTTTTACCCAATATAAAAGATAATTTGGACAAGTTTTCTTCCAAAAGTGATGATGCAATTTTCCTTGGATATTATACAACTAGTAAATCATATAGTGTATTAAATAAAAGGGATAATACTTTGGAAGAATTTTTTAATGTTGTGTTTGATAAGATAGATCCACATGAACTTAAGACCCATTTAAAAATTATGGAAGATGAAATTTCCAATTTGTACATCAGTTCTTCCATTCCTCCTATAAAAAACTCTCCTAGTTAGATTGAACAGATTAAAACTGAACATGTATATGGTAGTGTGGTTTCAAACACTTGTTTTTTGACAAAAGATGTAATCATTAAAAATGAAGATCAGCAGAAGTACATTAGCTTAACCATGAAGGAAAGTTGTCCAGCCAGAGCTGGTCATTGTCAGGATGGCCAGATGCTTCCACTTGATGGCCGGCCTTGTTTCCTTCCCTTTTGATAAAGGAGAAGGTGACAATTTTGAAGCTTTGATGGAGAGATTGGATTTTCCTAAAGAGTGAACCAAAAGTTTGGAAGCCGTCGTCGTTGAGGTTGATAGCCTTAAAAATTGTGAGATAGTCCGATTCTATGTGGATTACATCCCATCCACATTCTTTATTAAACATCATCCCAGTGAGGATGGTGGTAGCTTCAGCAAGCACAAGTTCCCAAAGAACATGGTGAGATTCATGTTTGACTGCGATGGTCTACCCAAAATGATCCCAGGCCAAGAGATTAATACCTACAGGTTTATCCTTGGGAAGAGACACATCCACGTTAATCTTGAGACTCCCTTCCAGTGGAGGGTGCCAATGGGAAGAAGAGGATGGGGTTCCAAAAGGATTTTTTTGTCCAGTGTGATGCTTCCATCCCTCAATCCATGTTAATGCCCTTTCAATCTAGAAACTGGGGGGATTGATGGTGTTGTTGAAAATGGCATCGTTGCATCACAGCCAAATGATCCAGGCCAAAATGCAAAGCGAGCCCGCTTTGGCTAGTGAAAAGGAGGAGCATCATCGCATCGTATGAGAAGTGAGGTTCGAGACCATGTCTAGTGAGAGATTCATACAAGATCCCCATTTGTGCCAGACCTCCTTTTCCTTCAGGAATTGGATGATAGCATGGATGGGAGTTTCTGGGGTGTTTGGGTAGAAGGGTCACATCATGTCGGTGGAAATATGATGGAGGACGAGAAGGTCCTTGGTCAGGAGGATGCTAGTGCATACCTGCCACAAGAAGTGGAAGATTTTTGGAGGGACATTGAGCTTCCACAGCTGTTCACAGGGCCCCCCATCACCTCCATATGTCTGAGTACAGAGGGTGAGCCGATAGCCATATTTTATCATATTGGTTCCCGAGATATCGTTGATCTAGTAGAGATGGTCAAGGCCTGCATCCAGCACATAGGGGAAATTAGGTTGAAAATCAAGCATTATTTTCACAACATGAACCTAAGAACTTCAACAATGAAATTAATGATGAATTATTGGTGATGTAAATTCAAGACATATTAAATTAGTTTAAAGGAACTAGAGTTTAGGAACAAGTTGAAAGTCCTAAAGACTACCTTGCTATTAGAACTAAATATAAGTTTAGAAATAAGTTTGATGAGTCAATAACAATAGTTATAAATAAATATATATTGGTTGCATAAGGATATACTAAATTATAAGGTATTTAATATGAATAAAACTATAAAGATAATTGAATCCATAAAAAATATTTCTTTTCTACAAAGTACATTGGGATTTCAATCTATATCTTCGAGGTGTTAAAAATAATTCTTAAATGGTTATATAATTGAGTATTTTTTTTGTTGAACAAACCCTATATTTAAAAACCCTCACTTTTCAAATCGTGTTTTTAAATTAACAAAATCTTCATATGGTTTAAAATAAGATCCTAGATCTTATTATGAAACGCTCAGCTCATTTTTAATTTCAAAATTTTTTACCAAAGAATTAAATAACCTTAATTTACTTTTTAAGAGAATTGAAAAATATATTTTAGTCATACAAATATATTTTGATGATATTTTTTTGAATATTCAAGAAATTATTTTTTAACTAAATCTATAAAAAATATGAAAAAATAATTTGAAATGAGTTTGATGGGTGAACATAAATTCCTTCAAGGTTTTCAGATTTCTCAAAATAAAGGAGGAACTATTTTAAGTCAAATATGGTACACTAAATATATTTTAAAGTTTTTTGGTATGCATAGTATTAAAGGTAGTGATACCCCCATGACTACAAGATATGAATTGGATCATGATGAAATTAGAAAATTGGTTGATCAAACCACTTATAGAGGTATGATTGGAAGATTATTATACATAATTGTTAGTCGACCTAAAAAAATGGTTAGTGTGTGTATGTGTTCTCATTTTCAAGAAAATCAAAAAGAGCCACATTTAATTTCTATGAAATTAATTTTCAAATACCACAAAAATAAATCTAGCTTAGGATTATTTTACTGCATAGGTCAAAAATTTGATTTAGTAAGTTATCTAGATACTATTTTTTGTGGTTGTATGTTAGATAGAAAATCAAATTCTAGAACAATTAACTTTTTAGGAATGTCTCCAGTATCATGGTCTAGTATGAAATAGAATTTGTTTGCATTATCCACTGAGAAATATTATTATATAGTTGTTGGTAGTTATTATGTGTATATTCTATGGATAAAACCTACATAACTATACTATGGATAGAAATTCTAAAATGTACCTATAAATTTTGATAATATAAGTGTAATAAATAATTCAAAGAATCTTATATGACATTCTAGAATAATGCCAATTTATATAATACATCACTTTTTGATAGATAATTTTAAAAAAGATAATCTAACTACTGAATTCATTGGTACTAAACATCAGTTTGATGACATATTTACAAATCCTATATATGTTGAGAGAATAAATTATATCATACGTGAATTAGTAATAATAAATTTTTTCAAATGTTTTAAATATATATTTAGTTATTACTTTCTTTATTAAACTGTTTAACCTTTAATTTTTTTATTTTTGTGGAATTAAATTGAAGTGAATTTCACTTAGTCAATATGTCAACTGAGTGTATTTTTTCATGTAGTTAATACACCTACATGGAACTTAACTCATGTGGTCACCATACTTACCATGAGTAATGTCACGAACCAGTCTGAGTCGACACTGAACCAGTCACCCAGGCCAGCCCGCGATAAGTCCCGAGAGGGGTTCCCGATCCTCTCGGGATGGCGACAAGCACCAAGGGAATCAATAGAGTACACAAGGAAACTATATTTCCCATATATGAACAATCAAACAAATAGCGGAAAGAAAAGGACAACCAAAAATACATTTATATAAAATTTGAAATGAACATTATTTGTAGAAGAAATTGAAAGTACAACTAAGCCAACAACTCAAATGACCAAACCTGATAACCAAAAACTCCATGTGACCTCACTGGTCACTCTCCAACAAAATTATCACACATCGCCCAAGGTGATCGAACTCAAGCTGAAACCTGAAAAAGGGCTAAAAACAGAAGAAGACTATAGGCGTGAGTATTAAAACTCAGTAGGTTAGCCTGATATTCTATTCCCAATGCACATCCCTTTAAAATAAAAGAAACATAAATTTATAGTTTTAAATTAAATATATGAAAGTATGGTTTTCAAATGAGGTTTCATGCTATAATAATTATCAGACAAAAACATTCATGTTTAATAAACAAAAATTCAAGTAACAATTTTTTTCAAAGAGGTGCAACTTCAAAATGAAAATAGTTTTCAAGAGGGCTGCTTTAAAGAATTTTAACTTTTAAATAAATCACACACACTACTGAATTTACCAACCAAACACATTGTATTCCGATAGTGACTACAAAAGAACCAATGAGCACAGGTCATGGGAACACCCCTAGGTACTACTCAGTTGTGAGCCCCAGGTACCTCGTATCTCGGTGAAAGTTACCATAATAAATATCCGTTCTTGGGCACGATCCACTAGTAGGGGAAATACCCATAACCTAGTGGTCCCAAATCATCATCATAATCATCAAATTTTAGTTAGTGTTGTCATCGTCAAACTTTCTACGTGTATAGGGGCCAAACCCCACAGAATCACTAGCATACCAGTACACGTCCGCCCACCTAGATACCCGGGAATCCCTTTAGTGCTCAATAAAGTTACACATATTATCAAATACACATTTCACATCAAAATTACATTCCCAAACCATAAAAAAATAAATATCCCATAAACTTTCTTCAAATTTCTTACACAAATCAACAAACTGCTAAATATTTTGGTAAAACAATTTCAAGAAGTGTATTGAGGCTTTGCACATAAAACTCATTCAAACGCACTCTTTAAATTATAAACAAACATTAAAACAATACCAAACCATATTGGGAATCCCTAAAAACATTTAATAAAACCATTTCATGGACCATAAAACAGTCCCAATTACACAACATGGTATATACAAGTAAAACACTCCTTCATTTTTAGGAAAGGCCAAATGGGCCTTTAAACATTTTCTCAAAACTAACGTTTTAGGAAGTTATGAATTTCAATTTTATTAAGGAGGTGTGTAAAAATCATTTACAGAATAAAACCATATTCATAAATCTCTTAAAACACTCAGGTGACATATTCAAAACACAACCATTTTTATAAGAATGTGAAACGGGCCATTTTTCAGCAACTCGGACCAAAACATGTTGTAAACAAAAAACCAAATGTTTGTAAAAAAAAATCAAATTTGAAAGCCATAAAAGGATAACAATATAATTTTCTTACATGAAGCCAATATATTTAAAAATCTAAACAAATTATTTTAAATTGCACTAGACACATAAAAGCCAACCGGGCAATTTATCGAACACATGACATGCACTCTTTAACAAAACAATTTATGTTAAGCACTTAAAAAGAGATAAAACACCACTTTAATTCCATAATTTTATTCAAACTACTGATACATATTCAAAATATCATAAACCAAGTGCTAAAGATCATGGGATAATTTATCAAACAAGAGGAGTGCACATTTATACCAAAACAACTATATTTTTAACAAAATAAGTCATAAAACATAATTTGCAAACAAAACCTTTAGAACCAAAGTTTCCTAGTAGAACATATCATATAAATAACTATATAATATAATTAAAATTATGAAACTTAAATAATAATGGTTTGTGCAAAGGACATCCTACCTCAAATCCTTGGCATAACAGAAACGCACACCCGAAATCACCCGTCGCTGGTTTATAAACCCTAAAACTATGAATACCAGACCTAAATGAATATAAACTCCATAAATAAATGTTATAACAGTACCCTAGGTTGATAATGACTAGGGGAGATTATAAAACAAAGAAAAATTGAATGGGGGAAGAAGAGGGATGATAAAGGAGAAGAAATCTCACCTTTTCCACAAGAAAACTTTGCGTATAACATTAGATAGGCACCACTAGAGAAAAGGGAATGGGATGAAACATCATGGAGAGTATCTTAAGGTCTGTAAGAACCAATTAAAGAATATTTTTTTGAAAAATATCACGAATTGAATAAGTTATGTATAAAACAATTTACCTTATCAATTCTGGGCAATTTGAGGTATCCTGAGAACTTTATCCCTGATCTGTGACCCATATAAGCTCCAAATAGGGTAAATCGATACTGAGGGTTAGGATAGGGTTATTGGCTTCTATGGGGAGGTGTAATAACCGAAAAATATTAAAAATTGAATTATATATAAAAGAATAAAATATTTTGTTTAAAACAGGAAATGGGCCCATGGGCTGGCCCAATACCTAAATAAGTAACCCCAATTCCCCATGCTTATGAATTTATATGGGGTAAAAACGACTATGGAATTTTTAATATGTCAGTATAGGAAAGGTTTGAAGTTTAATAGGTGAAAAAGGATGCCAAAAAAAAGAGTTATAAAAGAAACAAATTCGGTTTTTAAAACTAGAAATGGGCTCACGGTTGGCCCAAATCATGAAGTAACCACCCTTTCTTCAAAAACTCTTAAACAAGCAATGGGGATCCCAAATTAGGGTGGTCAGACATATATGAAACTTAAAAAATCAAGATTCATCTCAAAAAATACCCATGAAAATGATTGGTATTTCCAATGGACTGGATCAATACAAAGACAAAAAAATCGGGTGTGACAATTCTCCCCACCATTAAAGCTTTCTGCCCCCGGAAAGCCATAACACTTTCCGGCTGAAAAAATCAACACCTAAGGATTCTTTAACAACATAATCCAGCCTCTAAAGATAAGTAAATATAAATCAACAATAATGAAACTTCATACTCTTTCCCAAACAAAACACAACTCACAACCATGTCCGGAGAATCAATGGAAAGATGAAGCCACCACCTCCACAACCAAGCCAAGAACCCGATTGTTGGGCCTTCTCCCAATGAACCCAACCATCACCCAAACCAAATATCACTCATAAAAACAAAATATTATAGGGTATTCCAGAATGGACTCCCCACCATTAAGAAACAACTAGCACTAGAATAGTTCTTAGGATGAAAATCCAAGAGACCCATGGTGGGTCTCCCCACCATTAGAAACCAACTAGCAACGAACAGACAAGAATTCAACATGAGCTAGAATTGTGAATCACTCACACAAGCCCAAAAAACACTCCAATAAAAACCTACTATACCAAGTTAATAGGTTTAAAAAATGAACATATAAACCACCCACTTTCGAACGGAGGGGAAAAGAACTTGGCCAACACATTCAGCACAGATCTGGACCCCCACCACTCGGGGATGGGAGGGAAGGGGACCCAATAATTTGTCCACTGAAACCACAAAATAAACAAAGAAACTACCCAAAACTCTCCACCTACAAATAGGTAACACCAATACTGCACCTGATTTTCACAGATGGTCCACACAGGGACATTGATTGAAAACCCACATCCATAAAGGCATAACTAGAGACATTGTGTGAAGGGTAAGTCCACCCCGCTTGTTGCGACAAAGGGACATTAAAAGAAATGAGGAACCAAAACATTGACATAGAAACTAACTTACCAAAATAGAGGAGTAATGATCCTAATCGAGCACTCCACACCACTAGTGATTTCCTGAATGCGTGAAAAGCTTCACTCCGAGGCATGTGGCTGAAGCCCTGATTCTTGAAGCATCTACTACACCGCAGTCAGGTGATAAGGATCAAACCACTAAAAAATCACTTTATCACAAAAAAAACCTTTATCTAAATAGGAACTCATAGATATATATCAAAATTCTATCTCACTCCAAACGAGGGGTAGAATGGACAAGGAATACGATGAAACACATCAACATCACCGAACGCAACTGCTCTGTCCAAAAGAATTATCATGACCTATAAGCACTTTTAATAGATCCCAAACAGCTCTCTATTCCAAAAAACAGGTTTAAGAATCATCAGAAGAGGTGTATTTAACATTTGAAATGAATCATTAGGTTGATCAGCAGGAAATATTTCCAATAGAGAATCATACATGGCCACATCACAACATCAAACACATCTTTAGAAACCCAATGAAAATTACTCCAAAACCGAGCCACCAACAAGATCTCATCTCAAGATACAACAAGAGTATGAATTCTATATCACAAGGAAGATTAATGAATAAAAAACTCTTATAAGACATAGAAGAAAAACTAGCCACATAACCATTGGTTTGTAAAAAAAAGGCCAAAAATTTTCAACTCAAAAAACTTTTGAAAAACAAACTAACTTGGTGGGTTTCCATATTCACCAATGGTGTTTCATCAAATCTCACCCACATGCACATTTCCATTCCACCCCAGGCACCCAACCACCATGCCATATAGTCCATCCTTCTAGATATCAATAAAACCATGAATGTGAGCACCCATGAAAGCACCAAAGGATAAAACAAAACAACATCATTCCAAAAATCATTTACCTTCAAAAGGAACACCAACCACCAAGTCAAAAACCCTTTTCATATTTCAAAAAAAAACCACAATTCATTAAGAACCATTTGCTTAAAAACATACTACTTTTCATTTTTAACAACTTTTAAAATAACCAAGCCACACCAAACAACCCCTTCCCATTTTTTTAAAATTCAGCAAGGTATATTTTCATAATCTGAGGTCCATTGAGACCAATACCCTTTCTAGGATAACACCGAACGATCAAAACCAATTTACAAAACTAATTTATCAGATTCAAAAACTTTTTAACATCCCAAAATACCGCATTTAAAACAATGATCCAGAATCAATTTAAAATGATTCACAATTTCAAAACAATTTATTACAACAAACCACAAGTTTAGATTATGGATAATCCAATCCAGTTAAATCATTTCCACTTACCTCCATTTTTTTCACAAAACAAAACCTTCCAAAACCATATTATATTTAATTTTTCAAAACCCCCTTTTCAATTTTCAAAATCTAATATTTACTTTAAAACCCATTTCCACAATTCTCAGACAAGGATTTTAAAGACAAAAATTCAGAATTCAATAAAGGTTCAAGAGACCCAAAAAAAGGAACTAGTGTCGGTGGGTGACTTGACCATGTGGTTGGCGGCCACATGTCAAACACAAAACCAACACATAGAGACTTATTAGGACCATTCCCCAGCTCTACATGGCTTTCCAGGCCCTACAAGCTCACGGAGTCTATTATTCAGACTCCCCTTGTCATATCCCAACACCAAACAATCAACAAGAACAAAGGAAAGTAATAAAACCATACATCCCATGGAAACCTGAGGATTAGAACAAGAAAGAGTTTGTGACGCTCTTCTTGCACTTACCCCTCAAGTCCCAACAATCATACTCCATCTACCTTGACATCCCCAAAATAACAAGGGTGCTCTAAAAAGAAAGGTCTGCTAAGATCCAACCTCCCTCTGATACCATTCTGTCATGAACCATTCCGAGTCGACCCTGAACCGGTCACCCAGGCCAGCCCGCGACAAGTCCCGAGAGGCGTTCTCGATCCTCCCGGGATGGACACAAGCACCAAGTTAATCAATAGAGAACACAAGGGAACAATTTCTCCCATATATGAACAATCAAAAAAACAGCAGAAAGAAAAGTACAACCCAAAATACATTTATATAAAAATTGAACTAAACATTATTTTTACAAGAAACTGAAAGTACAACTAATCCAACAACTCAACTGACAAACCCAATAACCAAATAACTCCATGTGACCTCACTGGTCACTCTCCAACAAAATTATCACACATCTCCCAAGGTGATCGAACTGAAGCTGAAACCTTCATAAGGGCTAAAAATAGAAGAATATTATAGGTGTGAGTATTAAAACTCAGTAGGTTAGCCCGATATTCTATTCCCAATGCACATTCCTTTAAAATAAAAGAAACATAAATTTATATTTTTAAATTAAATATATGAATATATGGTTTTCAAATGAGGTTCCATGATATAATAATTATCTGACAAAAACATGCATGTTTAATAAACAAAAAATTCAAGTAACAATTTTTTTCAAAGAGGTGCAACTTCAAAATGAAAATAGTTTTCAAGAGGGATTCTTTAAAGAATTTTAACTTTTAAATAAATCACACACACTACTGAATTTACCAACCAAACACACCATATGCCGATTATTACTACAAAAGAACCAATGAGCACAAGTCATGGGAACACCCCTAGGTACTAGTCAGTTGTGAGCCCCAGGTACCTCATATCTCGGTGAAAGTAACCATAATAAATATTTGTTCTCATGAACGAGCAACTAGTAGGGGACATACCCATAAACTAGTGGTCCCCAATCATCATCATCATAAAATTTTAGTTAGTGTTTTCATCATCAAACTTTCTATGTGAAACAGGGGGAAAACCCCACAAAATCACTAGCATACTAGTACACGTCCTCCCACCTAGATACCCGGGATTCCCTTTAGTGCTCAATCAAGTTAAAAATATTATCAAATACACATTTCACATCCAAATTACATTCCCAAATCATAAAAACATAAACATCCCATAAATGTTCTTCAAATTTCTTACACGAATCAACAAACCGCTAAATATTTTCATAAAACAATTTCAAGAAGTGTATTGAGGCTTTGCACATAAAACTCATTCAAAAACATTGTTTCAATTATAAAAACACATCAAAAAAATAAAAAACCATATTTGGAATCCCTAAAAACATTTAATAAAATCATTTCATGAACCATAAAATAATCCCAATTACACAACATGGTATATACAAGTAAAACACTCCTTCATTTTTAGGAAAGGCCAAACGGGCCTTTAAACATTTTCTCAAAACTAACATTTTACGAAGTTATGCATTTAAATTTTATTAAGGAGGTGTGTAAAAACCATTTACAGAATAAAACCATATTCATAAATATCTTAAAACACTCACATGACATATTCAAAACACAACCATTTTTATAAGAATGTGAAACGGGCCATTTTTTGGAAACTCGAGCCAAAACATGTTGTAAACAAAAAACCAATTGTTTGTAAAACAAAATCCAAATTTGAAAGCCATAAAAGGATCCCAAAATAATTTTCTTACATGCTTCCAATATATTTAAAAATACAAATAAATTATTTTAAATTTCACTAGACACATAAAAGTCAACCGGGCAATTTACCGAACACATGGCATGCACTCTTTAACAAAACAATTTATGTTAAGCACTTAAAAAGGGATAAAACACCACTTTCATGCCATAATTTTATTCAGTCTACTGATACAAATTCAAAATATCATAATCCAAGTGCGAAATCTCATGGAATAATTTATCAAACAAGAGGAGTGCACATTTATACCAAAACAATTATATTTTTAGCAAAATAAGTCATAAAACATAATTAGAAAACAAAACCTTTAGAACCAAAGTTTCACAGTAGAACATATCATATAAATAAGTATATAATATAATTAAAATTATGAAACTTAAATGATAAATGATTGTGCAAGGGACAACCTACCCCAAATCCTTGGCGTAACTGAAACGCACACCCAAAATCACCCGTTGCGGGTTTATAAACCCTAAAACTATAAAGACAAGACCTAAATGAATATAAAATCCATAAAAAACCATGTTATAATAGGACCCTAGGTCTCTCATGACAAGGGGAGATTATAAAACCAAGAAAAATTGAATGGAGGAAGAAGAGGGATGATAAAGGAGATGGAATCTCACCTTTTCCACAAGAAATTTTTTTTATTCCATTAGATCTGCACCCCTAGAGAAAATGGAATGGGATTAAACTTCATGGACAGTCTCTTAAGGTCTGGAAGAACTAGGTAAAGAATATGTTTTTGAAAAATAGCACGAATTGAATGAGTTATGTATAAAATGATTTACCTTATCAATTCTAGGAGATTTGTGGTATCCTGAGAGATTTCGCCCTACTCCGCGACCCATATGAGCTCCAAAAAGGGTAAATAGATTATAAGTATTATTATAGGGTAATTATATTTTAGGGGGATGTGGAATCACCGAAAAATATTAAAAAATGAATTAGATATAAAAGAAACAATTATTTTTTTTAAACAGGAAATGGGACCATGGGTTGGCCCATTACCTAAATAAGTAACCCCAATTCCCCATGCTTATGAATTTATATGGGGTACAAAAGGCTATGGAAGTTTTAATATGTAATTATAGGAAAATTATGATGTTTAATGGGTGAAAAAGGATGAAAAACATAAGTTTTATAAAAGAAACAAATTCAGTTTTTAAAACTGGAAATGGGCTCACGGTTGGCCCAAATCATGAAGTAACCACCCTTTCTTCAAAAACTGTTAAACAAGCAATGGGGATCCAAAATTAGTGTGGTTAGACATATATTGAACTTCAAAACTCAATATTCATCTCACCAAATAACCATGAAAAGGATCGGGATTTCCAATGGACCGGATCAATACAAAGACAAAAACAAACCGGGTGTGACAAGTACTAACTCACACTATTACTATGTTTGTCATGAATATTTAATTTGTGTGGTTAGTATACCCATATTGAGGTCACGGTCAATATGCCTACTATATCATTAGTCTCATAGATTCATTTCTAGAAGATTTAACATTTCTATTTTCATACTTAGAATTTTTCATTAAAACATTTTGGCAGGATTTCATTTATGTTTATTTTATTTTAATCGTTAAATTATTAAATTAGATTTAGAATCATAATCCATATCAATGTGATTATTTTCCCCAAAATCTCTTCCCTTATTTTTAATCCTTACCTTAACATAAAAATCTATATATCTCAAAATTTCCCTCTCTCTCTTCAACCTGAACTATCCAATTTCAAACTTCTCTAAAAAACTGGAATATTTCAAGAAATCCAATAAAAATGAAAATTATGAGGATGAAGATAATTTTGGAAATAATATTTATCATTCAATATCCTCTTTTTAAAAATTTAATGAAATTAAAATTCAACATGATCACAATAGTGTATCTGAATAATATGAACCTAACTGATTATCACATTATTGAAGAAAGGGAAGTTGATGTATAGTGGTTGAAATCAAGTGGATCCCTAGTTTGTAATATGATTCATGAATATAGGTGGGATTATTTTTTTAAATCCAATAGTAATCCTTTCTATCCAAATATTATTAATGATTTTTATTTTCACCTTGAGTTTTTTCCTATAGAGAAAAAGGTTACAATTAAATCAAGTACAAATAGTGAAGTTTTAGATTTCTCCCCTAGGTGATGGATAAAGTTTTTGGGTGTACCTCACAAAGGAGAGTTTGGAAATTTATAGAGATTTTATCTATATAATCATCCAAAATTGTGTTTTATAAAACATTAGATGAGCTCCCTAGAAATGAAACATCTAAAGGTCCTTCAAGTTTTGAATTGAGTGGCGAATGTAAGCTAGTGGTTAAGTTTTTCTTACACCAAATTTATCCAAGAAATAGAGACTTTAGAATCATGGGGAATCAGGATCTATTTTTCTTTATTTTGAAAAATAATGGTGTTTAGATCAACTTATATAGACATGTCATGAGACATATGGTTGAATTGTATAATCCTTCTTTGAAATTTAGTTCTTTACCTTACCTATAGTTTATTTTTTTTATTAGAGTAAAAAGCCTTAGTTTCTTAGGGTGGGTAACATAATTATCTCATTGGATGGTCTCTTATATATATAGAAGATTTTTAAGAAGATTATCGTAAATTGGAACCCCTAGAAAAAGGCATGGGTAGATGACACATAAAATATTTTTGAAAAATTCTATCCTTTGAATTATCTAGTTAGACCTAGAGATATTATAGATTCACATCTTGAACCTATTGAGATTATTTAGTATTCAAAGGATGAGGTACCTGTTATTTAGAAATAAGTTGAGTAATAATATGAAATTTTATATTTTCAAAAATAAAAAAGAGATTCTCAGGAGGATAGTAGGGATGCCTCTCCTACCATATCATTTTGACCTCTCATATCTCCATTTACTTTTCCATAACATGAATTTTATCCTTTGTCTGAGGATATGGGAAAAAAATGGTTTTTTTGACAGGTTATAGGCCTGAGTTGAATGTGTTTGAGGACTCTTAATGTTCTTAAGTTAGTTCATATGGATCACCTATGATTGGAAGCACTCCTAGTAAATATATTATATATGACCCTTCTGAGGGGGATAAGTCCCATAGATTTCTCATTTTGGGGTTGTATTATTCATATTCCTGTGATAATGGAGGAATTTCACCTAGACATGGTGTACATTCCATCCTTTCTTCTCAAAGAGTTCTAGAGGGATCTCTTATTGCTACCATATATACTCAAGAGAGACTTGAGAAATATCTTATAATTCCTTTATTTGACTAGAATTTTTGTGATATCATTTTCCATGATCCATCTAAGTAAGGTTAAGAAACTAATAAAGGTGGAGATCATGGTGAAGATATTGAAGATTATGATCTAGTTGTCCATGAGGAAAAAGTAGATGTCGATGCAAAAAAAATTAGATCATCTATATAGGGATGAATCAGTGGAGGATGTTATTGAGTGTGATGGTAGGAAACTAGATTATGACCCATATACATCTATCCCTTTTACATAATATGTTACCAAGTATTATTTGAATGAGTTCAAATATGATCTAATGGTTGTTTTTAAGGAATACGTTCTTGGTTTTGGAAATACATTGGAGCCTACAAAATAAGAATATATCTGAAGAAATAGGATGCTTGTATATTATCATCTATAGAAAGAGATATATCTTCACAGTAATTTGAGGAAAAATGATATCAGTGGCCTCAATGATTAGTTTCCCACACTTTAAATAGATCTATCCGATATGATGATTCAGTTGGACCATAGGTTTATGAATTTAGTATTTTATTCTCCTTTTATAAATCCTTCTATTAAATCATTATTTTATGAAGAGAATGTCCAAAAAAATAAATTATATGTTTAAGATTATTTTTTATGAGTTTATAAAGAAACTAGAATTTGTGTTTAATGGTTTTTAAACATGTTCTTACAAAACCTTGTAAGTGGTTAGAGAGGTTTCCAAGATATCTAGTCAAGAAAGATAAAAAATTAATAATGATATTAATTATTATCTTGGTTGTATATTTACTAAGTCTGGTTTATAAGGTATTTTTATAACCCTTACCATGGATCTAAAGATTCATCCTTTGAATCAATCTTTCAAGCCACAAGTTGAGATTCTCAGGCCAAGGAATCCTATTTTGGAAGCTTTTATGGATAATAGTGATTGCTTCCTTTAGTATTTGGAGCATATTTTTGAGAATTAATTGAGTTTACATGGTTGATGGAAAATTATCTTTACACTTATTTGATATATTTTATAACTCCATCATCCATTCATATGTCCCTAACTCCAACCACTACATCCTCTATCATCAATCCTTCGTCCTTACACATGAACAAGCCTTTTAGAAACTAAGACTTACTTCTAGATGTGTATTCCTTAGTGACCCTACATCCTCATATTCTCCACAGACTACCTCTACCCATGCCTCTACTTAAAATAGGAATGACCTTATCCTTCCTATAGATATCAGATATATCCCAAATAAAGATTTATATTAGGATCTATGATAGGAAATTTTTTACCTTTTGTGATCACGTTTAGTTCCATTAATGAAATACCACTCTTTCTATTAATCTTTTGCTTTTTTTCTCTTTTACCTATTTTCTATATTTCTTTATTAAATTATTGATAATACTAAAAGTGGGAGTATTGATAAATGAAAATCAATTTCATTCATTCAAAAAATTCCCATGATTTCGGGAACTTTCATAACAGTTAATTCATTCTTCTACAGATATACTTTTTCATATTCAATTCATTTCAATTTAATTATCCTAATTTTTTATCAACAAAAAGAGGGGTATTGTTGTCTTTTTCTAGGACCTCATTATTTTAATGATATTAAATCATGTTTATAGTTTTATTAAATAATTTATTTTTTCTATCAATAAATGTTATTCTAGCCCAAACTTTCAAAAATGGATAAGTCTATAGCATACCAAGACAACCTTACCACATGTTCAATGTGTTTACCATGTGAAGACTTTGAACTGACCATGAAGGTAAAGTATTAGTGCCACCTTACCACATGTTATAATTCACCTAACCATATGAACAAACTACCTCTCATGCATCATATGATAAAATTCAATCAAATTAATGAACCAACCATGCATTGAATTGTAACCTACCACTTATTGAGAATCACCTTAACCCTTGTATAATCAAACCTACATAAAATAGAGATTTTTTTTCTGAATTAGTGAAGTGGTCATGTAATGGAAACACCCTACTCCATGAAGAAATCATGTTACCACGCAAAGGTCTATAAAATTTTAATTAATGAATGAATTAACTGCATCTTTTATTACAGTGACCATATGAGGAAACAAGTTAATACATGAATACATGAACCCACTGAATAATAAAATGAATTGATTGCATGAAGGATTAGACCTACCATGACAATATTTCATAAAAACATACCATGCTAACTGATCATGGGATCAACTAACCACACTTTAAGTAAATATGTTTTCTATGTCTAAAATAGTAGCTTATTGTTTAAAATATGTAACAAATTTTTTTAAAGAATTAATTGAAGTTTCAGTGAATTTAATACTACATTTATTATTCTCCAATAGTTACTTTTGGATCAAGATATTCTTAAGAAGAAGAAAAATGATTTTTCTAAGTGTGATGAAAAAACTTATTCTTTTATAGAGAATAATAAAGAATAATGTTTTAAAAAAGACTCATTTAGAAATATCCACAATGATTTTCCTTTTTGGACCTTCTATGAAACTTTTCTAATATCCTGAAAAATAAAAATTCAAAGGACTATATACATTTGATGCTCTATAGATTGAGAATAACTTCATCTTCTCATGTTTAATCTCTTTCTCTTTTTATTTATTCCTTATATTGGATATGTGTTTTTTATTTAATTGTTTATTTTTAAAAATATAGTCTCTTATATTAAAATAGATATTACTTGATACTCTCTAAAACGTTTTATTGTTATTACCATTAACAAATGTGGAAGAGGTATCATGTGACCTAATATCTTTTTTTATCCCATATATAATTTTGAAGAAGCTCTGTGACTACATAATCCTGTCTACTATTGTCTGTAAAACCCAATCTAACTTATAGATAGTTTATATAATAAATAAAATACTTAGAAGTAATTGATTTCCAAGTGGAGGGGATTACATCTTGTCTTGAGACCAAACCCATTTTTAAATTCAATTGTTCTTTATTTTTTTATTGTCATTATATACAGATAAAATTAGTTTCTTTTATAGTTTATTAAATAAAAATTTACTTTGATAGTGAAATTAAATTATTGTTTTATATACAGTGTTCGATATAGGTAGATTAGTTTTAATTGTCAAATTATTTTCCAAAGTATTTTAACTGAATTGTGGTTGATATTTTTAGAATCTTTCCTAAAGAATAAATTATATATTTCTAATTTTTTTTAATAGGAATATTTTATAAAATTAGGAGTTTCGGATTTTTTTAAAAAATTGAAATTTTTCTTGGAAACCTAATTCACCCCCCACCACTTGATTTGTCCACTAGGACAAACATTGTTGATATATGGAAGATGTTATGTCAAATTAAAAAGATTTGAAGATTTTTTCATTAGTTTCAAGGATATTTTTAAGTTGAATATTTTCAGAAATGGGATAATTATAATTTTCATGGTATGTATTGAAGTAGTGGTTGATGTGTTTTATAACAGATGGAACTAATTTGAAAAGTTTTAAGAAATTGTGAAAATGTAAGGTTCCATATGTATTTTATGTAAAGTTAATGGATGAAATGAACAAAGTAATACCTAAAATATTGAATTATTGTAAGGGTAACTTGTGATTTACATAAAAGTTAGGCAACATGTGGAGATTATATAAACATATACACTAAACTGTGTAAAGGCAACCTACTTTTTGTTATCTGTGTAAAGGTAACCTAATGATTATGTATAGAAATGTATTCATTCATAAATTTACCTATGTAAAGTTAGCTTGATTCATTCTATCTATTTAAGGGTAGGCCAATTATGCACATAAGGGTAACTTTATTTTTCAACGGTGTACATAACAGTAATTTGGTTACACATCAGTGGAATAAAATAACTTTAAAATGGTAATTTAGACCTCTATATAAAATATAACATGAATTATTATTACTTTATTCCATAGTCCATTTAACACAGGCATTTTTATTATCTTTTTTCTCTGGAGAATTATATGTTCAACCCAGGGATACCCACTGTGGGCATAGTTGTTATCATGGTGGATTGCATGGAAACCCTATTCTTTTGGGATTTTGAGGTTATCCTTGAATATTATTTAGATATTTAGTAAAGGAGTTGTCTCATGATTATAGAGGAATTTATATTTAAATTAGTACACCATTATATATGAAGGTTAATGAAGTTTCTTTATGGAGATACACTTTCATTATTTTCAGGGACATAAATATGAATATATGGGAAGTTATAGTCAGAGGATTTAAATGGTGAAGCTTATGGATTCATGTATAGAGTTATATATGTTTTTATATGAAATTGGGTTTAATATTTTAATACTTAAAAGGTGTTCTTTGTTTTGATAAATTACTATATCATCACAATTAATTAAAATTAAAATTGTTCTAAAAAATAATCATATTTTCCACATTAATAAATGTTGGTAATGGTTTATGGACTCTTAAATTTTATTCAATTAATGTTGTTTAATAATTTTTTGTGGTTCTTAATAAAATATTTTGGCCATCCTTGTGATCCACCTAGTCTAGAACACTAACACTTTTAGGGGGGCAAGAGGTCAACCCCATGGGAGGTCCTACCATACGTAGCGCACATAGAAGTTGTGGTGTTATCATCTATATATAGGCCTAATGAGATTGGTACCATGTATAATTCCTGTAAATCATTCCTCTAAGGTGTATAGGGTTGGCTAGAATCCCTATGTGCCATTACCCATGTGTGTGATTGATGGGGTGTAGGTGATGAACCCTGCTAAGAGTTAGAGGTTGGATCAGTGTGGGTTATATGTTGTAGTTGTGCATCACCATATCTCATATCTGATGTGGGATAGTGAACTGATTCCATTGTTCATCCATTTAAAATCACTCAGATTCATTATGTCCATCAAATCAATTTCACTCAAACTGTATAATCATCCTTCTGATTTCTTATGCCTCGATTGTTTTTCTCTCTCGTATCCAATTCAAAATTTTGGTTGTATTCTTTCTTTTTCCACCTACATTCTTTAGTTTAAAAAATATTTTTTTGCATGATTAAAACCTTTGTTGAACACTCTACTCCCACAATGCATTATTCGAGGATCCACATGCAGTATTGGTTCAATACCTCCTATAGTGTCATCAGTGTTGTATGCTCTTATCTCTCAACGTCACCTATAAATCATTATAGGATCTACATTTGGATTGATTGATAGATCTTGGGCACTGGTATATCTACTCAATGATTGGCCATTAGAACACAAGTAGATCCCCCATCATCAGTTGACCCATGTTCCACTGATTGATCTCTTCTTTTGTGAGACGGTAGATCTCTTACTTATAGATAGTTTCATGGAAGTAACGCTTTATTGTTTATTACAACTTATTGTTTCATTGTTTAATCCTCAATTTCATTTCAATGGTAGATTTTACATTCACCAGTAGATAGAACACGACTGGTAGATCTTCATCATTGGTAGATCAACTAACACCAGTCGTTTTCTCCTTCTTAGGTAGTTTAATATTTTACTAGTTAAAATGTCCCATGGAAGTGGATCATCCTTATTATAGATTATCTATAATGGTCATTTCTTCTATTCATCCTTCACCAGTGTATTTCTCAATGGAAGACTAATATAACGTTGGAAATCCCCTGGTAGATCTCTTTTTAACAACTAATAGATACCCTATTTTTGACCCCGAAAGTAGATCTTTATCTCTTCTTCTTGATATAAAAATAGTATTTTCATTCTCCAATTTAAATATTCCTTTACCAACATTTTTTGAAGAATACCTAGTTTTTTTAAGATGTTTTCTTGTTTCAACATTAGATCATTTTTCTATTTTTTTGGGTTTTGTTAAATCAACAATACACCAATGGTATATCAATATACCATTGGAATCTAGGGGTATATCTCCTCTATTCCACCAATAGTTTAATCCACTATTGGACACCAATGGTAGATCTACAATAATGGAAGATCAATCAACCACCATGTATTTTAATCCATCGTTATTTCAAAATAATGTTTCTAAATTTTTTATTCATTATTTTTAATTATGATATTAAAATAAATGTTTAGATAAATGTTTTATTTTATATTGATTTTATGTTGTGTAAAAAATAATTGTATGTATATTTTATATATTCATATATATGAATTTTTATTTTATACGATGCCCTATTTTACAACAATTATTACAACCTTAATAAACTATAATTTTATCCATTTTAAATTTTAATAGTTTTATATTTATTATTTATTTGTTATAATTCTTATTTAAATTTTTTTATATTAAAATTTCATGAAGAAATAAAATGTGTGATTGTTATTTTTTATTGATCACTGATTTTACACATGAAGGTAACATTAAAATTATATTATTGTTATACACTAAAAATTTTCATGCAGTTATTAGATATGTATATGCTCCTTGAATATCTTTTTCTTAATGTTTTGAGATACATATTCAACGAATAAAGACAATTCTAGTGCAGATCGTTCAATGGATTCTTCATGAAACAACTTTTACACAATTCTTACTGCTCTCATTTTTTTCGCAAAACCTCCACACCTTCTTTCCTCTGGCTGAAATCACAGAATAAAATTAACTTTAGATCTTCATCAATTCAAGTGACCAATGATCGTCAGTATTCATCATCCTCAATAATTTTTTATCATCTGATAATTTCTATGTATTTTTTATTCTTGTAATATTTTATTCTTATATTTTTATTTCTTTGAGTCTCGTTTATTCTTATCCCAATAAAAAATAAATTATTTTATTATTTGGTTATTCCACCACTAAAAAAGTAGTCTATGTTTTGACTCCCAATCAAAATTCAAGTAACATACTTAGTTTTGGTCTCTAATAAGGGACTAGGTTGTGACTTTGTGTTCATGTAAAAGGAAATTTCTATAATAAGGTTCTCATACCTTTAAAAGTGAGGTTCTTAGTGGGTATGAATCATCTTGGGGAGTAAAGAGGGTTAAGAATTGTACTAGGATATTGGTGATTTGAACCACTATATATCTTTGTGTTTCTTTCATTCTTTATTTCTGATGCACTTTATTTGAAGAACATTAGAACTCCCTTCAAATCTATTTTATATAAAATATGATTATTTTTCATCAATTTTTTAAATGATTATCCATCCACCCTCGTGTCATTATTGTCTTCCATATCAATCCAATAATTGGTATTTGAGGTTAAGAAATTCCTTAAATGATAGTTACCCTCAATGATTATTATTTTTGTTTATTTTTAACTCTATTATAACTTGATATCCTAGACTTAAAAGTATACAAAATAAAAGAAAATGTTTCCTTTAACATGGAAGTAGTAAATGTGAATGATGTATGGATTCCACAAAAAACATTCATTCTTCGATGGAAGTGATTATATATACTAAAATGACATAATGGAATCCTATATAAAATAGTTAAGCCTGGATCACTTGCATAACATGGATAATCCATATGAGATACCTAAAATTGATCACGAGACACTTGTTGGTAATGAAATAGTAAAATATGTTATGAATTATAAAGTAAAAAATATTATGTATTGTTCTATAAGTAGAAGTGAATATAGAAATATTTTATATTATAATAAAACCCATGATATATGTAGGATTATTCAAATGAATCATTATGGGGCTGAAAATATCAATAGAAAGAATCTAGGAATGCTCTGAGTAGAATACTAGGATTTCAAGATGGGAGATGATGAATCTATAAACCAGATGTTTTATCAGTTTACGAGTATTACTAATGTAATGAGTGATCTTGGATAAGTTTTGGAAAACATAGATAAAGTGGAAAGTGTATTTAATTCTCTTCCAAAATGGTGTCATGAAAATAAGGTAGCCATCGATGACTGTAAGAATTTTAAGGTGTATAATTTATAAGAATTAATAGGCTCTCTACTGTAGTTTGAGTTACAGCTTAAAAATATTATTGATGAGTAGTCTATAAGGAGAAAAGATTTGGGATTTAAATCTAATGTTATTAATACCTATAATTCCCTTGAATCTAAGTTCTAGGAAAGTTACAAGGAGATGACTCACTTTAGTAATAATTCTTTCAAGTTTATGAAAAATATATGTGGAATGAATCAGTTCAAGTGGAAATCTAGAAATGACTATAATAAAGGTAATATGAGTAACCATAATGATGTTCAATAATTAACTTGTTATGATTTCAGGATAAAATTTCACTTAAGGACTTAATTCCCTAAACTCAAACACCCAAATAAAGAAAAAGAAGATATATAAAAAGTAAAAAACCTTTATTTGGAGGTTATGACTACTTAAACAATTATAAATCAAATAGTGATTCTCATAGTGAACAGGAGATAATGAATTTTTCTTTTATGGGTATTCAATGTGAGGTAAATAATTCATGATTTACTTAGTTAAAAACTCTAGAAAATATTTAACATAATTATTTATCAAAAAAATAAAATGAAATTTTTTTTTATTCAAGTTCATATTTTGATTCTGTGAATTCTATAGTTAAAAAACTCCTTAGAGATAATGAAAAATTAAAATATGATGGAGTCAATATAATTGAAAATTATACTGACATAAAAATTAAAAATAATAATTTTATTAAAGAAAATGATAAATTAAAAAATGTAATGTGATAACATGAAAATATATGTTTCCTAAAATTATAATTATTAAAATAATGATTCTAAGTTTTTAAAAATAAAAGAGGAAAGTGATAAAGTTAAAAACATTCTAGAAGTGATTGATAAATATCAAGATAGAAGATTAAAATTATTTTTAGATGATTTAAATAAAGTTAAAATTGAATTTAATAACATTAAATAATAAAATAATAAATTAGTAAACACAAATTATAGATCTGATGAAAATGTTTATATTGATTTAAAAACTATTCAAAAATTTAATATGAATTCGAAAAATGAATTTGTCAGTATTAAAAGATAATTTGAAAATTTTTATTAAAGGTAAAGAACAATAAGATAAAAATATTGAATTTATGTAACTAAATAAAAATAAAAATGGTTTTGGATATAACAGTTTAATAACATGTTTAAATAAGACTAACTTTATCAAAATATGAAAAGAAAGTATTTATAATGTGGCCTAATTTAAATGAATAATGAAATGGAATTGGGATATTGAGTGTCAACTAATATTTACAAAATAATTTGGATATAGTATAAATTTAATTTCTATATATTTACTTTATAAACAATTGACTAATAAATTTGTTAAATCGATTTGTGTTCCAAAATTATTTGCTACTAATCTAGTTGAACCTGAGATAGTATGGGTACTAAAACTGTCGATTTGAATTTTTAATTTTAGGAAATATAACTTAAAATTTACAAAGACTAATGGTATTTAGATATTGGATGATCTATACACTTTAAAGGTTAAATTTATACATTTTTATCTTTTAATTCATGTGATGGTGGCCTTGTCACATTTGGATACAACACTAAAGGTCATATTAAAAGTACCGCGAGACTTGGTTTTTCTAAAATAGTTATTATTTCAAAAGTATTATATGTAATTTGTTTAAAACATAATCTTATAATTATATCTCAATTATGTTATGATGGATTAAATATTATATTTGAAATTGAAAATTTTACTATCTTGAAAAAAAATTAATTTTATTTTCTGAAAATATAAAATAAAATGTATACACTATTGGTTTTTATGATCTAACCAAACAAAAGGTTAAGTGTTTTAAAGCTATATAAGTAGATGACATTCTTTTTCAAAGGAGGATTAGGCATGAAAAATTCATATTGTTTTACAAACTGTCAAAGTATGAATAGGTTCTTGAACTGCTCAAGTTGCATACAAGTACGTACTTCATGTTTCAATCCAATTTAAAGGTAAGAAACATAAAGAAAGATTTAAATTTATAAATTATGTTAGTACTAATATATATTTAGAACTATTACACCTTTACTTGTTTAGACCTATGCAACCTGTTATTTTTGGTGATAAGAAGTATGTATTTCTAATTTTAGATGATTATAATATATTATTATGAGTTTATTACTTATCCCATAAAAATGAAACATTATCACAATTTTGTTCTTTCTATAATCTTATTAAAAACATCATAATTGTATCAATCATGACTATAAAAAGTGATAGATTTCGTGAATTTTTGAATTTAGAATTTTATTAATTCTATGAAACAAATGGATATAAACATTATTTCTCTTCCCTAAGGACACCACAATAGAATAGGGTGGTAAAAAGAAATAATATAACTATTAAATAAATGGATAGGTAAATTCTAATGGAATTTAGGGTACATAAATACTTTTAGTATGAATATTTCAATACATATTTCCATGTTTTAAATAGATTTTCTATCTGACATTTCCTAAATAAGACCCCTTATGGTCTTTTTAATGGGTTTCAACCTAAAGTTGTATATTTTTGGGTCTTTTCTTGTAAATTATATATCTTAAAAAACATAATTTTAAATAATAGATTCTAAATCTAATGAAGGGATATTTTTAGGATATTCCAATTATATTAAATATTATATAGTTTTCAATAACAAAACATTAGTTGTTAAATAATATTTTCATTTTAGGTTCATTGAAAATAATTCTAAAAAGTGGGATTCTGATTTATACAAAGAAACTGATGAATTTAGAAAATTTAATTTTAGTGAAGATAATGACCTAGATAATGAGAATTAATTGGTTGAGGGGGATCATATCTCTTATAAAACCGATCTAAAGGAATAGAAAACTCTTACTTGTGATCCTATTGAAAAATTAATTGGTAATGTAGAATATGTTATTCAAACCAGAAAATATGTTTTACTTTACTATAAAAACTCTTCTTTTGTTGCTGATTTTTTTCCTATCAATTTTGAAAATGATGTAATTGATTAAAATTATATAAATTAAATTCATAATGATTTAAATAAATTTTAATGGAATAAATTTTGACGTTTAGTTTCTTTTCTAAGAGATAAATCTTTTATAATATCTAAATTTATTATTTATAATAAACTTGATGAGACTAGAAACCTAGTTACCAATAAAGAAAGATTAGTATCTCAAGGTTATTCCGATGAAGAGGGAATTAATTTTTAAGATTCATTTTCACCTATCTCTAGGATATAAGAAATTATAATTCTATTATCCTTTAATATTTTTCAAAAAAATAGAATTAAATCTAATGGATGTAAAAAAGTTCATTTTAAAATGGAATTATTTTAGTGGAATTATATGTGGGAAAACCACATGGATATGAAGATGATTTGTTTCTTAATAATGTTTTTAAACATAATAAATCCTTGTATATACTTAATCAATATTAATAATCTTGATATGAAATACTAATAAAGTTTTTATTACAAAATTACATTGTTAAATATAAGGTTGATCCAACCTTTTTTATAAAAATGGTTTCAAATGATATACTAACAATACAGATATATGTTGATGGAATAACATCTGGTTCAACAAAATATTTTCTTTGTAATGATATCTATAAACTAATGACTAGTGAATTTTACATGAGCCTAATAGGAGAACTAAATTTTTTCCTTATTCTTCATTATATTCAAAGGAAAGATGGTATTTTCTTAATTGAAGATAAATATGATAAAGAACTATTAAAGAGGTTTCGACTTGATTCAAGTAAAACTATGAAAACACAAATGAGTACTAATTCCAAATTGGAGTATATGAGTCTAGAAAGTAAGAAAAAATTAGGCTATATAAAGATATGATATGCAATATATTGTATCTCACTGCATTTTGACTAGACATAATGTTTTATGTCTATTTGTGGTCTTGGTTTCAGTCAAACCCTAAATAAGGACATCTAATATATTTTAAAAGAGTAATTATATATATAATGTACTATTAATACCATATTGTTCTATTCTAGTGATAAATTTTTTTATTTACTACCTTACTCTGATTCTAACTTTAGAGGTTGCTGACTTGACTGGAAAAGAACAAAATGGATGTGTCATTTTTTAGAAAAAATAATGATTTCATTGAGTTATAAGAAAAAATATTAGTAGTGGTATCAACTGTTGAAGATAAATATGTTGTTTCTACAAGTTTATTTTCAAATATTATATGGATAAAACACACTTTGTATGATTTTAATATCAATTTTGGTAAAACTCCTATTTATTGTAATAATTAAAGTGGTATTTCAATTTCTAAAGAACCACTTCATCACTTAAGAACTATAGACATAGATGTTCAATTTAATTTTCTTTTGGATCATATTAGTAAATGTGATATTTTTTTTGAATTTATTCCTACTGAGAAATAGTTAGCAGGAATTTTCACTAAACCCTTAAATTCTGTTAAATTTGAGGTAATGAAATTTGAATTGGGGATACTAGAAGCTTAAAAACCATATTAAGTACAATTAGTGATCCTAAATATCTTTTTTTACAAGTTTTCTGTAATTGAATGTTATTTTCTACTCTGATTTAATGTTAATTATAAATTACTATTTAAATTTAATTATTAAAATACTACCATTTTTTAATTTAACTCCAATTAAATAGTGTAACTCTCTATTTACTATTTTTGAAAATATACTACTCTGTTACTTTTAATGATCTTGATTTTGATTAAAATGCATTCTCTTATATAGATTATGTTCTAATGTACTTTATAATAAATTTCAAAATGGGGGAGATTATTTTTAAAAATTTAATAAATTTTATGTTTTGTAATTTGTAAAAAGGGGGATATTTTTTGTATTTGAAATATATTTTAATATTTTAATAATTTAACAATGTTATTTTTTTTTTGATAAATTATTATATCATCACATTTATTTAAATTGAAAATTATTTTTAAATATTTATAATAGTTTTTTTACATTTTTTAATGATGTTAATAGTTTATTGAGGTTATATTTTATTCACTTAATGTTATTTAATATTTTTTTTGTTTCTTAAGAAAAAAAATTCCATCATTGTGATCCACCTATGCTATCCCTTAACCACTCTTAGGGGACCAAGGGGTAAACCCTTTGGGATGGTCTTCCACAGGTAACCCACATAGATACAGTAGTGCTCTCATCCATGTATAGGCCTATAGAGACAGGGCATGTGTATAAGGCCTTCAAAGCATACTCGTAAGGCACATTGGGTGGGAAAATCATGCTTGGCCATGGCCTATGTGTCTGAGTGATGGGGTGAGGGTTTTAAACCCCAATGATAGCTCAAGGTTAGATTGGTATAGGTTGTATGTAATAGAGTTGGATCACCGCATCTCATATATGATGTGGGACAGTAAAGTGATTTCACAATTCATCCATTTAAAATGACTCAGATTCCTTATGGTTGTCAGATCAATTTCACTCAAACCATCTAATCGTCCTTATAATCTCCAACACCATGAAAATTTTTCTCACTCCTATCCTCTGTATAATTTCAAACATATTCTTCCTTTTGTCACATGTACTCTTTAGTTTGCTAAATATTTCTTGGCATGCTTGTAACCTTCATCGAACACCCTAATATCACGTGAAACACTTTGAAGATCTACATGTAGTATTAGTTCAATGCCTCCTTTAGTGAGTCCAGTGTCATTTTATCTTATATTTTATCAACACTAGTATATCACAATAGCATCTACCATTGGATCTTCCAATAGATCTCGCACACTGGTAGATCTTTTCAATGAGTGACCACTGGACCACCGGTAGATCTCCTATCACTGATAGATCCATGTTCTACTAGTTGATCTATTCCATCTTGGAATGTCATATCCCTTACTTCTAGAGAGTGTCAAGAAAATGGATCTTTATTCATTGGTTTGGCTTCTTGTTTCCCCATTTGATCCTCTATTTCCATACAATAGTGGATTTTACATTCACCGGTACATCTTTAGCACTGGTCAATAAACTAGCATCAGTTTATTTCTCTTTCTCAAACAGTTTAATGTTTCTATGATTGTAACGTTTCATAGAAGTGGTTCATCCTTAGTATAGTTTTTCCATGCATGTATCCTATTATTTTCATCCTTCACCGATAGATTTATCAATTCTTGATTAATCTACCATTGGATATTCACCAGAATATCTTTTTTAAACTTGTGATAGATCACCTATTTTAGACCCTAATAGTAGATCTCTTTCTATTCTTCTTGGCTTGTAAGTAGTATTTTCATGCTCCATTTTAACTCTTCCTTTCTTAATAGTTTCTTTGTTTTGAGATAATTTCTTGTTTCAAGAGTATATCATTTTTCTATTTTTTTTTAAAATATTTCTACACCAATGGTAGATCAATCTACCATTATATTCCATAGGAAGATATCCTCTATTTCACTGGTAGATCAATCCACTATTAGACACCAACGGTATATCTACACCAATGGTAGTTCAATCTACCACTAGGTGTTTTAATCCATTATTAGTTCAAAATAATTTTTCTAAAATGTTTATTTATAATTTTTAATTTATGATATTAAAATAAATGATTATAAAAAAATTTTATTACATGTTTGTTATAAGTTGTGTAAAAAATAATTCTAATCATATTTAATTTATACATATAAATGAATTTTTATTTCTTTTGATTCTCTATTTTACAATATTTATTACTAACTTAATAAACTAGAAGTTTATGCAAATTAATTTTTATCTATTTTATAATTATGAATTATTTATTAACCTTGTTATTTTAATTTTATTATATTAGTATCTCATTATGAAATAAAATGCAATATTGTTCAGTTTTATTTAGTATGGATTTTACAATAAAGGTGATAGTAACATTATTTTATTTTTATTCACTAACAAGTTTAATTTTCATGTTATAAATGAATATTATCTTAGAAAATATTTTTCTTAATGATTCAAGAGATATCTTCAAAGAATTAAAACAATTACTATGCATATCATTTAATAGATACTTTATGATATAATTTCAACACAATTATTAGTACTCTCATTCATTCAAGAAACCTCTACAGCTTATTTACTTTAGTTGTGATCATATAAAAACATTAACTTTCAATATTCATCCACTAATGTGATCAATGATCTTAATGATTAATCATATTAAATAGTTTTTTATCATTTACTAATTTATTTATATTTTTTTATTTTTATAATATTTTATTCTTATGTTCGTATTTCTTTGAGTCTGGTTTATGTTTTCAGAATCAAAATAATGTATTGCATTTTATGGTTATTCCGCCACTAGAAAAGGAAGTTTGGGTTTTGACTCTTAATCAAAATTCAGGTCACAAAGTAATATTTGGCCTTATATAAAATATTTGGTTGTACCTATGGGTTTATGAAAATGGAATTTTCTAAACAATGTTCTCACACCTTTAAACATGAGGTTCTTAGTGTGTTTTGATCTTCCCATAAAGTGGAAAAGGTTGAGGAGTGGACTGGGATCTTGGTTATCTAAAACTCTATAAATATTTTTTTTCTTTCATTTTTATTTCTGTTGTAATTTATTTCACGAACAAAATAATACACTTCAAATCAATTTTATATAAACTATGATTATTTGTATTTAATTTTTTAAATAAATATTCACCCCCCTAGTCATTGATTTCATCTATATCTATCCAATAATATGGAGAATAAATGTCCATGATTTTCAGAATTTTTTGAAGTGGATATATTATACCACTAAAATTTAATAGTTTAAATGGTATAATATTTTCACATTTAGTGTGTGTGTAGGTTTAAAGATCATGGATGTTATAGATTTTGACTCCAATATTCAAGGAAGTTTAAAGATTTATTTTTTAAGTAAGATATATCCATGGATCTCTTAAAATGATTTTATATAGTAATAGTTCACATACCTAGTACAGTAGAACAATATGAAAATAAAAGGAAAGTGCAATGAGTTTGAATTTTAGAATTATGGAGCTATATTCAGTGTGATTGTTTAAACTTAAACCAATGGTTATCATGGAAACATATAAAATGATTGTGAATAATAGAGAAAATGGTGGTGTGATCTACACCATGGGTTGTGATTCATGGAGTCATGTATACATATTACAAGAAGGTCTTCTATAATTAAGGGAGATATATTCATATCTAGATTAGAATAGAAAAAATAAAAAAATTTGAGTGCTGGATTGAAAATTTTAGTCAATAAGAATCAAATAGAGAGAAATAAGGGATTGCATATTTTTAATTTTTGGTTTCAGTAAACAAAATAAGAAGATGGTATTTTATAGATTATTTTGGGTTTTTTGAAAGAAAAAAGGCTTGAGTGTTACCTAATATGCATATATTTATCATTAATTAATATGTCTATTAAAGAAATATGAACATCACAAGGATAATTACTATATTGGAATTATCATTACCAAGGGAATTTTTGTTGTAGTTTGAGTGAATTCAAACCTTCAACCCTCATATATGAGGAGTCAATGTCATCTGGTTTAAAGAATAAAAAGTGAATCAAATTTTAGATTAAAGAGAATATATCTGAGATTAAAATATACAACAAGTTCGAGTATTCCATAAATATAATGAAGAGACCCTCAAGTATATAATTTTAAAATCCCTAAATTCACAGGGGTGTAAGAGTAAGGAAGTGAAATTTCACCTAAAATCAATAGTATACCCTTCCCAAAGCCATTGTAATATCTGTAGAAAATATTATTATAGTTCTATAACAATAATATGTTGTTGGTTTGTGCTCTATGTATTATCCCATTTGGCTAAACAAAGTAAACCCATTGTGTCCATGTGTGCTTTATATTCTTCAAGTGTGCATGATGTGTGATATGGATGAATTCAAGAAAAATAATGGGTTGACTAAATGTTATTAAGAACTCAGGAACAAGAATATAAAAGGGATAAAAAAATTAACACCTGGATTCACACCTCCCCTCTTGGAGTGTTTTTTGTTCCAACAAGAGGTATCAAAGACAAAACATTAATACATTTATGTTCAATCTCTATCTATATTTTTTGTATTTTTTTCAAAGAATAATCAATTTTCAAACCACTATTTTTTCAAAGGAACTAACCTTGAAGGTTAGGAAAGAGAAATTCCCATGTTTCTATAGAGTATTGGAAAGGTGGTGAAAGAATTAATTCGTCATGATTCTGATTTTTCGAATCATATTGAGGGATTAAGTGATTTTGGGATAGAGAAAACCTTGATTAGATATTTTTACAAAAAAAGTTTTCAAGAAGTTCACTCACTATGATACTATATTTGAGATATGGAAGAATCTAAAAATAAATTATGGAAAATAAGTGGAAGTAGAAATTTTGACCAACCCCCTATGAAGAACACAAAAAAATGGTCATGAAGATAAATTGGTGAAAAGGTCAGTGAATAGTTACCCATAACAAAAATTAATAAGAAAAATAAAACAACTAAAATGGGTATTGTAAAGTATGACTCTCCAACTGAGGTGAAACAATAAGATATCATTAGTATATCTCTTTCTAAGATTATTTTGGAAGATATATGAAAATATGTAATTATATACTCCCTCATGGAAGTTGGAGTGGAATAATAGTCTATGTAATATGTGATAGTAGACTCTTTCCATCAATCTGAACATTTTTCATGTAAAAATCAATATAGGATCCAATCATTATTTGAGATGGTAGATCAATGAAATATTATTCATGATGTAAACCTTAATTTTTTTGAAGATATTTGCATGGATAAAAAGTGGATAAATATAGTGGAAGTGTATTTGATTTTTTACATCAAGAAAATGAATGATAAAATGAAAGATCATAGTGAGTTACTGGAATATTTGTCACCAAAAATAAAACATAAAATAAAAATAGAAAACGAATTGAAATATTATGTTATCCCCCTCAAGACTCAACTAGAATAATGTATATTGGTATGCATTTAAGCTAACTCAAACATGAATAATATTGATACATAATTCAAGGAAAATAATGAATGAATAAGGAATCTATATAGGAAGTTAAGAACATCTAATGAGAATATAGAGATCCCTTTTATTCCATCCTCAACTAGTGGCATGAAATTCCAAACATGGAATCTATAAGTAAAGATATTTCTATTTAAAAATATATAAGTAAATAGTATATTCTTGATAATTCTAGAAGATAAGGCTCTTATAAGAAGATAGAATCATCATGATACTTTTATGAAATAATAGTTCAGACCATGAGTATATATCTAAAATCCCAAGGGATCAATTGTAGAAGTAGAATAGTTTCAAATACATCTCAATCAAGGTATGAATACCTAAGGTATTCACTTAATAGGTTATGTTTTAAATGATTTAACTACAAAAAAATTTCAACAAATTACAGCTAGAAGAGAACCAAATAATAAAAGAGGAAATCCAATACTCTTATAACATAAAATGGGATGAAATATAGTATAAAATAATTTTTTAAGCTGAAAAAAAATAAAAAACTTTGGAGGCGAATATGATTCTCATTAGATGGTGTATCAAGAAATAATCATGATACACTCGTAATTTCCCTCATAGAAAGAAAATAATCAAGTATATATAATAATGAAAAGGGGTAAAGTTGTTTTAACTATGAGGAAGAGGAAATTCACTTCAAGTAAAGGCTTTTCAAATATGAAAATTTTTAAGGTGTCTCTTTTGACTATTGAAGAAGTAAACATGAGACATTTTTTAGTGATTTTACAAAACATTCAATAAGTAAAGAGGTGAATATTGGTGGAATATCCCTCCAATGGTAGGGGAAGAAATAAATGCATTAGTGTTCCATCAAAAGAAGAAACTTACAAAAGTGGGATTATTCCCACAATGGAGAAAGAACATAATCCATGGAATATAAATAAGCCTTGGAAAATAGTCCAGTAAGAAATTTTCATAAGTGGTATTGAAAAATTAACCACTAAAATGATTAGAAGAATAATATTGCAAGAAAAAGGGTCGGTACACCATGAACAACTACATTCATCTACTTGAGTATATAAAGGGTACTCTTCTACCCATGTATATTATGTTTATATATCATGAATGGAGTGTTGTGGGATAATGTGGGAGATGTAATCCATGGGATATGGGCACCATGTGTCCATTAAAAATTATATTTATTGATTTTAAAGTATTTTCTTATATAAAATGGTAATGTTTATTTCAATGAAAATTATGTGAAGAAATTTTATAAACCATTAATAATGGATAGAATATGATTAAATTTATTCTAATAATACTTTTTAAGTAAAATCTAAAATTTTAAAATGAATTTTTTGATGGGGGATCTTTGTGTATATGTATTTACATGATAAATTCAATTTATAAAGACTTGAATATTGTAGTTTATTAGGTATCATGGATAGGTTGGGGAGTCCATGTGTAAAATCAAAATTCTAGTCCTTTTAATGTATTTGGAATATTTTTTGGAAGCAACTCAAAAGATATCAGACCCTATCTAATGGTGGTATACCCAAAAGAAGATACCTAGATTTTTCTTATACAAAGAATATTATCAAATAGATGTGTTTTCTCAATAAATTGGTTTCAAAAAGTTGTTTCTAGATGTACATACTGTCAAAGTTAGTTAAATGTTGGCTCACAAAGGCTATTTAGCCTAATTTTAAATAAGAATGAATTATGTTGAAATTGTAATAAATTGATTTCTAGTAGGATCACTTTTTTTTTATTAAAAATTTGTATATAATGGTTCTTGAAGTGCTATATTCCTCACCCAAGTGACTTAATTCTAATGTAAAAATATTTTTTTATGGAGCTGTATGAATTTATTGTAAATATTTAGTTTATCATGATGCACATGGTTTTTGAATATATAGTGAGTTATATGAAAAAAAATTATATTGTTTATAAAATCTATAGTTTCCTACATTTATTCCTTACTTAATTTTCTCAAAATATTTATTCACAAGTAATTTCTTAGTGGTGAAACTAACCCATTGGAATTTTCAAATGAGTGCATCTTTTATTTGAAAAAAAATAGGTTGAATGGAAAATTTAAAATGGTTCAAGAGGTTTTTGATGTTACAGATTCACATTTAATTTTGAATAAATAATTAATGAGGAGCATCATATCTATAAATCTTAAATTCATGAAAGTATTATGAGGTTATGATTTCTCTTGTTTAATTTGTTAGAAAGGGTATTTTTATAAAATGGCATTAAAACTTGTAGTGGTTCCCCTAAATGAAGAGGGAAAACCCCTTTTATTTTTTTTGAAAAAGTGTGATAGAAAGGGGTGGAATTTTTCATCTTCAATGGATATTGTCAAAAAAATCCAAAGAAATATAATATTATAACCATGGTCTTAAATGACTAGATTTATTAAAAATATGTATATAAGACACATTGGATATCATGAACTGAGGATTATTAATAATTCTTGGTGATTATTAGTGGTTTATTATAGATTAAACAAAGACATTAATATCCAAAAGGAATTTATAATTTATGATTAAGGTGTTGATTCATTGATATATGTAAAGTTTTATGTTTCATTAAACAGTGTTGAATAGTTTTTGAGAAGTTTCATGGATATTTAAGAGTTGATAAAGGTCATAAATTGGATGATGAACATGTTGCTACGGTGTATTTAAGTAGTGGATGAAATGTTTTATAAGGTCTCGAACTGATTTGAGCAATTTTTTGATCTTTCTTAAAGGTAAGGAAGTATATAGAGGATATGAAAAGGTAATGGATGAACTGTGTAAAGGTGTCTCTAAAATACTAATGTTTCGTAAGGGTAACTTGTGATCTATTTAAAGGTAAGGTACCATATAAAGGTTTTCTAAAGGTATACACTGGACTATATAAAGGTAACCTAATTATTATTTTCTATGTAAAGGTAACCATATGACTGAATATGGGATTTAATTCATAATTAAATGTATTTTTATAAAGGTGAAATGATTCATGTTGTCCACATGAGGGTAGTTCGATTATTCATGTAATGGTAATTTATTTTTTTACAGAGTACACAAAGGTAATTTATATGCACATCTGGTTAATATAAAAAAATTTTAAATATAAATTGAAAACCTATGTAACTATATATCATGAATAATTACTAAACCACACTGGGGTTTACTATAAAGAGGTGTTTTGATGGGTTTTTTCATTACAAATTTATCTATGTGAAATAGGGGCGTCCACTATGGGGGTAGTGGTCATCGTGGTGGAATTTATTGCAAGCTAAATCTTATGGGGTTATAGAATTATCCTGGAAGGTTATTTGAAGGTTTAATGAAGGATTTATATTGTGGTAATTATGAGAGTTTAGATTAAAATTGGTATTGCATTATGCATCAATATTAATGAATGTTTTTTTGTAGATACTCTTGCATGGTTTTTGGGGTCGTAAATTAGAATATTTATATAATTACAATAAAAATATTTAAAATATAAAGATCATAAATACATGTATGGATTTATATATAGAATAAATTTATATTATTTTTGGATGTTTTTCAACTGTATATGTCATTCCTATATAATCAAGAGTTTAAATGGTAGAATATTTTCACAACTAGTATGTGATGAAGTTTAAAGATAATAGAAGTTATAGATATTATTGAATTTAAATGGAGATATTTTAATTGTGATGTTCTGGGAGTTTTGAAGAATTATTTTTTAATTAAGTCATATTCATGGATCCTTTAAAATAATTATCTATAATAAAAAATCGCATTCCAAGTAAAACAAAATGATATGAAGATAAAAGAAAACTTCCTTGAATTTGAATGTTGGGATTACATAGTTATATTCTATGGGATTATTTAAACATAAACTAGAGGTATTCATGGACCCGTGGAAAAAGATTATGTATACTGAGAGACATAGGTATGATCTACACCATGGTTTATGATTCATGGACACATATATATATATTTCAAGAAGTATTTCTAGAAAGAGACATAGTTTGGAAAATATTTATATATCTAGTTCAGAACAAAATAGAAAATAAAAGTGTTAGGTGCTACATTGAGAAATCTGTTTCAGAATAATAGAAGATAGAGAGAGAAAGGATTCTATGTATTCCATTTTTGTTATCTGTGAACCGAATAAGAAGGTAGTATTTCATTTATTATAGCATGGTGTTATTGAAAGTAAAAAGGTCTGAAAGAGATATATATATATGGAAAAGTGGGATATTTGTCATTGGTGTATTTTTTTAATATAAGAAAGGTGAAATTCATAGGGTATTTCCAACCTTGAAATTAACATTATCTAGGGAAGGTTTGATGTAGTTTGAGTGAAGTAATAGATTCAACATTCATATATAAGGATTTAGTATCATATAATTTGAATTTAAAAAAAAGATAATCATATTGAAGATCAAATAGAATTTATCCAGGATTAAGTTATTTAACCATTACTAGTATTCCATAAAGGTTATGAAGAGACCTGTATGCCTATAAACTAAAAATTCCTCACTTGAGCTGTGTAAGAGAGGAAATAAATATAATTTCACCTCAGGATAGTAATTATCCCTTTATAAATCCATTATAATATTCCTTTTAAAGTGTACTACAACCCTGGAACACTAACACATTATTCGTTTGTTCTCCTTGGATTAGCACATTTTGGTAAAACATGTCAAATAATGGTGTTTATGTGTTCTTTATATTATGAATATGTGTACATTTTGTGTTAAAATTTAATTAGAAAGAACAAACAGATTAAATGAATATTATTGATAACCTAGGAACAAGATCCAGAAAGAAAAATATTAAATTTGGTAACTCACTGATTCACGCCCCTCCCAAGGTGTCTCTAGTCCCCATACTCTCCCAATATCTTGATATCCATGACTCTATCAAGCTATCAAGAATCAACCATCTAGCGTAGGTTCCATTCCCATATCTATATAATTATACAATAATTTTTCATGTAAACGAGTGTGCATACAAGGAGGTATGATAAATTTGTAGGATAATACCAGTTGGTCCCAAGATTATCTAAATGAATAAAAAGTATTTAAATGTAAATATGAAATGATTTATATAATTAATTTCATAAAATAAAATAAAAAAAATATATATATTGAATTATTGTGTTCTAATAAAGTAAACATGATACATATTCATACCCATATTTCCTTTTTCTATATTTTTTGAATGATAGTATGTATCACATGAGCAACTCATGTCCATGTTGTAGCATGACCAATGGAAATACCATATATAGAGTGTAACATAACTTGTGGAATCACACTTCATTTATTGGGTAAGATAGATCATGTAAATCCCTTGTGTGTATTTTAAATAGAATATTTATTATAGATAACCTATACTGAACATCATATATCCATCAATAGTAATTGATTCTTCAATCCACCTAACATATTACATTTTTTAGAGATAAATTAAATTCTATCTCAATTCCTTTATGTGTATAGTAAAATTATGGGGTCAATCCCTTATGGAGATCCGGTATTTTTTATATGGTCCCCCAATTAATCATTTGAAGGTTTTATTAAGTTTCACAAAAAATGGATTATTTTTAAAACTAGAATTTTCCTTTTAAAATGGTCATGTGTTGGGGTTATGAAATTTGATGGAGGTTGATGAAATTTTATTTCCCATGTGTTTATGTTTCATTCACAATGAATTTTATCATCATGATTCATGAATTTCATTAAAAAATTGGTTGATTAGGTCATAAAAAAATATTTTAAATCAGTTTCCTAGTTTGAAAATCAATTATAAAGAACAAACCCAAAGGTGATGATGAATTTGTCTAATGATCATGGATTAATTCTTAAAAAAATCATCAAATATCACTAGTAATATTGTTTCCAGTCTAATACAACATATCTAGTGGTTGAATAAGAGTTGACATAAATAAATTATAAAATAAATATATCAATTTCATAAACACAATAATGGAATTTCAATCACAGCAAGGGTTCTTTGTTATTATCCACAACCTTGAAAAATGGGTAATTAGTTACACATAAATAAAGTTTTAATGATATAATATAATATACAATAATCTTCCATGACATAAATAAGGATAAGAATATCAATAATAAAAAATTTAGAGCTCTTATCCCTTGATGGAAAATCAAATTTCCTCCAAGTCATGTTCTCTCATAAATGGTTCACCCTTTAAAAGTGGTCAATGATTCATAATTACCTAACCACATATGTTTTTAAGTGGTTAGGGGTCTTAATCTCATGCCAAACTGTAGTTGGTGGTATATGAGAATTGGTTTGTTATTTTTCCAAGATGCATGGGTTGGGTTCATTATTACGGAAATCATACACCAATCATTGGTAACCTTCTATCCTTATTATCTTAAGGCTCATGTCTTGAATGTGATTTAGATCACCATTAACCGACCATGTTTTGGTATTTTTCATCATTTTATTAAGGATAATTTCTTGTGCAAGGTTCAGACAATATTAAAACAACCATGAATTTGGATACACCTCTTAAATTTACAAATTTCATGGTTTCAAGGATAGGTTGCATAGTTCTTGGGCTCAATTAAAATTCGTACACAGTGGTAAAATAGACCAAATACCACTATTTTGACTCATAATCTCCCAGTTCTTGTTCACATTCATCAATAACTAATTTCAAATCTATTCTACATCTATAAAAAAATTATACAATAAACACATGATATTTGATAGAATGACTCGTATTTAAAATTCCATAAAATATATCTAGTAGTATTGTAGTAGGTCTAATACAATATATCAAGTGGTTGAATAATAGTTGACCAAAAAAATTATAAAATAAATATATGAATTTCATAAATAAAAAAATTTAATTTTAAACACATTAAGGGTTCTCCATTATTATCCACAACCTTGAAAAATGTTGAATTTGTTACACATAAATAAAGTGATAATGATATAGAGGAACTTAAAATCATCTTCCATGATATAAATAATGAGAATAAGATATAGAATAAAATTTCTAGAACTATTATCCCATGATGTAAATTAAGATTTTCTCCAAGAAAAATTCTCTCAAAGATATTTCCCCCTCTAAAAATGGTCAAATGATCCATAATTACCAAACCCTCTATGTTTTTAAGTGGTTAGGGGTCATAATATTAGGTTAAAGGTTTATTTGGAGGTAGATGATAATTGGTTTTTTAGTGGTCCAAGATGCATGGTTTAGGTTCATGGTTAGAGAAATTATACAAAGATCTTGTGTAACATTCTATCCTCATTCTCTTGAGGCTCATGTCTTGGATGTGATTTAGCTAACCATTCACCAACCATGTGGGGGGATTTGTCTTTATTTTATTGAGTAGTACTACTTGTACATGGTTTGAATAATCTTGAAACAACCAAGAATTTGTATATACCTCTTGAATTTTCAAATTTCATTGTTCTAAAGTGAGGTTGTGCAGTTCTTAGGTTCAAGTACAATTTGTGTACGGTGGTAAAATATCCCAAATGCTGCTATTTTGACTCATAAACTCCCTGTTCATGTTTAATTTCATCAATTAATAATTTAAAATATATTTGACACCTAAAAAATACATTTAGACTATAAAAACATGATATTTTAGATAATTAACCATATTTAAATTTTCAAAAAAGATCTCTAGTAATATTATAGTGGGTTTGACAAAACGTATCGAGTGGTTGAATAACATTTGACAAAAGTAGATTACAAAATAAATATATGAATTTCATAAACACAATAATGTAATTTCAATCTCATTGATGGTTCTCCATTATTATACATATCCTTAAAAAATAGGGAATTTGTTACATGTAAATAAAGGGATAATGATATAGAATAACTTTCAATCATATTCCATGACATAAATAAGGAAAATAATATCTAGAATAAAAATCTAAGAGCTCATATCCCTTGATGTAAATTCATATTTCCTCCAATACAAGTTCTCTCAAAGTTTCCACCCTCAAAATGGTCAAATAATCCTTAATTATCTAACCCACTTTGTGTTTACGTGGTTATGGGACTTAATCATAGGTCAAAGGGTAGTTTGGAGGTATATGATAGTTGGTTTCCTAATTGAACAAGATGTATGGTTTAGGTGCATGATTCAAAAAATTATACACTAAGAATGTGTAACCTTATATCCTTATTATCATAAGGCTCGTGGCTTGGAAGTGATTTAACTAATCATTCACCAACCATGGGGTGGGATCTGTCTTCATTTTATTGAGCATTACATTTTCATGTTTTGAATAATATTTAAGCAACCATGCATTTGGATCTACCTATTTAATTTTCAAAATGCATGGTTTTAAGGCTAGTTTTCACAGTTCTTGGGTTCAAGTGCAATTCGTGCATAGTGGTAAAATAGACCAAATACCACTATTTAGACTCATAAACTCCAAATTCATGTTTAATTTCATCAATTAATATTTTAAAATATATTCCACACCTAAAAAATACATTTATACTATAAAAACATGATATTTTCGATAATTATCCATATTTAAATTTCTATAAAATATCTCTCATAATATTGTAGTGGGTTAGATACAACATATCTTATGGTAGAATAAGATTTTATATAAAGAGTTTATAAAATAAATATATTAATTTCATAAGCATAATAATTTAATTTCAATCACAGTGAGGGTTCTCCAATATTATACACAACCTTGAAAAACGGGGAATTGGTTACACATAAATAATGTGCTAATGATATAGAATAGCTTAAAAAATATTCCATGACATAAAAAAGGAGAAGAATGTTTAGAATAAAAATTTAAGAGCTCATATCCCTTGATGGAAATTCATATTTCCTCCAAGACTTGTTTTCTCATAGATGGCCCCTCTAAAAATGGTCAAATGATCTTTAATTACCTAACCCCATTTGCTTTTAAGTGGTTATGGGTCTTAATATTAGGAAAAAGGCTAGTTGCAAGGTAGATGATAATTGGTTCGCTAGTTGAACAAGATGCATGGTTTGGGATCATGGTTAGGGAAATTATACACTAATCATGTGTAACCTTTTATCCTTATTATCTTGAGGCTTGTGTCTTAGATGTGATTTTCATAATCATTCACCAACCATGTGGTGGAATTTTCCTTCAATTTATTAAGGAGCATTAATTGCGCATGGTTTGAATAATATTAAACCAACCATGAATTTGGATCTAACACTTTAATTTTCAAATTTCATGGTTCCAAGTTTAGGTTTCATAGTTCTTGGGTTCAAGTACAATTTGTGAACAATGGTAAAATAGCCCAAATGCCACTATTTTGACTCATAAACTCATATTTCATGTTAAAACTCATCAATTAATAATTTAAAATCTATTACACACCTATAAAAATACATTTATACAATAAACACAAGATATTTTAGATAATGACCCATATTTAAGATGAAACTTCATGAAAAATGGAATATAAAAAAATGTACATCAAACTACCACACACTAGACCACTTTATTATCCTCAATAGATTACCTAGAAAAACATTTAAAATTAATTAAAAAATAATTAGTATATACATAAAAACCCATATCAACTAAATGAACATGAATTTGAATTAAAAATCACTTAAATCTATACATCCACCCATCAAAACTCACCAATCTCCAAAGCTATAAAGAGAAGTAAACTCAAGATTAATTTTTCAACTTTTCATTCTTAAAATAATTGTTTATTTAAATATGAAATACCTATAATTAATTTTAAATATGTTCATGATATAGATATTTATTTTTTATTACACTTAGGTAAGATAAAAAATATCCCATCGACATAAAATGGTGGGTTACCACAGTTATAGGTTACATAATCTCATTGGCTTAAAATTTTGAATCATATAAGAGGGTTATTGTCATCATGAGGATATTTTTGGATATATTATATTTTTCATTGATGGGAGATAATAATAATAATGTATTTTTACCGATATTTTTCAAATGAATCACCTTGATGAATTGATAAAAAAAAGCAAGTTGTCTTAAAATTAAGACTTTGTAAAACACATATGTGGAACATTAAAAAATTACAAGCATCACTTCCCCAAAATTAATAAGACATAAAATTAAATATTTTCCTAAAATAAAATACTCCCCCAAAATTAAATATTTAAATATAATATTTTATGATTAAAATTTAAAATATTTATTTTTTGAATTTTTATAATCCAACTCACCAAAAAAGAATGGTTTATCAATCTAAGTATATGAAAAAAATCCAAACAAATCTACCATTATCATTATCATTTAACCAATATATATTTTTCAGACATATAATTATACATTAAATGATATATAAGAAAAATATTTCATCATAGGTAAGTTCAAGGGATAGTGATAAAACGGGGTCTACAAATTTTCTCTCCACACACTTATGATCAAACATAGTACTCCATTATCATATAAAAGAAAAAGATGGTATTAATTTTAATATATATAGTGGGGTTAGTGAATAAAATTTATATTTTTAGTTTAAAGAGTAGAATAATGAATACTCTCTAGGAAAATGTCGAACAAATCCAAGTAATGGTGGGGTAATAGAGCTCGAAGAGCGGAAAAGTGTGTCCCCAAGTGGAACAAGATAGAAACTAGTTCTATAATTAGGAAATCCATGAAAAATTGAATAAATAATGGTATATATAGTATCATTATTGATTTGTTTTCACCAAATCACACCATAAATCCATAAAAATTTTAAAATATAATTCCATCACAAATCTGTAAAAAATAACCAATCAAATCATGTTGTCATTTAGATTTTCCTTTATAGAAGGACAAAAATAAATTTTGAGTTTCAGATCCTCAGGAAATTAAAAATGTTAAAATGGTAATTATAAATGGTAAAAAACCTAATAAAGTTTTTTTATGGTTCCATTATCTTCAGGATAGGATGTCTACTCTTGTACTAGAATTTGGAAAAAATTCAAGATTGTTAATTTTTTGAGATATTTATTATATATAAAACAAATATAATATATATCCCAAGCATGAGAATAATAATATATATTAAATGGATCTCTAGATAGAATTTATGGATCCATGGTTGAGTCTAAAATGAGTGGTTTTACCTAGGTGAGGCATAGATTATGACCATGTATCGGGTCGCAGACTAAGTCATTCTTGAGTCCTCATAAATTTATTTTATTTGTATCTTTTTCTATCTACCCATAGAAATACTCTATTCATAAGTTGGGTTAAATGTGGAGACCTTTCCTTATTTATGAATTGATCCAAATGGGGAAGGGGAGATAGACGGATCCTCTCCTATAAAGTAAGATCAGATTCTGGTAGGGAGGCAGTGGTAGAGTGTGGATAATTGGCATAAAAACCCCAAATCTTTAATAATTATCCATAAGGTAGGGCTCATTATTTTGATTTGTCCTGTTATTTTCTTTTTCTATAATTTTTTGTCTTATTTTTGGAACCTCTTATGACTACCTGATGGATAATTAATAACATAGGAGAGGATTTTGAAGGAACGGGAAGATCGGGCTAGTATATAGAAATTCATCATCTCGAGTTCCTAATCACACATCTTATAATTCTAAGAAAACATGTATTCCAATTCATATGCATGTTTAAGGTAAAATATGATGATCACACTATGATTGGTATGGATTTACATGTTTTTTATACTATGTGAGATTAACCTAGGCCTATTTTGTATGTGTAAGGTTTTGGATGTGTGGGTAGTAGTGCATGATTATCTAGTAGTTTGTCTTCACACACCATGTGGTTCATAACAAAAACCATGTAACTGGGACCCAATTGATCTATGTGTGGGGGTATACACCCAAAATCTCCATGTGGGTTATATTTCATATATGGTATAAGTCATGTATTAGTGCATTCTATGTCAGTCTACACAACATGGAATGAGTCGTGATACATAACATGTACAAACATCAACATCCAAAAATTTTAGGTCTGAGAGTATATATAATTTAGTATAATAATACATTACTTGAAGTCTCATGTGGAATACAGCCTAAGTATTCAATGGTTCACATTATGTATATCAGCATCACATTAAAAAATTTCACGAGACAACCATAAAGAGGATTGATAAAACACAATTTTATTGAATATTTTAATGAAAATAAATGACATAATTTCCTCACATTGTGTTAAATATGTTTATTTATAAAATACTTGGGATTAGATAATTCATTTTAAAATTTAATGAAAATTTTAGTTTTTCCATTTAAAGTCACTATAATAATTTGGTCATAAATAATTTTATGTGTTTTATTTGAATTTAAAATTTTGGAAATATGTTACTCAGTCAGTGGGATATAACATTAATTGAGGAAATCTAAGTTGTGTCATGCATTTTATTGGAGTAAATGTGATATGAATTCAAAGATGGACTAGACTCACAATATTGGATACCTATTTAGTATTTAACCCATAACTTCTTCATCTATGATTGGATTTGGTCCAAATTTGGAGATAATATCGAACACCCAATTTCTAACAAATAATAATTGTATATAGAATGATGGTTACAATGTTTTGTGGTAAAAAAATGTAGTTCAATTTGGATTAAAATATTTTGTCAAATTTTCCAATTCACACTTGAAAAATCTTATAAAAATAGCCTTGTCTCCACTCTATAAATATGTATTTTTATTATTTGGAGGGTTGGGATTTTAATTGGGATATTTATGGAATAAGATAATTGCATTAAATCCATTTATTTAGAAAATTTAATAGGTGGATCTCTTGAATTAAGGATCCCTTCATCAAAGACTTATTATTATTCTTTATGTTGTAATGTTTGTGTTTTCATAATAAACTTCTTAGTTTCTTTTATATTTTTTCTATTATTTTTAGTTTTTTACTTATTTATTTTACATATTTGGGATGGAACTCAATACTCTAAATGATATTGGGTTATACCCTTTTAAACCTTTTCACATGCAAAATTTTTTTGTGATGATTAAATAGCCCATGGAAGATTATTTTTTTAGTAATTGATCTACCCCATACATTCTTCATTTAATTATTTTAAATAAATTAGGTACTATAATTCACATAATATGATCTATGAATTGATATTTTAATTTAAAATAAACTAATAAATATATTTAATAATTAACACAAAAACATGTCAGGTCGAGTAATGGGTGAATTGTGATAGCATGATCTTAATAGGTGATACAAAATAACGCAGGATCAATTTGTAGAGTTCAAATATAGTACCTAACACTAGTTATCTCAATTTATAGAATGGATACGTTCCTTAATTTAGAACTAACTATAATATATCCTTATAACATCAATCAAATAAGGTTGTTATAATTTCATGATTCCAAGCTCTCTTAGGGTTAAATTCATTTTATCTTTATGGTATAGTTACTTCTTGTAGGGTTGGAGGCTTAAAAATTTGGGGATCATGACTAAGTGGGTGTTAATTTAAATTATAATAATTAATAAGTAAGTGAATTGGTATATTTAGATCGATTATTTGTTTTAAAATATTTTTCTAAAAAAATATCTTCTAATTTCTTTTTCTCAATATCATTTCCAAAACAAAAATAAAAAAAATATATAATATTCTTCGAGAATACATCTTCAAGATTTATAAACATAAATCACCCCTATAATTTTAATTAGTGTGTTTGTTTTATTTTATTTTATTTCCAAAAAAACTTTAATATTTTTCATTAATTACTTCCTCCTTTGAGAAATGACCTTTTTTAACCACTTGGTTTCACCTAAGAAGTAAAAAATTAAAAATAATTTAAGAGCACCCATTATAGTGCCTTTCAAATTGGAATTGTTTCTAGGGAGGAAAGTATTTTTTAAAATTAATTAAAGTTATTTTATTTATTTTATCCATTTTTTCTCATCTTTCTTCCTTATTTTCATTTTCTCAATTTTTTTATTTTTATTTATTTTTTTCTTTACTTCTTATTTTTTTTGGGATAATCAAATCCAACTTATTATCTTTTTATTATGGTCCACATTTCTTTATTCCATTTTTATTTAGTTTATGGAAAGAAATAATCTTGGGGATCACTTAGATCATAAATTTATGATTGAATGCATCTTTAGTGCTTGAATTAGATAGTCTTAGTTTATGGTAAGTTTTAAAATTAAACCAGTTATAGAATTCCTTCATTCTAGGAACATTGAAATTGGAAGAAATTATAATTCAAACATAAAACCAGAACTAATGGATGAAAATAATAATGAACTTAAAATAACCATTCAACGATTGGTTCCTTTTCTATTTTTAATTTTGAATTTGGACTCAACTTTTGAATTCTGGTATTGTATGATGTAACGCGGTTCCCACATTTCCAAGTGGGTTTTATGAAAATACAAAAAAAAATGATTTGTAGGATACACCTTCTTATAAAATTTCATAGCATACCTAAAGAGGATCCGAAAAAACATATAAAATAATTTAATGTGGTTTGTTCAACCCCAAAACCAAGAAATTTATTTGAATATTAAATCAAACTAACAGCATTCCCATTCTCACTTTATGGAATAGAAAAATACTGGATTTTGTATTTACAATCATAAGATGTAACATGTTGTAATGATTTGAAATTTATTTTGTTATAGTGATTTTTTTCTAGATTCAAGGACCTCTTCCATTCTAAAAAAGATCATAGGAATCAATAAATCATGTGGGGAGTCAATGAATGAGTAATGGGAGTGATTTAAGAAGTTGAGTGAAAGTTCCTTGAATCACCAAATCAAAAAGAAAACCCTCATCTTTTAATTTCACAAAGGAATCACACCTATAGAGTGGAGAATGGTGGATGTTGATACTGGAGGGGCATTGGTTGACAAAACACTGAAAATTGTATGTGCATCGATCGAGAATATAGCACAAAACTCTCAACAAGTTTGTGATCGAGGTACACCACATGTTAGAGGGGAACATCCGTTAGGTCCTTATTCTCTTGTAATAATTTAATAGATACTAAGTTGTAATAATTAACCACTATAGTGAGATATATTTCTTTGGTTCAAAATACATCCCAACACACTTTTGTGAGGCCTTGGGGAATGTTCACTACAATAGACCACCCAACTGATTATTTCTCCCAATTACAAGAAACAGAGGATTGCGTAGTTGTATTCACTGGGAAAAAATATGAGTAGAAAAAATATCCAAATCCCTAGAATAATTATGTTTAATTTTCACCAATATAAAACCAATGATGGAAGGATAAATTAGACATAAGATATGTCTCTTGATAATAAAAAAGGTTCCCTTTTCAATAAATTCTCTAGCATCCTCCACCATAACAACAAAGATTTCAATAACCCCAAAGGAGATTTGAATCCCATGCATCCAAAAGTAAAAAAATGGAATTCTCAACCAAAGGTAAATTCTAATACTAATGATCTTTTGAAATAGATTCTTATTAATCAAAAAAATTAGTTGAATATTCAAGGTTCTATGTTAAGAAAGTTAAATGCATAAATGATCTAGATTGAACCCACCCTCCATAAACTAGTAAGTACGAACTCTTGAAATAATCCTTCCTAAACTACTCAAAATACAAAGGGGAATTTCAATTCTATCATATTGGTAAGTGGTAAGAAAACAATTAATAAATCGGAACTAATCATTCTTCTAGGGTTCACCTCAACCATAGAGAAGCCTCATTCAAGAATAACTGATGAGTGGACCAAGGACAAAGGAAAAGGTAATAAAAAGATTTATTATGTTCCTCATAAACCCCTACCCATTCCAAATAGATTTTTTTAAACCAAAAATATGGATGAAGACGATCTGAAAAAAATAGGTTTTTGAAACATTAAAACATGTTAGGATAAACATAAACTTTATTGAGGCCATTAAGAAAATCCTAAGGAATGCCAAATTTTTAAAATAACTTTTTACTAATCAAAGAGGGCTCAATAGAAATTAGATTATAAATCTTAGAAGTAATTTAACATAACTCATTACATAAACTCAAGTAATTCCAACAAAGTGTAGTGATCTGAGGACATTCATCATCCCATGAGCCATAGGGGAGTTACACTTTTTTTATACTCTATGTGATTTGGGAGATTCTATAAATTTGATGAGCCACTCTGTATTATCTTCTTTAAAGGTAGGTGAGTTGAATTTGACAAGAGTAGTAGTGAATTTGAAAAATAAAGATGAAACATATCCATTGGGATTATTTAATGATTTACTTGTTTGAGTAAAAGATATGATCTTTCCAGAAGATTTCTATGTGCCTAACATTGAGTATGATCGGGTAAATTCTCATGAACTCATTATCTTAGGTAGTACCTTTATTATAACTTCAAAAACTATCATAAATTTCCATAATGTTACACTTTATATGGATTTGAGATGAAGTTGTGATATTTAAAGTTATGGACTCCATGAAGTACCCCTCATTGGACCATTCTAAATTTTTTATCTCCCATTTTGAACAACTAAGTACAGACCCCATAGATTTTGAGTGTCTTATTCTTAGAGAAATTATGAGAATTGGTTCTATTTTGATGTCTAATATCACTTCTACACCTTTTTCTAATGCACAAAACTCTCATGGATTTGATTTTTATGTGGATTCATATTCTTATTTTGATTATGTACACTCTAATTATGAAATTTTTGTTGAGTAAGATGATGGATTTGATGCATTATTATCTTATTTTGATGATTTGTATCCTGATACTGAATTTCATTGTACACATATTTCAGTTCCTTCAATGGTTCCATCCATACAGCACACCCCCCTCATTTTAACTCAATCTATTTCCACTAAATCTCAAACACTCATACATGTTGAGTGGTGAGAGATTACCATGTATCATTACTAACAATCCCCCATTTGAAAAAGAATAATTTTTTTGAATCTTTTGAAGGGGAACATTAGGGAAATCAAGTGGAACTTGGAAAAAATATCTGGTAGTAACCCCTCCATTTTCACACATAGGATTGTTTTGGAGGATTTACCTAAACCGGTTAGGTGGCCACAATGGATAATTAATCCAAATCATATATAATTTTTTAAAAAAAGAACTTTAAAAATTGATCTAGGTTGGAATCATTTATCCCATTTCAAATTCCCAGTGGATGAGTCCTATTCAGGTTATGCCTAAGAAAAATAGTGTTAATGTATTTACAAATGATAGAGATGAGTTAGTTCCAATGAGGGTGAAAAATAGTTGGCATGTGAGTATTGATTATAGGAAACTAAATCAATCCACTCTCAATGACCATTTCCCCTACCATTTATTGATCAAATGCTTGAGAGACTTTATGGGAAGACACACTATTATTTCTTGAATGGATTTTCTGGATATTTTTAGGTTCCTATATCTCTTCATTATCTGCATAAAAAACATTCACTTGTTTATTTATTACATTTTCCTACAAAATGATGCCATCTAGAAATTGTAATGCCCCTGGTACGGCCCAGGGATCCATAGTGAGTATTTTTTCAAATTACCTTACGACCTATATAGAGGTATTTTTGGTTGATTTTATGATGTATAAATATTCATTTAATGAATGTATTTTAGTTTGGAATAGGTGATGAATCATTGTATTGAGAATAATCTATTTTTTAACTTTAAAAAATGTAATTTCATAGTAGATCATGGAATTTTCTTTTTTATGTAGTGTCAAAACATGGAAAAGAGTTTTACAAATCTATGGTAGATATTATTTCATCCTTACTATATTCGTCATGTGTGTCTAATGTTAGATCATTCATAAGACATACAAGGTTTTATCGACACTTCATCAGAAATTTCAGTAAGATCACTCTAACCTTATTTTGATTGCCTCAAAAAGATATAGACTTCTTTTTTTATGATTCATGAAGGTCATCATTTCATGAGATAAATAAGAAACTGATCACTCCACTAATCATACAACCCCCATGGTGCGAACTTCCTTTCAAGATTATGTGTGACGCATCCAAATGCATAGTTGGAGATATCTTATATTAGAGGGTGGAAGGGAGGTACTATGTGATTTCTTATATATCAAGGACATTGGATTCATCCGATGAAAATTATACCACAATAGAAAAAGAGTTTATTTATAGTATATTTTCATTAGATAAATTTTTTTCATATTTATCGTGCTATAAAATAGTTGTTTTTTCTGACCATATAGCTCGAAGGCACCTCTTAAAGAATCCGGATGAAAAGTCCAAACTTATCTGATGGATGATCCATATTCCATAATTCAATTTTGAGATAAAGGACAAGAAGGGGTCATAGAACATGGTGGAAGACCACATAATTAGTATTACTCACATACTAGAGGGTGATACCTTGGACCAAGTACCACTTTGGTACACTTTCCTCAATGAGCATCTTTATTCCATCCTAGGTATGCATCCTTGGTATGAAGATTTAGTGAACTACCTTATTTCTTATGAAATTCCAACAAATTTAAAGAAACATCAATTCCAAAAATTAAATAGTTAATCTAGGTTTTCTATGTGGGATGATACCTACTTCTGGAATATGTGTGGTGATCGTGTTATTAGGAGGTGTGTTCTGGATCAAGAGTTTGACTCTGTTCTTCCTTTTTTCTATACACTTTCATGTGGAGGATACCTTGGACCACAATGAACTCTGGATTATATTTTCTTATGTTATTCCAGGATGCTCATGTGTTTTGTAAGTCATGCTCATGTTGTAAACATGCTGTAAATATTTCTAGGAGGCATGAGATGCCTCAACAGTGCATATTATTCTATAATATTTTTTATGTACAGGGAATTAAGTTTATGGGTATCATTCCAGGATCATTTTTTTTCTTATACATTTTGGTCATTATTGGTTATGTGAGAAAATGGGTGGAGGCCAGGGCTTCAGAACTGATGATTTTCAGGTGGTAGAATAATTTATCAAGATTCAAATTTCTTGTAGGTTTTGAGTACTAAAGGCCATCATCAGTGACCAAGGGACATGATTTTGCAATCAGAATTTTTCATACCACCATTGGAACTATGGGGTGATGCATAAAATATATACTTCATTCCACCCCAAAAAAATAGACAAGCTGAGGTTTTAAATCATGAGTTGAGGCAAGTTTGAGATAAAATCATGTAGCTGAATATGAAGGATTAGAACAAGAACCCTGGTGATATGTTGTGTGATTATAGGATGGAATACAAGACCCCAATTGGAATGTCCCCATTATGGATTATTTTTGGGGAAGAAAATCATCTCCCTATGGAAGTTGATAATCATGAATACTGGGCTATAAATAAGTGCAATATGGATTTTTTCCAAGATGAAATTAAAAGGAAGCTAAAAATTAATGAAATTGAGGATATTCGATTGTCATCATATGATAACTCAAGGCTCTACAAGGGAAGACCAAAAGTGTCTCTTGATGTAATGATCCAAAAAGAGAGTTTCATGTAGGGGGAAAAGTCATACTCTATAGTTCATGATTGAATCTGATGCCTGGTAAGTTGTGTTCCCTATGGTTAGGTCTTTATGTTGTAGCTAATTTGTTTCATTATGGTGCAGTGGAGATCATACCAGAGGACACTAGAATGAGATTTATAGTCAATGGGAAACATTTAAAGAAATAAATTAATTTAATTCCCACCCATGTGGTTTATTTCATCACAATTCATAACCACATCATCACTTAAGAATATTAGGCTATTCCAAACCCTTTCACTTTTATATTATTTTTCCTATTTAAAATTATTCATTTCATATGCATGTATCATCTCATAGTTTCACATTGAGAATAGTGAAATATTTCAAGTGTGGGGGAGGGGACATCATTTTTGGGTAGCTTATTTAGGTTTTTAATTTGTGTGTTTTTCTATGTGTGTTTAGTGTTAATTTTCAAAAAAAATCATGCCAAAAAATACCATGTAACATACTCATTTATAAATGAAATTTATAGAAAATACATGTTTTAAAAATTCAATGGTGTCATGATAATAATGAGAAATATTTAATTATTAAGGGTAGATTTTTATAAAAACTGATGTCATCAATGAAATTATTGGTTGTGTCAAAATAAAAACTTTTATATTTTGACATCATTCATTGTGATATTTGTTCATAGTAAATTGTGTCATTTATTTCTCCACACAAATTTTCATGAAACAGTGACTTGTGAAATTTTTCCTACTCAATTGAAGGTATAGTCGTGTTAGGTAAAAAAATCATCTTATATCAATTATTGATCCATATAATCATTTCTCTTCTAGTCAGTTTTATTACTATACCAAATTGACCTATGCATGTGTACATGTTACCCAACAGTTGTATTCCCTCAAAAAAATAAAAAATAAAAAATAATCATAATAAAGTAGGGATTGATGAAATGTGAAATGAGGGAGGATATCTAGGTTAGGATCTTAAGGTTTGACTTTTGGGAATTCTAAGTGAGTAGGTCTTGAAATCAGATTACAAAGTAATTTATATATCACATCCGTGATTTTTTTTCCAATGTATTCCTTTGTTTAATTTTGGTCTCGTGTTTATCCTTTGCTTTTCTGAGGATTGTTTTGAGAAAATTGGAATTTCTGGATCCTATAGTAGGCGATGCATGGTTGGAACATGGTCAGGGGAAACCATGCGCCATCCCAAAGAAAACAGTGCACCTTGGATAGTGTCATTGTACAGGCCGAATGACTAGATGCAAGGGTGATCAACCTCCCCTAGGAAACTGTGCAGCCTCGTTTCACTTGGAAATATTGGGATGTATGGTTGTTGTATGATGTGGAAAACTGTGAAGGGTAACCATGTGACCTGTCCATGTCATTAAAATTTGAAAATTACTATTCTACCCACCCCCCCAATTTTAACCCTAAATCCCCCTAATCTGGTCCATATAGGGTTTTCAACCGTAGGAGCTTCCTCCACTCCTTCTTGGACCACTTAAACCCCAATTTTTTTGGTGGTATTAGCCTTGGATATTCAAGTAATCATCAAGTAAGTCTCTTTTCTCTCAATTTATTCCTTCTTATTGAGTTTCTCTCCATCCCTCATTGGGATCTTATTTTTTAATTGGTTTTTTGACCAAATAAGGGTTCAATATTGAGTTTTTAGATGAAATGTTGATGTTTGTGGTGCGATATTTCCTTTATAGGGTTCATTTGATGAATGCTTTTGGTTTCCCACTAGATTATAGAAGTTTTTGAGCTTTATGTAGGTGTTTCCATGCTTTTCAATTATTATATGAATTTAGTATGCTCGCTTGGGTTCATAAACATATTCAATGGATTTTGTGTGTGGTGAGAAATGTGTTTTAGAAGTAATTTGAAGTGTGTAGGTGTTGAAAGATGGATTTATAAAATAAATTTGTTGTCTTTCATATGTTCCTCTTTGTTTTTCATTATAAATGTGTTCAATCGATTGTTCTAATGGTTTGAAATACATTTTAAAATGTTTTTGAGGTACATATGTGATGAAAGTTAGTTTTCTAAAGGAAACATAATTTTGTTGAATGTGAGTTTCTTTTTTATGTTTTTTAAATGTGTGATAAGATTTTTTTTCAAATGATGATAAGAATGTTTTGAAATGGATTTGTTGTGTTTATAGATTTAAAAGGGTCTTTGACTATGGAAAATGGTTAGATTTCATGTGTTCTCTTCTTGTTGTGTTTCCAAATGTATTTCCATGTGATTTAATGATTCTTGGAATGTGTATATTAAAGTAATGATTTATGTGACATGTGAAATAAAAATTGAGAACAAATAGAACCTCGAGTATCATGGTGGGTGAACTAGAACTAGTACGCTAGTTGATTTGGTTGGCTAAGTCCTAGTTTCTTCTGGCAAGATTCATTCTACAACACTAACATGACACATGATATGATTAGAGACCACTATACCTTGGGATGTATTCCCCTCTAGCGGCTCGTGCATGAGGGAATAATGGGTTTTAGTGGGAGGATCTAATCACTAAGGTAAAAGGCTCCTAGGTTCCCACTAGTTCTAATTACCTATATGGATTTTCGAGGGTCCTCTCTTGAGATATGGTTCATTATTATTTGGTTCTCATCATTGGTATGTGGTGCATCTGGTTTAAATTATAATTTCAAAGTATGTTTTCTTTGGAGAAATGTATCCTTTTAAAAGTTTTTTCCAAAAAGTGTTCTCTTATAAATGTTTCATATATTCTTATGAAATGTGCATGTAGATTTTTCTTTTAGCATTGAATATTTCTTTGGGTGGAATCCTATTGGGATTTTTATCACACCATACATACACCCTTGGGTGTATGTAGACTTTTTTATGTATGACCTCAGTAAATGAAAGATGTTTCATAGTGGTGATGGTGGATCTGGTTGCTAGTGCTTCACTTATTGTAGGTATTGGTGGTGGTGGCTTGAGGGATATAGACCTTTCATTGCATGGAGGTTTTTTATTTTGGGTTCAGTTTTTTCCTTTCCATTTTAGTATTTCTATTTTAGTTAAGGATGAAAAATATTGAATATAAAAATTATTGTATCCCTTTTTTGTTATGGTTATATGTTATATGTTGATGTCTTATTATTTTTGGTTGATTCTGTCTGAATGGCCCGAAGGCCTTATTTTTTTTATTGATTTTTGATAACCCCCCTTTCAAGGGATGAGGGGGGGACCCTTACAAGTCCCGTAGGCTTAGAGATTATAAGGCTCGTAGGCTTAAGAGATTACATGACCCGAAGGTCTTAGGAAATTCAACCAGACTATTTACAAAGAACTTCTTCTCTCCAGCATTTGCATCATGATAGTAACTCTCCACCTTGGTATGGTCGTCTGGCTAGGCTGCCCATGCAATCGCAGGCTAGTCCTGATGGCATATTCATACCCTCTCATTCTGACAATCCATTTTTCTCTACTCTAGTGAGTGCACCTACTCTGAATCCTCTTCTGGGGTTGTTCCTTTTTTTTGTAGAGTCTGTCTGGGGCAGCTGCATGTGGCCCAAAGGCCTTGAGGTGGCCTGAAGGCCTTAAAGGTGGCCTGAAATCCCTACTAACCTGAATTCCTAGGTGGCCTGAAATACTTAAGGACTCTAATCCCAAACCGATGGCCCAAGGTGAATAGTTACAGCTGCTATAGTACCGAACAGTAACTGCTACAGTACCTACAACAGTACCCACACGGTGTGCAGTTCTACTACAATACTTGCACAGTGTACATTTCTGCTATATTCCATCATAGTGTACAGTTCTTACTACAGTGCATGCTATAATACTATTATAGTACCCTGGAAATATGACTCTACTTGGTTTTGAACCTAGGTCGTGTGGATTCACTTAAGGATACCTCACCAGCTGGGTTGAGGCTCATGTTCTTATTCTTTTTGGTTTATTATTGTTAAATCCATGGGTAAAATCATTCCCAAGAGTATATTTGTGTTACCCACGTACTAGTTTCCAGCCCATGGGGATCAGTAACGCCCTTCAGGCCATGTATCAGGATGGGTCGGGTGTTGAGTTAGATGGAACCCCATATTGGTTCATAATAGTAGAACATGTTTGGTGAATTAAACTAGGTAAAAATAAATATTTTACAAGACCTAAAAATGATAAATAAAGGGTGGATATATGAACTTGAAATGGTCGGCACACACACGTAGGGAATTATTGACATAATGAACTCATAATAAGTTCCACTATGATTATTATCATTAATCTCAACTGATTTAATTTTGATAAAATTTATGAGAAAATGAATTTCAAATTTATTGATATTGACTTTTGATGGGATTATTACTTTTCATATATTACCACTGTGGATTTAAGAATACAAACATGCATATCTTGTCAAAAAAATTGGAATACATGATATAAGGTTTTACCATGACTGTAAAATGGTAAGTGTGGGGGAGTTTATAAAACAAAATTTTATTAAATATTTTATTGGTAATAAATTGAAAATTTTCTTCACATTGTGTTAAATATGTTTATTTATAAAATATTTGGGATTATATTATTCATTTTAAAATTTTATGAAAATTCTAGTTTTACCCTTTAATGTGAATTATAGTATTTTGACAATAAATAATTTTGTGTCTTCTCTTTGAACTTAAATTTTTTTAACAATGTTCCTTACTCAATGGAATGCAACTTTAATTCAGTACATCTAAGTAATATCATGCATTTGATTTGAGTAAATTGGCCATGAAGTCAAAGTTAGACTAATATATCCTGATTGGACACCACATTTGTATTTGAGACATAATGTCTTCATCCATACTTGTATTGGGTCCAAATTTAGAGAGAATATTGAGGAACTTATTTAGCACAAATAATATTTATATAAGGACAGTTGGTTCATGATTGTTTCTTGTCAATAAAGTGTTTTAATTTGGATTAAAATATTTGGATTAATTTCCCCATTCACACTTGAAACCTATTATAAACCTATCCTCCCCTCCACTCTATAAATATTTATTTTTATAATTTGATGCATTGAAATGTGAATTAGGATATTTACGGAATATTAGAATTGGTTTCACTCCATTTATCTAGGAATTTCAAGAGGGAGATCTCTTGAAGCCATGATCCCTTCAAAGAATCCTTCTTCTTCTTCTTCATATTGTAATGTTTATTTTTTATAATAGTCATTTTAGTTTCTCTACAATTTATTTTGTTATTTTAAAATTCATTCTTCTTTATATTAATTTTTTTTGTTGGAACTCAATAGTATAAATAATATTGGTTAATACCCTTTCTAATCCTTTTTCAAATGTAAAACATTTCAGTGATGACTAAACCATAGATGGGAGAATATTTTTTTAGTAATCAATCTCCCTATTAACATCTTCATTTAATTATTTTGAATAACTTATATAATGTAATTGTATTTATATTATCTATAAATTGAGTTTTAAATTTAAAATAAACTAAGAAATTAATTTAACCATTAACCCAAAAACATGTGAGGTTGAGTAATGTGTGAATCATGAGAGGGAGATCTTAATCAGTGAAACAAAACAACAAGGAATAAATTGTTTGAATTAAAATATAATAACTGAAATCAATTCGTCCTCATTTTCATAATGTATATGTTCCCCAATTTACCACTGACCATAAGCAATCCTTTTAACATCAATCAAAGTAGGGTGTAATGATTGCATGTTCTGACGCTATCCTAGGGTTTAATTCATTTCATCTATGTTGTTTAGTAAATTCTCATAGGGTTTGGGGGATAAAAAATTAGGGGATAAAAAACATTGGATATTAATTTAAATGATAATTATTAATAATTAAATGAATAGGTATATTTAGATCAATTTGGCCTTTCCAAAATATTTTTCAAAATAAATATCTTCTCATTGTGTTTTCCCAATCTCATTTTGAAAACAAAAATGAAAAAATATACACTATTTTTTAGCATACAACTTCAATATTTATAAAATTAAATCACCCCCATTTTTCTAATTAGTGTGTTTTTTTTATTGTTTTTTTTTTCAAAATACCTTTTGATGTGTTGTTTTAATTACTTCCTCCTTTGATAAACAACCTTAGTCTGATATTCTGTTCTACCTAACAAGTAAAAATTACACATACTTAGAGAGAACCCATGATAGCACCTTTCAAGGATTTTGGTATACATATCATCTATACCTTAATACACATAATATACCTTCCCCCTTGGTATGGTTTTTCATATTTTCTCTCTATATTCTCAAATTTGGATAATTTAATAGTCTATTTTGAGTATCTCTTCATGTAGATCAGGATTGTGGGGCCCTCTTCAATATCAGAGGTCATTTGAGGTAATTTTTAGTGTTTTTGATAAATCATAACCCCATGGGAATGATTTATATATTAGGTGAGGATGGTAAAACTCCTATAGGTATTAATATACTAGGTCATGAGACCCTTTCAGTTATTTCAATGTTTAGTAATATCTAGGAACTCATTTACAGTTTTAGATCCATTGATAGGGGGTTGAAGAGATGAGATTATAGAAGTTTGGGTGGATCTTAAATGTTTCCCTCATTGAGGTAAAGAAGTTAAAAAATACTTATAGATTAGTTTCAGAATATATGATATTTTCTTCTTCCTTGGCACCCCAAATTTAAAGTCAATGTATGTGGTTCCATATAAGCATGGAGAGATGATTTCTCACCCTAGTCACATTATTGTCTTTTTTTGAGTTAGTGTTCAAGAAAAAACTATATTTACTTTGGTTTACATTCTATTCAAATAAGTTAAAATTAATTCAAATATATTATTACATAACATTGATAGTTTTATGTGACTTTAATGTAACAATTTCATAGAGTATATGTCACATTAAAAAGGGATATTAGTTATCCACTATGATGAGATCCTTGAAATTCCATGATGATATTATTAAACTTCATTCTATGGTCAGATAACATTCTATGATAGGGCCCATATCATGTTGACTATTAAATATGAGTACTCATATTCATATGAGTCTTCTTATCAAGAAGTTCTCACTTGGTAGTCTCTAAGATTAGAGATTATGAGAACATGCCCTCGATTTAAAATTCCATATGTTTATGTTTCATTGATATTATTATCTACGAGTGTGTGTGATGGTCCATTTACTTTAATATTATTATTAATTCATGTCATGTTTCATTCACTTAAATTTATTTTCATAATCCATGATGACAATAGTTCATAGAAAATTTGGCTACATTGGTTGCATCATGAATGATGTGTTATCAATCAATAAGTCAAGGAAGTATATGTCCATGCCATATTAATGGAAGTTGATATCTATTTCCCTTGATTGAAATATAATTGTGGAATTAAATTTAATATCAATGTTGTAATGATGAATTTATATTAGATATTCAAGTAAAATCATATCAAGCATATAGGTTGATGACATGGGTGTGCAACTAGAATGATGAGATATTGTGACAAAGAGACTATATTACACAGTGAGTAATCATAAGTGGTTCTTGATGTTGCGTTATTAACTTCTTTATCATGGGTGATGTGTCCCATTGATATATAGTAATCTCGGACTTTAAAAAATCCTATCTAATTATAATGAGAAATAATTCTAGAAAGTTACACTCAAAGTGTTCATGTTAATCTCAATTAAATTCTTTTTAAATTTAATTATTGGAATAAATATTATTCTCAATTACAATGAATAGATTTATTCATGATTTATTGATTGTATAAATTAAATAAATATTTATTTTCATGGTAATTACTTAATATGTGGATATATAATATTTATTTATAAATTCAAAGGAGGACTAGAAGAACAAGATTATGTCCAATGGTAAATATTAATATGAAATCTGGTAAAATAATATTTATCATTGTGTAAGTTATCACACACCATGGAATGAAAATGATATTATTATTTTAATACATGGCATGGGTTTATACTTTGGTTTAACATTTTATGAAGGTCCCTAGTGAAATTAATTAAATTATGAAACCTAACCCTAAGACTATAAATATATTAATAATATATTATAAAAGAGGTTAATTGAGAATCATTATGCACAATATATTTCTATCAGAATCTTTCTCTTCAATATCACATCCTCTCAATAACAAGATGGTCAATAGAAATTTCTTCAAGACCAAATAAATGTGAAGCGATTAAGAAAAAAAATACAAAATGATTAATCAACTGCACTAGAACTTTGTTATTCACCGAGGTTATTTGGATATCACTGGTCAACATATAGACCACCGCTAGAGGGATTCGACACTTGGATCCTACAAGAACAATGATGGAATATTGAAAAGGGTTTCAGAAGATCAACATATACTTTAAAGAAATATCTCAATAATGAGGTATTATTTATTTTGATTTAAATAAATTAATTATAAATTTAATTTCAAAAGATATTATCTTGGTTTCGGTGAACTTTTCTTTGTCAATATTCATTGTCAAAATGAGATTAGTCATGAAATTTATTTCCTTTGCAATATGTGAATGTGCAATAAATCTAAAAATTATAGAGTTAGGATCATCCTTGATAAGATCTTCTACTATTATTAGAACCATCAAGTGGTATCAAAGGTTCACATTCAAATTTATAATTATATATTTGATTATTGATCATTGTGAATTTACATGTTAAAATTAATTTCATGTTTTAATTAATTCTTGATCCATTTTTAAAATTTATCCTTCCTCTTCTTCATTTCTCACTCATATTAAAAAGATGAATTAATAATTAATGATAATAACATATAAAGGACCCATCTGAATGTGCCAAGAATATAGGATGAATAGTACAAGACTATATGAAGTGCACTCCTTGGTTACATGTCATGTATCTTTGTTCATTGAACAAGTATGAAAGTGTGAATTCAGGTTCATTGTGTACTTAGTACACACTATGTGAAATAAATGAACCTCAAATTGATCAAAATACATGGAACATGTATTTATCCAGAGTCACTATATGTATATTGACTACACATCTTGTAGTCCATGTGTTTCCAAGGTAGAAAACATGGGGTCAAACCACTTCGTATTATTACTAAACTATGTGTATTTAATACACGATGCACATAGACTGGCAGTTCTGTAGCTTGAATTACATGATATTTATTATTTCAAGATGTTGTGTACTTAAAAATTATCTATGAGAAGTACACACTAAATCCCTAGTTGTATACTATAGATATCCGGTGAAGATAAGTACGTGTTGTGTGGCGGGCTTGCACACATTGTGTGCATTGCCTGTTTATGTGAAAATATTAAATTTAATTAACTACTTCACCAAACATTATAGACCTAAGTTCTATGGATCATTAAGTTAACAGTACACATTGATTATAAGTTTTTATACTATATTAAATTTTTAATTAATTCCATGTAAAATTCAAAACTACAAACCATGTATAATTATTGTAAACTAAAGACTCAATGTATTAAATTGTGAAGGTTCTATAATTTCCATGTGTTCAAAATGGAATTAAATTGGCATTATACATCGAGAAATTACAACCCAATACATGTACACAATATGTTAAATGAGTGCATTGTTTATAATTAAAACCATTCTGAGTAACTCATAAAGGTAATCACAAAGTTTTTTCCAAGTACAAATTTTGTACTATTTTTATTTAGTTTTAAATATAATAGAATTTTTTATTTAATTTAAAATCATAGAAGATTTTAATTCTTGGATGATTGGAAGAAATAAGATAAAATTTATTAATTGATTAATAATTTAATTAATTAGATTAATTTGTTTTCATTTTATCTAACTAAATAACGAATAGAAATGAATGATGGCTGGTTGTTTTAAATGCACACTTTTTTCATGTGTATGATTGATCGTGATCTTTGTCCAGACCTATGTATGTTTTTCTATATAATTTTATTTTATTTCATTTTTTCAATTATTTATAATTAAATTAAATATGATGGCCTGCAAGTCATCTATCCCTCTTTTATTATGTAGGGAATGTGTGTCCAAGGATGTTTTATATAATTCCCCTTAACCAATATTTTGGTTCCCCTTACCTACATGTGAGTTATAAAACATATATAATATAAGGATTATCTAAAGGTGTAAGGACTCGGTTTAAGGAATAGATGAAACTAAGGAAAAAACAATATGGGTAATACATAGGTGCATTGGAGGAATGTTGTAACTTGTGAAAAAACTAACAAAATGAAATTTTCCCTAGGTTCATAGGTTGATTTAGTGTTCTATCAATAAATAAACCATTAGATAAGCTCTTAAAAATGTCATTTTTTTATTTATATCTTATTAATGATTTGGTTTATGGATGCAAGACCATGATCACATAAATAACTTAGATAATATGTAAATATAAAATTAAAATAAATGTGTTATGCATAATTTTTTTATCAAAATATGGTTAATCCCTAAATTAAAATACCGTATATATTAAAAATACATGTAAAGGATAAAATACATTTACAAATGACAAAAAAAAAATCCATCAAGTTAATATTATGTAATTATGAATTCCTTTATCTGAATTAAGATAGTCTGTAATTAAAGTTTCAGCTCAATCCATAGTCAGGGATGATTTTAATTATTGTGGAATCTTAAATAAAATTATGGGTTTAATAAACCAAAATTTTAATTATTTTAACATACATGGTATATTCAATAAAAATTTAGATTCCATTTTTGAGGAAATCTTAGTTTAAATTTCATGATTATGGAGTCCAATCAACATAAAAAGGAGTTGCAATCCCGTAGTTCGAAATAAGACATACCTAAACATCTTATTATAGTTTTCATAGGTATATTATAAATCATAAGGGGGAAATGTGGATCATTGACACTAGAATTTATAAAGGTTTGAGACATTCAAAATTGAATGGTGAGTTCTATTGAGACTTGATAAAATAGTGGAAGACTTAATTAAAGAAAAATTATTATATTCTCACATAAAATGTAACCAAGAAATGTTGTAATAATATTATCTTTTATTATTGTATAATAATGGAAATTTCACCGACCACATTATCCTGGTTATCAATTTTAAAGAAATATCATCTTGTCATTAGTAATAATTTTCAAGAGTGATTCAGATGCCTATGGGTAGTGTTGCACCCTGAACAAAAATATTACATGCTAGAATCCCCACTACATGATCCAAATACTAAAGAGGTGAGTGATTATGAGTTATATATCAATGATAATACCTGATTAATGTGGTAAACATTCAATTTTTTATATTTTCATCCATTTTTAATGAACTCATGAAACCACATGAAGAAATGGATTTATATAGCGTGCTCTTGTATCTCCATGATATATATAAGGAGAGATATTTTTAAAAAGGGTTTGAGATATCCAAGTTACTATTTAAGAGAAAAATTAGATAATGTTATCCCACTAGGGATCAAGTATTCAAACTCATTTTCGATATTGAGAGCTTAGAGGTTTTAGGGTTTAAACTACCAGATGAATTGTACTCCAATATCATTCTTCTGTAACTCCCTCATATCTTCTATATAATTTCTATTAATTTCAATATTAACAACATATAGAAGTATCAACTGCATATTCTCACTCTACTTATCCAAGTTGACAAGGATACAAAGCATTAAAATCACTTTTTCTTTATGTTGAGTAAAAGGAATTATCATGCGAAGTGATCTAAGTCCTAATATTCATTACAACACCCTTCCAATAAGATAAATATCAAGGGGAAATCATGGGAACATGATTTTATTTATTTAATATGTTGAAATAATGGGAACTTGAAGAAAAATATCACCTAATAAAAGAATAAAGGGTAATCTTTGGTGCATTTTTAATTGAGTGTAATTTATCTATTTCTACAAATTGGGAATTAGATCCAACATGTGGTTGTCACATGTGTATTCAAATATAGGAACCAAGTAAACTCAAAAATATTGTATGGGGTGAAGTAGAACTCTAATAAGTCAACAAATCCAGACTTTTCATTGTGGATATCAAGGACTACCACCTCAAATTGCCAATGGTAATGATACTGGTTTAAAATATTGTTATCATGTTCCATCAATTACAAAAAATATTATATTTGTGTCAAGAATTGATACTAATGGATTAATTTTCATGTTTTTAAGTAAGTGTTTCTAATTTATAAATAAATATTTTTTATGGTAAATTATATAAAAATAAAGGTAATTACGTGTTAAATTACAAAAAAAACAAGTATTGGAAATTGATAATGGGAATATTTCACATGATTCATATTGAACCCAATTATAGAATCACCAGATAGGTTATGTAAATAAAAATTGTTTGACCATATTAAACCAGTATAGATATTAAGATTATTTTGAACTAAAACTACTTGGTTTATTTCATTCATGTTTACAAGGAAAAATTACCAAATATCGATTTATTGGAAAAGGTGAAAGGGCAATTGAGATTATTGAGCTGGTCCATACTGATGTGAATGGACCCTTTATAGTTGAAGAAAAGAGTGGGTATTCATACTTAATAAATTTTAATAATGATTTCAGTATATATAGATATGTATCATTAATGAGTTATAATACATATTCTTTTAGGAGATTAAATTAATATAATAATGGAGTTGAGAACCATATTCGAAATAAGATTAATAAACTTCACTCAAAACATTGTGGAGGATACATTAATCAAGTATTCATTGATTGTTTATAGGATTTTGTGATTCTATCCTAACTCACTCCTCCTAATACATCATAATGGAATGATGTTTGTGAAAGAAGGAACCATGCATTTCTAGATATCATGAGATCAATTATATGTCATGAGAGTCTTCTATTATCATTTTAGGGGTAAAAATTATAGACAGCGGTGTACATACTAAACTGAGTGACAACTAAAGCATAAACCAGCATTCCATATATGATTAGGTATGGGAATAAATCTAGGTTGTCACATTTTTTATTAATTTTTGAAAATTGTATGTTAAGTATATTTATGGAAACAATAATAAACCTTGAGTCACTAAGTGTATCGTTATAGGGTATCCTAAGAAAACGAAAGGATATTATCTATATGATCATAAAGATACGAAATTTATGGTTAAAGAAAATACCACATTTATTTAGGGGGTCCTATATATAATGGAGATTGTGGGAGTGATATATAATTCGATGAACACCTGGCTTAAGATACACAAGAGTTTTCATAGGAACAGATTCCATAAGGCCCCATAGAAGAAGACCGTCCAAATACAAGTATTATGTAGGAGTATAAGAGAGGTTAGAGAGCTAGAATGATATATTTTTTTGTCACCAAGGATGTTTACTCGTTTTTATTTGATAATAATGATCCTTTAACCTATATGTATGAAATAATTGTAAAATATGTTTCCAAGTATCAAGAAGTTATGAATTTTTAAATGGATTCCATGTACCAAAACTAAGTATGGATTTTAGTAGATCCTACAAAGGATACAAATACCATGGGTTGTAAATTTTTATTCAAGAAGAAACTGGACATGGATGGACAAGTTAGTACTTATAAGGAATGACTTATTGAAAATTGGTTAAAACATCATCAAGGCATAGACTATGAAAAAACCTTTTCACCAATTTCTTTGTAGAAATCCCTCATAATTCTACTTTCCATTATGTCTTAACATGAAAATGATATTAGGAAAATGGATTTCAAAATAGTATTCCTTAATGAGAATCTTCAGTAAAATCAATATATGACGCAACATGAAGGTTTTGTGACTCCAAAGGATTCTAACAAGGTAAAAATTTTCAATGATACATTTTAGGATTAAATAAAGAATTCGGGTCATGGAACATTTGATTTGGTGAATCCATAACAGAATTTGGTTTCATAAAGAATTAATTTGATCTTTATGTCTATAAGTGGTTCAGTGGGAGTGTGTTCATTTTATTAATAATTTATATTGATGAAATACTACTTATTGGAAATAAGATACTAGTATTATAGTTTTTCAAATCCTGGTTAAACCTATTATTCTCTATGAAGGACTTAAGTGAAGTCGTATATATTCTTGGATCAAGATCATCATGATAGATCCAAGTGGCTTCTCGGCCTAAGTTAAAATAAAATATTGAAAATATACTGAATAGATTTTGTATGGAACAATCCAAGAATATATTGTTTCTAGTGTCACTTTGAATTCATATTTCCAAGAAAATTTATCCTCAAACACATGAGGAAAGATACTATATGTTAAGGATTTCATACATATTGGGTATTGGGTTAGTCATGTATGTTATTTTATATAATAGTCTAGATGTCACCTGCGCCTTAAGTATAGTAGAAATATATCTATATGACCAAGTTGATCACCATTGGATATAATTCAGGACTATCATTTAGTATCTAAGGTAAACTAAGTGTTTCAAGTCTATGGAGGAGACGAGTAGCTAGTAATCATAGTATATATAGATTCTAGTTTCCAAATATATCAAGGTGATCTAAAATCAAAGTTGGGATATATCTACACTCTCAATAAATGTTTTGTGAGATGGAAGAGCTCAAATCAAGCCATGGTCATAGATTATAAAGCATATTTTAAGTATTTTGAAAATTTGAGGAAGATAAATAATATGTTTGGATATAAAAATTCATCCATGATCTTGATGTAATTCCTATAATTAATGACCCTATCACACTCACTTATGATAATACTGTAGTTGTGACCCTTTAAAGGAATCCAAAATCACATCAATGAATGAAACACATTCATTAGAAAATTCATTCCTTAATATATTTTTATCATAGAGGTGAAGTCGCATTGAGAAAAGTCTGCATGGAAGACAACATAGAGGAACCCTTAATTAGGGTCCTAACACAGTAAAAACATGATCATCATGTGATTTCTAGTTTATTGAAATTCATAGGCAGTTGGAACTAGTCCAGGTGGGAATCTGTGGGAGTTGGTGTTCAAGAACCTACTATTTTTACTTTAAATAACATAAATATTAAAATAATTTAATATTAATTTAAATATATTATTATAAATCATTCATATTTATTTGTCACTTTAATGTAATAATTTCCAAATTATTTATTGAATTAAAAGGGCATTGTAGTTCCCTGATATAATGAGAACCTTGAAATGCCATGATTATTCATAAATATAGTTTTATGGTTAGATAAAAATATCTAATAGGTAACATATAATGTTTATTATAATGTGAAAGAACTCATAATTAGATGACAGTTCTTATCATGAATTTCAAACTTGATAATCTCAAAGATAGAAGATTTTGAGAACAGACCCGCTAGTCGGAATTCCACATGTTTATGTGTCATTAAATATTTCTATCTTCAAGTGTGTGTAATTGTATTTTGACATTAATATTGTTTTTAATCCATGTTATTACCCACACACTTAGTTGTTTTGTTGTAAACCCAGATATTCACAGTTCATTGAGAAGTTGGGTATATTGGGTGTATCGTGAATGACATGTCATTAATGAATAAGTTGAGGAAGGATTATTCCCTTCCATATTAATGTAAGTTGATATCACATCCATTTGATTGAAACATAAAATTCAAATTAAATTCCATTTCCATGGTGTAACAATGAGTTTATTTCATGTAGTCAAAAAAAGACATATCAAGCATATAGGTTGATGGCATGGGTTTTCAACCCGTTTGATGAGATATTGTGAAAAGTGATTATATTACACATTGTGTGCTCATATATGGGTATCATTGTTTCATCATTAACTTCTTTCTCTAGGGTTCCTTGACTAGTTTCTAGATAGTAATGTTACACATTAGGCAAGTCTACCTAATTCCAAAGAGATATAAGTACATAGGGTCACACACTACGTGTTTCCATTGTCTCAGTTAAATTCTATTTGAATTTAATTATCAGAATAAATGTTATTCTCAAGTCTGATGAATAATTATATATATTATTTACTGATCACATAAATTAAATAAATATTTATTATCAAGTTAATTAATTAATATATGAATATATAATATTTATTTATAAATTTCATAGAGGACTAGTGGAACAATACTATTCATAATGATAAATATTTATTTGAAAGTTGTTAAAATAATATTTATCATTTATGTAGTTAGTTTAGGTCATGAAATAAAAATTATAGTTTTATTTTAATACATGGTATAGGTCCAAACATGGGTTTTACATTTTATTAAGGGAACTTGTGCAATTAATTAAATTATAAACCATAATCTTAGGTTAATAAATAGACTGCTAATATATTCTAATATATTTTAATCAATAGTTTTTGTACATAATAGATTACTCTCCAGAATCCTCTTATTCATTCTCATATACACTCAATAATGAGAAGATCAAGATAAATTTATTTAGGACTGAAGAAAAAAGAAGTGATCAAGATGAACAATGAAATATGATCAATCAACCATGGTAGTACCCAGAAATTATCCAGTGTTATGTGAAGATCATAAGAGCGCATTTGGATCACCACTATAGGGATTCTACAATTTTATCCTATAAGCACAATGATGGATTACCAAAAAGGGTATCAAATGATCAATATCTACTTCTAATAAATTTCACAATAATTAGGTATTATTTATTCTAATTTAATTTAATTAATTATAAATTTAATGTGAAAATTTATTCTATTGGTTTCAGTGGCCTTTTCTTTATTAATATTCTTGGGAAAATTTTAATTTTTCATAAAGTTTACATCTTTCAAAATATGTGAATGATCTAATGAATTTGATAATTATTGAGCTAGGATCAGCCCTAATAAGAACTTATGATGCACCTGGAACCATCGGTCTCATGGTAAAATTATATTATAGATGGTGGATTCCATGTCTACCATGTAGAGACATGTAATTTACTCTAGATGATGGAGTGAAATGATTATGGAGAATTCTCAATGCACATTTCACCAGATCTCTAACTCTAATAACTATAAGTCAAGAGTAGTATGGATACAAGATGGGGTACTCCTTTAGGTTATAATCATTATCAAGGTATGGGTCATCCCTTATGTTGAGAGAGTTAATAAACCCATAGAGATTTGGGGTATGGGTTCTACAGGATTTGAAATAGTTTATTATATATCCCTTTATGGTGAGGGTAATCCTTTAGGTGGGGAGATGGTGGTAATCATGTCAATTAATATTGTAATGTCCCATATTTATAAATCTCTTCCATTTTCATTTTTCTTGGGCTCGGTGGTGTCACAAGGGAGTTTGTAGGAGTTCTAGAGGTCATAAAAGGGTTTGGTATTTTTCAAGAGTCACCAATCCATGATATTGGTTGTGCTACTATCCATTTTGAATCCTATTTGGAGTCTTCAACATGAGGTGGGCCATTTTGACCCTGGGATTTTTGTTCTTGGTTGTGGTGTTTTCCATTTGGTGGTGGAGTGGACCATGATGACCGAAACACCCTGTAAAGATATTTTACAAGGCTATTTTCCTCTGAGTTTTTCCTGTGATAATTGAGGATGAGGAAATAGATTGGTAATATGTTTTGAGGAAGGAATTTAGGGTGTGGAACTCAGTCAGACTCACAATCAAAAATAGGTAACATTGAGCCTGCCATGTTATAGTGGTAGGTGTGAAGGGGGTAGAACAGATTTTTTTACCCTATGTCATGGTATAGGATACGGTGGAGGTCCAAAAAGTTCAATGTGGATTTTAAATTCATTTTATCTTTAGGATTAAAATGTATAAAAATTTTGATATCCTTTGACTGAGGAGAACCATGGTGTGTTTTGGAGTTCACCATTCTATGGTGACAACTTCCAAGATTCCTCTATAAAAATAGGGCCTTTGAAACCTTGATTTGGATTTTTGATCCTCCCCTTGAATCCTAGATAAACTCTATGCCTCTTATTACTCTCTATCCACACCTAAAAGAGTCTAATCATCGTGAATCGTAAGATTAAATAATCTAATCAAGTTATTATCTTCTTCATTCCATTATCCACATTTCCCCTCTTCTACATTTCTTTTAGGAAACTTTTTAGTGGATATTTCTCTATTTTAGGTTGAGGTTTCAATCTAGTGTTTATTTTGGTTTCTATGCTTAGGTTTTGGAAAATTTTCCTTTGTTTTTTTTTTTGGTTCTTGCTTTGGACTTATTTCCTTTGACTATGTGCATAAAATAAATTTGAAATTTACATGTGCTCTAGGAATTTTAAATCCTTTTGTTTTTTTTTCATAACCATGTATGGTTGAATTTATTGATGAGAAATGGTATGGATACATTTTTCTCCTTTTACTGATGATTAATTTGATGGATGAGTAATAGGATGGGATTTCAAGGTGTAGTAATGGATAATTTTGGTGATAGTGAGATAGTTTGATGTTATGTGTAATGGAGTGAGACATTAAGGTGGTTGGGATGAGTTTATATCAAGGTTTTATCTTTGATTCTTATATCTTTCTTGATGTTTTCTATGTGATCAGGTATCTAGAGTTTCCCTGTTGATGGGTTACCATTACTCTATGTAGTTAGACTCTATGCACTTTGAGTGAGTATTTGATGTAATAGCTTAGGCAGAGTCCTAGAGTACCTAGATAATTTATGAATAGTAGATGAATAAATAATTTATCCATAGGATAGGTGTTTTTAATGGTAGTGATGTTAAATGATTTATATCATATTAATGGAAACCATGGGATTCTTGAGTGGGATACTCCAAATAGAATGGGTTTAAAAATCATGAGTTTTTATTGTAGTTTAATAAATAATGTTCATAATAACGAAGTGGTTAAACCAGATTTAATGATAAAGACATACATAAAATGTAATTAAGAGAATTAATAGTGTCATCAGCACTTGGGTTAGGGAGATTAAAATATTAATCTTGGTAAGTGATAAAGTGAAATAATAAATGGATAATTAATTAATTTATAAGGAAACTTCATAATTGTGTAATTCTTTTCTAACACTTCTACCAAGGTTCATGTTACATGTGAGATAACATCCTTGGTATGTTCATGAACCTCATTACCCCACATTTGTGATTTCCAAAGGTGGATAGCCTTCAATACCACTGTGTATCTCTTTGAGTTTCAGTACTCTCTCCTTTTAATGTTCAAGAATTGGCACTTCATGTTTAGGGGCTTTTAGAGGTTATCTAGAGTTTTTTTAGGGAATTTCACAATAGAGGTAGGGGTTGTTTTATAATCCTTTTATTCTGATTGAGATCTTTGGTTTGGATGTAGAGGTTATAAAATATAGTCTTATAGAGTTCAGTTTGGTGGTTCTACTTTTTTCAAGGTATTTTTTCCATGGAGTAGGGGTTGAAGCATAGACTCCTTCTTGTATATTAGGCATTGAAGAGCGGTGATTCCTCTTGCATCATGGTCTATTCCCTAGCTATCCTGATATGCGTCATAGACCTTAATGTAGTTCTCAGACATGATTTGACCATACATGCTATGGGGTGGTCTACTGCATTGTTTTGTGGTCTAGACCTTTTTAGAAGTTTGGCATTGCAGTGCTATGGTTTATGTCATGGTATTCGTAAATCTAGACTACCTATAAAAATCTAAAATCCCCTCAAACCCAATATTTCTCACCATTTTCTTCTCAGTTCATGGGTGACCGGAGTTCATCCCTATGAGGTCTTTTGGTCCCTTTTTATTGGATTTCATCCCCCATTACTGGGAGATCAATTCTTGGTGGTTTCTCTTCATTCTAAGGTAGGTGTCTCTATAAATTTTTGTTCATTATTTACTTAATGTTATTGTTAAATTAATTTGGTTTGTTTTATAAAAATTATTTTTTTGATATCAAGGTGGGTTATATTTATGAAATATATATTTTGAAGGTTTTTTTATTTTAAAATGAATTTGTGCACACTATGTGTTCAATAAAATTACTTAAAGATGGTTTTTATTACAAAATAGATTATCAAGCATAAAAGAGATAATGATTTTATTTTAAAATGTTTTACAAGTATGGAGAAAAGTTTTCAAATTCTTTTTGGGAAATATAGAACATTTGGAACCTTAGGTGTGTCGATAAATGAAATTTTTCCTTTAGTGTCTGTAATTCCACGAGAGGTTTTTGATATCAACAGATTGGGATAGGACTCTATATCATTTGAATTCACTTGATGATGGATTAGTGTTTCCTTTTTATATCTATTAACTCATTCCCATATACAAGATTCCAATATTATCCTTTTTCATTTATTCTTGGTTTTATACATGAAGTTATATTTCAAGGATGATTTCTCCCTTATCAACCTTGTGTTGTTTCCATGGATGGTTATTCTTATGATCACTTGATTTTTTATATGTACTTATTATATTTTTTATTTGTGTCAATATAAAAAGATTTTATGAAAACAAATTTATTTTTTAAAAAATGATTCACTTATAAAAATTCTTTATAAACTAGTTTTTTAAGCTAGTAATAGAGTTTACATGGTATTAGACTTTTTATAGATTCTTTAGTGAAATCCTACTAAGCTTTAGTACTCATATAATACTTTTTCCTTTGGGAATTTTTAGCCCTATTTTTAAAGTTGAAAATAAATGGAATAGTATCATGTGTCATGGTGGCTTATCTTGGTTGATATCACCCTCAGAGTGGTTTGGGATGGTGGTGATGTATTTTCACATGCGAACTTGGTCTCAGTCTTGGTTGGTTTGGTTTTTGATACCAGTAATTTTGATTTGTTTTTTATGCATCATGTTTGTGTACTCTTTCATAAATATTATACTTTGGTTTTTTATCTTATATTTTTCTCGCATTAAAAATTTTATGCTATATTATAGGGTGAAATCATTAAAAAATTTGTACACATTAGTGCTCTGATTATTTTCTCTATTTCGTGGATATCAGGAACGTGCTTCAGAACTTATACCAAGCCAGTTTGGGTGACATCCAAGTTTTTCCCAGATTGGTTTATTATAAAATTTTATCAAATGTATACCAAGATAGAAGTGTGATAACACTACCTAGATTTGGTTAAGGGTTAATGGTATACTATAGGTTGGAATTTTTTGAGCTCAATGTGTGTATGGTGGGTAGGGGCGTGATCGCCACCTTCCATGATGAAACTTGAGTTATTATGTGTAGTTAGGGATTTATTTGTTTTTTGTTTGATGATCTTCATGTGTTATGGTTTAATATTATGAATTATTATCCTCATTGACATGTTTTGGTTTATTTGGGGGTTATTATAGGTTTGGAATGTAGATCGAAAGAAGAATCAAGTTGTGAAGTCAACCTGGATGGTCTGAAAAACCATTCAGTGACTTGACACTTGGTTTTAAAAGTGATAATGGGTTATAGAACACTTAGTACATGGTATTCAACCATGTGTCTAAATCAATTATGACTCCACATCCCTTTTCTATGGTTATTTGGAACCCATGATTCTTGGATTCATTATGTTGATCATAGATGAGAAAATAATTAAGGTGGTTCTTGGGATATGTTGACATCAAGAATTAGTTTGACTAACAGTTATGGCATGATTTTATTGTATAGGGTTAAAATAACATGTTTATTATGTGAAAAATGATTTCATGAATGTTTTTTGTTTCAAAAGTGAATATTTATTACTTTCTTATGAATTCATTCTTGGTTTCCAGCTTATATTTTTAGAAATGTTTCATTACTCATGAAAACTTGGAAAATGTTTTGGTTTTCAAACCAATTGAACATTTTTCAAAAAAACATACCCTTAAATAATGTTTTCAATTCAATGTTTTTAATGAAATAGTCATTTACTGTGAAGTTTTGAAAAGAGTATTTTTGGTTTTATGGTAACTTTTTTTTCATTTTAAACTTGTAATCTTGAAGATTAAATGGTTTTTGAAAGTGGAATGATAAATTTAAAAAGGATTAAAAAAATTTTAGGAAACCCAATTTTATAAATTTTTTGGTTTATGAAAATTATTAGATGTTTTATTGGTGGTATACATTAAAGAAATTCATACATGGATAATGTAATTCAAGATAAAAATGAATCATGTTGTATTTTTGTGTCTCAAATGGTGAGAATATTTATCTTATAATTATGGATTTGTGAAATGTTTATCTTTTTGGAATAATATTCTAATGTAATTAATGATATTAATTATGAAACATATTTTTTATACAAATCCTATTTCAAATGGTGTTTATAGGTTCTCAAAATAAATAATTTTATAAATATGTTTACTCTCCTTAGGTTGGTTTTTTTTGAAACATCTCTAAAAGGGTTTTCTTATACAGTCGACTTGTATGTTGGGAAAGATCCTTTATTGATTTTAGGGGAATATAATGTTCTATAAAAGAAATAACTAAATAGAGTTCTCCCCTTCTTTGGTTTGAGGGGGTCTTCTAGAAATTTATTGAGATAGAGTGGGATGCTTTACTTGAGAGTAGTCCTTTTTCCCTCATATATTTGGTCTTACGTGGACTTATAATATAGGGTTAGGAGTTTTATTTAATCTTAATTTTTTAATGATGGAAGGTCTTGAGTTAAATAAATATGATTTCATTTTGTGTCCTCATAAGAGAATCTTGTATGTTTAGTTCGACATATGGTTCATAATAACTATTTTTATTATTTTTCTCATATTCACTGGGAAGAGTGGAATATCATGTGTATCTTGTGATTTGCGTATTTATACCTTCTATTTTTCACTCCCTAGATGTATATTGGTTGTGGTTTTTAGATATCCTTTTTTAGGTGTGATCTTTGATGTCTTTATACAGTTTCTTTGTTGAGAGTAGTGGTCATCCTGAGTTTCTCCATGCCTCACATTTTCTTTTCACTTTGTGAAATTTTTTCCACAAGATAAATTTCTTGAGAAATCTATGCCATGGGTTTAGGATTTTTTATCCATACTTGGTGAAGCTTGGGTATTTTCAAGGATAACATTATTTAGTTTCAGGACCAGTTTTTCTAGGAGATCCATTGGTGATATTTTATTATTGATTGGATAGTGTGGACCACTGGGTTGAGATTTCTAAAACTAGGTTTATATATGGGAATTTTCATAACCCAAAAATATATCCTTTTCATTCTTTTGAGTAATATAATAATTTGAATTGTCTCTTGTTTATATGATACATGGTGTATTTAGTGAATTGTCTTGTGCCTTTCAAAAGTTCATTGGGGTGGTTCCATCTAATAAAATTTTGAAAACTTATTTAGGATGAATCCTTCTAATCATCCTAACCTATTTCCATTTGGTTTTTTGTACCTTATGATATATTTTTTTTGATATAAATCTTGGGGGTTTCATTTTTTTGAAATTTGGAGCCTCAGATAACATTTTGATACTCTCTTTTATTTTTGTTGTTTTGTGTTGCCACACCATTTTAGAATTAGTCTAAATAGTGGGAGACCTAGGTAAGGTCTATTATTTTTAAGATCCTTTTTTTGGATAGTTTAGAACCTAGAACCCCTTTGAAATTTTGGAAGTGGGGATAATTTCAGCCCCAGTTTAGTTTCATTCTAATACAAATTGGTTCCTGATTATGCCATCGTGAAGCCTTGATCATGGATTTGAGATGTGTCTTGATGTCAAAAAATGGGTATTGGATTATGTATTTCATTATTTATTCCTTCGTGAAAATAATTTATCTCTCTATTACTTTGAGTTAATGAAAGTTGTATATGTTGTTTAACTATGTAACACCAATCCCACAGAGAAGATTTTATGGTATAATTAGATCATAACTTTCTAAAATGTACTTTTAAACAGAGTAATATAATACCATAATAGAAATGTTGGGTTATGTGATTTTAGATCTTTGATTTTAATATTTATTACACTCTAAGAGGCTGAGGTGTCTTTATAGATGCTTTGAGTAGGTTTTTACCAACATAGGATATTAAGAATAAAAGGAATAAGGATCCTTAGGGAATCTTTTTATATAAATTATATAGGATTTGTTTGAGGATTCAGTATTATTGTTTTCCCGGCTTACAATAAAAATGGTTTCCTTTTAAAATATGTTTTGGATTGTGCAATCAGTGGACACTGATTGGTATTGTTTATAATGAAGCCTTCTATAGAGAGAGACCACTGGTTTCTGGTTCCAGCCTTCTGATGGAGACTTGCTTCTTCATAGTTAGTTATTGTTCTAGTTAATCTAAGACATGATTTTATGGATTGTGAACTTAGTTCTAGTTGTCACATACACTATGATCTTATTAGGATGTGTCATTATTTGATACATTAATGCTAGTTTCCTAGAGTGATCAAATCAATTATACACTTTATATCATGAATCCTTTCCTACTATAAAAGTGATGTGGAACACCACATAACTTCAAGTGTGGTGAATCCTTATCCATTTCATTATTGAAGTTGGATAAAGGATTCACGGATTTCATAACCACCATAAATTTTTAGTGGGTAAGGATATGGGATTTTAGAAACCATAAATTTATTTTAGAAATTTACTCATGTCTTTACTATTGAAAAGTTTTTTGTTATATAAAAGCATTAATGTTATGTTTATGGGGTTAAAAATCTCCATGCCATGCTTGTGTATATTGTTTCCAATAGATTCACATTATTTACTTATTATTTTTGAAATGGGTTTCTAAATGAAATGGTTTTTTATTCGATGTGGTATTTTCATCATATCATCATATGGATGGTTGTAAAGGATGAATCATCCAATACCAGAGGATATTTATTAGGCATACGTTCTTTTTTCATTGGCTTTTGGGTTTCATATCTTCCCAATTATATGATTATGGATATGCACTATAATTTTTTGTATGGGTGACCTTTTGAATTTTATTTATGATGGGAAATGGTAGATGAATATTCTTTAGTAGGACTGGGTATTGTTCATGGGTGATGGGGATAGTGTGGTTATCTTGGAAAATGTTGGTTGTAGGTATGAGAAACCTGAGGTGCTATGAGAACTATCATCATTGTCTATTGGAAGCTGATGTGAGTGATCATGAATCTCTCACTAAATATTTTTTTTGGAATATCTTCTTTTGGGGTAAGCACAGTAAGTGGAACTAGGTCTATCTATCCCTTTTGATATGATATAATGGCTTAGAGAGGATGTTTATCTATTAGACTTTTCATCTCACAGGATGTCGATTCACGACGTGTCTTATGTTCCCCAATTGAGGAGGTATCTACTAGAAATTTCCCATGAAGTGAAATGGTGGTATGTAGATCTAGATTATGAAACCTCAGAGGTAGTATGGCCAATTTATTTTATGTATCATTTAGATAACTATTTCATGGTAAAAAAATTACTTTAGTATATGTAATGTGGCAGTGCGAATGGGATAGCCATAAGACGTGGGAGATGGAATCATTGATTACACAAAAATGGACTTATCTCCTTAAGATTCTTAAATCTTGAGAAGATTTTTGGGACATAAAGATTTTATAATGGGGTGAATAGTGGAACCCTCTCAGTTCTAGTATACACCCCTTTTAATGTTTAAGAGTTGGTACTTCGAGTTCTAATGGTTTTGGATGTAATCTAAAATTTTATAGGGAACTACACCATGGATTTAGGGGTTGTAGCATAGGAATTTTATTTTAGATGAGATCTACATCATGGAGGTGGAGGATAAATTATGAAGTCCTACAGAGGTGAGTTTGGTGGTTCTAGATTTTTTAGGGTAGTGGCACCATGGAGAAAGGATTGTATTGTAGCCTCCTTATTCATGATTAGGTCTAATGGTGTGGTATTTCCTCCTATTTCATGGTCCTTTATATAGTTTTTTGGATCTATGGGGTTGAAGTCACCATGTTTCTTGGAATCACTTTGAAAATACATGTTGTGACATGGTCTCTTACATTATGTCATGGTCAGGCCCTTTTTAGTAGTTCTGTGTCGTGGTGCTATGGGTTATGCCATATACTTCTTAAATACTAACTTAAAATAAAAACCCAAACTCCCCTAAAACATAAACTTTCTCCCAGCTTTATTCTTAGTTTTTGGGTGACCTTAGTGCATCCATGAGAGGTTTTTTATCCCCTTTTTATTCTCTTTCAAACCTAGGCCTTGGAAGATAAATTCTTGGTGGTTTATCTTCTTTCTTATGGTAGTTTATCTATATAAAGGTTTTAATTCATGAATTACATGATGTTATTTTACAATTATATTGGTTTGTTTTATGAAAATGATGGATTTTATGTCAAGGTAGATTTTATTTATGAAATCCATGTTTCTAAAGGGTTCTTACATTAAAAATGAATTTTTTTTCACACTATGTGTTTGATGAAATTCATTAAATGTGTATTTGATTACAAAATGAATTTTCAATCACTAAAGTGGTAATGTTTTTCAATGAAAATGTATTATGAATAGTGATAAAGGTTTTTATAAAAATTATCACATTGGTGACCATGGGTGCATCAGGAAATGGACTTGTGACTTTAGTGTGTGTAATGTCACTATAGGTTTTTTATATTGGAAGAATGTGACAAGACTCAACATTTGTTAGATTCACATGATTTGTAGAATAGTGTCTTCTTTTTTATATTTGAGTATTTATTCCCATAGGCTAGATCCCAATATTGTTCTTTGTCATTTGTACTTGGTTTTACACATGATTGTATATTTTATGGTTGATTTATCATTTATTTACCTTATGTTGTATCCATGGATAGTTTTTATTATGATCCTATGCTTTCTTAAATGTAATTTTCATACTCCTTGTTTGTGTGAATATGAAAGGATTTTATGAAAAGAAAATGATTTTTTATAAAAATTATTCCCACTTGAAACTGATTTATAAAATAGTTTTGTTTTAAAGTTATAGCTAACATTTTAATGTTTTTAGAATTTTTATAGATTATTTGGGTAAATCCTAGTGAGATTTAGTGATCACACCCTGTGTTTTCCTTTATGAATTTGTTGGCTTGTTTTTAAAGTTATCGGTAAAGGGAAGGGAATCATGTTTCATGATGAATTCTCTTGGTTGATATCTCCTTTAGAGTGGTTTGGGATGGTGTTTGTGGATTGTCACATAGATAATTGGTCTTAGTATTCCTTGGTTTGGTTTTTGGGACTGGTTGTTTAGATTTTTTTTTGTTATATATAATGGTTGTGTACTCTTTACTCCATATTTTACTCAGGTTTTTATCTTATTTATGCTTCAATTGAGAATTATTATGTTATCTTATAGGGTGAAATTGTTGCTAATATTGTACACATTAGTACCTAGGTGCATTTTTCTAGCCCGTGGTGATCCATAATGTTATTCAGGCCCTGTATAGAGGTAATTTGGGTGACATGTCAGGTTTTCCTAGGTTGGATCATTACAAATGTAGTTGATTATGTCAAATACTTGATCGAAATGGGATGATGGGATGTCAAATCTTCCATAAATGGATTCCTCTTTGGAGTTCATAACATATTCTGGTCTCCCTTATAGATCTAATACATGTTCATGAATCTCATTCCCATCGACATATTCTAGTAAATAAGATTTAATTGTGTCTCTTTCTACCATAACAAGGTGTCTACTTGTGGTTGGAGTTGATGAAGATGTTGGGAATATGTAAAAAGTATTCCTCATTTTAGGTTGTGATGGAATCTTATACTCATGAAATAATGTGAATTAGGTATAAAAATTGATTTATCCATTGATCATCATGATTAAACCTATGTTTTGTGAATAAATAATCCAAGTCTCATTGCCTCGGGCATCTTGTGCTTATCACATAAGGTGTATCACATTATTCATGTGAGGAATCTATGGATCATCACACCAGAAAATGTTTTATCATTACATAAGTATTTATAGGCCTTCCACCTAGGGAATCATGTACCCATCACAATGGGTAAAAACATAGGATTGTCACCTAAGGAATAGGTGGAAAGTTCCTATGATCGATACATAGTTTTCTTATTCTCATTACACGAGTCAACATCTCAGGCTTGTCACCTGAGTAGAGGGAGAAGAGATCATATGATCATCACTTATTCTTATTATACTCATCAACTAAGGTAGCCTTAGCTCATGACCTAAGGATGGTTTTTTGAAGCACTAATAGGGTCTATAGGTTTTAAATAGAGTGAATTTTATCCTATATTTAAAGTCTAATGGAAGGATGATCCCATATATGTCCATTGCATACTGAGCTAAAAACTTGTTTAAAGTAGAGCGAGGGAACTCATAGTTTAAATTACAATGGGTGACTCTCACATATTTAAACTCTAATGGAGGGATTATTCCCATATATACTCATCATGTACAAGGAAAGTCATAGGTTATCATCTTATGTTAACACCAAAATAAAAGGGGATTTAGATTTATAGTGTGGGAGGTTTGATATAATTTAGAAAGATAATAAGGATTTGGATTTTTCAACTCTCTAGGAAGAGGTGAGATTGAATTGGGATTCTTGTTTTGGAGATAGTGAATTCGCCTATGGATCGCCATAGATGAATGAGATACATGGTTTTTGGGATATTAGGATTTAACCTCAAAGAAATGTCTTATATGACTTGTTGGGAAGTAGGGATCAAAACCCACATAGATCAATTGCATAGTTTAAGGTAGTGTGATGGGATAATACCATGCATTTTAATGTCATGGAATAAAGATCCTTAATCATGAAAGGAACAATAAAAATATATTTTGGGATTATTCATAGAAGCTTCTGAGATAATGGAGGGTCATATCATCCTTGTCACATAAGGAATCTATTTCCCATCACACTACACATCCTTTTCTCATCACACAAATCATCTTATTCTCATAAAATTGGGTAATTCTATAATTTACCATCATATTCTATTGAATTTGTCCTAAAATTTTACATCGTGTTACTAGAACATTGTGTTATTTATTTTAGAGTCTTTCATATTGTATATTATCATAGTTGAAGGAATGATGAAATGGTTGGTTCTTAGGCAGACACTTTGAGCTGTCAAATGATATTACAGGGTAGTATAAGGTGTTTGTGGGGATTACACAATTATGATTCCATGTAGGATAGAAATAATATCATGATCAATGCATGAGGGTTCCCATGATCATTTCATAGTGAATCTTGAGTTCATCACTTAGGGAATCCAATGGTCATTACATAGGGTAAGCTATAGTTTAATATCATGCATCAAGGAAATTGTCATACAGTTATAATGTCATGATACTAGGATGTTGTTTTGTAGTTTAGTTCCATGAAACATGGAAATTGTTCTACTTATTTTGAATTCTTGTATATCAAATGTGATATTCACAAAAGGAGTGGTGAAGTGGGGGGATTTTTAGCTTACACTTTCAGTTTCCTGATGCTACAAAAGGATTGCATAAGTTGTGTATGGAGATTACACAAGTATGCTAACTAGTATGGTATAAATCATCCCATGCTAAATACCTGAGGCAACCCATGCTCATTTCACATGGCATCCTAAGTTCATCACTAAAGTTTTCATATGTTCATTATATAAGTTAAGGTTATATTTTAATATTATTAACCGAGAACATTATTCTACAATTTAACATCATAGTACAAGGACATTGTCATGCAGTTTAGCATCATGAAAAAAGTACAATGGTGATATATTTTTTAAATTCTTACAACTTAGACATAGTCGGGGCTTACACGTTAAGCTACCCGTACCCAATTAGTGTGAGAGGAGAGAAGGATCCATGGATCCTGCATTCACTTAACATGAATAATGATAGTCAACTTGTAACGCCCCGACCCCAGTTACCCAGAGCTGGTGCATTATTTTAATACATTGGCATGATTACATGGAATCAAGTCCCGAAGGACCGATCAGTTTAGCTGTCTTGGAATATAGATTACATACATTAACTTTACATTAAAATTTGAAACATAAAACACAGCATAGATAGTTCTTTGAGAATTCCATTTTTCCCTTTATCTTATCCCAGCATATCAATCATAATACACTTCTTGGAATCCTAGGAAAATATAACATAATAAAGGGGTGAGCTCAGATGCTCAGTAAAGGTAAATAATTTAGCAGAAGCTATAAAATTTTAAGGCAAGATGTGTAATAAAAACAACGGCCTTTTAAACATAAACTTTAACATAATATGGTAAAAATAAATGAAACATTACCATATAAACATGCACATGGATATTCTAATAGTCGAATAATCACATGTAATTACTAATTTCACAATGAGGGAATGCCTAATACCGGACATAATTATCACATAGTCAAGGCCTCATGCCAAGACTACAAATAAATTTTTTTTCAAGGCCTTGTGCCAAGACACTATTTTGTCTCATGAGACCTACCAATACATCTAGGAGCTATAGTGGGATCCACCCGTCACTTACTAAGTCCACTACATTCCTCATATGAAAAAGTTGAAACATAACATAAACATTCGTATTAAAAATAGCATACGAAATGTCAATACATTAACCATAAACCATGAATGGTATAAAAATAGAACATCCACAGTCAAACATATCATAACTCATTCATTACAATATGGATGATTTTATTATAATAAATTAACCTCAATCAAAAATAATATCCAGTAAAGGATGCTGACATAGTTGAAAATGATTTATAAAAAAATTGAGAGAAATGTCCTTTTTTAAATCATTTAAAAGTCACACATTTACAAAGGAAGTAATTTAAAATAGATTTTTGAATCAAAGTGTCCCATAAAACATTGAAACTTTTGAAAATAATTATCATTTCAAAAAATTCATGTTCATATAAATAAATCCTTAAAATAATTTTTAAAACATGAACATTAATTAAAAAGATTTAGAAAGATAAATCTTTAAAACATTTAAAATTATGATCTTGATAAGGATTAACTTTCAAAAATACTTAAAATATTTATTTTGAAATCATTTTTATGAAAAATGGACAAGGATGATAAAAATTTCCCAGTGAATACGTATGTAAAAACAACATCGGATAATAATGAGATTGTAAAATAAACCCTTACCAATTTGGTAGCTTACGAAACATACAACCTATGAAAGAAGTATCAGAAAATGAATATGTAAATACAAATAAATTAAAGTGTATTAAACAATGAATAAAATTATGGCAGTACATACACCACACAAAAGGTAATAGTGGAAATATGGCAAGAATCTCATGGGAATACGGAGTGAGATGAAAACCTCTTACCTTGCACTTTCCTTTAGTCAAGGGTACGTTTAACCTTCTGTATGAAGACTATAGTATGTTATTAAATTATACCAGAACCATATTAATATTTATTATATCATACATTTTTCATTTATGACTTTATACAACCCATTTAATAATAATTTCCATGTTATATTAATATTTTGGGTAATAATCGCTTTCTTTATCGTACTTGTTTTAACTTGTTACTCTTGATTGTATCACTTAGATCATGATTTAAATAATTCCAGAATATAAAACATGATTTATATATCATATATATTTAGAATATAAATATGTATAATAGACATATATATGAAATGGAAAACACTGTTTATGGAGACGGTAGTCGGTACGTACGCATAAACGTTGTTTCTGTTTTCATATAGTATTGAATGGAAGTAAGTGAATAAGATATATGTAAGTACATAAATACTTATATATATAAATATATATATCTCCAGTAGCATTATTATATCATATATTACATACTTATTAGTAATATATATTTTTATAATTTTTGATGAATGGTGAACTTGGAAATGAATCTCATCACGTCGTGGAGACGGTAATCCGTACGTACGCACAAGCAAAAATATCATCCTTTTGATATTAAAATAATATATAATGGATGGTATATCATATATACATAATCCTTATTATGTTATACTTATTATTTACATCAAATACACATCATTATTATACCCATCCAAATAATAATGTATTGAATAACAACTACACCACGATGTGGAGACGGTAAGTCGTACGTACGCACGTATGGTGACATGTCATTCAAAGGGTGGATAGAATAATTAATTTGATTGTACCATAATTATAATAAAATAATATTATATAGAAGATACTGGAGTTATTATTTTTGAATGTAAACAACAAAGAAAAAGGAAGTGGAAGAAGAAAGGAACTTGAAAGAGGGTGGTGAAATCATTACCTCTTCTTCGGGTTCTTCCTTTTGATTTGATCAAAAGGGCACTTTAGGATGGATTTATGATAAAACTAAGGCCTCTAGGTTTAACGGAGGATAGTTGATATGGTATTTGGGCTGGTTTTTTCTGAGCCAAATGGCTTTGGAGGTGTGATTTTGAGAGAAGGAGAAGTGTCCTTTTATAAGAGGGGTGAGGGTCACTTTAGGAAAAGATTAAAGTATTAATTTATTATACAATAATATTCGGTTTATATTGGTTAAAAATGAATTTATTTATATACTTAGGTGGTTATGGGTAGAAATAATCTCAAAAAATAGGTTTTAGACAAGTTTAGGTTACCATTTTAACCTTATCATTTAGATTTAACTCTTAGTTAAATAGTTTAACTTTTACGATGTCCTCCTGTATTCTTACTATATATGGTTAATAAAACTACTCTAAACTTCCTAGAGAAAATCAAGTGGATCATTAATGACATATATAATATTATTTAATCCCTTTGGACAAAACTTACATTTTTAGTAATATTATATCAACCAATAATATAGTATTTTTTTTAAATATTATTTTATGTCAATTTTGACACTATTTGGTATTTTGTTTTTGTGAAATTCATCACAACTTGATTACTTCGAAAAAGATAAATTTAATCATACCTAACATTTAATAGTCATCTTTAAAATTAGTGTATTTCATAAAAACTTAGAAATTATATTTATTTTAATATTTATAATACCATTTATTTGATTCTTTCATTAATAAGATAATTACTACATCATCATTGTGTCATAAATAAATTTAATTATTTAATGTCTAAAAATTATAAATAAAATACCATGATGTAGTAAATCTTTTTATATTTCTAATGAATATTTATAGTAGAATTTATCTTATGTATAACCCTATATTAAAATGGTTTAGTTAATAAACTTTGAATTTAACACTTTTAACTCTTCTTTAAATTAAATAAAAATAAATGTCCTAATCTAATCCAAGTGGACCCAAATGGTAATATCTTATTCCTAAGTCTGTTTTTGGTCGAATTACACATATCCAATAGAATTATGACATGTTTTAGGGTAATAAGAATATCATTTTTACCCTTAATTACCATATTTACTTTTAACCGTGGTAAATAAAAGTAAAAAGTTACTATTCACCAAAAATTATTTTTATCTTATTGAACCACATTTTACTCCTTGATATTAACCGTATCTCTCGGATTTTTGAAATTCAACTCACAGAAGTGGTAAAATTATGTTTTATTTGAATTTACAAATTCTCCTAGGAGGTGGGTAAAAGACGGTGAAAAGTTCGATAAAATTTTTATATATCTAAAATTATTATAAAATGACTTTAATGAATTACATTGAACTTATATAAGTATTATGTATCTATTTTGACCTAAATTAAATTAAATTAAATTAAATAATTATTTGAAAAGAAATTCAGTTTTAAACTATAACTCAGTGTTTTTCACTATTCATCAAAAATTGAATGTTTTCAAAAAAAATACAAAAAATTTACTCTAAGCTAATTTTGATATTCCGAATTCAATAATGAAGTCTACTTTACAAAATTCAAAACATAGAAGTTTAATTTTTTAATTTAAAATTAATTCCCGCTGTCAAAACCAAAAGGCGTATTTTTAAGAAATAATAACTATCAAAAGTCTGACACTTGTTTATGTCCAATTTCAAAGTGAAATTACTTATAATGACCATCATTGGATTAAATGGTCAAAATATAATCTATTTATACTTCCAAACCATTAAAATGTATAATTTAACACTATAATTGTTTTTGATTCAAAAAGTTGTTTTCAGTTAAAATAAATCATTTTGATTAAAAAAGTTGTTTTCAGTTAAAATATAGTATTTTTCACTATTCACACAAATATGAAAGTTTTCAGAAAAACACAAAAACATTATTGAAACTAAATTATTATGTCATGATTCTAAATAAGAAGTTTATTTTGTCAAATTGAATATATAGAAGTTTCAAATATTGGATTTAAAAAGGCTTCGCCATTAAAAGGCGGTAAAATTGCATTTTTTTTAAAATACTTCTTTTATATGAAAAAATGTATTTTTCTTACATTATGTCTAAGAAACTCATAATATGGATTCTAAAATTATAAGGATTATATAAAGTTCAAAATTCAGTTAATACTATTCATAACTGCTTTTGAACGGCTAGTTTTGTAAGTCATGGTGCGCTTGAACTCGGTGTTGCGTGTAGTGAAAGTTATTGAATTACTTTGAAGAAATAAAGTACTATGAAATCTTGGGGTGTTTAATTCTTCCCTCCTTCAATAAATTGGGTCCTCACAATTTGAAATTATTTTTTGAAAATAAATGGTTGAAAATAGAAAATACCTTTGGGAAAACCCACATCCGAAATTAGGTTAATAAAATTTAGTCTTAATAAGAGTTAAAGGGAAATGAAAGGGTCACCACCAAATTATGATATCGATTAAGAGAACATTGGTTGAAATTAGAGACATATAATTGGAGGAAAATGTAAACATTTATAGGTAGTTATTGAGGACATTAATCACAAACAAGTGTAAAATTGAGGGCCTTAAATTCATCAATCTATGATGATTTAAAATACCATCGGTTCAACAAAACATATGGTATTAGGATAATGAATTTTTGGTCTTAATATCCCTTCACTAAAGTATAAGAATTAATTTCATCATAGAATAAGAGAAGAAGAAAAATATATACTTGACAAGTAGATTCCCATCCTTTAACTAATTTCTACCACAAACTCATCTTTCACTCTAGAAGATAATAGAACTTAAATATAATATTCTATTTATCTTATTCGTATAGGGTTAAAAAATGAATTTATAATTCATCTACCAGAATTTTTTAAAAAAATACTACATTATTCAATCCAGGACATCACGTGGGCTAGTTGTAGGTGATACACCCTTGTCTCCCTTCGGTTGCGGGTTCAAGTCTCGCGGCCTTGCCGGACGCGACGGGTTGCCACCCGACCTCCGGGTTGTCATTTCCTAGAAATACAAAAATAATCTCAAACTAGAATTAACCAAAATACTTCTATCCAAAATTACAATCCAGAATTTATAAGGAAGGTAAACACAATGAAGATCATTTTTGTCGCGTAATAACATGTGAACACCTTCATCATGTATTCTTTTAAAACACTGCAATATCCTGAATTACCATAAAACCTTATTGATTACATTCATGATCCCTTATTCCTTATAGAATACTGGATATACTCCTTCTATCCAAAAATGTTGTAAACTCCAAAAATGATGAATGTACAAATCATTAATCAGTTTCAAGGTAGTCAAGAATCTTCAATATTATTTATCAAAATCAATCATGTATTATTCCAAAATCACTACCTTGGTATCATAACCATATTATGGTTTATCTTTCTCTCAACCATATATTTTCCTAAAATTTAACCTGCTATTGAGTCACTTTTCTGGTTCCACACAATCTCAAGTCCTTAATGAAATAGTACTGTAGTAAAATCCTTATATACTCCATAATTATTATAACCAGTACATTTTTTATACAACACTCAAATGACATAATTATCTAATAAAAACATTAGAACTCTAATAATTCCTCCTAATTTGTGGTAGTATAATAACATGATTATTATCCAATAACATCATTTGGGTCATACTCTGATGATTTGGACATTGGTTCGCATAGTATCCCAAATCTTTACAGACCAAGCATTATACATTTGAAACCTTTTTCTAAACCTTACAGTCACATACTTGGTTTCCTTTTTCTCCACAATTATAACAAACTCACATTCCCTTCAATCAAGTTCCAGGGTGTTTCTTACAACAGTTATCTCATATGGGAAAATTCTTCTTCACCCTCTTCCTTTTATCTATCTTTCTCTCTTCCATCCTTTTCATCTCTTGCTTCCCTTAAAAGCCATAGGACTCAAATAATTCTTTACTTATCTTATTAACACATGATATTATTTCTTCATATGTTGAGAAAACATGAGAGACTATTTCCCTTCTAAATGTTGGCTTAATACTGTGGATGATATGACCCTTATTACTATTTGGATCATATGTATTGTTAGAGTTCACATTCCTTCTACTGGGCATCATTTCTATACAATGGCATACACTATGTCAGTTTATGAATTCCAATGAATAATTCCAAACTTGTAAAATACCTAATATAAATTGAACAGTTTATAGATATAATCCATAATCATAAAAATGTTTTCTTTGAGTAAGTATATACTCATAATCCCTTCCTAATGGTTTGTAAAGAAAATGAGAATTATCCTAAGAATATCCCCTGGGAGTGTCGTAACCAAGAGTGCAGCAAGCCCCGTTGTCATGCATCAGTTCCTCGTAGAGTCTAGCTCAAAGCGGTGTTTTCAGGTTTTACCCCTAGGTACATCTGTGCCAGAGCCGCCTCAACTTGCTCGTATCCAGACAGGGATGTATTTCTTGGAAAACTCACAAAATCTCTACAATATCAAAATTCTAAGAAGTTCTTCTATACTAATACTCAAAGTCTATTTTAGGGCTATGTGCTCTAATCAGAGTTTATCTAAATCTAGTTTCCAAGGTTATTGCTAAACTTCCTCTGATACCAACTGTAATGCCCCAACCCTAGTTTCCCAGAGCTGGTGCATTATTTTAATACATTGGCACGATTACATAGAATCAAGTCCTGAAGGACCGATCAGTTTAGCAGTCTTGAAAAATAGATTACATACATTAACTTTACATTAAAATTTGAAGCATAAAACACATCATAGATAGTTCTTTGATAATTCCATTTTTTCCCTTTAGCTTAACCCTACATATCAATCATAATACACTTCTTAGAATCCTAGGAAAATAAAACATAAGAAATGGGTGAGCTCAGATGCTCATTAAGGGTAAATAATTTAGCAGAAGCTATAAACTTTTAAGGCAAGATGTGTAATAAAAAAACAGACTTTTAAACATAAACTTGAACATAATATGGTTAAAATAAATGAAACATTACCATATAAAAATGAATGTGGATATTCTACTAGTCGAATAATCACATGTAATAACTAATTTCACAATGAGGGAATGCTTAATACCGGAAATCATTATCACATAGTCAAGGCCTCGTACCAAGACTACAAATAAATTTTTTGTCAAGGCCTTGTGAAAAGACACTAGTTTGTCTCATGAGACCTATCAAGGAGCTATAGCGGGCTCCACCAGTCACTTTTCTAAATCCACTGCATTCCTCGTATGAAAAGGTTGAAACATAACATAAACATTAGTATTAAAACTAGCATACGAAATGTCAATACATTAAACATAAACCATGAATGGTATAAAAATAGAACATCCACAGTCAAACATATCATAACTCATTCATTACAATATGGAAGATTATATTATAATAAATCAACCTCAATCAAAAATAATATCCAGTAAAGGATGCTGACATGGTTGAAAATGATGAGTAACACATTTTGAGAGAAAAAAACTTTTTGTAAAATCATTTAAAAGTCACACATTTATAAAGGAAGTAATTTAAAAGATATTTTTGAATCAAAGTTTCCCATACCACTTTGAAACTTTTGAAAATAATTATCATTTCAAAACATTCATGTTCATATAAATAAATCCTTAAAATCATTTTGAAAACATGAACATTAATTAAAATAATTTAGAAAGATAAATCTTTACAACATTTAAAATTATGATCTTGATAAATATTACCTTTAAAAATCCTTCAAATATTCATTTTGAAATCATTTTTATGAAAAATGGACATGGATGATAAAAATTTCCCAGTAAATACGTAGGTAAAAACAACCTCAGATAATAATGAGATTGTAAAATAAACCCTTACCAATTTGGTAACTTACGAAACATACACCCCATGAAAGAAGTATCATACAATGAATATGTAAATACACATAAATTAATGTTTATTACAAAATTAATATAATTATGGTAGTACATACACCACACAAAAGGTAATAGTGGCAATATGGCAAGAATCTCATGGGAATAAGGAGTGAGATGAAAACCCCTTACCTTGCATTTTTCTTTAGTCGAGGGTACGTTTAACCTCCTGTATGAAGACTATTGTATGTTGTTAAATTATACCATAACCATGTTAATATTTATTATATCATACATTATTCATTTATAATTTTATACTACCCATTTAATAATAATTTCGATGTTATATTAATATTTCGGGTAATAATCGATTTCTTTATCGTACGTGTTTTAACTTGTTACTCTTGATTCTATCACTTAGATCATGATTTAAATACTTCCAGAATATAAAACCTGATTTTTATATCATATATATTTATAATATAAATATGTAAAATAAACATATATATGAAATGTAAAACACCGTTTATGGAGACGGTAGTCCATACGTACGCATAAATGTTGTTTCCGTTTTCATATAGTATTGAACGGAAGTAAGTGAATAAGATATATGTAAGTACATAAATACTTATATATATAAATATATATATCCAGTAGCATTATTATGTCATATATTACATACTTATTAGTAATATATATTTTTATAATCGTCGATGAATGGTGAACTTGGAAATGAATATCATCGTGTCGTGGAGACGGTAATCCGTATGTACGCACAAGCGAAAATATCATTCTTTTGATATTAAAATAATATATAATTGGATGGTATATCAAATATATACAGAATAATTATCATGTTATATTTATTATTTACATCAAATACACATCATTATTATACCCATCCAAATAATAATGTATTGAGTAACAATTACACCACGACGTGGATACGGTAAGCCGTACGTACGCACGTATGGTGACATGTCATTCAAAGGGTGGATAGAATAATGAATTTGGTTGTACCAAAATTATAATAACATAAAAATATATAGAAGATACTGTATTTATTATTTTATAATGGAAACAACAAAGAAAAATGAAGTGCAAGAAGAAAGGAACTTGAAAGAGGGTGGTGAAATCATTACCTCTTCTTCGGGTTCATCCTTTTGATTTTATCAAAAGGGCTCTTTAGGATGGATTTCTGATAAAAATAAGGCCTCTAGGTTTAAGGTGGGATAGTTGATATGGTATTTTGTCAGGGTTTGGCTGAGCCAAATGGCTTTGGAGGTGTGATTTTTAGATATGGGGAAGTTCTCTTTTATAAGAGGGTTGAGGGTCACTTTAGGAAAAGATTAAAGTATTAATTTATTATACAATCATATTCAGTTTATAATGGTTCAAAATGAATTAATTTCAATACTTAGGTGGTTATGGGTAGAAATCCTCTCAAAAAATAGGTTTTATACAAGTTTAGGTTACCATTTTAACCTTATCATTTAGATTTAACTCTTAGTTAAATAGTTTAACTTTTACCATGTCCTCTTGTATTATTACTATATATGGTTAATAAAACTACTCTAAACTTTTGAGAGAACCTCAAGTGGCTCATTAATGAGATATATAATATTATTTAATCCCTTTGGCCGATCCTTACATTTTTAGGAATATTATATCAACCAATAATATAGAATTTGTTTTAAATATTAATTTATGTCAATTTTGACATTATTTGGTATTTTGTTTTTTTGAAAGTCATCACAACTTGATTACTTAGAAAAAGATACATTGAATCAGCACTAACATTTCATAGTAATCTATAAAATTCTTGGATGTCATAAAAACTTTGAAATTATATTTATTTTATTATTTATAATACCATTTATTTGATTCTTTCCTTAATAAGGTAATTACTGCATCATCATTGTGTCATAAATAAATTTAATTATTTAATGTCTAAAAAGTATAGATAAAATACCATGATGTAGTAAATATTTTTATCTTTATAATGAATTTTTATAGTTGAATTTATCTTATGTATAACCCTATATTAAAAATGGTTTAGTTAATAAACTTTGAATTTAACACTTTTAACTCTTCTTTAAATTAAATAAAAATAAATGTCCTAATATAATCCAAGTGGACCCAAAGGGTCATATTTTATTACTAAGGTTTTTTTGGTCTAATTACACTTAGACAATAGGATTAGAACATGTTTAAGGGTAATAATAATATCGTTTTTACCTTTAATTACCTTATTTACTTTTAACCGTGGTAAATAAAAGTAAAAAGTTACTATTCACCAAAAATTATTTTAATATTATTGAACCACATTTTAAACCTTCATATTAACTGTGTCTCCCGGATTTTCGAAATTAAACTCACATAAGTGGTAAAATTAAGTTTTATGTGAATTTACAAATTCTCCTAAGAGGTGGGTAAAAGACGGTGAAAAGTTCAATAAAATTTTTATATATCTAAATTTATTATAAAATGACTCCAATGAATTACATTGAACTTATATAGGTATTATGTATCTATTTTAACCTAAAATAAATTTAAAAAAAATAAATAATTATTTAAATAGAAATTTGGTTTTAAACTATAACTTAGTGTTTTTTCACTATTCATCAAAAATTGAAAGTTTTCAAAAAAATACCAAAAATTTACCCTAAGCTAATTTTGATATTACAAATTAAATAATAAAGTCTATTTTACCAAATTAAAAACATAGAAGTTTCATTTATTAATTTAAAATTAATTCCCGCTTTCAAAACCAAAAGGCGTATTTTTAAGAAATAATAACTATCAAACGATTGACAATTGTTTATGTACAATTTCAAAGTGAAATTACTTAAAATTACCATAATTGGATTAAATTTTGAAAATATAATCTATTTATACTTCCAAACCATTAAAATGTATAAGTTAACACTATAAATTATTTTGATTAAAAAAGTTGTTTTCAGTTAAAATATAGTATTTTTCATTATTCACCCAAATATGAAAGTTATTTGAAAAACACCAAAACATTATTGAAACTAAATTCTTATGTCCTGATTCTAAAGAAGAAGTTTATTTTGTCAAATTGAATATATAAAATTTCAAATATTGGATTTAAAAAGGCTTTTCCATTAAAAGGCGGTAAAATTACATTTTTTGAAAAATGCTTCTTTTATCTGAAAAAATGTATTTGTTCTTAAATTATGTCTAAGAAACTCATAATATGGATTCTAAAATTATAAGGATTATATAAAGTTCAAAATTCAGTTAATACTATTCATAACCGCTTTTGAACGGCTAGTTTGGTAAGTCATGGTGCGCTAGAACTCGGTGTTGCGTGTAGTGCAAGTTATTGAATTACATTGAAGAAATAACATACTATGAAATATTGTTGTGTTACACGACATCCCTATATGTTTATAGTAGAGAATTATGTATCTATTGTGTAGATTATTCTTGAGGGAAAAAGGTTGAATCACTACCCTTGTGCCACTATGGAGTAGAATAGTTACATGTGAGGATTGCGCTAGTATGTCACCCAAACATTTCTATGGAGCAGCGAAGGTATGAGCTGGGATTATGTTATTGTACTACCTGAGTGTTGATATAGATCACTAAAGGTATGAGAAATGATTATACTAGTGTGTATTCAGGGTGCTACTATGGACTAGTCAGGGTATGAGTGGGTATTATGCTAATGAATTACCCTGGTACTACTAAGGAGTAGAAAAGGTATGAGCAGGACTTACACTAGTGTGTTATATTTTATAGTTGAAGTAATCTCATGATCATGACATGAGGCATCATATGCTCATCAAATAAGGCATACAACATCTGTATTATGGGAAATATTGAGTTTTTCACCCAAGGAATCCTATTTAAATCACATCAGGTACACCATAGTTTAATGGCATGCTCCAAGTATGTTATTATATGTAGTTTAATGTCAAGTAGTTATGAAATTGAAAAATTAGTTTAACATCATGTGGACAGGATGAAATTTGTGCAGTTTTACATCTTATAGAAAGGATATAGTGTGTCATTAAATGGGGAAAGACATGGTATAGAATGGGGATCACACATTATGTTTCATAGGTCTTGGTAGGTAGTAGGAAGGAAATGTGTTAGGGATTACACAAGGGAGATTCATGTGTCCTGTTGCAGTATAAGAATGATATGTGTTGGGGCTTATGCATGTGAGATGACTGTGATTTGGTTGGGGGTCCTATTAGAACTCAAATTTCACAAAACTATGTTTTATGAAAGTAGTCATAAAATGGAAGCTCATGACATGAGTTCCATGAAATTTGGGTTCTATGAAGAACTATTATTAATACAAAATATTTTAAATTTCATGAAAGGGCCCACATACCTTCAAATTTTGTGAAAATGTGGTTAGAGAAAGAAGGAAGTCGAGTAGAGTCTAAGGGAAAACTTTTATAAAATATTTAAGATTAAATTTTTTTTATTTTAATGAAAGTTCATACTTTGACTAATTCTATTCTTTATGGAATGGAGTTTCATGAATTCAAATTAAACACAAAACAATATATTAAAGGGATTATGTGAAGTTTTTCATGAAATTTTCTCACCATTTAGAATGCATGGGAGGGGTTTCATGAATTGTGAAATCCAGTTATGTGAACTAAAATATTATACATCTTCATTACAGTATCCTCCCAGAAAATAGTGGGATAAGGGGTATTTTAAATTTTTCTAGAATTTACTATGTTGGATATTTTTTAAAATTTTAACTTTTAATGGCCATAACATTCAATTTTTATGTCCTTTTGGGCACTATGACCAGTCAAATAAAATTCTTTTAAATGAAATACACACTTAAAAATGATTTCTACACCCTGCAAGGATATTTTATAATGTTAAAAAGTGTCTATAATACTCTCAAAATGGTATTTTAGCCTTAATTCCATTTAGGATACATTTTTCAAAGTAATCAAATTCCCCTCACCCCCTTAGAATGGTGTCCAATAAGGATGGGGAGGGAGAGAAGAACCAGAATCTAAAGCAAGTAATAAAACATTATATGCCTTGAGGCCCACTATAACTTGATCAGGTTGATAAAAAATCAAATAAAATCTATAATATTATTTAATTTATTATCAATGTGGGAAAAAATAAATCATATAAAATTGTTCACTTATATGAGATCATTGGATAGTGGTTGATGGGTTGGGATCAGAATATTACATTGATCACTTTGGGGACCCATGGTGTTTGGGAACTAGGTTGGTATGATTATATAGGTTTTATATGCCCAATCTATATTCAAGATGTATGAAGGAGAACACAAATGTTGTTAAAATTCCACTTGTGAAAATCTAAACTGGATGGAGGTAAATTGTGACCTCAGGAGTCTATATCAATGAATGGAGGATGTGGGTGGGTTGAGGGAAGCTATTAACCATGTTCTAAATAGGGATTACACTATCATTATAATAAAGATGTATCATCTAGGATATGTTCCCTATATGTGAAGCAATCCAATTTAGGCCACATTCCGTCATCATAGGGGATCTCTTTTAGGGATGATGATGGTTACTTTGGGATGTTTTCTCTAGATAGGAGGTGGTCCAATTTATGTTATACATCATCACCATAGGGGAGCCTATTTGGATGTGAAATACGAAGGACAAACCAAATCATGGGGACAAAATTTTGTTGATGAAGGAGTGGGGTGCTCAATAAGAGTTTAAACACTCTCAAGGCTATTCCATATTGCATTAGGAATATCGATGCAAGTGTTCCAAATAGATGGATATCATGAGATCCATTGGATTAAACACATATGCCAAACGGATGAGAGACATGAGAATAAAGTGTGACTATTCTCTTAGAATGATATTTATGACCTCTGATGTTTCTTAGTTTAAGTTGGCATAACTTTAACCAAAATGGGAAAAATTGTTTAATGTCACATAGCTTGGATTGGGTATTATTCATTTCTAGGATATGCACTTAATGCCATGATTCATGACTTTTAAGGTCATGTATCCAAGATCTATGGAGGTAATACTATTTAAGTTAATAAATATAAGACTATAGAGTGTTGGGGTTTTTGTTCATATATCTTATACCAATGGGTGTTCCTTTTTGGGTCATGCATCTGAATAATGATTCCCAATTTTAAGGTCATGTGATCTGGACCATGGGGTTCTAGATTTTTTGGTCTCAAATAGTAGACTATAAGGAGGTGAAGAAATTTTTATGGTTGAGGAAAAACAACCTTAACATGAATGGTAGGACCTGTGAGGGTTGTTTGAGAGTGTAAATCATCTCAAAAATAAATGGGTATATGGTTTAAGGTCATGATTCTTGTACAATGGGTGTAAAGGAAGATTCATTAGTTAGAGTAAGAAAAACCTAACTTGAAATTAAAGACCTAGTTCAATCCAATTCCAACACCAATAGCCTCCTTGATATGGTAGAAATTTATGAATGGTACCTAGATAAGAAGTTTGGGAATCACTATGCATATCAAGAGTAGAAATCAAGTCATATATAGTTCTATATAAGGAGTGGTGGATGACCAAAACCAAGAGTGGAACATGGCTAAAGGCTAACATGATACTAGAGATTCCATCTTGAGTGAGGACCAAGGTACCATTCAGTTTAATTTCATGTGATAGGGATATTCCATTTAGTTTAATGTTATATGGAAAGGCTATTTGACATATATTTTAATGTCCTATGTTGAGGATAGAACCACTCAATTTATGTTCATGCGATGAGAATGATATTATATATAGTTTAAATTAATATGGATATGACTAAGGGTGGAAAGGGGGTAAAGGGTTACCACTAAATTTTTCCTAAACCGGTAGATTTGGTGAGCACATCCAAGTTTTTTGGGGGTTCAATGATAAATATCACATGATTTTCAACTTTTTTGTTTGTTCCCTAAATTTTTCTTAAGTTATATGGGTGATTTTGTGAGTAGAGCCCAACTCTTTCTCAGGATTCTGTTTTTAGGTTTTAACTTGATAGTTGTTGGTGTTGTTTTCATTTGGTAGTTCATATTTTTTTCCATTTGGACTGTATAAGTCTAGAGTTTAGGGTTATTCAACTTTTACCAAGATGTGATACTAGTTTAAGGTCATAGAGATCAAACCATAATGTATTTTATACCTAGAGTGAATAAAGGGTCTAAGGGCCAAGTACCACACAAACATCCTTTAAGGTTGTACACACAATTTAGGGTCATGCTATTTAGACTGGAATAGAGTTAGTTTCAAGATCATATATCTTAGACCATCCCCATGTGGATACACTGTTTTCTTGACACAAAATGAAGTTATGAAACATGGAAAAGGAGAATTAGGTATCTGGATGGGAATAGGTCAATGAGGGCCTATGGATAAGCCTAGTATGGGAGATCCATGCATCCCACTATATTATTTTTAATATAAATAAATTCATACATAGTTCTTGAAAAATTTTCAGTTAGAAAATAATCATTACAATAAGGGGTTTATCATCTCAGATGAGGAATATGAGCATGGTATATAGTTTATGATTGCATACATAAGGACATTAGCTATAAAATGGTGTATCTTGAACTATAAAATGGTGTATTTTAACATTGTACAACCAAAATAGTGAACATTATGTTTAATGTCATTTGGGGAGGATTATAATCATCCAATATAACATCTTGGGGGGAGTACTGGTGTCATACAATTTAACATTATATGACCAAGATGTGTGTCATAATTTTTAGTGTTATGTGAGTAGGCCATTTTGAACTGATGTGAATGTTATGAAAAATTTTATTGAGTAACCATACATGAATGGGATGTTTGATACATCCCAATCATGTTAGTAAATTGACTAACCCAATATCTTAATCCCTTGTGAGTCAAACTCTATGTGATAAACAAGGGTCCCTAGAATATTTGTCACAATTAACAAGAGGGAATGATGAGAGGTGATAAGTTGATACCATAATATAGAATCATTTAAAAATAATCACCCATTGGTGTGGGGAACTAATTAAATGTGATCCACAAGACTAATTCACTCAGCCAACATATAATAATATGTGAAAAGGAAACATTGGAGGTTTTCGAATTTCACTTTAGCACAATGAAGTGGAAGAAGTTTAAATTGGCCCATAGACTTTGAGTTAGGGAATGTTTTACCAGATTGAATTAGATGACTATTGACCAAGTACAAAACACCGGATTTTATTCCATATTTTCAAAGATTTATTCTTTGGTGGATGTACCCATAATGGGAGGTAGGTTTATTTGTCCAAGTTTCATTACCATAGAAGAGTTCATTCACAAATTAGGGTTGGACCACTATAGTGTTTTCCATGTATAAGAGGTGGGAACATTGGTCCATGAGTCTTCACCTTAGGGAACCCCATTTATAAATGGAAGATGGAGACCCAAACTCCATAGAAAAATTATGGTGAAGAAAATATATGAAGATGCTCAAAATGGTTGATTGAGAAACTTGGAGCTACACATTCATGAATTGGAAAAATTAGTGAGGTAAACCATTCCTGATTAGATGTTCAAACCCACAAGTGGAATGTGAAATATTTCACCATGCCGTGAAGGGAACCATTTTGTTCCCTGACACAAAATAGTTTAAATTCATTTTTCTTAGACCACATAATTACAAACATGATTTAATGGTCATAGTTATCAGACTCTTGTGGTGTTTTTTAATGTCATGTAACTTATACTTCCTATTTTGGGTGTGTTGTCATCTTGCGCTCTTGGGATAAAAGGAAACTTGATAATGGAAATATTATTACCAAGATAAATATATGTTGATGGGGGGACTATGGTTTGGAATATGATAAGAGATCTGGGCATCACTAAATATCTCAAGAGATGAGAATCAATCCACATGTAGTTCTATAAATATTATGGTAGCGTCCAAACACTTAAGGTGTAGGTACTCTTATGAAATCTCCAAAGCATAAATTATTTTTAATCTATACAATAAGGATATGTCTATGTAGTTTAATGTAATATAAAAAGGATGAAGATCATGTAGTTTAATTTCATATGGTGAGGATGGAAACCATGCCTTTTAATATCTTGTGGAAAGGGTGTGGGGGATGTTTTATAAATTTTATGTTCATATAGATTTGATCATAGCCTGGGGTAAGTTATATAGAATGGATTGAAAAATAGAACCCAGTGTTATTTTGAGATTCTAGTGCCTCATGGAGGGCCCTAAGAAAGGTTAAAGGGGGTGAAAGATCCTCTCTAACTTTTTCCTAAACCAGTGAGATTAGTGAGCACATATAGACTTTTTTAGGTATCAATAATGAATATTACAATCTATTCAAATATTTTCATTCATACTCTAAATTATAACCAATACATGCATGAGTTATTTTTTGAGTAAAGGCCCAAATTTTTATCAGGTAACCCTTTGTTGGATCTAATCTTGGTTAGCCTTTTTATCTCATGTTTAGGGATGTTTATGGTAAGGATTGTTAGACCATTTGGTGTATGGGGTATAAGGTCACACATTATTACAAACATGCTCTTTATTCCACACTTAAACACAATTTATTACATAAAAGTGTCACTTGATACAACATATAAGATCTAGAGGTCTAGTATCTTTTGAGATTAGGAACATTACATAACAACTTAAAACAAAAAATGCAACATCTTATTGGAAACTTCTTTTACATGACCACGTAATTCCTTCATACTTGGCATTGCATGAGATAACCAGAGGACATGCATAATAAAAGGGCGAGATATAAATCCCAGTAATAAATTAAACAATTCATAACATGAATAATATATTACATGTTAGGAAATTGGAATATAAATGGAGTGCAAGAGAAACATGAACATAAATGAATGATATAGCATGATTATCATAACATGGAAATATGGAAAAAAAACATTTAACATGATTTTAGCATGATCCAAGGATAATTGCACATGGTCATGAGTAAACCCTCATTGCACATGAATTAGAATGAGTAAACCCTCATTTCACTTGATGTATCATGATATTAATCTTTACCCAATTCATTGGAGTGCTATCAGGGTGCACCCTTCTTAAACATTTCATTTCATTCATAAGTGTACCACATGGATCATACAATATGGAATCATTGAAGATCACAATTTATTAAACAATAAATAATTGTGTAATTAATACATAAAACTTTATAATCAACAAGTAAGCATGCATAATGGTTAATACCCTTGATAGAGAAATGGTCTTGGTATTCATGACACAATGATTTTGGCTTCAAAAATCACTGTGCAATTTCGGCAGCATAATAGTGTGACATAAGAATTCATAAAAATGGTTGATGAGAGAAAAATGGGTGTATCATCATATGTACATGAAATAGAATTTAATAGGTTCATATAGATACATTTCCCAAAATATTAAATGGAATTTAGATTCATACTACCAAATAATTTCTTGAATGTAAATGAGAAGAGAGAAATTTCTTACAAAATTTCGACATAGTAATGGGTGTACATGGAAGGCATTAATGAGATATAAATGGGTCTCTTATCCTTAAAAAATAAATAGGGAATTATTGGGGAGGTGATAAATCATACACCAACATTTTTAATTGAAAATAAAAGGGCATAACAACATAATGAAATTTTGACAAAAAAATAGAAAGGAAGAAATCCCTTACTTGGAAGGTTAATCCCAAAGACTTGGGAGAGGATTGAGAGACGATTCTTGGGAGATTGGGGCACTTTGGAAGGATTATATAGATAGTATTTCAGATTTTGTTCAAGCTCCAAAGGCTTTTAGTGAAGAGTAAGTGGTATCTTGGGTGGGTTTATATAGGAAAAGGGAGGGAATTCTTTATTTTTTAGGTTTTAGCCACTACGCATTAAAATAAACAAAACCACAAACCAACGCATGGATTTTACCCATGGTTTTCTTAAAAGGGAAGTGGAAAAAATTATTGTATAATTATAATGTCCTAACTTCTTAAAATATTAGGCTTCTATATGTGGAGGTGAGTCGCACTCTCAAAGAAATCAATTTAAAAAGTTAAAATGTTTTATAAGTCTTTGAGGGTCCACTAAATCTTTTTAAAATAAATAAAACAAACCTAAAATCACATTATTTTATTGTAAAAACATATTTTGGCCGAAAAAAATGTTAATTTTTTTTATTACATCACTATTGGGTCATTATGATGTCATAAAACACATTACATATTTAAACGGTATTTCATTTTTACCCAAAAATTTGACTGTCTCAGAAAATTATGAAATATTAACCATTGGATAATTTCAAAGTCCTGCTTCCAAAAATAATATTAATTTTATCTAAATAATTTTCTAAATATGTGAAATTTTACTTTTAAAATAAAAAACGACATTTATCGAAAATTCATGGGTTTTCACCAACACGACTTTCAACCCTTAATAAAAATTACAATTGTATTCATAAAAATTATATGATCATTCAGGTTTATTGAAAAGTAATTATGCAATAATATTTTACTAAAATGTTATTTAATTCAAAAAAATTCCTTAATTCATCAAAATATATTTCTTAATTAACTAAAAAAATATTTGTGAATTAAAAACTATTTATAAAGTAACAATAATAAAATGAATGCATACTATTTATTCTATACAAAAATAATGTACATAATCATAGTACTAGGGTCTCATTACCTAACCCCTTATAACAGCCGCATAAGACTGAAAGGTAAGGTGTGCGATGGTGAAAAACTCTTGGGGTGGCTCGGATAACATTGTTCGGGTGGTAATCTCTATCAACTTCCACTTATCTTGTAGGCAGTTCTGTTCGAGCATAACATGTTGAAGCTTGGATTGGGCTTAGTCAAGAGTAAAGCCCAATGACGCCACCTCCTTTCTAATATCTGAAAAATGGGCTTTGTATGGAGCAATTCTACTAGATGAGGTCATTTCTTCCTTTGTCTGAGTAAATTAGATTTTTTAAAGCCCTATATTTATACTAATCATGTGATCACTATTTAACAGTTATATTATCAATGGTAACAATTCTTTACGATATTTTAAAATCCAAAAACATAAAACCAAGGAAGTGAATATGTTATATAACCATCTTATATAATAAGAAATTTAATTATATCAAGAGTAATTTCCATTAATAAAAGTTTGGGTGTAACATCCCAAGAGTCTGTGTTTTATATAACAGTAAATTTTATATTGCTATGTCACCCATTAATCGAACAAATTGGATTCTTATGAAAAAATAACAATGAAATAGAGTAAACGCACCAAAATGAACGAAAGGATCTTTATTCAAATAAGGAACACCATAGTAACTTTAATACAATGTGATCAAAAAGGAAGTTTGGATAACCAAAGATACCAATTAAAAACCCTATTAAGATTATAGGAAGACCGCTCAAAACAATGAAAACCCTAAGTAAATGATAAGGGTATTTGGCATCCTCCATAACAAACATAAGAACGGCCAAGGCCACTACGGCAGTACTGAGCACCAAAGGAATGACTTGAACCATCTTCTCCTCTTTATTCTTCAATCGACTTGAGTTTAAGACACCCTGAGACCAAGTTTTATATGATGCCAATTTGACTGTAACTTTTTTTGTAGTCGTTCGGTCTTTGAATTCCTTGACCGTTGGTTAAAAGGGCTTTTATTTCAAAAATACTGGAGTTTACCTTCTTTATGAAAAACATGAATTTTATAATGCTTTTATAATTTCATTTTATGTTTGGAAATTATGTCTTTAAATCATATAGTTTTAAAATAAAAGAATACTTTTATGAACCTAGTTGTTTTCACAAACCCTGGTGTTTATATAGTTCAATACCTAATAAATTAAAATATCTTTTAAATAGTATGATTCATAATGAGGATATTTTATAAGTAGAAAACCAATATACCTTTAATTAAGTATTTTGAGGATGTATTTTTGGTAATTCTTTAAAAACCCTAATGTAATATTTTAATTAAATGAAACCATGTTTTTAACTTAGAAGTATTTTATGTTTGGCACTATGAACCCTAATTTCATGAAACCATTAAACTATTGAATGGTCGATAGGAAATTATTAATGTTCTCATTAATTATTTTAACTTACATTTATAGAAACTTATGGTTTAAAAAAATAATAACATATATGATTAAATGAATGTGCATTATATTTTCAATTATAAGTGTTTTATATTTTCTGATAAAAATTTTAAGGGGACCAGCAAACCGAGGGCAGCCTTAAGGCCAAGCCCTCAAGGTTAGGGCCAGTCCCCTAGACACCCCAGGTGGCGACCAGGGGTGTCTTGAGTACGTGCTGAGGAGAGCCCGAGCATAGCTCACACTAGGTGCCGATGCACACGCAAAGGCCCGTGTATAAGGCCTGCAGTGCACAGGGTATGAGGGTGGGCCGCAGCCCGCAAGGGGCCCGTGTATAAGGCCCTGGGAGTGTGTGCTTGTGTTATTAGCATAAGGTTAGAGCACAGAGGTTTATAAGCTGCTCCCAAAACGTGGTTCGTTTTGATGTGGGGTCAGGTTTTTTGATCGAAATAAGACCTTGGTCGTTGGATCTCTCAGCGTGTAATCTTGGCCGTCGAAACCGATCCCAAGTTCAACCCTCATCCACCGCGGTATAACACCGTGTTTTTCAGAACCGTCTGATCCTTTTCGATCTAATCCCGACCGTTCAATATTTTTAAACGTTGCTTCATTTCCGAGACGTCCGATCAAGATCTGGACTTAATCGTGGTCGTCCTTTCTTTTTAAATACCCGAATCATATCCTGCTCTATTCTCGGTCGTTTGATCCAGCAAAGGAAGATCTGGGCCATCTGTTTTCTTCAGACTTATTTCTCCCGCGTTTTCCTTCTTCTTCCTCGCGTATGCCGTGTACCAGTGACCTATTCCCCATTTTTCTTTGCCTGGGCCAATAGCGGACCTTTATTTTCATTCCTTCTTTCCACAAGGTTGGTACCGCTTGTTTACTTCTCGGCCTCGGATCCCTTCGATGCTTCTTCACAAGTAGGTCAGACGTCCCTTTTCTTTTTAATCCTCGGGTTGCACCAAACTAAGGTACGGCTCCTTCATACTTTGCTCCCCAGAGTTTCTGACCAGTCACGGCGACTTCACGCATCCCTCTTCTCCCCTCCAAGTCGGATCAAATTTGTAGGGTAAGGGTTTACTTTAAATTTTCAATTTTTACAAAACCTATAATATGTAGTTTTGTATATACGGTTTTGTAAAATTATATATATGTATGTATATACCATTCCATTTAATATTAAATGTTCTAAATACAGATTATAGGAGTTTTGGTTCTTGTATAAGGGAAACATGTGGTCTTGTTTTTCATCAATTTCGGTGAATATATATATATATACACTTTGTGTATATATATATATAAGACTATAAGCACCATTTCATGCATGTTTTCCCCATATTTCATGGAGGATAAAACTAGAGTAAGGGAACCCTGATTTTCCTCGTTGATTCTTTTTTTTTGTTCCGGTGGATACATGTATGTATATATATAATGGGTTTAAATTTCATTTCGGATAACAAAATAGTTTCTCTAATGGAAAGTTCTCATTTATCAACGTTTTTTTCAATTTGTTTGTTTTTGTGAAAACTTGTATCGTAAATCCCTTAAACCTTTAAATGTGTATAAACATATATACTCATACTTATGAATTGACTTTGTTGTAAGTAAAAGTGATTTTATGCCAATAAGGGTATTGTGAAAACCATGTTTACATTCATATTTCATGTGTTAGAACCCCATTCGGCCTCACCAAACTTTAGTTATGTTTAAAGTAAGTATAACTTGAGAAATATTGTTGAGTATAGATTAATTTGGTAAACCCATACATATATGTATATACAAATAAATTTATATATAGGTGTATATAACCTTGTATCAATATATTTTCTTCGAATTCATGTTCTTAAAAAAATGTCTTAAGAGGATTTCAAAGATTTTCAAAGGAAAGATCTTAATATTTAGAGTGAAAATGAGTTTTACATAACTATATATATATTTATACAGTTTGTATACATATATATATGACTTCCAAAGCTAAAACTATTTGCACACCAAGTATTCTTAACTATATAAATATACGTATATTCGCACAGATTTAAATAAACATCCACAATGACCATTTATCAGCTTGTATTTTAAGTATGAGTGACCTCATTTCTAACTTTGGATTATGATGTTTTAATTTTTTAAGTGTTTATGTTCATTTTAAGGTTTCCATTAAGCCCATGGTTTCAATTGCTAAGTTAATATCGAATGTGTACGGATTTTTATTACTTATGAGTTAGTTTTATCACTGCACCAGTTAAAGGATAAAGGATTAATGATTGTATTGTTCTTCCTTGGCTATGAAAATGCATGTAAAAAGGGATTATGAATAATGAATGTAAGAATGAGACCCTGTGAATGTAAGACCACGTCAAATATGTGAGGGATGTATTGGACTTAAATGATTATAGACGGGTGCGCCCGGAATTATACAGCGCTCCAATGCATTGGGTAGAAGATGAGTCTCATGAGACATTATGTGCGACAGCCTTGGCGTTTAGCCTTGGCTTAAGCTGCTATGGAAACGGGGTAGGCGGTTATCCTTGACCCTTATTAAGTTATGTTTTAAGTTCATGACACAAGGTCTTGACAAAGTCTGGCATTATACATTCCCTCCTTATGTGATGATAAATGGTCAACCAGGGGATGGTTCAATTAACAGGATATCCCCTAGTTGGAAAATCCCTTTGACTATGAGAATGAGATTATGAGGTATGAACTTTAGTACAGGTGGTAAATCATGATATGAATGTTTTCCCTCTTTACACACAGTATTTTGGAGCTGAAGTAATTTAGTTGTGAAATATGCATCATCTATTCTTCACATGCTTGAGCTCTCTGATGTATGTCTTCTTTGAGGTTTATTTTAAGAAAGTATTTGTTTCCTATGTAAGTGGTTTCAAGAATGTAGGATTTACATGTATTAAGAAATACAATGCCCCTTCTTTTTCAATGAAGTGTTTTATCGCTTTCAAAATGACTGTCTTGAAAAAGAAATTACTTTTAACGTTTTAAAATCCCTTATTGGGCATACTTACTCACTATACGTTTTTGTTTCAAAATTTTTAAAGCATGGGTTTTTACTAAGGAGTTTTTCAGAAGCAGCTGGTTTCCAAGAATCCTGAGCCTCACGATCCTCTGTAATAATGGGACATTGTGTATTATTGTAAATGTTTGTAATAAATTTTTTTAGTGCATCATGCCTCATGGGCACCGGCACTGGGCATTCGTAGGTCGGGTCCTTACAGTTGGTATTAGAGGATGGGTTCAGAAAACTCTAGAAAACCAGGTAGTATGAATATATAACTATGATTGACTAAGTAATTATGTTGAAATTTGCTGATGGATGATGGAAACATATCTACCAATCTACTGTCACTTCCCATTGAGGCACTGGAGACTATTGTGTCTCTAGCTAGCCGAGAGAAATTTCTTAATTACGCCCATATTCGCATGTCATGCAAGCACCTGTATGGTGTGTCAAACTATCCTAGGGTTTTTAGTCTTCACCGGGGATTGGGAATGGATTACCTCCTAATGATGATGACCCAATTCCCCTTATATGCATGTCTAGGAAGGTACTATGAGACACTTTCCCGAGTGTTCATGGCTGGTGAATAATTTGGCACTATACTCGTTAACCCTTTTCAAGTAGTTTCTACTGCCGGAGACCTCCGAGCAGCCTACGTTTGTCATATTTTGAACTACAGCTTCTGAGGCCATTTCATGGACTTTGGGATGTTAGAAGATGAGTCCACCCGTTTGTCTTATAGGAAAAAAGTGTATAATGACGTTTCCCAACTTCATACCCCTCATGCTAAACTCAGGAGACGTCACAGGTGTCCCCATGAGTTTAACCCCGTCTGCTCAGCCTATGTTTGGTTTGAAGAGTTAGGGAGTTTTTCTTCTTTATGCGGTGTTCGTTTAGTAAATCATTAAGGAAACTCAGGAAACGTTGTGTAAACTCTGTGTTGATTGAAATGTTACATATTCCCTTTCCTGTATCTACCTTATTAGTACTGTTAAGTGAATTCTCTGGAATTTTTTCTTTCAGATGGTTGTTCAAATTAACATCTCATCTCTATCTGATGAGATAGTAGAGGATATTTTGATCAGAACATGCACGGTGGATTATCCATCTTTCCTCCACCTACGAGGATCTTGTCAATGCCTGTTTGACTTGTCGAATAGCCCTGAGATCCTTCATTCATGTCGGGGTAATGACCATGTTTTTCATCTCATCGCCACCACCCAACTCCCCTGCTATAGACGAAGGGGGAGATACTACGAAGGCCTTTTTCAGTGTTTTACCCTTGTGAAAAACTTCTCTTCTAGAGCATGCTTCCTTATAGCTTCCCAAGATGGCCACCTCAGGGCAGCCTTTATGTTCCAGATCTTAAATCTTAGTATTTTCAATCGCATCATTCCCCTTGAATATCTTGAGGGTGATGTAATCAGGTGGGTCATCAGGGAATTTTCCATTCATACATTTCTGATCTTTTTACCACACGAGCCTCCCTATAGAAGCTTGTGTGTAGAACACATGAACGGGAGTCCAAGACATACTGCTCAAGGTGCATCTGGGCTAGTGAAGTGGAGGAACTAAGTACCAACTTGGGTATTCTGTTGAACGATCAAAATATCCCGTTTTGGTAATTTTGACCGACTGGGGGTTTTTCTTTTTATGAATAGAATTACGAGGATGCAATTCTTTGAAAGGGGGATAATGTAACATCCCAAGAGTCTGTGTTTTATGTAATGGTAAATTTTATATTTCTATGTCACCCATTAATTGAACAAACTAGCTTTTTATGAAAAAATAACAATGAAATTGAGTAAACGCACCAAAATGAACGAAAGGCTCTTTATTAAAATAAGGAACACCATAGTAACTTTAATACACTGTGATAAAATGGGAATCCTGGCTAACCAAAGATACCAATTAAAAACCCTATTAAGATTATAGGATGACCGCTCAAAACAACGAGAACCCCGAGTAAATGATAAGGGTCTTTAGCATCCACCATAACAAACATAAGAACAGCCAAGGCCACTGCGGTAGTACTGAGCACCAAAGGAATGACTTGAACTATCTTATCCTCTTTCTTCTTCAATCTCCTTAAGTTTAAGACACCCCAAGACCAGGTTTTATATGATGCCAATTTGACCTTTATTTTTTTTGTAGTCGTTGGGTCATTAAATTCCTTGACCATTGGTTAAAAGGGCTTTTATTTCAAAAATAATGGAGTTTACCTTATTTATGAAAGACTTGAATTTTATAATGATTTTATAATTTTATTTTATGTTTTGAAATTATGTCTTTAAATGATATAGTTTTAAAATAAAACAATACTTTTATGAACTTATTTGTTTTCACAAACCCTAGTGCTTATATAGTTCAATACCTAATAAATTAAAATATCTTTTAAATAATGTGATTCCTAATGGGGATATTTTATAAGTAGAAAACCAATATACCTTTAATTAAGTATTTTGAGGATGTATTTTTGGTAATGCTTTAAAATCCCTAATGTAATATTTTAATTAAATGAAACCATGTTTTCAACTTAGAAGTATTTTATGTTTGGAACTATGAACCCTAATTTCATGAAACCATTAAAATTTTGGATGGTCGATAGGAAATTATTAATGTTATCATTAATTATTTTAACTTACGTTTATAGATACTTATGGTTTAAAAAAATAATAACATATATGATTAAATGAATGTGCATTATATTTTCAAATATAAGTGTTTTATCTTTTCTGATAAAAATTTTAAGGGGACCAGCCAACCGAGGGCAGCCTTAAGGCCAATCCCTCAAGGTCTGGGCCAGTCCCCTAGACACCCCAGGTGGCGACCAGGGGTGTCTCAAGTACGCGCTGAGGATAGCCTGAGCATAGCTCGCGCTAGGTGTCGGCGCACACACACAATCCCATGTATAAGGCATGTGGTGCGCAGGGTGTGAGGGTGGGCCGCAGCCCGCAAGGGGCTCGTGTATAAGGCCCTGGGAGTGTGTTCTTGTGTTATTGGCATAAGACTAGAGCACGGAGGTTTATAAGCCTCACCCAAAACGCGGTTCGTTTCTATGTGGGATCAGGTTTTTCGGCTGAAACAAGATCTCGACTGTTGGATCTCTCAGCATGTAATCTTGACCGTCAAAACCGATCCTGATTTCAACCCTCATCCACCATGGTATAACACCACGTTTTTTAGAACCGTCCGATCCTTTTAGATCTAATCCCAGCTGTTCAAAGTTTTTAAATGCCTCTTTGTTTCCGAGATGTCCGATCAAGATCTGGACTTAATCTCAGTCGTCCTTTCTTTTTAAATACCCAAATCATATTCTGCTTTATATCGGCCATTCGATCCAACAAAGAAAGATCTGGGCCATCTGTTTTCTTCGAACTTCTTTCTCCCACGTTTTCCTTTTTCTTCCTCGCGCATGTCGCGCACCAGTGACCTATTCCCCGTTTTTCTTTGACTAGGCTGACAGTAGACCTTTATTTTCTTTTCTTCTTTCCACGGGGTTGGTACCGCTTGTTTAATTCTCGGCCTCAGATCCCTTCGACGTTGTTTCACAAGTAGGTCAGATTTCACTTTTATATTTAAGCCTCAGGTTTCACCAAACCAAGGCACGGCTCCATTGTGATTTGCTCCCCAGAGTTTCTGACTAGTCGCGATGACTTCACGTGTCCCTGTTCTCCCCTCCAATGCGAATTAAATCAGTAGGGTAAGGGTTTACATTAAATTTTCGGTTTTTACAAAACCTATAATATTTTTTTTGTATATACAGTTTTGTAAAATTATATATATATATATATGTATGTATATACCATTCCGTTTAATATTAAATGTTCTAAATGCAGATTATAGGAGTTTTGGTTTCTGTATAAGGGAAACATGTGGTCTTTTTTTTCTTCAGTTTCGGTGAATATATATATATACACACTTTGTATATATATATATATATAAGACCATAAGCACCGTTTCATTCCTGTTTTCCTCATCTTGCATGGAGGATTGAACTAGAGTAAGGGAACACTACTTTTCCTCATTGATTCTTTTTTTTGTTCCGGTGGATACATGTATGTATATATATAATGGGTGAGGTATAAATTTTATTTCGGATAACAAAATAGTTTCTCCAATGGAAAGTTATCATTTATCAGCGTTTTTGTCAATTCGTTTGTTTTTGTGAAAACTTGTAGCGTGAATCCCTTAAACATTTACATGTGTATAAACATATATATTCATACTTACGAATTGACTTTGTTGTAAGAAAAAGTGATTTTATGCCAAAAAGGGTATTGTGAAAAACATGTTTACATTCATATTTCATGTGTAAGAACCCCATTCAGCCTCACCAAACTTTAGTTATGTTTAAAGTAAGTATAAGTTGAGAAATATTGTTGAGTATAGCTTAATTTGGTAAACCCATACATATATGTATATACACCTAAATTTATATATTGGTGTATATAACTTTGTATCAATATATTTTCTTCGAATTCATGTTCTTAAAAAAATGTCTTAAAAGGATTTCAAAGCTTTTCAAAGGAAAGATCTTAATATTTAGAGTGAAAATTAGTTTTACATAACTATATATATATTTATATAGTTTGTATATATATATATATACGACTTCCAAATATAAACCTATTTGCACACCAAGTATTCTTAACTATATAAATATACGTATATTCGCATAGATTTAAATAAACATCCACAATGCCCATTTATCAGCATGTATTTTAAGTACGAGTGACCTTGTTTCTAACTTTGGATTGTGATGTTTGAAGTGTTTAAGTGTTTATGTTCATTTTAAGGTTTCCATTAAGCCCATGGTTTCAATTGCTAAGTTAATATCTAATGTCTATGGATTTTTATTACTTATGAGTTAGCTTTATCACCGCACAAGTTAAAGGATAAAGGATTAATGACTGTATTGTTCTTCCTTGGCTATGAAAATGCATGTAAAAAGGGATTATGAGTAATGAATGTAAGAATGAGACCCTGTGAATATAAGACCACGTCAAATATGTGAGGGATGTATTGGACTTAAATGATTATGGATGGGTGCGTCGGGAATTATACAGTGCTCTAATTCATTGGGTAGAAGATGAGTCTCATGAGACGTTATGTGCGACGGCCTTGGCGGTTAGCCTTGGATTAAGCTTCTATGTAAATGGGGTAGGTGGTTATCCTTGACCCGTATTAAGTTATGTTTTAAGGTCATGACACAAGTTCTTGACAAAGTCTGGCATTATACATTCCCTCCTTATCTGATGATAAATGATCAACCAGGGGATGGTTCAATTAATAGGATATCCCCTAGCTAGAAAATCCCTTTGACTATGAGAATGAGATTATGAGGTATGAACTTTAGTACAGGTGGTAAATCATGATATGAATGTTTTCCCTGTTTACACACAGTCTTTTGGAGCTGAAGTAATTTAGTTGTGAAATATTCATCATCTATTCTTCACATGCTTGTGCTCTCTGATGTATGTCTTTTTTGAGGTTTGTTTTAAGAAAGTATTTATTTCTTATGTAAGTGGTTTCAAGAATGTAGTATTTACATGTTTTAAGAAAGACAATGCCCCTTCTTTTTCAACGAAGTGTTTTATCGCTTTCAAAATGACTGTCTTGAAAAAGAAATTACTTTTAACATTTTAAAACCCCTTACTGGGCATACTTTCTCACCCTGTGTTTTTGTTTTAAAAAATTTCAGGCATGGGTTTTTACTAAGGATTTTTTCAAAAGTAGCTGGTTTCCTAGAATCATGAGCCTCGTGATCCTCTATAATAATGGGACATGATGTATTATTGTAAATTTTTGTAATAAGTTTTTTTAGTACATCATGCCTCATGGGCATCGGCACGGGGCATTCGGAGGTCGGGTCCTTACATTGGGTCGTTATAATCTTCCCCCCTTAAAAAAATTTTCCCTCGAAATTTCCTTTTCCCACACTAAAACAGATGTGGGTAACTATGCTTCATCACTTCCTCTTATTCCCATTTTGCTTCTTCAAACATGTGGTTTCTCCACAACACCTTGATGAGGGGCCTTGTCTTATTTCGTAGAACTTTTTTCTACGATCTAAGATATTTATCGGCATCTCTTCATAGGAGAGGTAATTATACAATGGTATCACCTCTGGATTAGGTACATGCAATGGGTTAGGTATGTACTTACTCAAGAGTGACACATGAAAAACATAATGTACTTGAGATAGGTTCAGTGGGAGTGCTAGTCGATAGGCCACTGCTCTAATGCGATCAAGGATCTCAAAAGGGACTATGTACCTTGGACTAAGCTTTCCATTCTTCCCAAATTTCATAACCCTCTTTCATGGCAATATACGGTGGAATACCGTGTATCTGACATCAAAATCTAGGTCTCATCGATGATTATCAGCATAGATCTTTTTTTAACTCTAAGCAACTTTAATGTGTTGTTGTATGGTCTTAACCTTCTCCATCATTTCTTTAACCATTTTTGGACCTATGTGTTTTCTCTCCCTAACTTCATCCTAACATTTCTGTGTTCTTCACCTCTTCCTATATTGGTCTTCATAAGGATCCATTTGGATTCTTGAGTGGAAATTTTTATTGTATGAGAACTCAATAAGAATAATATGTTGATCTCATCCTCCTTTGAAGTACATTGATCACGCTCTCAACATGTCCTCAAGTGTTTTGATAGTCTACTCAGATTGACCATCATTTTAAGGATGATAAGTCGTACTGAAGTTCATCTCAGTATACAAAGCATGTTGAAGACTCTTCCAAAACATAAAGGTGAATCTTTGATCTTGATCAGTTACAATAGATATTGGTACTCCATGGATCCTTACCACGTCTCTGATGTATATCCATTCTAGTTGATCTAGTTAGAAATCCTCAAAAATTGCAATGAAGTGTGCCATCTTTGTTAGACGATCCACAATAACCCAGATAGCATTGTTTCCTTTGGATGTCTTCAGAAGTCTGGTGATAAATTCCATGGTGATGTTCTCCCATTTCCATGCTGATATGGGTAATGGTTACATCATCCCCTTAGACTTCTGCCTCTCAGCCTTCACTTGCTGACATACTAGGCACTTTCATGTATACTCCGTGATCTCCTTCTTCATGTTATCCCACCAATAATTCTCTTAGATATCTCGAAACATCTTTCTGTTTCTTGGGTTATTGGAGAAATTTGAACTTTGTGCATCATCCAAAAGTTCCTTCTTTAACTCCGGATTTGATGGAACACATAGTTTTGACCCAAATCTCACAATTCCTTCTTCATTAACATTGAACTCCAAGGATTTCCTTTTTTTGATAGTTTCCACCTTCTTTTGAATTCCCACATCATCCTTTTGATCATCCATTAACCTTTCCAAAAGAGACGGTTGAGAAATAATTTGTGAAAAGATTGATGATTTTCCCTTCTTTATGATTCCCATGTTAATCTTCACTAAATCTAATAAGATTGGATCCATTTCAATTCTCATCAATGATAGAATCACTGGGTCCTTTCTACTTAAAGCATTTTCCACCATGTTCTCTTTCCTAGGGTGGAAATGGATTGAGTAGTCATAGTCTTTGATCAGCTCTAACCATCTTTGTTGGTGCATGTTCAACTCTTTCTGTGTGAATATATACTCGAGGGTTTTGTGGTTTGTATATTTTTCACACTTCTCCCCAAAGAGGTAATGCCGCCAAATTTTTAACACAAAGATCGTTACAGCAAACTATAGATCATATGTTGGATAGTTTTTTCTCATAAAATTTCAATTACCTTGAAGCATATACAATGACTTTGACATTTTTCATCAACAAACAACTAAATCCCTTCTTCGAAGAATCACTAAATACCACAAAAATTTTTCCACGTGTGGGTAGTATGATCACGAGTGCAGTGATAATCTTTCTTTTCAACTACTTGAAGATTTATTTTTATTCTTCACTCCAAGAAAACTTTACTCCCTTCGGAGTTATCTTGTTAAAAGGGTTTGAAAATCATGATAAATTTCTCACAAATCGGTGATAATATCCAACTAACCCCAGGATGCTACAGATTTCCATTACTGATGTTGGCCTTGACCATCCCTCTATTGTAGTTTTCTTGTGGGGATCCAATGATATCCCATTGCTTGTGATGATATGACTCAATAATGACACCTCCTTCAACCAAAACTCACACTTTCTGTACTTTACATAGAGCTTCTCATTTCGCAAGGTATCTAGTACAATACTTAGATGCTCCCAATTCTTCTACTTGGTTTTGGAGTATATTAGAATATCATCTATAATGACTACCACAAATTTTTTGAGGTAATATATAATGACTCTATACATAAAGTACATGATTATTGATGTAGAATTAGTGAGTCTGAAAGACATTACTATGAATTCATAGTTCTTGTACCTTGTACGAAAAGAAGTCTTGAGGATATCCTCCTTCTTCACCCTTACTTGGCAATATACCTACTACAAATCCACCTTGGAGAAGTATTGTGCCCCACGTAGCTGATTGAACAAGTCATCAATTTGGGGTGGAGGATACTTGTTCTTTATTGTGATTTTTTTGAGCTAACGATAATCAATGCAAAGGCGCATTGAACCATCCTTCTTCTGGATGAATAGGACTGGAGCACTAAATGGTGAAGCACTTGGGCATATAAACCCTTTATCTAGATCCTCCTGTAGTTGTTTCTTCAACTTCTCAAGATCCAAAACAGCCATTATATATGGAGTCTTGGATATTGTCAATGCCCCAAGTATAAGATCAATTAATAATTCAATATATATTCTTGGAGGAAGACCACGCAATTCATTGGGAAACACTTCAGTGAATTCTCTCACAATAGGCATGTCTTCAATGACATTTTATTCCTTAGACTCAATAATCTGATCCAAATATTTATTCTCAAAGGGTAGTAATATCCACTCTTGATATGATGGTGCTAAAGAAGATTCATCTTCCTCCTTTCACTTGTACCAAATCAAGGGTCGATTTTCTATATGAAGAGTGATTTCCCTCTCACAACAATTTATGTTGGCTCTATATAAGGGAAGTAAATCCATGCAGATAATTGCATCAAATTCCACTATAGGGAGTATGATTAGGTTCTTCAAAATTCATTCCATAGATTATGATAGTGGAGGAGTTATACTCATGGGATGCGATGATTTCCCCATTTTTCGTACTCACTAACATCTTTACTTCCTTGATTTACGGTGGTGTTGGGATTGTTTTACTAAACTTTTGGGATATAAAAAAATGAGTAGAACCAGAATTAAAAAGTTTGTTCTCCATTATTTAATTAATAACTAGTGTACCTATCACCACTTCTTTTTCAGGGTTCACTTCGGCGGTATTGATGGAAAAAATCTCACCCATACTACCTTGGAGGTTGTTGGTTGCCTCTGAAACCCCATATATTAGGGCACTGATTTTTAAGGTGTCTTGGTTCTTTGTAGCTAAATAAATGAACAATTCATTGAGAGTTGAATGGAGCATTCTTCTCCTCTATCGCAGCAGGGGTTTTTCTTATCGTCAGTTAATGGCTAGGTGCCCTTCTCTTCCACACCTAAAGCATTTCCTCATCCCCTTCAGGCAATTTCTGGGGTGCTTCTTTCCCCACCTTTGTCAAGTGGGGTGATGTATTTTCTTAGCATCATTGGATTTATCCATCAGACCACTAGAATTAAATTCCACCTTATGCTTCTTATCCCCATGATACCCCTGATATTTTCCGATCTCCATCTGGACCTTGAGGGAACATCGAACAATTTTCTCATAGCTATCAAAGTCCCAGATCTCCAGGGATTTCCATAGGCTAGGTTTCAGCCCACCAAAGAAGTGGTCAACCTTGCATTCAGGGGTAACGACAAAGCCAGACGCATATCATGAAATCTTTGTGAAGTTTTCCTTGTATTCTTTGAGGCATTCTTCATCGTTTTTCTTAAGGGAAAGGAATTCCATTTCCATCTTAAGTTATAGGGTTTGAGGAAATTATTTGTCAAAAAACATTTTCTGAAAATCCTTCAATTCCAACACCTCCATCTCCTCCTTAGGCTTTGTATTTTTTATCAATTTCCACCATTGATAAGCTTCACCCTCCATACAATAATCAGCCAGTATAACCTTCTCTTGTTCATAACATTAAAGGATAGAGAAGATCTTTTCAATGGATTTGATCCATTGTTCTGTGATTGAGGGATCGGATGATCCATTAAAAGTAGGAGGTCTTTGTCTCATGAATCTCTCTATTTCAACTTATTCTTTCTTAGGGGGGGTTGAATTTTCCTCTTGAACCATGTTTCTATTAAAAGATTTATTTAATTGAGAGAGTATCTTGATAATGTTTGTGATTACTGCTCCCATTGGATTGGGAATATTATTAGAACAGTCATCAATTTGATCTTCACATCGGTTGTTAGCACGAGTCCTCCTCGTACTGGCCACTAGCTGGAATAAAAGGAAAGTTAGGTATAACACATAAAGGGTAATCCAAGGACAAAAACGAATGAATTATAAATAACTTTTATTTCCTTAACTTATGAATCTATAGGATTCAATATATGTTATCTATGGTCTACTTCCCAATATATATTCATAGGGGAATTTTTTATTCCATTAACAACAGTTCATTCTAATCTTGTGAATTTACCAAAGAATATCCCTCGGGAGTGTCGTAACCAAGAGTGCAGTAAGGCCCATTGTTGTGTACCAGGATATATTGGGTCATGCCTAAAACTCCTTTTCGAAGTTTTCACTCCTAGGTACATCTGTGCTAGAGCCACCTCTACTTGATCATATCTAGACAGGGATTTATTTTCTTGATAAACCAATTTCTCAATACTCACCAAAATTTAGTTATGTTTTTATTATACTTATTCTTATCTCTAAGGATTCACTAGGGTTTTCTAATCCTAATCCCAAAAATAACTAAACCTATCCTCTGATACAAACTATAATGAACCTTCTCTTTATTCCACTTAAACATAATTTATTACATAAAACCTTCACTTGATACAAAATAGAAGATTGAGAGTTATAATGTCTTTGGGAATTAGGAACATTACATAACAACTTAAAACATAAAATTCAATATCTTATTGAAAACTTCTTTTACATGACCACACCATTCCTTCATACATAGCATTGCATGGGATAACCTGAGGACATGCATAATAAAAGGGGGAGATATAAAGCACAGTAAGGGAGTAAACAAGTCATAACATGAATAATATATTACATGTTAGTAAATTTTCATATCAATAGAGAACAATATAAATATGATCATAAATGCATGATATAGGATGATTATCATAACATGGAAATGTGGAAACAACATTTAACATGATTTTAGAATGATCCAAGGCTCATTGCACATGGCGCATGAGTAAAACCTCATTGAACTTGAATTAGAATGAGTAAACTCTCATTTAACTTGATTTATCATGATACTAATCTTTTCCCAATGCATTGGAATGCTATTCGGGCGCACCCTTCTAAAACATTTTATTTCATGCATAAGTGTGACACATGGATCATACAACCTGGAATCATTAAAGATCATCATTTATTCCATGATAAAGGAATGTGTAATTAAAACATGAAGCTTTATAATAAACAAGTAAGAGTTCATAAAGGTTAATACCCTTGATATAGAAATGGGCATGGTATTCACGACAAAATGATTTTTGCTTCAAAAATTGTGGTTCAATTTCGGCAGCATAACGGTATGACATAAGAATTCATAAAAATGGTTGATGAGAGAGAAAGGGGTGTCTCATAATATGTATATGAAATTTACAGTAATGGGTCATATATATACATGTACCAACATATGAAATAGAATTTAAATTCATATTACAAAATAATTTCTTGAATGTAAATGAGAATAGAGAAAGTCCTTATGAAATTTTGGCATTGTAACAGGTGTACATAGAAGGCATTAATGATAGAGAAAGGGGTATCTAATCATTCCAACATAAATAGGGAAGTATGTGGGAGTTGTGAAATCATACCCCAACATTTTTAATTCAAAATAAAAGGGCATAACAACATAATGAAATTTGGAAAAAAATGAGAAAGGAAGAAATCTCACTACTGGAAATCTGACCTTTCCCAACACTTATATACCAACGGTTTGTAAAAACTGTTGGTATAGATCCCCTTTCCCAATGGTTTGGCCAAACCGTTGGGAAATCCCACATTGAGGTCACTTTTCCCAATGGTTTTCCAAAACCGTTGGGAAAGGGTATGGATTTCCCAACGGTTTGGCCAAACTGTTGGGAAAAGTCCACTTTGTGGCCACCTTTCCCAACAATTTGGCCAAACCGTTGGGAAAGGGTATGCCTTTCCCAATGTTTTGGCCAAACTGTTGGGAAAAGTATACTTTGAGGCCACTTTTCCCAATGGTTTGAACAAACCATTGGGAAAATGTGTACCTATCCCAACGGTTTGTCCAAACCGTTGGGAAAAGTGGCACATATATGAACGTCACTCCCAAACTCAAAGGACCTATACCAACAGTTGTCAAAACCGTTGGTATAGGTACTTTGAGTTTTTATCGAATCTTCTTACTGAGAACATTATATAAATAAAAATTTAAAATAATTATGATAATACATATATATATTTATGAAATTATGTTCACAAAAGTCATGTTAGGTTAGTGGTTAGGTCGTTCACTGATAAATTAGAGGTCTTGGGATCAAATCCCACTGAATGTTTTTTTTTGAAATACATATACCAACGGTTTTATGGAACTGTTGGTAAAGATTTTGGTAAAACTTATACCAACGGTTCAACCAAACCATTGGTATAGGTTAATGTAACTAACCTATCCCAACGGTTCTACATATACCATTGGGAAATATTTTTCCCAACGGCTTACTTCCCTATGGTTGGCAGAACTGTTGGTATAAGATATACCAACGGTTCTGCAGCCTATCCCAACAGTTATGAACCGTTGGAAAATATACTATTTCCCGTAGTGTCTCTTACTTGGAAGTGTGATCCCAAAGACATGAGAGAGGCTTGAGATAGGATTATTGGGTGCTTGGGGTACCTTGGGAGGACTTTAGAGAGAGGATGGTAGAGGTTGGTTGAGATCCAAAGGCTTTGAGTGAAGAGGAAGTGGGAGCTTGGGTGGGTTTATATAGGAAAGGGGAGGTAATTCTTTATTATTTAGGATTTGGCCACTACACATTAAACTAAACAAAACCACAAACCAACCCATGGTTTTTTCCCATAGTTTTTTCCAAAGTGGATTGGACAAAATTATTTTATAAGGAAAATTTCCAAACTTCTTAAAATATTAGGCTTGCTTATGTAGAGGTGAGTCGCACTCTCAAGGAAACCAATTTAAAAAGATAAAATATTTTTTATATCTTGGAGGATCCACAAAAGATTTTTAAAATAAATCAAACAAACCTAAAATCACATTATTTTAATGTTAAATATATATTTTCTGAACATAATATTTATATAATTTTATTAAATCACTATTGGGTCATTATGATGTCATAAAACATATTATATATTTAAACGATATTTAATTTTTACCCAAAAATTCGACTATCACAGAAAATTATGAAAAAATTATTGTTGGATACTTTAGATGTCCTGATTCCAAAAAAATAATATTCATTTTATCTAAATAATTTTCTAAATATGTAAAATTTTACTTTTAAAATAAAAACTGACATTTATCGAAAATTCATGGGTTTTGACAAAAATGGCTTTCAAACCTTTATAAAATTTATAATTGTATTCATAAAATTATACAATCATTAATTTGAAATAAAAATTAATTTAACAATAATATTTTATCAAAATATTATTTAATTCAAAAAAATCCATTAATTCATTAAAATAGATTTCTTAATTAACTAAAAATATTATTTGTGCTTTATAAACTATTTACAAAGTAACAATAATAAAATAAATGTATACTATTTATTCTATACAAAAATAATATACATAATGATAGTACTATGGTCTAGTTACATAACCCCTTATAACACCCGCATAAGACTAAAGGTTAAGGTGTGTGATGGTGACTAACTCTTGGGGTGGCTCGGATAACATCGCTCGGGTGGTAATCTCTATCAACTTACACTTCTCCTGTAGGCGGTTCTGTTCGAGCTTAATGTGTTGAAGCTCGGCTCGGGCTTGGTCAAGAGCAAAGCCCAATGATGCCACCTCCTTTCTGAACTCTGAAAAATGGGCTTCGTATATAGAAATTCTACTATATGAGGACATCGCTTCTTTTGTCTGAGTAAATTGGATTTTATAAAGACCTATATTTATACTAATCATGTGATCACTATTTAACGTCTATATTAGCAATGTTCAGAATTATTAATGGTATTTTAGAATCCAAAAACATAAAACCAAGAAAGTGAATATGCTATATAACCATCTTACATAATAATACATTTAATTAGATCAATAAGAACTTTCATTAATAAAAGTTTGGGTAGTTACCCACATCTTGGTTCAAAGAGGGTGATACTAGTTTAAGGTTGTGGGGATAAGACAAAAAGGTGTTTACATTTTATGTTTGTGGAGCATGGACCACCATACATTGGTCTTGTTTGTGAGGATTAATCCAAAAGCTGATACCATTTTAATTTTAGTGATTGTAACGCCCTTATATTCATGTAAGTATCCCTTTATTTATGTTTATTTAGTATGTAAAGAGTTTGGGTGATGTTTGGAAGGGTTTATAGGACTTTTGGGAATTTTGTGGGGATTTTTGGAGGTACATGGTTTGATCATGGTTAATAGAAATCATGATATTCCTACAAAAAACCATCCAAAGTGAGGCAGTGTGAACTGGGTAAGCACACAGTTAGATTTACATTTTGTCCAAACCATTCAACCACCTAGGAGAAACTATGAATTTGGGGATAAATAAATTTTCTTGATAAGCACATGATTTTCCTAACCATGTTCCATAACCATACACAAAAAAATAGATCCAAAAATTTTGGATCTAATTTGATTTTTCTTCTTAATGGCATGTTTTTTCCACTATGTTGACACTAACATGAATTGATATCTTTACAAAGGCTGTAGAGATAATTCCTCTTTATCTGGGAGCAATACATTGGTGTTTCATGGTTAATTAAAGCATATATTCCTTAGTAATTCTATATTATTCATTGTTTTTACTTAGATTCTTATTCTTCCCACTCTTTTAATGACAGATCCTATATGTTGGGGATGGATATAAGTTTTTTGATTCCAATATTGTTGAGATACAGTTGTTTTGATGTTAGGTAACAAGATATAATTAGGGTTATTGGAGTTTCAACCTAGTTTCATTGTAAATGGTGATGTTCTTCATTTTCTCCATAGTTTCTGAGGTAGGTGGCTTCACTCTCATCTCCTATTATTATAAAATAAAGTATTAGTTTCAAATTGTTTAAATTTATAGAAATTTAATGTAAAATTTATGTGAAAATCATGGTATAAATCCTCTTTAGTTATGGTTTGTGTGATTGTGTAATTTGGTTGTTGTGACAAGTACTTTGGTTCATGATTTTAAAATAATGTATTAAAATAGGGATTGGTTTTAATTTATATAAATGGATTGATTGAATTTTTTCTAATAAAATGGGTGTTTTATTGAAATGGGTTGAAATGGTAAATTTGGAAATGGTTTTTGGAATAGTGGTTGGTGTTTGTTCATGTGCATTGGGATAGATAAGGGTATGAAATTTCCCCCATCAAAAGTGGGTTGGATAAGGGTTTGAAATTTCTCCCATCAAAATGGTTCACCAAGTGATGGATTTATGAAAGGATGAATCAAAACTCATGAGTATAGGGAGGTACATGTTGGATGTTTGAATATGTGGAATGTAATGGATGAAACCAAAATGGAAGGTTATGAAATGATTTTAATGTTATTTGGTTTCTTTCCTCCAAAATGGATTTGGTTTGGGAAAAACTATTTGGTATGGAAATTGTTTTATATTCTAATATAAACTATTTTATATTTTTTTATATAATTTTTTTATATAAATTGTTTTATATAAATATTATAACATGTTTTATCCTAGTGACGTGAGTAGAGAAGTCATTTGTGGAAATCCTACAGAGTTTCATTACTCACCCTGTGCTTAGGCTCTTTGGTGCATTTGAAAATATTTTTTATCAATACATAGGTAAATTCAAAGAATCTCATTTTTTTAGTGACACATAATGATACTTTGGGCTGTATTGTAGAGTTGGATCTTGGAGCATCTTTCCAGTTGTGGTGTTGCTGGCTTTGGAGTCTTTGAAATTTGTTGGTTTTTCCTTCTTCTTTATACTCTGATATTGGTTTTGGGTTTTTTCATTTTTAATCTAATATAGTGTATAGTTATATTTTAGTTATTATTAGTTTTTTATTACATTGAGTTTTATTACATTGTGTTCATGCATCATATAGTAGTTGTTTAGTGGTGTTTACCATGGTTATTTTTAATATTTTAAAAAGGGTGAATCGTCCCCCAACTATTAATGAATACCTTGGAATTTATTTCCATCCTTTGGTGTCTTGTTGATATCACATAAGTCCTTGTAGAAATTTTGAATCATATAAATCTAATGGGGAGGGGTGGTATGTTACAAATGGTATTGGGTTTGGTTGGATCAACATTCATTTTGGGATAAGTGGTATTAGTTTGTTCGATCCTTGGGTATTAATTGTGTTAGTCTTGGAGTTGGAAATTCATTCTGGTCTAGTACTTGAGTTATATTAGTATAAATGAGTATGATATTTTGGAATTGAAATTTAGAAAATAAAGAGGGATAGCTAAGATATTTATGTTGAACTTCAAGTACCAGGGAGTCTGCGTACATGAGTGTTTTGATACAATTCTAAGAATTGTAACCATATTATCATGAGTTTATCCAATGATAAGAGTAATAAATCCATTATATAAATGAATCCCTAATATTGGTGAATATTTCATTTTGATTAATGATTTATTATTTGGTTAAAAAGTTTTCATTTTTGAAAAGTGTTAAAATAGTCGAATGTGATATTTTGAAAAATGTAAGATATGGGTATTTTGAAAATGGTTTGAATTTCAAAAGAATGGTGGAATTTTTTAAAAATGGGTTAAAATGGAAAGTGTTGAATTTTGGAAATCCTTGTTGTGATAGTATTTATGTGGAAATTTTTAAATTTTTAATACTTCAGTTTTTAGAGAGTGAAACTTGTGGTGGTTGTTGTGTTTATATAATTGGAATCTGGTAGGTGTCATAGAAACCAATCAGAATAAGTGATTGAGAATGTTCAAGCACCTAAGCCATTGGTGAAGCAATAGCTGGTTCAAAGTATAGTACAAGATTTTCATGACGTGGATATAATTACCTATAGGGATGAACCAATTCAATTGGATCATTATTTTCAGTTCTAGAAGAATAACCCACCCATCATTCATAGTGATTCATAACTAGAGAAGGCCAAGGTGTGGATGGATAGGATGAATCAAATCTTTGGTTTCCTAGGCACACCAATATATATGAAATTCAAGTTAAAAATTTATATGATGTGGGATCTTTCACTCTAGTTGTGGTATTTATAAATTCATGCTAAATTAGACCAAGGCATTTCATGGGAGGATTTTGAAGAATTTTTCAAAAAACAATTATATACTCATATGTTCAAGATTACTAGAATGATGGAATTTTTTTGTTTGAAGTAAGAGAATCTCTTAGTGATAGAGTATGAAGCTAAATTTATTAATTTAGTCTTATTTTCACCCAAAGTTGTTTCTAGTGCATCCTTGAAGGCACACATTTTTTATTCGAGGATAAGGAAAGATATTCGCATGAAGATTTTCATGATTTATATAATAGATTATACAAAGACGGTCAATAGATAGATAGTGGTAGAAAGATATATCTCAGGAACCATGGGTGGAGGGATCAAGTTGATAATTATGTGAAGTGGGGGGAACTCTATTTTTGGGAATAAGTAGAATAGGTACACCTATTTCTAAGGTAGTGGAATGACTCAGAATTAGATTATTAGATCGGTGAATCTTCCTCTTAATCCTAATAGAAAACCTGGATATTTTTAGTGTGGGTATTTTTATCACATGAATCAATATTGTACGAAACCACCTAGAGGATTCCACAATTCCACATATATTGGGGCATCTTCAATGTTGTTTTCATATCGCTCCAAGGTCATATGTTCAAAATACATCTCATGTTTTGCAGGCATCACATTCTTTGACGAGATGAGGTAAACATAATAACTATTATCAGTATAACCGAACTACCCATGGTGACTCTATGAATACCATGACTCCTTAGAAAAGGAAATCTCAATAAGGAAATAAAGAACAAATCTTAATGAGTAAGAAAATTTATAGAGTTGATCAGGTTATTGTGGATGATTAATCTAGACCATCGATGGTGAGAGGTATGATTATTTTGAATTATACCCTTATGCAAGATTTGTTTGATATGGGTGAATCTCATTACTTTATTTCTTCTCATACAGTTGATCTTATGGGTTTTCATGTTGAGATGATACCTTCTATTTTGAAACATCAAAATCATCTTAGTCAACAAGAATTTCAATCATTTATGTGAAAATCATGTTCTATAACTATTGATGGAGTAGAGATGATATGGAATTTATCTATTCTTGAGATTCATTTCTATGACATAATCATGGGTATAGATTTTTTTTAACAATTTTCAAGGTTCTCATTGACTGTTATACCTAAAGGGTTTGTTTAACAATAAATTATGGCATCGAAAATCTCTTTTAAAGATATCAAAATGTAAATTCATATGAAAAAGGATTGTTGGCTCTAGAAATTGGAATGATCTCATACCAGTTTTTAGTGTTTACTTTGGAATCGATGGATGACATTAGGAGTAACAGTTTTCTAGTAGTTTTTGATTACTTTTTGGGTGTGTTTTTTGAAAATTTATCAGGGTTTTCACCCACAAGATAAGTATATTTTATGATTGATCTCTTATAGGGTATTAATACTATCTAACTTATATCTTATTAGATGTTATATATAGAAATAATGGAAATGAAAGTATAGTTGGAAGGGCTGGAAAGAAAGGGTTCATTCAGCCTAGCCCGTCTCTATGGGTAGCACTAGCCTTGTTTGTGAAAAAGGTGTATGGAAATCTTCAATTGTGTGTAGATTATCATAAGATTAACCAAGTTATGATAAAGAATAGGTACCCACTTCCACACATTGATGATATATTCAATCAGTTTAGGGGATCCCAATGGCTCTCTAAAATTGACATACATTTAGGATATCATCAATTGCAGGTTTGGACGGAGGATATTACAAAAATATCCTTTAAGAGTAGATATAGCCATTACGAGTATGTAGTAATGTCTTTCAGTCTTATGAATTCACTGGAAATATTTTTGGAAGTGATGAATATTATATTTCAAAGGTATCTAGATTTTTTTTGGTAGTGTTTTTGGATGAAATATTAGTGTATTCAAGGACAAGGGATGACCATGATCAACAATTGAAAATTATGTTGAGAATCTTGAGGGATCGTCATATGTATGAAAAATTATCAAAGTGTGACTTTTGGATAAAAGGGGTAAATTTTCATGGACATGTAATCCTTGAAAGAGGTATTTTTGTGGATATAGAAAAGATAAGATCTGTTATCTCTTGGAAACTACCAAATAATTTCTTTGAGATATGTAGTTTCCTTTGATTGGTTAGTTATTATCGATGCTTTATTTGTGAATTTTCACAATTGGATTCAACTATTATTTCTTTAAAATGTAAAGGTGTTCCATTCTAATGGAATAAGTAATATTAGACATATTTCTAAGATCTTAAGGTTTTCCATACATCAGCACCAATATAGGTTTTTCTGGAATTATGGCAGGGTTACGTGGTGTGTTGTGATACTTCAAGATCTTGGATGGGATGTGTTCTTAAGAAGATATTTTATTTTATTTCTTATAGAACATTGTAGTTATAGTTTCATGAGAATAACTACCAAACACATGATTTGGAGTTAGATATTGTGGTCCATTATTTAAAAACATGGCATCATTACCTTATTTTTGAGAAATTTACAGTGTTTATGAATCATATAATCTTGAAACATATTTTCTCACTTATAAATTTTGAACTAATGCAAATAATATGGATAGAGTGTCTCCAAATTTTTTACTTTGAATTGATGTATACACCGAGTAAAGGAAATTTGGTGGTAGATGCATTAATCAAAAATCCACATGGTCGTTTGGAAAAACAAGCTTTAGATTAGTGGAAGTTGATGTTTGTGATAGCCGACATGGACTAGGATTGTGAAGAATGAGGTAGCATTTTGGTTTTATTTCTCGTTACTTTGGTTTCTAATTTGGTGAATATAATTAAATAGGAATATACATCCTATTTAGAATGTGTTTTGATAAGTTCAAAACTCAATGGTGGTGATACCATTGGGAGATGGAAACTAGATGAGAGTTTAGTTTTGTGGTTTTGAGATTAGACGGTCATACATATGGTTTTTTAAGGAATAACTTCTTTATGAATACCACTATTTGAGATGGTATGTTCGTCCTAAAATATAAAAGAAAAGATAATTGGCTGAGTTTATGATGACATTCCTCACATGTCATCTGGTTATGTATAGCACTAGTGACCCGTGGGTATCTAGTAGTATTTTCCTATTCTTTTTCTCAAATGGGGTGAAGGAGACATGGATTTTGTGACTGGACTCCCAAGGATGGTTCGGAAATATGATTCCATATAGTTGATACTGTATTGGCTTATAAAGTCAGATCATTTCATCCCAATTCATGAATCTCATATAGTAGAGGACTTTTCTAAAATCTATATCTAAGAAGTTGTAAATAATCATGGCATACTAGTTTGGATAGTATCACATAGGGATCTTGGGTTTATGTCTCATTTCTAGAAATCCCCACAGTAATCCCTTGGTACTTAGTTGACTGTGATTATGGCGTATCATCCTCAGACAGATGGACAATCTGAAAGGAAGATACAAGTGATAGAATACATGCTTAGGACTTGTGTAATAGATTCTGGTGGATCATGTGAGGATCAAATACTATTAATGTAGTTATCATATAATAAAAACTATCATTCCTTGATACATATGTATCCTTTTAAAGAATTTTATGGGTTTCTTGACGTTCTCCACTTTTTTGGGTGGAAATAGGTGAGACATCATTGGTTGAGTCAAGCCTTTTCCAAGAGACAACGAATAATATTCAGTTGATTATGAAAAGTATGGATATGGAATATATTCATTAGAAATTTTATGTGTATCATCATCAACAACTATTTTCATTCGAGGTGAGTGATCATGTTTTCTTTATAATCTCTCAAAGTATTGTGCATCGTCATTTTAATAAGTAGGGAATGTTTTATCCTCAATACATAGTCCCTTTTGAGATACCTAAATGGGTTGGTGAGACATAATATTAGTTGGATTTTCCATCACGGTTCATTGAATTATATAATGTGTTTCACGTATCTCAGTTAAAAAGTATCATTCAAGTCCTGACCATGTGATTTTATGGGATCATATTGACCTAGATCTGGATACTTTGTTGGTTCATATAATGATATGGATTTTGGATAGGTAATAGAAATTACTTCATGGTAAAAGAATCAGTCTAGTGTGGGTTTTATGGCAACATGGTCAGTCTCAAGATGAAAATAGTGAATGGTAGAAAGCAATGGTCCTGTAATGGACTGAGCTCTTTCATTTTAACGGTGGTATTCTACTTTCTTGGGATGGAAAGTCCAATGGTGGGGATAATTTAGAACCCCTGGTTTTAGTTAACTGACCCTTTCTTTTTTTGAGGTATTTAAAGTTTTTAGGTGATGTTTGGAGGGTTTGGGGGACTTTTGGGATATTTTTTGGGCTTTTCTGAACGTGCACGGTTTGATAGTGGTTAGTAGAAACCATGAAACTCCTACAGAAAACCGTGAAAAATCAGGTAGTAGGATCGTGGTAGGTTCATGGTTAGGTGAACGGTTTGGAAAAACCATGAGGCCACCTAGGAGAAATAGTGCTTTTGGGGAAAGAGTAACTTTCATGATTAGTACATGGCTTTCCTAACTGTGTTTCATAACCGTGAATGAAAAAAATTAGATCCAAAAAATTGTGCATCTAATTTGATTTTACTACTTAATATCTCATTTATACCCTAGGTCAACCCTAATATGAATTTCTCCCTTACTATAGGTTGTGGAGACCATTCTTCTTGATCTTGGTGAATCTTTTGGTGTTTCTTGGTGTATTGAAGCCCATATTCCTTGATAAGCCTCTATTCTTCATTTTTTTGTTAGATTCTTCTTCTTCACTCTCGTAGAATGATAGATCCAATATTTTGGGGATGGATCTATGTTTTATTATTCAAATATTTCTAATATATGGTTGTGTTGATGTTATGGAACAATATCTAAGTTAGGACTTTTGAGTTTCAACCCAGTTTTATTGAAGATCTGGTGTTATTCTACATTTTTGCCATAGTTTTTTAGGTAGTTGGCTTCACTCTCAACTCCTCTTACAAAAACATGATGTATTAGTTTAAAATTGTTTTAATAGATTGACATTAATTGTGAAATGTATGTGGAAATAAAGGTATAAACCCTCTTTAGTGATGGTTTTTGTAATTGTGGAATTTTTTTGTTGTGAAAAGTGATTTGGTTCATGATTTTTAAATGATGTTTCAAAATATGGATTGGTTTTCATTCATAGAAATGGTTTTATTGGGTTGTTTTCAATAAAAAATGGTTTATTTATTGAAATGGATTGAAAATTTGATTTGGAATTGTTTTTTGGAATAATGGTTGGTTTATGTTCATGTGTATTGGTATGGATAAAGATATGAAGTTTCCATTACAAAAGTGGTATAGGTAAGGATATTAACTTTCCACCATCAAAATGGTTCACCAAGTTATGGCTTGGTTAAAGTATGACTCCCCACTCAAGATTATAGGGAGTTCCAAGATTTCATTTATGGTTAGATGTGTGTATATGTGGAATGTAATGGATTATGTCAAAATTAAATGTTGTGAAATGATTGTAAAGTTGTTTGGTTAATTTCCATGGAAACGGATTTGGTTTGGAAAAAAATTGGTGTGGAAATTATTTTACATTCTGATATAAATTGTTTCAAATTTTTTTGTATTTATTTTTTAATATAAATTTTCTAACATGTTCTATCCTATTGGTGTGATTAGAGAATTAATTTGGGGATATCCTATTGCGTTTCATTAGTCAACCCCTGATTGGGAACTTTGGTGTGTTTGTAGATATTTTTTATCAAGATATAGATAAAGGAGAAGTATCTCACTTATTTAGTGAGGCATCGCGATACTTTGGGCTATATTTTGGAGTTGGATCTGGGAGAATTTTGGGAGCTTTGGAGTTGGTTTCTTTTGTGTCTTTTAGATTTTTTTTTTCTTCCACTTTATACTCTAATATTGTTTTTGTGTTTTTGCATTTGTACTCTGATATGGTTTATAGTTGTAGTTTGGTTATTATTATTTTGGTATTACATTGAGTTGTATTACATTGTGTTCATGCATCATATAGTTGTTGTTTGGTTGTGTTTACCTTAGTTAGTTGTTTTATTTTAAAAATGGATAATCATACCCCAACTTTTAGTTAATACCTTCACATTTAGTACCAGCCTTTAGTGTCTTGAAGATTCCAAGTAAGGCCTGTTAGAAATTTCTCCCCATATCAATCCAATAAGGAGGGTGAGATGTTATGGAGAGTGTGGATGAGTGGGTGTTCTAGGATAGTTTTCAAGGTGTGAAATACTATATGAACCTGATTTGAATGGAGGGAAAAAGAGGTACGGTGCTATAAAAATGTCTTCAAAATGGGATGAACACAATTTAAGGTCATGATTCTTAGACAATAGGGGTACCCTAATTGGGATAATTTTTTAACCTCAATAATGTGGTGGGAAATTCACCAAGATTCCTAAACCCATTTTAGTCATGCTTAGTGTGGAAAATAATGATTAGTGGTAGACCTCCCATGTCACATGAGAGAACATGATAGGTGAAAAAAAGAATTTGGCTCTGGAGGTTTCTCATAATATAGAGATTTTTATCCAATATGAAAGGATTCAAAAAAGGTAACATTGAAATAGTTAAAAATAAAAAATAATAGATGAGGGTGGAGAATAATTAAATCATGATTTTCAATATCTAAATCAAAAAATTTGGGTGATAAATGGGTGAAGGATGACTATTGAACATATCATCAAAATACAATTTCCACCACCTTATTTTTAGGAATGGGGAAAAAATAGGGTCAACCACTGGCCATGTTTGAGACATGTTACTTTTTGTGTTACAGTCAATAAATCCTATAGATAATATTCTCTAGATGGGAGGAAATCCAATTTTGTGTTGTTACATCGCTGAAGGGAGTCAGTTCAAACAAGAAAGGTTTTGAATATTCAAATCAATGAAGCCTCAAATTTTGAGGGTAGGAATTAAAGGATGTTTGGAGAGAGTTAAATACTATAGGTGGCACTCCATCATGCACTCAATCATATTGATAGTTTTTATTGGTGAACGAGATTTTAACCTATTCACAAGGGGAATCCTAAAATATTCCAGTAGCTGGGAGTGGGTTGAGACATCTAGGAATATCTAAATATCCCATAAAATGGGAATCAATTAACATGTAATTCTAAAAGTAAATGTTTTAGATGAATGGAACCAAAGGAGTAGGTCCTCTCAGGAAAGGGTCAAAGAATCATATAGTTTTACATCATGTGGTGAGCATGTATCTATATAGTTTAACGTCATGTGAAGAACACATTGATCATGCAGTTTAACATCATACTATGAGGATGAGAATTGTGTAGTTTATCGTCTTATGAAAAGGATGTGAGGACTATCAAGTTTAAGTTATTACATATCTGACCTAGATAAATCACCTTTTATATAAATTCACATAGCACCAAGGTTCCCAAATTTAAGATCATGGCTCTTGAACCATGACTATGAATTTTAACATCTTATAGTGAGGATGTTAGTCACTCTTGCCTCTGATGAGAATATAACATGATCATGCTAACTAAAACAACCAAAAAAGACCCATAATCCCATGTGATTCATGTTCAATGTGTCATCACCGTAGGGGAGTCCATTTCTAAATGAGGATTGTTCCTTCGGGGAGTGTTCTCTAAATGGTAGGTGGGAACATTTATCCATGTATTAACACTACAAGGGATCCCATTTGGATATGGAATATTACAAGGATCCAAAAACAAGGAGACACAATGTGTGTATGATGGAAGGATTATGGATAAAGAGGAGCTCTGGAACTCCTGAGATACACCATAATGAATGAAGCATGCCATGAAGTTGATCGTTTTGGGGGGGAGTTGTAGGAAAACATGGGTTCTATCTTATGAAAATGATGAACTTGGGAGAGATACAAGCATAATAATCTCATTGAGATACAAAAATTAGACTGATGTAATCCAAAATTCTCTATATTTTATGGTCATATATCCCCGACTTATTAAAATACCCTTTAAATCAATGCACTCAAGACCGAAGATTCAGGTAAATTTAATATTTTGAACTAATCAATAGTGTTTATTTTAAGGTTATTCATGAAATACCAAGGATGTTGAATGGTTTAAGATCAATTAGTAGGTATGAAGGATGTTACTTTTAAGGTCATTCAAATAGGACCAAGGATTTTTTGTAATTTAATGTCATGCAGCAATGATGAAGGATGATTTTTTTAAGTTCATACATACAGGACCAAGGATACTGTATAGTTTAAAATATTATAGTAGGGATAAAGGATGTGTGTTTTAAGGTCATTCATGAAGAACTAATGAAAGTACATAGTTTAACATTATGTATCATAGATGAAGGATGTACCTTTTAAGTTCATATATATGAGACCAAGGATAATGCATAGTTTAATTTCATTCAACAATTTCAAATGATGTACCTTTTAAATACATGCACATAGGACCAAGGATACTTAGTAATTTAATAGCATGTAGTAATGATAAAGGATTTGAATTTTAAATTCATTCATATAGGATAGAGGATGTTGCATGGTTAAACATCATGAATTTGGTATAAAGGGTGGCCTTTTATGGTCGTGCATGCATTACCAAGGATGTTTCATAGTTTAACGTCATAAAACAAGGATGATGGATATACCTTATACATTTTTGAAAATAGAACCAAGGATACAGCATAGTTTAATGGAATGTAGTAAGGAAAAAGAATATTCCTTTTAATGTTGTGAACATAGGACCAAAGATATTGTGCAATTTAATGTTGGACAGTAGGGACAAAGGAATCACCATTTATGGCCATGCATATAGAGCCAAGGATACTTTAGAATCTAAAATCATGAAATAAGGATGAAGTATGTGCCTTTTAAGTTCATGAATGTGGGACCAAGGATATTTCATATTTTAATTAAATTTAGTAGGAACAATGGATGTTCCTTTTAAGGTAATTCATATAGGACCAAGGATGTTAAGAAATTTAATGTCATGCAGCATGGTTGGAGGATGTTTCTTTTAAGGTCTTACATACAAGACCATATATGTTGTTTAATTTAACATTTTACAGTAGGGATGAATGAGTTTTCATTTAAGGCCATGCATAAAGTACCAAGTATATTGCATAGTTTAATGTCATGCAGCAAGGAATAAGGATGTGCCTTTTAAGGTCGTGCTTGCAGGAACAAGGATACTACGTATATTAATATCACAAATTGGGGTCAAAGTATGTGTCTTTTAAGGTCATTCATGTAAGTCCAAGGATACTATGAAGTTTCACATCATGAAACTGGGATAAAGAATGATCTTTTTTAACTTTTACATATAACTAAGTATGTTTCATAGTTTAACATTGTGAGGCAGGGATGAACTATGTTCATTTTAAGGTCATGAATTCATAACCAAGGATACTAAATAGTTTAACATCATGCATCAAGTATGAAGGATGAACCATTTAAGTTCATGTATACAAAAAAAATATTATTAAACATTTTAACATTGTGAATCAAGGATGAATGATGTTCCTTTTATGGTTGTACATGTAGGACCAAGGATGTTGCACTATTTAACTTCAGGCAGCAAGGGTGAATGGTGATCCTTTTAAGGTTATGAATATAGGTCCAATTATACTACACAGTTTAAAATAATAGATCAAGGACAAAGGATGTTTCTATTAAGTTCATACACTTTAGAGAAAGTATTTTGAATAGTATAACACTATGAAACAATGATGGAGGGTTTATATTTTAAGTTCATTCATACAAGACTAAGGATAATTCATAGTTTAACATCATGCAGTAGGGATGAAGGATATTTCATTAAAATTTTCACAAAAATGACCAAGTTACATTCTATTTTAACATTTTGTGGTAGGGGAAAAAATATGTGCCTTTTAAGTTCATACATAGGAGACCAAGGATGTTGTGCAATTTAACGTTGTGTAGTAAGTATAAAGGATGTGCCTTTTAAGTTCATGTATGTCATAAAAAGGATTTTTTTAGTTTAATGTTATGAATTAGGGACAAAGGATGTGCCTTTTAAAGTCATTAATGTTGGACCAAGGATGTTTCGCAGTTTAACATCGTGCAGCAAGGATGATCCTGTGCATTTTTACGTTGTGTTGGGAGGACATTATCATGAAACTAGGATGTTATCATGCAGTTTTATGTCATGTGACTAGGATATATAGGGTATTATTCGAGAAAAAATTCCCCATGCTGGGGAGATTTTACACCGATATATATTAGGATTCAATAGTGTTCCTATGTTGGAACCTTTGGAATGAGAACCCTCGACTAAACTTGGTGTCTTCCTCTATGGGTTATAGTGGTGGATTTATGGTTGTTTCTGCTAAATCCAAATAGTTTTTTATTCTTGAGGATCCAGGGGTCCTTTAATAGATTCCCCATTTAGTTACCCTAGTGTTTTCATGGATGTTCTCCAAGAGTGTATTTTTCTATGTCACGGGGAACTTTTCTATGGGAACTGGTGTTGGTGTCATGGGGATAAAATCCATAGTTTCTAGTGATTTGGGGAGGACCGCCTTGATTATTTGGGTTATGGGGAGGACCTCTATAGTTTTTACAATTGGGGGAAGAACCTTCATAGTTTTTAGTGTTATGGGGAGGTGGTAAAGACTTTGAACCTATTAGACTAGTGTTGGCATTTACTTTATTACGTTACCACTAGATACAAGTGACTACATATCAAAGGAACAAATAGTTTAATAGCTTTTGTAAACTTGATATATACATTATTCTCATTTTACATTGTAAATGAAATATAAATCATAGTGAGATTAATTATTCTTCATCCTATAATTCATTAAAATATTCCTTCTTCTTAGTTTGGGGAAAGGAAAACAAAATAAGGGTGAGCTAAACTACTCAGTAAGAGTTACATACCATGGTAGATATCATGAGTAAATAATGAATAATCATTATAGAAAATTTAAATAAATGAAAACGCATACCATTTAAAAAATAACTTGAGAAACAAATGAATCCATGGATAATATCAATACAATAATCTCATTGATAATAATAACTAAATATTTAATTGAGGAAATTTTTAATACTGGACATCATGATCTAAAACATCATGATATTTTTACCATAAAATGCTTATTCCAAGAAATTGTATTTGATGGGTAGGTATACACCAAAATTAAATTTAATAAGTCTATAAAACTAATTTGTCTCATGAGACATTTTGGTACAATGAGGATCTATCCATAACCAGGACCCACCCATCACTCCATGTATAATGCATTCTTCATATATAGAATGATATATTTAATTCATAAACAATACCCCATATCAACAAATATATGTATTGAGTAAAGAATATTCAATATCAATATTTTCCCTATTAATAAAATAAATTTCATAGCAAAACACCATATATATAAAATACAATAATCATATCCAATATACAAATAATATAGATATTTTAGAAAAATTTAATTTCTAATGAAAAATTATCATAAGTGAATGTTTCAAGAGAAAGTTAATGACAAAAAAATTAATAAATTATAAATGTTGACTATAAATTCATCACAAATATAGGTTTTTCATTAAAATCATGAACATTTTAGAAATAAATAAAATGGAAGAGAAATGTTAAAAAAATTCATTAAAGAGTTTTCTTTCTAAAACCATAGAAAACATGTAAAAGAATCTAAATAGTGTAAAATGGTTATGGGGGTAGTAAAATATGTTAACATCGTATACATTAAAAAGTAATATTCATTTTAAATTTATGAAAAGAAAATAAAAAATAACCCTTTTGAAAAACACTATAAATATTCATTTCAAACCTTTTAAAAATTAAAGTATAACTTAAAATTTCCTTGATAATCGTTTTTGTAAATAAAGAGGAATTTTTTAAAACCATTTTGAAAACTATGGAAATAGAAGAAAAAATTACCTGACTAAAAAGAGAAGTAAGATCAACTTTTATATTAAACATTTAACTACATGATTAAACTAAAAAAGAGAGGAAATTTTTGAATAAAACATATAAAATACTTAAATATCCATTGGATAAGAAAATAGATGAATTTTTTGAAGAATAAAATATAAGTAATCCCAAAAAATGAGATTATCAAATTAAATATTAACTCTTTGGAAACTTTTAAATTATAACCCCTTAAAATATTAATAATTAATTTAAACTTTAATAATAATGAATAAATATAGGTTCATGTTAAATAAATCAAATGGGTATTATATGCACCATATAAAAATAAATAGGTGTATAATACCAAATATGTCAAAATAGAGTGGAAATTGAGATGAAACCCCTTAAAATGACTGTAATTTTGAAGTGGGGATTAGTCAATGAATTCATTATGTGTATCAAATTTAAATTCACACAAATAAAACTAGATATACAATGTAAATAAAAAAAAGATCATTTCACTCATAATCATGGTATTATATAATAAATGAATAAGTGATTTAAACCAATGAAAGTAGATTGAGATAATAAACCCCTTACCTTAAGTTTGAATTTACTTGTTGGTGTTTTTACCTAATGTATAATAAATTTATATTTATTATAATTACATACTAGAACCATATATATATCTATAATATCATATATGGACCATTTATAACATAATATCAACCATTTGTTAACAATATTTTGTTATTATAATTGTTTCATATGTTAACTGTTTCATTTTTCATATATGTTTGGATTTGGTAGTTATATTTTGTGTATATTTATCATGGTAATATAATATCCATGATTATAATCATGATATAAACATAATATATATTCATTACATACATATTTAAAATAATCCTTGAAAGGAAGACATGAAATATGAATCACATCATTTATTAGAGGTGGTAATCCACACGTACAAATGAGAGACATTATCTTTTTTTAATTAGAGGAACGGAAAGAAGTTAAATGATATTTCATATTTACAGAATCATAATTATTCCCAAAATATCATATATATATTCATTAGTTCCATATTTAAAACTATACATGTAAAGTAGTGATAAAAAACAAATTACACCGCTATGTGGAGATGGTAAATTGTACATATGCACGAACAATGTTTTTGTATTCATATATCATATTAAACCTTTTATTTTGTTTAAAGTCCTTGGTCAACTGATTTTAACATTAACTTTGGTAATGAATTTTTCAATATTAAATGCTTATAATTTTACTTATAAAGTGAAAATTGGATAATAAATGAAAATTGGATTAAATTTTAAACCATTTTACATCCTAAATGTCCTATTTGAATATTTTTATGATCTTTAGATAATTTAATAAAATATTTTTAACATAAAATACTATTATTTTCATTTTAATAACTATTCGCATTATCTGACTTAGAAAAAAACATATAAATAATGGAATTTGAATATAAACCATTAAAACATCTATAATATAATATTTTCATATTAAAATTTCATGCTACACTATAACTCACCCAAAAATTATTGGTTTTAGAGTTTTTAAAATCATTTACTTGATTTTTTTACCGCTTTCACATGTATAGTTTCAGCATTGCATAAGCATTTAAGGTGGTTATTTCATTACAAATAATTAAAAATAAATTAAGATCAAAAAATAATTAATTAATTTCAAAAATAAACTTTTTTATTCATTAAATATGTTTATTCTACGCTCATATATGTCAGGGATATTTTTTTAATATGTTATTTTGACTTTTTATCCTTATGCAAGCATTGCACAAACATTTAGATAATTCAGTATTTATATAAATCAAAAATTAGTTCATATCCATAAAAATCATCAACAATAATTCATATTTAATAAAGAATATGGTAAATGTATTCCTAATTTTCAAATATTATTTTTAAGACACTAAATTTGACTTTTTTAATGTTATGCAAGCACTGCATCAATAATGAAAATGATTTTCATATTTATCATGAAATAAATTCTAATTTATATGTTTTTTTAATTATTTTTTTATGAAATTTATACTATATTACCATAAATGATTCATTCCACAAGTTTTATAAATTTTTATATCATATTTATGTTTTAGTGATATCATAAAACATACCTTATTTAATCGAATCTTTATTTTTCACCAATCATAAAAAAATCAATCTTTTTAGAAAAATCCCATTATTTCACCCTAAGAAAATTTTGATATATGGATTAATAAAATTTTATTATTTTTATCAAATACAATTTCTAAAAGTTTTATAAATTAATTATAATATTCTCTCACAAAAAGCAATTAAACCCATTTTTTATGAAAATGTATTTTTTGAAGAATAAAAATACTTTAATAAAAATCGAGTGCTTATTTATTGAGAATTAATTAATATATTTTTATTTATTAGAACCAATATATATTTATTTCATAATGTATTTACTCATATTCATACCCTCCAATTTAATGGCAAGGTTATAATATTTACATTTAAATAATAATATTTTTATAATATATCTCAACTCGCTTAAAGATCAGTGTTGAATGTTTTTCAATATACCAAGATTGAATATTATTTTAAACTAAATTTACAGGGTGTTAAATTATACTCCATTAAAAAATCCCTTTAAACTTTATCTCGATCATCAATGCTTCAACCATTATTTAAAACTCACATTGTATAGAGTGTTATTAAAACTTATTTTGAAAAGGGAAAGTGGGAAACATAAAGGATACCTGGAATATCACATATTTAGGTTCCTTGATAAAGATAACATTTGTGATAAGTTAAAATATATATATATAGTATAAAACTAATGTCTAATTACTAATATAGAGTGTAGATAAAACGGTTAGAGAAAGTTAATGACCACAAAAAAAAAATAAGTAAGGAGTTAAGAGACCACCAATTCATTGGAAATGAAGCTGAAAGGATAAAAAAATGAAACAATCCCAACTCTAATAACCTATAATCAGCCTCTAATTTAATAAATTTTTATAATATACAAGGTATAATATCACTATGGATTGATCATCTTAGTAGTCTTGAATAACCAGATACAATCGTGCTTCCCATATTACATTAGAAATAAAATATAAAAACATAATGAAAGTAAATATTTCTCATCCTTGAACTCAATCAAAGATTCTTTTTTCATATCCTGGGGAAATGAAAAAAAATAACTGTGAGGTAAAATTATTAGAAAATGTTACATAAAATGAAATATAACAAAAGTAAATAAGGAATAATCAATATGGAAAGGTAAATTACTGAAAGCACATGTCATTTAATCAAAAACTTGGAAACAAAATGCTTACATGGATAATATCCATGAAATAATCACATGGATAATATTAAATGAATTATATATAAATTAAATTCATAATATTTTGCACCATTATCTTTAATTTCAACACTTTGCACCGATAAAATTTAATCTATGGGTAGGTATACACCAAAAACCCAATTAGTGACGCTAGCCAACTGGTTTGTCTCATGAGACATATCGATGCATAGAGGGGCTATATATAATTAGGTTCCATCTTTGAATATATTTATAATGCATTCATAATATATTGAATTATCCATTTAATTCATAAACAATATAACTTATCAAAAAATGTCTGTATCAAATAAAAAATATGGAATATTAATATTTCCTTAGTTAATACAATAACTTTCAAATTAAAACACTGTATATATAAATGGTTTATGGTTTGAGAAATAATAATATCCATGATACAAATAATATGGATATTTCAGAGAAATTTAATCTATAATGAAATATATTCATAATAAATTGAATGTTTCAAGATAAATTTATGACCAAAAAATAATATGAGATAAAATATAACCATCAGTTAATCAGAATTATAGGTTTTGTTATAAAATAACATCTTTTTGAAAAAAGATAATAGAATATAAATATTAAAATAATATTTTATTAAAGATTTATCTTTGTAAAATCATTTAATAATTATAGAATAATATAAATACCATAAAACGGTTATGGTGGTGGGAAAATCTTTTAACCCTGGATATGTTAAAAAGAAAACATTCCTTTTGACTTTTTATAAAAGAAAGTAAAAAATGACCCTTTAGAAAAACATTAGAAATATTCCTAGAAAATGTAACACCCTGAGATTTTATGAGATATATCCTTTTTAATTTCATTGATGTCTTCTATTATACACTACACCAAGATTATATTGTACTATACGCAACACCGTATTTTCTTGTAGTATACACAACACTATTCTTGGATCGTGTTACAAACAATTTCAAGTTCGTTTTGTAGAAATTATTCTATGCAACATTAAGTATATATTTTGTTTAATTTATAAATGAAAGAAGTTTTTATTATTTTATATGAAACACCAAAGGTAGATTGCACTACACGCGTCCCTGACTTGGCTTGCATTACACGCAATCGCGACCTTCCTCGATAGTGTGTGTAGTACGCAATACTAGGTTTCACTAAACAACGATATATTGTTATAATATTATTATGAACTAGCTGTTATGAATATTATTTACTAAATTTTTAATTTTATAACATTATTATTCTTCTTACACATTTTCTAGAACATGGTATGATAACAAAATAAATTTTTCATGTAAAATATGTATTTTTCAAAAAATACAGTTTTGCCACCTTTTGATGGAGCATCCATATTAAATATAGTTTTTGACATGTTTATAAGTTCAATTTTACAAAATAAAATTCTTATTTGGAATCATGATATAAAAATTTACTTTGGATAAATTTTTCATATTATTCTGATAATGTTCATATTTTAATGAATAGTAAAAACACGCTATATTTTAATTAAAAACAACTTTTTTCATAGTAATAATTTATTTAGTTAAATTATAATATTTAAATGTTTTAAATTAAAAATATAATATATTTTTAACATTTAATATAATTTATGTCATTATAATTTATTTTACATTCAATTTATAGGTAAAATCATTTCAATCTTTTGCAATGTTTTAACTTTTAAAACTCATTTTTTAACAACGGGATTAATTTTAAATTAATTTATTCAACTTCTTTGAATTGAATTTGTTAAAATGGATTCCATATTTTGAATTATTGGGTCTAAATTATGTTAATAGCATACTTTTTATTTTTTGTCACTATGAATAGTAACTACGGTAAATTTTATTTACCATAGTTAAAGGTAAATCGGGTAATTAAGGGTAAATATAATATTATAAAATTACCATAACACTTGTATTAATATTATATGAATGATTATATTTTGTCCTAAGTTATATTTTGGTAGAAATTAAATCCATTGAAACCCACTTGGATGTGATTATGAACTTTAATTTATCTTATTTTAAAGAAAGTGAAATATGTCTCACTCAAACTTTAATAATTAAAGTATTTTTAATATAAGGATATACAGAATATAAATTCTATTATAAATACTTATTTAAAATATAAAATGTTTTTCTTTTTTTGGTAATTTATTTGTAATTTTTAAGAGATATTTAATTGCCTTAATAGCTTATACATTAATGATGCATAAATTATTTAGTTAGAAAAAAATCAATAATATAGTTTTTATTTCAATAATAATACACATCAAAAGGACCAGAAACTTGACAAAAACCTTATTATTCGAGTATATATATACCCTAATCATTCAATTGTCGAATTATGGACCATTTGGAGCCTTATAAAACAGATTCGGACATTTATATTATTTTATTTTAAATGATGTCAAAGTTGTCACCTTCATACTTCAATAAAGATAAAATTTTAAAAGTTGGTTGTTTTAGAAGATAAATTTGACTAAAAGTATTCTTATGAAATATATTATATTTATCTTCGTCATAGTATATTAATTTTAATTTTTATACAATAAATAAGTATATTAAATAATTATACAAAAATGTTGTATAAATTATTTTATTAATAGAAATATCAAATAAATGATTTTAAAAGTATTAAAATAAATATTACATGAACTAATTAATGTGATCCACGAATTTTATATAAGAATATTACTTTTAGTAATCTATTAAATAGTTTTTTTTTGAAAATATATTCTCATTGGATCTTATTTAAATTCAAATAAATGAATTGTGTAAAAATTGACACTATTGATATTTTATATTATTAAATTGTTTAAAAATCACAAATATATTTAAAAATTACAAATTAAAATTTATATGATCTAAAAATTCATAAAGTATCAAATTATGTATAATTAACAACACATAAGTAAGTATTTATAACCATAGAAAATTTATAACATTATTACCACAAATAAAATTAAATAAGGATAAATCAAAATGATGAGGTTTAAAATAAAATAAAAACATTTATAAATTTAATTTTTTGATGATATTACAAACCAATATTATCTAATATACTAAATTGAGTCACTTTGGAATTTTTTATGTGGGGTTTGGGTTTATTATAAATTATTATTTTAGAGGTTTTCAAAAGGGCCTCTCTCTTCTCTTATAAAAGGTCACCTCCTCCCTCTCCCCCTCACACCATTTTGAGCCTCCAATATCGGAAAAACCCTACCAATTTATCTTCTCCACTTCCCTAGAAACATACTAGTGGTCTTTTTCTTCTTCAAAGACTAACTTTAGTGCCCTAAGTGGATGTTTAGAAGAGGCACGTCGAAGAATAGGTAATATCCTTTACCGATTCTTTCAAGTTCATTTCTTCTTATAATTCCTCTTATTTTGTTGTTTCATAATAAATTAATAACATAAGTATCACTAATATACTGATATTTTATTATAAATATGAACCAACCCTATTTCACCTTGTATCCATCCTACAGAAAACGAAATCACCACGCGTGCGTACGTACGGAATACCATCTCCACGTTGTAGTGTAATCTATTTTTCCACCACCACCTTTCTTGGATGAGTATAAGGGTATGGGTATATGGGTGTAAATAATAAATATATATGATTATTATAACATGATACTAATTTTGAAATATTCTATCATCCACTCCCATTCCATTCAATAATTATGGGAATAATATCATCACTCATGCGTACGTACGGATTACCGTCTCCACGACGCAATGACATTCATTATCCATGTTAACCATTAAAAATGGATATAAATTATATATAATGAATAATAATGATATATATGACATAATAATTATAATGTGTTTATTTATATTTCATCTACTTACTTCTATTCAAGTCAATAAGGAAAGGAAAACAGCATTCATGCGTACGTACGGTCTACCATCCCCATGAACGGTGTATTTCATTTCATCTATCTATCTATTATATATATATATATATATATACTGAATATATATGATATATAAATAATGTTTTAAATTCTGTAAGTAAGTAAATCATGATATAATTAATAATAATATCAAGAACAAAAAGTCCAAACGTGTACGATAAATGAAACGATTTTACCCAAAACGCTTCTTCAACATCGAATTGACAAAATAATGGGTAATATAAAATAGTAAGTGAATCATATATGATATAATAAATATTATTATAGTTCTTTTACAAGTTAATAATATGTTTGAACCCGCTATACAGAAGTTTCAGACACATACAGAAGAAATTGGACATAAGGTAAGGTATAATTATTCCAATCTCATTCTTATCCGAGATTGTTTATTTGTAAGTATTTACTGGGGTTATTGTTATCATACATGTCCACGTTTTATAAAAATGTATTCATGTATGTTTAAAGTCCTTTATACCCATTTTGACCTTTACCACATGTTATGGAAGGAATCTTTCTTTTGTTTACCATACGAGGAACTTTTAGACTTTTCCGACAAAAGTACGAGGAGAATGTTTTTTTTAACTTATACGGCATGAATGGATTTTTACGGTTTCATAAGGCCTTATTTTCATGAAGCTTACTCTACAATATTTCATGATTATTTTCAATAAAATACTTTTCTTTTAAAATTTCATGTAATTTTGTGAAAAGAAAATGATTTTTAAGAAGAAAGGATATTTTCCTCAAGAATTCATTTCAAGGGTTTTATCAAAACTATTTTCCATCTAAGATGACATTATTTAGTATGTTTATGTTTCTAGTATAATTTCTATATTATTTAAATGGTTTGATTCTTCTTGTGATGAAATGATATCCATTTTTTTATATGGATTACTTTAATATGGGATGATGTTTATGAAACCCATTTTATTCTTTGGGTTATGATGAATGATTTATGTTTATTTTGTGGCACAAGTAATAATGATTTCATTATGAGATGGGTGGGACCTATATCTCCCTCCAATGCATTGGGTAAAGATTTATATCTGATGAGATATACATGGATGGAATGACAAGTGAATTTGGTTCAGTAATACAGGGCTGGAACGGTAAGTAAACCCGGTTTCATAATGGACTTTGTCCACTATGATGGTCTTAGCAGCAATGCCTTAGCTAATATAGAAATAATAACATGTGTTTAATGTTTTCCACAATTACATGTTTTATTCTAATGTTATTTTACCATGGTTAATGTTCCTTTATGATCTATGCCTTATGTACTGCCAATATTTGTGTCATTGCTCAAGATTTTGATGTTTTATGTTCATGTTTTTATGTTCAAATGTTTATGGATTGTTTATATGTTCTCAATTTTTACCCTTACTGAGCATTTGAGCTCACCCTTTTTATGTTTTATTTTCCCCAGGATATAAAGAAAGGTTTTAGGTAAGAAAATAAAAGGGTAATATCTTTATGGGAGATGTTGAAGATCTTTCAACATGATTAGAAGTTTATGTTCCATGTTTCCAAAGGCACTAAACTAATACGGTCATTGGGAATATTTTTGTGTCATGTATTAAGTTTTCCAAAAAAGTAATGTAATGTATATGTAGGTCATGTATGGGTCTCTACAGTTTGTATCAGAGAGAAGTTTTAGTTAACCTTTGGAAACAAGGATGCGAAAACTTTAGTGAGATCCCTAGAGATATTTCTAAGGTATGTCTAGGGATGTCCCTAAGGTTAAGTATAAGTATAGGTTATAGACCTAGAATTTTGGTAAGGATCATAGAATTAATCCTAAGATGTTAGATATAGAAGGTACTCCCCCTTTATTATGTTGTTTTCCTAGCATGATTTTTGTGTCTCACACAATTCATTTTGGGTTTTAGAAAATGGATAGAAAGAGGAATATTCATGTTAATAAAGAATATGATGGACAATGGAATCATATTCTTCCTGAGAATCCAAATGAAATGGGATTTGGAAGGCGAAACATCATTATTATTCCTAATCATCAATCTCATAATATGATCAATAATATCAACTTTGGTAAGTTTCTTGACTCGGCTAATAAGAGAAAGATGGAGTTTCATGATTATCATAGAGGAAAGAAAGTTAAATTCCCCTCATGTAAATCATGTGGGAAGAGGCATCAAGGAGAATGCTTCAAAGGAACTGGAAGATGCTTTGGGAATGGAAAAGAAAGACACAAAGCCAGTAATTGCAATGGAAAAGGTTCAGTTAACACAACGGACAAGGATAATGGTATTGCTAAAACATCAACCAAGGTTAAATGTTTTAAATGTGGAATGTACGGGCATTATACAAACCAATTACCTAAGGTAAAATATCATGAATATAATCAGCATGGTTTTCTGGGTAGTATTTATGTTGATGATAATGCAAAGACTACAAAAGATATATGAGATGAAAGAACTGTTGAGAAATAAAATGAAGAAACTCATTCAATGGTTGAATAATCTAGTGGAATGATTGCATTTTTATCAAGAATAATGTATGGTACTATGGAATAAATAAAAATCTAAGGATTGTTACAATATTGTTTTTCCTTGAGTATTTGAAAGTATATGTTGAATGGTACTGGTAACCATGAAAATTGATTGAAATATTTTTGGAAAGTTGATGATATGCGCATAATGAAGGGATAAGGAGAAAATAATATGTTTTATAGTATTAATGAGCTCATGACTGATATAAGGATGAAGTGACATCATGGTTTGAGTATATAGAAATTTTTGGATTTTGGTAAGTGGAAAGAGTTAACTTTTGATAGCATTCATGTTTTCACTAAGGTTCTATGGTAATTCATGTTTCAAGAGAATACATTATTAAGGTATTCAGATAATTGGAATGTAACCAACAAGATATATCTTATGATATATTGGGGATTAATTATGGTATTCACATTCTTGATATATGGCCTTTCTGGTAATTGTTTTCTTTGTACTATGAGATTGGACAGAAGTATTTTGGATAAGCCTAATAGTTGGAATGGATTAAGTTGGAAATCAGATAGTATTATTGAAGGCTAGAACTTTTTTCAATATTATTGAAGGAATTTTATAATAATGTAGTTTTAGAAAAAGGAAAACATGTAGGATGGGAGACAACCCGTTGCGTCGGACAAGGTTGCGGGAATCGAACCCACAACTGAAGTGTGACAGTCCTTTATTGCCTACCACTGGCCTATAGGAAGTCCCTGGTTAGTAGAAACTAGTTTTATTTTATTAAGCGGTATAATATATGAAGTATATGACCATTTTTGGAACCATATATGATTAATCTCACCATAGATGGACTTATTTATATTTAATAACAATTTCTAACCTTATGTTTGAGATAGATGGAATTACCTATCATTTTATCGCATGATCTTATAACACTTCACAAATGACAAATTCAACTTCATTTCTTTAAGAGATGAATTAGAAATTGTTCAAGGCACAAACAACGATGATATTGTACCAAAATCAAGTAAGTATTTCTTTTAATTCAAAAATTCCTCAAAATTAGGGAAATGATCTTGAAAGCCAAAAACATTTGTCCTAGTGCCCTCATATCTTATGAGTCATATGGTACCTTAGATAATCACAAATTTATGACTTTGTGATTGTTGGATTTTTCATAGTTGTCCTCTACCACTTTTCATCAGAAGTTGATGGTTATATTCCTCTTCGATTTCCATATTTTCACCTATTTTCTCCTATGTGGAAACCCAATGATGAGTTAATTTGGGTAACTGTTATGTTTCTTACTTCACTTTTTAAAATTAAGTTTTAGTATTCCTTTTTACGATGTGGGTTTCTATGAATGAAACTTTCAAGTAGTAAACAATTTATAACCCCGACGAATTTCGAGGGCGAAATTCATTTTAAGGGGGGTAGAATGTAACACCCTAAGATTTTAGAAGATATATTATTTTTAATTTCTTTGATTTATTCTATTTTACACTACACCAAGATGAGCTTGTACTATACGCAACACCGTATTAGCTTGCAGTATACCCAACACTATTCTTGGCTTGTGTTACAGACAATTTCAAGTTTGTTTATAGAAATTATTCTACGCAACATTAAGTATAGATTTTGTTTAATGTATAAATGAAATAAGTTTTTATTATGTTAAACACAACACCAAAGGGAGTTTTCACTACACGCAGCCCTAAATTGGCTTACATTACACGTAATCATGACCTTCCTTGATAGCGTGTGTAGTATGCAATACCGGGTTTCACTAAACAACGATATATTGTTATAATATTATTATGAACTAGACGTTATGAATAGTATTAACTAAATTTTGAATTTTATAAAATTATTATTCATCTTACACATTTTCTAGAACATGGTATGAGAACAAAATAAATTTTTCGGGTAAAATGAGTATTTTTCAAAAAATGCAGTTTTACTGCCTTTTGATAGCGTACCCACTTTAAATATAGTTGTTGACATGTTTATAAGTTCAATTTGAAAAAATTAAATTCTTATTTGGAATCAGGATATAAAAATTTACTTTGGATAAATTTTTCATATTGTTCTAATAACTTTCATATTTTAATGAATAGTAAAAACACGCTATATTTTAATTAAAAACAACTTTTTTCATCGTAATAATTTATATAGTTAAATTATAATATTGAAAGGTTTTAAAGTATAAATAGATTATATTTTTACCATTTAATATAATATATGTAATTAGCATTGATTTTACATTGAATTCATAGGTAAAATCATTTCAATCTTTTATAATGTTTTAACTTTTAAAACTCGTTTTTTTAACAACAGGGTTAATTTTAAACTAAATTCTGAAAATTATATTAATTGAATTTGTAAAAATTAATTCCATATTTGGAATCATTAGGTACAAATTATGTTAATAGGATACTTTTTATTTTTGGGCACTATGAATAGTAACTACGGTAAATTTTATTTACCATGGTTAAAGGTAAATCGGGTAATCAATGGTAAATATAATATTATAAAATTATCCTAAAACTTGTCTTAATATAATTGGATGATTATATTTAGTCCTAAGGAATATTTGGGTCGAAATGGAATCCATTGGAACCTACTTGGGTGTGATTAAGACCTTTAATTTATTTTATTTTAAAAAAAGTGAAATATGTCTCACTCAAACTTTAATAATTAAAGTATTTTTCATATAAGGTTATACAGAATATAAATTCAATTATAAATTCTCATTTGAAAGCTAAAATGTTTTTCTTTGTTATGGTAATTTATTTGTAATTTTTAAGAGATATTTAATTACCTTAATATCTTATACATTAATGATGTAGAAATTATTTAGTTAGAAAAAAATCAATAATATAGTTTTATTACAATAATAATACCCATCAAAAGGACCATAAACTTGAACAAACATTATTGGTAGAGTATATCTATACCATAATAATCCAAGGGTATAATTATGGACAATTTGGATCCTTATAAAATAGATTAGGACATTTATATTATATTATTTTAAATGATATCAAAGTTGTCACCTTCATACTTTAATAAAGATAAAATTTTAAAATTTGGTTGTTTTAGAAGATAAATTCAAATAAAAGTATTCTTATAAAATCTATTATATTTATATTAATAATATAATTTTATTTTAAATTTTTATAAAACAAATAATTATATTAAATAATTATACAAAAATGTTGTATTAATTATTTTATTAAGAGAAATATCAAATAAATGATTTTAAAAGTATTAAATTAAATGTTATATGAACTAATTAATGTGATCCAAGAATTTTATTGATTAATTTGACTTTTTATTAATATATTAAATAGTTTTTTTTCTAAAATATGTTCTCTATGGATCTTATTTAACTCCAAATAATAAATTGTGTCAAAATTGACACTATTGATATTTTATATTATTAAATTGTTTAAAAATCACAAAAATATTTAAAAATTACAAATTAAAATTTATATGATCTAAAACTTCATAAAGTATCAAATTATGTATAATTAACAAAACATAATTAAGTATTTATAACCATATAAAATTTATAACATTATTACCACAAATAAAATTAAATAGATTAAATAAGGATAAATCAAAATGATAAGGTTTAAAATAAAATCAAAACATGTCTAAATTTAATTTTTTGATGGTATTACAACCATATATTATCTAATATCCTAATTTCAGTCACTTTGGAATTTTTTAAGTGGGGTTTGGGTTTATTATAAATTAATATTTTAGTGGTTTCCAAAAATGTCCCTCTCCTCTCTTATAAAAGGGTACCTCCTCCCTCTCCCCCTCACACCATTTTGAGCCTTAAATATCGGCCAACCCCTTGAAATTTATCTTCTCCACTTCACTAGAAACAAACTATAGGTCCTTATTTTCTTCAAAGACTAACTTTAGTGCCCTAAGAGGAGGTTTTAGAAGAGGCGCGTCGAAGAAGAGGTAATATCCTTTACTGATTCATTCAAGTTCATTTCTTCTTCTACTTCCTCTTCTTTTGTTTTTTCATAATAATGTAATAACATAAGTATAACTAATATACTGATATGTTATTATAAATATGAACCAACCCTATTTCACCTTCTATCCATCCTACAGAAAACGAAATCACCATGCGTGCGTACGTACGGAATACCGTCTCCACCCCGTGGTGTAATCTGTTTTTTCACCGCCACCTTACTTAGATGGGTATAAGGGTATGGGTATAAGGGTGTAAAGAATAACTATATATTATTATTATAACATGATACTAATTCTGAGATATTCTATCATCCACTCCAATTCCATTCAATAATTATGGGAACAATATCATCGCTCGTGCGTACGTACGGATTACCGTCTCCACGACGCGATGACATTCATTCTCCATTTTAACCATTAAAGAATGATTATAAAGTATATATAATGAATAATAATTATATATGTTAAATAATAATGATACTGTATTTATGTATATGTCATCTACTTACTTCCATTCAAGTCAATAAGGAATGAAAAATAGCGTTCATGCGTACGTACGGCCTACCGTCTCCATGAACGGTGTATTTCATTTCATCTATCTATCAAATTTATATATATATATATATATATACCAAATATATATGATATATAAATCATTTTTTATATTCTGTAAGTAATTAAATCATGATATAAGTAATAATAATATCAAGAACAAAAAGTCCAAACACGTACGATAAATGAAACAATTTTACCAAAAACGCTGCTTTAACATGGAATTGACAAAATAATGGGTAATATAAAGTAGTAAGTGAATCATATATGATATCATAAATATTATTATAGTTATTTTAAAAGTTAATAATATGTTTAAACCCACTATACAGGAGTTTCGGATACATATGGAAGAAAATGGACATAAGGTAAGGGATAATTATTCCAATCTCGTTCTTATCCGGGATTTTTCATTCGTAAGTATTTACTGGGGTTATTGTTATCATCCATGTCCATGTTTTATAAAAAAATTATTATGTTTAAAGTCCTTTTTACCCATTTTTACCTTTACCACATGTTATGGAAGGAATCTTTCTTTTGTTTACCATATGAGGAACTTTTTGACTTTTCTGAAAAAAGTATGAGGAGAATGTTTTTTTAACTTATACGGCATGAATGGATTTTTATGGTTTCATAACACCTTATTTTCATGAAGCTTCCTCTACAAGATTTCATGATTGTTTTAAATAAAATCCTTTTCTTTTAAAATTGCGTGGAATTTTGTGAAAAGAAAATTATTTTGAAAAAGAAAGGATATTTTCCTCAATAATTCATTTCAAGTGTTTTATCAAAACTATTTTCCATATAAGATGAAATTATTTATTATTTTATGTTTCATGTATAATGTATCTATTATTTACATGGATTTATTCTTCTTATGATGAAATGATATCCACTTTTTTATATGGATTACATTAAGATGGGATGATGTTTATGAACCCCATTTTATTCTTTGGGTTATGATGAATGATTTATGTTTATTTTGTGGCACAAATAAGAATGATTTCATTATGAGATGGGTGGGACCTATATCTCCCTCCAATTCATTGGGTAAAGATTTATATCTCATGAGATAGACATGGCTGGAATGGAAAGTAAATCTGGTTCAGTAATACAGGGCTGGAACGGCAAGTAAACCTGGTTCAGTAATACACTTTGTCCACTATAATGGTCTTGGCAGCAATGTCTTGGCTACTATGTAAATCATAACATGTGCTTAATGGTTTCCATAATTACATGTTTTATTCCCATGCTATTTTACCATGGTTAATGTTCCTTTATGATATATGCCTTATGTACTGTCAAGATTCATGTCATTGCTCAATATTTTGATGTTTTATGTTCATGTTTTTTTGTTCAAATGTTTATGGATTGTTTATATATTCTCAATGTTTACCCTTACTGAGCATTTGAGCTCACCCTTTTTATTTTTTATTTTCCCCAGGACATAAAGAAAGGTTTTAGGTAAGAAAAAAAGAGGGATGATCTTTATGGGAGATGTTGAAGATCTTTCAACATGATTAGAAGTTTATGTTCCAAGTTTCCAAAGACATTAAACTAATACGGTCATTGGGAATCTTTTTGTGTCATGTATTACGTTTTCTGAAAAAGTAATGTAATGTATATGTATGTAAAGCATGGGTCTCTAAATAAACCCTTTTAAAAATTAAAGGATGATTTAAATTTTCATTAATAAATCATTTGATTAAATAAAAGTAATTTTTTAAAACAATTTTGAATATTATATATGTAGAAAAAAAATACCTAATCAAAATGAGAAATGAGATCAATTTTTATTTTAAAATTTCTTAGATTGATTCAATTTATAAAGAGAGGAAAATTTATAATAAAACATGAAACCTCCTTAAATATCCATAGGATAATAAAAATATATGGAGTTTATGGATGATATATTTGAATATTTTTTTAATTAAAATAAGAGAAATGAAAAAATATGAGATTGTAAAATAAATTCATAAATATTTGGTAACATTAAAATTATAAACCATTGAAATAATAAACTTGACTTGAAACTTTAATCATAATTAATAAATATATATTCATTTTAAATCCATCAATGGGAAATTTTTACCTCACATAAAAATAAATTGGTGTGTAATACCAAATATGTGTCAATGGTGTGTAAATTGAGGTGAAATCTCTTACCTCACACTTCCACTATGTTGAAAAATATTTAATATTCTTTATAATGGTTTTAAACTTGTTACGAATTTATACCAGAAATATATTCATATTTATAATGTCATATATGATCCATTTATAACATCTTATCACCCATTCATCGACAATATTTCATTATTATTATTGTTTCATGTGATAACTGCTTAGTTTTCTCATGCATATTTCATCATAGATGTTCCATTTATTTCAAATAGGTAATAGTTTAATAATATATATAATTATATTAATTTTATAAATATAATATTTATTCATTTGATTCATTTTTATAATACCTCTTGAAAGGTGTATATGGAAAATGAATTGCATCACTTCTTAGAGATGGGAGACATTACATACGCACAATCGATGTTATTATTTTTTCAATGGGTAAATGGGTAAGTAATTAGAATATATATTTAATTCCTAGAATCAATATTATTTCATAGTTGTCATATATATTTATTATTTCCATCATTATTACCATACATTCAAGGTGGTGATGTAAAACAAATTACATTGGTTCGCAAGGATATAGTATGCCATATACATGAGTGATGGTTTTATTTCCCTTTTGATATAGAAGGAAATGGGTAAATATTATAAAATAAATATAATAACATATTATTATTTTTAATATACTTTTATTATTATATTTTAATTTTTAATAAATAATTGAAGGTGGTAAAAGAAATATTAAAAAAGAAAGGGCTTGGTGAAGAAAATTACATTCTCTTAGAGAAACCTTTTTTGGATACCATATTAAGGACCATAGGGTTAGTCTGTTGGGAAGAAAGACACTAATATGACATGTATAAATATTTTTTGGAGATATTTTTTTATGTTTGGTTAAGATAAATTGCATAATTGGTGTGAATAATTAAGGGGAGGAGGTTCCCTTTTATAATTGAGGTGAGTAAAACACTTTAAATTTTTGGAAGTTTTAAAATATTATTAAGTAACTTTCTTGAAAAAACGTATCCAAAAAGAATCATTTTAGAAATTTATAATTTAAATGTAGAAATAAAAAAAATTAAGAAAATTTTAGGTTATTTTAACTCTTATCTTATCAAATTAACCCCCAGTAAACCCGTTTTAACCTTAACCATGGTAACCATTTTTTACTATTTTTACAAATAATTATGACCAAAAATTAAGTTAAATTTATTTCATAATATTAATTATTATTATTCCTAATTTTTAATTACTTTTATCAAATTAAATTCATAGAATTCGTATAATTTAATTTATAAATAAACCCTTAAAATGTGGTGAAAAACTATTTTTCAAGAAATTAATTTTTGAGTATAATATGATATTACATTAACTGTATGACTAGTAAAAATAATTATATGGATTTAAATTACTATTTTTATATTTATAATCTATTAATTTCTTTCAAATCATTCATTATTAGAGATTATTTTAACAATTTAAAATGTAAAAAAACTATGCACTTAGAAAAATTGAAAAATATCCCTTTTACCTCTAAATGATTTTATTATTATTTATATAAAATTGATAATAAATTCATGGTTAATCATTCATGTTATAACATGTTATTATAAATAAAAGTTTTAATAGTTAATTAGTAAATTTTTAATTATTAATAAAATAGTATTTCTAAGGGAAAATTTGAAATATTCATTTGAGGATTATTTTGACCTAGTAAGTTCAAAAACGATATAAATCCTATAAAATGAAAAAATTTGTTCAATGAAATATCAAAATATTGATTTTATTATATTTTAATTAAAATAAAAATGTTCACTTACTATAATTGAAGACTACGTATTACATTTTTCCCTCCTTCAAAAATTTTATCCATGAAATTTTTATGGATATTACTTTCTAAATAAATAAGGGTGTTTTATCTTCATAACATCCTCATATTCCCACGTTGCTTCCTCTATTTTATGATCTATCCAAAGTAACATTACCAAACAAATCATTTGATTTAATAACACTTGTTTTCTATTTTCAATAATCTACATAGGCTATTCATGGTAAGATAAATCAGGTTCCAATTTTTTTTCTTTATAGGTGATCACGTACATTGGGTCTAGCATATACTTCTATAACAATGAGATGTAGAAGACATCATTTAATTTATAGAGGTTATATGTCATTTCCCATTGGTTAGATATTTCTGCAATTATTTATATAATTTCAAAAGTTTTAATGTACATAGAACTAATTTTTCCTTTTGTAATGAAACTTATAACACCTTTTATTGGAGATAAATTCAATAAAAATGATCTCCCAATTGAAATTAAAAAATAATAATTTAGTTATTGGTATAACTCATTTTACTTATTTGAGCTACTTTAATATGATTTTAAATAGTATTTACATTTTTTCCTCAAAAAGGTCAAGGCCTACAAAAATCCTTTCACCAACTTTATTCCAACAAGTTAGAGTATGGAATATCATTCCAGATAATGCATTATATAGTGTGTGATTTGAATGCATGAATTCAAACTATTGTTATAGGAAAATCTACCAAAGTTAAATAATAATCCCATATACCTTGAAACTCATGTGAGCATGACCTCAACATGTCTTCTAATGTTTTAATAATCCTTTTTTATTGTCTATCAGTTTGAGGATGATAGGAAGTGCTCAAATAAAGCTTAGTTTCAAGATCCTTCTAAATAATTTTCTATAATTTTTATGTAAATAATGGATCACGATCATAAAAAATTAAAAGAGGTGTGACATGAAGTCTTATAATTTCATTAATGTAGAGTCTTTTAAGGTGATCAAGTGGTAAATCTTATCTTATTAAGAGTAAATGTGTAGATTTGTTATGGTGATCAACAATAACTCTTATTGAATCATTCGTTTTAGGAGTATCTGGTTATCTAGTTAAAAAATCAATAGTAATTCCATCCCATTTTCACATAGGAATTGGTATAGTTTTCATGAAATCCTCTAGGATTTCTTCTCTTATACTTCACCTTTTGAAAAATGATGAATCTTGATACATGATCAGTAATTTTACCCTTCATATTATCCCACTAAAAATGTTCCTTTAAATCCCTATATATTTTTATGTTATTATGGTGTATAGAGAAATTTGAGCTATGAGAATCATATAATAATTTACTTTTCTTAGGTATAGATGGAACACATAGCCTCATTCCAAATTTCATAATTCTATCTTCATATACGAAGTCTTCTGATTACCCATCATTCATGGATTTAATTTTATTTTGAAAATTCTCATCATCATGATGAGAAATTTTTATCTTTTCTAATAAATATGGTTTGTAAATCATTTTAAAATGGAGTGATGTTTTCCCTTCATTAATAATTATCATATCCATATTCACTATAACCATGAACATAGGATCCCATTAAATCCTCATTTTGGTTAGCACTCTATGATATTTCCTGATCAATGTATATACTACCTTATTTTCCTTCTCTGGGTGGTAGTGTATTGTAAAATCATAATCCTTGAGTAGCTCGAGTCATCATATTTACCTCATGTTGATCACTTTATTTGTAATTATGTATTTCAGACTCTAATAGTTTGTGAATATATCACATATTTCACCAAAGAGATAATTCCACTATATCTTTAAATTAAATATTATGACTCCAAACTCAAGATCTTGAGTTTTATTGTTCTATTCATGAATCTTTAACTGCCTTGATTCATGGTCAATAACTTTATCATTCTACATAAGTACATGACCAATTTTCATCTTCATTTCATCACAAAATATTAAAAATCCATCATTTCCATATTATAGAGTCAAAATTGGATCATTGACCAATCTCCTCTTCAATTGTTCAAAACATTATACACATTCCCTTTTCCATGTGAACATATCCACTTTAAATGTTAGTTTTTTTAAAGGCTTTCCAATTGAGGAAAAGTTTGAACAAATAACTGATAGTAACCTTCCAAACCAATGATACTATGTACCTCGATTATGTTCATTTGTGTAGGACACTGTTTAATTATGTTTTTTTTTCAAGATCAATTGAGATTATATCCTTGTGGATAATATGTCCAAGAAAAGAAATCTTCTTAATTTAGAATTCACACTTAGTAAGTTTTCCATAAATCTATTTTCCACTAAGAGTCTCAAGAATAGTTTGTAAGTTATTTTCATACCCCCATAGCTTTTACAATACACCAATATATCATCAATAAATACCATAAAAATTATCAAGATATTCCTTGAATATTATATTAATTAGATCCATAAAAATAGATGGTGCATTAGTCAATCCAAAATTCTTACTATAAAAATATAATGTTTATACCTTGTATGAAATTTTTTCATTGAAATAACTTCTTTATTTACTCTCAATCAATGATACCCAAAAATAAGGTCAATATTTTAAAAAAAAATGTGTTTTATAAAGTTGACCAAATAGGTCATCAGTATGAGGAAGTGGATACTTGTTATTTATTGTAAGATCATTGATATTCCTATAATTAATATAGATCCTCATTGATCCATATTTCTTCTTATCAAAAAGAATCAGATATCCCCAAAGTGAAACAATAGGGTATATAAATCCCTTATCACCAAACGCTTCTCGTTATTTATTCAACTCCACTAATTTTACATTTTCCATTCTATATGGAGTAGTTGATATTGGTATTGCATCAGGGTTTAAATGGAAAACTCAAAATTATGATCTGATGGATTTCTAGGTAATTCCTTTGAAAATACATCAATGTATTCTTATATAATAGATACATACTCAATTTTAAGTTTTCATTTTCCATTGATATATTGTGTCTACTCTTATTTCCTAAGAATATCATTCAGAAGATCTACTAGGGGTTGATCTAGACATGACCCAAATGATGAAGTCACCCCTCTAAAGATAAGTAATTCCATATCTTCATTACGAATCGCAATTTCTTTATCTTTTTAATAATTTTTTTAATTATATTTTTAAATTATATTGATACTAAGGATTATTTAAAATTCAAGAAAAGGTATAATAAAAAATACTTCAAATAGGTCACGTTTATGTGTTATAATTAAATTTGATTGACACGTCCCTTTTACGGTGAGATTTCCACGTTGAGTTTTGACTGAAACTCCCTTCTTAAGGTGCTACGGAAATATATAATTTTCATGGAAAACATGGAAGATATAAAAAAGTGATAAGATCTAGAATAAAAAATTCATTAGCGATAATTGAGTCTGAGATTAAATTACTTCCTACCACATATTTAGAAAATTCAACTTTAGCTATAGTGATCATATAAGCTTAGATTTTATCACTCAGCCTCTTATGTTGTAGGTTCCCTTTAGGTTTGGGAAATTATTTTGAATAATGCACAATTTATTTGTAGTTTAATCACTAGATAATAATGGTCTCTTTATTTCCCTTTCATTCATTAACCAAATAACCTTTATCTCTCCACTTATAACAAACTCTCATTCCCTTCAAGCATTTTCTTGGATGCTTATTTCTAAAATTTTTACATTATGGAATTTACTTTATTATATTCTTATTCTTTGATGTGTTCCGCTTTTCTCGGTGTTCATCCAACTTCTTATTTTCTTGATTTACCTTGAATATATAGCATATAGAAAATTCTTTCTCTGTTTTGATGGCACATAAAGCTACTTCATTAGATAATGAAAAAGTTTTAGAAATCCATTCTCTTAAGAGGTGCAGCTTAATCCCTTCAAATAAATCATAAATATTTCTTTATGAACTATGTATGTATGTAGAATACATGGATGGTATTCTAAATCTATACCCATACATTGAAACACTTTATTCTTATTTATTCTTTAATATGAGAAACTTTTTCTTCATTTTAGTTCATTACTTATGAGGAAAATATTTATTGAATAATGTTACTTTAAAATCTATCCAGTCCATATTTTATAATTCTTATTCCTCTCAAGTATTCTGGATCAATTACCACCATTGATCAGTATCACCTTTAACAAAATATACTAATAGTATAACATTTTCCCTTATAACACATCACAAATCCATAAATATCTTTTCAAGAGATTTATTATATTGCTTAGCTACCAATTAATTTGTAGTTACACTAAAAGATGGAGGATTCTATCACATGAAACGATCCCATATAGGTGTATCATGTCATGTAACATCATGTTTCACCCTATTTTCAAGGTTATTGGTTATAATATAGGTCTGATACACTAATATATCCATGATCTTCTTAGCTCCAACCCCAGTTGTATTGGAATTCTCAAATGGGAAATTTGTACATTGTCCTTCAGTATTGATACCATTCTTTATACCAGGTTCCATTTCTAAAATTATGAATTTCAATTCATAATATATAATTCTGAATATGTTGTAACAATTAACATCAATTGAAACTTTTTGCATTTTTAATTTCAAAATCATAAACTTGGTTTCATTATGGATATCTTTAAACCATAAAAAAATATTATCAAATATTTCATAATGGTTTGTAAATAAAGTGTGAATTAACCCAAGAATATATAGTAGGAGTATAAAACTAGTTGTTCAGTAAGGACTCACTAACCATGCACCATAATGATGGCCAAGATATATTGGACCAACTCTTTTCATAGTTATTACCTATAGAAGCATATGTTCCAAAACCATGTCCACACAGGGTATCAAGACAGTGATATATTTCTAGGGAAACCACATAATCTATACCTTACCAAAAGTTTTATGATATTTTCCAATAATTACACATATCCTCAAAGTATATTATAGTGTAATGTTCCCTAACCTATGTTTTCCTACTTCTAGTTCTCAAGGTTTCTACTAAACTTTCTCTAATACCAATTCTAACAACTCCAACTCTGATAACCAATAGTCGATGTCTACTATAATACACCAGAAAAAGATACAGTGATCATATCACCAAGGACAGGTCAGTTTAGTAGTTTTTAAGAGCTATATAAAATCATGATTCCCATTTTATATTGGAAATAAAATATTAAAAACGTAGTGACAGTAAATATTCTATATCTTTAAAGTCATTCAAATATCCCTTCTTCGTATCCTGGGAAAAAGAAACAAAATCAAAGTGAACTCAAATGCACAGTAAGGGTTGCGTACAATGGAAGCTATTAAGAGTAAATAAGGAATAATCAATACGGAAAGTTAAATAACTAAATAAAAATTCCATTTAATCAATAACATGAACATAAAATGAATCCACGGATAATATCAATGAAATAATATCATGGATGATAATAACCAATGAAGGAAATACATAATATTAGATGTCATAACCTCATACATCATGATATCTTTACTATCAAGGCCTTTCACCAATATAGTTTAATCGATGGGTAGGTTTACACCAAAAACCCATTTATTAAGGCTATCCAATATTTTGTCTCATGAGACCTATTGATGCATCAAGACACTATCTATAATCATTACCCACTCATCACTGAATTTCCAATACATTCCTCATATATTGAATGATCAATTAAATTTCTAAACAATATTCATTATAAAAAAGGTTCTTTTGAGTAAATTATATGGAATATCAATATTTCCCAAAACAATAAATAAAATTTCAAAGTAAAATAATGTCTATATAAATCCTATAAGGTTTAAGAAATAAGCATGACCATGATACAAATAATATAGATATTTAAGAAAAATGTAAAATACAATGAAATATGATCATAATAATGTGAATGTATCAAGTGAAAGTTAACGACCACAAAATTAATAAGAGAAAAAATTGACCATTAATTAATCAAAAATATATTTTTTATTAAAATCATGTCAATTGGTGAAATAAAGAAAATAAAGTTTAAATATTAAAATACAATTTTATTAAATTTTTTTATTTTTAAACCCATTAAAAACATGTATGAGAATATAAATCGCAAAAAAAATTATGGTAGGGGGAGTCTATTAACTCCCTATACAGTAAAAAGAAAACATTCATTTTGAATTTTTGAAAAAGAAATTCGAAAATGACCCTTTCATGAAAAATTGGACAAATTACATTAAAACCATGTAAAAGTAAAGGAAAAATTAAAATTTAATTAATAAATAATTTTATTAAATTAAAAGTACTTTTTTAAAACAATTTTTAAAAATATGGACATAGAATAAAAATATACCGAATCAAAAAGAGAAATAAGATCGGTTTTCCTTTCAAAAATTTATTAGATTGAATCAAGTTGTAAAGAGAGGTAATGTTTGAAGAAAAATTTAAAATCTATAAATATATATTGGGTAAGAAAATATATATATATTATGAATGATAAATTATAATATTCCTTCAATGGAAATAAGAGAAATCCCAAAAAAATGTGATTGTAAAATAAATTATAACATCTTTGGTAACATAAAAATTATAACCTCTTGAAAGAATAAACATTAATTAAAACTTAATTCATCATTAATAAATATATATTAATTTTAAATACATAAAATGGGTATCATATACACTACATAAAAATAAACATGTGTGTAATACCAAATATGTCTCAATAGAGTGGAAATTGAGACAAAATCCCTTACCTATCACTTCCATTTTTTAGCATGATTTAACCTCCTATATAATGGTTTAAAACTTATTATTAGTTTATAATAGAACCATATTAATATTTATAATATCAAATATGACACACTTATAATGTCTTATCTCTCATTCATTTATAATCTTTCTTAATTATTATTGTTTTGGGTGTTAATTGCTTAGTTTTATCATGTATCTTTCATTGCGGCTATTCTAGTTCTTGCACATAGGTTATTATTTCATCTTATATATAATGATATTAATTTTATAAATAAAATATTTATTCATTAGATAAATTTTTATAATCATTCTTTAAATGTAGACATGGAAAATTAATCACATCTCTTTATGATGATAGTAGGTCGTGTATACGCACGAAAGACATTATCATTTTTTAATGGGTGAAAGGTTAAGGAAGTTGTATCATACCAGTATCTTTGTGTGTAATTAATGTTTAAGTAAATTAAAAAAAATTCAAAAACACAAATTTTAATAGAGCACATTTTTATTTATAACAATATACTCAATTAAACATAGGTACAGGATCAATTCTTTACAGACGATTGAAACTAATTAAGCTGAAATTAAACTTAAAAATGCCGTCAGTAATAAAAGGTTATAGGAAACAATGAAGTTTAGAATATCAAAATCATATCTTTATTCGTATAGATCAGCCATAATTAATAATATTCCAAAGATAATGAGATTTATAATTCATAGTAATAGAAAAATTAGAACCATATTTGAGGGGGGAAAATAAAATAAATAAAACATGATTTATGAAAACATTTTCCAAGGTTAGGTATATGTAAGATAAATGATTTAGTTGTTAGGATATAGTCTTTGGGTTATTTTTGAAAAAAATATGAAAATTAATAAGGAAATTATAATTAATAATTATAGTCTTTTAAAACATATATGTATATACACTCATATATATATATAATATATAGTTCATAAAAATAATTATTAAAATATGATAAGATAGATATTATTTTAAGTAAAAATAAGTTTTAATGTTGAAATGATAATAATGGTATAACATATAATTAATAATGGAGGTGATTATATTAAGTGTACTTAAAATTGAAATGAAAATGTTTAACATATAAAAATAAAACAAATAGTAATGATAATAGTGGAAATGTTTAATGAAAATGATATTGACAATATTTTAATATTAATGATAATGTTTTATGAAATGTTTAATGTATTCTTATAAGAATTTTATTTTTTTAATAAGTGGAAAAAATTGTCCAACCAAGATAACCAGCCTAGGGTAGCTCAACCATACTTTGTGGGGACATGCTAAGGATGCTTAGCAATGCATAGGAACAAACACTGGAAATCCAGCATGGCAGAAGGGGGGATCAGTTACCTCACAAGGAGGCTTGGTAGCATATTGGTGTATATCTTAAGAGGATCATTCACAAGGTGTGCATAGTTGAGGCATAACACATATAGGGGTGCCCTGTGTGGATCGCATAGATATGGTGTGACTAGTGATAGGAAAGGGTGTAGGGTATATCTAGGTGTTGACCCAAGTTTCGGCTCATGGGGTGAGCCACAATGATTTTATTATTAAGAATCATTCCACTAAATTTGTAATCTATGTGGTATCTATGTTTTAGTATACTATTAATGAGTTTTAAAAATGCCGCTTATAAAAATAGTTTCCAGGACAAATCTATGATGGTCATCCAATCATGCTGAGTCGTTGTCTTTCTCAGAATGACTCACCTAGAATCCTCTACATCGTCTTCTTTTTCATCTTCCCAACTGAAGTTGAACCTCATTTTCCTCTTCTCCATCTCCTTCCACTATAAGGTATCACTAGTTTAAATGACCCACACACAGTTCTTTACCTCCACTACCCATTCCAATGGAAGAAAAATTGTCGGTATTCAGCCTACACACCATAGGTTATATACCTACACTGAAACTCAAACACCAATAGAAAGCTAAGACTTCATATGGAAGCTTAAAAAATCAACAGGTTAGATAAAAAAAATTGACCATAGTAATTTTAATTCACTATGTGTTTTAAAAACAAATTTTTTTGTTACACTGACTACATAAATGTGTGTTTATATATATACACAACCATTATAATACCTAGTTTAAATGTAACACCAAGAAGCATCAAACATGTAGGATATAGGTGCATCATTTTCATTTCAACAGTTTTCCCCTCCAAACATCCTTCTTCTACAAGATGAAAAAATGCATAACCTCTATAAATATATGTATATATGTCTATACACTAGGATACACCATCTTAGTCATTGGAAATACACTTCCAAGTCTCTCACGATCATTTCTTTTCACCTTGATTTCTGGTCTCGACAATATCCATTTCCCAATCCCTTCAGATCCCAATTTCAGGAAAGGGATATGTGTGTGTGTGTGTTTGTGCATTCATCTATTATAGTGTGAATTGAATTTTTTTTTAAAAAAGTAGCATATTATGTATGAAAATTTATACTAATTTAAAATTATGATTTTCTAATAAATTCAAGTTTGATTTTAAATTATGATAAGGTGATTTTAAATTGTTCAAAGTTATATTATTATTTTTTAAAAGTATTATTTTATGAAAATGAAATTTATTATTTTCAAAATACTATTTTGAAACTATATGTATAAATGTTTTATATAAAAGGATATTTCAATAATTCTGTTTTTAATAAAAATCATCATTTTATGTATGTTATTATTTTGTAATGGAAATCCACTATTTTCAAACCCCCAAATTTCAAATTCAGTATGTTCTTTCTAAATGAAATTTTATTTTCTTAATTCAAGGTTGATTTTAAAATAATAATGTTTATCATTTTATTTTATTTTATTTCATTAAAATTATTTACAAGTTCAATTGGATTGTAGAGTTTTTATTTTATGCATAAATTTTCATTTAAAAATTTTGGATGTTTCATATATCTACATGTATGGCCATTCACTATGTACGTCTCTAACAATCCATGCATATTTTACAAATTTTTATTAACATGTGGTTCAGTTTCTTCCTATTTAGTGAATGATTTCTTATGGATTTATATATGTTCTCTTATATATATATATATATAAACATATATAAATATAAATATTTAAGTATTGATTGTCATATTTTTAGAAGTTAAAAAATCTAGTAAAAAATAAAAAAAAATATCAATCTAAAAATGTTTTCTAAAAATTTTGAACTTGGAATTTGTAAACATGATAGGGATCTGGGGAGTGAACCCAACCCTTCAAGATGGGTAGGCCCTATATAGCCTTCAATGTTACAAAGTGTCTATAAGGTTTTTTATGAGCTTATGAAGTATTTTCAAAAAAATAACTGGATACTTTTATTAAGAAAATTATTTCCAATTACATTTTAAAAGGTTATTTTGAAATGAAATAGTTTTTCAAAATGATATGTATTTTTAAAAAAAATTAAAAAGTATTTTATATGGATATATATTTTGAAAAACCTAGAATTATTTTTTTGAAAAGAATTTATCAAATATTTTATATTTGACATAAAAGAAAAAATTCAAAATATTTTGTTAATAGTATTTATAAAAATAATTCTCATTGATTTTTAAAACCACTTACTGGAAAATTTTATTCTCACCCTAAATTTTAAAATGTTTTTCACAGGCTCATTATAAGTTCCAAATGATCTTAGTTTCATTAAGGATCTAGTGTGAGTGATGTCAAAATAGTAGTTTATTTTTAATTTTTTACATTGTAATATGTTTTAATGGTTTTTCTTTTTCTTCCAAAACCTAGATTGAAAAATGTCTTCATTTTTTAAAGTAATATATATTGTTCAGTTAATTTAAAATAATATACTATATTTTTTTTACCACACCCCAGAAGTGAGGGTCTCAGTTTTTACTTAGACAACCAGCATAGAATAAGGGGAGGATCAATCACCTCAAAATTAAGTTGAGAGGAAAAGTTGGTGCATAGATTAGGTAGATCATATACAAGGTGTTCATGGTGCACGCATAGCATGTACGAGGGTGACCTATATGGGTCGTGCTAGTGTGGCGGGACAAGTGAGGGGAGTGGGTGCAATGTGTGTCCAAGTGATGACCCTTGTGCCTACTTGAGTAGTGAGCAACAATTATTTTAGAATTATGTGTCATTCCACCAAAGCCAGAGTCGATGTCGTAGTGTATTGTTCAAGAATTTTAAAAATGCCTATTATAACCATAGATTCCTGATCAAATCCAAGATGATCTTATGATCTTCCTGATCCATCTTCTTAATTGGCATGCCAAACCTACAATCCATTTGATTATCTACTTCATTGTATTCCCATTTAAATTTGACATTCATTTTCCTGTTATCCATCTCCTACCACTGTAAGGTACCAATAGTTTGAATGCCCTACATACAGTTCCTTACATCCACTACCCATTTCTATGGAAAAAAGACACAGGTCATCAGCCTACCCACTGTAGGTTATCTTCCTACACAAAACTTCAAACACTAATGGAAATACAAGCCTTCCCATTGAGGCTTATAAAATCAACAAGTAAGACAAAAAATTTAACCATAACAATTTTATGCCACTGTGTGGTTTAAAACCAATGTTTTTTGGGTTAAAGTGGCCAGATAAATGTATGTGTGTATATACACTACCGTTATAATACTTGGTTCAAATAGAACACCAGGAATCCATGAAAATTTAGGATATAGGTGAACTATTTTTATTTCAGTGCTTGTACCCTTTGAACTTTCATCTTCCATAAGATGAAACAACTCATTACCTATAAAAATATATGTATATATATCAATACACTGATAGACCCACTCTTAGACATTGGAAATTCCTTACTGAAGCTCCCTCTATCTTTTCTTTTCACCTTGATTTCTAACCTCAACAGTATCTATTTCCCAATCCCATCGAATCCTAATTTTAGGTCAGGGATATAAATATGTATATATTCTTTCAAATGTTACTGTATGAATTCAATTTTCATAAAAAATAGTATATTATATATAAATAATTATCCTAATTTCAATTATGATTTTATGATAAACTAAAGGTTTATTCAAAATTAAGGTAAAGGGATATCAAATATTTTAAAGTAATATTATTATTTTCAAAAACTATTATTTTATGAAAAGGAATTTTATTATTTTTAAAGTTCTATTTTGAAACTATATGCGTAAAAAAATTTATCAAAAAATATTATATAAAAAATATTATTTTTTAATAAAAATAATAATTTTATGTATATTATGATTTTGTGAAGGAAATACATAATTTTTAAGCCACCAATTTTCTAATTAAGCAATTTCATTAAAAACTAAATTTTATTTTCTTAATTCAAGAGTGATTTTAAAATGATAAAGTTTATCATTTTATGTTATTTTATTTCATTAAAATTATTTTCAAGTTCAAGTGGATTCTACAGTTGTTATTTTATGAATAAAAATTCATTTAAAAATTATGGATGTTGCACATATGTATAGGTATAGCCTTGCAATATATATGTCACTAACAACCAATGTATATTTTACTAATTTTTATTTCCATGGGGTTTAGTTACTTTCTTCTGAGTGTATGATTTCAAATGGATTTATATATATAAACTTATATTTATATATATATATATATAATTATCTATTGTCATATTTTCAAAAGATAAAAACTCTTGTCAAAAATAAAAAGGTATAAAGCTCAAAAAAAATTATAAAAAATCAACACTTGGACTTTTTAAACATGATATAGATCTCGGGAGTGAACCTGACCTTTCGAGATAGGTTAGCCCTAGATTTCCTTTAATGTTACAAAGTATCAATATGTTTTTTTTTTAGATTTAAAAGTATTTTATAAAAAATAACTTGATTTTTTATTAAGAAAATTATTTCTAAGTACATTTTCAAAGGTTATTTTGAAATGAAATATGTTTTCAAAATGAAATGCACTTTCAATGGTTTTTGAAAATTATTTTCTCTGGATATATATTTTGTAAAACCTAGAATTATATTTTCAAAAATTAATCATCAAATGGTTTATTTTTTATATAAAAAAAATTTCAAAATGGTATCAAAATAGTAATTATAAAATGAATTTTCACTGGTTTTTTAAACCCCATTTCTTAGTAATTTTATTCTCACCCTAAATTATAAAATGTTTTTCACAGGCTCATTAGAAGCTCCAAAGGAGTCTATATTTTTTAAGGATCTTTCACAAGAGAATTAAAAATACCTATTTTCTTCTTATTAATTTAAATTGTAATATATTTTAATGTTTTTCCCTTTTCCTATAAAACCTAGACAAGAAAATATCTTCATTTTAAAAAAGAACTATATATTTTTCAGTTACATTAAAAAAATACAATATTTTTTGTACGGTATCTAGAAGTGTGGTTCTCAGATCGTTATAAAAGTAGATAACATATAAAAATTTATATAATCAATATTATTTCATAAGTATCAAATATATTCATTAGTTCCATAATTATTGTTATTCATGTGAGGTGGTGATGGAAAACAAATTACATCGATTTGCAAGATGGTAATCCTCTGTACACAAGAATGATGGTTCTATTTCCCATTTTATGGGGAAGGATATGGATAAATATTATATAATCAATATAATTACATCTTATTATATGGTATATATTGGTGTATTTTATTTAAATTGTTAGGGTGTAAATGATTTTGATAAAAGTAGGATTAAAAATAATGATTTCGGTGAAGACGATTAACTTATCTTAGAGAAACCTCATTTATATTTATTTTTAAGGGCCCTAGGGTTTGTATTTTGGGAAGACCGTCACCTATAAAACGTCTCTAAAGATTTTGGGGAGATATAATTCTAGGGTTTTGTTAATATAAATTGACCAATATGTATGAATAAGTGAGTGGAGGAGGTTTCCTTTTATAATTGAGGTGAGTGGTACACTTGTAATTTTTCAATGTTTTAAAATATAATTAAGTCACTTTCTTGAAAAAATTGCTCCAAAATGACTCATATTATAATTTTATAAGGTTAAGGTAGAAATAAAACCAACCAATAATGTTTAATCAATTTTTAGATCATTTTAACCCTTATTGTTTTAGATTAACCCCCGGTAAACCTGTTTTCACCTTAACCGAGGTAACTTATTTTTACTATTCATTATGACAAAAAAAATAAGATAAATTTATTAAATAATAATAATTATTATGATTTAAAATATTTAATTTGTTTTATTGAATTCAATTCATTTAATTTGAAGAATTTAATTATAAAAAATTCATAAAATGTGGTGGAAAATGGTTTTTAAATAAATACATTTTTCAAGAATAATACAACACTACATGACCTATATGACTAGTAATAAGAAATATATCTATTTAAATTCATATATTTAGATATATAATCTATAAATTACATTTAAACCATTCATTATTATAGATTATTTTAACTAATTAAAATAGAAAAACATTATGCACTTAAAAATAGTTTTCTGAAAAATATCTTTTTTACCTCCAAATGATTTTATCATTATTTATATCAAATTCATAAAAAATTAATAATAAAATTTGAATATTATAACACATTATTATAAATAAATCTAGGAATAGATAAATACTTAATTTTCAATTATTCATAAAATATTATATTTAATAGAAATTTTAAAAAATTCATTATAGTTTTATTTGGACCTAGTAAGTAAAAAATTGATATTCATCCAATCAAATTAAGATTTTTCTCCATGAAATTTTAATATTTTATTTTTATTTTTATTAAAAAATTTACTTACTATAATTGAAGCTAGAGTGTAACATTTTTATTTCAATATCCTTTTCCAAAATTTGAGAAATTATTTTACAGTTAGGATATGGAATAAGGTAAAATATATGTACTTTATTTATTTTCATTTCATAATTAAAATTTCACACTTTAGTTATTGTTTAATAAATTTTAATTCATATATTACTCCAATAAATTTGTATTCAAGATGAATTTTTCATTCTTGAATCTCTAAAATTTACTTTAATCTAATCATAAGATCTATAAAATAATGACAAGTCATTCATTCTTTCTCCAAATATTTAACAAAATCAAAATAGTTAGAAAAAAGTTATCCAATATGGATAAATATAATACATTAATTCCTAAAAACACAAAAATAACCCACGAGGATTAACTTAACCCATTCCATAAATAGTTAACCATAAGATTCCTCCAAAATATGTGTGACCAAGTTCAAAAACCAAATTCAAAAATATTTGATTAAAATTTATCCCCATACAATATAAAGTGGTGAAAAATATCACATATCAAACATGTGAATACCTTGATCATATATTCTCTTAAAACATACTAATAACTTGAGTGACCATAAAACCTAAATGGAAACATATATGTTTAAAATTTTAACAAAATCAAAATTCCTCAAAAAAAATAAAAAATATATTAAATATATACCTTAAAAAAATGAATTAAACCACTTTGTAATCAACTCACTAATAAATTATTAGCTTATAAATACTAGAAAATTTACTTTGTTAATTTTTTGACCCCAAATAAACATTATTAAATAAACATAAGGTACATATTAAGGGTTATCTTTCCATTAATCATGTATTCTCTAAAAAATGTCACCTTAACATTAAATCGCTTTTCTAATTTATGGGTAACATTCAACATATGCTTTCAAATCCTTAAATAAAAACTATTATAGAAAAATAATTAGTTGTTTATTTGTTCTTGTAACATAATTTCATTTATATAACACATTTATAAAATAATTATCCAATCTGAATACATAAACACTTAAATGATTGGCATAGCATAGGTCATTCCTTATTCTTGGAGTTAGCCCTTGTATTATGGAATTTACTTGGATAATTCCCATATTCCCCACACATAAAACATTGAACTATAAATGTTACCTTAGTATGAAATTCATATCCCTCCATTCAACTCTGAATTTTTCTTTAGAAATTAATTTCTTTATGTCTTTCCTTTCCACACATAAAATATATTCTCATTCCTCTAAGACATTTTCCTGATTTATTCTTTCAACATATTAGACATATAGGAAACTAAATTTTCCTCCTTCCTTGGTCTTAATAAAACTTCATTTTCCACTTATTAATAATGTTATAAAACTCACCTGTGTTGATATTTTTAATCATAAAATGAGATAGTTTATAAGGAATAACTATAAGGTTTCCCATTCCTACCCCTATTTCATTTGGTTTATCAAGAGTATAGTTATTCCATTTTTCGTTACATTCAGTATTAAAATTATTCCTAATGGTTCCATATATTGGATAAAAATTTATAATAGTGTGATAAACAAGAATCATAATTATATTCATGTAAAATCATTTATAGAATGTTTAAATCATGAAACATTAGGTTTAACCTAGTCCATCCATGATCATCATATATTAAAATACTTTATAATGGTTTATAAATAAAATTTTAATTAACCCAATAATATCCTCCAGGAGTGTAAAACTATGTGCATCGTAAGGGAACACTCATTATGAACCATAACTATGGTTAAGATATACTCGACTAACACTTTTTAGGGTTATTGCCTCTAGATGCATTTTTTCTAAAACCATGTCTAATTATAATATCAATAAAGGTATGTGTTTATAGGAAAGACACGTAATCTCTACCTTACCAAAAAAAGTATCAAATTATTCTACAATTAGATATATCCTCAAAATTTATTATATATTTATGTTTCCTAATCTATGTTTTACTAAATATAGTAATCAAGATTTCAACTAAACTTTCCCTAATAACAACTGTAATGACACCAACCCTAGTATCCCAGAGTCAATGTTTACTTTATTACATTTCCCCTAGATAGAAGTGATATCATCCCAAAGAACTAAATTTTTTAGTGGTCTTTGTAAACTATATATATACATTCTTCTCGTGTTACAGTGGAAGTGAAATATAAAACATAGTGAGAGTAATTATTCTACATCTTTGAACTCATTAAAATATTCCTTCTTTATATCTTGAGGAAAGGAAAACCAAATAAGGGTGAGATAAAATACTTAGTAAGGGTTATGTTCAAAGAAACGTATCATGATTAAGAAAGTCATAACCAATATGGTATGGTAAATAACTAAAATCACAAGCCATTTAATCAATAATGAGATCAAAAAATTCATCCATTGATAATATCCATGAAATAATTTCATGGATAATAATAATTGAATTATAAATAAAGAAAATAAATAATATTAAATTCTATAATATTAGACATCATGATATATTTAACAATCCAGCATTGTACCAAGAAATTTTAATCGATGGGTAGGTATACATCAAAAACCAATTTAATAAGTCTAGTCAACTAATTTGTCTCATGATACATATAGATAGATTGAGGGGATATTTATAACTATAACCCTCCTATCACTACATGTCCAACACATTCCTCATATATTAAATGATCAATTTAATTCATAAAAAATATCACTTATCAACAAATATTTGTATCGAGTAAAGATTACATAATATCAATATTTCTCTAGTTAGTCAAATATATTTCCTAATAAAAAATCATATATAGAAATGTTATATGGTTTAGAAAATAATCATATCCATGATACAAATAAAATGGATATTTAAGGTAAATGAAATTTTTATTGAAAAATGATCACAAAAGAGTGAATGTTTTTAGAAAATGTTAAAGACCACAAAATTTATATAAGATCAAGGATTACCATAAATTCAAAAGAAATATTTGTTTTATACTAATATTATATCCTTTTAAAAAATAAATAAAATGTAATTTAATATTTAAAATAATTTTTTGTTAATTTTTTTTCTTGTTAAAATCATTGAAAACATGTAGAAAATGTTAAATAGTGTGAAATGGTTATGGAGGAGGGAAAATATATTAATGAAATATATGTTAAAAAGAAACATTCCCTTTTTTACTTTATATAATTAAATTCAAAAATGGACCTTTTGATAAAAAAAAATTAAATATTTCTTTCAATCCTTGTAAAAATTCAAGGTTAATGTAAAATTTTCTGGATAAACCCTTTTAAAAAATATGGACATAGAAGAAAAATATACCCAATAAAAAATAGAAATAAGTTTGGCTTTTCTTTTAAATATTTAATTTTTTGATTCAGGTGCCAAAGAGAGGATAATTTGGAAAAAAATATTTAAAATTATTAAATTTCCATAGTATAAGAAATTACATGATGTTTATGAAGGATAGAATATAAGAAATCCCAGAAAATGAGATTGTAAAAAAATTTGTTACCACTTTGGTAACTTTTAAATTATAACCCCTTAAAAGATTAAACTTGAATTGAATATTTAATAATAGTTAATAAATATATATTCATGTTAAATACATAAAAGGGTTATTATATACACCATATAAAAACAAATATGTGTGTAATACCAAATATGTCTCAATGGAGTGAAAAATTGAGATGAAATCATATATAATGATCATGGTGTTGAATTAATAATTAATAAATGAATTTATTATGTGTATCCAATGTAAATCTACACAAATAAAAGTTAAAATGAAAAATAAATCAAAATAATTTCATTTCACTCATAATCTTGGCATAATATAATCAATGAAGAAGTGATTAACCCAATGAAGGGTTATGGAATTAAGAAACCTCGTACCTCAAGTTCCAATTGCCTTATAAGTTCTTTTAACCTATTTTATAATAAATTTAGATTTATTATATTCAAATAATAGAAACATATACATGTATATAATATCATATGTTATCCATTTATAACATCTTATCATCCACTTGTTAACAATCATTTCTTATTATTATCATTTCATGTGTCAACTACTTCATTTTTCATATATGTCTTGATTCGGTAGATAATTTCCTTGTACCTTGATAATGGAAATATCATCTCTATAATGCTAATAATGATAAAAAAAATTAAATATTTATTATACACATATTTAAAATCATCCTTTAATGGAAATCATGAAAAATAAATCACATCACTTCGTGGAGGTAATAGTCTACACATACACATGAGAGACGATATCATTTTTAAGGAGTATAAGGGTAATAATTTAAATTATATATTATATTTATAAATCATAATTATGTCATAAATATCATATATATTCATTATTTCTATCTTTATAATCATCCAAGTATGTGTAGATAGTAATTCGTACATACGCACGAGCATTGTTTTCACATTACATGTGATTGAAAAGGGATAGAGAATGGTTGAAAACAATAATAATAAAAATATTTAAGTATTTTTATTATATTTAATTTTTTATTTTAGGATGAGTACAATAGATTTAGAGTAAGTATAAGAAGAAATAAACTTGAAAAAAGTCGGTAAAGATGATTACCTCTTCTTTGGTAGACTTCCTTTATATCCCTTATTAAATACCCTTGGAATGTTATTTTATGAATACCATAACATATAATTATTGTATTAAGAAGTTATTAATATTATTTTTAAGCTTTTGGTAGATACTTATGGCTCAATATGTGTGTATAAGTGAGGACATCAGGTTCCCTTTTATAAGTGAGGGGAGAGGAACTATTGGAGTTACTTAAAGTCTTAAATTAATATAAATTAATTTTCAAGTAAAACTTAATACAAATTGATATAATTATAATATAATATTAATATTAATCTAAATTATATAATCCAATAAAATTCAGATAATTTTTTGTTATGTTTTACCATTATCTCTTAGTTTTAACCCCTCATTGACCCTTTTCATGATTACCATGATATCAATTTTTTTACACTTTAGGGGGGAAGAAAGTTGCTATAAAAGTAAAAATGTCCCATAAATGAACCATGGTTGATATTATAAAACATATCCAATTAAATATAATGAATATAATATCTTTATTAATTTTAAATCATTTAATAAAATATTGTTTATTATAAAATATCATTAATATTATTTTTGTGAATACATGAAATATTATAATATAATATCTATCTATATCATGTAAAATAGTTCCAAAATGAAATTGACTATAATTTAAGGAATATATGGTTTTAATATAATCATCCAATAAAAACTTTGTAGGTTTATATTTCATTTTAAACCTTATCTTATTATTTAAACCTTTGGTTAACCAATTTTAACCTTAACCATGATAATGAATTTTTCAATATTAAATGGTTATAATTTTACTTATAAGGTGACAATTGGATCATAAATGGAAAAGTTATGAAATTTTAGACCATTTTAAATCCTAATTTTACTCTTGAAAAACTTTATTTCTTTTAAATAATTTAATAAAATATATTTAACATAAAATATTATTAATGTCATTTTAATAACTATTCACATAATTTAACTTTGAAAACACCATGAAAATAATGGAATTTGAATGTAAACATTTAACGCATCTATAAAATATTATATTTATCTTAAAAATTAGTGGGACACTATAACCTATCCAGAAAATATTACTTTTAGTGTTTGTAAAATACTTTACTTTATTGTTCTATTTCTTGCCCAAGTACAGTGTCAGTGTTGCATAAGCATTTAAGGTAATTATTTCATCACTAAAAATTAAATATAAATTAACATAATAAAAATAAATCAATTAAGTTTAAAAAAAATATATTAATTAAATATGTTTATTTAATCAAATCAATTTCATGAAAAAGTATTTTACATGCTATTTTAACTTTTTTAGCCTTGCACAAGCATTGCACAAGCATTTGGATAATCCATTTGTTATATAAAGCTAAAATTAATATATATACATAAAAATAATCAATAATAATTAATATTTAATAATTGGGTTTATAAAAGGCTTCATACTGTCAAATATTATTTTTAGGACACCAAATTTGACTTTTCTAGGGCTGCATAAGCATTGCTTCGGTATTGAAAATTATTTTGATATTTATCATGAAGTAAATTCTAATTTATAATTTTTGAATTAATTTTGAATAATATATTTAGTATATCATAATTAATAAGACTTTATATAAGTATCATATGTTTTTATATCATATTTATTTCATGGTGATATCATAAAGAATAATGTGTTTGATAAAAAGGGTATTTTTCACTATTCACTGAAAAATCAATCTTTTTAGAAAAAACGCAAAAACCATAAGATAATTTTTATATTTTGATTTTAAAAAAAATATTATTTTTATCAAATAAAATTACTAAAATTTAAAAAAAATAGTTATAATATTCATTCACAAAAAAGCAATATAACCCATTTTTGAAGAATAAAATGACTTTACTAAAAATTGAGGGCTTGTTTATTAAGAATTAATGAATACATATATATTGAGTAGGATAATTATAAATTTATTTCTTAATTTTTTTACTCATATTTATACACACACGTATAATGGATAGGTTATAATGGTCACATTTAAATAATAATACTTTTATAATATATCTCAATTCACTTAAAGATCAATGTTGTGTGTCTGGAAAACTATCAAGATAATTATTATTTTAAACTAAATTTATATAGTGTTGCAAAGGACCTCTTTGGTTTCTCTATTTTTCAAGAGGACCACCTTGATGGAAATTGATTTCACTAGTGGTGAGAGATTCGGCGCAACTTGGATGGTGGATGGTTGGGTTCTCAATCCTAGTTAGATAAAGACACCTCCTTATACAGTGGTCTGGATGAAAGGGAGTGCATCATGGGTTATAAGAGCCATAAGAGATTTTGGAGTGAATTCAATTATATAATAGATGAAATATTTCCCCTGATGTTGGAAACTCCATGCATAAAATGGATACAAGAGTGGTTTATCACAAAGTAGGTATAACAACCTTCCCTCAGTGTGGGGTTGGTGTGTAACATCTTATTAACATATTTTAGGTTATTTTGACCCTTTTTATTCCCATTTGAGTGGATGTTATTTCGGGTATTTTTTAGAGGAATATGGTGATATTTTTTAATTTTTCTATCCCTAAACATGGTTGTATAACAGTTAGTGAAAACTGTGCAACCTTGCCCAATAAAATGATTACCTTTTGTTGGAGATATAGAAGAGGGAACATAGTGGCCACGCTATTTGTAAAACCATGCATCCAAACCATGAAACCTCATCCAGTAGTCCAGGTGGGGGTACATATTTAGAACATAGTTTTTCAAACCGTTCATCCAAACCATGAAACTCTTCTAGTGGGTTTGTTTGAAGCACACAATTAGGCGCACTGTTAGTACTAACTGTGCAACCTACCCAACAAACTACGTGAGTGGGTTTTTCATTCCATGAACATTGTAATTAAAATCCAGAGACATATCTATTTAACACCAAAAAACTCCCATTCTATCTTAACTTGGACCTTTATGTTTTTGGATCCCTCGAGAGGCATTTTGAATCTCTCAACCTCTTCTCTTGGTGAATCGAAGTCCCAATCAAAGAAGTTGTCCAATTTATTTAAGTTATTCTCATATTGGTGTTCAATATCTTTTCTTATATTCATTTGTTCTTCATAAAGGATTTGTAATTCTTGTGATTCATTGAATCAAGGATGATTGATATGGAATTGTGGACATATGATCTTAGATCACTTTTCTTGAGATCCATCTTCCTTGATTTGATAATTGTCATTGGTGGTGACATATCTCAGATTCATTGTGGTTAGATTCCTAATATTCCAAGTTAGTGTTTCTATGATATTCCTTCATTTATTATTTCATTGTTTCTTGATAATTTATCTATATGTTCCTCCTTCTAACACATGATCTATAATTTTTAATCTCGAATTACCTTGTAAAATCTTCTTTGATCCTATTTTAAATAAATTGAACATTTTATGGGTTTCTTCTCATGGTTTTATAAATTGATGAATTCTATGTTGATTTTAATTCCCTTTAAAATAGTTTTTCAAGTTTACCTTTTGGGAAGTGAGGGAATATGTTCTGTATTTATTTTTAAAGTTAAATGATTAGACTTGAATGAAATGGGTGGAAATATGTGATTCTTCCCGAATATTTTTGATTGCTTGAATTTATAAAATGACAATGCTCCTTCATTTAATGATTTTACCCTTGTCTTGAAATATGTGTTCTGGGGTGACATGAAATTAGTGATTTTTTCACCTGGAAAGAGGTTGTAAAACCATGTTTTAAAATGACCTTAAGACTTTTTAATTTGTGAATCTTCCTTCAATTAATTTGATATGTATTGAAATAAATTATTATTTTAAAGGCCCATTTTTCATGATGATGATGGTTGTGGAGGGAATCAGGTTTTTTTACCATTTTAAAAGGTTTAATTGAAGAAAATGTTTTGGATTAAATTGATGATGTCTGACTGTCTGGTTGGAACTTTATGATGATCCTCTATTTTAATAATCTCATAATGTAACTTACTTAATTCTTTTACTTCCAATTAATGGGTTTTAAAAAATAGATTATTTACTTCAAGGGAGCTAAGGGTGAGAGTGATATGTGATTTGAGGGCATGTGAGCATTATTGGATTGTTTAGGGTAGGATCCCATGATTGATATTGATAAGGATCCTTGTTGTGATCTTCATAACATGATTATCTTGATCACCACTTTTTAATAGTCAGGGGATGTTGTGTAGTTATATGATATCACCAAGATATATTCTTTACTAATGGTATCACACCCCATATAGTGGATACATGGAAAAAATGAAATGTTCAAGCTGTGAACATATGTCTAGGAAAGCGGGTGTGAATGGAACTAGTTTACTTGATAATAATGAGACTTGATGTGAGGCCAGTAATCAATCATGATGTATTTTCATTAGAATGACTATGGTGGACTCACTATCGTATCTATGTTGAACCCATGACATTCATATACTTTATATTTGATAGATGACAACATTTTTCATCACTACTTGGCACTAGAGTTTCCTTTATTTATTGATTAATACTCTTGATTGATCTATTTGTTGATATGATACACCTTGACTATATTTTATTGACTCTTTTATCACTTTTGATATCAATTGAATTGTAACAAACCATCCCAGAGGGGCCCATGTCATGACTACCCTAAGCCCAGCTCTGATAGGTCAAGGGATGGAAACTAGCACTGAGTAGGAATATCCCGAAAATGTGAGGCATTTTCCTAATTACCTAGACACATGCAAATATATCCAAGCCCAAAATGATGAAAAGTAAAAACACTAAGTAAAAAAATGAATGAATACCACTATATAACAACCAATAGAGTATGACTAGAAATTAAGGTACAGTAAAGTGCAATTAGGATAGAATACAAGACCACCAAAAATATTTTGCAAACCATAAAGTCCAACCAATAAAAAATAGTGTGGGGACTGTTATCTATAGTCCTAGGAGCACACCTCAGTCTGTTTGAACTCACCAAGCCCCATCTGGTCCTAGTCTACTTGGAACTCCATAACAAGGTCGGACATTTTCATAAGACATGACATGTGTGGGAAAATCCCATATAGGGGTGAGTAAAACAATACTCAGTAGGACACCCTAAAAACACAAAGGAATATCATAGAGGAAATACCACAAATATGATACCATGAAGAAATATCATAAAGGGAAGACACCACTAAGAATATATAATCATATGAACATAGATATATGTCTATATAACCTATAACGAGAACAACCAAGTATACTCGTGAAGTATTACAAGCCTCAAAGTCTCATCCACTGCTAACTATGTAGTTCCGCTTGTAGCAAGCTCATCCTGAAAGATCTCACTCATTGAGTTGTCTCATAGAAGCACGTAGAAAAAGTATACCAAAGTACCCAATAGAACATTAGGGTCTTGACAAATTTTTTAGTTTCCTTGAGATATTCATTCTCAATAATATGTGGAGTTTCGATAACACACAGAGTGTTGGTAACACACGAAGTGTCTGTAACAGATAGAGTGTCGGCAGCACATAGAATGTCAATAAGTCATGTAGCCCCCAAGTCACGTAATCACAAAGTCATATCCAGACATAAACCAATGAAAACTACCTAAAGCACACTCATCGGGTCTTGTTATGTATAATGGAAAGAATCTGATATCGACAAATAGGTAGGGTTTCAATGCCCAGTGCTCATGGGAGGGACACATGGTCATACTGGAAACATCATCCTAGATAGGGGATATGTGTAACAACCTGAGATTTTATAAGAAATATTATTTTTAATTTATTTGATGTCTTGTGTTGTACACTACACCAAGATTAGCTTGTGATATACACAACACCATATTAGCTTGTAGTATATTCAAACACTATTCTTGTCTTGTGTTTCATGAAAGAGTGACCTTCCTCAATATCTTGTGTTGTACGCAATATCAAGTTTCACTAAACAACGATATATTGTTATAATATTATTATGAACTAGATGTTATGAATAGCATTAGCCACATTTTTAATTTTATAAAATTTTCATTCATCTTACACATATTCTAGAACATGGTATGAGAACAAAATAAATTTTTCGGATAAAATAAGTATTTTTCAAAAAATGCAGTTTTACCACCTTTTGACAGCGCACCCACTTTAAATCTAGTTTTTGAAAAGTTTATGAGTTAAATTTTACAAAATAAAATTATTCATTGCAATAAGTATATAAAAATTTACTTTGTATAATTTTTAAATATTTTTTTGTCAACTTTCATATTTTGATAAATAGTAAAAATAAGCTAACTTTTAATTAAAAACAACTATTTTCATCAAGATATTTTATATGGTTAAATTATAATATTGAATGGTATTAAAGTATAAATATAATATATTGTTACCATTTAATATAATTTAAGTCATTATCATTAATTTTACATTGAATTCATAGGTAAAAACATTTCAATCTTTTGCAATGTTTTAACTTTTAAAACCCATTTTCTCAATAGAGGGATTAATTTTAAATTAAATAATAAAAATTCAGAGTTTTTAATTTGGAAAAATGGATTCAATATTTGGAATAATTAGGTACAAATTATGTAAATAGGATACTTTTTATTTTTAGACATTATGAATAGTAACTACTATAAATTTTATTTACTACAGTTAAAGGTAAATCGGGTAATTAAGGGTAAAAATAAGTTTATAAAATTACCCTAACACCTACCAAAATTCTATTGTATGAACAAAAGTAGACCCATACCACCTAAGGGTTATAATAGATTCATTTCATGGACTTTTGACCATGAAAAGGATGTAATTATTATTAAAACCAAAGAAAGTGACAACATGTCACTCTCTTATATCTTATAAGTGTAATAATTTTAATTTACTGTTAAACTTCATAAAAATTCAAAAATAAATAGTCACCATAAATATAATAAAATTATCTACATAATTTGAATTTATTTATAATTTTTAGGGATTAAATAATTATCACTAATGGTTACACAATAGTGATGTAGAAATTATTTTATTGATTGAAATATCAAAAAAATGGTTTTAAAAATATTAAAATAAATATTATATGTGATATTTAATGTGCTCCAAGAATTTTCAAGATGAATATTACATGTTATGGATATATAATATTTTTTTTTTAATACATCTTCTGTGTGGATTTTATTTAAATTCAAATAATTGAATAGTGTCAAAATTGACACTATTGATATTTTATAAAAATAACATATTATTAAATTGTTTAAAAATCACAAAAATATTTAAAAAATATAAATTGAAATTTATATGGTCTAAAATTTCATAAATTATCCAATTATGGAAAATTAACTATACATAAGTAAGTATTTATAATAATTTAGAATTTCGAATCTTTTTACCACAAATAAAATTAAATAGATTAAATAAGGATAAAACAAAATGATAAGGTTTAAAATAAATTCCCAACATGTCTAAATTTTATTGGTTGATGATATTAAAACCCTATATCATCTCATATTCTATTTTTAGTCATGTTGGAGGTTTTTAGGTGGGGTTCGTGTTTATTTTAAATTAATATTTTGGAGGTTTCCAAAAGTACCCTTCTCCTCTCTTATAAAAGGGCACCTCTTCCCTCTCCTCTTCACAACATTTTGAGCCTTAAAAATTAGCCAAACCCTATCCATTTCTCTTCTCCACATCCCCATAAACATAATAGATGTACTAGTTTTCTTAAAAGACCAACTTTAGTGCCATAAGGGGAGGTTTAGAAGAGGCAAGTCGAAGAAGAGGTAAAACCTAGAATTGTATTTTCTAAAATTATTCATCAAATGGTTTATTTTTTATATAAAATAAAAAATTTTCAAAATGGTATCTAATAAAAATTTATATAATTAATTTTCCTAGGTTTTTTAAACCACATTTCTTGGTAATTTTATTCTCGCCCTAAATTTTAAAATGTTTTTCATGGGCTCATTAGAAGTTACAAAGGAGTCTATATTTTTTAAGGATCTTGCACAAGAGAATTCAAAATACCTATTTATTTTAATTAATTTAAACTTTAATATATTGTAATGTTTTTTATTTTCCTCCAAAACCTATACAAGAAAATATCTTCATTTTAAAATAGAACTGTATATTTTTCAGTTACATTAAAAAAAATACAATATTTTTTGTATCGTATCTAGAAGTGTGGTTCTCAGGTTGTTATGGAAGTAGATAATGTATAAAAATTTATATAATAAATATTATTTCATAAGTATCATATATACTCATTAGTTCCATCATCATTTCTATTCATGTGAGGTGGTGATCGAAAACAAATTACATCGATTTGCAAGATGGTAATCCTATGTACACAAGAATGATGGTTCTATTTCCCATTTTATGGGGAAGGATATGGATAAATATTATATAATCAACATAATTAAATATTATTATATGGTATATACTGGTGTATTATATTTATATTGTTATGGTGTAATTGAATTTGATAAAAGTAGGATTAAAAATAATGATTTTGGTGAAGACGATTAACTTCTCTTAGAGAAACCTCCATTGTATTTATTTTTAAGGGCCCTAGGGTTTGTATTTTGGGAAGACTGACACCTATAAAACATTTCTAAATATTTTTGGGAGATATAATTATAGGGTTTTGTTGATCTAAATTGACCAATATGTATGAATAAGTGAGCGGAGGAGGTTTCCTTTTATAATTGAGGTGAGTGGTACACTTGTAATTTTTCAATGTTTGAAAATATTATTAGGCCACTTTCTTGAAAAAATAACTCAAAAATGACTTATATTATAATTTTATAAGGTTAAGTTATAAATAAAACCAACCAATAATGTTAAATCAATTTTTAGATCATTTTAACCCTTATCTTTTTAGATTAACCCCCGGTAAACTTGTTTTCACCTTAACCGAGGTAACTTATTTTTACTATTTTTAAAATTCATTATGACAAAAAATAAGTAAAATTTATTAAATAATATTAATTTATATTATTTCCAATATTTAATTTGTTTTATTGAATTCAATTCATATAATTGGAAGAATTTAATTATAAAAAATCATAAAATGTGATGGAAAATGATTTTTAAATAAATACATTTTTCAAGCATAATACAATACTACATGACCTATATATATAGTAATAATAAATATATCGATTTAAATTCATATATTTAGATATAAAATATATAAATAAAATTTAAAACATTCATTATTAGAGATTATTTTAACTAATTAAAATGGAAAAACATTATGCACTTAAAAATAGTTTTCTGAAAAATATCTCTTTTACCTCCAAATGATTTTATCATTATTTATATCAAATTGATAACAAATTCATAATAAAATATGAATATTATAACACATTTTTATACATAAATTTATTAATATATAAATACTTAATTTTCAATTATTCATAAAAGATTATATTTAAGAGAATTTTTAAAAAAATCATTATAGTTTTATTTGGACCTAGTAAGTTAAAAATTGATATTCATCCGATCAAATTAGAATTTTTTTTTCCATGAAATTTTAAAATGTGAATTTTATTTTTATTTTTTTAAATTAATTACTATAATTGAAGCTAGAGTGTAACATTTTTATTTCAATATCCTTTTCCAAAATTTGAGAAATTATTTTACAGTCAGGATATGGAATAAGGTAAAATATATGTACTTGATTTATTTTCATTTCATAATTACAATTTTACACTTTGGTTAATATTTAATAAATTATAATTCATATATTACTCCAATAAATGTATATTCAAGATGAATTTTTCAATCTTGAATCTCTAAAATTTACTTTAAACTAATCATAAGATCTATAAAATAATGACAAGTCATTCATTCTTTCTCCAAATATTTAACAAAAACAAAATACTTATAAAAAAGTTATCCAATATGGATAAATATAATACATTAATCCCTAAAAACACAACAATAACCCCAAAGGATTAACTTAATCCATTCCATAAATAATTATCCTAAAGACTCCTCCAAACTATGTCTGACTAAGTTCAAAACCCAGAAGTCCAAAATATTTGATTAAAATTTATCCCTATACAATATAAAGTAGTGAAAAATATCACATATCAAACATGTGAATACCTTGATAATATATTCTCTTAAAACATAATAATAACTTGATTGACCATAAAACCTGAATGGAAACATATATGTTTAAAAAATTAACAAAATCCCAATTCCTCAAAAAAATAAAAAAAAATATTAAATATATTCCATAAATAAAAAATGAATTAAACCACTTTGTAATCAACTCACTAATAAATTCTTAGGTCAAAAATACTACCAAATTTACTTTGTTAATTTTTTGATCCCAAATAAATGGTATTAAATCAACATCAGGTACATATTAAGGGTTATCTTTCCATTAATCTTGTATTCTCTAAAAAATATCACCTTACCATTAAATTGCTTTTATAATTTATGGGTACCATTCAACATATGCTTTAAAATCATTAAATAAAAACTATTACAGAAAAATAATTAGTTGTTTATTTATTCTTATAACATAGTTTCATTGATATAACACATTTATAAAATAATTCCCCAATTCGAATACATAAACACTTCAATGATTGGCATAGCATAGGCCATTCCTTATTCTTGGAGTTAGCCCTTGTATTATGGAATTTACTTGGATAATTCCCATATTCCCCACACATAATACATTTAACTATAAATTTTATCTTAGGATAAAATTCATATCCCTCCATTGAACTCTTAATTTTTCTTCAGAAATTAATTTCATTATGTCTTTCCTTTCCACACATAAAACATATTTTAATTAACCCAATAATATCCTACAGGAGTGTAAAACTATGTGAATTGTAAGGGAACACTCATTATGGACCATAACTATGGTTAAGATATACTCGACTAACTCTTTTAAGGGTTATTTCCTTTATATGCATTTTTTCCAAAACCATGTCCACTTATAATATCAATAAATGGATGTTTTTCTAGGAAAGACACATAATCTCTACCTTAACAAAACATTTATCATATTATTCTACAATTAGACATATCCTCAAAATATATTATATATTTATGTTTCCTAATCTTTGTTTTATTACATCTAGTTATCAAGGTTTCAACTAAACTTTCCCTAATACCGACTATAATGACACTGACCCTAGTATCCAAGAGTCAATGTTTACTTTATGACATTGCCACTAGATATAAGTGATATCATCCCAAAGAACTAAATTGTTTAGTGGTCTTTGTAAACTATATACATACATTCTTATCATTTTACAATGGAATTGAAATATAAAACATAGTGAGAGTAATTATTCTACATCCTTGAACACATTAAAATATTCCTTCTTAATATCCTGAGTAAAGGAAAACCAAATAAGTATGAGATCAAATACTTATTAAGGGTTATGTTCCAAAAAAATTATCATGAGTAAAAAAGTAAAAACCGATATGGTGTGGTAAATTACTAAAATCACATGTCATTTAATCAATAATGTGATCACAAAATGCATCCATTGATAATATCCATGAAATAATTTCATGGATAATAATAATTGAATTTTAAATAAAGGAAATACATAATATTTAATTCCATGATATTATACATCATGATATATTTAACATTCCACCATTATACCAAGACATTTTAATCGATGGGTAGGTATACATAAAAAACCAATTTAATAAGTCTAGTCAACTAATTTGTCTCATGAGACATATAGATAAATCAAGGGGATATCTAAAACTGGAACCCTCTTATCACTACATGTCCAACACATTCCTTATATATTAAATGATAAATTTAATTCATAAAAAATATCACTTATCAACAAATATTTGTATCGAGTAAAGATTATGTAATATCAATGTTTCCCTAGTTAGTTAAATATATTTCATAATAAAACACCATATGTAGAAATGGTGTATGGATTAGACAATAATCATATCCATGATACAAATAATATGGATATTTAAGGTTAATTAAATTTTTATTTAAAATATGATCATAACAAAGTGAATGTTTTTAGAAAAAGTTAACGACCACAAAATTTATAAGAGATCTAGGATTACCATAAATTCAAAAGAAATATTGGTGTTATACTTATATTATCTCTTTTTGAAAAATAAATAAAATGTAAGTGAATATTTAAAATAATTTTTCTTTATTTTTTTTCTTGTTAAAACCATTGAAGACATGTAGAAAATGTTAAATATTGTAAAATGGTTATAGCGGAGGGAAAATATGTTAACGACGTATATGTTAAAAAGAAACATTCCTTTTTTACTTTATATAAATAAATTAAAAAGTGGACCTTTTTATAAAAAAATAAATATTCCTTTAAATCCTTGTAAAAATTCAAGGTTAATGTAAAATGTTCTTGATAAACCCTTTTGAAAAATATGGACATAGAAGAAAAATATACCAAATAAAAAATATAAATAATTTTGGCTTTTATTTTAAACATTTAATTGTTTGATTCAAGTTACAAAGAGAGGAAAATTTGGAAAAAATATGTAAAATTATTAAATTTTCATAGGATAAGAAATTACATGATGTTTATGAAGGAAAAAATATAAGAAAACCCAAAAAATGAGATTGTAAAAAATATTTTTACCAATTTGGTAAATTTTAAATTATAACCCCTTAAAAGGTTAAACATGAATTTAATATTTAATAATATTTAATAAATATAGATTCATGTTAAATACATAAAAGGGTTAGTAAATACACCATATAAAAATAAATATTTGTGTAATACCAAATATGTCTCAATAGAGTGAAAAATTGAGATGAAATCATATAAAATGATCATAGTGTTGAATTAAGAATTAATAAATGAATTTATTATGTGTATCCAATGTAAATATGCACAAATAAAAGTTCAAATGAAAAATAAATCAAAATAATTTCATTTCACTCATAATCATGGCATAATATAATCAATGAAGAAGTGATTAACCCAATGAAAGCTGATGGAATTAAGAAACCTTGTACCTCAAGTTCCAATTGCCTTGTAAGTTCTTTTAACCTATTTTATAATAAATTAAATTTATTATATTCAAATAATAGAAACAAAGACATATATATAATATCATATGTTATCCATTTATAACATCTTATAATCCATTTGTTAACAATCATTTCTTATTATCATCATTTCATGTGTCAACTACTTCTTTTTTCACATATGTCTTGATTTGGTAGTTATGGTACTTGTACCTTGATAATGGAAATATCATCTCCATAATTTTAATAATGATAAAAAAATTAAATATTTATTATACACATATTTGAAATCATCCTTTAATGGAAATCATGAAAAATAAATCACATCACTTCGTGGAGGTAATGGTCTACACGTACACATGAGAGACGCTATCATTTTTAAAGAGTATAAGGGTAATAATTTAAATGATATATTATATTTATAAATCATTATTATGTCATAAATTTCATATACATTCATTATTTCAATCTTTATAATCATCCAAGTATGTGTAGACAGTAAGTCGTACATACGTACGAGCGTTGTTTTCGCATTCCATATGATGGAAAATGGATAAAGAATTATTGTAAATAATAATAATAACAACATGTAACTATTTTTATTATATTTAATTTTTTATTTTAGGATTATTACAATATATTTAGAGTAAGTATAAGAAGAAATAAACTTGAAAAAATCCGGTAAAGATGATTACCTCTTCTTCGGTAGACTTCATTTAGATCCCTTATTAAATACCCTTGGAATGCAATTTTATGAATACCATAACATATAATTATTGTATTAATAAGTTAATAATATTATTTTTAAGCTTTTGTTAGATATTTACAGCTCAATATGTGTGGATAAGTGAGGACACCAGGTTCCCTTTTATAAGTGAGGGGAGAGGAACTATTGGAGTTACTTAAAGTCTTAAATTAATATAAATTAATTTTCAAAGAAAAATTAATACAAATTGATATAATTATAATATAATATGAATATTAGTATAAATTATATAATCCAATAAAATTTAGATAATTTTTTGTTATTTTTTTACCATTATCTCTTAGTTTTGACCCCTCGTTGAACCTTTTCATGATTACCATGATATCAATTTTTTCACACATTAGGGGTAAAGAAAGTTACTATAAAAAGAAAAATGTCCCATAAATTAACCATGGTTGATATTATAAACCATATCTCATTAAATTCGATGAATATAATATCTTTATTAATTTTAAATCATTTAATAAAATATTGTTTATTATAAAATATTATTAATATTATTTTTAGGATTACATGAAATATTATAATATAATATATATATATATATCTATTAAAATAGATCCAAAATGAAATAGACTATAATGTAATGAATAAATGGTTTTAATATAATCCTCCAATAAATATTTTGCAGGTTTAGATGTCATTTTAAACCTTATCTTTTTGTTTAAACCTTTGGTTAACCAATTTTAACCTTAACCATGGTAATGAATTTCTCAATATTAAATGGTTATAATTTTACTTATAAGGTGACAATTGGATCATAAATGGATAATTTATGAAATTTTAGACCATTTTAAATCCTAATTTTACTCTTGAAAAACTTTATTTCTTTTAAATAATTTAATAAAATATATTTAACATAAAATATTATTAATGTCGTTTTAATAACTATTCACATAATTTAACATTTAAAACACCATGAAAATAATGGAATTTGAATTTAAACCTTTAAATCATCTCTAAAATATTATATTTATCTTAAAAATTAGGGGGACACTATAGATAATCCAGAAAATATTACTTTTAGTGTTTGTAAAATCATTTACTTTATTGTTCCACTTCTTACCCAAGTAAAGTGTCGGCGTTGCATAAGCATTTAAGGTAATTATTTCATCGCTAAAAAATAAAAGAAAATTCACATAATAAAAATAAATAAATTAATTTTAAAAATATATATATTAATTAAATATGTTTATTTAATCAAATAAATTTCATGAAAAAATTATTTAACATGTGAATTTGACTTTTTTAGCCTTGCGGAAGCATTGCACAAGCATTTGGATAATTCATTTGTTATATAAATAAAAAATTCATATATGTACATAAAAATAATCAATAATAATTAATATTTAATAATTGGGTTTAGAAAAGGCTTCATACTATCAAATATTATTTTTAGGACACCAAATTTGACTTTTCTAGGGCTGCACAAGCACTGATTCAGTATTGAAAATTATTTTGATATTTATCATGAAGTAAATTCTAATTTATAATTTTTGAATTTATTTTGAATAATATATTTATTATAATATAATTCATGATAATTTCCACAAGTTTCATATGTTTTTATATCATATTTATTTCATGGTGATATTAGAAAGAATAATGTGTTTGATAAAAAGTGTATTTTTCACTATTAACTGAAAAATCAATCTTTTCATAAAAAATCACAAAAACCATAAGATAATTTTTATATTCTGATTTGAAAAAATATATTATTTTTATCAAATAAAAATACTAACATTTCCAAAAAAAATGTAATATTCATTCACAAAAAAGCAATATAACCCATTTTTGAAGAATTAAATGACTACTAAAAATTGAGGGCTTATTTATTAAGAATTAATAAATACATATATATTGAGTAGGATAATTATAAATTTATTTCTTAATTTGTTTACTCATATTTATACCCACCAGTATAATGGCCAGGTTATAATGGTCACATTTAAATAATAATACTTTTATAATATGTCACAATTCACTTAAAGATCAATGTTGTGTGTTTGGAAAACTATCAAGAGAATTATTATTTTAAACTAAATTTATATAGTGTTGTAAAGGACCTATTTGATTTATCTCTTTTTAGGGAGGACCACCTTGATGGAAATCTATTGCACTAGAGGTGAGAGAGTCAGCCCAACTTGGACGGTGGATGGTTGGGTTCTCAATCCTAGTTAGATAAAGACACCTCCTTATACAGTGGTCGGGATGAAAGGGAGTGCATCATGGGTTATAAGAGCCATAGGATATTTTGGAGTGAATTCACTTATATAATAGATGAAATATTTCCCCTGATGTGGGAAACTCCATGCATAAAATGGATATAATAGTGGTTCATCACAAAGTAGGTATAACAACCTGCCCTCAGTGTGGGGTTGGTGAGTAACATATTATTGACATATTTTAGGTTATTTTGACACTTTTTTATTCCCATTTGAGTGGATCTTGTTTTGGGTATTTTTTAGAGGAATATGGTGATATTTTTCATTTTTTCTAGGCCTGATCATGGTTGTATAATAGTTAGTGAAAAGTGTACAACCTTGCCCAAGAAAATATGCACCTTTTTTGGAGATATAGAACAGGGCACATAGTGGCCACACCATTTATAAAACCATGCATCCAAACCATGAAACCTCATCCAGTAGTCTAGGTGGGGGGAATAGTTAGCACATAGTTTTTTAAATCGTGTATCCAAACCATGAAACTCTTCTAGTGGGTTTGTTTGGAGCACACAATTAGGTGCACTGTTAGTACTAATTGTGCAACCTACCCAAAAAAACTACGTGAGTGGATTTTTCATGCCATGAAAATTGAAATTAAAATCCTAATACCTACCTATTTAACACCAAAAAACTTCCATTCTATCCTAACTTGGACCTTTATGTTTTTTGATCCCTCTAGAGTCATTTTGAATCTATCAACCTCTTCTCTTGGTGAATCAAAGTCCCAATCAAAGAAGATGACTTATTTATTTAATTTCTTCTCCTCTTGGTGTTCAATATCTTCCCTTATATTAATTTGTTCTTCCTAAATACTTTTTAATTCTTGTGATTCATTGAATCAAGGATGATTGATATGGAATTGTGGACCTATGATCTTATATCACTTCTCTTGAGATCTATCTTCCTTGATTAAATAATTTCCATTGGTGGTGACATATCTCAGATTCATTGTGGTTAGATTCCGGATATTCCAAGTAAGTGTTTCTATGATATTCCTTCATTTCTTAATTCATTATTTCTTGATAATTTATCGATATGTGCCTCCTTCTAACACAAAATCTATAATTTTTTATCTCAAATTACCTTGTAAAATCCTCTTTGATCCTATTTTAAATAAATTGAACATTTTATGGGTTTCTTCTCATGGTTTTATAAATTAGTGAATACTGTGTTGATTTTAATTCCCTTTAAAATAGTTTTTCAAGGTTACCTTTTGGGAAGTGAGGGAATATGTTCTATATTTATTTTTAAAGTTAAATGATTAGACTTGAATGAAGTGGGTGGAAATATGTGATTCTTCCTAGAGCTTTTTTTATTTCTTGAATTTATAAAATGACCATGCTCCCTCATTGAATGATTTTACACTTGTCTTGAAATATGTGTTCTTGGGTGACTTAAAATTAGTGATTTTTTCACCTAGGAAGAGGGTGTAAACCCATGTTTTAAAATTACCTTAAGAATTTTTAATTTGTAAATATTCATTCAATTCATTTGATATTTATTGAAATAAATTCTTATTTTAAAGGCCCGTTTTTCATGATGATGATGGTTGTGAAGGGAATCGTGGTTTTTTACCCTTTTTAAAGGTTTAATTGAAGAAAAATGTTTTGGATTAAATTTTTGATGTTTGACTGTCAGGTTGGAACTTTATGATGATCCTCTATTTTAATAATCACATAGTGTAACTTACTTAATTCTTGTACTTCCAGTTAATGGGCTTTGAAAAATGGATTATTTACTTCAAGGGATCTAGGGGTGAGAGTGAGATGTTATTTGAGGGCATGTGACCATGATTGAAAAGTTGAGGGTATGAGCCCAGGATTGATATTGATAAGGATCCTTGTTGTGATCTTCGTAACATGATTATCTTGATCACCTCTTTTTAAAAATCATGGTAACTTCTGTAGTTAGATAAAATCACCAAGATATATTCTTTACTAAAGGTATCACACTCTATATAGTGGATACATGGAAAAAATGAAATGTTCAGTCTGTGAACATATGTCTAGGAAAGCGGGTGTGAATGGAACTAGTTTACTTGAGACTAATGAGACTCGATGTAAGGGAAGTAATCAGTCATTATGTATTTTCATTAGATTGACTATGGTGGACTCACTATCATATCTATATTGTACCCATGACATTCATATACTTTATATTTGATACATGGAAACATCTTTCATTACTACTTGGAACTAGAGTTTCCTTGCTTGATTGATTAATACTCTTGATTGATCTATTTATTGATATGATACACATTGAATCAATTGTATTTACTCTTATATAGCTTTTGATATCAATTGAATTGTCACAACCCATCCTAGAGGGGCCCATGTCATGAATACCCCAAGCCTGGATCTGATAGGTCAAGGGATGGAAACTAGCAACGAGTAGAAATATCCCACAAATGTGAGGCATTTTCCTAATTACCATTACACACACAAACATCTCCAAGACCAAAATGATGAAAAGTAAAAACACTAAGTAAAAAATGAATGCATACCACTATATAACAACCAATAGAGTATGACTAGAAATTAAGGTACAGTAAAGTGAAATTGGGCCAGAATACAAGACCACTAAAAATATTCTGCAAACAACAAATTCCAACCAAAAAACAATGGTTTGGTGACTGTTATCTATAGTCTTAGGAGCACACCTTAGTCTGTCTGAACTCACCAAGCCCCATCTAGTCCTATTCTGCTTAGAACTCCATAACAAGGTTGAACATTTTCATAAGACATGACACATGTGGGAAAATCCCATATAGGGTTGAGTAAAACAATACTCAGTAGGAAACCCTAAAAACACAAAGGAATATCATAGAGGAAACACCATGAATATGATACCATGAAGAAATATCATAAAGGGAAGACACCACTAAAAATATATAGTCAGATAAACATAGATATATGTCTATATAACCTATAATGAGAACAACCAAGTATACTCATGAAGTATTTCAAGCCTCAAAGTCTCATCCACTACCAACTATGTGTTTCTGCTCGTACCACTCTCTTCCCAAAGGAACTCACTCATTGAGTTATCTCATAGAAGCACCTAGAACAAGTCAACCAAAAGTACCCAAGATAACATTAGGGTCTTGACATGTTTTGTAGTTTCCTTGAGACATTAATTCTCACTAATATGTGGAGTTTTGATAACACATAGAGTGTTGGTAACACACGGAGTGTCTGTAACACATAGAGTGTCGGTAACACATGGAATTTCAATAAGTCATGCAGCCCCCATGTCACATAGTCACAAAGTCATATCCAGACATCAACCAATGAAAATTACCTGAAGCACACTCATCGGTTCTTATTACGTATAATGGAAAGAATCTGATCTTGATAAATATATAGGGGTTCAATGCCCAGTTCTCATAGGGGGGACACATGGTCATACTGGAAACATCATCCTAGATAGGGGATATGTGTAACACCCTGAGATTTTATGAGAAATATTATTTTTAATTTCTTTAATTTTTTGTGTTATACGCTACACCAAGATTGTCTTGTGCTATACACAACATCGTATTAGATTTTAGTATATTCAAACACTATTCTTGTCTTGTGTTTCATGCAAGAGCGACCGTCCTCAATATCTTGTGTTGTACGCAATACCAAGTTTCACTAAACAATGATATATTGTTATAATATTATTATGAACTAGATGTTATCAATAGTATTAACCAAATTTTTTATTTTATAACATTATCATTCATCTTATATATATTCTTGAACATGGTATGAGAACAAAATAAATTTTTCGGGTAAAATATGTATTTTTTAAAAAATGCAGTTTTACCACCTTTTGACGGCGCACCGAATTTAAATCTAGTTTTTGAAAATTTTATGAGTTAAATTTTACAAAATAAACATATTAATTCAAATAAGTATATAAAAATTTAGTTTGGATAATTTTTTAATATTTTTCTGTTAACTTTCATATTTTGATGAAGAGTAAAAATACGCTAAATTTTAATTAAAAACAAGTTTTTTCATCAAGATGTTTTATATGGTTAAATTATAATATTGAATGGTATTAAAGTATAAATAGAATATATTTTGACCATTTAATATAATTTAAGTCATTAAAATTAATTTTACATTGAATTCATTGGTAAAAATATTTCAATCTTTTGCAATGTTTTAACTTTTAAAACTCGTTTTCTCAACAACGGTATTAATTTTAATTTAAATACTGCAACTTCTGTGTTTTGAATTTGGAAAAATGGATTACATATTTGGAATAATTAGTTCCAAATTTTTTAAATAGATTACTTTTTATTTTTAGACATTATGAATAGTAACTACTGTAAATTTTATTTACTACATTTAAAGGTAAATCGGGTAATTAAGGGTAAAAATATGATTATAAAATTACCCTAACACCTGCCAAAATTATATTGGATGAATAGAAGTAGACCCATATCACCTAAGGGTTTGAATAGACTCATTTCATGGATTTTGACCATGAAAAGGATGTAATTATTATTAAAACCAAAGATAGTGACAACATGTAACTCTCTTATATATTATAAGTGTAATAATTTTAATTTAGTGATAAAATTCATAACAATTCGAACATAAATAGTCACCATAAATATAATAAAATTATCTAAATCATATGAATTTATTTAAAAATTTTAGGTATTAAATTATTATCACTAATGGTGACACAATGATGTAGAAATTATTTTATTGATTGAAATATCAAATAAATGGTTTTAAAAATATTAAAATAAATATTATATGTACTATAGAATGTGCTCCAAAAAATTTAAAGATGAATATTACATGTTATTGATCTATTATATATTTTGTTTTTAATATATCTTCTGTATGGATTTTATTTAAATTCAAATAATTGAATAGTGTCAAAATTGACACTGTTGACATTTTATAAAAATAACATATTATTAAATTGTTTAAAAATAACAAAAAAATTTAAAAATTATAAATTGAAATTTATATGGTCTAAAATTTCATAAAGTATCCAATTATGGAAAATTCACAAGACATAAGTAAGTATTTGTAACAATTTAGAATTTAGAATCTTATTACCACAAATAAAATTAAATAGATTAAATAAGGATAAAACAAAATGATAAGGTTTAAAATAAATTCCCGAAATGACAAAATTTTATTTTTTGATGATATTACAACCCTATATCATCTCATCTTTAAAGTTTAGTAATGTTGGAGGTTTTTAGGTGCGGTTTGAGTTTATTTTAAATTAATATTTTGAAGGTTTCCAAAAGTGCCCCTCTCCTCTCTTATAAAAGGGCACATCCTCCCTCTCCTCTTCACAACATTTTGAGCCTTCAAGATCAGCCAAAAACTATCCATTTCTCTTCTACACATCACTAGAAACATACTAGAGGTCCTGGTTTTCTTAAAAGACCAACTTTAATGCCCTAAGAGGAGGTTTAGAAGAGGCGCATCGAAGAAGAGGTAAAACCTAGAATTATATTTTCTTAAATTATTCATCAAATGGTGTATTTTTTATATAAAATAAAAAATTTCAAAATGGTATCTAAACAGAATTTATAAAATGAATTTTTATAGGTTTTTTAAACCCAATTTCTTGATAATTTTATTCTCGCCCTAAATTTTAAAATGTTTTTCACAAGCTCATTAGAAGTTCCAAAGGAGTCTATATTTTTTAAGGATCTTGCACAAGAGAATTAAAAATACCTATTTATATTAATTAATTTAAATTGTAATATATTATAATGTTTTTTCATTTTCCTCCAAAACCTAGACAAGAAAAGATCTTCATTTTAAAAAGGAACTGTATATTTTTCAGTTACATTAAAAAAAATATTTTTTGTACCATATCTTGAAGTGTGGTTCTCAGGTTTTTATTGAAGTAGATAATGTATAAAAATTTATATAATCAATATTATTTCATAAGTATCATGTATATTCATTAGTTCCATCATTATTTCTATTCATGTGAGGTGGTGATGGAAAACAAATTACATCGATTTGCAAGATGGTAATCCTCTGTACACAAGAATGATGGTTATATTTTCCATTTTATGGGTAAGGATATGGATAAATATTATATAATCAACATAATTACATCTTATTATATGATATATACTAGTGTATTGTATTTAAATTGTTAGTTCGTAATTTAATTTGATAAAATTAGGATTAAAAATAATGATTTTGGTGAAGATGATTAACTTCTCTTAGAGAAACCTCCTTTATATTTATTTTTAAGGGCCCTAGGGTTTGTATTTTGGGAAGAATGTCACCTATAAAACGTTTCTAAAGATTTTGGGGAGATATAATTCAAGGGTTTTGTTGATCTAAATTGACCAATATGTATGAATAAGTGAGCATAGGAGGTTTCCTTTTATAATTGAGGTGAGTGGTACACTTGTAATTTTTCAATGTTTTAAAATATTATTAAGCCACTTTCTTGAAAAAATAGCTCCAAAATGACTCATATTATAATTTTATAAGTTTAAGGTATAAATAAAACCAAAAAATAATGTTAAATCAATTTTTATATCATTTTAACCCTTATCTTTTTTTATTAACCCCTGGTAAACCTGTTTTCACCTTAACCGAGGTAACTTATTTTTACTATTTTTACTATTCATTATGAAAAAAAAGTTAAATTTATTAAAAAATATTAATTATTATGATTTTCAATATTTACTTTGTTTTATTGAATTCAATTAATATAATAGGAAGAATTTAATTATAAAAAATCATAAAATGTGATGGAAAATGGTTTTTAAATAAATTTATTTTTCAAGCATAATACAATACTACATGGCCTATATGACTGGTAATAATAAATATATCGATTTAAATTAATATATTTAGATATATAATCTATAAATTACATTTAAAACATTCATTATTAGAGATTATTTTAACTAATTAAAATATAAAAACATTATGCACTTAAAAATAGTTTTCTGAAAAATATCCCTTTTACCTTCAAATGATTTTATCATTATTTATATCAAATTGATAAAAAAATTCATAATAAAATATACATATTATTTCACAATTTTATAAATAAATTTATGAATAGCTAAATACTTAATTTTCAATTATTCATAAAAGATTATATTAAAGAGAAATTTTAAAAAAATCATTATAGTTTTATTTGGACCTAGTAAGTTAAAAATTGATATTCATCCTATCAAATTAGAATTTTTTTCCATGAAATTTTAAAATGTGAATTGTATTTTTATTAAAAAAATTACTTTATATAATTGAAGCTAGAGTGTAACATTTTTATTTCAATATCATTTTCCAAAATTTGAGAAATTATTTTACAGAGAGGATAAGGAATAAGGTAAAATATATGTACTTGATTTATTTTCATTTCATATTTAAAATTTCAAACATTGGTTATTATTTAATAAATTCTAATTAATATATTACTCCAATAAATGTATATTCAAGATAAATTTTTCATTCTTGAAGCTCTAAAATTTACTTTAAACTATTCATAAGATCTATAAAATAATGAAAAGTCATTCATTCTTTGTCCAAATATTTAACAAAACCAAAATAGTTAGAAAAAAGTTATAAAATATGGATAAATATAATACATTAATCCCTAAAAACACAAAAAATAACCCCCAAGGATTAACTTAATCCATTCCATAAATAGTTAACCTTAAGACTCCTCCAAAATATGTGTCACCAAGTTCAAAACCCAAAAGTCCAAAATATTTGATTAAAATTTGTCTCTATACAATATAAAGTAGTGAAAAATATCACATATAAAACATTTGAATACCTTGATCATATATTTTCTTAAAACATAATAATAACTTGAATAACCATAAAACCTGAATGGAAACATATATGTTTAAAAAATTAAAAAAATCCCAATTCCTCAAAAAAATAAAAAATATTGAATATATTCCATAAATAAAAAATGAATTAAACCACTTTGTAATCAACTCACTAAAAAATTATTAGGCCATAAATACTACCAAATTTACTTTGTTAATTTTTTGATCCCAAATAAACATTATTAAATCAACATAAGGGACATATTAAGGGTTATCTTTCCATTAATCCTGTATTCTCTAAAAAATATCACCTTACCATTAAATCGCTTTTCTAATTTATGGGTACCATTCAATATATGATTTCAAATCCTTAAATAAAACTATTACAGAAAAATAATTAGTTGTTTATTTATTCTTATAAAATAATTTCATTAATATAACACATTTATAAAATAATTCTCCAATATGAATACAAAAACACTTTAATTATTGGCATAGTATAATCCATTCCTTATTCTTGGATTTATCCCTTGTATTACAGAATTTACTTGGATAATGGCCATATTCCCCACAAATAAGACATTGAACAATAAATGTTACCTTAGGATGAAATTCATATCCCTCCATTGAACTCTTAATTTTTCTTCAGAAATTAATTTCTTTATGTCTTTCCTTTCCACACATAAAACATATTCTCATTCCTCTAATACATTTTCCTGATTTCTTCTTCCAACATATTAGACATATAAGAAACTAAATTTTCATCCCTCCTTGGTCTTAATAAAACTTCATTTTCCACTTATTAATAATGTTATAAAACTCACCTGTGTTGATATTTTTAATCAAAAAGTGAGATATTTTATAAGGAATAACTATAAGGTTTCCCATTCCTACCCCCGTTTCATTTGGTTTATCATCAGGATAGTTATTCCATTGTCTGTCACATTTAACATTAACATTATTCCTCATGGTTCCATGAATTGGATAAAAATGTAGAATAGTGTGATAAACAATAATCCTAATGATATTCGTGTAAAATAATTTATAGAATGTTTAAATCGTGACACCTTTGGTTTAACCTAGGCCATCCTTGATCATAATCTATTAAAATACTTTATAATGGTTTATAAAAAAAATTAATTAACCCAATAATATCATCCTGGAGTGTAAAATTATGTTCATCATAAGGTAACACTCATAATGAACCATAACTATGGTTAAGATATACTCGAATAACTCTTTTCAGGGTTATTGCCTCTAGATGCATTTTTTCCAAAACCATGTCCACTTATAATATCAATAAAGGGATGTGTATCTAGGAAAGACACATAATCTCTACCTTACCAAAAAATTTATCTTATTATTCAACAATTATACATATCCTCAAAATCTATTATATATTTATGTTTCCTAATCTATGTTTTATTAAATCTAGTTATCAAGGTTTCAACTAAACTTTCCATAATACCAAATGTAATGACACCAACCCTAGTATCCTAGAGTTAGTGTTTACTTTATTACATTTCCACTAGATATAAGTGATATCATCCCTAAGAACTAAATTTTTTAGTGGTCTTTGTAAACTATATACATACATTATTCTCATTTTATAATGGAAGTGAAATATAAAACATAGTGAGAGTAATTATTCTACATCCTTCAGCTCATTAAAATATTCGTTCTTCATATCCTGAGGAAAGGAAAACCAAATAAGGGTGAGATCAAATACTTAGTAAGTGTTATGTACAAATAAATTTATCATGATTGAAAAAGTCACAACCAATACGGTATGGTAAATAACTAAAATCACATGTCATTTAATCAATAATGTGATCATAAAATGAATCCATTGATAATATCCATGAAATAATTTCATGGATAATAATAAATTAATTATAAATAAAGGAAATACATAATATTGAATTCCATGATATTAGACATCATGATATATTTAACATTCTATCATTGTACCAAGACATTTTAATCTATGGGTAGGTATACATCAAAATCCAATTTAATAAGTCTAGTCAACTAATTTGCCTCCTGATACATATAGATGCATCAAGGGGATATCTATAACTGGAACCCTCTTATCACTTCATGTCCAACACATTCCTCATATATTAAATGATCAATCTAATTCATAAAAAATATCACTTATCAACAAATATTTGTATCGAGTAAAGATTACTTAATATCAATATTTCCATAGTTAATCAAATATATTTTATAATAAAACACCATATATAGAAATGTTATATGGTTTAGACAGTAATCATATCAATGATACAAATAATATGGATATTTAAGGTAAATGAAATTTTTATTGAAAAATGTTCATAACAAAGTGAATGTTTTTAGAAAAAGTTAAAGACCACAAAATTTATAAGAGATCAAGGATTACCATAAATTCATAAGAAATATTGGTTTTATACTTATATTATCTCTTTTTGGAAAATGAATAAAATGTAAGTGAATATTTAAAATAATTTTTCCTTAATTTTTTTCTTGTTAAAACCATTGAAAACATGTAGAAAATGTTAAATAGTGTGAAATTTTTATGGTGGAGGGAAAATATGTTAACAACATATATGTTAAAAAGATACATTCTTTTTTTACTTTATATAAATAAATTCAAAAATGGACCTTTTGATAAAAAAAATTTAATATTCCTTTCAATCCTAGTAAAAATTCAATTTTAATGTAAAATATTCTTGATAAACCCTTTTGAAAAATATGGACTTAGAAGAAAAATATACCCGATCAAAAATATAAATAAATTTGGATTTTATTTTAAAATTTTATTTGTTTGATTCAAGTTCTAAAGAGAGGAAAATTTGGAAAAATATGTAAAATTATTAAATTTACATAGGATAAGAAATTACATGATGTTTATGAAGGATAGAATAAAAGAAATCCCAGAAAATGATATTATAAAAAAATTCTTACCACTTTGGTAACTTTTAAATTATAACACCTTAAAAGAGTAAACATGAAATTAATATTTAATAATAGCTAATAAATATAGATTCATGTTAAATACATAAAAGGGTTATTATATACACCATATAAAAATAAATTTGTGTGTAATACCAAATATGTCTCAATGGAGTGAAAAATTGAGATGAAATCATATACAATGATCATGGTGTTGAATTAAGAATTAATAAATGAATTTATTATGTGTATCAAATGTAAATATACACAAATAAAAGTGGAAATGAATAATAAATCAAAATAATTTCGTTTCACTCATAATCTTGCCATAATATAATCAATGAAGAAGTGATTAACCCAATGAAAGGTGATGGAATTAAGAAACCTCGTACCTCAAGTTCCAATTGACTTCTAAGTTCTTTTAACCTATTTTATAATAAATGTAGATTTATTATTTTAAAATACTAGAAACATATACATATCTATAATATCATACTTTATCCATTTATAACATCTTATCATCCATTTGTTAACAACCATTTATTATTATCATCATTTCATGTGTCAACTACTTCATTTTTCATATATGTCTTGATTCGGTAGTTATGGTACTTATACCTTGATAATGGAAATATCATCTTCATAATGTTAATAATGATAAAAAAAATTAATTATTTATTATACACATATTTAAAATCATCCTTTAATGGAAATCATGAAAAATAAATCACATCACTTCTTGGAGGTAATGGTCTACACGTACACACGAGAGACGCTATCATTTTTAATGAGTAGAAGGGTAATAATTTAAATGATATATTATATTTATAAATCATAATTATGTCATAAATATCATATATATACATTATTTCTATGTTTATAATCATCCAAGTATGTGTAGACACTAAGTCAGACATACGCATGAGTGTTTTTTTAGCATTCTATATGATGGAAAAGGGATAGAGAATGGTTTTAAATAATAATAATAATAATAATAAGAAAATGTAAATATTTTTATTATATTAAATTTTTTATGTTAGGATTATTATAATAGATTTAAATTAAGTATAAGAAGAAATAAACTCAAAAAAATTCGGTAAAGATGATTACCTCTTCTTCGGTAGACTTCCTTTAGATCCCTTCTTAAATACCCTTGGAATGTTATTTTATGAATACAATAACATATAATTATTCTATTAAGAATTTAATAATATTATTTTTAAGATTTTAGTAGATATTTAGAGCTCAATATGTGTGGATAATTGAGGACAGCAGGTTCCCTTTTATAAGTGAGTGGAGAGGAACTATTGGAGTTACTTAAAGTCTTAAATTAATATAAATTAATTTTCAAGGAAAAATTAATAAAAATTGATATAATTATAATATAATATGAATATTATTCTAAATTATATAATCCAATAAAATTCAGATAATTTTTTGTTATGTTTTTACCATTATCTCTTAGTTTTAACCCCTCGTTGGCCCTTTTCATGATTACCATGATATCAATTTTTTTACACTTTAGGGGTAAAGAAAGTTACTGTAAAAGGAAAAATTCCCCATAAATGAACCATGGTTGATATTATAAACCATATACCATTAAATAGGATGAATATAATATATTTATTAATTTTAAATCATTTAATAAAATATTGTTTATTATAAAATATCATTAATATTATTTTTGGGAATACATGAAATATTATAATATAATATCTATATATATAATGTAAAATAGATCCAAAATAAAATAGACTATAATTTAAGGAATATATGGTTTTAATATAATCATACAATAAAAAATTTTCAGGTTTAGATGTCATTTTAAACCTTATCTTTTTGTTTAAACCTTTGGTTAACCAGTTTTAACCTTAACCATGGTAATGAATTTTTCAATATTAAATGGTTATAATTTTACTTATAAGGCGACAATTGGATCATAAATGGACAATTTATGAAATTTTATACCATTTTAAATCCGAATTTTACTCTTGAAAAACTGTATTTATTTTAAATAATTTAACAAAATATATTTAACATAAAATATTATTAATGTCATCTTAATAACTGTTCGCATAATTTTACTTTTAAAACACAATGAAAATAATGGAATTTGAATTTAAACCTTTAACACATCTCTAAATATTATATTTATCTTAAAAATTAGTGGTACACTATAACTCATCCAAAAAATATTACTTTTAGTGTTTGTCAAATCATTTACTTTATTGTTCCACTTCTTGCCTAAGTATAGTGCCAGCGTCGCATAAGCATTTAAGGAAATTATTTCATCACTAAAAATTAAAAATAAATTCACATAATAAAAATAAATAAATTAAGTTTAAAAAATTTATATTAAATAAATATGTTTATTTAATCAAATCAATTTCATGAAAAAGTATTTAACATGTTATTTTGACTTTTTTAGTCTTACGGAAGCATTGCACAAGCATTTGGATAAGTCATTTGTTATATAAAGATAAAATTCATATATATACATAAAAATAATCAATAATAATTAATATTTAATAATTGGGGCTATAAAAGGCTTCATACTGTCAAATATTATTTTTATGACACCAAATTTGACTTTTCTAGGGTTGCAAAAGCACTGCTTTGGTATTGAAAATTATTTTGATATTTATCATGAAGTAAATTCTAATTTATAATTTTTGAATTAATTTTGAATAATATATTTAGTATATCATAATTTATGAGAATTTCCATAACTTTCATATGTTTTTATATCATATTTATTTCATGGTGATATCCTAAAGAATAATGTGTTTGATAAAAAGTGTATTTTTCATTATTCAATGAAAAATAAATCTTTTCAGAAAAATTGAAAAAACCCATAAGATAATTTTTATATTCTTATTTGAAAAAATATATTATTTTTATCAAATAAAATTACTAACATTTCCAAAAAATAGTTGTAATATTCATTCAAAAAAATCAATATAACCCATTTTTGAAGAATATAATGACTTTACTAAAAATTGAGGGATTATTTATTAATAATTAATCAATAAATATATATTGAGTAGGATAATTATAAATTTTTTTCTTAATTTGTTTACTCGTATTTATACCCACTAATATATTGGTCAGGTTATAATGGTCACATTTAAATAATAATACTTTTATAATATATCTCAATTCACTTAAAGATCAATGTTGTGTGTTTGGAAAACTGTCAAGCTAATTATTATTTTAAACTAAATTTATATATTGTTGCAAAGGAACTCTTTGGTTTCTCTCTTTTTGGTGAGGACCACCTGGATTGAAATTTATTGCATTGGTGGTGAGAGAATCGGCCCTACTTGGACGGTGGATGGTTGGGTTCTCAATCCTAGTTAGATAAAGACACCTCCTTATACAGTGGTCTGGATGAAAGGGAGTGCATCATGGGTTATAAGATCCATATGATATTTTGGAGTGAATTCAATTATATAATAGATGAAATATTTCCCCTGATGTGGGAAACTCCATGCATAAAATGGATACAAGAGTGGTTCATCACAAAGTAGGTATAACAACCTGCCCTCAGTGTGGGGTTGGTGTGTAACATCTTATTAACATATTTTTGGTTCTTTTGACCCTTTTTTATTCCCATTTCAGTGGATCTTGTTTTGGGTATTTTTTAGATAAATATAGTGATATTTTTAATTTTTCTAGGCCTGATCATGGTTGGATAACAGTTAGTGAAAATTGTGCAACCTCGCCCAAGAAAATGTGCACCTTTTGTTGGAGATATAAAAGAGGGCACATAGTGGCCAAGCCATTTGTAAAACCATGCATCCAAACCATGAAACCTTATCTAGTAGTCCTAGTGGGGGTGCATATTTTGCACACCATTTTCCAAACCGTGCATCCAAACCATGAAACTCTTCTAGTGGGTTTGTTTGGAGAACACAATTAGGTTCACTGTTAGTACTAACTGTGCAACCTACCAAACAAACTACGTAAGTGGGTTTTTTATTCAATGAACATTGTAATTAAAATCCTGAGACCTACCTATTTAACACCAAAAAACTTCCATTCTATCTTAACTTGGACCTTTATGTTTTCGGATCCCTCTAGAGGCATTTTGAATCTCTCAACCTATTTTCTTGGTGAATTGAAGTCCCAATCAAAGAATATGTCTTATTTATTTAAGTTCTTCTCCTCTTGGTGTTCAATATCTTCTATTATATTAATTTGTTATTCCTAAAGGCTTTTTAATTCTTATGATTCATTGAATCAAGGATGATTCATATGGAATTGCGGACCTATGATCTTAGATCAATTCTCTTAAGATCCATCTTCCTTGATTCGATAATCGCCATTGGTGGTGACATATCTCATATTCATTGTGGTTGGATTCTGAATATTCCAAGTAGGTGTTTCTATGATATTACTTCATTTCATAATTCATTTTTTCTTAATAATTTATCGATATGTGCCTCCTTATAACACATGATCTATAATTTTTGATCTTGAATTAGCTTGTAAAATCCTCTTTGATCCTATTTTAAATAAATTGAACACTGTATGGGTTTATTCTCGTGGTTTTCTAAATTGATGAATGCTCTGTTTATTTTAATTCCCTTTAAAATTGTTTTCAAGGTTACCTTTTGGGAAGTGATGGAATATGTTCGGTATTTATTTTTAAAGTTAAATGATTAGACATGAATGAAATGGGTGGAAATATGTGATTCTTTCCAAATATTTTTGATTGCTTGAATTTATAAAATGACCATGCTCACTCATTGAAATATTTTTCACTTTTCTTGAAATATGTGTTCTTGGGTGACTTGAAATTAGTGATTTTTCACCTGGAAAGAGGGTGTAAACCCATGTTTTAAAATGACCTTAAGACTTTTTAATTTTTGAATCTTCCTTCAATTCATTTGATATGTATTGAAATAAATTCTTATTTTAAAGGCCCATTTTTCATGATGATGATGGTTGTGAAGTGAATCGGTGTTTTTTACTATTTTTAATAGTTTAATTGAAGAAAATGTTTTGGATTAAATTTTTTTTGTTTGATTGTTTGGTTAGAACTTTATGATGATCCTCTATTTTAATAATCTCATAGTGTAACTTACTTAATTCTTGTACTTCAAGTTAATGGGTTTTAAAAAATGGATTATTTACTTCATGGGAGCTAGGGTGAGAGTGAGATGTGATTTGAGGGCATGTGACCATGATTGAAATGTTGAGGGTAGGAGCCAATGATTGATATTGATAAGGATCCTTGTTGTGGTCTTCGTAACATTATTATCTTGATCACCTATTTTTAGTAGTCATGGGAACATGTGTAGTTAGATGATATCACCCAGATATATTCTTTACTAATTGTATCACACCCCATATAGTGGATACATGGAAAAAATGAAATGTTTAGGCTGTGAACATATGTCTAGGAAAGCAGGTGTGAATGGAACTAGTTTACTTGAGACTAATGAGACTTCATGTAAGTCTAGTAATCAATCGTGATGTATTTTCATTAGATTGAATATGGTGGACTCACTATCATATCTATGTTGTACCCATGACATTAATATACTTTATATTTGATACATGACAACATATGTCATCACAACTTAGCACTAGAGTTTCCTTTCTTGATTGATTAATACTCTTGATTGATCTATTTGTTGATATGATACACCTTGACTCAATTGTATTGACTCTTGTATAGCTTTTGATATCAATGGAATTGTCACAACCCATCCCAGAGGGGCCTAAGTCAGAACTACCCCAAGCCCAGCTCTGATAGTTCAAGGGATGGAAACTAGCCCCGAGTAGGAATATCCCACAAATGTGAGTCATTTTTCTAATTACCTTTACACACACAAATATCACCAAGCCCAAAATAATGAAAATTAAAAACACTAAGTAAAAAAATTAATGCATACCACTATATAACAACCAATAGATTATGACTAGAAATTAAGGTACAGTAAATTGAAATTGGGCCAGAATACAAGACCACCAAAAATATTCTACAAACCACAAAGTAAAACCAATAAAAAATGGTGTGGGGACAGTTATCTATAGTCATAGGAGCACACCTCAGTCTGTCTGAACTCACCAAGACCCATCTAGTCCTATTATTCTTGTAACTCCATAAAAAGGTCGAACATTTTTATAAGACATGACGCGTGTGGGAAAATACCATATAGGGGTGAGTAAAAAAATACTCAGTTTGACACCCCAAAAACACAAAGTAATATCACAGAGGAAACACCAAAAATATGATACCATGAAGAAATATCATAAAGGGAAGACACCACTAAAAATATATAGTCATATGAACATAGATATATGTCTATATAACCTATAACAAGAACACAAAAGTATACTCATGAAGTATTCCAAGACTCAAATCTCATCCACTGCCAACTACGTGGTTCTGCTTGTATCATGCTCATCCCGAAGGATCTCACTCATTGAGTTATCTCATATAAGCACATAGAACAAGTTTACTAAAAGTAACCAAGAGAAAATTAGGGTCTTGAAAAGTTTTGTAGTTTCCTTGAGACATCCATTCTCACTAAGATGTGGAGTTTTGATAACACATAGAGTGTTGGTAAAACACGGAGTGTCTGTAACACATAGAGTGTTGGTAACACATGGAATGTCAATAAGTCATGCAGCCCCCAAGTCATGTAGTCACAAAGTCATATCCAGACATCAACTAATGAAAACTACCTAAAGCACACTCATGGGGTCTTGTTACGTATAATGGAAAGAATCTGATCTCGATAAATAGATAGGGTTTCAATTCCTAGTTCTCATAGGGGGGACACATGGTAATACTGGAAACATCATCCTCAATAGGGGATATGTGTAACACCGTGAGATTTTATGAGAAATATTATTTTTAATTTCTTTGATATATTGTGTTGTAAGCTACACCAAGATTAGCTTGTTCTATACACAACACCATATTAGCTTGTAGTATATGCAAACACTATTCTTGTCTTGTGTTGCCGGCAAGAGAAACATTCCTCAATATCTTGTGTTGTATGCAATACTGAGTTTCACTAAACAAAGATATATATTGTTATAATATTATTATGAACTAGACATTATGAATATTATTAACCACATTTTTAATTTTATAACATTATAATTCATCTTACATATATTCTAGAACATGGTATGGGAACAAAATAAATTTTTTGGGTAAAATAAGTATTTTTCAAAAAATGCAGTTTCACCGCCTTTTCACGGCGCGCCCACTTTAAATCTAGTTTTTAACAATTTTATGAGTTAAATTTGAAAAAATAAACATATTCATTGCAATAAGTATATAAAAATTTACTTTGTATAATTTCTTAATATTTTTCTGTTAACTTTCATATTTTGATGAGGAGTAAAAATACGCTAAATTTTAATTAAAAATAATTTTTTCATCAAGACATTTTATATGGTTAAATTATAATATTTAATGGTATTAAAGTATAAAAAGAATATATTTTTACCATTTAATATAATTTAAGTCATTATCATTAATTTTACATTGAATTCATAGGTAAAAACATTTCAATCTTTTGTAATGTTTTAACTTTTAAAACTCGTTTTCTCAATAGCAGGATTAATTTTAAATTAAATACTGCAACTTATGTGTTTTGAATTTGGAAAAATGGATTCCATATTTGGAATTATTAGGTCAAAATTATGTAAATAGGCTACTTTTTATTTTTATACATTATGAATAGTAACTACTGTAAATTTTATTTACTACAGTTAAAGGTAAATCGGGTAATTAAGGGTAAATATAAGATTATAAAATTACTCTAACACCTACCAAAATTCTATTATATGAATAAAAGTAGACCCATATCACCTAAGGGTTATAATAGATTCATTTCATGGACTTTTGACCATGAAAAGGATGTAATTATTATTAAAACCAAATAAAGTGACAACATGTCACTCTCTTATATCTTATAAGTGTAATAATTTTAATTTACTGTTAAACTTCATAAAAATTCAAAACTGAATATTCACAAAAAATATAATAAAATTATCTACATCATTTGAATTTATTTATAATTTTTAGGGATTAAATAATTATCACTAATGGTGACACAATAGTGATGTAGAAATTATTTTATTGATTGAAATATCAAATAAATGGTTTTAAAAATATTAAAATAAATATTATATGTACTATTTAATGTGCTCCAAGAATTTTCAAGATGAATATTACATGTTATGGATCTATAATATATTTTGGTTCGAATATATCTTCTGTGTGGATTTTATTTAAATTCAAATAATTGAATAGTGTCAAAATTGACACTATTGATATTTTATAAAACTAACATATTATTAAATTGTTTAAAAATCACAAAAATATTTAAAATATATAAATTGAAATTTATATGGTCTAAAATATCATAAATTATCCAATTATAGAAAATTAACTATACATAAGTAAGTATTTATAACAATTTAGAATTTAGAATCTTATTACCACAAGTAAAATTAAATAGATTAAATAAGGATAAAACAAAATGATAATGTTTAAAATTAATTCCCAACATGTCTAAATTTTATTGTTTGATGATATTAAAACCCTATATCATCTCATATTTGATGTTTAGTCATGTTGGGGGTTTTTAGGTGGGGTTTGATTTTATTTTAAATTAATATTTTCTAGGTTTCCAAAAGTTCCCTTCTTCTCTCTTATAAAAGGGAACATCCTTCCTCTACTCTTCACAACATTTTGAGCCTTCAAGATCAGCCAAACCCTATCCATTTCTCTTATCCACATCCCCATAAACATACTAGAGGTCCTGGTTCTCTTAAAAGACCAACTTTAGTGCCCTAAGAGGAGGTTTAGAAGAGGCACGTTGAAGAAGAGGTAAAACCTAGTATTGTATTTTCTAAAATTATTCATCAAATGGTTTATTTTTTATATAAAATAAAATGTTTTCAAAATGGTATCTAATCAAAATTTATATAATGAATTTTCACAGGTTTTTTAAACCCCATTTCTTGGTAATTTTATTCTCGCCCTAAATTTTAAAATGTTTTTCACGGGCTCATTAGAAGTTCCAAAGGAGTCTATATTTTTTAAGGATCTTGCACAAAAGAATTCAAAATACCTATTTATTTTTATTAATTTAAACTTTAATATATTGTAATTTTTTTTATTTTCCTCCAAAACCTAGACAAGAAAATATCTTCATTTTAAAATAAAACTGTATATTTTTCAATTACATTAAAAAATATACAATATTTTTTGTATCGTATCTAGAAGTGTGGTTCTCATGTTGTTATAGAAGTAGATAATGTATAAAAATATATATAATAAATATTATTTCATAATTATCATATATATTCATTAGTTCCATCATCATTTCTACTCATGTGAGGTGGTGATGGAAAACAAATTACATCAATTTGCAAGATGGTAATCCTATGTACACAAGAATGATGGTTCTATTTCGCATTTTATGGGGAAGGATATGGATAAATATTATATAATCAACATAATTAAATCTTATTATATGGTACATACTGGTGTATTATATTTATATTTTTATGGTGTAATTGAATTTGATAAAAGTATGATTAAAAATAATGATTTTGGTGAAGACGATTAACTTCTCTTAGAGAAACCTCCATTATATTTATTTTTAAGGGCCCTAGGGTTTGTATTTTGGGAAGACTGTCACCTATAAAACATTTCTAAATATTTTTTTGAGATATAATTATAGGGTTTTGTTGATCTAAATTGACCAATATGTATGAATAAGTGAGCGGAGGAGGTTTCCTTTTATAATTGAGGTGAGTGGTACACTTGTAATTTTTCAATGTTTTAAAATATTATTAGGCTACTTTCTTGAAAAAATAGCTCAAAAATGACTCATATTATAATTTTATAAGGTTAAGTTAGAAATAAAACCAACCAATAATTTTTAATCAATTTTTAGATCATTTTAACCCTTATCTTTTTAGATTAACCCCCGGTAAACTTGTTTTCACCTTAACCGAGGTACCTTATTTTTACTATTTTTAAAATTCATTATGACAAACAATAAGTTAAATTTATTAACTAATATTAATTTATATTATTTCCAATACTTAATTTGTTTTATTGAATTCAATTCATATAATTAGAAGAATTTAATTATAAAAAATCATAAAATGTGATGGAAAATGATTTTTAAATAAATACATTTTTCAAGCATAATACAATAATACATGACCTATATATCTAGTAATAATAAATATATCGATTTAAATTAATATATTTAGATACATAATCTATAAATAAAATTTAAAACATTCATTATTAGAGATTATTTTAACTAATTAAAATGGAACAACATTATTCACTTAAAAATAGTTTTCTGAAAAATATCTCTTTTACCTCCAAATGATTTTATCATTATTTATATCAAATTGATAACAAATTAATAATAAAATATGAATATTATAACACATTGTTATAAATAAATTTAGAAATATCTAAATACTTAATTTTCAATTATTCATAAAAGATTATATTTATGAGAAATTTTAAAAAAATCATTATAGTTTTATTTGGACCTAGTAAGTTAAAAATTGATATTCATCCTATCAAATTAGAATTTTTTCCATGAAATTTTAAAATGTGAATTTTATTTTTATTAAAAAAATTACTTACTATAATTGAAGCTAGAGTGTAACATTTTTATTTCAATATCCAATTCCAAAATTTGAGAAATTATTTTACAGTCCGAATAGGGAATAAGGTAAAATATATGTACTTGATTTATTTTCATTTCATAATTAAAATTTCACACTTTGGTTATTATTTAATAAATTCTAAATAAAATATTACTCCAAGAAATGTATATTAAATATGAATTTTTCATTCTTGAAGCTCTAAAATTTTCTTTAAACTAATCATAAGATCTATAAAATAATGACAAGTCATTCATTCTTTCTCTAAATATTTAACAAAACCAAAATATTTAGAAAAAAGTTATCCAATACGGATAAATATAAAACATTAATCCCTAAAAACACAACAATAACCCCCAAGTATTTACTTAATCCATTCCATAAATAGTTAACCTTAAGACTCCTTCAAAATATGTGTGACCAAGTTCAAAACCCAAAAGTCCTAAAGATTTGATTAAAATTTATCCCCATACAATATAAAGCAGTGTAAAATATCACATATCAAACATGTTAATACCTTGATCATATATTATCTTAAAACATACTAATAAATTGAATGACCATAAAACCTTAATGGAAACATATATGTTTAAAAAATTAACAAAATCCCAATTCCTTAAAAAAAATATTGAATATATTCCATAAATAAAAATTGAATTAAACTACTTTGTAATTAACTCACTAATACATTCTTAGGTTATAAATACTACCAAATTTACTTTGTTAATTTTTTTATCCCAAATAAACATTATTAAATCAATATTAGGGACATATTAAGGGTTATCTTTCTATTTATCTTGTATTCTCTAAAAAATATCACCTTACCATTAAATTGCTTTTCTAATTTTTTGGTACCATTCTACATATGCTTTCAAATCCTTAAATAATAACTATTATAGAAAAATAATTAGTTTTTTATTTATTCTTATAACATAATTTCTTTGATATAACACATTTATAAAATAATTCTCCAATCTGAATACATAAACACTTCAATTATTGGCATAGCATAGGTCATTCCTTATTCTTGGGGTTGGCCCTTGTATTATGGAATTTACTTGGATAATGGCCATATTCCCCACACATAATACATTGAACTATAAATGTTACCTTATGATGAAATTCATATCCCTCCATTTAACTCTTAATTTTTCTTCAAAAATTAATTTCTTTATGTCTTTCCTTTCCACACATAAAACATATTCTCATTCCTACATTTTCCTGATTTCTTCTTCCAACATATTAGACATATAGGAAATTAAATTTTTCTCCCTCCTTGGTCTTAATAAAACTTCATTTTCCACTTATTAATAATGTTATAAAACTCACCGGTGTTGATATTTTTAATCATAAAATGAGATAGTTTATAAGGAATAACTATAAGGTTTCCCATTCCTACCCCCATTTCATTTGGTTTATCATGAGGATAGTTATTCCATTGTCTGTCACATCCAGCATTAACATTATTCCTCATGTATAAAGCCTTATTTTTTATTGATTTTTGATAACCCCCCTTTCAAGGGATGAGGGTGAACCCTTATAAGGCCCGTAGGCTCAGATATTACAAGGCCCGCAGGCTTAGGAGATTACATGACTCGAAGGTCTTAGGGAATTCAACCAGACTATCTACAAGAATTGACCCTCCTTAGCATCTATATCATGATTATAGCTCTCCACCTTCACATGGCTACCTAGTTAGGCTACCCGTTCGAGCACAGGCTGGTCCCGGTGGAATAGCCATACCCTCTCATTATAACAAATCCATTTGGGTCTACTCTGGTGAGTGCACCTGCTCTGAATCCTCTTATGGGGCTTGCTCCTTTTTTGTAGTGTGTCTGGGGAAAATGCATGTTTCCTGAAGGCCTTGAGGTGGCCCGAAGGCCTTAAAGGTAGCCTAAAATCCCTACTGACTTGAAGCCTTGGGAGGCTCGAAAGCCTTAAGGACTCCAAGCACAAACCGGTGGCCCAAGGTGAATAGTTTCAATTGCAACAGTACTGAACATTGCCTGCTACAGTACCCACACAGTGTACAATTCTGCTACAGTACCTGTACAGTGTACAGTTCTACTATAGGACCCACACAGTGTACAGTTCTACTATAGTACTACTAGAGTTCCTTCTACAGTACCTGCTATAGTACTCAGAAATATGCCTCTACCTGGTTTTGAACCTGGGTCTTATGGATGCACTTAAGGATACCTCACAAACTGGGCTAAATATCATGTTCTTATTCCTCATTGTTCCATCCATTGGATAAAAATGTAGAATAGTGTGAGAAACAATAATCATAATGATATTCATGCAAAATCATTTATAGAATATTTAAATCGTGACACCTTGGGTTTAACCTAGGCCATCCTTGATCATCATCTATTAAAATACTTCATAATGGTTTATAAATAAAATTTTAATTAACCCAATAATATCATCCAGGAGTGTAAAACTATGTGCATCGTAAGGGAACACTCATTATCCACCATAATTATGGTTAAGATATACTCGACTAACTCTTTTCAGGGTTATTACATCTAGATGAATTTTTTCCAAAACCATGTCCACTTACAATATCAATAAAGGGATGTGTTTCTAGGAAAGACACATAATCTCTACCTTACCAAAAATTTATTATATTTTTCTACAATTATACATATCCTCCAAATCTGTTATATATTTATGTTTCCTAATATATGTTTTATTAAATCTAGTTATCAAGGTTTCAACTAAAATCTCCCTAATACAAACTGTAATGAAACCAACCCAAGTATCCCAGAGTTAGTGTTTACTTTATTATATTTCCACTAGATATAAGTGATATCATCCCAAAGAACTAAATTTTTTAGTGGTCTTTGTAAACTATATACATAAATTCTTCTCATTTTACAATGGAAGTGAAATATAAAAGATATTGAGAGTGATTATTCTACATCCTTGAACTCATTAAAATATTCCTTCATCATATCCTGAGGAAAATAAAACCAAATAAGGGTGAGATCAAATACTTGGTAAGGGTTATGTAAAAAAGAAATTTATCATGAGTAAAAAATCATAACCAATATGGTATGGTAAATAACTAAAATCACATGTCATTTGATCAATAATGTGATCACAAAATACATCCATTAATAAAATACATGAAATAATTTCATGGATAATAATAATTGAATTATAAATAAAGTAAATACATAATATTTAATTCCATGATATTAGACATCATGATATATTTAACATTCTGGAATTGTACCAAGACATTTTAATCGATGGGTGGGTATACATCAAAAACCAATTTAATAAGTCTAGTCAACTAATTTGTCTCATGAGACATATAGATGCATCGAGGATATATTTATAACTAGAACCCTCATATCATTGCATGTCCAACACATTCCTCATATATTGAATGATCAATTTAATTCATAAAAAATATCACTTATCAACAAATATTTGTATCGAGTAAAGATTACATAATATCAATATTTCTATAGTTATTCAAATATATTTCATAATAAAACACCATATGTAGAAATGGTATATGGTTTAGACAATAATCATATCCATGATACAAATAATATGGATATTTAAGGTAAATGAAATTTTTATTGAAAAATGATCATAACAAAGTGAATGTTTTTAGAAAAAGTTAAAGACCACAAAATTTATAAGAGATCAAGGATTGCCATAAATTCATAATAAATATTGGTTTTATACTTATATTATCTCTTTTTGAAAAATAAATAAAATGTAAGTGAATATTTAAAATAATTTTTCCTTAATTTGTTTTCTTATTAAAACCATTTAAAACATGTAGAAAATTTTAAATAGTGTGAAATGGTTATTGTAGAGGGAAAATATGTTAATGATATATATGTTAAAAAGAAACATTCCTTTTTTACTTTATATAAATAAATTCAAAAATGGACCTTTTGATAAAAAAAATTAAAATATTCCTTTCAGTTCTTGTAAAAATTCAAGGTTAATGTAAAATGTTCTTGAAAAACCCTTTTGAAAAATTTGGACATAGAAGCAAAATATACCCGATCAAAAATGGAAATAAGTTTGTCTTTTCTTTTAAACATTTAATTGTTCGATTCAAGTGACAAAGAGAGGAAAATTTGTAAAAAATATGTAAAATTATTAAATTTCCATAGGATAAGAAATTACATGATGATTATTAAGGATAGAATATAATAAATCCCAAAAAATGAGATTGTAAAAAAAATTATTACCACTTTGGTAACTTTTAAATTATAACCCCTTAAAAGAGTAAACTTGAATTTAATATTTAATAATAGTTAATAAATATATATTCAGGTTAAATACATAAAAGGGTTATTATATACACCATATAAAAATAAATATGTCTGTGATACCAAATATGTCTCAATGGAGTGAAAAATTGAGTTGAAATCATATACAATGATCATGGTGTTGAATTAAGAATTAATAAATGAATTTATTATGTATATCCAATGTAAATCTACACAAATAAAAGTGAAAATTAAAAATAAATCAAAATAATTTCATTTCACTCATAATCTTGGCATAATATAATCAATGAAGAAGTGATTAACCCAATGAAAGGTGGTGGAATTAAGAAACCTCATACCTCAAGTTCCAATTGCCTTGTAATTTCTTTTAACCTATTTTATAATAAATTTGGATTTATTATATTCAAATACTAGAAACATATACATGTCTATAATATCATATGTTATCCATTTATAACATCTTATCATCTATTTGTTAACAATCATTTGTTATTATCATCATTTCATGTGTCAACTACTTCATTTTTCATATATGTCTTGATTCTGTAGTTATGGTCCTTGTACCTTGATAATGGAAATATCATCTCCATAATGTTAATAATGATAAAAAAATTAAATATTTATTATACACATATTTAAAATCATCCTTTAATGGAAATCATGAAAAATAAATCACATCACTTGGTGGAGGTAATGGTCTACACGTACACACGAGAGACACTATAATTTTTAACAAGTAGAAGGGTAATAATTTAAATGATAAATTATATTTATAAATCATAATTATGTCATAAATATCATGTATATTCATTATTTCTATCTTTATAATCATCCAAGTATGTGTAGACAATAAGTCGTACATACGCACGAGCGTTGTTTTCGCATTCCATATGATGGAAAAGGGGTAGAGAATGGTTGTAAATAATAATAATAACAACATTTATGTATTTTTATTATATTTAATTTTTTTAGGATGAGTACAATAGATTTAGAGTAAGTATAAGAAGAAATAAACTTGAAAAAAGTCAGTAAAGATGGTTACCTCTTCTTCAGTAGACTTACTTTAGATCCCTTCTTAAATACCCTTCGAATGTTATTTTATGAATACCATAACATATAATTATTGTATTAAGAAGTTAATAATATTATTATTAAGATTTTGGTAGATATTTATGGCTCAATATGTGTGGATAAGTGAGGACAGCAGGTTCCCTTTTAAAAGTGAGGGGAGAGGAACTATTGGAGTTACTTAAAGTCTTAAATTAATATAAATTAATTTTCAAGGAAAAATTAAAAAAATTGATATAATTATAATATAATATGAATATTAGTCTATATTATATAATCCAATAAAATTCAGATAATTTTTTTTTATGTTTTTACCATTATCTCTTATTTTTAACCCCTTGTTGACCCTTTTCATGATTACCATGATATCAATTTTTTTACACTTTAGCAGTAAATAAATTTACTATAAAAGGAAAAATGTCCCATAAATGAACCATGGTTGATATTATAAACCATATCCCATTAAATAGGATGAATATAATATCTTTATTAATTTTAAATAATTTAATAAAATATTATTTATTTTAAAATATCATTAATATTATTTTTGGGAATACATGAAATATTATAATATAATATCTATCTATATCATGTAAAATAGATCCAAAATGAAATAGAATATAATTTAAGGAATATATGGTTTTAATATAATCATCCAATAAAAAATTTTCAGGTTTAGATTTCATTTTAAACCTTATCATTTTGTTTAAACCTTTAGTTAACCAATTTTAACCTTAACCATGGTACTGAATTTTTCAATATTAAATGGTTATAAATTTACTTATAAGGTGACAATTGGATCATAAATGGATAAGTTATGAAATTTTAGACCATTTTAAATCCAAATTTTACTCTTGAAAAACTTTATTTCTTTAAAATAATTTAATAAAATATATTTAACATAAAATATTATTAATGTCATTTTAATAACAATTCGCATAATTTAACTTTGAAAACACCATGAAAATAATGGAATTTGAATGTAAACCTTTAACACATCTCTAAAATATTATATTTATCTTAAAAATTGGTGGGACACTATAACTCATCCAGAAAATATTACTTTTAGTGTTTGTAAAATCATTTACTTTATTGTTCCACTTCTTGCCCAAGTACAGTGTTGGCGTTGCATAAGCATTTAAGGTAATTATTTCATCACTAAAAATTAAAAATAAATTCACATAATAAAAATAAATAAATTATGTTTAAAAAAATTACATTAATTAAATATGTTTATTTAATCAAATCAATTTCATGAAAAAATATTTAACATGTTATTTTGACTTTTTTAGCCTTGTGGAAGCATTGCACAAGCATTTGGATAAGTCATTTGTTATATAAAGCTAAAATTCATATATATACATAAAAATAATCAATAATAATTAATATTTAATAATTGGGTTTATAAAAGGCTTCATATTGTCAAATATTATTTTTAGGACACCAAATTTGACTCTTCTAGGACTGCACAAGCACTACTTCGGTATTGAAAATTATTTTGATATTTTTCATGAAGTAAGTTCTAATTTATAATTTTTGAATTACTTTTGAATAATATATTTTGTATATCATAATTCCTGAGACTTTCCATAAGTTTCATGTGTTTTTATATCATATTTATTTCATGGTGATATCATAAAGAATAATGTGTTTTACAAAAAGTGTATTTTTTACTATTCACTAAAAAATCAATCTTTTCATAAAAATCGCAAAAACCATAAGATAATTTTTATATTCTGATTCAAAAAAATATATTATTTTTATCAAATAAAATTACTAACATTTCCAAAAAATAGTTGTAATATTCATTCAAAAAACAGCAATATAACCAATTTTTGAAGAATAAAATGACTTTACCAAAAATTGAGGACTTATTTATTAAGAATTAATCAATACATATATATTAAGTAGGATAATTATAAATTAATTTCTTAATTTTTTTACTCATATTTATACCCACCAATATAATGGCTAGGGTATAATGGTCATATTTAAATAATAATACTTTTATAATATATCTCAATTCACTTAAAGATCAATGTTGTGTGTTTGGAAAACTATCAAGATAATTATTATTTTAAACAAAATTTTTATAGTGTTACAAAGGACCTCTTTGGTTTCTCTCTTTTTAGGGAGTACCACCTTGATGGAAATTTATTACACTAGTGGTGAGAGAGTCGGCCCAACTTGGACAGTGGATGGTTGGGTTCTCAATTTTAGTTAGATAAAGACACCTCCTTATACAGTGGTCTGGATGAAAGGGAGTGAATCATGGGTTATAAGAGCCATAGGATATTTTAGAGTGAATTCACTTATATAATAGATGAAATATTTCCCATAATGTGGGAAACTCCATGCATAAAATGGATACAATAGTGGTTCATCACAAAGTAGGTATAACAACCTGCCCTCAGTGTGGGGTTGGTGTGTAACATATTATTAACATATTTTAGGTTCTTTTGACCCTTTTTTATTCCCATTTGAGTGGATCTTGTTTCGGGTATTTTTTAGAGGAATATGGTGATATTTTTAAATTTTTCTAGGCTGGATCATGGTTGGATAACAGTTAGTGAAAAGTGTAAAACCTTTCCCAAGAAAATGTGCACCTTCTGTCGGAGATATAAAAGACGGCACATAGTGGCCACGCCATTTGTAAAACCATGCCTCCAAACCATGAAACCTCATCTAGTAGTCCAGGTGGGGGTGCATAGTTAGCACACAGTTTTTCAAACTGTGCATTCAAACCATGAAACTCTTCCAGTGGGTTTGTTTGGAGCACACAATTAGGCGCACTGTTAGTACTAACTGTGCAAGCTACCCAAAAAACTACATGAGTGGGATTTTCATTCCATGAACATTGTAATTAAAATCATGAGACCTACCTATTTAACACCAAAAAACTCTCATTCTATCTTAACTTGGACCTTTATGTTTTTGGATCCCTCTAGAGGCATTTTGAATCTCTCAACCTCTTCTCTTGGAGAATTGAAGCCCCAATCAATGAAGATGTCCTATTTATTTAAGTTATTATCCTCTTAGTGTTCAATATCTTCTCTTATATTAATTTGTTCTTCCTAAAGGCTTTTTAATTCTTGTGATTCATTGAATCAAGGATGATTGATATGGAATTTTGGACCTATGATCTTAGATCACTTCCCTTGAGATCCATCTTCGTTGATTCGATAATCACCATTGGTGGTGACATATCCCAGATTCATTGTGGTTGGATTCCGGATATTCCAAGTAGGTGTTTCTATGATATTCCTTCATGTCTTAATTCATTGTTTCTTGATAATTTATAGATATGTTCATCCTTCTAACACATGATCTATAATTTTTTATCTCAAATTACCTTGTAAAATCATCTTTGATACTATTTTAAATAAATTGAACATTGTATGGTTTTCTTCTCATGGTTTTATAAATTGATGAATGCTATGTTGATTTTAATTCCCTTTAAAATAGTTTTTCAAGGTTACCTTTTGGGAAGTGATGGAATATGTTCGGTATTTATTTTTAAAGTTAAATTATTAGACTTGAATGAAATGGGTGGAAATATGTGATTATTCCCAAATATTTTTGATTGATTGAATTTATAAAATGACCATGCTCCCTCATTGAATGATTTTACACTTGTCTTGAAATATGTATTCTTGGGTGACTTGAAATTAGTGATTTTTTCACCTGGAAAGAGGGTGTAAACCCATGTTTTAAAATGACCGTGTGACTTTTTAATTTGTTAATCTTTCTTCAATTCATTTGACATGTATTGAAAAAAAATTATTTTAAAGGCCCATTTTTCATAATGATGATGGTTGTGAATGGAATCGAGTTTTTTTACCCTTTTTAATGGTTTAATTGAAGAAAATGTTTTGGATTAAATTATTGATGTTTGACTATCTAGTGGGAACTTTATGATGATCCTCTATTTTAATAATCTCATAGTGTAACTTACTTAATTATTGTACTTCCAATTAATGGGTTTTGAAAAATGGATTATTTACTTTAAGGGATTTAGGGGTGAGAGTGAGATGTGATTTGAGGGCATGTGACCATGATTGAAATGTTGAGAGTAGGATCCCATGATTGATATTGATAAGGATCCATTTTGTGATCTTCATAACATGATTATCTTGATCACCTCTTTTTAATAGTCATGGAAACTTTTGTAGTTAGATGATATCACCAAGATATATTATTTACTAATGGTATCACACCCTATATAGTGGATACATGGAAAAAATGAAATGTTCAGGCTGTGAACATATTTCTAGGAAAGCGGGTGTCAATGGAACTAGTTTACTTGAGATTAATGAGACTTGATATAAGGCCATTAATCAATCATGATGTATTTTCATTATATTGACTATGGTGGACTCATTATCATATCTATGTTGTACCCATGACATTCATATACTTTATATTTGATACATGACAATATCTTTCATCACTACTTTGCACTAGATTTTCCTTTCTTGATTGATTACTACTCTTGATTGATCTATTTGTTGATATGATACACCTTGACTCAATTGTATTGACTCTTGTATAGATTTGGATATCAATTGAATTGTCACAACCCATCCCAGAGGGGCCCATGTCATGACTACCCCAATCTCGGCTCAGATATGTCAAGGGATGAAAACTAGCACCGAGTAGGAATATCCCACAAATGTGAGGCATTTTCCTAATTACCTTTACACACGCAAACATATCCCTTCCCAAAATGATGAAAAGTAAAAACACTAAGTAAAAAAAATGAATGCATACCACTATATAACAACCAATACAGTATGACTAGAAATTATGGTACAGTAAAGTGAAATTGGGCTTGTGACAACCGGGTCCCGGTGATAGGACGGACACCCCATCTTAACATGGTCGTCAGGTCCTGGCCCACCAGGTACCACCAGTTGCCCCGCAGACTCGTGGGGCCCACCCTAGGGTCCACCCACATGCCTGAATGGGTCATCTGACTAATGATAGTCCCCACAGGCCAACACATGTCATTTCCAGTGTGCTTTGTCCTCACTCACACACTCCAGTGTGCTTTGTCCTCACTCACACGCACCCTGAGAAACTTCCCAGAAGGTCACCCATTCTAATCAGATAGGTTCCCAAAGAGGAAGATTCACCTTGTTGACATGAGTCATATCATTTAGTCATTTAACCCTTTATCATTCTGGGGTGTTACAATCACCCCCCCCCCCCCATTAGAGAACAACGTCCTCGTTGTGGGCCCTACAACTCAACCCAGGCAGTGCACCACACTTAAGGCTGGATTCCTCCTCTGATACCAAATGTGACAACTGGGTCCTGGTGATAGCACAGACACCCTGCCTTAACAAGGCCGCCGTGTAGGTTCCGAGCGCAGCGGAAGCGCATTGGTGGGTTTTCCCAACTTTAATTTTAACTTTAAACAACGTTCAATCTGAGATCTGTCATGATATAAAACGCCGAATATTTGGAATAGAATGAAGAACGAAAAAAAAAAGAGTCCCGGAACCCTTGAGATAGGATCATCATATATTGATTGTAATTAATTTAATTAATTCATAAGGATTACCTCGATGGAATTCTTTCTTCGTTGGAGTCTCTAATCACGATCTTGTGATCCGTCATTGTGTCATAGAATCCAAGTATAGGATTACTCTAGCGGTGATCCACAAGTGCTCCACGTATCTCTAGACGTCGCCGAAGGGATCTCCGGGTGCTAGCGCGGAAGAACCTTCGCTTGCGATGTCCGCCTTCTACCGCTTTGATCCGGTGGAGGATCTCGCTCTCGTAACTTTAAAGCATTCTTGGTGGAAAGGGAATTCCCACTTGGCTTGAGAGTATTTCCAAAATCCGTTGTGCACAACAATGGCTCTAATTCTATGAGAATAATGTAATTGGGATTATAATACTTAGAATAATAAAATGAATTAATTACCCGAAAGAATTTAATCATTTCATTTAATTCTTAGTAATACCCCATGTCTTAATAATGACAGTTGACCATCATTATTACTTGACATGCACCCAACATATTACATTTAATATCATTTAATTAAATAAACAATATTTTCTCACGAATCCCGAAAAACAAACTACACGGCGTGTATATAAATATACACGGCATGTACTTTTATTTTTTATTTTTATTTATTTCCTCCACCATATTTATTAGACCTTGAGTAATGGCTATTTATTTCTTAAATAAATGTAACTGCATTACTCGCTAATAAATATATATAATTTCGCCCACAATATATTCTCTCGAATAACTAGTGTCAAAATAAATGTGATCAGGCATCCTTAAATAATTATTAAACCACAGTCGGTAATAATATTTATTTAACTTGTTAAATTAATATTTAACTGAGATATATGGACACACTTAGTGTGTGACCCTCTAGGCCTCTTTCTCAGTGGCATTAGGCGGAGCCTGCCTAAAGTCCAAGGTTAGCGTCTAGCAACACGCCAAGGCACCCATAGAGAAAGAAGTTAACGCCGCAATGATGTGTCACCTCATACTAACTCTTACTGTGTAATATAATCCCTTTGTCTCGATATCTCCAATCAAGCAGGTTGCATGCTAGTGCCATCAACCCATGTGATCGATTATTCTTTTTTTGACTTCCTGGAATTGAACTCACCCATACCTTACCATGGCCATGGATTTATTTAGGCTATATCAATTCCATCAAAGGGCCTGAGATATCTACATACGTTATGGAATAGAAGGGAAAAATCCTTTCTCGCATTATCTATTAATGCAGTATTACTTGTGAAGCACCCAACGTATCCTACCTCGCTGCGAACAGTATGTCATCACAGTTTTCATCAATACATCTAAGTGCACGAGTTTTAATACCCATTAATAATAATCTTAAAGTCTAAGGACCAATACACATGTCCATAGATAGGAACATCCAATGACACTATGAAATGTGGATTTTCTACTGGCAGGTCTCGTTCTCATAACATCCTTCTGGATATTACCAAGGGCGCACACCATGAGAAGGTGCCTCAAAGTTTTATGAGTCCTCACCCCTAATGACCTGTATTATTTGTGTCCCTCAAATAATATCATCCGGCCATAGAACATATATTCAAGAATAGTGTTATGGCACTTCAGGGTTCTCATCATAGTAGGGATCCGCTATGACCCATTAATGCAATAGCTGTCCTTAAGACATTATCACATGCATTGTCACGCAGAAGAACAATCAAGATGTGATAAGGAATTTATTAATGAATAAAGTACAAAGTAGTTGGTTCTAGGCCACCAACTCCAACAGACTCCCACTTGGACTAGAGCCAACTGCTAACAACCTTTAACCCACTAGCTCTCACATGATATTCATGCTTCTGCTGAGATAGGTCTTTAGTCATGGGGTCCACCATGTTCTCTTCCGTGGACACTCTGCTCACTGAAACTTCACCCCTTTGATAGAAATCCCTCAAGAGGTGATACTTCCGGAGTATGTGCTTTGTCTGTTGATGTGGCCTTGGTTCTTTTGCAAGAGACACTACTGCAGTATTATCACAATACAATGTAATGGGATCTTTACTGCTAGGAACCACATCAAGATCCTGGACAAATTTTTGAATCCAGACGGCTTCCTTGGTTGCATCATAAGTCGCTATATACTTGGACTCTGCTGTAGAATCGGTGACAACTGGCTACTTTGAACTCTTCCATCTCACAGCTCCTCCATTGAGATAGAAAACATATCCAGATTGCGACTTCAGATCATTCTGATCTATCTGAAAACCAACATCATCATAACCTCTGATGACAAGCTCCTCGTCTCCTCCATACACCAGGAACATATCCTTAGTTCTTCTTAGATACTTAAGGATAGTCTTAACAACAATCCAATGTTGTTCTCCTGGATCTGCTTGATATCTGCCTACCATGCTCAGTGCATAGGCAACATCAAGCCTGGTACATAACATGGAATACATAATGGATCCTATAGTCGAAGCGTATGGGATCTTACTCATCCTATCTTTCTCATGTTGTGTATGGGGACACATTTTCTTAGAAAGATGTAAGCCATGTGACACTGGAACCAATCCCCTCTTGGATTTTTCCATAATAAATTTCTTTAGTATCTGGTCAATGTATGTACCCTGACTTAGTCCAAGTAGCCTCTTGGATCTATCACGGATGATCTTGATCCCTAGAATATAGGATACTTCTCCTAAGTCCTTCATGGAGAAACACTTGTTCAAATAGTCCTTAACTGACTGTAAGGCTGGTACGTCGTTTCCAATAATCAATATGTCATCAACATATACTACTAGGATGACAATCACATTCCCATTAAACCGCTTATAAACACATGTCTCACATTACTTCTTAATGAAACCAAATTCCTTTATGGCTTCATCAAATCGAATGTTCCATGACCTGGATGCTTGCTTCAATCCATAAATGGATTTCTGCAACTTGGAAACCCGTTTGTCTTTACCTGGTGTCACAAACCCTTCTGGTTGTGTCATATAGACATCTTCCTGAAGGTTCCCGTTAAGGAATGTTGTTTTGACATCCATCTTCCAAATCTCGTAGTCATGGTAAGTTGTTATGGCAAGTATGATTCTTATAGATTTAAACATGGAAACTGGTGAGAAGGTTTCATCATAGTCAATTACTTGACGTTGTCTGAATCATTTAGCCACTAGACTTGCTTTATAGGTGCTAACTTGACCTTTCATGTCCAGCTTTCTTTTGAATACCCATTTTCATCCAACAGGCTTTACATCAACTGGCTCATCGACCAGAACCCAAACTTGGTTCTGATACATGGAATCTATCTCAGAATTAATATCTTCCATCCATCATGCAGCTTCTGAGCTTTCTACTGCTTCCTTGTAGGAGATAGGTTCATCATTTTCCAACAATAATGATTCACCATCCTCTGTGACTTGGAAACCAAATCTCTCTGGTTCCCTTACCTATCTTGATCTCCTACGCAGTACTTGTGTTTCTAGAACCTCTTCCACGGGGACCTGTGGAACTTGTTCCTGTACCAACTCCTGTGTATCTTGAGCATCAACTTCGTTGAAGTCAATCTTTCTCCCACTTTCCTTCTTGAGGATGTGCTCCCTCTCAAGAAAGACGTCTTGTCTGGCGACAGTCACTTTCTTTTCTTGAGGGTTATATAGGTAATATCCTTTCGTTTCCTTGGGATATCCTATAAAGATACACTTAGTTCCCTGGGGTGCTAGTTTGTTGTCTGAGAAGGCCTTAACAAACGCCTCTCATCCCCATACATGTGTGTGTGACAAAGTGGGTTTCCTTCCATTCCATAACTCAGATGTAATTCCATTTTCCTCCTTATTTGGTACTCGGTTTAATGTGTATGCTGGAGTTTGTAATGCATATCCCCAAAAGGATAATGGAAGATCTGCATGACTCAGCATCGACCTCACCATGTCCAACAAGGTGCATTTCCTCCTTTCACTAACACCATTCCACTGTGGTGTATAAGGAGGAGTGAGCTGAGATAGAATCGCAGACTCCCGTAGAAGATCGGTGAACTCTTTGTTCAGATATTCTCCACCTCGATCTGATCAAAGCTTATTTATCTTCTTACCAAGATAATTCTATACTTCATTCTTGAATTCCTTAAATTTCTCTAAGGAATCTGAATTATACCTCATTAATTAGACATATCCATATCTACTCAAATCATCAGTAAAAGTAATGAAGTAAGAATATCCACCTCTAGCTTCTACTGGAAATGTTCCACATACATCCGTGTGTACCAATCCTAGAAGCTCTGTGGTCCTTTCACCTTGTCCACCAAAAGGCGGCTTGGTTATTTTTCCTTGTAAACAAGCGTGACATCTATCAAGTGGTTTTAGCTCAGTAGAGTCTAAATAGCCATCTTGGCAGAGCTTTGTCAAGCGCTTCTCATTCACATGACCAAGGTGGTGATGCCATAACTGGGTGATGTATGAGTCATGTGAGTTTGTTTCGTTATCGATTTCCAACACTTGGTTTTCATAATTCAATACATACAAACCATTATTTAAATGTTTCATACCATAACATATGTTGTTCTTATAAAAGAGACAACCCTTATTTCCAAATTTGAAAACAAATCCATCCATATCCAAACAAGATATAGAAATTATATTCTTAGTAACACTAGTCATACAATAATAGTTATGTAAAACCAAAATCATCTCAGTAGGCAATGAGAGGTGGTAGTTTCCAATAGCCAACGCAGCTATCCTTGCGCCATTGGCAGCTCGAAGATCCACCTCTCCTCTAGTGATCTTTCTAAATCTACTTGGTTCCTGAATTTGAATACAGATGTGAGCCCCACAAGCTATATCTAATACCCAATGTGTAGAAATAGAAAGATTGCACTTGATAATAAATGCACCTTTAGCGTCCCCATGCTTCTAGGTGCAGTTCCTATTCCAATGGCCCTGCTTGCCACATGCAAAACACATTGCCTCCCATTCCTTGCCCTGCCTCTAGATCTTCCCCTTCTTGGAGGGACGGTTCTCGGGGGCTTCAGACCGTTTATAAGTCTTTGGCCCCTTTGCCTTGTCCTTCCTTTTCTTGTTCACCATAAGGACCACGGGTTTGTCATGCCTCATGTCCTTATCTACCTGGAGAATCAAGTTCAGAAGCTCTGATAGACTCTTCTCATTGCTGATCATGTTATAGTTGACAAAGAATCTAGAGAAGTTCTTGGGCAGTGATGATAGGATGAGATCTGTACGCAACTCATCCGGGAATTTAATCCCTAAGATGTTCGGGCGTTCAATGTATCCAATAAGCTTGACTACATGAGGCCCAGCTGGCACAGACTCTCCAAGATTCGTGGTAAACAAAGCATTGGAGATCTCATACCTCTCAGGTCTCGCCTTCTCTTGGTAGAGATCTTTAAGGTGATACATCATGCTATACGCATCCATATTTTCATGTTACTTCAAGATCTCATTAGACATGGACGATAGCATGAAACACTGGACATATGTGGAATCATCCATGTGTTTCATGTAGAGAGATAACTCATCATTACTAGCCTCTTTCCCAGGCGCAACTGGAATAGGCTCTTCCATCACATATAATTTCCTTTCGTGGCGAAGGACAACGCGTAAACACCTCTGCCGCTCTTGGAAATTGGTGCTGGTGAGAAGGTTTTTATTTTTCGATTATGGTGTGCAATGATATGTTTGAGGTCATTTTCTTGTCGTTTCTACAAATTAAGATGAGCAAAGGTTTAGTACTTTATTAAAAAAATTGAGACAAATAAATAAATTAATACTTATTAGTCTCCCACTATTTTATCGAAATCCAATAGCCCTCACCATTGACTTTGGAATATTCTATTGCATGAATATTATAGTGGCAAGGATCCATATTGCCCTTCGCATTACCCCAACTAGGGTTGGTCAAGAAACTTGAAGGGTTTTAGGTAGGCATTCCAAATTCCAACTGCATTAACTCGCAGCTCCTTGATCTTCTGAGTGGACTCCCCAATCCTGAAATCCTTTTTGGATTTCCTCAACCTTTCCCTCTTGGTCACACCAAGTCCTGCTGTGGCAGTCAACCCTTGATGCGAACCAATTCAAGTCTACCCAAAACCTTGAATTAGAATTCCCCGATAATTGAAAGCACCCCAACTAGGGTTGGTCAAGAACTTTGAACTATTGTTCAATTCTAACCAAGATTATGGAAGGCTATAATATTTATTTTGAGGGATTTTATCCTTATACGTAAATTTCCATTTTATTATCTTTGATTACATGCTTTTTAATATTAAGTGGGATATACTTAAGTGATTAACCATGTCTAAGATAATATTTACGTATAAGCCGGTTTTATTTTAGTTCCATCTTGCATGCTCGTTTAATTCATTAATTGTGTGATCGTGACAACACACCCACAATAAATAAACCATGAAACTGACAGAAATAAAATAAATGGTATGATCATGAGCTTTTCTATTGGTTAGTTTATCTAGCGGTTGATAAACTAACCCAAGACCTAGGGGGGAAATACCTTGAACCTTTCAGGTTCGTGTTTACAGCTTTCCACCTGTCCACCTTTGTATCTCCTTGGATTGGTTTCACCTTGGCTCCTGACTTGAGCCACCTCCACTAGCTTGGGATCTCCATCCATTACATGTGCATTTATCTCACACGCAGGTGAGGGGTAAAAGTGGTTTTTACATAAAAGAATCCTTGGGCGCGTAGGCCCTACATATTAATGAGGAGATGGCTCATAGGCCAACAAATTTAATTTAAATAAACAAATTAAAAGAAACCATTCACATACAAAGGTCTCGGTCTAGCTCATGATCATCCATGCCTGCAACGATATTTATGCATAAATAAAACTAGCATTCAATTCTTTAATCGTTCTTGTTTAAGATAAATCATGCTCGAATCAATTAATTATCTTTAATTAATCAATCTTTTTATCTTAAATTCTTTTTCTGAATTTCTTTGAGATTATCATCCATCATAATTTTAAACAAATAAATTAATTTAAAATTATCCTTGTACGTAACTTGTACCTTGCAGGAAACCCGGTGAATTCCCATTTATTACGCAGATGTTAAATTAAACACATATATATAAAACACCTATCACGTGTTGTGTCTCAACTTTACGCCTGCACCATGGTACACATCTCAAGGTTTTGTATAATATAATAATAAATTTTAATAAATCTGTGTAATTTGGGTGAGTACATGGCGTGTAGTTCTGACTACACGACGTGTACTTTTCTTCACCGTCCATCTGAAGTACACGCCCGGGGATATGGCGTGTTTATGTACTTCGAAAATTTTCGGAGTACACGGCGTGTTCTATGGGACACACGCCGTGTATTTTCCACGTTACAAAGTTTCCATCTGGGCAATCCGTGTACGGGGTACACGGCCCAACCTTAACCCGAAGGGACTACACGCCGTGTTCATTGGACCACAAGGCGTGTAATACGGAAACCGTGTGCCACCTATTTCTGGTCAACACAAGGTGTCTTAAATTCTTATAAATAATCCAATACACGGCCTGATTTTGTGGATCATTCAATGCATTGAACCTAGACTACACGGTGTGTACTTCCGAATACACGTTGTGTACTCTGGTGTTGTACGGCCAGAAACGTTTGGCTCCTCCGGATGAGTTCCTATATTTTATTTTAATCAAAATTAAAAGAAAAAATTCGTTTCTGTGAGGTGAAAGAGAAACGAGATAGGAGGAACGGATCTCGATATTCATATTTCCCAGAACGATTAAACTTTAATTGAAATAACTAAATTATTAAATGCGTAAATTACCAACGAAAAAACTAAATAATTATAATCAACGATATGACCCCTCTGATACCACTTGTAGGTTCCGAGCGTAGCGGAAGTGCGTTGGTGGGTTGATTAGCCAATAAAAACATATATGTTAATTACATTTTAATGGTACTAAATGTTCATTTTTGATCATATGGGCCTGAGTTAGTGGATTTTGATTTTGAACATCCATTCTCATCATTTGTGCACTTCATGCCTAATGTACACCAATTTAGGCCCAATGAGTCGTCTAATTATAAGGAATGTAATTATCCATATTTTAATTTGATATTTTATGAAATGGATCTTTACTTAAATTTAAACATTTTTTATTCAGGGGTCAATGGATGATTCATAAAGGATGAAGGAGATATTTGGTGATGAAAAGAAACAATTCTGGAGAAGTCAGATTGGACACCATCCTACTGATAAGAATGTGGGGCCCAAAATACAGGCCCAATGAAGCCTAAATTTCTTATCATTCTATAAGACATATATAGGAACAAATAATTCTTCATGAGTATGTTCTAATTATGCTTCCATTATGGTTATTTAAGCGGCCCAAGTTTGAGATAAAATTCTGGGCCAGATTCTGCGGCCCAGAAAAACATCCCACTAATATAATCTTATCTCGGAATAAACAACTCCAAATGGGCCCAAATTTTATATGAGGTTAGAAGAAATCTGGGGATCCATTTTCTTCTTCTATGACCCACTCTTATTCGGCCATCTAGAATGTCGTACAAGCGATTATGTTCGGTGAAGGAAAGCTGGCTGCCACCTCGGGTCAAGGGTGGAAAAATCAACTCTCCCTTACTTTCCACCCACCTATGGCCTACCACAATTAATTGAGGAGACTTGTACTGTTGGAGGATCGACCCAAGGGCTCAAAAATTACTATTTAATGAATTGTTTTTGGAGTATTGAAGAATATTGGGTGCTTGGTTTCATTGTAGTTTTATGCTGCCGCTTTGTGTTTGTAATCGCATTTCTTTCTCATATAAGTTGTTTAATTCACCTTAGTTTCTTATTAAAAGTTCTTAATTTAATATTATTATATTATTATACTTATCACATTGATACCATTGGTTCAAGATGTGAATTTATTCACACCATAATTTGTGATATTTATCACACAACATAGGAGTGATTGATTGTTGTTGTTGTTTTTACTTCTTCAATTCCACCCTTGTAAGTCTACTTCCCACTTCCGTTGAAGACATGTCATCAATGGAGGGATAAATCTTTTATGGGTTAATCCAAGGGAGTAAAAAGGGGCTGGATTGGATGTTATTTATCACTCCATTAATGGATAATCACTTCTTTTAAATGAGATTCTTATTTGATAATTTTAAAACCTCTTCATCCTTATTGAATTTAAGGTCACACATTTCAAGTGCTAATACGAACCTCTACCTTGGAGTGCTCAAAAATTTGATCCTTCAAGTGTATAGGTGATTAGTATTAGGGTGTGTAGGCATTAAACTAGTAAGTGATGATTTCGTTTTATCTTCTTAAATGAATCCATCTCAATTATAAGAAATTGAAATCATTAAAAAAAAGGAATTCATCTAATCCACCCTGAGCAATAACCTAGGATCAAATCATTACCATAATTTGAATTAACTTAAATTTGTTAGTGATACTTTAAAAACATCTTAAATCAACCTAATTTGGCCACTTCATAGCCAAAAACAATCCATATAATGCACGTGTCTATAGGTACTTCTTAGGTCTCTGAGGATTTGACAACCCAAACTAGACTACAAGGACCGTCCTACCTTCTTATTTTGGGTAAATTTGAGCGTGAATCAAATTTTGGCACTGTTGTTGGGGAACCAAGTAAGTCATCTAAACACCCATTATATTATCCCTAATTTCTTATTTTCTCATCCAAATTCTCTTATCTTTTCCTTTTCTCATTTTTTTTCTTTTGGCTCATGTCCGCCTACACCCGCGATCAATCAAACCGTCTAGTTAGGGTGGATAGTCCTGGGTTTGGGGAGTCAATTACACAAAATAAACTCATTCCATTAGATCCTAATCTTCCTAATAATCTAGAGTCCAAAATTGAGCCCATTTAAATGGAAGTTCTTCAAAGAAACCAACTCATAAACCCGGGTGGAAACCAAAATGGAAACCCAAATGAGGCAGCCCCAAACTTGGGGAATGCAGTTGATCAAACCATGAATGACTACCTCACACCTTCCTGGAACAATTCCCCCTCATTAATTAGACACAATTCCCTAGGAGATGCCAACTACATCTTTAAACCCTAAGTCCTAAACCATCTTCCCACATTCCATGGAATGGAGTCCGAGATGCCCTACCTTCACATTAAGGAGTTCAATGATATTGTAGAAACCATGTGTCCCCCACATCAACTAGAATCAGCTAAGATGAGGATATTTCATTTTTCTTTAAAGGATCGAGCTAAAAATTGGCTAAAAAATTTGAGACCATCATCCATCAACTCTTGGTACCAACTACAAATATAATTCTACAAAAAATACTTTCCCCACCACAAAACAATTTCACTTAAAAAGAGCATCCAAAACTTTTTTGAAAAAGAGGGAGAGTCATTCTATGAAACATGGGAGAGGTTCAAAGACACTCTAAACATGGTTCCACACCATGGTTTTTCTATTCCTGAACAAGTGAGAATTTTCTATGAAGGGTTGGGTCTGGGGAACAAACAATTCATTGACATGATGTGTAATGGAACCTTTAAAAACAAAGCCCCAAATGATGCTTACGAGTATCTAGAAAGCCTTTCTGAACAAAACCAAACATGGAGAACTTCACCTTATTCTGAAAAGCCACAAAGAACTACTGGAATTCATACACTTAGAGAAGAGGAAAGCCTCAGGGCTAAACTTGCAGCACTCTCTAGGAAGGTTGAAGAGATAGACCTTAGAAAAGTCCATGAAATCCAAACTGTTGACCTTGTTTGCACAATTTGTGACAAACATGACCATAAGACATACAATTGCCCAACCATTCCATCCATCAAGGATGTTCTTTTAGGAGGACCCACAGTAGAAGTAAATGCTTTAAACTTTCAAAATCCTCAATACCAAAACAATTTCAACCCATAGTATAATGACCACCCAGGCTTCTGCTGGAAAGATAACCAACAACCTAGCCAACCACAAGGAAAAAATCCTTACCCCCATCAGAACTACCAAACCCATAACCAGTTCCAAACCCAACCTATCCAATACCAACAGCCACCGGTCCATTTTCAACAAACCATCCCGCCTCCAAAATATTCCCTTGGGATAAACCAATCTTCTCAAGCACCAACCCAAACTGTTCCACAAAGCCTACTAGAACAACTGTGCAAACAAATGGAGAGGATGAACTCAAAAGTCTCTTCCCTAAAACAAGAACTTCAAACCATCAAAACTGGAAAGGCACCCATGCCTACTCAGGCGGTGCCATCCTCAACTTCAAGGGGAGAGTTAAGTTGTGCTCAAACAACTCATGAACAACTAAAGGATGTGACTGTTTTAAGAAGTGGGAAATAAATTGAGAAACCTGAACAACTAATTCAGAACCCACCTGAAGATTCAAACTTGGATGAAAATTCAAATGAACCACAAGATCAAACTGAGGAAACTGATAACAATGTGAAAGAAAAAACTCTTCAACAAACAACCCCACAACCTGCACTATTTCCTCAATGCATGAGGGGGAAACCCAAGCCTGAACTGAGTGAAATATTGAGGGAAATCTTCTCACAAGTCAAGTTGAACATTCCCCTTCTCGATGCAATCCAAACCATACCTTCCTACTCAAAGTACCTTAAGGACTTGTGCACTTTTAAAAGAAAATTTTCACATAAAAACCAAGTCCTTTTGGCTGCTAATGTGAGTACCACCATTCAAGGGACCATTCCTCCTAAGTTGAAAGACCCAGGTTACCATTACATCAATGTTGAACTAGGAGAAAGCAAAGTTGTCAAGGCCTTGTGTGATCTAGGTGCTAGTGTCAATATCATCCCATATGTTGTGTACTGCCAGTTAGGCCTAGAAGAACTCCAACCCACATCTTTCACACTTCAACTTGATGATCATAGCATTAGGGTTTCAAAGGGGATTTTAAAGGACGTTCTGGTAAAGGTTGAAAACTTCATCTACCCTGCTGACTTCATTATCCTTGACAACCATCCAAACTTAGGAAATAAGGAACAAACCCCAATCATCCTTGGTCGTCCTTTTCTTGCAACAATCAACTCTGTTATCCGTGTCCGAAATGGGAACATGACCATCACCATTGGGAACATGAGTCTAGACTTGAACATCTATAATGCAATCTCACAAATAGGGGATGAAGAGGACATTCATGAAGTAAACATGATAGGATGCATTGATAATGAATCCATAGAACATCAAACAATATTTTCTGAATGTTTAAGTCAGTATGAGATTGATTTCTTTTGTTCACATGAAGGAAGTTTATCTCCTCGGCTTGAATCATTTTCAAATTGCTCTTATGATGAAGTCTTAGGTCCAACAATCAGTGAAACCTTTCAGGAAACCAATTTCATGGAGACCAATAAAACTTCCTTCCCTAAATATGATCAATCCAATCTAGTAATAGAAACTTCTACATGTGGGGAATCAATCATATCTAAAACTCTAAAAAAATAAATTGAACTTAATCCAATGTCCCAATCTTCTACTGAAATTCTGAACCAACCTGATCTTGAATTGAAGGAACTTCCCACTACACTCAAGTATGCTTTCCTAGGGGACAATCAAACACATACTATTGTCATTTCTTCTTCTCTTGAAGCCAATCATGAGAGGATTCTTCTAGATGTCCTTAGGAAACATAAGAAAGCCATTGGTTGGACCCTGTCTGATATTCTTGGGATTATCCCACTTATTGGGACTTATAGGATTGTTCTAGAATCTGATTCAAAGCCATGTCATCAACCTCAACAGCGACTCAATCCTAATCTCATGGAGGTAGTAAGGAAAGAACTTATGAAATTTTTAAAAGCTGGTATCATCTATCCCATAGCTGAGAGTGAGTGGGTGAGCCCAATCCAAGTGGTTCCAAAAAAGGCTGGAATCACAGTGATAACCAATGAGGACGGATAGATTCTTCCAACAAGGGTGAGTAGTGGATGGAGGGTCTGCATTGACTATAGGAAGCTAAACTCATTCACCAATAAGGACCATTTCCCCTTACCATTCATTGACCAAGTCCTTGAGAGAGTGGCAGGTCATGCCTTCTACTGTTTCTTAGATGGTTACTCAGGGTATAACCAAATTGAGGTCTCCCTAGAGGATCAAGGGAAGACTATATTCACATGTACATTCGGAACCTTTGCCTTCAAACGGATACCCTTCGGGTTATGCAATGCCCCTGGAACCTTCCAGCGGTGCATGATGGGAATCTTCTCAGACATGGTAGGGGATATTCTAGAGGTCTTCATAGATGAATTCTCTATGTTTGGGGATACATTTGAGGGATGTCTGAGGAATGTGGAGAGAGTCTTGTCAAGATGTGAAGAAAATAATTGTGTCCTAAACTGGGAAAAATTCCATTTCATGGTTAAATAGGGACTAGTTCTAGGCCATCTGGTCTCAGGTAGGGGAATTGAAGTTGATAAAGCCAAGGTTGACATCATTATTCACCTTCCATCGCCCAAAACTGTCAAGGAAGTGAGGTATTTCCTAGGAAATGCTGGTTTCTATAGAAGATTCATCAAGGAATTTAGTTCAATATCCCATCCCCTTTGTGCTCTCCTAGTAAAGGATGCTCCATTTTTTTGGACAGAAAGTTGTGAGGGTTCATTCTCAACCCTCAAATCCTCTCTCACCTATCCTCCCATCATGAAATCTCTAAATTGGCACCTTCCTTTAGAACTTATGTGTGATTCCAGTGACTTTTCTGTAGGAGTTTTGTTAGGACAACGTTGTGATAAAACTTCTTATGTCATTACTTATGCAAGAAAATCCTTAAATGATTCCCAAATAAACTACACCACCACTGAAAAGGATTTACTTGCTATTGTTTTTTCCTTAGAGAAGTTTAGGTCCTACCTCTTAGGATCCCCCATCACTGTGTTCACTGACCATTCTGCACTAAAATACCTCTTCCAAAAATAAGACGCTAAGGCTAGACTGATTAGGTGGGTCCTTCTCTTACAAGAATTTGATCTCACAATCAAGGATAAAAAGGGCGTTGAAAATGTTGTAGTTGATCACCTCTCTAGGATGGAATTCAAAGACAACTCAAATCACCTTTCTGTGTCTGATTCATTTCCTGATGAACACCTATACTCTGTGAGTGACTGCCCTTGGTATGTCGACATAGCCAATTTCTTAGTTATAGGAGTCATTCCAAAATTCTTAGGGACTCATGCTTGAAGGAAATTCTTTTCTGATGTTAGACACTATGTGTTTGATGATCCATACCTCTATAAGTTCTGCCCTGACCAAGTTATTAGGAGGTGTGTCCCAGAATCTGAACAAGAGTCCATCCTTAAATTCTATCGTAGTGAGGCATGTGGAGGTCACTTTTCCTATAAGAAAACATCTGCTAAGATTCTTCAGTGTGGTCTCTTCTGGTCCACCCTCTCAAGGGACTCTTACACATTTTTTCAAAGTTGTCCTAGGTGTCAACAAGTAGGGTCCATCACAAAAAGGAATCAAATGTCCCTCACTCCCATTCTGGTCGTTGAAATCTTTGATTGTTGGGGAATTGATTTCATGGGACCCTTCTCAAACTCTAGGGGATACCTCTATATCCTTTTAGCTATTGATTATGTCTCAAAATGGGTTGAATCCATTCCCACCAAGTCTAATGACCATCATGTTGTGATCTGATTTCTAAAAGAGCACATATTTTCTTGATTTGGAATTCCTAGGGCTATAATCAGTGATCGAGGAACCCATTTCTGCAATCATCCATTCTCTTCACTCATGTCTAAGTATGGTATTTCTCATAAATTTTATACAGCATACCATCCTCAAACCAATGGTCAAGATGAGTTAGAAAATAGGGAGATTAAGAAAATTCTTGAAAAAACTGTCAACCCCTCTAGGAAAGATTGGTCTGAGAAACTCTTAGATGCTCGTTGGGCCTATCAAACCGCATATAAAACCATTTTAGGAATGTCCTCATATAGGTTGGTTTATGGAAAATCATTCCATTTACCTATTGAAATTGAGCATAAGGCCTTTTGGGCAATTAATAAAATGGATTATGACCTCTCATTGGCCAGAACAAAAAGGAAATTAGATCTCAATGAAATGGAGGAACTAAGGATGGAGGCTTATGAAAATTCAAGGATCAATAAATCTAGAGTTCAAGCCTACCAATCTAGGAATGTCAAAGCCAAAAATTTTGAACAGGGAAAATTTGTGCTCTTGTATGATTAAAAACTTCATTTACACCCGGGAAAGTTAAGGTCTAGATAGTCAGGACCTTACATAGTGCATAAGGTGTACCCCCATGGGGCAGTAGAGATTCAAGACCCCACAAGTGGTTACATTTTCAAGGTCAATGGTAAAAGGTTAAAACCATTCATTGAATCATTCAATAAACATGAAATAGAGGTGGAGTTAACTGAGCCAACCTATGAACCAGAAAAAAATGATATATTTAGGATCCATGTCGGGCTAACGACATTAAACAAAGCGTTGCATGGGAGGAAACCCATGGTTTTCATGTTTTCAATATTTTTGGAATAATTTTTTTTATTAATCATTTTGATATTTAAAAAAAATATAGACTGTTGATATGTTCTTCTATTATGAGTATGTATGGGTACGAAAAGGGAGCACCATATTCATCTGTGTCATGTGGTGTGATCCCTGAGTACTAACTTACCCAGAAATTAAAAAGAATACAATGTATCATCAGTTGATTTCAAAAAAAAGTAAAACCATAAAAATGATGAGACTTGGTATTAAATAAATTGTTGTGTTGTTTGTTTGGTTTGGTTTGTTCTTGTTTTTATGGTTTAGGGACTATTTTTTTTGGTGATACATATTCAATCAAGGAGGTGACTACATCTCCCATGATACCAAAGAGTGATTTGGGAGCACCAAAATCATCATTATGAAGCCACTAGGTGAACTTGTTCCATGCCCTTTACAACTCATTTCCCCCCCACCCACTTCTTCTCTATTTTCTTTTTACGAAACTAGGGACAGTTTCATTCTAAGTTGGGGGTGTGGAAACAAAATGTTTGTTAAAAAAACAATGATAAAAAAAAGTAAAGTAAAATTCCTTTATCATTCATATAATAACATCTTTTCTCACATTAAAACTACATAGCAAATAATTTTTATTTCCTTGACTCTTAATTTAATTCATGATTAAGTTTAAAAGCATTGATTTTGGAATTTTGGTTTTCCAATGAAAATTTTCATCATTTTTATTTTCATCCATTAAATCAAAATGCCACAATGCACGTCCTCTAGACTGTGGGGTACTAATTTTAATTTTTGGGGTCCCATAATAAATAGCATAGGTTGGTTTGATTTTTATGAATAATATTATTATTCAAAAAAAAATGTGTGTAGAGCAATGGATTGATAAAATGCGAGGCTTTCGGCACTTGGGGATCGTGACTCCAGAGTTGTTTAGCCCTGAGTTTTTCACTCTATATCTATTTATGGTAATATGACTTTGTTTTTTATTAAGTTAAATCAAGATGATGCCTGAGTATGTGGGCTTCACTTGGTGCCCTAAGGCCTTTGAGTCTGGGAGTTATCGGTAAAGTCTTGCTATATGGATTAATTTGATTAACTGAAATCTCAATTACTATGGAAATATTGCAAAAAAATCAAAAAAAAGGAATTAAGAATACTCATATTAGGATTAAATTTTATTCCACCTAGCGCTTCCATGATTTCCCCCTTGAATGAAAATAAACCCCCATATCTATTGTGATTCACAACACATCATTACACCTAATTGAGTTGGATGAAGTATAATGATGGATTTGATAAAAGGAATGGTCTTGGGATTGGGATCTGATCTTAAATTTATCTTGTTTAAAATTATCTTGATAGGTTATAAAGATATATTTGTGTGTAGTTTACATTGTGAGCACTGTTTGTTATAATGTGTTTGAAGAAAGGAATTCAAAGAAAATCATTGAATTATTTGCTCGGGAATAGCAAATCTCAAGTTGGGGGGTGTGGTTAGACAATAAAAACATATATGTTAATTACATTTTAATGGTATTAAATGTTCATTTTTTATCATATGGGCCTGAGTTAGTGGATTTTGATTTTGAACATCCATTCTCATCATTTGTGCACTTCATGCCTAATGTACACCAATTTAGGCCCAATGAGTCATCTAATTCTAAGGAATTTAATTATCCATATTTTAATTTGATATTTTTTGATATGGATCTTCACTTAAATTTAAACATTTTTTATTCAGGGATCAATGGATGATTCATAAAGGATGAAGGAGATATTTGGCGATGAAAAGAAACAATTCTGGAGAAGGCAGATTGGACACCATCCTACTGATGAGAATATGGGGCCCACAATACAGGCCCAATGAATCTCAAATTTCTTCTAAATTTAGAATACATATATAGGAACAAATACTTATTTAGGATACACTACTAATTCTGCCTCCATTATGGTTATTTAAGCATCCCAAGTTAGAGATAAAATTCTGGGCCAGATTCTGCGGCCCAGAAAAACAGCTCACTAATATGATCATATCTCGGAATTCACAACTCCAAATGGGCCCAAATGTTACAAAAGGTTAGGAGACATCCGGGGATACATTTTCTTATTCTATGTACCACTCTGATTCGGCCATATAGAAGGTCTTATAAGAGCTTCTGTTCGGTGAAAGAAAGTTGGCTTCCACCTCGGGTCAAGGGTGGAAAAATCAACTCTCCCTTACTTTCCACCCACCTATGGCCTACCACAATTAATTGAGGAGACTTTGACTGTTGGAGGCTCTAACCAAGGGCTCAAAAATTCCTATTTAAGGCAGTGGTGTTGGAGGATTGAATAATCTTTGGTGCTTGGTTTCATTGTAGTGTTATGCTATCGCTTTGTGTTTGTAATCGCATTTCTTTCTCATGTAAGTTGTTTAATTCACCTTAGTTTCTTTTTAAAAGTTCTTACTTTACTCTTATTTTGTTCTTATACTTATCACGTTGATACTGTTGGTTCAAGGTGTGAATTTATTCACACCATACTTTGTGATATTTATCACACAAGGGAGGAGTGATTGATTGTTGTTGTTGTTTTTACTTCTTCAATTCCACCCTCGTAAGTCTACTTCCTGATTCCGTTGAAGACATGTCATCAATGGAGTGCTAAATCTTTTATGGTTTAATCCAAGGGAGTAGAAATGGGCTATATTGGATGTTATTTATCACTCCATTAATGGCTAATCACATCTTTTAAATGAGATTCTTATTTGATGATTTTAAAACATCTTTATCCTTATTGAATTTAAGGTCACACATTTCAAGTTCTAATACGAACCTATACCTTGGAGTGCTCAAAACATTGATCCTTAAAGTGTATAGGTGATTATAATTAGGGTGTGTAGACATTAAACCAGTAAGTGATGATTTTGTTTGATCTTCTTAAATGAATCCATCTCAATTATAAGAAATTGAAATCATTAAAAAAAGGAATTCATCCAATCCACCCCGAGCGATAACCTAAGATCAACTCATTACCATAATTTGAATTAACTTAAATCTGTTAGTGATCCTTTAAAACCATCTTAAATAAACCTAAGTTGGCCACTTCATAGCCAAAAACAATCCATAGAATGCATGTGTCTGTAGGTACTTCTTAGGTATCTGAGGATTCGACAACCCAAACTAGACTACAAGGACCATCCTACCTTCTTCTTTTGGGTAAATTTGAGCGTGAATCATTGGTTTGCCCAACTTTAATTTTAACATTAAAAAAAGTTCAAACCGATATCCGTCACGATATAAAACGCCGAATCTTTGAAATAGAACAAAGAATGAAAAAGACTAGAAGAGTCTCGGAACCCTTGATATAGGATCATCATATGTTGATTATAATTAATTTAATTAATTCATAATAATTACCTCAATGAAATTATTTCTTCATTGGAGTCTCTAATCACGATCTTGTGATCCGTCGTTGCGTCGTAGAATCCAAGTACAGGATTCTTCTAGCGGTGATCCACACGTGCTCCACGTATCTTTGGACGTCACCGAAGGGATCTCCGGGTGCTAGCGTGGAAGAACCTTCGCTTGCGATGTCCGCCTTCTACCGCCTTGATCCGGTGGAGGATCTTGCTCTCGTAACTTGAAAGTGTTATTGGTGGAAATTGAATTATCTCTTGTCTTGAGAGTATTCCCAAAATCCGTTGTGCACAACAATGGCTCTAATTCTATGAGAATAATGTAATTGAGATTATAATACTTAGAATAATAAAATGAATTAATTGCCCGAAAGCATTTAATCATTTCATTTAATTCTTAGTAATACCCCATGTCTTAATAATGACAGTTGACCATCATTATTACTTGACATTCTCCCAACATATTACATTTAATATCATTTAATTAAATAAACAATATTTTCTCACGAATCCTGAAAAACAAACTACACGGCATGTATATAAATATACACGACGTGTACTTTTATTTTTTCATTTTATTTATTTTCTCCACCATATTTATTAGACCTTGAGTAATGGCTATTTATTTATTAAATAAATGTAACTCCATTACTCGCTAATAAATATATATTATTTCGCCCACAATATATTCTCTCGAATAACTAGTGTCAAAATAAATGCGATCAGGCATCCTTAAATAATTAGTAAACCACAGTCGGGAATAATATTTATTTAACTTGTTAAATTAATATTTAACTGAGATACATGGACACACTTAGTGTGTGACCCTCTAGGCCTCTTTCTCAGTGGCATTAGGCAGAGCCTGCCTGAAGTCCAAGGTTAGTGTCTAGCAACACTCCAAGGCACCCATAGAGAAAGAAGTTAACACCGCAATGATGTGTCACCTCCTACAAATGATTACCGTGTAATATAATCCCTTTGTCTCGATATCTCAAATCAAGTAGGTTTCATGATTATGCCATCAACTCATGTGCTCGATTATTCTTTCTTTGACTTCCCGGAATTGAACTCGCTCATACCTTACCATGGACATTGATTTATTTAGGCTATATCAATTCCATCAAAGGGCCTAAGATATCTACTTCTGTTATGGAACAGAGGGGACAAATCCTTTCTCGCAATATCTATTAATGGAGTATTACTCGTGACGCACCCAATATATCCTACCTCGCTGCGAACAGTGTGTCGTCACAGTTTTTATCAATACATCTAAGTGCGCGAGTTGTAATACCCATTAATAATAATCTTAAAGTCTAAGGACCAATACACACGTCCGCAGATAGGAACATCCAATGACACTATGAAATGTGGATTTCCTACTGGCGGGTCTCGTTCTCATAATATCCTCCTAGATATTACCAAGGGCGCACACCATGAGAACTTGCCTCAAAGTTTTATGAGTCCTCACCCCTAATGACCTATATTATTTGTGTCCCTAAAATAATATCATCCGGCCATAGAACATATATTCAACAACAGTGTTATGGCACTTCCGGGTTCTCATCATAGCAGGGATCCGCTATGACCCATTAATGCAACAGCTGTCCTTAGGACATTATCACATGCATTGTCACGCAGAAGAACAATCAAGATGTGATAAGGAATTTATTAATGAATAAAGTACAAAGTAGTTGGTTCTAGGCCACCAACTCTATCATGTCGGGTCCTAGCCTACCAGGTACCACCAGTTTCCCCCGCATACACGTGGGGCCCACCCCAGGGTCCACCCACATGCTTGAACGGGTCATTTGACTAATGACAGTTCCCACAGGCCAACACATGTCCTTTCCAGTGTGCTCTATCTTCACTCACACACACCCTGGGAAACTTCCTAAAAGGTCACCCATCCTGATCACTACTCAAAGCCAAGCACGCTTAACTGTGGAGTTCTAATCAGGTAGGCTCCCGAAAAGGATGGTGCACCTTGTTGACATGAGTCATATCATTTAGCATAGACACCCTTCCTTAACACGGTCGTCGGGTCCTGGCCTACCAGGTATCACCAGTTTCCCCCGCAGACACGTGAGGCCCACCCCAGGGTCCACCCACATGCTTGAATGGGTTATTTGACTAATGACAGTCCCCACAGGCCAACAAGGCCGTCGGGTCCCTGTGATATCACAGACACCCTGCCTTAACAAGGTCGTCGGGTCTTGGCCTACCGGGTACCACCAGTTGCCCCCGCAGACACGTGGGGCCCACCCTAGGGTCCACCCACATGCCTGAACGGGTCATTTGACTGATGACAGTCCCCATAGGCCAACACATGTCCTTTCCAATGTGCTCTGTCTTCACTCACACACACCCTGGGAAACTTCCCAGAAGGTCACTCATCCTGATCACTACTCCAAGCCAAGCACGCTTAACTGTGGAGTTCTAATCAGGTAGGCTCCCGAAAAGGATGGTGTACCTTGTTGACATGAGTCATATCATTTAGCACAGACACCCTGCCTTAACAAGGTCGTCGGGTTCTGGAATACCAGGTACCACCAATTGCCCTTGCAGACACGTGGGGACCACCCCAGGGTCCACCCACATGTCTGAACGGGTCATTTGACTAATGACAGTCCCCACAGGCCAACACATATCCTTTCCAGTGTGCTCTGTCTTCACTCACACACACCCTAGGAAACTTCCCAGAAGGTCACCCATCCTGATCACTACTCCAGGCCAATCACGCTTAACTGTGGAGTTCTAATCAGGTAGGCTCTCGAAAAGGATGGTGCACCTTGTTGACATGAGTCATATCATTTAGTCATTTAACCCTTTATCATTTGGGGATGTTACAGTCACCCCCTCCTTTCCAGTATGTTTTTTCCTCCCTCACACACACCCTGGGAAAATTCCCAGAAGGTCACCCATCCTAATCACTACTCCAGGCCAAGCATGCTTAACTGTGGAGTTCTAATCAGGTACGCTCCCGAAAAGGATGGTGCACCTTGTTGACATGAGTCATATCATTTAGTCACTTTACCCTTTATCATTTGGGGATATTACAATCACCCCCCCCCCCCCCCTTTATAGCACAACGCCCTCGTTGTGGGCCCTACAACTCAACCCAAGCAGTGCACCGCATTTAAGGCTGGGTTCCTCCTCTCATACCAAATGTGACAACCGGGTCCCGGTGACTGCACGAACACCCCGCCTTAACATGGTCGTCAGGTCCTGGCCCACCAGGTAGCACCAGTTGCCCCGCAGACATGTGGGGCCCACCCTAGGGTCCACCCACATGCCCGAACAGGTCATCTGACTAATCAGGTAGGCTCCCGAAAAGGATGGTGCACCTTGTTGACATGAGTCATATCATTTAGTCATTTAACCCTTTTATCATTTGGGGATGTTACAATCACCCCCCCCCCCCCTTTAGAGCACAACGCCCTCGTTGTGGGCCCTATAACTCAACCCAGGCAGTGCACCGCACTTAAGGTTGGGTTCCTCCTCTGATACCAAATGTGGCAACCGGGTCCTGGTGACAGCACGGACACCCCGCCTTAACATGGTCGTCAGGTCCTGGTGCACCTTGTTGACATGAGTCATATCATTTAGTCATTTAACCCTTTATCATTTGGGGATGTTACAATCACCCCCTCCTTTCAAGTATGTTTTGTCCTCACTCACACACACCCTGGGAAACTTCCCAGAAAGTCACTCATCCTGATCACTACTCCAGGCCAAGCACGCTTAACTGTGGAGTTCTAATCAGGTAGGATCCCGAAAAGGATGGTGCACCTTGTTGACATGAGTCATATCATTTGGTCACTATACCCTTTATCATTTGGGGATGTTACAATCACCCCCCCCCCCTTTAGAGCACAACGCCCTCGTTGTGGGCCCTACAACTCAACCCAGGCAGTGCACCGCACTTAAGGCTGGGTTCCTCCTCTGATACCAAATGTGACAACCGGGTCCCGGTGACGGCACAGACACCCCGCCTTAACATGGTCGTCAGGTCCTGGCCCACCAGGTACCACCAGTTGCCCCGCAGACATGTGGGGCCCACCCTAGGGTCCACACACATGCCCGAACAGGTCGTCTGACTAATCAGGTAGGCTCCCGAAAAGGATGGTGCACCTTGTTGACATGAGTCATATCATTTAGTCATTTAACCCTTTATCATTTGGGGATGTTACAATCACCCCCCCCCCCCCCATTTAGAGCACAACGCCCTCGCTGTGGGCCCTACAACTCAACCCAGGAAGTGCACCGCACTTAAGGATGGGTTCCTCCTCTGATACCAAATGTGACAATCAGGTCCTGATGATAGCACGGACACCCCGCCTTAACATGGTCGTCAGGTCCTGGCCCACCAGTTACCACCAGTTGCCCCGCAGACATGTGGGGCCTACCCTAGGGTCCACCCACATGCCCGAACAGGTCATCTGACTAATGATAGTCCCCACAGGCCAACACATGTCCTTTCCAGTGTGCTTTGTCCTCACTCACACACATCCTGAGAAACTTCCCAGAAAGTCACCCATCCTGATTACTACTCCAGGCCAAGCATGCTTAATTGTGGAGTTCTAATCAGACAGGGTCCCGAAAAGGAAGGTGCACCTTGTTGACATGAGTCATATCATTTATTCATTTAACCTTTTATCATTCTGGGGTGTTACAATCACCCCCACCCCCTCCCTTAGAGCACAACGTCCTCGTTGTGGGCTCTACACCCCAACCCAGGCAGTGCACCACACTTAAGGCTGGATTTCTCCTCTGATACCAAATGTGACAACCGGGTCCCGGTGATAGCACAGACACCATGCCTTAACAAGGTCGTCGGGTCATGGCCTACCAGGTACCACCAGTTGCCCCCGCAGACACATGGGGCCCACCCCAAGGTCCACCCACATGCCTGAACGGGTCATTTGACTAATGACAGTCCCCACAGGCCAACACATGTCATTTCCAGCGTGCTTTGTCCTCACTCACACACACCCTAGGAAACTTCTCAGAAGGTCACACATCCTGATCACTACTCCAGGTCAAGCACGCTTAACTGTGGAGTTATAATCAAGTAGGATCCCAAAAAGGATGGCGCACCTTGTTGACATGAGTCATATCATTTAGTCACTTTACCCTTTATCATTTGGGGATGTTACAATCACCCCCCCCCCCCTAGAGCACAACGCCCTCGTTGTGGGCCCTACAACTCAACCCAGCTAGTGCACCGCACTTAAGGTTGGGTTCCTCCTCTGATACCAAATGTGACAACCGGGTCCCGGTGACAACATGGACACCCCGCCTTAACATGGTCGTTAGGTCCTGGCCCACCAGGTACCACCAGTTGCCCCACAGATATGTGGGGCCCACCCTAGGTTCCACCCACATGCTCGAACAAGTCATCTAACTAATCAGGTAGGCTCCTGAAAATGATGGTGCACCTTGTTGACATGAGTCATATCATTTAGTCATTTAACCATTTATCATTTGGGGATGTTACAATCACCCCCCTTTATAGCACAACGCCCTCGTGATTGTAACATCCCGTACTTAAGGCTGGGTTCTTCCTCTGATACCAAATGTGTCAACCGGGTCCTGGTGACAGCACGAACACCCCGCCTTAACATGGTCGTCAGGTCCTGGCCCACCAGGTACCACCAGTTGCCCCGTAGACATGTGGGGCCCACCCTAGGGTCCACCCACATGCCCGAACAGGTCATCTGACTAATGATAGTCCCCACAGGCCAACACATGTCCTTTCTAGTGTGTTTTTTCCTCACTCACACACACCCTGAGAAACTTCCCAGAAGGTCACCCATCCTGATTACTACTCCAGGACAAGCACGCTTAACTGTGGAGTTCTAATCAGACAGGGTCCCGAAAAGGAAGGTGCACCTTGTTGACATGAGTCATATCATTTAGTCATTTAACCCTTTATCATTTTGGGGCGTTATAATCACCCCCCCCCCCTAGAGCATAATGTCCTTGTTGTGGGCCCTACAACTCAACTCTGGCAGTGCACCACACTTAAGGCTGGAATCCTCCTCTGATACCAAATGTGACAACCGGGTCCCGGTGATAGCACAGACATCCTGCCTTAACAAGGACGTCAGGTCCTGGCCTACCAGGTACCACCAGTTGCCCCTGCATACACGTGGAGCCCACCCCAAGGTCCACCCACATGCCTGAACGGGTCATTTGACTAATGACAGTTCCCACAGGCCAACACATGTCCTTTCCAGTGTGCTTTGTCCTCACTCACACACACCCTGGGAAACTTCCCAGAAGGTCACCCATCCTGATCACTAGTCCAGGCCAAACACGCTTAACTGTGAAGTTCTAATCAGGTAGGCTCCCGAAAAGGATGGTGCACCTTGTTGACATGAGTCATATCATTTAGTCACTTTACCCTTTATCATTTGGGGATGTTATAGGGATAGAATATAAGACCACCAAAAATATTCTGCAAACCACAAAGTCCAACCAATAATCAATGGTGTGGGGACTGTTATATATAGTCGTAAGAGCACACCTCGGTCTGTCTGAACTCACCAAGCCCCATCTGGTCCTAGTCTGCTTGGAACTCCATAACAAGGTCAAACATTTCCATAAGACATGACACGTGTGGGAAAATACCATATAGGGGTGAGTAAAAAAATACTCAGTAAGACACCCTAAAAACACAAAGGAATATCATAGAGGAAACACCACGAATATGATACCATGAAGAAATATCATAAAGGGAAGACGCCACTAACAATATATAGTCAGATCAACATAGATATATGTATATATCACCTATAACGAGAACAACCAAGTTTACTCGTGAAGTATTCCAAGCCTCAACATCTCATCCACTGCCAACTATGTGGTTCCTCTTGTAGCACGCTCATCCCAAAAGATCTCACTCATTGAGTTATCTCATAGAAGCACATAGAATAGGTCTACCAAAATTACCCAGGAGAACATTAGGGTCTCGACAAGTTTTGTAGTTTCCTTGAGACATTCATTCTCACTAAGATGTGGAGTTTTGATAACACACAGAGTGTTGGTAACACACGGAGTGTCTGTAACACATAGAGTGTTGGTAACACATGGAATGTCAATAAGTCATGCAGCCCCCAAGTCACATAGTCAAAAATTCATATCCAGACATCAAACAATGAAAACTACCTGAAGCACACTCATCGGGTCTTGTTACGTATAATGGAAAGAATCTGATCTCGATAAATAGATAGGGTTTTAATGCCCAGTGCTCATAGGGGGGAGACACGGTCATATTGGAAACATCATCCTAGATTGGGGATATGTGTAACACCCTGAGATTTTATGAGAAATATTATTTTTAATTTTATTAATATCTTGTGTTTTACATTACACCAAGATTAGTCTATTCTATACACAACACCGTATTAGCTTGTATTATATTCAAACACAATTTTTGGCTTGTGTTGCACGCAAGAGCGACCTTCCTCAATATCTTGTATTGTACGCAATACCGAGTTTCACTAAACAACGATATATTGTTATAATATTATTATGAACTAGGAATTATGAATAGTATTAACCTCATTTTTAATTTTATAACATTATCATTCATCTTACACATATTCTAGAACATGTTATGAGAACAAAATAAATTTTTCGGGTAAAATAAGTATTTTTCAAAAAATGCAGTTTTACTGCCTTTTGACGGCGCACCCAATTTAAATCTAGTTTTTGACAAGTTTATGAGTTCAATTTGACAAAATAAACTTATTAATTGCAATAATTATATAAAAATTTACTTTGGATAATTTTTTAATATTTTTCTGTTTACTTTCATATTTTGTTGAATAGTAAAAATACGCTAAATTTAAATTAAAAACTTTTTTCATCAAGATATTTTATATTGTTAAATTATAATATTGAATGGTATTAAAGTATAAATAGAATATATTTTTACAATTTAATATAATTTAAGTAATTATCATTAATTTTACATTGAATTCATATGTAAAAACATTTCAATCTTTTGCAATGTTTTAGCTTTTACAACCCGTTTTCTCAACAGCAGGATTAATTTTAAATTAAATACTACAACTTCTGTATTTTGAATTTGGAAAAAAGGATTCCATATTTGGAATCATTAGGTCCAAATTACGTAAATAGGCTACTTTTTATTTTTAGACATTATGAATAGTAACTGCTGTAAATTTTATTTACTACAGTTAAAGGTAAATTAGGTAATTAAGGGTAAAAATAAGATTATAGAATTACCCTAACACCTGCCAAAATTATATTGGATGAATAAAAATCAACCCATATCACCTAGGGGTCGGAATAGATTCATTTCATGGACTTTTGACTATGAAAATGATGTAATTATTATTAAAACCAAAGAAAGTGACAATATGTCACTCTCTTATATCTTATAAGTGTAATAATTTTAATTTAGTGATAAAATTCATAAAGATTCAAACATAAATAGTCACCAGAAATATAATAAAATTATATACATTATGTGAATTTATTTTTAATTTTTAGGGATTAAATAACTATCATTAAGGGTGACACAATAGTAATGTATAAATTATTTTATTGATTGAAATATTAAATAAATGGTTTTAAAAATATTAAAATAAATATTATATGTACTATTTAATGTGCTCCAAGAATTTTCAAGGTGAATATTACATGTTATTGATCTATTATATATTTTTGTTCGAATATATCTTCTGTTTGGATTTTATTTAAATTAAAATAATTGAATAGTTTCAAAATTGACACTATTGATATTTTATAAAAATAACATATTATTAAATTGTTTAAAAATCACAAAAATATTTAAAAATTATAAATTAAAATTTATATGGTCTAAAATGTCATAAATTATCCAATTATGGACAATTCCTAACACATAAGTAAGTATTTATAACAATTTAGAATTTAAATCTTATTACCATAAATGAAATTAAATAGATTAAATAAGGATAAAACAAAGTGATAAGGTTTAAAATAAATTCCTAACATTTAAAAATTTATTGTTTGATGATATTAAAACCCTATATCATCTCATATTCAAATTTTATTCATTTTGGAGGTTTTTAGGTGGGTTTTGAGTTTATTGTAAATTAATATTTTGGAGGTTTCCAAAAGTGCCTCTCTCCTCTCTTATAAAAGGGCACCTCCTTTCTATCCTCTTCACAACATTTTGAGCCTTAAAGATCATCCAAAACCTGTTCATTTATCTTCTACACATCTCTAGAAACATATTATAGGTCCTAGTTTTCTTAAAAGACCAACTTTATTTCCCTAAGAGGACGTTTAGATGAGGCGCGTCGAAGAAGAGGCAATATCCTTTACCGATTCTTTCAAATTTATTTCTTCTTCTACTTCCTCTTATTTAGTTTTTTCATTATAAAGTAATAAAATAAGTATCACTAATATACTAATATTTTATTATAAATATGAAACAACCCTATTTGACCTTCTACCCATCCGACAAAAAATGAAATCACAGCGTGTGTGTACATACGGAATATCATCTCCATGCTGTGGTGTAATCTTTTTTCTTCATCACCAACATACTTGGATGGGTATAATGATGGAATAAATTAATATATATGAGTGATATTTATTCTGAAATATTATACACCATACACTTCAATACAATTCCACAATCATGGGAATGATATCATCGCTCGTGTGTACGTACGACTTACCGTCTCCACGACGCGATGAGACTCATTCTCCATGTTAACCATTCAAGATTGATTATAAAGTATATATAATAAATAATCATGATATATATTAAATAATAATGATACTGTATTTATGTGTATATATATATATATATATATATATATGTCATTTACTTTAATAAGGAAACGAAAACAGTGTTCATGCGTACGTACGGCATACCGTCTCCATGAACAGTGTATTTCATTCCATTTATTGATCGATTATATATATTAATATATTTAATATATGTGATATATAAACCATGTTTTAAATTCTTTAATTAATTAATCATGATCTAGGAAATCATATGAATAATTACAAGTCAAAACACGTACGATAAATGAAATGATTTTACCTAAAATGCTGCTTTAACATGGAATTAACAAATGAAAGGGTAATATAAAGTTGTAAGTGAGTCATATATGATATCATAAATATTATTATGGTTCTTTTATAAGTTAATAATATGTTTTAACCCACTATACAAGAGTCTCAGACATATACGGGAGAAATTGGACATAAGGTAAGAGATAATTATTCCAATCTCGTTCTTATATGAGATTGTTTATTCGTAAGTATTTACTGGGGTTATGTTTCTCATCCATGTCCATGTTTTTTTAAATGTTTTCATAAAATTTTTAATATTATTCCATGTATGTTTAAATTAATTTTTACCCTTTTTTTACATTTACCACATTGTATGGAAGGAATCTTTCGTTTGTTTACCATACAAGGTACTTTTAAAATTTTCTAGAAAAAGTACAAGAAAAATGTTTTTTTTAACTTATAAGTCGTGAATGGATTTTTACGATTTCATAACGCCTTATTTACATAAATCTTATTCTACAAGATTTCATGATTATTTTCAACAAAATTCATTTCTTTTAAAATTGTATGGCATTTGGAGAAAAGAAAATGATTTTGAAGAAGAAAGGATATTTTCCTCAAGATTTCATTTCAAGTGTTTTATCCAAACTATTTTCCATCTAAGATGACAATATTTAATATGGATATGTTTCATGTATAATGTCCTTGTTATTTACATGCTTTTATTTTTTTTTTATGATGAAATTATATCCATTGTTTTATATGGATTATGTTATGATGGGATGACGTATATGAAACCCATTTTATTCGTTGGGTTATGATGAATGATTTATGTTTATTTTGTGGAACACGAAAGAATGATTTCATTATGAGATGGGTGGGACCTATATCTCCCTCCAATGAATTAGGTAAATATTTATATCTCATGAGATAAACATGGCTAGAATGGTAAGTAAATCTGGTTCAGTAATACCGGGCTGGAACGGCAAGTAAACCCGGTTCAGTAATGGACTTTGTCCTCTATGGTAGTCTTGGAAGCAATGCCTTGGCTACTATGGAAATAATATCATGTGATTAATGGTTTTACACAATTACATGTTTTATTACCATGATACTTTTTCATGATTAATGTTACTTTCTGATCTGTGCCTTATATACTACCAAGATTTATGTCATTACTCATGTTTTATGTACATGTTTTTACATTCAAATGTTTATGGATTGTTTAATGTTCTCCATTTTTACCCTTATTGGGAATTTGAGCTCACCCTTTTTATGTTTTCTTTTCCCCAGGATATAAATAAAGGTTTTAGGTACAAAAACAAAAGGGTAAGATCTTTATGGGAGATGTTGAAGATCTTTCGCCATGATTAGAAGATTATGTTTCGAGTTTCTAAAGACAATAAACTATTAGGGTCCTTGGGTGCCTGTTTTTGTTATGTATTAAGTATTCCAGGAAAGTAATGTAATGTCCATGTATGTCAAACTTGGGTCTCTATAGTTGGTATCAGAGGAAATTTTTGGTTAACCTTTGGAAACTAGGATGTGAAATCTTTAGTGAGATCCCTAGAGATATTTCTAAGGTATGTATAGGGATGTACCTAAGGTTAAGTATAAGTATAGGTTACAATCCTAGAATTATGATAATGATCATGAATAAACTAGTATTAAACCTAAGATGTTAGAGATTAAAAGTACTTCCCTTGATTATGTTGTTTTCTTAGTATTATTTTTTCCTCTCATACTCTTCTTTTTGGGTTTTAGATAATGGTTAGAACCCGAAGGAACCGTGTTAAGGATAAATGCACTGGGCAATGCAATGATTGTCCTTATAAACAACCAAATGTTATGGTAATTGGAGTGAAAAATCTTATTGCTATACTTACATAAGCTATGAGTCATTATGGACTTCCAAATGAGCATAGAAGGGAATAATATTTTATTGAGTCCTTCATGAGGAAACATCCACCTTCTTTCAGTGGGTCTTATGATCCACTTGTTGCTGAACAATGGATAGGTACCATTGAAAAGATATTTTTCATAATTCACTGTTCAGAACATGAAAATTTCATTTTGGCTATTTACCATTTAGAATGTGAAGAAGACCAGTGGTGGACTCTAATTAAGAATACAATGCCCCAAGATGAAATTGAATCCATGGAATGGGATGAGTTCAAGAACTTGTTTTTCAATAATTACTTCCCTCGTATTCTTAGAAAAAAGATGGAAAAGGAGTTACTTGAGCTTAAGAAAAAGGATGATGAATCTGTTGGTATATACGAGGAGAATTTTACAAGGCATGCAAGGTATGCATCTGGCTTTGTCATCCAACCTGAAAGTAAAGTTGATCAATTCTTAAGTGGCTTAAAACCAAGTCTTCGAAGGGCATTAGCTATAAGAGACTTCAGTAGCTATAAATAAATTTTGCATCGTGATATCAAGGTAGAACTAGAAGTTGGTGTTACATATCCATCTCATGGTTTTGACAGAAATGAAAGATGGAGTTCAAGGAAAAATCTCAAAATAATGGTGAAAAGAAGACGAATGTTTCGTTATGATGAAATTGTGGAAAGAAGTATGGTGGGGATTGTCTTAAAGGGACTAGAAAATGTTTTAAGTGTGGAAAAGAAGGTCATCGAGAAGCTGAGTGTCAAAGTAATGGGAAAAACGTAGCTAATGATGTGAATAGAGAAAAGACTACAGAGAACGCACCACCAACACTTCAATGCTACAAGTTCAAGGAAATGGGGCATTATTCTAACCAATGCCCTAATCCAAGGGTTAATGATGATCGACATCAACAACCTCTTAAGGAAAATGAAAAAGGAAAGTCACACGCGATCACTATTGGTGATGTTGAATATGACAACGAAGTAGTGGAATGATTAAGTATATATGTAATGGGATTCCAAAAATTGTGTTTTGGAATCTCATTTATAGTATTATGGAATATTGTAATATCTATGTATAGGTTTTCAATAATTGTATGGTACCAGTAACCATGAAAAGTGATTGAAATATTTTTGGAAAGAAGATGATATGCGCATAATGAAAGGATACAGAGAAAATAATACATTTGGTAGTATTAATGAGCTCATGACTGATATAAGGACAAAGTGACATCATGGTTTGAGTATATAGAAATTTTGGGATTTTGGTATGTGGAAATAATTTACTTATGATAGAATTCATGTTTTCACTACGGTTCTATGGTAATTCATGTTTCAAGAGAATACATGATAAAGGTATTCACGTGTTTGGAATATGACCAACAAGATATAAATTATGATATATGGGGGATAAATGATGGTAATCACATACTTGGTAGATGACCTCTCTAGTAATATTTTTCTTTATACTATGAGATTGGACAGAAGTATTTTGGATAAGCCTAAAGATTGGAATGGATTAAGTTAAACATCAGATAGTATTGTTTAAGGCTAGAACTTTTTTATATTATTTCTGAAATTCTATAATAGTATAGTTTTAGAAAAAGGACAACCTACAGGATGGATGACTACCCATCGCGTCGGAAAAGGTTGTGGGAATCGAACCCACAACCGAAGTGTGACAGGCCTTTATCGCCTACCACTAGCCTACAGGAAGTCCCTGGTTAGTGGAAATTAGTTTCATTTTATTAAGCGGTATGATAGTTGAAGTATAAGTCCAATTTTCGAATCATATACGGTTAATCTCACCATAGATGGACTTATGTATATTTAATAACTTTTACTAACCTTTTGTTTGAGATAGATGGAATGACCCATTATTCTATCACATGATCTACTAACACTTCATGAATGAAAAATTTAACTTCGATATGAAGTGGAAATTGTTTAAGGAACGACCAAAGGTGAGATTGTACCAAAATATAGTAAGTATTTCTTCTAATTCAAATTATTCAACTTTAGGGAAATGATTTTGAAAACCAAAAACATTGTCCTAGTACCCTCATATCTGATGAATCATATGGTACCTTAGATCATCACAAATTTATGGCTTTGTGATTGTTGGCTTTTTTATATCCATGTTCTCTACCACTCTGCATCAGAACTTGATGGTTAGATTTATCTTCTATATCCACATTTTCACCTATATTCTCCTATGTGGAAACCCAGTGATGAGTTAATTTGGGTAACTGTTACGTTTCATACTTTAGTTTTTAAAATTAAGTTTTAGTATTACTTTTTATGATGTGGGTATCTATGAAAAAAACTTTCATGCAGTAAACCATTTATAATCCTGATGAATTTCGAAGGCGAAATTCATTTTAAGGGGGGTAGAATGTAACACCCTGAGATTTTATGAGAAATATTATTTTTAATTTATTTGATGTCCTGTGTAGTATGCTACACCAAGATTATATTGTGCTATACACAACATCATATTAGCTTGTAGTATATGCAAACACTATTCTTGGCTTGTGTTGCACGCAAGAGAAACCTTCCTCAATATCTTGTGTTGTACGCAATATCGAGTTTAAATAAACTATGATATATTGTCATAATATTATCATGAACTAGCTGTTATGAATAGTATTAACTATATTTTGAATTTTATAACATTATCATTCATCTTACACATATTCTATAACATGGTATGAGAATAAAATAAATTTTTCAGGTAAAATAAGTATTTTTCAAAAAATGTTGTTTTACCGCCTTTTGATAGTGCAACCACTTTAAATCTAGTTTTTTACATTTTTATGAGTTTAATTTGACAAAATAAACTTATTCATTATAATATGTATATAAAAAATTACTTTGGATAATTTTTTAATATTTTTCTGTTAACTTTTATATTTTGATGAAAAGTACAAATACGCTAAATTTTAATTAAAAACAACTTTTTTCATCATGATATATTATATGGTTAAATTATAATATTGAATGGTATTAAATTATAAATATAATATATTTTTACCATTTAATAAAATTTAAGTCACTATCATTAATTTTACATTGAATTCATAGGTAAAAACATTTCAATCTTTTGCAATGTTTTAACTTTTAAAACCCATTTTCTCAACAGCGAGATTAATTTTAAATTAAATACTGCAACTTCTATGTTTTTAATTTGGAAAAATGGATTCCATATTTTGAATTAGTAGGTAAAAATTATGTAAATAGGCTTCTTTTTATTTTTATACATTATGAATAGTAACTACGGTAAATTTTATTTAATACAGTTAAAGGTAAATCGGGTAATTAAGGGTAAATATTAGATTGTAAAATTACCCTAACACCTGCCAAAATTCTATTGAATGAATAAAAGTCAACCCATATCACCTAAGGGTCGTAATAGATTCATTTAATGGACTTTTGACCATGAAAATGATGTAATTATTATTAAAACCAAAGAAAGTGACAACATGTCACTCTCTTATATCTTATGAGTGTAATAATTTTAATTTAGTGATAAACTTCATAAAACTTTGAACATAAATAGCCACCAGAAATATAATAAAATTATCTACATCATGTGAATTTATTTATAATTTTTAGGGATTAAATAATTATCATTAATGGTGACACAATAGTGATGTATAAATTATTTTATTGATTGAAATATCAAATAAATGGTATTAAAAATATTAAAATAAATATTACATGAACTATTTAATGTGCTCCGTGAATTTTCAAGATGAATATTACATTTTAGGGATCTATTATATATTTTGGTTCAAATATATCTTCTGTTTGGATTTTATTTAAATTTAAATAATTGAATATTGTCAAAATTGACACTATTGATATTTTATAAAAATAACATATTATTAAATTGTTTAAAAATCACAAAAATATTTAAAAATTAAAAATTGAAATTTATATCGTCTAAAATTTCATAATGTATCCAATTATGGAAAATTCACAACACATAAGTAAGTATTTATAACAATTTAGAATTTAGAATCTTATTACCACAAATAAAATTAAATAGATTAAATAAGGATAAAACAAAATGATAAGGTGTAAAATAAATTCCCAACATGTCTAAATTTTATTTTTTTATGAGATTACAACCCTATCTCATCTCATATTCTATTTTTAGTCATTTTGGAGGTTTTTAGGTGGGGTTTGAGTTTATTGTAAATTAATATTTTGGAGGTTTCCAAAAGCGCCCCTCTCCTCTCTTATAAAAGTGAACCTCCTCTCTCTCCTCTTAACAACATTTTAATCCTTCAAGATAGGCCAAACCCTATCCATTTCTCTTATCTACATCCCTAGAATCATACTAGAGGTCTTGGTTTTCTTAAAAGTCCATCTTTAGTGCCCTAAGAGGAGTTTTAGAATAGGCATGTTAAAGAAGAGGTAATATCCTTTACCGATTATTTTACATTTATTTCTTCTTCTACATCATATTATTTAGTTGTTTAATTATAAATTAATAACATAAGTATCACCCATATACTTATATGTCATTATAAATATGAAACAACCCTATTTCACTTTCTACCCATCCGACAAAAAATGAAATCACCATGCATGCGTATGTACGGAATACCATCTCCACCCCGTGGTGTAATCTTTTTTATTCATCACCAACATAATTTAATGGGTATAATGATGGAAGAAATTACTATATATGATTATTTTAAATTGATATTGATTCTGAAATATTATACACCATACACTTCAATACAATTCCACAATTAGGGGAGTGATATCATCGCTCGTGCGTACGTACGGCTTACCATCTCCACGACGCGATGAGACTCATTCTACATGTTAACCATTAAATATTGATTATAAAGTATTTATAATAAATAATCATGAGATATATGAAATAATAATTCTACTGGATTTATGTATATATATATATGTCATTTACTTTAATAAGGAAACGAAAACAGCGTTCATGCGTACGTACGACATACCGTCTCCATGAACGGTGTATTTAATTCCATTTATTGATCAATTATATATATTAATATACTGAATATATATGATATATAAACCATTTTTACATTCTGGAATTAATTAATCATGATCTAAGTAATCATATGAATAATTACAAGTCAAAACACGTATAATAAATGAAACGATTTTACCTAAAACGTTGTTTTAACATGGAATTGACAAATGAAAGGGTAATATAAAATCATATGTGAATCATATATGATATTATAAATATTATTATGGTTTGGTTATAAGTTAATAATATTTTTAAACCCACTATAAAGGAGTCTTGGACACATACGGAAGAAATTGGACATAAGGTACGGGATAATTGTTCCAATCTCATTCTTATCTGAGATTGTTTATTCGTAAGTTTTTACTGGGGTTATGTTTCTCATCCATGTACATGTTTTCTCAAAATGTTTTAATAAAATTTTTACTACTATTACATGTATGTTTAAAGTCATTTTTACACTTTTTTGACTTTTACCACATTTTATGTAAGTAATCTTTCTTTTGTTTACCACACAAGGTACTTTTTGACTTTTCCGGTAAAAGTACAAGAAAAATGTTTTTTTAAATTATATGTTGTGAACATATATTTACATTTTTATAACGCTTTATTTACATAAATATTATTCTACAAGATTTCATGATTATTTTCAACAAAATTCATTTCTTTTAAAATTGTCTAACATTTGGAGAAAAGAAAATGATTTTGAAGAGGAAAGGATATTTTCCTCAAGAATTCATTTCAAGTGTTTTATCCAAACTATTTTCCATCTAAGATGAAAATATTTAATATGGATATGCTTCATTTATAATTTCCCTGTTATTTATATGGTTTTATTTTTTTTATGATGAAATTATATAAATTATTTTATATGGATTATGTTATGATGGGTTGACGTATATGAAACCCATTTTATTCATTGGGTTATGATGAATGATTTATGTTTATTTTGTGGCACACAAAAGAATGATTTCATTATGAGATGGGTGGTACCTATATCTCCCTCCAATGCATTGGGTAAATATTTATATCTCATGAGATATACATGGCTGGAATGATAAGTAAATATAGTTCAGTAATACAGGGCTGGAACGGTGAGTAAACTTGGTTCATTAATGGACTTTGTCCACTATAATGGTCTTGGTAGCAATGCCTTGGCTACTATGGAAATCATATCATGTAATTAATTGTTTTCCACAATTACATGTTTTATTCCCATGATACTTTATCATGATAAATGTTCCTTTATGATCTATGCCTTATGTACTGCCAAGATTTATGTCATTACTCATGTTTTATGTTCATGTTTTTACGTTCAAATGTTTATGGATTGTTCAATGTTCTCCATGTTTACCCTTACTCAGCATTTGATCTCACCCTTTTTATGTTTTCTTTTCCCCAGGATATAAAGAAAGGTTTTAGGTAAGAAAACAAAAGGGGAATATCTTTATGGGAGATGTTGAATATATTTCACCATGATTAGAAGATTATGTTCTGAGTTTCCAAAGACACTAAACTATTATGATCCTTGGGTATCTATTTTTTTTGTGTATTAAGTATTCCAAAAAATTAATGTAATATCCATGTACGTCAAGTTTGGGTCTCTATAATATGTGCCCATGTAAATATTGGTCACACCTTTTCCACAAACCCTATCTAAGGTACCACAAAGAGAAGTGATGACTGACCATCCCTCTCGGTGAAATACATGATCCAACCTTTTGATTCAACTGTTGAAGCCAGGCTGAGACAACTAACTTCAGAATACAGGTCATCCTCTATGATGGGAATGGGATCCCGCATCAAACCCTCATAGAAAAAGACTTATGTTAGGATATAAACCTCTGATTATCTTACTAAAAACCCCCACCAAGTCATCTCAAAAGTACCGCCCCATTACAAGGGCCTCAATTCCATAGATGGATCATCAATCAGACGCTCTATTTGAAAGATATTGCAATTTTAGTTAAAAGGCATGATCTGAGTCCTCTACAGGTTCGACCTGACCCACCAGGCCTGACAAGGTCGGCCGGCCAACTCGACCTGGTCTGGTAAACCTGACTTGGTCCTACTCAAACCGGTCTAGCCTGATAGGCTCATCATGCAAGGTCTGCTTGCTCACGGCCCACCTCATTCAGTCTGGCCCGCGCACACAAGACGGTTTTGTTGCACAGCACACGGTCCGCTAGTCTACATGCCTCCACCTGGCCAATGTGGTGCCTCCATGTTCAATGTGGCTAGCCACCATGTTCCAGCTCCCCCATGACCTATTGTCACTAAGGGTTCCACACAGACCCCAGTCGCGTAAGCGGACCCTAGCCACGTACGTGGCTCCCTTCACCACGTCCCTGGTCGCTGTCTGCGGCACCGCTCTGGCAGCAGGATCCCATGCGGCCCCACTAGGATGTGTTCCACCTCCACTGGCCACTACTGCTGTTGGTCGCTAGCACATAGTTGGCCCCTTAATCAGCCCACCGGTTCACCTCTGGTGCTCCATTTTTTGAAATAGAAGGATGCATGTGATCCTTGGGTCATGTTCTTCCTCACTCTGGGCTCAAATCAACATTAAGATTCGTCCTGATGAAAATCCACTCAAACAAAAATATCACCCATCTTGCTTTGATCCTTCCATCATCATCATCATCATACCTCTTTCATACCATGTTGATCCCATATCTGTGATATTGTAGCATTGCACTAAGGATAGAGTGCACAACGATCGATTGATTGCAACATGTTGAGTCACGGTCGAAACGAAGAATACTCGTGATGAAATAAGAATAGGGGTAAAAAGAATAAATCAACCAATATGAACAGACCTTGATCGATGTTTATTTCAATCGTGGTTCATTTCTGTTATAATGAAAATTGAAATAAATAACAAATCTCATGATCATTCTCCCATCAAAACCCCGGAAAGGTAAATACCATCCCACAACAACGATCGATTTTCAGGCCAATCTTTTTATTGATTGGTCCGCGTTCAACATGGAATTAATGAACAGGGAAAATAAATCAAATCACAAACACCCTAACTTGATTCGATTTTTTGTTGATGAATAATGTTCATTGTATCGTTGTTGTGGGTGAAGATCCTTTGAATTCAAGGTTCATCGTTGATCATCGATCCATGATCCACTACCATTCATCGAGAGATCCATGTCTCCTTACCTTAGAGGAATTACAAGTTTATGATGATAAACCTAAATTCTCTAACAAATGCGTATTAAAATAAAACACATCATTGCATCAAGAATAAAATATTTTTATTAAAATATCTTAATGATGTTTATGTCCAAAAACTATCATTCACAGTCAGCCCGCGTCGGCTGATATTAGGCCTTGACTAAGGAAAAAAACCCCTCATGAACTCAACGGTAGTCTCAGATTTCTAATTCTAGTTACCATTTATATGTTATTAGTATTTTATAATAAAATAATTTTATTTAATAATTTTATTTATGGTTACACCCCTGGTGGATTTTTCTACAGATGAACTATGCTGACCTAGTTAAGTCGTACCTAGGGTAAAGTCATTACTCTGAGTTCAATGGTGCCCAGGGATTTCTGATATGGGCAACCATTTGAAAGTTATTTAACTTTTTAAGAAATTTTGCATGCACGTCCTATTAAAAACTTAACATTTTTCAGCAAATCATTTCGGGCACACCAGATATCAGAATCACACGCCATCTCAGTGTCTGGTCTTGTAATTTTCCCAAATAATTTCTAAAAATAAAATTGGGAAAATATGATTCATTACATTCTCCCCACCTTAGGGATTTACATCCCAGAAACCAAAACAAAGGGATACTCAACCAATTTAGGGTATTGATCATGAATTTGAGCCTCCAACTCCCATGTTATCTCCTAGATATTCATATGATACCACCACACACACACTAGATGAATCAACCACCCACGAAGGATCTCATTTTTTCGATCCTTGAACAACACTGGGTTCTTATAAAAGGTATCCCCATGCAATTACGTGTGATGAATCATGCATGTATCTCCTCAATTGAGAAATATGGAAGATATCGTGTACCCAATCAAAATGTGGGGATAGATCCAAGAGGTACACCACCTCAAAAACTCTAAGAAGTATTAGGAAAGAGTGGATGAACCTCATAGATGGCTTGTCATCCCATCCAAATCTTTGTATCCTATGTCAAGGATAGACCAGAAGGAACACATGATCTCCCTCTACAAACTCTAAAGGCATTAGTCTCCTGTCAGCATAAGATTATGATGGCCTTATTCAGTCTTCATCTACTCCTGGATAACATAGAACTTCTTTGTAGTTTCTTGCACCAACTTTGGGCCCAAGGATACTGACTCTCCTGGGTCATTCCAACTAAGTGGTGACCTAGAGGGTTTCCTATACCAATCCTTGAATGGTGTTATACTACATGCTCGCGCATCGTTGGGCATGGGTGATAAACTAAAATTTATAACCTATTTACTACATAGAACAGTGCCAAGATAGGTTCGAACCATAGGGAGGCCTAATGTTGTGCTTGGTGATCTAAAAAAATAAAACAAACAAAAAAACACACAAAAACAAAAAAAAATCAATTGGTGGTGGTGAAGTAAAGTGAGTGAAAATTAGTGTGTGAGGAATTGAATGTGAATTGGTGAGTGCAAGGGGGTAGAAAAGACATCAAGATAGATTGTGGTGAAAACAACCAATAGATGAGCATGGGGGAGAAAGTCCACTGGACAATCTTGATATTTCTTACCCTCGTTCATGCACTGAAGTTTATGAAATATGGATCTGACTTAAAGTAACTTGCCAGATTTGTCATCTGGTCTGTTTTTGATAAAATAACCCTTACAGTTTTTCAACTGTAAAGGTCATTTCATCCAATGGTGATAAAATTTAGATGTCACTGGGCTCAAACTACCAGTTGAGTTCAGCGTTTCCCCCTCATTTGAGAATAATTCACTTGTCAGTGAATTCCTTGGATTGAATAGTTTTCATTTAGATTAAAACAAGATTGGTTTTCACTCATCCTTGTTGTTTGAAAATAAAAATATTCCACAATCAGTGAGAGAAACTTTATAGAAAAATGATGAATCCCATGAATAAGAGAAAAAAATCTAACCATCCTGCTTACCCCACCCCAAAAAAATTTATCCGGACATAATGGTTGGCTTCAGTGAAAAAAATAGAATTAAAATAAAATAAGTTCATGTTGAAATGAGTTGTATAAAAATATATCATAAGGAAAATAAATATTTCCATCTCCCTGCTTGATCTCCCAAAATCTATAGTCCCTACTACTTGGTGGTGGATGCGACGCTGGTGTTCACTCAATGCCTCGCCCTAAGAATCAAGGTATGAAATGTTGATCTGCTGCTCTGATGCCTCCAATCTTCTCTTGATGGAAATGGTGAAGAGTCTTGGGATCACCGGTTCCTCAGGATGGATGATTAGGGAGAATGAAATCCCTGTTGAGAAGTTTCGTCCAGTCCCGCTGAATACTTGATCTCTCGAGGCCCGATCACCCCCTGTAATGGATTGATGATTTCTTGTCCCTCGTCCTGACATGTAATGGATTCTTTATCTCCTTCCCGTGATGAATTCTAATCACCCAGTAATAAAAGTCTCTATAATCTCATTTGAAATGTTACCCGAACTCCACGTGGAGCTTTCACAGTTCCACGTCTCCCACGCTGGTCACTGGAGCAGTTTCTCCTAACTGAATGATGAGTGCACGCATGGCGAGCCACAACCCTCCCTCTAGAAAGAAACACACATGTGTGAGATAAACATATAATGAAACAAATATGTAATCATATATATATATATATATCACTACTTAAAACTACTTATTAACATATATATATATATAAACTACATAAAAATATTTATAAGAATATATATTTTGTAATACCTATTACTATTATTAATATAATAACTGTTATATTTAATTAATAACATATATTATAATATAATAAATTAATATTATATATATAATCTTATATTATTTTATTAATATACCTATTATTATTCTATAATATATGATATATATATATATATATATATATTATATAATATATCTTGTTATATTATATGTTATAATAAAATAAAAAAATAAAAAATAAAAGTGAAAAGGGGAGAAGGGTCTCGGCTTAGAGGGGGAGGCGAGTCCATGGGAGAGGGCAGGGGACTGGGGTTTCATAAGCAGTTCAGCGGCAAGGCAGGAAGGGCTGGGGGTTATGGGGTTTGGGTAGGATGTTGCGTGGAGGGTGGAGATTTTGGTGCCTCATAAAGGGGAGAGGAGTTGTAATGAGGGAGAGAGATCTGAGTCGGATGGCTATCACACAATGGGGAAGCAGGGTAGGTGGCAATGGTGCAGGGGGTCTCGGTGAAGAGAAAGACTGAGTTCGGGTGATTCGGGAAGAGGGAAGGGGTCACGGGCTTCAGCAACAAAGTAGGAAGGCAGGTCGCTGGTGGCTTAGGCTTGGGAAAAGGTGAGTTAGGGGCCACGGGGTTCAGGTGGCTCGTCAACGAGCAGGGAACGGTTTGATTCTTGTAAGAGGAGGCTCGAAGCAGGAAGGGGAGGGTATGTGGCTCATAGAGTCAAAAAATATGGGCTCAGCGAGGGTCGGCACTTCAACAATGGCTTTAGGTGAGGCGGAAGCGGGTTACAGATTAGGGATAGGAAAAAGTGGTGTAGGTGATTCGAATTCTTCAGATATGGTGGATTACGGTTCATATCTTGTTTGATTTGGGTTAATAGTTTTTATTCAAACAATTTTACTTCTTTAACTTGTGTATTATCTTCTTTGAATCAGATTAAATCTTGTTCAGACAGTGGTTGCATCAAAACTGCAGCTGGAATTGTGTTTTCCTTTGAATATGTGTTGTTGTTGCTGGGTGTGGAGAAGCTATTGGTGTTTTGTGATTGCTTGCGGAGGGAGGTAAAGGTGAAGGTATGGTGGCACCAGATGGATGGAGAGACGGCAGCACCGTGAGAGAAAAATAACGGTGGCACCGTAAAGTTGAAGCAGTGGAATGATGGGGGGAAACAGTAGTAGGCATGAAAGGAAATAGTGGCTGGCTTGGATAAAATGGTTTGAAACGGTGCCACCGGGAAGAGCTAAAACAGTGGGACAATAAAAAGGGGCTAACAGTGGCATTGTTTGTGATGCTCATGGTCTCACCATGAGTGATACAGTGGCAGCGAATTGAAGCGACACTGAGGATAGGATGGGATAGCAAGGAGTGAAAACAGTGGCACCATGATAGGGTGCTTTTGGAACAACTGCAAAATAAACACAACAAATTAAATAAATTAATAATTTATTAAAACTAAAAATAGATTAATCAATTAATCAATTAAATTAAATAGAATAAAATTAAAAATTAAATAAATAAAAAAAATTTAAATATTAAAATTAATTAATCTTTATTTAAAAGAATGAAATATATTTGTATTATAAAAAAATTAATTCAAAACAAATTAAAACAATTGTTGTTACATTCTTGAATTAAATAACCAATTAATTAACTAAAGAACTCATTAAATTAAAGAATAAAATTATTAATTGTATAATATTAAAATGATAAAACAAATTAAATTATTAAAATAATTAAAAACTAAAATGAGTTATTTATTTACAAATTACCAATAAAGAATTAATTAATTAAATTAATGAATTAATAAACTAACTGGAATGAAAAAAAATTGTAAAAATAAAAGAATAAATAAATAAAATGCAAATTCACAGGAATAATTTAATTTAATAATTATTTAAAAAGACAATAATGAATACTAAAAACACATGATTTAAACTAAAATTGATTATTTTACACAAAAAAGTACAAAAGCACAATAGTTAACAACTATTTAATAAAAAACATAATTTTGGTATGAAAAGTCAATAAAAAATACAAAATGGATGCATCAAAGATTGTGAAAACACTGCCACATCAAACTCCCCCATACTTAAAACTTCATTTGTCCTCAAACAAATGCATGCCCTTGACTTTAAAACAGAAAGATGGTTTGTGAGTTTCAGTTCAAAAAGAGTGCTTGATTAAACTTTAATACCCAGAGGAGAAAAAGAAACAGTGAGTCGGGATATCCAAAGGTGTTCAAAAATTATGTCCTTCCTAGCTTCAAAAATTCACTGGAAGTAAAAAAGCCTCAAAAATTCATACATTGTCAAGTATTTCATGCCTTCTATGTGTACTCATTAACTGTATTACTTCACCTTCCAATTCAAGTTCTAATTCATGTAGTGATGAATGGTTAAATGAAGTGGAACTCAAAACTTAACCGAGGGCACCTTCCATTCTCACCTTCTGCCAAGTTTCAAAAAATTAAAGTCCATTTATTTTGTCACTTTACTGATTCAACTCAAATGAAAATTAACCAAGTCAATTGCTCCATTCTTTATCTGGGTTCAAAATTCCCCTCACCTTAATGAGTTCATTTTTTACAAGGGAACTTTATTTTACTTTTTCCCATACATAATCCATGTGAAAACCACTGTGCATAGAACTTATTAAGATTGAAATTGGATTTATTTATTCACCAAAACTCACCCAATGTGATTTGTCTCAGATAACCACGGTGGGATCCCATTTTCCCATTTTACTCTAATTATAAAGGACTTAATTAATAATCAATCGAGTTGACTTCTAAAGTGATTGAATATTATTATTATTTCAAAATGTGTGAGTCCCCTAGGTTCCAGTGAGAAATTCTAGTTTCTCTAATTCATGATCATAATCCCACAAAACCTATCATGTCACACTGCCATTCTCAATTCCAAAACAGAAAGGTTCATAGAGACAGTGAACAATTTCACTCAGTAATCATTCATGCTTAACCGTTTCTGAAAAAGTGTGACTCTCAACATCTATTGATCAGTTTTCCACAAATAGGACATAATTGAAATACCATTGAACCTTCAATGACCATCATGTGATGAAATAATTTGAAATTTCTTTGAATGAATTTTGAACTATTTTTTTGAAAAAAATTGACCATTTTTTTACACAAACTCATATTCAAGAAGGGGGAATTTGACATGACACTAGAATGTCCCCTCTCCCACACACTTAAAACCCAACATTGTCCCCAATGTTGAATCTCAAGGTGGGAGATAGTTTATGTTCAAAACATATGGACATTTCAGCTGAAAAACGAGTATGGAGGGGTATCAATGAGGTTCAAACATCTTCTTTTCCACACAAAAAGATAAAGAAAAGAAAATTTCAAACAAAGACAAACAGAAGAACCCAACCCCACCAACCATCGCCAAAAAAAAATTCAGTTATATTCCTAAATTGTTGGTTCTTTGAATTTTTGTGATCATACAAAAGAATTTATCGATTAAATTTAATTACTAGCCTGATTAGCAGTGATGGGCAGCAACAACATAATGAAGTTGAAAACAGTGAGTGCAAGCATGTTTCACAAATCATCTCAAAATAATTTTTCAACTCTCAAGATACTAGTAGCTATAAACCCATGAAAGATAACATATTCATTTTTTAAAGGCCAGGGGGAAGTCCCCCATACTTAATTCATAGTGAAATTATGCAAGTAATTACAAGTGTAAAAGGGCAGAACAACACTTCCCTAAATTATTGGACCTTTAACATTGACTTCCATCGATATATCCACTTTAGCATCTTTGGGTGGTTACTCTTATTAATTAACCTACATGTTCAAATAAGTAAAATAAGATTGCATAGTTTTAAGTTCAAGATAATTAACCTAAGGGAGTGAGTGGAAATAAATGTTACTCATAAGATGTAGTGGGTTTCTCCCTTGGGTTTTCTTGGCCACGTTTCTGGTAGCAACAACTCTCTCACTAAAACAACAACAAATCATAAGGCACCATCAAGTAGTTAATATGTTAAACTAGAGATCAAGAAGCTTGGGTTAACTTTATTAAAGAACAAAAAATAAAAGGAAAACAACTAAGAAACCATGGGTTAGTTCCCGTGCAACACTGAGTTTATAGTCCTCGGTTAGACTAGAATCAGATAGTTTTTCCAACATAGATATGGAATCCAAGACCTTTGGTTTCCCTTCAAAGAAGTGCTTTATTCTTTGACCGTTGACTAATAAAGGTTTATTATCTTCTCCAACTAGCTCAACAGCTCCATTAACCAAGACTCTAATAATGGTAAAGGGTCCTGGCCACTTGGACTTCAAATTTCCTAAAAGCAGCTTCAATCTAAAATTTAAAAGCATAACCCTCTCACCAACCTTGAAATTACTATTTTGAATGATTTAGTCATGAAAATACTTTGTTCTATCTTTGTAAATTTCATCATTCTCATAGGACTCTCTTCTAATCTCCTCTAGCTTGCCCAGCTCTAATAGTCTCCTCTCACCAGCAGACTTAAAATCAAAGAGCCTTCACTACCCAATAATATCTCTGCTATAACTCAATAGGTATATGACATGTTTTCCAAAAGAGTAAACTATACGGTGACATTCCTATAGGATTCTTATAAGCAGTTCTATAATCCCAAAGGGCCTCATCCAACTTCCTTGACCAGTCCTTTCTAGATCTAGACACTGTTTTCTCAAAAATCTGTTTGACCTCTCTGTTTGAAACTTCTTCTTTCCCACTGGATTGTGGGTGGTAAGTGGTGAATTTCCTATGTGAGCACCCATAATTATCCATAAAACCTTTAAAATTATAATTCTAAAAGTGAGTCCCATTATCAGTGATGAATTCTCGAGGTACACCAAATCTAGAAAAGATGTTTTTCTTGATGAATTTCATAACACTAGCAACTGAATTTTTGGGCAGAACCACTACCACAACCCACTTGGACACGTAGTCAACTACAACCAAAATTTACACATTCACATAAGATGATGGTAATGGTCCCATGAAGTCCAAGCCCCACACATCAAATATTTCAACCACCCAAATACCTTTTTGGGTTAGTTCCTACCTTCTTCTAACATTTCCCAACATTTGACATTTCTCACATCCAATAACCAAACTCCTAGCATCTTTAAACAATGTTGTCCAGTAGAAACGATCCTGTAGGACCTTTTGAGGAGTCCTTTATCCTCCATGGAGGCCACCCCAAGGTGATGAATGGTAGCTCTCAAGTATGAGAAAAATATCTTCCTCAACCACACATCGTCTCAAAATACTATAATCACATCTCCTATAGAGAATAGGTTCGTCCCAAATATAATATTTCAGCTCAGATATAAACTTATTACTCTACTTGTGTGAGAGATCCTTGGGCTTGAATCCAGCTGCCAGAAAGTTGGCATAGTCTGCAAACCAAGAAGACTACTATACAGAGGCAACAAACAATTTTTTATCAGGGAAAGAAGTGTTGATCTCTCTTAGTTCCTTACTTGGGGTATTGGGAAATCTGGACAAGTGGTCTGCAACTACATTCTCAGCCCCTTTCTTATCCTTAATAACTAAATAAAACTCTTGTAACTACAAGGTCCACCTCATTAGTCTAGTTTTTGAGTCCTTTTTAGCCAGAAATTACTTTAGGGCTGAATGATCTATGAAAAATATTATCCTTTATTTTATCATGTACTGCCTGAACTTTTCCAAAGAAAATATCCCTGCAGTCAACTCCTTTTCAATGGTAGAATATTTCTTCTGGGCATCATCAAACAACTTGCTTGAATATTAAATAACATTTAGTTTCTTATCTTTCCTCTACCATAACACAGCTCCTACTGCAAAGTAACCAGCATCACACATCACCTCAAAGGGAAGTTTCCAGTCAGGAACAGTGATTGCAGGTGAAGTAGTCAACTTCTCCTCAAAAAGATTAAAGGCCTCTATGTAACACCCCGACCCCTCTAGGTTGGAGATGGTGCATTAATTGTGATATTGGCATGGTTAGAAGGAATGAAAATACCTAAGGAATAGTCAGTTTAGTATTCTTGAAGAAACTAGATACATAGATGTAACTCAAATTACATTGTAAAAGGTTACAAAATACAATAAATAAAAAAATCTAAAATTTGCATCCACAGGAACTCAAAAGAATACCTTCTCTTCATCACCTGTCGAAGGTATAAAATGAAAGGGTGAGCTCAAATGCTCAGTAAGGGTTACAAATAGCAGAAGCATGAGTACAATAATAAGTGAATCACAAATAATCCAACATAATCAATATAGCATAGTGAATAAATGAATAACTAATGCCATTAATAACTAAAAATGAAACTGCATCCATAGATTTTTTCATAGTGAAAATCTCATGGATAATAATAATAACTGATAATTAATAAAGATAATGATTATTAATTGAACTTCATGTATTTGGAACATGAAACCATAATACCGTAAAAACGGTTTAGTTCTGTGTGTAGAAACCCGTCTGATTTTTGGAAACAAACTCGAAGGGTCTGTCGCCAAACTATTTTGTCTCATGAGACCTACCGATGCATCGAGGGGATATAGAGATCCCCACCCTCCACTTCATGTCAAAATAATTCTTTATACATTGATTCAATACAAGGGAAATATGCCTTATCAATATCCGTATAGAGTAGACTATAAAGATTTATCAATACTTCCATAATTAAAATAACTTTCCAAATAAACACCATATGTAAAATGGTATATGGTTTAGACAATAAACATATCAATGATATGAGATTATGGATATTTAATATAAACATAATTTAAAATGAAAATTGATCTCAAATGGGTAGTAGGTACACCACATAAGGATTATTAGGTGCACAATACAAATTTAGTCACAACAAAAAGGTAGTTGAGACAAAGTCTCTTACCACAATGTAATCAGTGGAATCATGTGACCAGAACTTAATGAGCATCAAATGAATAGCATGAATATAAATAGAATAATATTATTATATATCAAATGGTAGTACACATATACCACATACAAGAAATAATTGGCGAACATTGAATATCTCACAGAAATGAATGTGAGATGAGAAACCCCTTACCTTTTTCTCTAGTGTGTTCTTGATTGTTCTTAATAACCTGAATAATCAAATATAGATTAATTAATTAATAATTAAAGAACCTAATAAACATTTAATTGATATTATATAACCTTATTAATTTCATTAATGGCCTCTTTGATGGGTTTAATAGATTAAATTTTATTGTTTTGGAAGTATTTTCTTACTTGGTTTCATGATTTGTTTACTTGTATTCATGAATGGAAGTTGGTTTGAAATATGGTTAAACATCCAGATTTGTTAATATAAATTATTAGTGACATTAAAGAGATATAAATGATCTTATAATGATTCTGGTTATATACCATGAGGATGACTCATTTGATGAGTTAAAAAAATAAACGCCTGAATTTGGCTTGGCAGTTTTGTGCTCAATAAACTTGTTTCGTATTATTATTCCATATTATGTATGTGAAAAGATTCCAGAACATTAATCAAGATAAAATACATATTTTATGACCTGTTTCAACCATAATTATGGTTTCATGACCAGTAATGAAATAACTATTGAAGAACAAAACTTCGTCGTCCACGAAGGTTATAAATTGGAACCTCATGGACATTGATTTCGTTTATAAAAATAAAAGGGAGGGAGTAAGAATATTGATGATGGATCTTCCATTAACATTATATAAATCCAATATTTAGATAATACTGGATTTATCATGATCATTTGTATAGAATAGGTGAGTATAGGATAACAAATGAAGATAAATTCAAATGAAACTAAAAGAAAAAGAAAGGTGTTTTACCTCTTGAAATAACTTCTTCGAGAACCTCCTTAAGGGAAAGGATTTTGGTCTTTTGGAAAGACCAAGAGCTTCCTGGTCATGGGGAGTGACTAGGGAAGGGTATTTGGGCATAAAATTGAGGATCTTAAAGGCTTAGAGGAGTGAAGAGAAGAGGTAGTGGGGGGGGTTATAGTGGAGGAGAGGGGTAAATTTTGAATATTTAATTCATTATTTTATTATTTCCATCAAGACAACCAATAGTGTTGTTTCATGTGACCCCTAATAGTAATAAGTTCATGTGAGTTTGAACCAAGTGTCCTTCCATCACTTTTGATGTCATGAATATTGTATTAAACTGATAAATTGAATATACGGTATTTTACCGTATTTCACTATTCATCAAAAATTCAAGAATTTTAGAAAAATCCCAAAAATTCACCCCTACCATTTTTTGATGTGCAGAATTCAAAAGTGAAATCCATTTTTCAAAAATAATTTTTTAAATATTTTAAATATGGTCATAGTTAATTCTAAAAATAACAATCTTGAAGTGCAGCTAGTTTTATGTGACATTGAAAAATTAATTAAGATCTCATTATCATATTGCCTTAAGAAAATAAGATAACATTATTATTTACTATTCATAAGGGTAATATTACTATTCATATTACTATTCATAAGGGTATGTTACTATTCACTAAAAATTAAGTTTTTTCTATCAGACTCCAAATGACTTACTGATCACAACTCTAGATGACCATTTTTCGAAATTCAAAACATAGAAGTGGAAAATTTATATTTAATGGATAGGTTTTGACTATATCCTAAATATCCTAGTGTTGTTTCGAAGGAACGCAGTGATGAATAGAATGTATTTAACAGAAACATACCATAAAATGTTTGGGGTGCTACATTATTCCCTCCTTCAGAAATTTTGTCCTCGAAATTTTATGTACATAGCGCACCAAAAAGATGTGGGTGGTTCTTCTTCATGAAATACTCTGGTTCCCATGTTGCTTCCTCCATATTTCGGTTTCTCCAAAGAACCTTTACTAGATGAGTTGTTCTATTTCTCAATACCTGCTCCCTTGTGTCGAGAATCCTGATGGGATTTTCACAGTAAGAAAAATTTGGTTCCATTTCTATTCCTTCATATGTGAGTATATGTGTTGGGTCTGGCATGTATTTCTTTAACAATGATACGTGGAACACATCATGAACTCTAGAGATATTTTGCGGCATCACTAAATGGTAAGCTACAGCTCCGATTCTTCCCAATATTTCAAATGGTCTGATGTACCTGGGGCTCAGTTTCCCTTTCTTACTGAACCTTAAGACACCCTTCCATGGTGATACTTTCAGAAATACATGATCTCCCACTTGAAATTCCAAGTCCTTTATCCGGTTATCAGCATAACTCTTCTACCTACTTTGGACTGCTTTAATATTAGCTTGTATTTTCTTCACCTTTGTCGTGGTCTCTTCAATAAGCTCAGGGCCTATAAGTTTCCTCTGATACCAATTGTAACACCCCGACCCCTCTAGGCTGGAGACAGTGCATTACTTGTGATATTAGAATGGTTAGAAGGAATGAAAATCCCGAAGGAACGATCATTTTAGTAGCCTTGAAGAAACTAGATACGTAGATGTAACTCAAATTACATTGGAAAAGGTTACAAAATACAATAAATAACAAAAGCTAAAATCTGCATCCACAGGAACTCAAAAGAAGACCTTCTCTTCATCACCTGTAGAAGGTATACAATGAAAGGGGTGAGCTCAAATTCTCAATAAGGGTTACAAATAGAGGAATAATGAGTACAATAATAATTTAATCACAAATAATCTGATATAATCAATATGGCATAGTGAATAAATGAATAACTAATGCCATTAATAACTAAAAATGAAACTGCATCCATAGATTTTGTCATAGTGAAAATCTCATGGATAATAATAATAATTTATAATGAATAAAGAGAATGATTATTAATTGTACGTCATGTATCTGGCACATGAAACCATAATACCATAAAAACGGTTTAGTTATGTGGGTAGAAACCCGTCTGATTTTTGGAAACAAACTCAAAGGGTCTGTCGCAAAACTGTTTTGTCTCATGAGACCTACCGATGAATCGAGGGTCTATAGAGGTCCCCACCCTCCACTGCATGTCCAAATCATTCTTTATACATCGATTAAATACAAGAGAAATATTCCTTATCAATATCCATATCGAGTATAGTATACAGATTTATCAATACTTCCATAATTAAAATAACTTTCCAAATAAACACCGTATGTAAAATGGTATATGGTTTAAACAATAAACATATCCATGATATGAGATTATGGATATTTAATATAAACATAATTTCAAATGAAAATTTATCTCAAATGGGCATTAGGTACACCACATAAGCATTATTAGGTGCACAATACAAAGTTAGTCACAACGAAAAGGTAGTGGAGACAAAGTCCCTTACCACAATGTAATCAGTCGAATCATGTGACCAGAACTTAATGAACATCAAATGAATAACTAAATAACATGAATATAAAGATAATCATGTTATTATATATCAAATGGAAGTACACATATACCAAATACAATAAATAAGTGGCGAAGATTGAAAATCACACAGAAATGAATGTGAGATGAGAAACCCCTTACCTTTTTCTCTAGTGTGTTCTTGATTGTTCTTAATGACCTGAATAATCAAATATAGATTAATTAATTAATAATTATATAATGTAATAAACATTTAATTGATATGATATAACCTTATTAAGTTCATTAATGTCCTCTTTGATGGGTTTAAGAGATTAAATCTTATTGTTTTGGAAGCATTTTCTTACTTGGTTTCATGATTTGTTTACTTGTATTCATGAATGGAAGTTGGTTTGAAATATGGTTAAACATCCAGATTTGTTAATATACATTATTAGTGACATTAAATAGATATAAATGGTCTTATAATTATTCTATTTATATACCATGAGGATGACTCATTTGATGAGTTAAAAAAATAAACGCTTGAATTTGGCTTGGTAGTTTTGTGCTCAATAAACTTGTTTCGTATTATTATTCCATATTATGTACGTGAAAAGATTACAGAACATTAATCAAGATAAAATACATATTTTATGACCTGGTTCAACCATAATTATGGTTTCATGACTAGTAATGAAATAACTATTGAAGAACAAAACGTCGCCGTCCACGAAGGTTATAAATTGGAACCTCGTGGACATTGATTTCGTTTATAAAAATAAAAGGGAGGGAGTAAGAATATTGATGATGGATCTTCCATTCACATGATATAAATATATTATGTAGATTATACTAGATTTATCATGATCATTTGTACAGAATAGATTAGGATAGGATAACAAATGAAGATAAATTCAAATGAAACTAAAAGAAAAAGAAAGGTGTTTTACCTCTTGAAATAACTTCTTCGAGAACCTCCTTAAGGGAAGGGATTTTGGTCTTTTGGAAAGACCAATAGATTCCTGGACGTGGGGAGTGACTAGGGAAGGGTATTTGGGAAGAAATTTGAGGAGCTTCAAGACTTAGAGGAGTGAAGAGAAGAGGTGGGGGGGGTTTATAGTGGAGGAGAGGGGTAAATTTTGAATATTTAATTCATTATTTTATTATTTCCATCAAGACAACCAATAGTGTTGTTTCATGTGACCCCTAATAGTAATAAGTTCATTTGAGTTCGAAACAAGTGTCCTTGCATCACTTTTGATTTCATGAATAGTGTATTTAACTGACAAATTGAATATACGGTATTTTACTGTATTTCACTATTCATCAAAAATTCAAGAATTTCAGAAAAATCCCAAAAATTCACCCCTACCATTCTTTGATGTGTATAATTCAAAAGTGAAATACATTTTTCAAAAATAATTTTCTAAATATTTTAAATAAGGTCATAGTGAATTCGAAAAATAACAATCTTGAAGTGCAGTTAGTTTTATGTGACATTGAAAAATTAATTAAGATCCCATTATCATATTTCCTTAAGAAAATAAAATAATGTTATTATTTACTATTCATAAGGGTCATATTACTATTCATATTACTATTCATAAGGGTATGTTACTATTCACCAAAAATTAAGTTTGTTCTATCAGACTCCAAATGACTTACTGATCACAACTCTAGATGACCATTTTTCGAAATTCAAAACATATAAGTGGAAAATTTATATTTAATGGCTAGGTTTTGACTATATCCTAAATAACCTAGTGTTGTTTCGAAGGAACACAGTGATGAATAGAATGTATTTGATAGAAACATACCATAAAATGTTTGGGGTGCTACACTCTAGACATTTCTCATTGAATAAAAAGGGTGTGTCCTTAACCAGCAGGGAGGATAGGGGTTTATTAATCTTAGAAAAGTCCTTAATGAACCTTCTGTAAAACCTAGTATGTCCCAAGAAACATCTGATTCCTTTGAAATTTTTAGGTGGGGGAAACTTTTGTATGACCTCAAATTTAGCATTATTGACCTCCAACCCCTTCTTTGAAACTTTATGTCCCAAAAATATGCCTTCAGTGGCCATGAATTGGCACTTTTCCTATTTTAATACTAAATTGGTCTCTTGAAACCTTTCTAACACTAGTTCCATATTTTTTAGACAGTTCTCAAAGTTATTTCACACAAAATAAAAATCATTCATGAACACTTCAATTATCCTTTCAATCATTTCTGAAAAAATTGTCATCATGCACCTCTGAAAAGTGGCAGGAGCACCACGCAAGCCAAAGGGCATATGCCAGTAGGAAAATGTCCCAAATGGACTGGTGAAGGTGGTTTTCTCTTGGTCCTTAGGTGAAATGGAAATCTAGTTGTAACCATAATAACCATCAAGAAATCAGAAGAATTCATTGCTTTCCAATCTCTCTAACATTTGATCCAAAATGGCATGGGAAAGTGATCATTTCTTATGGAATCATTAAACTTTCTGTAGTCTATACAAACTCTCCATTTATTCACAACTCTTGTCTGGATTTTCTCATTCTTTTTATTAGTGACCACTGTAACTCCACTCTTTTTGGGTACCACCTGTACAAGATTTACCCAGGGGCTATAAGAAATGGTAAAATTATTCCATCATCAAGCAACCTAATCACTTCTTCTCTGAAAACTTCCTTAATGTTTGGGTTTAGTCTTCTTTGGGATTATAATCTAGTATTACACTCAGGTTCCATGGAAATTTTATGCATGAAGAAGGCTGGAATTATCCCTTTGATATTAGCTATCGATCATCCTATGAATGACTTCTATTTCTTCAAAATAGTAAGCAGATTTTTTTCTTGACTCACCTACAGGTTGGATGAAATGATCATAGGAAGGGTGAAACTATCTCATAAAAATGAATTTTTGAGATGGGAAGGGAGGGTCTTGAGTTCAAGGGTGGGTGGTGACTTTCTTGGGGGAAGAAAACTGGGCCTAGGTGGCCCAAGGTCTTCATGCTTCCTCTTGAAGAAGGCAGTAGAGAAATCTTCTTCTTCATCACTAGAACTTCCAAAAAAAATCTCCTCAAACTGAGACTCCTCTCTCAGGGTAAGAATGTGCTTTAAAACAAACTCATCTAGGTTCTCTAAGAATTCTACCCCATACTCATCAAAAAATTCTCTCTCATTACTTGAGTTAATCCCCATGCAAGTGGTAGTAGGGATTTCAGGTTCTCTATTGATTTCAGCTATAATTCTTAGAATATCCTCTTCCTCCTTATCAACACTACTCTCAGCAACTAACATCTCATATTTGGGGAAGATCGAGTGGGTGGGTTCTTGTATTTTCTTAAACACATTGAATTCTTATTTTTGTTCAACCATATTCAAAATCAGTTTCCCTTTATACACATCTATCACATCTCCCCCTATGGCCAGGAAGGGCCTTTCGAGAATGATAGAAACCTCCTAGTCACACTCTATATCAAAGATAAGAAAGTCAGCAGGGAAAAATATTTTTCCTACTCTCACTAACTGATCATCAACCCTACCCAATGGATGAGTAGTGGACCTATCAACAAGCTGTAACACAATAGCGGTGGGTTGGGGAACTCCTAATCTCAGGTGCTGAAAAAGTGACAGGGGAATCAGATTGATACTAGAACCCAAATCACACAAACAATTGAACATACCACCTCTATCCCCAAAGTTGCAAGGGATAACAAAGCTTCCTGGGTCCTGGAGCTTAGGAGGTATTCTATTCTACAAGACTGCACTACACTCCTCTGTTAAGATATAGGATGCAAATTCTTCCAATGTATTTTTGTTTGAACAAATTTTCTTGAGTGATTTTATGTATGACGGGCTTTGAATCAAGGCTTCCAAGAATGGGATATCAATGTTCATCTTTTTAACCACTTTCAAAAATTTCAACAGTTCAGAATCATGAATTGGCTTATTAATTCTTTGTGGGAAGAGGATTGTAGGGGAAAAATTCTTCACAATTGGGGGAATCTCTATAGCTTCCTCTACAAAAAAATTCCTTTATTATATTTGTTTTTCAAGCCATTTTTTTTGGGTTTCTGAGTTGGAACAGCCAGAACTGGAGAGATTCTAGTGGTGCTGTCCAGTTTTCCAGATTCAGGTTCCTTTAGATTTGAGTTTCCAGCTTCATCCAGTTTCCCATTTTCATAATTTTGGGGTTCTTTCTTAAGTTCTTGGTGATTTGGAGAAAAATTCTGGTTGTCACAGCCCTGGAATTCTCCCAAGGATTGGTTTAGTGGTGCTGGGAAGCCTACCCTTTTCTCTATTACTATCATCACTAGCCAAATGTCCCTTTTGAATTTCCAAGTTCTTCATTCTAGCATCCATATCATAATAATTTTTGGTATTTTTTTCATCAAACATCCCTATCAACTGGTGGAACATGTCTCTCACCTCATCTTTTGATTTGGATGACTTGCCCTTAGGTTGGGTTTGGGGTTGGAATTGCTGCCTAGGTAGCTGCTAGAATCTAGGAGGGGCGGTAGGTTGGAGGACTCCCTGCTCCCACCATGAAAGATTAAGATGGTTCTTATGCCCCTGATTGTAGGTGTTGGAAAAAGGATCTTTCTTAGGCTGCATTCAAGCTCCATAGCCAGCAAAGTTGAAACTCTCATGAGGCTGGACAGGCATATCGAAGTTTGGACAATAGGTTTGAGAATAGCCATACATGCCATAGTGGTGGCACTATTCTTTAAGGGTATGATGTGGGTTCTCATTAAAGAAGCCAGAAGCTTGGGATTTAGGTTGAGGAGTAGGGGTGGTTTCCTTTCTCACAATGATTCTCCTCTTAGAGCATTTGTGCTGGGAGTTTTGAGCTAAGGTATTAAAGATTTGTTTGAGCTCCTTAGCAGTCCTATCACTAAAGTCTCCTCTAGAAGACTCATCCATAAAGGTTTAGTGGTAAGGGGTGAGACTATTATAGAAGGTGTCGATGAGGAATTGGGGTGTACATTGATAGTTTGGGAATTTCCTAAGGAAACCTCTAAACCTATCCCTATCTTCATGAAATAGTTCTCCTTCATCCAGAATGAATCCAGTTATTTTGTGCCTAATTTCAGATCTCAACCTCCTAGGATAGAATTTCATTGTGAAAACATTATAAACTTGATCCTAGGTGACAAATATTTTTTCTTATAACTGTTGAAACCATGATCTAGTATTACCCTTGAGGCAGAAGGAGAACACTCTCATTTTAAGCTCTTCCTCAGTAAGACCCCTAAGTGGTAGCTACTGGACACTACAGTAGAAGGCTCTAATGAAGTCAATAGATTCTTCACTAGGAATTCCATTGAAGTTAGGCAGCTGACTAAGCATGGATTGCTTGATTTCGTAATTCCTAAACCTAGTAGAGAGTCTAATGCATGAAGGATTACTAGGCACTAAAGGTAGAAAGAACTCTCTCAAACTGTTTCTCTCATCTACCTCATTTTTAGGAGGGTTCATAATTCCAGGTTGGTTCAAATTCTTAGGAAGTGGATTGTTCAAATTTTCATTTCTATAATCTTCTATTTTGATCTTGTCTTTGTTCTTTTTTACTTCCTTGAGGTTCTTATCAATTTCAGGATTACCAGGTACTAATTTTTCATACTTTGACCTAGTTTTCATGCAGTGGGTTTACAATTTGTTTTTTGAACTTCAATTTTCCTTTTATAGATTTCTTAGTGTGTTTTTAGTGATTTTTTTTATTTTTTTTATATGTGATTTTTTTTGTTTTTTTATATATCACACCTGGCCTCCCCAGCAACAACACCAAAATTTTCTTGCTCGTGCATCATTGGGAATGGGCAACAAACTAAAATTTATAACCTACTTACTACATAGAATAGTGTAAAGACTGGGTCGAACCACAAGGAGGCCTAATGTTGTTCTTGGTGATATAAAAAACAAACTAAAACACACACAAAAACAAAAAAAATCAATTATTGGTGGTGAAGAAAAGTGGGTGAAAATTAGTGTGTGAGGAATTAAAGGTGAACTGTTGAGTGCAAGGGGGAAGACAAGACATCAAGAGAGCTTGTGGTGAAAACAACCAATAGATGAGCATGGGGGAGAAAGTCCATTGGACGATTTTGATATTTCTTACCCTAATTCATGCACTTAAGTTTAAGAAATATGGATCTAACTTAAAGTAGCTGGCTAGATTTGTTGTCTAGTTAGTTTGTGATAAAATAACCCTTATAGTTCTTCAACTGTAAAGGTCATTTCATCCAATGGTGATAAAAGTCAAATGTCACTGGGCTCAAACTATCGGTTGAGTTCAGCCTGCCTCTCTCATTTGAGCATAATTCACTTGTCATTGAATTCCTCCTATTTAATAGTTTTCATTTAGATTCATACAATATTTGTTTTCACTCATCCTTGTTGTTTGAAAAAAAAAACTGTTCCACAATCAGTGAGAGAGACGTTCCAAAAAAATGATACAGCGCATGAATAAGAGTAAACAAAATCTAACCAACCAGCTTACCCCACCTCCAAAGGAATTTAGCTGGACATAATGGTTGGATTCAGTGAAAAATAGAATTAAAATAAAATAAGTTCATGTTGAAATGGATTGAAAAAAATAGAGCATCAGGAAAATAAAGATGTTTGTATCCCTGCTTGATCTCCCAAAAGCTCTAGTCCCTGCTACTTGATGGTGGATGTGACGCTGGAGTTCGCTCGATGTCCCGCCTAGGGAATCGGGGTATGAAATGTTGATCTGCTGCTCTGATGCCTCCAATCTTCTCCTGATGGAAATGGTGAAGACTCTTGGGATTTCTGGGTCCTCTAGATGGATCATGAGGAAGAATGAAACCCCCATCGAGAAGTGTCATCCAGTCCCATTTAATTCTTGATCTCTCGATGCCCAATCACCCCCTATAATGGATTAATGATTTCATGTCTCGTGTCCTGCCCAGTAATGAATTCCTTATCTCCTTCCCGTGATGAATGCTAATCACCCAGTAATCGAAGTCTCTGGAATCTCATCTGAAGTGTTCCCCGAACTCCACGTAGAGCTTTCACAGTTCCACATCTCCCACACTGGTCACTAGAGCAGTTGCTCCTAACTGAATGATGAGTGCACGCGTGGCGAGTCACAACCATCCCTCTACAAAAAATGCATGTGATTCAGATAAACATATAATGAAACAAATATGTAATTATATATATATATATATCACTTCTTAAAACTACTTATTAATATATATATATAATACATAAGAATATTTATAAGAATATATATTTTGTAATACCTAATACTATTATTAATATAATAAAAATTATATTTAATTAATAACATATACTATTATATAATAAATTAATATTATATATATAAGCTTATATTCATTTATTAATTTACCTATTATTATCGTATAATATATGAAATATATTATATAATATATTTTGTTATATTATAAGTTATAATAAAATAAAAGAAAAAAAAGAAAAAAAAGAAAAGTGAAAAAGGGGGGAAGGGTCTCGGCTTAGAGGGGGAGGTGAGTCTGTGGGAGAGGGAAGGGGACTGGGGTTTCATCAACAGCTCGGTAACAAGGTAGGAAGGGATAGGGGGTGCGGGGTTTGGGTAGGACATCACACAGAGGGTGGAGATTTTGGCACCTTGTAAAGGGGTGAGGATTTATGGAGAGGGGGAGAGATCTGGGCTGGATGGATATCACGCAGTTGGGAAGCAGGGTAGGTGGAAACGGTGCAGGGGGTCTCGGCGAAGAGAAGGACCGAGGCTGGGGTGATGCAGGAAGAGGACAGGGGTCACGGGCTTTAGTGGCATAGCTGGAAGGCGGATCGTTAGCGGCATCAGCTCGAGAAAAGGTGAGTTAGGGGTCGCGGGTTTCAGGTGCTAGTCGGTGTGTAGGGAACAGCTTGAATCTTGTGGGAGGAGGATCGAAGAAGGAAGGGGAGGGTATGTGGATCACGACGTCAGCAAATCCAGGCTCAGTGAGGGTCGGCGCTTTGATAGCAGTTGTAGGTGAGGCAGAAGTGGGTTATGGATTAGGGAGAGGAAAAAGTGGGGTAGGAGATTCTGATTCTTCAGATTTGGTGGATTGCAGTTCATATCTTGTTTGATTTGGGTTAATAGTTTCAATTCAAACAATTTTACTTCTTCAACTTGTGTATTATCTTCTTTGAATCTAATTAAATATTGTTCGGACATTGGTTTTGTCAAAACTGCTTCTGGAATTGTGTTTTCCTTCGAATATGTGTTGTTGTTACTGGGCGTGGAAAAGCTATTTGTGTTTATTTTGTTATTGGAGGAGGAAGGTTCAAGTAAAGGTATGGAGTAGGAGGGCCGACACACTGTTGGTACCGTGACAGCATGAAATGGTGGGACAGTAACTTTGAAGAGTTGGTTGGGTTATTGTGGCGCCAGATGGATGGAGATACGGTAACACCGTAAGAGAAAAGGAATGGTGGCACTGTGAAGTTGAAGCAATGGATGGATGGAGGGAAACAGTATTAGGCATGAAAGTAAACAATAGAAGGCTTGGATGAAATAGTGTGAAACAGTGCCATTGGGAAGAGCTGAAACAATGGGACAATAAAAAGGGGCGAACGGTGGAATTGAGTGTGATACTCACGGTCTCACCGTGAGTGATACGGTGGAAGTGAATTGAAGCAGCGCTGAGGATACGGGGGGATAGCAAGGAGTGAAAACAGGGGCACCGTGATGGGATGCTACCGAAACACCTGCAAAATAAACACAAAAAATTAAATAAATTAATAATTTAAGAAAACTAAAAATAGATTAATCAATTAATCAATTAAATTAAATAGAATTTAATTAAAAATTAAATAAATAAAACAAAGTAAAATAATAAAATTAATTATTCTTTATTTAAAAGAATGAAATATATTTGTATTATAAAAAAATTAATTAAAAACAAATTAAAATAATTATTGTTACTTGATTGAATTAATTAACCAATTAGTTATCTAAAGAACACATTAAATTAAAGAATTAAAGTATTAATTGCATAATATTAAAATTTTAAAACTGATTAAATTCTTAAAATAATTAAAAACTAAAATGAGTTATTTATTTACAAATTACCAATAAAGAATTAATTAATTAAATTAATGAAATAATAAACTAACTGGAATGAAAAAAATTGTAAAAATAAAATAATAAATAAATAAAAGGCAAATTCACATGAATAATTTAATTTAATAATTATTTAAAAAGAAAATAATGAATACTAAAAACACATGATTTAAACTAAAATTGATTATTTTACACATAAAAGTACAAAATCACAACAAGTATCAACTATTTAATAAAAAAAATTGGTATAAAAAAGTCAATAAAAATAAAAAAAGGATGAGGAAAAGAGTGTGAAAACACTGTCACATCAAACTCCCCCACACTTAAAACTTTGTTTGTCCTCAAACAAATGCATGCCCTTGACTTTAAAACAGAAAGATGATTTGTGAGTTTTAGTTCCAAAAGAGTGCATGATTAAACTTTAATACCCAGAGGAGAAAAAGCAACAGTTAGTCTGGCTATCCAAAGGTGTTCAAAAATGATGTCCTGCCTAGCTTCAAAAATTCATTGGAATTCAGAAGCCTCACAAATTCATACACTGTCAAGTATTTCATGCCTATTATGTGTTCTCATTAACTGTCCTACCTCAACTTCCAATTAAATTTATAATTCAAGTAGTGATGAATGGTTAGATGAAGTGGAACTCAAAACTTAACCAAGGGAACCTTCCATTCTCACCTTCTGCCAAGTTCAAAAAATTAAAGCCCATTAATTTTGTCACTTTACTGATTCAACTCAAATGAAAATTAACTAAGTCAATTTCTCCCTTCTTCATCTGAGTTCAAAATTCCCCTCACCTTAATGAGTTCATTTTTTACAAGGGAACTTTATTTTACTTTTTCCCATCCATATTCCATGTGCAAAGCAATGTGAATATCACTTATTAAGATTGAAATTGGATTTATTTATTCACAGAAATGTACCTAGTGTGGCTTGTCTCAGATACCCATTGTGGGATCCCATTTTCCCATTTTACTCTAGTTACAAAGGACTTAATTAATAATCAATTGAGTTGACTTCCTAAAGTGATTGATTTTTTTTTCAAAACGTGTGAGTCCCCTAGGTTCCAGTGAGAACTTCTAATTACTCTAAGTCATGATCATCATCCCCCAAAACCTATCATGTCACACTGCCATTATCAATTAATAAACAGAAAGTTTTATAGAGATAGTGAACAATTGCACTCAGCAATCATTCATGCTTAATCATTTCTGACTAAGTGCCACTCTCAACATCTAGTGAGCAGTTATCCACTAACAAAAAATAATTGAAATACCATTGAACCTCTAATGACCATCATGTAATGAAAGAATTTGAAATTTATTTGAAGTAATTTTGAACCATTTTTTCAAAAAAATGACCATTTTTTTACACAAACTCATGTTCAAGAAGGGGGAATTTGACATGACACTAAAATGACCCCTCTCCCGCACACTTAAAATCCAATATTGTCCCTAATGTTGAATCTCAATGTGGGAGATAGTTTATGTTCAAAATAGATGGAGATTTCAGTGTAAAAGTGAAGGGTAGGAATGAGGTTCAAACATATGCTTTTCCATGAAAAAAGAGAAAGAAAAGAAAACTTCAAACAAAGACAAATAGAAGAACCCAACCCCACCAACCATCACCAGTAAAAAAGTTCAGTTATATTCCTAAATTGTTGATGATTTGAATTTTTTTAGCAGAAAAAAGATTTTATCAATGAAATTTAATTAGTAGAATGATTATCAGGGGTGTGCAGTGGAAACATAACGAAGTTTAAAACAGTGAGTGCAAGCATGTTTCACAAATTCGCTCAAAATAATTTCTCAACTCTAGAGATACTAGAAGCTAAACACCCATGCAAGAGAACATATTCATTTTTTAAAAGTCATGGGGAAGTCCACCAAACTTAATTTACAGTGAAAATAAGCAGGTAATTACTAGTGTAAAATTGCAGAACAACACTTCCCTAAATTATTACACCTTTAATGCTAACTTCCATTGATAGATCCTCTTCAGCATATTTGGTTGGTTACTCCTCTTCATTAACCTTCAAGTTCAAATAATTAAAATAAGATTGTAGAGTTTTAAGTTCAAGATAAGTAACCCAAGGTAGTGAGTGGAGAGAAAATTTATTCATATGATGTAGTGGGTTACTCCCTTGGATTTTCTTGGCCAAGTTTTTGGTAGCAACAACTCTCTCTCTAAAACAATATAAAATCATAAGGCTTCATCAAGAAATTAAGAGGTTAAACTGGAGATCAAGAATCATGTTTTAACTTTATTAAAGAACAAAAAATAAAAGGAAAATAACTAAGAAACTATTGGTTAGTTCCCAAGAAACACTGAGTTTATAGTCCTCAATTAGACTTGAATCAGATCATTCTTCCAACAGATATATGGAAGCCAAGCCCTTTGGTTTCCCTTCAAAGAAGTGGTTTATTCTTTGACCATTGAATAAGAAAGGTATATTCTCTTCTCCAACTAGATCAATATCTCCATTAACCAAGAATCTAACAATGTTAAAGGGTCCTGACCACTTGGACTTCAAATTTTCTGAAAACCGCTTCAATCTAGAATTGAAAAGTAGGACCCTCTCACCAACCTTGAAATTTCTATTTTGAATGATTGAGTCATGAAAATATTTTTTTCTCTCTTTGTAAATTTCATCATTCTCATAGGACTCTATTTTAATCTCCCCCATCTCACTCAACTCTAACAGTCTCCTCTCACCAGCAGACTTAAAATAAAAGTTAAGAGCGTTCACTGGCCAATAAGATCTCTGTTGTAACTCAATAGGTAGATGACATGTTTTCCCAAAGAGTAGTCTATATGGTGAAATCCCTACAGAAGTATTATAAGTAGTTATATAGGACCAAAGGTCCTTATCCAACTTCCTTAAATAGTCCTTTCTATATCTATACACTGTTTTCTCTAAAATAAGTTTGAGCTCTATGTTTGAAACTTCTACTTACCCACTAGACTGTGGGTGGTAAGTGGTGTCTATCCTATGTGATCACTCATACTTATCCATCAAACCTTTAAACTTATAATTATTGAAGTGAGTCCCATTATCAGTGATGAATTCTAGAGGCACACCAAATATGGAAAAGATGTTTTTATTGATGAATTTCACAACACTAGAAGCTGAATTTTCAGGCAGAGCTACTGCCTTAACCCACTTGAACACATAGTCCACTGCAACCAAAATGTACTCATTCCCGTAAGAGGATTGGAATGGTCCCATGAATTCAAAGACCCACACATCAAAGATATCAACCTCCAGAATACCTTTTTGGGGTAGTTCCTGCCTTCTTCCAACATTCCCCAACATTTGACATTTCACACAGCCAATAATCGGACTCCTAGCATCTTTAAACAATGTTGGCCAATAGAAACAAGCATGTAAGACCTTTTGAGAATTCCTTTATCCTCCATGGTGGCCACCCTAAAGTGATTAATGGATGCTCTCAAGTATGGGAAAAATCTCATCCTCAACCACACATCATCTCAAAATCACATTAGCACATTTCCAAAAGAGAAGTGGGTCATCCCAAATATAATATTTCAACTCAGACATAAACCTCTTCTTTTGGTCGTGTGAGAGATCATTGGGCATGACTCCAGCTGCCAAAAAGTTTTCATAGTCTGCAAACCAAGAAGACTACGGTATAGAGGCAGCAGACAATTGTTTATCAGGGAAAGAAGTGTTGACATCTCTTGGTTCCTTACTTGGGGTATTGGGAAATTGGGTCAAGTGATCTGCAACTACATTCTCAACCACTCTCTTATCCTTAATCACTAAATCACACTCTTGTAACTACAAGGTCCACCTCATTAGTCCGGGTTTTGAGTTCTTTTCATCTAGGAAGTACTTTAGGGATGAATGATCTATGAAAATTATTATCCTTGATCCTATCAAGTACTGCATGAACTTTTCCAAAGAAAACATTACTGCAGCCAACTCCTTTTCATTGGTAGAATAATTCTTTTGGGAATTTTCCGACAGCTTGCTTGCATAGTAAATAACATATAGTTTTCTATCCTTCCTCTTCCCTAACACAACTCCAAATGAAAAGTCACTAGCATCACACATTACCTCAAAGGAAAGTTTCCAGTCAGGAGTAGTGATTACAGGTGAAGTAGTCAACTTCTCCTTGAGAAGATTAAAGGCCTATAAACATTTCTCATTGAAGACGAAGGGTGTTTCCTTAACCAATAGGGAGCATAGGGGTCTAGTAATCTTAGAAAAGTTCTTAATGAACCTCCTATAGAACCCATCATGATCCAAGAAACTTTTGATTCATTTGAAATTTTCAGGTGGGGGAAACTTTTGTATGACCTCAACTTTAGTATTATTGACCTCCAGCCCCTTATTAGAAATTTTGTGTCCCAAAACTATGCCTTCAGTGGCCATGAATTGGCACTTTTCCCAGTTTAAGACTAAATTGGTCACTTGACACCTTTCCAACACTAGTTTTAGATTTTTTACATAGTTCTCAAAGTTTTTACCCGCAACAGAAAAATCATCCATGAACACTTAATTATCCTTTCAATCATGTCTGAAAAAATTTACATCACGCACCTCTGAAAAGTGGCAGGAGCACCACACAAGACCAAGGGAATCTACTGGTAGTAAAATGTCCCAAATAGACAGGTGAAGGTGGTATTTTCTTGGTCCTCAGGTGAAATGTAAATTTGGTTGTAAGCAGAATAACCATCAAGAAAGCATAAGAATTCATTGCCTACTAATCTCTCTAATATTTGATCCAAAAACGACATGGGAAAGTGATCCTTTCTTGTGGAAGCATTCAACTTTCTGTATTCTATTCAGACTCTCCATTTATCCACTGATATTGTTTGGATTTTCTTATTCTTTTCATTAGTGACCACTGTCACTCCACTCTTTTTGGATACCACCTAGATAGGACTTACCTCGGGGTTACCAGAAATGCAAAAATTTATTCCAGCATCAAGCAACCTAATCACTTCTTCTCTGACAACTTCTTTCATGTTTGGGTTGAGTCTTCTTTGGGCTTCTACTCAATTATTACACTCAGGTTCTATAGGAATTTTATTCATGCATAAGGCTGGACTTATCCACTTGATATTAGCTATTGTCCAGCCTATGAATGACATGTATTTCTTCAAAACAGTAAGCATGTTTTTTTCTTGACTCATCTCCAAGTTGGATGAAATGATCACATGAAGGGTGGAACTGTCTCCAAAAATGGAATATTTGAGATGTGTAGGTATGGGCTTGAGTTCAAGGGTGGGTGGTTACTTGCTTGAGGGAATACACCTGGGCCTGGGTGGCCTAAGGTCTTCATGCTACCTCTTGAAGAAGGTAGTAGAGAATGCTTATTCCTCATCACTAAAGCTTCCAAAAAATTCTCCTCAAACTAATACTCCTCTCTTGGGGTAATAATGTGTTCCCAAACAAACTCATCTAGGTTATCCAAGAATTATCCCATATAATCTTCAACAAATTCTCCCTCCTTAATTGAGTTAATCCTCATGCAAGCGGTAGCAGGGATTTCAGGTTCGCTATTGATTTCATCTATCATTCTCAGAATCTACTCTTTCTCCTTATCAAAACTACTCTAAGAAACTAACATCTCATCTTTGGGGAAGATTATGTGGGTCGGTTCTTGGATTTTCTTAAACACACTGAATTCTTCTTTATTTTCACCCATATTGAAAATCAGTTTCCCCTTAGACACATCCATCATAGCTCCCCTTGTGGCCAAGAAGGCCCTACCGAGAATGATAGGAACCTTCTGGTCACACTCCATATCAAGGATAATAAAGTCAGTAGGCAAAAATAGTTTTCTTACTCTCACTAATAGATCGTCTACCCTACCCACTGGATGAGTAATGGACCTATCAGCAAGATGTAACACAACAATGGTGGGTTGGCGGACTCCTAATCTCAGGTGCTGAAAAAGTGACAGGGGAGTCAGATTGATACTAGCACCCAAATCACACAAACAATTGAACTTACCACCTCTATCCCCAAAGGTGAAAGTGATGAAAAAGCTTCCTGGGTAATGAAGCTTAGGAGGTATTCTATTCTACAAGACTGCACTACACTCCTCTATTAAGCTATAGGTGGAAAATTCTTCCAATGTCTTTTTGTTTGAACAAATTATTGTGAGTGATTTTAGATATGATGGGCTTTGAATCAAGGCTTCCAAGAATGGGATATCAATGTTCATCTTTTTAACCACTTTCAAAAATTTCAACAGTTCAGAATCATGAATTGGCATCTTAATTCTTTGAGGGGAGGGAATTGTAGGGGGAAATTCCTCACAATTGGGGGAATGTCTACAGATTCCTCTTTAAAAAATTTATTCACTTTATTATCTTTGTTTTTCAATCCATTTTCTTTGAGTTTTTGAGCTGGAACAACAGGAACTGGAGGGATTCTAGTGGTGCTGTCCAGTTTTCCAGATTCTGGTTCTTTCAGATTTGAGTTACCAGCTTCATCCAGTTTCTCATTTCTCATATTTTGGGGGTTCTTTACTAGGTTCTTGGTGAGTTTTGAGACAACTTATTGAGGTCATAGTCATGGAATTATCCCTATTATTGGTTTCAGTGGTGTCAGGTAGCCTACCCATTTCTCTATTACTAGCATCCCTGGCCAACTGCCCCATTTGAATTTCCAAGTTCTTTATTCTAGCATCCATCTGAACTTTATCATAATCATTTTTTGTATTTTGTTCATCAAACATACCTATCAACTGATGGAACATGTCTCTCCCCTCATCTTTTGAGTTTGATGACTCAGCCTTAGGTTGGGGTTGGGGTTAGAATTATTACCTAGGAGGCTGTTAGAATCCAGGAGGGGTAGTAGGTCGAAGGACTCCCTACTCCCTCCATGAAGGATTCAGATGGTTCATATACCCTTGATTGTAGGTGTTGGAAAAAGGATCTTCTATAGGCTGCATCTGAGGTCCATAGCCAGTAAAGTTGGCACTCTCATAAGGCTGGACAGGCATATCAAAGTTTGGACAATAGGTTTGACAATGGCCATACATGCCACAGTGGTGGCACTGTTCCTTAAGGGTATGATGTGGGTTCTCATTAAAGAAGCCAGCAGCTTGGGATTTAGCTTGAGGAGCAGGGGCGGTTTCCTTTCTCACAATGGTTCTCCTCCTAGAGCATTTGTGCTGGAATTTTTGAGCTAAGGTATTAAAGATTTGTTTGAGCTCTTCAGCAGTCCTATCACTGAAGTTTCCTCCAGAAGACTGATCCACTAAGGTTTGGTGGTAAGGGGTGAGACTATTTTAGAAGGTGTCTATGAGGAATTGGGGTGTACATTGATGGTTTGGGAATTGCCCAAGCAAACCTCTAAACCTATCTCAGGCTTCATGAAACAGTTCTCCTTCATCCTGAAGGAATCCAATTATTTTGTTCCTAATTTCAGATGTCAACCTCCTAGGATAGAATTTCATTGTGAAAGAATTATAAACTTGATCCTTGGTGTCAAAGATTTCTTCTTATAACCGTTGAAACCCATACCTGGCATTGCCCTTGAGGCATAAGGGGAACACTCTCAGTTTAAGATCTTCCTCAGTGAGACCCCTAAGTGGTAACTGCTGGACACTATAGTAGAAGGCTCTAATGAAGTCAAGAGAGTCTTCACTAGGCATTCCATTGAAGGTATCCAGCTGACTAAGCATGGATTGCTTGATTTTGTAATTCCTGTACCTTGGAGATAGTCTAATGTATGAAAGGTTACTAGACGGTGAAGGTAGCAAGAACTCTCTCAAACTGTGCCTCTCATTTATCTCATTTTTCGGTGGGTTCATCATTCCAGGTTGGTTCAAATTGTCAGGAAGTGGATTGTTCAAATTTTCATTTCTGTTATCTTACATTTTGATCTTGTCTTTGTTCTTTTTCACTTCCTTGAGGTGCTTATCAATTTCAGGATTACCAGGAACTAAGTATTCATACTTAGACCTAGTTTGCATACAGCAGGTTCACAATTTGTTTTTTGAATTTCAATTTTCCTTTTGTAGATTTTTTAGTGTGTTTTTTAAGGTTTCTTTTTGATTTTTTATATGTGAATTTTTGTTTTGTTTTTTTATATATCGCACCTGTCCTCCTTGGAAATGACGCCAAAATTTGTACGCTCGCGCGTCATTGGGCATGGACGACAAACTAAAATTTATAACCTACTTACTACTTAGAATAGTGGAAATACAGGGTCGAACCATAGGGAGGCCTAATTTTGTGCTTGGTGATCTAAAAAAATAAAACAAACAAAAACACACACAAAACAAACAAAATCAATTGGTGATGGTGAAGCAAAGTGGGTGAAAATTAATATGTGAGGAAGTAAAGGTGAACTGGTGAGTGCAAGGGGGTAGACAAGACACCAAGAGAGCTTGGGGTGAAAACAACCAATAGATGAGCATGGGGGAGAAAGTCCACTGGCTGATTTCGATATTTCTTACCCTCGTTCATGCACTGAACTTTAAGAAATACGGATCTGACATAAAGTAACTGGCAAGATTTGTCGTCTGGTCATTTTGTGATAAAATAACCCTTACAGTTCTTCAACTGTAAAGGTCATTTCATCCAATGGTGATAAAAGTTAGATGTCACTGGGCTCAAACTATCGGTTGAGTTCAGCATGTCTCTCTCATTTGAGCATAATTCACTTGTCAGTTAATTCCTCAGATTGAACAGTTTTCATTTAAATTCAAACAAGATTGGTTTTCACTCATCCTTGTTGTTTGAAAATAAAACTGTTCCGCAATCAGTGAGATAGACATTCCAAAAAAATGATGTAGCGCGTGAATAAGAGTAAACAAAATCTAACCCACCAGCATACCCCACCCCCAAAGGAATTTAGCCAAACATAATGGTTGACTTCAGTGAAAAAAATAGAATTAAAATCAAAGAAGTTCATGGTGAAATGAGTTGCAGAAAAACAGAGCATTAGGAAAAAAAGATGTTCATCTCCCTGCTTGATCTTCTGAAAGCTCTAGTCCCTACTACTTGATGGTGGATGCGACGCTGGAGTTCGCTCGATGTGCCGCCCTGGGAATCAAGGTATGAAATGTTGATCTGCTACTCTGATACCTCAAATCTTCTCCTGATGGAAATGGTGAAGACTCTCGAGATCACCGGGTCCTCCGGATGGATCATTAGGAAGAATTAAATCCCCATCAGGAAGTGTTGTCCAGTCCCACAGAATGCTTGATCTCTCGATGCCCGACCACCCCCTGTAGTGGATTGATGATTTCCTGACCCACGTCCTACCCTATAATGGATTCTTTATCTCCTATCCATGATGAATTATAATCACCCAGTAATCGAAGTCTCTAGAATCTCATATGAAGTGTTCCCCGACCTCTGTATGGAGCTTTCAAAGTTCCACGTCTCCCGCGCTGGTCACCGGAGTAGTTGCTCCTAACCGAATGATGAGTGCGCGCATGGTGAGCTGCGACCCTCCCTCTTCAAAAAACACATGTGAGTCAGATAAACATATAATGAAACAAATATGTAATTATATATATATATATATATACTACATGAAAATATTTATAAGAATATATATTTTGTAATACCTAATACTATTATTAATATAATAACAATTATATTTAATTAATAACATATAATATTATATAAGAAATTAATATTATATATATAAGCTTATAATATTTTATTAATATACCTATTATTATTGTATAATATATGATATATATATATATATATATATTATAATATATTTTGTTATATTATATGTTATAATAAATAAAATAAATAAAAAGAAAAGTGAAAAAGGGATGAAGGGTCTCGGATTAGAGGGGGAGGTGAGTCCGTGGGAGAGGGTAGGGGACTAGGGTTTCATCATCAGCTCGTCGGAAAGGTAGGAAGGGCTAGGGATCGCGGGGTTTGGGTAGGACGTCACGCAGAGGGTGGAGATTTTGGCACCTCGTAAAGGGGAGAGGAGTTGCGGCGAGGGAGAGAGATCTGGGCCGGATGGATGTCACGCGGTGAGAAAGCAGGGCAGGCGGCGACGGTGTAGGGGGTCTTGGCGAAGAGCAGGACCGAGTCTGGGGTGATGTGGGAAGAGGGCAGGGGTCGGAGGCTTCAGCCGCAAAGCAGGAAGGCGGGTCGTCGGCGACTTCGGCTCAGGAAAAGGTGAGTTAGGGGTCGCGGGGTTCTGGTGGGTCGTCGGTGAGCAGGGAACGGTTCAATTCTTGTGGGAGGAGGCTCGAAGCAGGAAGGGGAGGGTATGTGGGTCACGGCGTCAGCAAATCCAGGCTCAGCAAGGGTCGGCACTTCGACAGTGGTTGTAGGTGAGGCGGAAGCGGGTTACGGATTAGGGAGAGGAAAAAGTATGGTAGGATATTCGGATTCTTCAGATTTGGTGGATTGCAGTTCATATCTTGTTTGATTTGGGGTAATCATTTCGATTCAAACAATTTTACTTCTTCAACTTGTGTATTATCTTCTTTGAATCTGATTAAATCCTGTTCGGACACTGGTTGCATCGAAACTGCTTCTGGAATTGTGTTTTCCTTTGAATATGTGATGCTATTGCTGGGTGTGGAAAAGCTATTAGTGTTTTGTGATTGTTGGCGGAGGGAGGTACATGTGAATGTATAGAGGAGGAGGGGTGACACATAGGTGGTACCATGACAGTATGAAACGGTGGGACAGTAACTTTGAAGAGGTGGTTGGGTTGCTGTGGCACCAGGTGGATGGAGAGACAGCCGCACCAGGAGAGAAAAGGAACGGTGGCACCATGAAGTTGAAGTGGTAGAAGGATGGAGGGAAATGGTAGTTGGCATGAAAGGAAACAGTGGTAGGCTTGGATGAAATGGTGTGAAATGGTGCCACCGGGAAGAGCTGAAACGGTGCGACAATAAAAAGGGGCTAACAGGGGCATTGTGTGTGATTCTCACGGTCTCACCGTGAGTGATACGGTGGCAGCGAATTGAAGTGGCGCTGAGGATACAGTGGGACAACAATGAGTGAAAATGGTGGCACCATGACAGGGTGCTACCGGAACACCTGCAAAATAAACGCAACAAATTATATAAATTAATAATTTAATAAAACTAAAAATAGATTAATCAATTAAATTAAATAGAATAGAATTAAAAATTAAATAAATAAAACAAAGTTTAATAATAAAATTACTTATTCTTTATTTAAAATAATGAAAAATATTTTTATTATAAACAAATTAATTGAAAACAAATTAAAATAATTGTTGTTACTGTCTTGAATTAATTAACCAATTAATTAACTAAATAACTCAATAAATTAAAGAATAAAAGTATTAATTGCATAATATTAAAATGTTAAAACTAATTAAATTCTTAAAAGAATTATTAACAAAAATGAGTTATTTATTTACAAATTACCAATAAAAATTTATTTAATTAAATCAATGAATTAATAAACTAACTGGAATGAAAAAAATTTGTAAAAATAAAAGAATAAATAAATAAAAGTCAAATTCACAGGAATAATTTAATTTAAGAATTATTTAAAAATACAATAAGGAATACTAAAAACACATGATTTAAACTAAAATTGATTATTTTACACATCAAAGTTTAAAAGCACAACAGTTATCAACTATTTAATAAAAAACAACATTTTGGTATAAAAAAGTCAATAAAAATACAAAAAGGATGTGGTAAAGAGTGTGAAAACGCTGCCACATCATATACCGATGGTGGATGGGTATCTTTTTTTGTATTAAATATCTACCAAAGGTAAGCGATCCTCCAAACTACTGTAGAAACTTAACATGCAATCCTATAGCATGTTCTCCAGAGCCTAATGGCCTGCTCATTCTGGTCATCTTCCTGTGAGTGAAATTTTGTGCTCAAGCATAACTAAGTCCCAAATGCCTCATATAGTTCCTTCCACAACCGGGATGTGAAGTGAGGATCATGTTCTGAAACAGTCATCGATGGAACTCCATGAGTCCAAACAATCTCCTACACGTAGAGGTGTCCCAAAATCTTTATTGAACTCGTCTCCTGGATAGGTAGTAAGTGGGCCGACTTGGTGAGTCGGTTAATGATCACCCAGATGGTATTGTTCCCCATAGACATACATGATAAACCCATCATGAAGTCCATTTTCATTCTATCCCATTTCAATTCCGGTACCTCAAGGGTTTGAGTCAAACCCACTGGAACCTAATGCTTAACCTTCATTTTTTGACAAGGCAACGAGACACAAATTTTGCAACTTCCTTCTTTATCCTTGACCACCAAACTAATGTCAAAGGTCCTTGTAGAGACTCAAAGCTTGACGTACATGGATATTACATTACTTTTGCAGAATACTTAATACATATTAAAAACAAACACACAAGGACCGTAATAGTTTAGTGTCTTTGGAAACTTGGAAAAATAATTTTCTAATCTTGATGAAAGATCTTCAACATCTCCCATAAAGATCTTCCCTTTTTTTTCTTACTTAAAATCTTTCTTTATATCCTGGGGAAAAGAAAACATATAAAGGGTGATCTCAAATGCTCAGTAAGGGTAAGCATGGAGAAAATAAAACAAACCATATACATTTGAACTTCAAAACATGAACATAAAGTCTACACATCAAAATCTTGAGTTGTGAAATAAATATTGGCAGTACGTAAGACATAGGTCATAAAAGAACATTAATCATGATAAAATAGCATGAGAATAAAACATTTAATTGTGGCAAACCATCAAGCACATGATATGATTTTCATAGTAGCCAAGCCATTGCTGCCAAGACCATCTTAGTGGACAAAGTCCCTTTCTGAATCGAGTTCACTCCTCGTTCTAGTCCTGTATCACTGAACTAGATTAACTTACCGTTCCAGCCATGTCTATCTCATGAGATATAAATCTTTACCCAATGCATTGGAGGGAGATATAAGTCTCACCCATCTCATAATGAAATCATTCTTACTTGTGCCACAACATGAATATAAATCATTCATCATTACCCAAAGTATAAAATGGGTTTCATAAACATCATCCCATCATAACATAATCCATACAAAACAAAATGGATATCATTTCATCATAAGAAAAGTGAAACCATGTAAATCATAGAGAAATTATACTTGAAACATACACATATGAAATAATGTCATCTTATATGGAAAATGGTTTTGATAAAACATTTGAAATGAATTCTTGAGGAAAATATCCTTTCTTCTTCAAAATCATTTTCTTTTCACAAAATGCCATGAAATTTTAAAAGAAAAGGATTTTTTTGAAAATATTCATGAAATATTGTAGAGTAAGATTCATGAAAATAAGGCGTTATGAAAACCGTAAAAATCCGTTCATGCCGTATAAGTTAAAAAAAACATTCATCTCATACTTTTGCCAGAAAAGTCAAAAAGTACCTCGTATGGTAAACAAAAGAAAGATTCCTTACATACCATGTAGTAAAAGTCAAAAATGGGTAAAAAGGACTTTAAACATACATGAAAGAATATTAAACACTTTATGAAAAACATTTTTATGGACATTGATGAAAAATATAACCCCAGTAAATACTTACGAATAAACAATCTCGGTTAAAAATGAGATTGGAAAAGTTATCCCTTACCTTATGTCTGATATGCTTCGTATGTATCTGAAACTCCTGTATAATGATTTAAATAATGTCATTTACTTATTATATAATCATATTTATTGTTATGATATCATATATGGTTCACTTATGACTTTATATTACCCGTTCTTTTGTAAATTCCATGTTAAAGCAGCGTTTTGGGTAAAATCGTTTCATTTATCGTACATGTTTCGACTTGTTGTTCTTGATATTATTACTTATATCCTGATTTACTTAATTAAAGAATGTAAAACATGATTTATATATAATATATATTCAGCATATACATATATATATGATAGATCGATAAATGGAATGAAATACACCGTTCATGGAGACTGTAGGTCGTACGTACGCATGAACACTGTTTTCGTTTCCTTATTGAATTGAATGGAATTAAGTAGATGACATACATATATATATACACACATAAATCCATTATCATTATTATGTCATATATTTCATTACTATTCATTATATATACTTTATAATCACTCATGAATGGTTAACATGGAGAATGAATCTCATTGCGTCGTGGAGACGGTAGTCCGTACATACGCACGAGCGATGATATTGTTCCCATAATTATTGAATGGAATTGGAGTGGATGATATAATATTTCAATATCAGTATGATGTTATAATAACCATATATAGTTATTCTTTACACCATTATACCCATCCAAGTAAGGTGGTGGTGGAAAACAGATTACACCACGACGTGGAGACGGTATTCCGTACGTACGCACGCGTGGTGATTTCGTTTTCCGTAGGATGGATAGAAGGTTAAATAGGGTTGTTTCATATTTATAATAACATATCAATATATAATTAATACTGATGTTATTAATTTATAATGAAACAACTAAATAAGATGAAGTAAAAGAAGAAAGAAACTTGAAAGAGTCGGTAGAAGAGATTACATCTTCCTCGACGCACCTCCTTTAAACTTCTTCTTAGGGCACTAGAGTTGGTCTTTTGAGAAGACCAGAACCTCTATGATATAACTAGAGATGTTGAGAAGAAGAATTGGCAGGGGTTGTCTGAGCTTCAAGGCTTAAAAGGGTGTGAAGATAAGAGGGAAGGGGTGCCTTTTTATAAGGGAGGAGAGGGGCACCTTAGAAAAAACATAAAATGTTATTTTATAATAAAGTCATATTTGGTTTATAGTAGATCCAAATTAATTTATTTCGAAGATAAAGTGGGGATGAATTGAAATCATCTTAAACAATTGGTTTTAGAAAAATTTAGGTTACCATTTTAACCTTATCTTTTAGATTTAACTCTAAGTTAAATAATTTAAATTTACCGTGTCTTCTTGTTTTCTTACACTATATTGTTAATAAACTTACTATAACAAGCCAAAAGAACCCCAAGTGGTTCATTATTAATATATATAACCTTATCTAAGTAATTTGGATGAACCTTAGATTTTTAGGAATACTATAACAATTAATAATATGATATTTGTTTTAAAAACTATTTTATGTCAATTTTGACACTTTGGTAATTGATTTTTGTGAAAATCATAACAGCATGATTAGTTCAAAAAAAGTTAATTAAATCAATACTAACATATCATATTAACCTAGAAAATTATTGGAATTCATAAAAAGTCTCAAATTACATTTATTTGGGTATTTATAATATCAATTATTTTAATATTTCATTATTTAGGTAATTACTGCATCACAATTGTGTCATAAATAAATTAAATTATTTAATGTCTAAAAATTATAAATAAAATACCATTAGGTAGGAAATATTCTTAGATTTATAATAAATATTTATAGTCGAATTTATCTTATGTATAACCCTATATTAAAAATGTTTTAGTTATTAAACTTTGATTTTAACTATTTTAACTCTTTTTTAAATAAAATAATAATAAATATTCTAATCTAATCCAAGTGGACCTAAATGGTCATATTTTATTCCTAAGGTTGTTTTTGGTTGAATTACACTTATCCAATAGAATTAGGACATGTGTTAGGGTAATAATAATATCATTTTTACCCTTAATTACCCTATTTACTTTTAACTGTGGTAAATAAAAGTAAAAAGTTACTATTCACCAAAAATTATTTTTATCTTATTGAACCACATTTTACTCCTTGATATTAACTGTGTCTCTCAGATTTTTGAAATTCCACTCACAGAAGCGGTAAAATTAAGTTTTATGTAAGTTTGCAAAAAGCTCCTAGGAGGTAAGTAAAAGACGGTGAAAAGTTAAATTAAATTTTTATATATCTAAAATTATTATAAAATGACTCCAATTAATTACATTGAACTTATATTGGTATTATGTATCAATTTTGACCTAAAATAAATTTAAATAAAATAAATAATTATTTAAATAAAAATTCGGTTTTTAAATAGTAACCCAATGTTTTCACTATTCATCAAAAATTGAAAGTTTTCAGAAAAATACCAAAAATTCACCCTAGACTAATTTTGATATTTCGAATCCAAAAATGAAGTCCATTTTGAAAGATAAAATTTATAAAATCTCAAAAAGTGGGTATTACTATTCATAATGGCTAGTTTATATAATATTTTAATAACATATCATTGTTTAGTGAAACTCGATATTGCATACAACACACGCTATCATGGAAGGTCCCGATTGCGTGTAAAGCAAGCCAAGTCAGGGTTGCATGTAGTGCAAGATTCCTTTGTTGTTGTGTATAATAGAATCCAACCGTATTTCATTTATACATTGAATATATATATACACACACACTCAATGTTGCGTAGAATAACTTCTATCAAACGAACTTGAAATTTTGTGTAACATGATCCAAGAATAGTGCTGTTTATACTGCAAGATAATAAGGTGTTGCGTATAGTACAAGATAATCATGGTGTAGTGTATAATAGAAGACATCAAAGAAATTAAAAAGAATATTTTTCATAAAATCTCAGTGTGTTACAGTCCTGGTACATCATTGACACACCTATATGTACTACTAAAGGGGATTCATGAAACTCCCTAAGAACCTCCTCTCGTAACACCACGAGTATCATCATGAATCCTTTGAAAAGAACAGTGTGCTCCCCCCCTTTTAATTATCCATTAAGGGAATTCCCTATGGACATTTGAGCATGTAGAGCCTCGAAATCAGTATCCCTAAGTTGTGCATCCTTAACTCTCTGTAATAGTGTGAGGGGGGTGAAAACCATTTACTAGAGATAATATGCTTCAAGTCCATCCACAATGGATATCTACAATGAGGCTAACTACTCTGATGCCTTGTTCAGAAACTAGAAGCCAGATCCCCTGCTGAGAGCGTTTGCTACCATGTTCCCCTTCAAAAGAGTATAGACAGTATCCAAGTCATAGTCCTGTAAGAACTCTAGCCATCACCTCTGTCTGAAGTTCCAATACTTCTAAGAGAAAATATACTTGAAAATCATGTGGTCTAAGTAGATGCTAAACTGCTCTCACATCAGGTAGTTTCACCCCATCTCCAACATGAAACTACCGCTGCCAAATCAAGATCATGAGTCTCATAGTTCTACTCATGTGATTTCAACTAGCGCGAACCATAGGAAATCAATGCTTACTAATACATCAGGACACAACCAAGACCGATTCTTGATGCATCATAGAACACTACGTACTCAACACCCTCCTCTGGAAACCTCAATATGGGAGCGCTCATCAAATTCTGCCTCAACCTTCACAGGATCCATTTCAACTCCAGTCTCTTGGATGATATGTCTGAGATCAAAAAAGACCACCTAGGGGCTGACTAGGGTGAAACACTAGGTGTCATGAAGCCCTTCCTCTACAAGTCCTCTAACTTCACCCTTAGCTCATGAAGATCTATGGGAACCATCTGATATGCTAGTGTAGATATCAGTATCATCCTAGGGTGTATATCAACATATAATTATATCACTCAATAAGGAGGTAAACTTGGAACATCTTCCAGGAAGACGCCCTTATACTCCGCCACCATTAAAACAAAACTGAGGACTCAAAACATCCACTACACCATGGGTCAAGATATTTAACTGAAGAGTAATCGGTTTCACCCTCCTATGCATGAGTCGATTATGAGCTACAAATATTTCCCTTTCACTAATAAAAAGGGAAATCTAGTTCTATTATCACTGAAGAACCACACCCTTTTCCTAAAAAATCAATCTGATCATGAATTTTGGATACTAGTTCATACAGACAATGACATCATAAGGCCTCGACACAACTACCAAGAGATCCCAACGGAAACTCTCACCTTCAAGAGTCAGGTCATATTTTTGGGACTAGTGTGTGATCATTGAGTCTCCTCTAGTAGGTGTCTCTAAGCATAAGGTTCAATTAAATGGTTTAACTAGAATCTATAAGTATCAAACAAGAAAAGTTGTAGGAAATAATTTACTATAATAGATGTCTATCTACTACATCTAAAGTAAAAAAAGACACATATCGTACCTTGAACCATTCATGGAGTCCTGGGGTCATAAGCCTCGACATCCTGCAACTGTATCCTACCTTGTCCTCTAGCTCCCTGAGTCTGGTATGGACCACCTGGGGGCGATGGTGGTAACATGTCAAAATGTTGTCCACCTCCTACTGCTTCCCCAACTCCTATACCATGTTTTCCGCCTGACTGATCTGTCTGCTCTCGCTGCTACCTCTTCCTTGGAGTTTCATCAACTGCCTCTCTGAATGCAGCCTGAATAGTTGGACAATATTGTGTGGAATGTCCCTTCCCACAAAAATCATAGAAATTCCCCTTCCTCGGGGAACTAACACATCCCTATAACTTCAGAGGAACCTCCAGTTATGTAGCTTACGTCATGCTCCTATTATCGGTAGGTCATACTGACCCTGTATCCCAGGGGATCGCTACCTAAGAATCCTATGATACATGCTTGAACCCTTTGTATCATCATCCAATGCCAAAATTTCTATACACAACTTAGTCTGGAAAGATGCATCCACATGAACCATTTTAGGTTGATCTACGAACTGATCAAAAGGAGAAAGTGCCACCTTCTGATCATCTTGAAGAAAAACTACATCGTGACTAGATCCCTTAGGTAGGCTTCACCAAGCATCAATTCAAACTACCAATCCTAATGTGGAAACCTCACTGGCTAGAATCGTGAATACAACCTGTAAGAAAACAAGATGTATCACAGTTAAAAGAGTATACCTGGTGAGCTGACTCAAGAAGGACGTGGAAAACACAACCCATTCCTATATGATGCATGTACCTTTATTTTTTCCTGAAACTGGTGTTTTCATGTATCGAGTTGAAAAATAGGTGTCTAGAGTCCTAGTGTATGGATTCATCATCCGCTGCACCAACACTAGATTTCCTATCCTGAAAGCCTAACTCAAAACACTCAATATTGTTTCTCCAAACCAACCTCACAGACTCTCCATCCTTAAGTAGAAACAACCTCATCTAATACAAATCTATTATGACTTGTCCCAAAGGGGCCCTTTCCATGACTACCCCAAGCCTGCCTTCGATATTTCAGGGGCTAGTGACTAGCACAAAGTATGCATATCCCACAAATGGGATGAATTTTCCAAAGTACATGTGCACACACACACATATCCAAACCCAAAATGATAAAATGTAAAAACACTAAGTAAAAAAAAATGCATGAATACCACTTATAGACACCATAAAATGTGTTCCATGCACTTCTCCACAAAATCTCTTCAACTAGGCTTGAAACGTTTGATGTACGACTCTGAATTTTTCATGGGGGTCAGTGATGGTAATGAAGGAACCTGCCTGAAGGGCTAGTACTGTAGCCCAACAGTGATCCCAAGAAGGGGTGTGGGGGTGTAGCCCCCATGGTATGGAGTAATAAATTTGGATAAGTCCCTAAAGTGGTGCCCAAGGTACCTACACGAAAACACCTGTGTGCCATTATGCTGGAGGAGAATGAAAAAAATATTTTGGATAAGTCCTCAAAGTGATTCCCCAGTTAGGCCAAATCACCGTTGGTACACAAGTATACTTGGGAGCCACCCATCTGGCATGAAACTACTTGTGCACCCAAACTCCTTTCACCCAGGTTCCTATTTTTTCTTATAAATAGACCTTTGGGGCCTTCATTTGTATAGACAAATTTCCCTGAAGCCCAATTTCTGATCTGGTCACCCTAGTGTTTCACCGAAGTCTTCCGAAACAATCAAGTTAGTTATTTAACACCTATATCATAGTATTTAAAGGAGGATCATAGGACTTAAGTCCTTTTAGTGTTTGAAATCCATAACACTTGCATGCCTAAAGCGCACAACCTCCCAAAATCAGAAACACTTGTGTGACACCTATTCCTTTCACAGGAACTTGAGCGCCCCACTTCTGGGATCACCTGTGAATACTTCTTAAGGCTTGATCTAGGTCTCTCCCAAGTATTACCATACCGTTTTTTGTCGCTTAAGTGAATATCAGGTCTCCCAAGCCTAATTGTGCACCCATACTTGTACACCCTTACCAACTTGGCGCCCCTATTTAATTCACTTACTCTCTTTAGTCTATAATCCATCAAGCCCTCTTCAAATCCATCCATGGAAATGATTCTTCTTCATTGGATTCCTTGTTTTAAAGGGATTCTGTTGAGACCTCCGCCAAAACCTCCTGACTTATCAAACCTTTGAGAAAGGCATATCAGTGTGTCTCTTATTTGGTTTTGTATATTTGTAGTCATAGGTTTACCACATTTGTTTCACAGTGGGGTTAGGATTCATGGAGTGTTTGTGGGTTTTTATATCTACAGTCACATGGATATTTCTCCTAGGAACAGTTTTGGGAAGTTCCCAATTTTGAGAATAAGGGTTTGGGTCCTGACCTCTCCCTTCTCAAAGAGCTAGAACCTCAAATTTCTAGTAGGGAAGGTACGGTTCACAATTGCTTTTCCATTCAAGAAAATTAAAAGTCTCCCTCCCCTACCATGATCAATTTTAGGGCATCCATCTAGGCATAATCCCCTAACCTTTATCCCTTCTTTCTTTCATTGGACCCTTGTCCAATGTAAAGTGAATAGAGGGAGGGATCATCACCTCGCCCTCTTCCCAGGTTGTCTCGACCTCATCCACCCTGGTCACCATAGGCTTTCCCTCTTCCACTAGAAGAGGAGGAAAAGTTTGTGTGTCATTATTGAATCTTTCAAATCCTCTTGTTTCTCACACTAAGCATGACTCACGTGGGCTTAGAGATTCGTGATGATTAAAAAATTTTCACAAACACCCATGATAAATGAACTATGAGAACTTTGATTCCTATTCAAACCAGGATACTTTGGAAGCCTTTACCATTCCCAAGATTATTGGATATCATCTTCAGTAATCCAACCCTAATTCCCTTAATCTAGGAATCTTCCTTAGGATTAAGTCCCAAATTAAACCCCCAAATTATAAAGGTATCCTTTTCTGGAAGTAATCTCAAACTCATTTCTCTCAAAGTACTATACTATCCTATGATACTCATCGAACTACATGAGCTTTGATTTCTATCAACATGGGATACATAGGAAGCCTCCTTTAGGTTGAAATCCAACAATTAAATCAACCTTATTTTTCTTGGGACATATTCCCAAAAGGTTCTAATCTTACTTGGAAACCCATATCCTTTCCAAGTTCCTTGGGAAACTTTAGCATAAGTCCCACACAAAACTTTGACTAAGAACCTTTAACTTAGATGTATGTACCACATGACATTAAATTGTAAGACTAGGTCCTTATCACATGACCTTAAAAGGTATGATGTGTCCCATTAAGCGGCACCGAACTACGAGGTTTCTGATTCCTTTTATAAGTATACGTAGGTAGACCATTTAATGGGTATGATCCCAATATCCAAACAAACCTTCATCTCTCTGGATGACAATAAATTCTAGAGTTCCCCACTGAGTGGATTAAAAACCAGTATCATCATAATGATGATTAAAAGAATCTATAAATAATATATGAGAGGATACCATTGATGGAGAACCTTTAATACATACAGATATCTCCATTAATGAAGAACCTTGAATACATACTGACGATTCTAAATTTTACACATGTTAATAAGTGATTGAAAATTACAAAGGAAACTTATGTTATACTTGGATAATTAATAAGGATTTATGAAAATGTCTTAAATTTATAAATAGAGTCTTGTAGTAGACAATAATTCCCCCTAAAAGGGTGTGATGAGTATGACCTCCCATCCTCTCTACCAATGCACATTCCTAAGTATCGTAAAGTTCAAACTTAATGAATGAATACCTTTGGAAAACATTTCCCTTTTGGATAAATATTTGTTGGAAGTTTCTGGTTCCATGAATAAATCCAATGGAAACCGGTAGGAAGTAGTGATTCTTAAAACTAGAACACACATTTCAAGGAACTACGAAATAAAAATGGTGAACCCGACCTGAATCGTTAACCATGTTAATAATGTTACCCAGTTGTTAGGACCCTATCAATTGGTAAAGGAAGGCCATAAAAATGAATCAATTTGGCATGTATTCATCTAAAAGATGTTGCTTTAATAGATTTTATTGTTCTTTCAAGTTTTTTCTCAAAACTCCCTTCAGTCCAAAATGGATTTCTTCAAGATGACATCTGTGAACTTCCCGACCGCTGCTCAGGATGGATCCTCATATATGGGAATGACATTATCACCCACCCAGTGTCTTCAACGTTGGGTCTCCAACATTCTGGTAAAGGAGTACCATCAACATGATACAATCCCAACCATGGAGGCTACCCGACAGGATCTCCATGTCAATAACAATCCTCGATCATCCGGACAACAACGACCAATAATCAAGAAATAGACGGTTACAACCACTGTTTTCAACTTTTTTGGGTCTTTATCCCCAGAAAGAAACAACTAGTACCTCCCGTACTATAGGGAGGTGGATTAAGAGGTCACTCAGGACCTCAATTCAAGGATGCAGGGGTCCTTCTTGAGGAATCCCACCAAAAATCTCCGCCAACAGAATCACACAGTGGTGAACCCCCAACATGATGAGGGTATTTCCTCTGGACGTTTGGCCTAGGTCTCTCAAACCCAAGCACACAAGAAGAACTGTTGGGGAAAACATCCTGTCAATAGGGATCATGTTCTTACCTCTCCCCCCTATGAATAATTCCACCAACCTAACCTGATAGAGAACAATGAGCGGGCACATACACTCATCCATCCTAATTCCGCTACCCAGCAGACTTATCTGGCAGCAACCCACCAATCTCGCCAAAAAAATATGGTGGATTTCTGTGAACAGGAACATACACCTGTTTACATATTATCATCCAGTTAGCAGGCTCATTTTATTGCATTTAAAGAAGCCCTCCAATCCAATGTAGTGGAAACTGGTAAACAATAACATATACCTAATTACAATCACCAATTCTTCTAGCAGTATTTTCTGCCAGTATTGAAGGAATTTCGTCAACCATTCTTGATGGAAAACAGCCATCCGAAACATACACCTATCAGCATTCATTAAACCTTCCAACAGTCTCATTTGGAAGCACCCAGAGAAGTCATTTGGAAAGCTATGATGACAAATATGTGGAAAACCCAACTCTCTACCCCATACATGAGTACTGTCAATACCCATTGACAAGAAAAGGAGGACAGGAGTAGGCACATACACCAACTCTAGATACGGAATGGACATATATTTTCATTCTGTCCATTGAAGTCACCAAACATATCTTATCAATGGTGAAAGGGTATACAAAAATTCATGCCCATATTCTGGAAGCATGCCAGGATATTATAACAACTAATTCAATAGTAAAAGAGTAACATACACATAAATCTATCCCCACACCTGGGATGAAACATCAGTATGTCATCCCGGAGTAGATACACACCTATGTTCTAGTCCAGGAGGGTCATGGGGCATACTTCCCTGTATCATATGGACAACAGGATTGGGAACATACACCCTTTCCAATTAGAGGTAATTGGTCCGTTATGGTGACCACTCCAAGGTAGGCACATACACCTTCCAATGATTACCAATTCTCCTAGCAAGAAGCTCCAACTAAGTGTAAGAGAAAATCCAAGAAGAAGTCTCACTAAAAACGGTTGTAAAATCAAGATTCAAGCTGCAATCTGACTCTTCTTATTGCTGGAGTTCTTGAAGCCCTCAAACATTTATTTGTTGCAGCTCAAGATCCCACCCTCTCATTAACAAATTATTGGAGTAGTAATAGTAATTATGAAGTTCCCCATCAGACACTTCCTCGTGAAGGCTTGATTCATGAAAATTTGGTTATTCTATAGATCCTATCTTCGGATGAGATCCACATCAACCCTCAGTGTGTCCATAAGATCAAGGGGAAAGAGGATTTATTCCTTGCTATAATCCACCATGGTGGTCCTCCTCATGATGGAATTCACTGTGAAAGTACTATTCATAGTAGTATTTTATATTGTCAAGATAATTCTATAATTGGCAGTGTAGAGATGAGAAAGCCCTCATATCTCGAGGCACTTGCAAACACAGGTCCAGTCATGTTTGATTCCTTTTCATTTACTGGTGAAACACTTTCTCAACCAAAATATATCTTAAGGGAATGATCATTCTCCGAACCTCCCTTGAGTCATTTGTCTTCTAATACAGAGTGTCCACTTTGGTCAGACCAAGTGGAGAAACCTCTAGTGAAAGACGATGAATATACTTTAAACGTGAGAAAATAATTAGATAGAGGAGAATTACCAGTCATGTTCTGTCCTTTGGAAAATTCTCAATATAACATTCCATAATTGATGGTTGAATATTTCATTCATGATATCCACCTCAACATATGGAAGAATTTTTATCATTTGAAAATCAAAGTATTACCATATGATGAATATCAAAATCATGTAAAGGTAATAGAAGGGTTACAATGCCAAATTGACTTGGCATATCTCTCAGTTTCCCAACATCCAAAGGTTGAAAAGTAGTAGAGGACCCTTCAGTGTGCATGCCTCAATTATTTAAAGAGGCTACGCTAGTTAATTTTTGATGCTCCATATGGTGTTCGTATCAGAGGATAGGGTGCACATGGATCATTGCATTTCACTACACTCCAGAATCAGTAAAGCCCTACAAAAGTGGTCTCATGCAATGTTATTTCCCATGTCTACATACAATCAACAGATTTTGTATGCAATCAAACTTACGCTCAATAGCAGGCCTCAACTAGCTTTCATCAGAGTTAGGCCCAAAGAAAACAAGTTTTTGAGTTTCTTTTGCATAAAGAATCTAAGAATATTGATTATACCTCCTACTTAGAGGATGTCATCCATTAGATAATGCAGATGTTTGAAATAGCACAACGATCTTCTGAATCAGGTGATTTGAGTGGTTGTCTGATAATGCACCCAACTAATGTCTGAACCAAAATTTGCAAAATCAGAAGAGAAGCTGTGAAAATCTCAGCCATATCAGTTAAAGATCCACCCCAGCTTAAAGGGATGGGGGTTCATTTAATTCAACCTTCAAATTCATTAAACAAAGTTCAAAGGTTTGAAGAAGAACAAGAACAAGAACATACCCAACCTGCAGGGCTGGAGGCTTTTTCACATCTACAATCCCCTTTTCAACAGAAGTTAGTTTTCTCCCAATTAGAGAAGAATCCACAAAGAGAGAACCCAACTAAACTATCTAAGGATTCCCTTTAGGTTACTGTCCATCAAACAACTCCTAAGAATCCATCATATAGGATAGAAAAGTCTCATGGTAGATATAGAAGGAGACGATCTTACAAAGATACTGACATAATTACATCAATGCATTATGCCTCAGTAAATATTATTAACACTATTATATAAGATCCTCTAGAAAAATGAGTCTAGTTTAGGGGAATCAGAATATGAAGTTCTTATCCATAATATGGTACACACTTAAGCAAATAAAGAAGGTGTACATACCTGAAATCAGAGGCTTACCCAGAATTTAGGTATGCTTTTAAATAATCAACTCCCACCCCTATGAAAGTAATCTAACAAGGGGAAAGAAAGAAGTCAGATCACATCTCACTTTTACACTAGATAAGGTCAATCTCTTTCACTTGAAGAGTGATTTTCATAGTAAGAAGAAGAGATAAAGAGTTGAAAAGACTCAATACAAAGTTACTAAGAAGCATCATTTATGCTAGACATACTCCCCAAGAATATCCTCAACTTGAACATGTTGTAAGAGCTCCTTAGAAAAATTTATTTGTGGTAACTACATATGCAGATAATGAATTCCCTCCATTGGGTACATAGATAGGGAAGGATCAAACACATCCTTATAGGCATGTTCCCGTGGGTTATCCAAGGAAAATACCAGTACCACCACTAGTGGTTTTGTCGTTTTTTGCACCATTTCAAGCTCTAGATGCTATACCTGTACAGGTCCCAGCTTATCTGGACATTCCCCAAGTGCTTATGAACATAATTGAGGCATTAACAACTCGATTGGAAGCCATGAAAGAATGGCGTGCATGAGTTCATCCAGAAAAGAAAGCTTACCCAAAATTGGTGGATCTGATCCCTCCCCCACCAAATTTTGTGAATATGAAATTCCCAATATTTAATGGTTCGGGAGATCCGGAACAACACTTAACACATTTCGTTTCTCATTGTGATCCCTTGGTGGGAACTCCTCAACAACAATAAGCAGTAAAGATTAGGTATTTTGTGCAGTCATTATAGGGAACAACTTTTGTATGGTATACAAGTTTGCAATCTCGATAAATTACTGGATGGAAAGATCTCCATTAGAAATTCCTTCTTCAATTCAGATCAACGCTACCAAAGAATACAGTTTTTTATCATATAAATTGAAAATAAAGGGAAAATGAAAGAGTTTCAGATTTCTTTTCTCGATGGAAAGGATTAACATATTCCTTAAATCTGGCACTCCCTTAAAAAGAGTTTCTACCAAGTTGTGTCAAAAATCTGCGTGATGAGTTACACACACCACTGATCCCAGTGAAATATACAAGAGGGTTTCGAGACCTATCTTCAATTTCTCAATAGATTAAAGATTCCATCATCGAAACTGAGGCTAAAAATCATGTTATTCCATCAGCTCTAGGAAGGAGAATGGGGAAAGCGGAGGCTACTACAGTCACACTAAAGCAAGAACCTGTACCTGCTTCCACTTCAAAACCTTTATCGTATTGAATGGCTCCACATCCCAAATGTCAGCAGCAACGACCGCCTCATCAAGATGATCAAAGAGATCAAAGGAAGAAACAGTTTGAGGAGTTAAATAACAAAGATTATTCTTTCTAGAATGAATAAGTTCCTGGTTACTTCATCTCAGCTTTGGAAAATAATTTTGTTCAGTTTCCAAGGCTGAAGAAACCAAACAAAGATGGAGATGAATATCTTTTTAATTATTTTCCCTTTCACCAGATGTTGGGGAATCCCATTTAGGAGTTTTTTGTTTTCAAATACCTCCTGCAAAAATGGTTGACTCTAGACAAGTAAAACCAAAAATTTCTTCAGCCCAAGTAGCATGTGAAACTACTGCTGATCAAGAGGAAGAAGGCAAATGGTAGGAAGTGAAAAGTAAAAATGTGCAAAAATATAATGATTAGATGATCAGGAAAATTATAAACCAAACTAATGCCATTCTATTAACATAGCTGAATCAAACGATTGTGTCTCCTACTACTCTATCCATATAAAAATCATCTTCATCAAAAGATCAATCCTCTAAAGGTCAATATTCAAATAAGTGACGTGATCAGAAGGTTAAAGAGTAGTCCGAAGAAGACGATCTCATGTCAGGGATAAAGTTGTCTTTGAATCTAGTATATTTCATGCCATCTTCTTCAAAAGCACTGGTACCACCCTACCAAACAAACAACCAGAACTGACCTGTCAAGCAGAATCTTCATCAGATGAAGAATTAATCATTGGTTCTATTAACATTATCCACTTAACGGATCCTTATTTCAATGGTGATTATGATTATAATGAGCCTAAATTCCATGTACATAATTGGTAAACTAGAGGAAGAGTCCAAGTTCAAGGATACAAGGGAAGAAGTGGGATTATAGAAGCCACTATTTTAACTCTACCCCTACTTGAATCATATATGCGGTGGAAACTCATGGAAAGGCTCTTCAGAAGGCTAAAAAAGAACAAGGATTTTCCTCCACACATGAAAGGTTCAGTCCTGACATGATTATTTTAGAGGACTGATTAGAAGTCACGCCATATTCCTCTCATCAAGTAGATATACCTAGTCAGTCTAATCTACCAAAGCTAGGGGTATTTCAAATTTCTGCATCGACACAAGGTATATATACACCAGGAGAATCAATTTCCAAGGTACCTGCAAAACCACATCTCCCTGTTGGGAAACACAGACCTCTAGACCAAAAGTATGATGTTTTGAAGTATCTATCCCAAGTACTGGACAAGTTTTCAATTTTTGATGCCTTGAATCTGTCAAAAGATCTTCAAGAATCACTTATTGAGGCTTTGTCAAGTTCTAAAGAGTTTGAAATCGAAGTTGTTTCTGCTGAGGTTTACCGTATAGAGAATGATCGTGCAGAATGTCATGAAGTTATATCTTTTACAGATGAAGATGAATATGATGTTGTACATGGACATATTATTCCCTTGTATCTATCTGGAAAGTTCAATGACATAGATATCCGATGATCCTTCATTGATAATGTCTCAAGAGTAAACCTCATTCCTATTCATACACTTCGTCGATTGGGCCTCACTGAATCTGACTTATCTCCTTTCACTTTAATGTTGCAAGGATATGAAAAGAATGAGAAAGAACCTCTGGGAGAGATTACACTTAAAAATCAGTTTGGAGATCTTGTTTCTAATTCATATTTCACGGTTATCCATTAGGACACAGCCTTCAACATTCTTCTTGGAATTCCTTGGATACATCAACATGCAGCCATACCTTCTTTATACCATCAATGTCTCAAGTACAATTTCAATGGTAAAATTAGAACATTTTATGGTGAAAATTATCCATTAAAAATGTGTCAATCTCAATACATTGAAGCATAATTTTGTCACACAAAGGGAATGGAGTCCATGAAAAAGGAGGTAACCATAATTAACGCTCTGAATGGACAGGAAAAGATCCCAACAAACCCATTCATACATTTGAGTACAAATTATGTTTTACCTATCAATTAAATTGAAAAGATAAACTCAAATCCAATCATTCATCCAGTAACTTCCATAATGTTAATTATGGAAATCGATCCTAGCAGTATGGGAGAAATTATTGATTCACCAAGAAGTGGTGAAAGCTTAAATGAAGATGTCTTAATTTCATCCATTGAACTTCATAAAGTCTCTATTTTATCAATTAGAATAGAATAATTTGTATAAATTCTGGAGGAAGACAAGGATATTTATTCCCAATACATATCTCATCTTTATTACCCCAAGAAGACCCTTCATCATCAATAGGGTCAAAAATGGTGGCCTCTTCTTCAGGGTGTTCAAATACTAACTTCCCCCTAACTCTAGAAATTTTTCTCCATCATCTAATATGAAAGTAGAAACATTATAAGTAACATATAATAAAGAATAAGAGGAATATCTCAGGGATGCTTCTCTAGCATTTGAGGAATGTGTCTCTACCACTGTCGATGAGCTCAGAGAAATAAATTTGGGTACATAAGAAGATCCACACCCCACTCTAATTAGTACAACCATGAATTATGAAGAGAAATAGGTGTATAATTCATTTATAAAGAAACATCAAGATATATTCGCTTGGAATTATACATAAATTCTTGGTCTTAATTCCTATGTAGCAACTCATCATTTGGGTTTACTAGAAGAACATCAATGATTCAAGAAAGAGGAAAGAAGAACACACCCAACTCATGACTCTAAAATTGAAGCTGAAGTTGATAAGATTATAAAGTTTAACTTTTTCAGGGAGGTTCAATATACCAAATGGTTGGACAAAATTGTACCAATAAAAAAGAATAATGTAAAAATAAGATTTTTCATTGATTTCATAGATCTTAACTGGAATTGTCCTAATGATGACTTTCCAATTCCGATCATAGAGCTTTTAATTGAGGCAACAGCTGGCTATAAAGCCCTTTAATTCATGGATGGTTACTATGTATACAATAAAATCCATATGACCCCATATGATGAATAATCTATAGCCTTTATAGCCCATCAAGGTGTGTTTTTCTATCGGTTAATGCCCTTGGCTTAAAGAATGTAGGTGTAATGTATCAACGTGTCATGCACCATATCTTCAAACCCTTCTTAGGGAAATTTGTTGAAGTTTATGTGGATGATTTGGTGGTCAAATCCAGACAAAATTTCAATAACATGACTGATCTTAAGACCATATTCAATAAAATTCATCAACATAGTTAGAAGATGAACCCCTAGAAATGTGCTTTTGGGGTAACTTCAGGAAATTTTCTCAACATCGTTGTATGACATCATGGTATCGAAGTTGATTATTAGAAAAAAAATCAATACTTGGCATGTAACCTTCTTGAAATTTAAATGAATTAAGAGGAATCCAAGGAAACTTGGCCTATATTTGGCTCTTTATCGCTAATTTGGTAGGCAAGTGTTTTCCCTTCACTAGAGTAATGAATAAGGAATTCACCTATCAATTGACTGAAGACTACCAAGAGGAATTTTATACCCTCAATAAATATCTCTTAAGTCCCCCAGTATTAATTCCACCAATTTAAGAAGACTAATTATTCTCTATGTGACAGATTTAGAGTTATCACTAGTTTCCTTCCTTACCCAAAAGAACGATGTTGGGAATGAAAATAGACTTTACTATCTTAGTCAAAATATGCTTGATGTAGAAACTTGATATTAAAGTGTTGAAAAGTGATTCTTGGTATTAATCTTTTCAATTCAAAAATTGAGGCACTACCTACAACATCATGAGTTCCAATTGGTATCTCACAATAATCTGCTCAAATCTATCCTCAGTCGACCTATGCTTATAGGGAATCTGGTACAGTGGGCAGTTATTTTGCAACAGTTTGATATCCAGTTTGTGCCTTAGAAGGAAATAAAGGGCCAAGTTCTGGCTGAATTCCTTACTGAACAACCATCTATGGAAGATACATCATTGAATATTGAACTTCCTCATGAAGAGGCCTTATTTATTCAAGATAGTTCCCAAACATGGGAGATGTACATTAATGGTGCCTCTAGAAGTCCAACAGGGAAGAGAATGGAAAATCTTAAACTCAAAAAAGTGGGGTTAGTAATTGTACTTATCTCCCCAGAAAAGGTAGTGTTGCCTTATTCCTTCCTGTTGTCAGAAGGCGGTACCAACAATGAATCAGAATATCAAACTCTCATCGCAAGCTTGGAATTGGCACTTTAGGTTCAAGTTAATCACATAAAAGTGAAAGGTTATTAGAAATTGGTAATCAAACAAATCAATGGATAATATTATATTAGAAAAGAATTGTTAATCCCTTTGTGTAATTATGTCAGAGGGTTAATGGATGAATTTCCCTCATATCTGACATTGTCTTATGTCCTGCGATAACAAAATTCCCAAGATGATGCACTGGATAATGCAGCTACAACCTTGGAAGATCCAAATCGGGATGAGACAATCATCAACATAGCCCATCATTGTGTGGAATCACATTTTTTTCAAATCATAATGGAGGAAATTAATGAAATTATCCCTATTTCTAAGACATATGGTCATACCATGGGATGGAGGACACCCATCATAGAATACCTTAAAAATGGAGTACTTCCACCAGATAGGGATGAAAAAGAACAGATCTGATGAAAACCGGCTAATTTTACTCTTTATGATAGTCCAGATCACCATAAGACCCTCTACAAATGAGGCTTTGATGGAATCCTCTTTAGGTGTATTGATCGAGAATAAATTGTAGTTGTCATAAAATAAGTACATTCACAATATTGTGGTTCTCACAAGTCTGGGCATAGGTTTTCTGATCAAATCTGAAGTCTTGGATACTTTTGGCCTTAAATGATGTAGGATTGAATAGATTTCACTAAAAAATGTAATCCATACCAAGTGAATTCCAACTTCATTCATCAACCCCCAGAGTTGTTACATATAGCTAAATATTCATTTCCATTTTCCACATGGGGAATGGATGTAGTGGGACCTTATCTTCTAGCCATGGATAAGCAGTTCAAGTATATCATTACTGCTAATGAATTCTTCTCCAAATAGGCTAAGGAAATACCTCTCAAAGAATTCGGAGCCAAAAGCATTGTTATTTTTGTAAAAACTAACATAATCACCAAATTTGGTGTCCCTCATACTATATTGATGAGAAATGGAACCATTTTTTGTTTTTTTGAGGTAATGAAGTTATATCAGGAGCACAATATCAAATCCAACCATTCATCTTGCTATCATATGACAACCATTAGAAAAATAGAGGCTTTCAATAAGAACCTATCAAATATACTCTAGAATATGGTGGATAAAGATCAGAAATCTTGGCCTGATAAACGTTTTCATTCTTTATGGTCTTATTGGACTACTACCCATACTTCTTCCCAGGAAACCCCTTATTCATTGGTGTACAGAATAGAATCATTTTTTATAATTGAAATTCAATTGCCTTCACTCAAATTTGTAATCTGTGATCAGTTGTCTACAGATGAGAGGTCTCAGAAATGGTTTGATGGGTTATAACGATTATAAGAAAAAATATTGCATATATTTCATCATTTAGAAATCTATCAGAATAGAATAGTGAGAGCCTTTAATAAGAAAGTTCACCTCCTCTCATTTCTTCAAGGAGAATTGGTATTCGTCCTCAGGACTCCAATGATACTAGGAAAGAAACCCCCAAATCTTGAGCCAAAGTGGGAAGGAATTTATTCCATATACGGTCTACTCTAATGGAATTTATTCCTTAATCTCAATGGAAGGAGAACTTATTACAACTCCAACCAATGCGAGATTCTTGAAGAAATAATTTGTGTAATTTCACATATCGTCCTCGCTACAATATTGAAAACTACACAGCCCACATGTCCTCACTACAAGAATCTAAAACACACAGTATAAGGTCCTATTTGCAAGATATTAAACTGCATACCAACCATAAGCATCTATGTTTCACGATGATAAAATGTGTAGAATCTTTGTCCTTATCGCATGATGTTAAACTGCGTGACACCATTTGTCCTCATTACACGACATTAAACTGTACAGTTAATATCTTTTTTAATTGACATTAGAAGCTTCTATATAAAAGAATAATTGATATCATTGATACTCCTTAGTTGAACATGAGTCCTTTTCTTCCCTATGTCTGAATTAGATCTACATAGGGACCTCATTTCAAGAACTATGTGTGGCTTGATTCTCATTTATATGAGATCCGTAGAGACGCCTGGATCTCCAATCTTGGGCCTAGCCACAACCACACAATTTTTATCTTCTTTTATCCTCCTATATATGAATTCAGATCTATACAGAGTGTTCCCTTAAGATACATGGTTTTATATTTATACCATTTGTGTCTTAGGTTTAACCGTTCTTCCAGAATGTGTTAAAACCCCTGTCTCCCATATCAAACTCAATTGGTGTGGGAAAAGAATGTTTCAAGAACAACGTATGGCTTGATTCTCATCTATATGAGATAGGTAGGGAAACCTAGATCTACAATCTCGGGGCCCATCCATGATAAAAAAACCCTTTTTTATTCCTTATATAAGAATCAAACCTGAATAGGGAATGTTTAAAGAACTACGTATGGCTTGATTCTTTCCCCCAGCAAGACACGTAGTGACATTTGGGTTTTATCCCTTAGTCTAGTTACAATATGTATTTATTTTTACATCGGTTCATCTTAGTCCCTACTGCATGCTGTTAAACTGCATGGAAATCTAATACCTATATTCTTCACTTCTGTCATCATTATGTTACAGAAGAAGCATTTACTGCTCCTTATTTCTCACACCAAGCATATATCATGTGGGATTATAAATTAGGTAAAATGATTATCTATATAAATACGGTGTCTCAATTTCTTATGGGGTTATCAATGTTCTCACCGTATGAATTTAAACTACATAGCACAATTTCCTCACTGTATGACTTAAAACTGCACAAAGAAAATCTCCATTTTTACATATGAGTCGGATTCATGTAAAGGACTTCAAACTCATGGACAATATTGATCCAAATATTTCTCATGTGTATTGATCATAACCCCCTTCCATATTTCACACTCTTAATCTTAAATATTTCCATATCTTCATAATTTTTCTTACAGTTTCTGGTGACAGAGTTTCTAATATCTAAGAACTCTTTTTCTTGAATATGTAGTACTTTTCCTTAGGTGGCCTTGCATAAGTTACCTACATAATGGACCTATCAGTCAAAAGATACCACTATCTGACTATGCAGCACATGACCCAGTTGGCCCTGCCTTATACAACCCCCACAATGAGTTTATCAAATAATGGTAATTTCATTCTTGGTTATAGTGTTTTTTTCTTTCAAACTTTGATGAAAATATACAAGAATCTGTATTTTAAAAATAGTCATTTAGGTATATTTGTCCCATTATCTTTCTCTTGATCTTAAAGTATTCAAGACCATGGTTTACACATCTCTATCTCTATGTGTTCAAAGTAATATGAAATAACCTTGGATCAATTGACCACATATCATATATTGTTTCTATTTCTGGTCCTAATTGTATGACCTAAAACTAAAAATACCATACTTCCTATGTTTGGGTCAGACATTCATAGAAACCTTATTCCTATGATTCTTTGGAAATCATGATTGGAAGTACCCACTCCATATTCAGGTACCTTTCTCCATAAACCAAACTCTGTACTTCAGAAAATTTGAATCTCTATAAACTTCCTTCGACTTTAACAAGATAATGTTAAAATTCTTAAGACCTCTTTTTCTTGACTATGCAATGCGTTCCCCTAGGTGGACTTGCATAAAATTTTCCTACATAGCAAGCCTTTCAATCAAAAGATTCCACCATTTGGATATGAATCATATGCCCCAGTTGTCCCTATATAATACAACACTCATAATAGGTTTTTCAAATAATGGTAACTTCTTTCTTGGAAAAGACTTCCTCTGATGCCTTTATCCCTTTTCCCATATCATTCTTCAAATCCAAAAATTCCCAAATCATAGTTTACAATTTCCCTTTCCATACCTGAATATAGTAATATGTTTCCAAACAAATTATCAAGAAATGGATAGAGTCTCATACCTTTGTTTAGAGCTAAAGACCTTAAATTAAATCTATACAACGTCCTCACTTCATGACTTAAAACTTCATAGTACAATTTCCTCACTGCATGACTTAAAACTGCACAGTAAAATAACCTCACTACATGACTTAAAACTAGACAATATGATGTTATAAATTCTCCTTTCTAAAATTTTTTAACCATTCCTTATGCACCAAATTTTTGTAGAATTGATTTTCCTATTCATGACATATGTGGTCATAGATAACCATTTATTCTCAAAAACCCTTTCCTTAGAAAAAACACCCTGTTGAGCCCTCTGGAAGATTGTTGATTTCATGTCTATGTTTGATGTTTTAATAATCACAAATCATCACATACCATTAATGATTAATATGGTTTGTTTTCTCATAAACTTAATTACAATCTGTAAATGAATCTGTTATCATGTTTTTGTCTATGCTTATTGACTTACAAAGTATGTTGGAAGTCTTCTAGATTCAACAGACATCGGAAGCCCTGATCCAATATCAAAGGACAACGGTCGCACTGATCAAAATGACTCACCGATGCTGACCAATCTGAGTCACTGATGCAAATGACTCACCGATCCATCAGACTCACCAATCCATAAGACTCACCGATCCATCAGACTCACCGATCCATCAGACTCACCGATCCATCAGACTCACCGATCCATCAGACTCACCGATCCATCAGACTCACCGATCCATCAGACTCACCGATCCATCAGACTCACCGATCCATCAGACTCACCGATCCATCAGACTCACCGATCTATCAGACTCACCGATCCATCAGACTCACCGATCCATCAGACTCACCGATCCATCAGACTCACCGATCCATCAGACGCATCGATCCATCAGACTCACCGATCCATCAGACTCACCGATCCATCAGACTCACCGATCCATCAGACTCACCGATCCATCAGACGCACCGATCCAAGGACTCACCGATGCAAATGAGTCACCGATGCAAATGACTCACCGATCAGATGACAGACCGATGCTGATCTATCTGAGTCACCGATCATTACTCTAATGCTGATGACCTACCAATCACTCGAACAGCCATAAACAATTGTTTGAATTTCTTTATCTTTATCTTTATTTATTCTAACCAACGGTCATATTAGTTATATTTTAATACCCTGAAAATTAATTAATAAAGGCTGTCGGATGTCAGGAAACCGTACCTCGTACCTGTGGAAAGGAAACCTCTTCTGTCCTACAGAGCACGTGACATAAATACAAGAAGACTCTGCTGAAGAGATGCGCGAGACAACACACACAGAGACAAGGAAGACATACGACATACTCAAGAAGAGCTATGTGAATACAAGAAGAACCAAGCAAGACAGAATCACATATACAATCAAGCCTACTCAAGAAGAGTTCTGTGCATACAAAAGAATATCGAAGAGCTTCATCGACTACATCTCACTGCCTGTGAACCTGAAGCATACGACACTCTGATTCTCAAACAAAATCGAGAAGAGGACTCAGAATCACTTCTGATCAATTCCAAAACGAGTCTAGTGCTACACTGAAATCACTAGAGCCATTTCTAAACTCTACATCTCTGCTCTGTGATTTATTTATTCTACATTTTGAGCAGTGTGTGTTATCTACTGTATTAAACACACACACTGACTCCTGTACTTTCACTGGAGGATCTGTAAATCCTTAGCAAAACTTTTACACTTCATTTCCCACTGTGGATAGTGGTAGAGGTCTTGTGACCTGGACAGCTGGCTACTGTTGTTTGTTTTCCCACGTAGAACTGTGGTAGAGGTCTTGTGACCTGGACAGTGCGTTCACTGTTGTTAACCCCGATCCAGGGTGTGGATCATTTTTATATAAACTGTTGAGAGGACTAAGTCTCGGCTTGAGACTGAACCTCTTGGTTAATTATCTGTGTTTGTAGCTACATACTTTATCCATACTATACATATTTATTTCATATTCTGCTGCTATTACTTTGAAATATAATTTATCTTCAAAGCTACTTTGATAATTAAATTCGCAAGTGTTTATATTTATTATAAATCAGTAAGTTAGTTTCAAAAGTTAATTTAATCATAAGATTAAGTTAACTGAGAACTAATCAATCTTTGAGAAACTAATTGAACCTTTATAATCTATATAAATTCACTACAGTTTAATTTGTTTTTGAAATTGGGGGATTTTAATAGAAATTGTTTTTAACAGAAATTTTAATTAGAACTCAATTCACCCCACTCTTGAGTGTCCACTCCGACCAACACTTGGTATCAAAGGTTTGAAAATACTTTCTAAAAGTACTCTGCTTTTGAACTGTGATTTTAGTTGTATTTTAAAGGTCTTAAAATTTCTGTTATATCTAAATTTTTATCTCTTTAAAATTCTCTCATTATGGACAATAGACTTGAGTGTGCTGCTACTAACCGGACACCTTTCTTCAATGGAACCAATTATGCTCAGTGGAAACTGAAAATGAAAATTCATCTAGAAAGCATAGGTTTTGATATTTGGACTGCTATTGAATCAGAATACAAAATTCCCACTACTGCTAGATCTACTTGGGATGAACCTACAAAGACTGCTTACAATAACAATTGTAAAGCTATGAATGCTCTGTACTGTGCTCTAGGAGATGAAGAATTTAATAGAATTTCTACATGTAAAACTGCATATGAAATTTGGGATACCTTAGCTGTTTCTCATGAAGGAACAACTAATGTTAAGGAGATGAGATTGAATACCTATACTATTAAGTATGATAATTTTAAGATGAAGCCTGATGAACCCATTTCTGATATGTATCTCAGGTTCAATGAAATTGTCAACACAATGACTTCTCTGAGAAAGGATGTTCCAGCAAAGGAGAAAATCATGAGAATTTTGAGATGTCTACCTGAAAGATGGAGAGGAACCTCTGTCTCCATTAGAGAATCCTGTGACATTGGAACACTGCCTGTCAAGGAATTAATCATTAAACTGATGATGTATGAAGAAGAGCTTAAAGTAAATAAATAAGAAGATGATGAACCTAAAAGGAAGTCTATTGCCTTCAAGACTACAACCTCAAAGAATAAGGATAAAGAAAAGCCTCAAGATATCAATGAAAGTTCAAGCAGTGAGGAAAGTGAGAATGATTCTGACAGTGATGCTGAGATGGCTCAAATAGCCAGGAGATTCAAAAAGTTTTATAGGAAAAAGAAATTCTTTAGGAAACCAAATTACAAGGGAAAGTATGACCAACAAGGAAAATGGAAAAAGGATTGGAAGAAGGCTGACAGAATTGATGAAGTTGTCTGTTATGAATGAAAAAGAAAAGGGAACATAAAAACAGACTGTCCAAAGCTGAAATACAGAAAGAAGTATGAATACAAGGATAACAAGTACAAGAAATCTATGAAGGCTACTTGGAGTGCTTCAGAAGACAGCACAAGTGAAGCTGAATCTTCAGACTCTGAAAAGAATCGGGCCAACATGTGTTTCATGACAAACACTTCTGAGGTAACATCAGAGACTCCTGTTTTTAATTCATACTATTCTGGAGAAGATTCTTACTTAGAAAACATGTCAAATTCTGAACTGTTTGAATACTGTGACATGTTAGAAGAAACTTGTAATGAGCTTAAGGATAAATATAAAGGTTTAAAGAAACAGTATGCTTTAAGTGTTAAGCATAAATCTGATCTGGATATAGAAGTAGAAAAGAATGCTCAGTTTCTTAAAGAGAATACTGAACTAAAATTGTCTAATGAACAACTCAGAAAAGACTTAGAGAAGTTCACAAATGGAAAGAATACTCTAACACAGATGCTAGGAAAGCAAGTTGCACCTAAATATACTACTGGTATAGGATACCAACCTGGACAAAGGAAAGTTGCCAAAACTAGATTCATTCCTAAATCTGGACAGAAGATAGTTAATTCTGGAACTTCATATGCCTCAACTAGTTATATTCATAGTTATGGATCTAATAAGGTTTATCTTTCAAAGAATGATAATTCTACAAATTATATGAGACCCATTAGACAAATATGGGTACCTAAAGTGCTATTGGCTAACCTGTCTGGACCCAAGAAGATCTGGGTACCAAAATCATCTCCCATCTAAATCTGTTTTGTAGGAGACCTGCTTGAAGAGCTGTCACAAGAATATATGGTACTTAGACAGTGGATGTTCAAGACATATGTCAGGAGACTTTTCATGTTTCAAGATCTTAGTAAAAGTTGATGGAGGCTTTGTCACTTTTGGTGATAATTCAAAAGGAAAAATCATCAGCTTAGGCCAGATTGGTAACACTGACTCAGTATTAATTTCTAAAGTCTTATTTGTCGATGGACTTAAATATAACCTGTTAAGCATTTCTCAGTTGTGTGATGATGGTTTTTATGTGAAATTTAAAAATGATTTTTGCAGTGTTTTTAACTCTAAAAATGTTTTAGTATTTTCTGCTTTAAGAAATGAAAATGTTTATGTTGTTGATTTAGATTCTTTAGCTAAACAGAACATTCCTTGCTTAAATGCGTTTCATAAAGAGTCTTGGCTTTGGCACAGAAGATTAGGACATTGCAACATTCACTCACTTAGAAAACTTTCTAGGAAAAACCTAGTTAGAGACCAACCTAAATTAGAATTCCCAAATGATAGAGTGTGTAACCCCTGTCAAAAGGGAAAACAACACAAAGTTTCTTTTAAATCAAAGAAAGAAGTTTCAACTTCTCAACCACTTGAATTGGTTCACATGGATTTGTTTGGACCATCAAGAGTTTCTAGTTTAAATGGGAAGCACTATGTTTATGTTCTTGTAGATGACTTTTCTAGATATACTTGGGTATACTTTCTAGCTCACAAAAGTGAAGCTTGTTCTTACTTTGTCAAATACTCCAAGTCTGTAGAGAACCTTAGTGGACTTAAGATTAAAACCTTGAGGAGTGATCATGGTCGTGAGTTTGAAAATCAAGATTTTGAATCTTACTGCTCACACAATGGCTATACTCATAACTTTTCTGCCCCTAGGACACCCCAACAGAATGGTGTAGTAGAAAGAAGAAACAGAACCCTGCAAGAAATTGCTAGAACCATGCTCAATGAATATGAACTGCCTATTTACTTTTGGGCTGAAGCTGTTAATATAGCTTGTTATGTCATTAATAGATTCTTAATTAGACCTGTTCTTAAGAGGACCCCTTATGAGTTGTGGAACCATAGGAAACCCAAGGTTAACTACTTCAAAGTTTTTGGATGCAAAGTCTTCATTCTCAATACTAGAGACAATCTTGACAAATTTGCATCCAAGAGTGATGAAGGAATTTTCCTAGGTTATTCTATCTCTAGTAAAGCCTATAGAGTTTTCAATAAAAGAACCAAATGCGTAGAAGAATCTGTTCACATCAAATTTGATGAAACTGATCCACATGAACCTAAAATCTCTCTTGAAGATGATCTCTCTGGTTTGAATCTCAATGATAAATACAATGGACCTATAGTTAAAACATCCAGCTCTGGAAATTCTCCAGAACCTGCTTCTGTTGAACCTCAATCTATAGATGAACATGAAATTTCTAGTCCAACCTTTACCAGATCAACGAGGATTCTAAAGAATCATCCTTTAGATGCTGTTGTAGGAAATCTAGATAGAGGAACACAGACTAGAGCTTCTCTAAGAAATCAGGTTGAACATCAAGCCTTTATTTCACAGTCAGAACCTAAAAATATCAATGATGCTATCAATGATGAGTTTTGGGTAATGGCTATGCAAGAAGAATTAAATCAGTTTGAAAGAAAAAAAGTCTGGGAATTAGTTGACAGACCTAAGGACACCTTAACAATAGGCACAAAATGGGTTTTTAGAAATAAAGTAGATGAATCTGGAAATATAGTTAGAAACAAAGCTAGACTAGTTGCACAAGGATATAGTCAAGAAGAAGGTATAGAATATGAGGAGACTTTTGCACCTGTAGCTAGACTAGAAGCCATTAGGATCTTACTTGCATATGCTGCACATCTGGATTTCAAGTTATATCAAATGGATGTCAAAAGTGATTTTCTAAATGGTTTTATAATTGAAGATGTTTTTGTAGAACAACCACCTGGATTTACTAACCCCAATTTTCCAAATCAAGTTTTTAAACTTTCTAAAGCTTTGTATGGTTTGAAACAAGCTCCAAGAGCTTGGTATGATAGACTTAGCAATTTCCTTATTTCAAAAGGTTTTACTAAAGGGATTGCTGATCCAACTCTTTTCATTAAAAGAATTTCTAAAGATGTTTTAGTTGTACAAATATATGTTGATGATATTATTTTTGGATCTTCTAAACACTCTTTATGTACTGATTTTTCAAAAAATATGCAAAATGAATTTGAAATGAGCTTAATGGGAGAGCTTAAGTACTTTCTTGGATTTCAAGTATTTCAAAATGAAAATGGTATTATTTTGAATCAAAGTAAATATACAAAGGATCTTTTAAAACGTTTTGGTCTGGATAGTATCAAGGAAAGTGAAACCCCTATGAGTACTACCTGTAAATTGGATGCAGATGAAACTGGGAAACCAGTTGATCAAACCAATTACAGAGGTATGATTGGTAGTTTACTTTATCTTACTGCTAGTCGACCTGATATTATGTTTAGTGTGTGTATGTGTGCTAGATTTCAAGCTAATCCAAAAGAATCTCATTTGCTTGCTGTCAAAATAATTTTTAAATATCTCAAACACACGGCTAACTTAGGTTTGTTTTACCCAAAAGGACAATTCTTTGAGTTAATGAGTTATTCAGATGCTGACTTTGCAGGATGTAAGTTAGATAGGAAGAGCACATCTGGAACATGTCATTTTCTTGGAAAACCCCTAGTATCATGGTGTAGTAAGAAACAGAATTCAGTTGCATTGTCTACTGCCGAGGCAGAATACATAGCCGCTGGTAGTTGCTGTGCACAAATTTTGTAGATGAAACACACTTTATTGGATTATGGATTTGATTTTAAACATGTTTCAATTAACTGTGACAATACTAGTGCAATAAATATATCTAAGAACCCTGTGTCTCACTCTATAACTAAGCACATTGATGTCAGACATCACTTTGTAAGAGATCATTATCAGAAAGGTGATATTTCTCTAGAATTTGTTAGTTCTGAAAATCAATTAGCTGATATCTTCACAAAGACCTTATGCTCTGAAAGAATGAAATTTATTAAACAAGAGTTGTGTATGATCGATCTGTGAAACTGATCTGTGAAACTGATCTGTGAAACTGATCTGTGAAACCGATTTGTGAAACCGATTTGTGGAACCGATCTGTCACACTGTTCTGTCAAACCGATCTATTTTCAATTACTTTTTATTAATTAGTAAATTACTTTTTATGGAAACCCTAAATAATAAAATAAATGATACGCAGCTATTTATCTTCCCTAAAACTTTTGACCTTTCATTTCCCGCCGAACCTCTCAACATCTCTTCCCCTCCACTTCGAACCTTCGAACTCCTGCCTTCTCAAAATCCTCGAATGGCTAAGCAAAAGAGACCGAGCAAAGGACCGGATAGCCCTGTACCTTCAAAGCGTGCTCGAGGCGAGTCGAGTAGTACCTCTCAACTATCAGTAAATCCGAACCTAGAAACTCGGATTGTTGCTGTAGAAAAAGAAGTAAACTCTGCCTGGCTTTTGTCAAGTAAGTCACTGTTGCTGCAAGTTCTTGAATCGCAAAGATGGATAGACTGGTTTTCTGACAACACTCGAATAGACTACCCGAAGCTGGTACATGAGTTCTATATGAATCTGGAAATCACTTTAGATGGTGTGGAGGCTGCCCGAATGTCGTCTGTGGTAAAAGGAAAGAAAATATCCTTCTCATCTAAGCAGTGGGCTGAGTGCCTGAACGTACCTCATGAAGGTCGGTATGAGGATTATGCTGGGAATATTCCTCCGACATCTGATTAATTTTCTTATGAGCTAGCTCTGGAGCTTCTGACAGGAAACAGAGAGTCACGAAGAATCACAGCTTCAGAATTAGATGGTGAGTGCAGACTTCTTTTCAAGTTTATTCAGCACCAACTTTGCCCTAGGAGAGGAGATTTTGCTGCTGTAAAATACCAGGATGTTTTCCTGTTGTTTCTTCTGAAAACACATGAGAAAATCAATTTGTGTAGATATGTGATGGTACACATAGCTGGAATGATAAAACCATCCAAGAAAGCCACTGCCTTGTTTTATTCAAAGATGATATCTACCATGCTCAAGAATCTAGATTGTCTTGATGAAGATGATGAAGTTAATGAAACAGACCATACCTTCTGTCTTAACAAAGAGATCTGCAAGAGGATGAAAATAAATTGGAATCCATGGAAGAAATGATGGGTTGCAGATGAAGATAAATTGTATGAAGCCTACAATCCCATAGATCATGGAAAGAGGCCAAAGAATTTGAGAGATCTTGGATTAAAACCAGACGAGGAACCAGTTTATTATGATGATGATGAGCAAGAAGAAGCTGCTACTGCAGAAGGAAGTGTGTCTTCTCCTGATGATAGGAGTGACCCTGACACTGCTAGTCCCAAGAAAAGAATAGAATTTGTACCTGCTAGTCCACCCTTAACCCTACCAGAGTCAGAACCTATTCTTGGTGATGAAGAATATTCTGATACTGAAGAATATCACAGTGAAGCCTATGAGCAGAGTAACAATGAGCAAGGTGATGCTGATGACAATCATGGTGATGATGATGATGCTGATGTTGTTGAAGCTTCTGTTGATGGTGTTAACAGACCGGTGTATGGTCTTGCTGTAGATCAAGTAGAAAAACCTCAGTCAGTACAAGAAATCCATATCAGTGGCAAGGATGACTCACCAAAAATCAGTGGAACAACAAGCTATGAAAAACCAAAATACACTCTATGTTCTGCCATTTGGGATGACTACCCTGGTTATGCTGTGTTGGGCTTAGAATATTCTGAAGACGAAGAAGCAATGCCAGAATCTGCTGCAGCTGTGAAGAGGAACCTCCCACGAGAAGCAAGGTCTGTTCCTACTGTTGATCCTACCAATAATAATTTCCCTGGTTCTGGAATCAGTCAAGCTGATCTTGATAAGTTTAAGTTTGAATTGCTAACTGCTGTGAGAACCATAGTTAGAGAAGAAGTTTCTAATGCTCTTACTCAAGTGTCTCTACAAGTTTCTGAAAATTCTTTGGAAGCCTTCTCACAGAGAGTATCTAATGCTGTGAAGCCAGACCTAGCCAATACTGGTGAACTTATTGGCAGGCAAATAGCCTTTTTGAATCAGACTATGAAGGATCTTCACACCGGCCTGATATCTCTATCAAGCGAATTCCGATCAACCATCTCTGGTATGATGGAAGTTTTGAGAAATATGATTGAACATCTCAACAAGTCTGACCTGAGGAAGTTGAAAGCAGAACTAACTCACATAGTCGGCCAAGCCAGTACAAGCAAGGTCACCAAGATCACTACCCGTGAGATAGAAGCTCTAAAAGAAGTTGTGTGTGAAGAGTTAGCTGCTGTAAGACAAATTCTTGATTTAGAATCTTTGAGGAAGATGAAAGAGCTCTGTGATAACAGTCATAAGACGGCCTTGGTATATTCAGCAGATGCTAAGAAAGCCCTGCAAGAGATCAAGGAAAAAGTTGATACTTACTTTTCCAAGATTTATACAAAACATGAGATGACTGCAAGCTTCAAGGTGTTAGCAGAGAATCTAAAATTACCTCCTGTCACTCAGGCCTTCAAAACTCAAGTTCGCCAATTGCAAGATTTTGTCCCTTCCTTAGCACAGTTCATGGAGAATAAAGATGATTTTGAAAAAGCTATGAAGTATGGAGCAGAAGTCATTCAGGACTTCATTCATCTGTTGAACCCTTATTTGGCTGCACCGGCCACTGCAATTGTACTTCCTACTTCTGAACCTCTCAGTGCCTCTGATGTAGCTCCAAATCAGCTGTCTGTTTCCCAAGCTCTATCTCAATTAAGACCAGTTCCTCAGCAAGCTCCTCAATCAGCTCCTGTTTCTCAACAACAACCCTCTGTGGTACCTGCTCCTACACCTGCCCGAGTTGTCCTACCACCACTTCAGATTCGCCAAGACCAGCATGTCTCCAAACCTTCCACCTTACCTACTATTGATCCCAAAGACAAAGGCAAAGCCCCTTTGTATCCCACCAAATAGTTGTGTATTGTCTTTTAGGGGGTGAACAATGTGCTACTTGTAATAATCTGTACTTTATCATTTTTTTTCTTTTCTTTCTTTTTCTCTCTCTACTCTCTGCTGACTGCTTTTACTTTCACTTTCTCTTATCTGTTTTCCCTCCTTTTTGATTATCCCAAAGGGGGATAAAGATCTGATATATATAATGGGAGAACGATATATATGAGAGATGTGAATATCTCAGAGGGAGATCCATATCTCAGGGGGAGCAATCTGAATATTATATATATGGGAATGTTAAATTAAGAAGGAGATTTATATCTCTTTACTCTTATTCTCATTATGTTTTTATGTTTTTATTATTGATTGATTTTTTATATATATATATATAAAGATTTGTGATTATCAAAAAGGGGGAGATTGTTGAGCCCTCTGGAAGATTGTTGATTTCATGTCTATGTTTGATGTTTTAATAATCACAAATCATCACATACCATTAATGCTTAATCTGGTTTGTTTTCTCATAAACTTAATTACAATCTGTAAATGAATCTGTTATCATGTTTTTGTCTATACTTATTGACTTACAAAGTATGTTGGAAGTCTTCTGGATTCAACAGACATCGGAAGCCCTGATCCAATATCAAAGGACAACGGTCGCACTGATCAAAATGACTCACCGATGCTGACCAATCTGAGTCACTGATGCAAATGACTCACCGATCCATCAGACTCACCAATCCATCAGACTCACCGATCCATCAGACTCACCGATCCATCAGACTCACCGATCCATCAGACTCACCGATCCATCAGACTCACCGATCCATCAGACTCACCGATCCATCAGACTCACCGATCCATCAGACTCACCGATCCATCAGACTCACCGATCCATCAGACTCACCGATCCATCAGACTCACCGATCCATCAGACTCACCGATCCATCAGACTCACCGATCCATCAGACTCACCGATCCCTCAGACTCACCGATCCATCAGACTCACCGATCCATCAGACGCACCGATCCATCTGACTCACCGATCCATCAGACTCACCGATCCATCAGACACACCGATCCATCAGACTCACCGATCCATCAGACTCACCGATCCATCAGACTCACCGATCCATCAGACTCACCGATCCAAGGACTCACCGATGCAAATGAGTCACCGATGCAAATGACTCACCGATCAGATGACAGACCGATGCTGATCTATCTGAGTCACCGATCATTACTCTAATGCTGATGACCTACCGATCACTTGAACAGTCATAAACAACTGTTTGAATTTCTTTATATTTATCTTTATTTATTGTAACCAACGGTCATATTAGTTATATTTTAATACCCTGACAATTAATTAATAAAGGCTGTCGGATGTCAGGAAACCGTACCTCGTACCTGCGGAAAGGAAACCTCTTCTGTCCTACGGAGCACGTGACATAAATACAAGAAGACTCTGCTGAAGAGATGCGCGAGACAACACACACAGAGACAAGGAAGACATACGACATACTCAAGAAGAGCTCTGTGCATACAAGAAGAACCAATAAAGACAGAATCACATATACAATCAAGCCTACTCAAGAAGAGTTCTGTGCATACAAAAGAATATCGAAGAGCTTCATCAACTACATCTCACTTCCTGTAAACCTGAAGCATACGACACTCTGCTTCTCAAACAAAACCGAGAAGAGGACTCATAATCACTTCTGATCAATTCCAAAACGAGTCCAGTGCTACACTGAAATCACTAGAGCCATTTCTAAACTCTACATCTCTGCTCTGTGATTTATTTATTCTACATTTTGAGCAGTGTGTGTTATCTGTTGTATTAAACACACACACTGACTCCTGTACTTTCACTGTAGGATCTGTAAATCCTCATCAAACCTTTTACACTTCATTTCCCACTGTGGATAGTGGTAGAGGTCTTGTGACCTGGATAGCTGGCTGCTGTTGTTTGTTTTCCCACGTAGAACTGTGGTAGAGGTCTTGTGACCTGGACAGTGTGTTCACTGTTGTTAACCCCGATCCAGGGTGTGGATCATTTTTATATAAACTGTTGAGAGGACTAAGTCTCGGCTTGAGACTGAACCTCTTGGTTAATTCTCTGTGTTTGTAGCTACATACTTTATCCATACTATACATATTTATTTCATATTCCGCTGCTATTACTTTGAAATATAATTTATCTTCAAAGCTACTTTGATAATTAAATTCGCAAGTGTTTATATTTATTATAAATCAGTAAGTTAGTTTCAAAAGTTAATTTAATCATAAGATTAAGTTAACTGAGAACTAATCAATCTTTGAGAAACTAATTGAACCTTTATAATCTATATAAATTCACTACAGTTTAATTTGTTTTTGAAATTGGGGGATTTTAATAGAAATTATTTTTAACAGAAATTTTAATTGGAACTCAATTCACCCCCCCTCTTGAGTGTCCACTCCGACCAACACACCCATTGTGGTCTTGAGTCACCTAAATTTTATTTTTACCTTGTCTATCAATAGTAAAATGTTAAATTCTTAAGAGATCTATTTCTTGACTATGCAGTATGTTCCCTTAGGTGTACTTGAAAAAAATTTGTCTACATAACGGGTCTATCAATCAAAAGATGCCAATATTTGGCTATGCAGCATATGCCCTAGTTGGCCTTGTATAACACAACTCTCATAGTGAGTTTTTCAAATAATGGTAACTTTGTTCTTGGAAGAGACTCCCCTTATGTTGATACAAGTTTTAAATTTGGTGACAATAAAAATCATGGATCAAGATTCCCCTTGGAAATATCTAAAGAATACTAAAGAAATTCTTAGCCACTGAGGCTTATTTTGGATCTAATTTCAAAATTTATGGTCAAAGATATTCAACCATAAACATTATCTCTTTATAGTCCAACATACATGACTATAAACTGCCGACAATAAGAGATGTGGTACTCACCATATTGGGAACCCGTAAAGGGCACTCTGAACAAAATTACAGTCCCAACTCACTAAACATACGTTTTGTATTATTTAGGTAATATTGAGAAATAAAAATTAAAAAGATAAAAATTTTGTGGGGTTGTCTATTGACCCAAGTAAAAAAATCAAACTATGCTCGCTAGGTCCTATGAATTAGACAAAAATTAAAGAATCCTTCCAAACTTTATATAGCTCCAAATTTAACAAAATGATGTTGGAATGCATCAAAGTGCCCTAATTTTACCTTAGAAAAGGATTCTTTTTATTCTGAATGAATTAAATTCGAGGGGGGGGGGATTTTGTAGACACCATGAAATGTGTTCCATGAACTTCTCCACAAAATGTCTTCAAATAGGCTCAAAAAGTTCATGGTGAGACTCTACATTTTTCATGGGGGTCAGTGACGGTAGTGAAGGCACCGACCTGAAGGGTCGAGACTGTAGCCTAGCTGTGATCCCAAGAAGGGGTGAGAGGGTGCATCCCCCATGGTATGGAGCAATAAATTTGGATAAGTATCTAAAGTAGAGGCCAAGGTACCAACATGAAAACACCTGTGCGCCACCATGCTAGAGAAGAATGAAGAAATTATTTTGGATAAGTCCTCAAAGAGGAGCCCTAGTTAGGCCAAATCACCGTCCATGTGCAAGTATACTTGGGTGCTACCCATCTGGCGTGCAGCCACTTGCATGCCCAAATTCCTTTCACCTAGGGTCCTATTTTTAACTATAAATAGACCCTTGGAGTCTTCATTTGTATGGAAGAATTTCCCTGAAGACCAATTTCTTCACTGGTATCCATAGTGTTTCGCCGAAGTCTTCTGAAACTTTCAAGGAAGATCTTTAACACATAGAGAGAAGGATTTAAAGGAGGATCATAGGACTTAATTCCTTTTAGTGTTTGAAATCAATATCACTTGTGTGCCAAAAGCACCCAACCTCACAAAATAATAAACACTTGCGCTCCACCTATTCCTTTCACAGGAACTTGAGCACCCCACTTCTGGGATAACCTGTGAATACTCTTGAAGACTTGAGATAGGTCTCACCCAAGTATTACCATACAATTTGTTCATCACTTTAGTGAATATTAGGTCTCCCAAGCCTACTTTTGTGACCATACTTGTGCACCCTTACCTAATTGGGAACCCCTATTTGATTCACATACTCTCTTCAGTCTAAAAGCCATCAAGACCTCTTCAAATCCATCCATGGAAAGGTTTCCTCTTTATTGGATCCCTTGTTTGAAAGGGATTTTGTTGATACCTCCACTAAAACCTCCTAACTTATCAAACCTTTCGGAAAGAAAAATCAGCATGTCTTCTATTTGGCTTTGTATATCCCCAGTCATAGTTTTACCACATTTGTTTCACAGTGGTGTTAGGATTCATGGAGTGTCTGTGGGTTTTTATATCCATAGTCACATGGACCATTATCCTAGGAACAATGTTGGGAAGTTCCCAGTTTTGAGTATAAGGGTTTGGGTCCTGACCTCTCCCTTCTCAATGAGTTAGAACCTCAAATTTCTAGTAAGGAAGGTACATTTCACAATTGCTTTTCCATTCAAGAAAATGAAAAGTCTCCCTCCCCTATCGGGATCAATTTTAGGGAATACATCCTCGTGTAATCCCCTAACATTAATACATTCTTCCTTTCATTGGACCCTTGTACAATGTAAAGTGAATAGAGGTAGGGCTCGTTGCCTCGCCCTCTTCCCAAGTCATCTTAACCTCATACACCCTGGCCATCGTAGGCTCTCCCTCTTCCACCAGAGGAGGAGAAAAAGTGTATGTTTCATTGTTGAATCTTTCACATCCTCTTGTTTCTCACATAGATCATAACTCACATGGGATTAGAGATTCGTGATGATTACAACATTTTCTCAAACACCCACGATAAATGAACTACGAGAAATCTGATTCCTGTTCAAACCATGATACGTAGGAATCCTTTCTCGGGCCCGAGCTCATTGGATATCCTCTTCATGAATCCAACCCTAATTCCCTTAATCAGGGTATCTTTCTTAGGAGTAAGTCCCAAATTAAACCCCCAAATTATCAAGTCATCCTTTTTAGGAAGTAAGCCCAAAATCATTTCTCTCAAAGGACTATACTCTCTTATGAGACTCATCAAACTATGTGGGATTTGATTTCCATCCACATGGGATATGTAGGAATCCTCCTTGAGGTTCAAACCCAACACTTCAAATCAACCCTATTCTTTTTGGGATATATTCCCAATAGGGTCTAATCTTATTAGAAATCCATATCATTTCCAAGTTCCTTGGGTTGATTTATCATAATTACCACATGAAACTTTTACTAAGCACCTTTCACTTAGATGTTCGTAACACATGAAATTAAACTATACAACTAGTTCCTTATCAGAAGACCTTAAAAGGTATGATGTGTCCCATTAAGTGTCACCGAACTATGAGGGTTCTAATTCATTTCACAAGGATACATAGGTATCCCATTTTATGGGTATGATACCAATATCAAAACAAACCTTCTTCTCCCTATATGAAAATAAATTCTAGAGTGCCCCACTGAGTGGATTAAAAACTAGTATCATTATAAAAATGATTAAAAGAATCTCTAAATAGTATATGAGAGGATACCATTGATGTAGAATCTCGAATACATATAGATATCTCCATTAATGAAGAACCTTGAATACATACTGATGATTCTAAATTTTACACATGTTAATAAGTGATTGAAAATTCCAAGGGAAACTTATGTTATACTTGGTGAATTAATAAGGATTCATGAAAATATATTAAATTTATAAAGAGAGTTCCAGAGTAGACAATAATTCTCCCCAAAAGGGTGTGATGATTCCAAACTCCCATTATCTTGACCAATGAATGTTCCTAAGTATCTTAAAGTTCAAACATAATGAATACCTACCTTTGGAAAGAAGGTCCCTTTTGGATAAAGAATTGTTGGATGTTTCTGGTTCCATGAATAAATTCAATGGAAACTGCCTGGAAGTAGTGATTCTTAAAACTAGAACACACATTTCAAGGAACTACAAAACACCACTATATCTCAATTAAGAGAGTATGAAAGGAAATTAAGGTGAAATAAAGTACAACTGGGCTAGAATACAATCCCACCAAAAATATTCTGTAAAAGAAATTCAAACCTATAAACAAAGGTGTTGGGACTCTTGTCTAAAGTTGTAGGAGCACACCCTGGTCTATCTGAACTCACCAAACATCATCTGGTCCTGGTCTTCCTGGAACTCCATAACAAGTTCAAACGTCTTCACAAGACACAACACGTGTGGGAAAAGCCTGTGTAGGGGTGAGTAAAACAATAATCAGTAGGACACCCAAAAAACACAAAGTAATACCACAGAGGAAACACCAAGAAGAAGATACCACACAGAAATACCACAAAACAAAGACACCACTAAGAAGATATAGTCAGATCAACATAGGTATATGTATATAAAACATATAATGAGAACATACTTGTATACTCATAAATGATTCCAAGACTCAAAGTCTCCTCCACTGCCAGCTATGTGGTTCCACTTGTAGCATGCTCATCCTGGAAGATCTCACTCCTTGATCTATCTTACAAAAGCACACAAAATAGGTCTACCAAAAGTATCCAAGAGAATACTAGGGTCTTGAAAAGTTACATAGCTTTCCTAAGACATACATTCTTGCTAAGATATGGAGTTTCGATAACATACGGAGTGTTGGTAACACACAGAGTGTCCATAACACATGGAGTGTTGGTAACACATGGAGTATCGATAAGTCATGCAGCCCCGAAGTCACAGCCAAACATCAACCACTGAAAAATTCCCAAATCACACTCATCAAGTCTAGTCATATAGAATGGAAAGAATCTAATCTCAATACATATATAAAGGGTCAACACTTAGGGCTCATTGGGGGGACACCTGGCCCTACTTGAAACATCATCCTAGATAGGGGATATGTGCCCATGTAAATATTAGTCACACCTTCTACACAAACCCTATATAAGGTACCATGAAGAGAAGCGAGGGATGAAAAAGCCTCTTGGTGTAATACATTATCCAACCCAATGATTCAACTGTCAAATCCTGGCTGAGACAACTCACTTCAAAATACGGGTCATCCTCTATGATGGGAACAAGATCCTGCATTGAACCCTCTTTGGAAAAGAAAAAGGGTACCCTCTAAACATATTATGCTCTAGATAAAAACCCACAAAGACATATAAAAATTAAATTACCATCTCAATGGTCCCGAAATCATAGATGGAATGTCAATCAGACGCTATGTTTAAAAGATATGGTCATTTTAGTAAAAAGGTTGATCTAGGTCCGGTTCGGGTCTGACCCGACCCACCAGACCTGACCCGACCCACCGGCCAACCAGACCCGATCTAGATCAAACCATACTTTCCTTCTAGGATCATCCCACTAGAGCATCCTGAATCATCTGGTCTAGCCTATGTACATGGGCCAGTTTTGTTGCACCGCACGCAGTCTGCTAGACCGTGTTCCTCCGCTTGGTCAATGTGGTTCCACCATTTACAACGCAGACGAACACCATGCCCCAGCTCCCCCATGGCCTTATGCTATTTTGGGTTCCAAGTGGACCCTAGTTTCATATAGGGATCCCTTCATTGTGTCCCTGGTTGTCGTCTGCATCACCTCTCCAGTCGCGAGCTCCCACGCAACCCCGTTAGGCCGCATTCCTCCTTCAATGGATGCCGCCGCCACTAGTCATCAGTGGCCCATTTTTGAGACACTAGTTCACCTTTTATGATCCTTTTATTCAAAACATAAGGATTCATTCAATTCTTGGGTCACATTATTCATTATCTTGGGGTCATATCAACATTAAAATTCATCCCGATAAAAAACCACTCGAATGAAAATATATCCCGAGTCACTTTGACCCATCTATCACCACCATCATCACACCTCTGTCATACAATACTGATCCCAGATATGTAATATTAGATCATTGTTCCAAGGTTTTAGTGCACAATGATCGGTCAATCGCAACATGTAGAGTCACGGGCCAAAGAAAGAATGCCCACAACGAACAAAGAATTCCCATGACAAACGAAGAATGGGGGGATAAAAGCATAAATCAACCAAGAGGAACGGAACTTGATTGATGTTCATGTTGATCGTGGTTCATTACTATTATAATTACAATAGAAATACAACAAATAACCACAAGATCATTCTCCCATCAAACCCCTACTAAGGTAAATCTTATCCCACAACAACGATCGATCCGCGGGCCAATCTGTTTTTTGATTGGTCCACGTTTGTCATGGAATTAATGAATGGGGAAAATAAATCAAATCACAAATTACCTACCTCAATTTGATTCTATTTTTTATGAAGAACAGTCGTCGCATCACTATTGTGGGTGAAGATCCTTCAAATACGAGGTTCGTCATTGATCGTTTATCCACGATCTACCAATGTTCGCCGAGAGAGCTTTGTATCCTTTCCTCAGAGGAATTCCACGGATATGATGATAACCCTAAATTCTATGATAAATGTGTATTAGAAGAAAACAAATCAGTTCATCAATAATAAAATATTTTTAGTAAATATTTTAATGATGTTTACGTCCAAAATCTATCTTTCACAGTCGGCCCGCACCAGCCAATGTTAGGCCCTGGCTAAAGAAAACACCCCCTCACAAACTCAATGGTGGTCTAGTATTTTCAATCTGAGTTACCATTTTTATGTTATTAGGATTTAAAAATAAAATAAAATAAAATAATTATTTTATTTATGGTTACGCACCTGGTGTATTTTTCTACAGATAACCCATGCTGACCAAGTTAAGGCGCACCTAGGGTAAAGTCACTACTCTGAGTTCAAAAGTGCCCTAATATTTCTAATCAGAGAAACCATTTAAAAGTTATTTCACTTTTTAAGAAAATTTGTGTTCTCATGTAATTAAAAATATAACATTTTTTATCGAATCATTATGGCCACACTGAGCCTCGTAATCACACATTGTCTCAACAAATAGTCTCAGAATTTTCACAAATAATTTCTAAAAATAAAATCGGGAAAATATGAGTCATTGCATGAATGTTATATTATTTTACTTATTTTATAACTTTAGTTTGTGAAATGTTTTTTCAAATCTTCAAAATAAATGGTTTTGTTTTCAAGTGATAAAATTTCTTATTTTCCAACTCTAGTTTAAAAAATGATTTTGAAATTTTTAAATCTATATTTTAAAACCCAATCCTAGTTTAAACTGATCTTGATGGATTTAGTTTCCTTTTCTAAAATTTAAATCCTTATCCTCTCTTTATTCTAATATTATTTTATCATATTTGGATTATCTTATGATGTGACTTCATTGACTCTTCGGTGAAATCCTACTAGTCTCTGTAGATCACACTCTTCTTATATCGTCTTGTATTTTTAGCTTCTAAGATCTTATATCAAGTGCCCATGTTCTCATATTACATTGTGGGTTAATGCTTTGGTGACTGAGGGAGGGTGAATTCATACATAGTGGGCATCCATGGACCACTAGGAGACAAGTTTTGGTAGTTATGTTATACTTTATTTTTACAGCATATTCTTATTCCCTAATATGTTCGTATCAATTTGTTTATATGATTTTAGTGTACATTGATTATTATTATCCATTTGTGGGAAAAATTGTTCCCAAAGGTTTTTTTGGATGCCCAGGTTCTTGTCGTCATCCCATGGATATCAGTAAAGCTCTTTAGGTTAGTAAAGAATTATCTTGAATATCAGTTTAGATCCTACTTCAGGCTGGTTTTCCACAAATAGTATCGGAAGATGTTTTTATTTAAAGGACATAAATATAGTTAAAATCTATTTCTATTTGGGGTGATATATGGTAGGAAGGATATTAAGGATGTGTTGGGACTTAAGAGGTAGTTCATGAATGGGTGCTTGATCACCACCACTTCACAATGAGACTTGAGTTATCAAGTAAAGTGGGAACTTGATTCATTCTTTTGAGTTATTGGTTTCTTGGTGATGATTGAGACTTTTATTCCTTGTGAAATCATATTTGATTTTTGGAAACTCTTATGAGTTTTGGGTTAGAATGGAAAGATGGTCATAGCTTCACTATGCCTTCACATTTTGGTAAGCAATGAGGAATCAGGGTTACTGATCTAGAAGTCAATCCAAGAATTATTGTGAGTTTTGTGCATGGTTTACTATCCCATAATACCAGAGAACACATTTTTCTTCTCTAACCTAAACTTAGCGAATTTTCCATTGTCTTCCAAGAAAAATTTACTTGTGTGAGGTTAGTTGGAAAGGTTATGGATATGGTTTGTTTCATAATCATGTTTTGTTGTTTTGACTTTAATCCCTTATTGATTATTTTAAATCCTTTATGAAGACAAAACTATAACTTAAAATAGCTTTTGTTGATTTCATTGAGAAATGTTTTCAATTTCAAAAAATATTTGTTCTTATGAAATGTTTGGTTCAGAAAAAACCGATTTTCAAAGTCTCTTATGTGATGTTATAAATAATTTTTTAAGAATAAATTTTGGTTTGTAATGGATTTAAAATGAGAATGGTTTGGGAAATTATAAAATGGGATTAATATTTTTGAAACCATGAAATAATTTCCATGATATGGTAAAGTATTTTTTAAAAATATGATGGATTTATATCAAGATTTATCATTTTTAAAGGAAGAAAAGAAATGTTTTATAAATGGTGATATCTTGTGTGTTTTGAAATCAATGATGCTTTTATTTAGTAGTTTGTGGATTGTTTGAAATATTTTAGCATGCTTTTATTTTATTTAGGGTCTTTTTTTATTCCTAATTTGAGGAAACTATGTTTTTTTTTTCCATAAATCTATCCCAGGAATTTTTCCATGAAATATAGAAAGTTCATTAATTGGTTTAGTTTTTAGAGTCTTCCTTCACATTTTCCAGAAGTGGTGTCTCTTGTTGATGACTCTACCCATACACTATATCAAGTGGTGTGAAGTTTGGATTCCCTCTCATCTATATGAAATAATGTCTTGTGAATTATTCAATTCATTAATCATTCATTAGATGTATCCTATGGAAGTGAAGAAGAATAAAGTTACCATGTTCTTGGGTTTTAGTCAATATAAGCGATCAGTTGTGGATTATGCCAAGAAATTCTCATGCTTGTAATGTTTCTTACCCAGGGTTATTGGTAATAAATTCAATAAGGGTTTCTATTTTATAAAATTTATTAACTTAGACCTTGTAACTTCAATTCCTGCAAATTGATTCACCTCTTATTTATAGATTCTTGAAATGTCCTTTTTAGCTGAAGAAAATCTAGAAAATTTACACAACGGGAATAATTACTCGTTCATGGTAGAGGAAGGATAATATTATTGGATAAAGAAGAGGAATTTTGTGTGTTTTTAGTGTGGATATCCTGGCCATCCTAAGAAGTTATGTTCAAAATATCATAGAGTTTTTTTAATGATGTGGTTGTTTAGGTCACCTTACAAGTTTATAAAAGTTGGGATACTGGGTAAGGATATTTTAGTCAAGGATTATCAGCTATTGACTATGGGGAATTAAATGTTTAAATCTAGAAAGGAACCACCCATAAAACTCATATTGAATCTTTTCATGTAGTGGGGGGTTTTCCAATTATGGTTGATTTTGATCCACCTTATTTTTTCTAATGTTAGAGTGGAAACTACTTGAGTTTTCCTTGTTATAGACTGTGTATTTTTGGAAAACCTTTATTTTAGAGATCTTCATATATTGTTTTGTGATATTTATGGATGATCTCTTTTGACCTTGGTTATGATCATGTGGATGGTTTCATTTTACTAATACCTCTATGGTTGTTCTATGTCAATGTGCACTCTTGAATGATTAACCTTCCTTTTGGAATGAATTTAGTTCCTTGATGTTCATTGTTCTCCTAGTGATGGAGTAGAATCTTATGCTATTAAACCTCAAGATGTTTTGGGGTTTTTGTTCTTTAAAATACATTTTGTTCCCTTCCATGGATGTAATCCTATGGTCAATATTAGATATCTTTTTTGTTGGATATTTTTCCTTAGAATCCTCAAATCTTTCCTTGGTTGTTAGAGATCAATTTTAATGTGATAATCAATCTCACTTGTGATAATATAGTGCCCATTTGTGCACTGACCTTTATGTTTGAGATATCTTCATATGGACATGGATAGACCTTGGGAAGGTGCTTAGGTAAATAGGAAAATGTGATTCCTTAATTAACTAGAAACCCATATGTGTTGGAGTGTTATTTTATAAGATCATAGAGGGGTAAGGCTCGGTGTTGAAAATTCTAGGTTATCATCGAATACTTACCTGGGGTAAATATAATTGTCAGTTTTGTGCCTTTTTTATGGATGTTTTATCATATATTTACCATAAGAGAATTGTTTCTTATAGAAATTGTGAGTTTTTTTGGATATGTTATTCCTTTAAGTTTCCTAATGTTGTCCCTTAGATGTTCTCCTCATAAAGTTATTGAAGTATCTTCTTTGGATTGAAGGGACATTATTTTCTTATATTAAACCATTTTGATGAATTTTTCAAGGGTGGGGAGACCTATTATAGGTATCTAGTATTTATAAAGTTAGAAATATTGTGATGATATTGGTGTATTGATCTTGGATTTGTGCATGATGTCAACCTTTGGTTGAATCTCTCTTCTGGACCATAGACAATCCACCTCATAAGACGAGTGAGGGAGTTCTTCTTCTTTCTAATTATTCTATCTTTCAGACTGTATGATTTATTAGGATAAAACATGTTCATGGTGGAGAGAATGTAACATATAATTATCATCTTTCAAGATATTTTGACCCTTTTTTATTCCTATTTGTGTGGATATTTTTTCTTGTGGTTGTTGGAGGAATATGGTGATATCTTTGAAGGTTTTTAGGCCTAAAAACAGTTGGAGCATGGTTAGTACAAACCATACAACATTTCCTAAGAAACCATAAAACTTTTGTTGGAGATCCAGAGGAGGGAACATATTTGGCCCCTAGTTTTTCAAACCATGTATCCAAACAATGAAACCTCTTCCAGCAATCTAGGTGTTGGCGCACAGTTGGTAAAAGTTTTTCAAACTGTGCATCCAAACCATGAAACTCTTCCAGTTGGCCTCTTTTGAGTACACGGTCAGGCGCATAGTTAGTACTAATCATGTAGCCTACCCAGAAAACCATATGAATAGGTTTTTGATTCCTTAAAATTTATAATTAAAATATATATACCTCCCTTTAAACACCAAACACCTCTCATTCTGACCTAACTCAACCCTTTAGGTTTTGGGATCCCTCTAGAGGAATTTTTGATATCTTAACCTCTTCTCTTAGTGGATCTAAGTGCCAATCAAAGTGGTGAACCTATTACAAAAATTTATTCTCCTCCTGGAATTTGATCTCTTCTCTTATTTTTATTTTTTATTCCTAAAGGCTATGGTATCCTTGTGATTCATTGAATCAAGGATGATTGATGTGGAATTGTGGATCTAGGATCTTTGATCACTTCTATTGAGATCCCTATTCCTTGATTTAGTTATCACTATTAGAGGCCATGGATCTTTGATTCATTACAATTGGACTATAAATATTAAAATTATGTGTTTCTATGATATTTTTTTTAATTCAGTGTTTCTTGAGAATTTATAGATATGTGCCTCATTCTAACACATTTTCTATAATTTTTTATCATGAAATTCCTTGAGAAATCCTCTTTTATATTTTTTTAAGTAAATTGAAAACGGATTGGGTTCCTTCACATTATTTTATAAATTTATGAATTCTATATTGATTTTTATTCCCTTTTAAATTGGTTTTCAAGTATACCTTATCAAAAGTGAGGGCGCAGACCTAATTTTGATTTCTAAATTGAAATTATTTGACTTTTATGAAATGGGTTGTAATAAGTGATTCTTCCCATAGAGTTTTGATTGATTGAATTTATGAAATGAAAAAGATCCCAATTTGAATAATTTCACTCTTTTTTTGAAATGGAAATTCTTAGGTTATTTTAAATGAGTGATTTATTCACATATAAAGATGGTGTAAACCCGTGTTTTGAAATGGCCATAATACTTTTTAAGTTTTGAAACTTCCTTGAATACCATTTAGCTGTTTTGAAATAAATTCTTATTTCAAAGTCCCATTTGGTATTTTATGACGGTAATGAAGGGAAGTAGGTATGATTACCATTTTTAAAGGATTAATTGAATAAAATATTTTGAATTGAATTGATGATGTTTAAAAACCTGATTGACACTTTATAATGACCCTCTCTTGTAATAATCCATTAATGTAACTTTCTTGATTCGTGTACTTCCCATTGATGATTTTTGAAATAGTATTATTTACTTTAGGGTAGATCATGGGTGATAGTGAGATGTTATTTCAGGTAATGTTCCCATTATTGAAATTTTTAGGGTAGGATCCCATGATTGATATCTATAAGGATCCTTATTGTGATCCTTATAACTTGATTATCTCACTCACCTCTTTTGAATTGTCATGGAAACTTGGGGCAGTTATATGAGATGGACTATATACATGCTTTTCTAGTGGGATCACACCCCTTATATTGGATATATAGAGAATATGAAAGGTTCAGTCTACGGACATTTGGTTAAGAAAGAAGGTGTGCATGGAACTAGTTTGATTGAGACCCATGATAATAAATGCAATCTCGGTGTTCTTTCATGATGTATTTTTATTAAATTAACTATGGTGTACTCACTATAATATCTAGGTCGTTCCAATTACATCCATATACTTGATATTAGATACATGATAGCATCCATTTTTACAAATTGTCACTGAAGTTTCCTTACTTTATTTATTACTACTCTTGATTGATCAATTTATTGATATGATGAACCTTGACTCTATTATTTTTAATCTTGTATAAATTTTGATATAAGTTCCATGTTCTCTTGTTTTCATTATTTTCTAAAATTTTCTTTTAAAATGTTTTTTAAAATATTTTCAAGAAAAAATTTGGTTTTCAAGTGATTTGATGTCTTGTTTTCCAACTCTGGTTAGAAAAATAATTTTAAAATGTTTAAAGATTTTTTTTAAAAAACCAATACTATTGTAAAATGAACTTTATGAATTTAGTTTCTAGTTTTAAAATTTAAAACCTTATCATTACTTTATGGTACTTCTATTTTAGAATATTTGGATTATCTTATGAATTAAATACATAGACTCTTTGCTGAAATCCTACTGGGACCCATGGATCACAACCTACTTGTAATGTTTCGTTTTTGTAATTTCTATAATCATATATCATGTTCTTATTCTCTCATCTTCCATTAAGTTTTGATACTTGGGTGACCAAGGGAGGGTGACTTGAGGCATGGTGGGTGGTTGTGGACCACAAAGATATGGGTTTTGATTGTTATGTTCCACTTTCAATTTTATAGCCTCACTATGTACCCAAATATGTTCATATCAATTTGTTTATATGATGTTGTTTTCATACTTTAATTTGATTATTTTTATCCTTATTTGGGTGAAATCATTCCCAAAATATTTTTTATGGATGCCCATGTTCTTTTTGTCAGCTCATGGAGATTAGTAATGCTCTTCGGGTTACTGGTGAATTGGCTTGGATATCAATTTAGATGGTACTTTGGGTTAGTTCATCACATGGTTCTCCCTATGTGTTTCCCCTTATAGAATGACCTCAGAGGTATGTTTTCTCTCAGAGGCACTAGTGTGATACCATTGGCTAATGCTATTGATCCATATATTAGAAGGAATATCGTCTTTATGATTATATTGCTAGACATGGTATTAATGGATCTCTTGTACGTAATATTTTTTTAGGAAATAGGGTTAGGGTGACCAATATCTATGGAATCCTATTTCTCCATGGGAATGGGTGAGGGTTCCAAAAGCCACAGAAGCCTATTTTACTATGGAAATGGGGAAACAACACCCAAGAATTTTGGAACCCTATCTCTCCATGGGAATGGGGTGAGCTTGATCAAGAGTCGTGGAAGCTTATTTCACTAGAGGAATGAGGTGTGGGCACCTAGGAGTTGTGGAAACCTATCTAAGTGGCATCACATAGAGTAGTATTGGTGACCTTATCCCAGCCCTGGAACCATGGTGCCTCAACTGGATAAACCAGAGAAGATATATGATCAACTTTACCCTCGTATAGGGTTAAGAAGACTTATGTTGGTGGAACTTCCAGGTGTTTTATACCTTCCTTGGTGAATTCTAGGTGGAAGTGGGGGCTACCATGACCTAAATTTCCCTATCACTTTGGTTTCAGGGGAGTGTTTTCAGTGCACTTTGAAGAAAGGATCCTATAAAGGTTCTTAGTGGTAATGGGGAAATTTACCATTGCATGTTTTTTTATTGGCATCATTGAACTGGAATCATAGATTCCAAGTCTCTATGATACCAACATTACTTATCCTCTCACTAATGAAGGAGAGGGAATTTATACTGATGGTTCCTCAATTGAGTGATGTATGGCGTTTTTCATCTACACACAATTGAAGTAAATAGTATTCATACTAAATTCACCATTCGGTTTAGTGAAATGTGACATCAGTGATTCCTAGAATTGGTGACTCCTAGAATTTATCAGTTCCATGCTATTGAAGGATAAGATATTCATGTTAGGTTTACAATTCTATTCAGTGAATCTTGACACTGATGATTCCTAGAATTAGTGATTCCCAGGATTCATCATATTCCCACTATTAAAGTAGAATAGATTCGCAATGGGTTCACTATTCTATTTTATAACTCTTCCATTGGGGTGCACATTATGCATGGGATAACATCCTTATATAGTTAATAATTCCCATTTCCCCAAAATTCCACTTTCCAAAGGTGAACGGACTTCACCACTATGGTTGATTATATAAGCTCCTTGATTGGAATGAGATGATGGGATATTAATTCCTTATCCCATAGATTCCTTCTAATAGTTTTTCACCAAGTCTGGGTCTCCATTACAAATATAATACATGTTCATGAATCTCATTCCCATCACCAACTTCTAGTGGATATCGATTAGTTACATCGCTTGCTACTGTAATAGGGTGCCTACATACACCTAGAGCTGATGAATATGTTGGTAATCTATAAAATTCTTCCTAACTTTAGTTTCTGAGGTAATCTTCTACTCATTTCATAAGTCATCTTAGGTAAAAACACCTGAGGCATCATGTGATCACCACATGGAAACTTATTTTCACTGAATAAGGAATCTAAGGCTCATTAACTCAGGCATCTTGTTCTTATCATGAAAGGTGGATTACATACTTCATGTGATGCATCTAGATATCTTAATTCCATGAAACTTATGCTCATCACATAAGGCTTACTAGGGTCATCACCAAGGGCATACTATTATGATCACACTAGGTAAGAACTTATGATCATCACCTAAGGAAAGGGAGGAGAGATATTATACTCATTATAAAGGATTATTGTGGTTGACATGTATTGAATATTAAGTTCTTAACATGAGATGTAATCTTAGGCTCATCACCTAAATAGAGGGAGAATAGATCATATGCATGTCACATAGGTTTCTTAGGCTTCTCACACAAGGCACCCTAGGCTCATCACTAAAGTCTACGATTCAGATTCATCAGGAGGGTCACATGTTTAAAGTCAAGTGAATTAACTCATATATTTAAAGTTTAGTAGAAGGTTCCACCCATATAAACTTGTCATATATAGGGCTAAGCATGGGTCCAAATCTAAGTAAGGGAACTCATGATTTAAATTTTAGTGGGGGGATAATCATAGATTTAATTTCTAATAGAAGGAAACTTCCCATATAAACTCATCATATACTGGGTCGGTCATGGTTTACCACCCTGTGGATATAATAAAATATAAGTCCCTGAACCCATGCTTCTGGATTTAGTATTAAAAATTCTGTATATTTTTTTTATAAAATACAACTGAAAAATACACAGATCATTTTACATACCAGGACCTTTTCCTATCTAGGTTTTGGATAATTAGAAAAATACATTACATTTTATAAAAGGATTATAAAAATAAAATAAAACATCTAAAACGTTTCATTTGCGATAACTCCATAAGTGAAGTCACCCGTATTATACCATCTAATTGAACTGTGAAAATAATTTCAAAATAAGGGATGAGTATTAAATTTCCTAGTAAGGGTTTTCTAAAATGATCGTGAAAATATTTTTGAAAATTCCATTTGAGAATATCTTTTGAAAAATACCATTAAAAATACTATAATACTTTGAAAATGATTTAAAATAATCCATTTATTTTTAGAAAACATTTTCCAAGATTTTCAAAATAAAATCAGGGGGCCACTTGAAACATTTAAGGTTGTCTCAGCCTACCCACTTTACTGGGGGATGGGTTCACTCCCCACTTCCCTATCATGTTTACAAAGTTCAATTTCATAATTTTATAATGTCATTTTAATCTTGCCTTATATATATTTACATTTTTCACTGGAGTTTTTTCTTTAAAAACATAATAATGCATTAAATACGTATACACACTCATATTTATATATAAATATATAAATATAAACTTTATTAGGAAATTATTTATTGAATTTTGTACAACCAAATATCCTGATATTTAGACATTAAATAAATACATAGATTGTTAATTGACATCCATGTAATTTAAAATTCTTTTATAAACTCAGGAGATGTATTTTATTGAAAAAAAAGACATAGAGTTGTAATATTTATCATTTAAAACTATGTTCTGAATAAATATATTAAAAACACATTTTATAAATTTATTTTATGACTAAAATAATGTGTAAATATATGAACCATTCAAATAAAATAGTAGAAATTGTAAATTTCTATTCACATAAATTAATAGATATATAATTTTTATTTCTTAGAATAATTATAAGAAAAACATTTATATAAAACACAAGAAATTATAAAAAGTACCATTTTTAAGTAAAACATTCCATCCTTGAATATATTTTAACTATAATCATGAACAAGATCATGATTTTGAATTAAACCAATTTTCATACATGAATTTCTCACACATTCAAATCGTGCATTAATAGTAAAATATGTCAATATATATATATATATATATATACACCCATACCATAAGTATAAAATTTCCAATAACTTTAAGGATAATCTCTTGGACACATAAAACATAAGAACTTGAAAACATAACATGATATCATAATTGGTAATAATTTTTATACAATATATGCTTCAAAAGATGATAACCCCCTTATATAAACACCTCCATAATTAAAATAAATACATGGAAATAATACATACATACATACATATATACTTAAATAATATAAATTTTGAAATTCTTGGAAATAATATAATACATATAAAGAAATCAGGAATTTAAATCCTAATAATTTAAAATTGAAGTTTCGGAAAATAATACATACATACATATATATATAAATGCTTGAATAATAAAAACATAAAATTTGGCATACATATATATAATAGTTTTTATTTAAACAAAATATAATTACCCTTAAAAAACCATAAATTCACATTAAATCATAAATTGAAAAATTTAAAACAAAAAATAAAATCAACCTCTTACTGAAAAAAATGAACCAGAAGCCCTTTTATTTAAGGATTGGACACACCAGAAAAAGAGTGTATAAGATTTTCTGTTTTTTTCACAAAATGAAGAAGTCCCCTCCATTGGAATTCACCCTTATGATGTGAATCATTACTTTATATAGATGAATCCAATTTTATAAAAATAATTTTATATGGGTAGAACAATAATCAAAATGAAATGCTCTCAGTTTTAGCCATACTGAGAAAGCTAAACTAGGTGAATTTTTAATTTCATTATTTGAAAAGTAAATATATGTAAATCTTCCAGCACTGATAATTGGATGTAAATAGATATAATTTTATATGTTTTTAAATTTAAAGGTTGAATAAAAGATAAAAATGATAAAGAAAAATGAAAATCATATGAAAACAACTGATGTAATTATTAATTTAAAAATATATATTATAACTAGTGCAGATCAGTTCTATGTATGTGTCAAGATGCTTCAGACATCATCTAATTAAAAAATAGGTATAAAAGAAGATTAAACAACAATACAAAAATTTATATTAATACAAACTCAAATAAACATTGAATGGTCCATAATAGGTAAAGGATAAATAGTTAGCTGACAATGAATGGGGTAGAAAAATTGAAGAAATGGACCAATAAAAAACTGTAAACCTGACAATGTTTTTTAAAAATATTTTAGACACCTACAAAGAAAAATACCTACCTCAATTAGGTTGAAGAAGATTTGAGATCTAAACCCTCAGATCTAGAGTTTGATGCTAACTTTGAAACCCCTAACTACAAACGAGATCTTTTAAACTCACTTGGTCCCTCTCTAACACTCAATCTCCTTACTCGTCTATAGTAGAGACCTCGTTCAGGTCTGCGCTTGGCCAAATCTCTTGGTCAAGCTCGACTCTCTGCATATTCTCGGATTCACCCAAAGGTGCTTGGTCCCTCTCCATCTATGCTCAACGGCCGAACCCTATACCCTTATAGATTTATATTTCTTGATTTTTTTTCTAATACCGAATTTTCTCTCTTTTTTATTATTTCATAGTTTTTTTTATTCATCTCATTTTCTCTTTTTCTTTATTTTTTTTAGATTTTTATATTTTTTAATTAATAAACATAATTAAATATTTATTATTTTATATTGATTATTTTATGATATGTACATATTATATGAAATATGATTATTTCATTTACCCATAAATATTTTAATTTTAAAAACATAAATATTAATAATTTTATAACAACCAAAAAATATGTTATATTTAAAATGAATATCTGAATTTTATAATATTTATATAATCAAAATTTCATATATAATATTAGTATTTAATGTGTTTAAAAATTTAATAATTATTATATTTTCTTAAACACTTAATTATATTTTTATAATCATAAATTTATTAATTTATAATTTCATATATTTTATAATAAATTATGTTATCTTTAACTATTAATATCATTTGTATTTAATTTTAATATAACTTTATCAATGTTTTTTATAATACAAAACACATATTTAAAAATAATCAAATTAATATATTTATTTTAATATTTTATTTTTAAACAAAATAATATTAAAAAATAGCATCTATTTATAATTTAGAATATTAAGTTAAAATTAAATATAATTTCTAAAAATTAATAATTTATTTAAAAATATTATAAGATAAGATTTGAAAACTATAAATTTTTCATAAAATCATAGTTTATGAAATATCATTATTTATAATAAAGGTATTATTCTATAATAATTCAAAGTAATATTTTTTGTAAGTATTAATATTTAATTAAATTTATAATTAAATTTCATTTTATTTAAAGCACATAATTTCAATTTATATTTTCATAACTTAGTTTATTTAAAGTTATAAAATAAGTCCCTAAATATTTTTAATTTTCTGAGATTTTATATTCTTCTCCCTTTAAAAGTATTAAGCTCTCGCAATTCATTCATCATACTTCAGATAATTCTGAATTTCAATCTTCAGAATTAGGAAAAACAAGAATTTATAAGGTGACTTAATAACTATAAGTTTTGAAGAAAATATTATCGTATAGGTTTCTTCCCAAAAGAAAATGTCTAATATCCAAAGTTATCTAGACCCTTGCTCTCATACCAAGTGTGAAGCCCTCAAAATGTGCTTCAATATTTAATACTAAAAATAATGTGTATTTTTTATAAAAACAACTAAAAATACCTAGAGCATTTTACAAACCAGTACCTTTTCAGATCTAGGTTTTGAATAATTATATAAATACATTAAAATTTTATCAAATTTGTACAAAGATAAAATAAAATACCTAAATTTCTTCATGTGCGCTTACTCCATAATCAAATTCACCCATCTTAGAACTTCTAATTGACTTGTGAAAACAATTTGAAAATAAGGGATGAGAATTAAATTTCCCATTAAGGGTTTCCTAAAAGTACTTTGAAAACATTTTTTAAAATTTTATTTGGGAATATATTTTGATAAATACCTTTAAAAATACTATAATACTATGGAACTGCATTAAAATAATTCAGTAATTTTTGGAAAACATTATGCAAGATTTTGAAAAAAAAATCACGGGTCCACTTAAAGAATTGAAGGTTGTCTATACCTACCCACTTTCCAGAGGGATGGATTCACTTTTCACTTCCCTATCATATTTATAAAGTTCAAGTGCCTAATTTTATAGTCATTTTAATCTTTCCTTACATATATATACATTTTTCACTAGATTTTTTTTCTTTAAAAAATTAAAAAAGAAATAAATATATATACACACTCATATTTATATATAAATATATAAATATTAACTTTCTTAGAAAATTACTTGTTAAATTTGGAATTACCAAATATTCTGATATTTAGACTTTGCATAAATACATGGATTGTTAGTTGGCATTCATGTAATTAAAACTTGTTTCATAAAATCATGAGATGAATTTTATTGAAAGAAAGACATAGAGTGTCCAATTTTATCATTTAAAACTTAACCTTTAATAAATATATTAAGAACTATTTTTCTTAATTGATTTTATATAAAAAATGATGTAAATATATAAACCCTTCATATAAAATAGTATTAATTGTAAATTTCTATTCACATAAATTAATAGATATATCATTTTTCTTTCTTAGAATAATAATAAGAAAAAAATTATCTAAAACAAATAAAATTATAAAAAGTAATATTTTTAAGTAAAACATTTCATCCATGAATAAATTGTAAATATCATCTTGAACAAGATCTTGATTTGAAATTAAATTAATTTTCATACATGAATTTCTTATGCATTCAATACATGCATTAATTGTTAAATATTTATATATTTATATATATATATATCCATACCATAAGTATAAAAATTCTTATAACTTTTAGGGTAATATCTTGGTCACATAAAATACAAGAACTTGAAAACATAACATAAAATCATAATTGGAAATAATTTTCATAAAATATATGTTTGAAAAGATGATAAATCCCGTTTTAAACACCACCTTGATTATAATAAATATGTGGAAATAATACATATATATATATATATATATATACTTGAAGAATATAAATTTGGAAATTCTAGAAAAAATATAATACATTTAAACAAATCATGAATTTATATCCTAAGAATATAAAATTTGAGTTTCTAAAAATATTACATATATATATTTATGTATGTATACTTTAATAATAAAAAAATTTGAAATACATAGATATAATAGTTTTTATTTAAACAAAATCAGATCCCCCTTTAAAAAACTGTAAATTTACATTAAATAATAAATTGATAGATTCAAAATAAAAAAATCCCTTACCTAAAAGAAATGAACCATCATCCCTTCTGCCCAAGGCTTAGACACACCAGAAAAAGAGTGCATAAGCTGTTTTGGTTTTTCACATAATGAAGAACTACCCTCTTACAGAATGAACCCTTCCGATGGGAGCAAGGATTTATATAACTGACTCCTCTATTATAAAAATAATTATATATGATAAGAAGAAGAATCAAAATAAAATGGAATCAGTTTAAGCCTTGCTGAGTAAGCTAAACCAGGTGAATTTTCAATTTCACAATCAGAAAAATAAAGATATGAAAATATTAGAAAACTGATAGTTGGAAGCAAACTGATATATTTTTATATATATAAACATTTACAGGCTGACTCACAGATAAAAATGATGAATAAAAATGAAAATAATATGAAAACAACTGATGTAATTATTTATTGAAAAATTTATATTATAATTGGTGTGGATCAGTTCTATGTATACTTTTTCAAAAAGCATCAGACCTCATCAAATTGAAAAATCAATATAAAATAAGATTCAACAACAATTCAAAAAATATATACTAATACAAACTCAAATAGACATTTAATGGTCCATAATAACTAAACAATAAATAGTTAGTTGATAATGAACAGGTAGAAAAATTAAAGAAGTGAACAAATAAAATACTATAAACCTAACAATGATTTTTAAAAAGATTTCAGATAGCTACAAAGAAACACCTACCTTGATTAGGCTAAAGAATATTCAAGATCTAAACCCTCATATCTATATTTTTATGCTTACTTCGAAACCCCTAAAAAAATGAACCCCTTCGACATCACTCGTCCACTCATAGGTGGCTAATATCCTTCTTCATCTGTGGTTGAGACCTCGCTCAGGTATATGCTTAACTAAATCCCTCAGTCGAGCTCGACTCTCCCTTAGTTCTTGTCTTCTCCCTATGGAACTCGGTCCCTCTCCCTCTACACTCGATGGTCAAACCCAATCCCCTTACCCATTTCTACTTCTCAAATTTTAATATCTAATTTCTACTTTTTTTATTTCATCATTCAATTTTTATTCATCTTGTTTTCTTTTTCTTTCTTTTTCTAAGATTTTTATTTTTCGTATTTTATAAAAATTGTTTAATAGTAATTATTTTATATTTATTATTTTATAATATGTATACGTTATATAAAATATTATTATTTTATTTACTCATAAATATTTTAATTTTAAAAACATGATTATTCATAATTTTATAACAACAAAAAAATATTGTATTTAAAACAAATATCCAAATTTGATAATATTTATATAATCAAAATTTCATATATATAATATTAATGTTTGATATGTTTAAAAAATAATTAAATTTAATTAAACACTTAATTATATTCTAATATTCATAATTTTATTAATGTATAATTTTGTATATTTTATAATAAATTATATTATCTTTAATTATTATTATCATTAATATCTATTTTTAATGTAAATTTATCATTTTTTTGTTATAAAAACACGTATTTAAAAATAATCAAATTAATATATTTATATTAATATTTTCTTTTTAAACAAAATTATATTATAAAATAGTATCTATTTATAATTTATAATATTAAGTTAAAATCAAATCCTATTTCTTAAAATTTATAATTTATATAAAAATGTTATAAGATAAGATTTGAAAACTATAAATTTTTCATAAAATCATAATTGATGGAATATCATTATTTATAATAAAGGTATTATTCAATAACAATTCAAAGTAATATTATTTATAAGTATTAATATTTAATTTAATTTATAATCAAATTTTTTGTTAATTAAAACATTTTATTTCAATTATTATTTTCATAACATAGTTTATTTGATGTTATAAAAAAGTCACTAAATATTTTAAATTTTCTATGACGATACATAAAATCTAATGGGATTGTAAATTTATGTGGTGTGAGGTTCGATATACTTCATAAGCATGATTAGTATTCTAAGTTTCCAACTCCCTGGGATGAGGTAAAGTGGAATTAGTATTCTTATTTTGGATATGGTGAAGTAACCTCTTTCTCTCCACCAATGAATATGGGAGAAGGTTGTTGGGATATTAGGATTAAACCTTGGATAGGTGTATAAATAACCTATTAGGAGGAAGATATTATAACTCATATGGTTTGATTATATAGCTTAAGGTCATGTTATGGGACCATACCATATAGTTTAACATCATGCAGTGTAGATGCTTGCATCACAAAAGATGTGACAACAAGGGATAGTATGGGGATTATGCATAAGGAATATCTTTCTCATCACATGATACATCATGTGGTTGTTACACTGGACATCATATGTTCATCACATGGGGTGAGTCTATAGATTAAAATCTTGTATTGGGTACATTGTCCTACATTTTAACATCTTATAATTAGGATATCTCACTATACATTTTAATGTCTTATAGCTTGGATTTTGTCATCATGGAAGGAGATATGAAATGGGAGGATATTGGGATTACACTTTGAGTTTTATGATGGTATTGAATTTTAGTAGAGGATGTGTGTGGGGATTACAAAAATATACTACATAGTATATTCATAATCATCCCATGCTCAATGCATAAAGAAACCCACACTCATTGTACAAGGCATCTTGAGTTCATCACTTAGGACATCCTATGTTTGTCGCATAGGGTAATGTTGTACTTTAACATAATATGTTGAGGAAATTATTTTTAAGTTTAATCTCATGATATCAATATGTTGTCATGTATTTTATCATCATGTGAATAGGACATTAGTGATATTCAGTTTAAAGACTTATAGATCAGATGTTGTCAGGTATTACATGTTATGCTGACCATTCTTAATTAGAGTGGGAGGAGGGAAGGATCCATGGATCCTAGATGCACTCAATGAGGGAAATTATGGTCAATTTCCATAAATTATTCCATATTTAAGGCTTATGTATCCACTAGGAAGGTGATTTTGGATGTAAAAAGGCATAACCACTACCCATATGAAATTATGTGGTAGCAAAGGTATGTGTCGGGCTTACTCAAGTGTGTTTTACATGTGTTTCTATGGATAAATAATGTTATGAGAGGGGATTTCTATATTGTACCTCCCATGTGATGCTAAGGATAATTGAAGGTATGAGTGGGTTTTATGCTAGTGTGTTCCCCAGGTAATTCAAAAGAGAAACAAAGTTATAAGCAGGACTTACGCAAGTGTGAAACCCTAGTGATACTAAGGATCAGTGAAGGTATGAGTGGGGATTACGCTAGTGTTCTACCTTGTATGTTTGAATTAAACTCATGATATTCACATGAATAATCTTATGCTCATTACAAAAGGCATCCCACATTTTTCACATGGGGTATCTTGGGTTTACCACTCAAGACATCCAATTCTTATCACATAGGGTATGCCATAGTTTAATGTCAAATAGATATGATGTTTTAAACATGGTTTAATGTTATGTGATAAGGATAAAAGTTTTTTAGTTTAATTTCATACAAAAACAACATAGTGTGTTGTGAAATTTCCCACAACAAGGGATGGAATGGATCTTACACATTATGATACTCAGGTCCTGCTAGAGAGCAGGAAGGATATGTGTTAGGGATTACACAAGTGAGCTTCCTGAGTCCTATGATGGAATATGAATGATATGTTTTGGGTCATACAAATATGATATAGTTGGTAGTTCTTTGGTGATCCAATTAGTACTGAACATTCACAAAAATATGTTTGTTAAAAGGTTTCATCAAATGGGAGATCATGGCATGAGTTTTGTGAAATTTTGGTGTTACATGAAACTATATCTGGTGTGAAAGTTTGGGCATTACATGAAAGGTCCCCCATGCCTTCAAATTTCATGAAAATTTGTTTATATAAAGTTTGGAAACAAGTGGTGGTCAATTGAAAACTTTCTTAGAAGATTTTAGATTCTTGAAATTTTACTTTCACAAAAGTTTATACTTTGGTGAAGTATTTTCTTCATGGAAGGGAGTTTCTAAAATTCATCTTAAAAATAATAAATATATTAAAGGGATTGTGTGAGGATTTTTTCAAAATTTCATCACTTTTTTTAATCCATGGGATGGGTTTCTTGAATCAATAAATCCGGTTACACGTACCAAGAGCTTTGATGTCTCTATTCTAACATGCTCCTTTGAAAATGATAAGCCTAAGGGTGTTATTTATAGAAACCATGTTCATTTATAGATATGTTTAATGAATTAATAATATCTATGTAAAATTATGAGTTTAATTACACACTAAATTATATTCATAAAACTTTTGAGTTTCATAAACTTCTGGAGTTTGCTCTAGAATTACCTATGCTGGTTTTTTCAGAAGTCCGACTTGAATGGCCAAAAATTTTAATATGTGAGTCCATTTGGGCTCAATAACTAATAAAATAAAAAACTAAAAATTAACTAAATCCTTAAATACGGTGTATATACACTATAAATATGTTCTATGAGGTCAAAAAGTTCTCAAAAGACCCTCAAAATGGGGTTTTTATCCTTTGGTCCTCTCTAGATGCATTTTTCAGTGACAATAGAAAGGTAAAATATGGATAACTTATCCCTATCTCAAAATTTCCCTTTGAATGTAGATATGAGTAGGCATATCATGGGATGTAATGGATTGCGTTATATGTTGAGTTCCAACCCAGGTTGTGATAAATCTCACTTTTACTATACTTTTATATATGGGTTGTAATAGCTTGAGGTATAGTGGATACTTATATATGGTCATGGTGGATTCATAAACCCATGGGTGTACATTCATGGTATTTGATACCTTGAGGTATAATTCATTTACACAAGATGTAGTGGCTTCCAGGCATATACTTTGTTATATATTGGATGGTGGTAATGATGAGATGGATATTTGGACTGATGCCAACATGAGATGTTGATCCCTACATGGGACTAAGGTGGGTAGATTTGAGGATTTAATCACATCATGGATGTTTTTCTTATGGATTGGATGAGTACATGATGTGTGGAATTAGGGAATAAGATATAAAAACTAGTGGGGAAGTAGAAGCAAGGTACGTTCATTATATATATATATATATATATATTTGTTTTATATATACTAGTTTATTCTTATGTGTTACTTGGTGAGAAAGCTATTATGAGGATGGGGGAACTAGTATTACCTATTTATGTGATAATTTGGTTTCATTTTTTTGCTTAAATGTATTTAGTATACTTCTCTCACAATTTTTTACAAGTGGTTTTAGGGAGGATCTTACTAAGTATACGTATTATTCTCACCCTATATATAAGTAAATTATTTTTTTGTCAGTATGAGATGGTTGGTGATCAATCTTGGAATCACTATTGTGAGGTGTGATTCAGGAGCTATTTGGGATTCATGGTCATTGTCAAAGATTTACTTTTAGTACTTTTAGTTTGAATTTAAAATTTTCAATTTATGTATGACATTATTGTATTGGGTTATTTATTTTATTTATACATGGTGTTGGTTGGTAGTTCTTATCATATTATCTCTTACTCATTAAAATTTATCAATGGTAATGCCTCTCATGTGTGTGATTGATATACCCTTAGTGATAGTTTCCAACCCGTGGCCTACTGGAGGTGGGATTTAGGGGTCATTATCTCTCTTACTTCATTACCGACCTAGGAGGGGTACTTTTTAAGGGAGGGGGTGTGACAAAGTGGTTTCAAAGGTTATGGTTGAGAGATGTGATAGAGTTTAGGGTTATTTGTTGTTGAGGATGCATTGTTTGGTAGGTAAATAGTGTCACTTGGGCTTAGTGCATGTTGCAAAAAAAGGATTCTAGTTAGGAAAAAGGATTTTATGTCCACTTGTGATCTGATGCATGGACCCTGAAGTCTACTAAACATGTTAAGAAAAGTGTTACTACCTTCAAGGTAGAGACATAAGTAAATATCATGCATCATTATGTTCTATACCTATGTTTGAATCTGGGTACAAAATGGGGAAATAGGTTAAAATAAATTAATAAATTAATTAATAAAAATTAAAATGTTATTTTTCCTCAAGTTCTGGGGTACTGATATTTTAAATTTTATATATATGGAACTGGATTGAATTATTCATCTGGTTCATAATGAATATGTTCAGTTGGATATTCCAGTAGATTTTCGCAGAGTAGAGGTTGACGAAAATGGATCATGGAGGATGATTCTCCAAGAGTTATAGTGCCAAGGTATATAGAGGTATAAAGGTTGTGTTTCAGATTGGGAGAAAATTGATGGTTTGGAGGAGGTAGAGATAGCCTTAAGTTCGATCCATGATCAAATGAAGCACTAGATTTCTTTAGTTGTGATGATTTTACATGGTTCAGCTCAAAAATGGTGTCTTTTTTTCCTTGGATATTGTGAGGAGTTGGTTGTTTCATGGTACAAGTTCAAGGATCAGTTTTAGGATGAATTTCTATCTTTTACCACTAAGGAGGAATACCAGTTTTTGATCCTTACCCTTTGACAGTGTAATTCCATTTTTCAATATTATAGTATCTTATACAATAACATTTTTCATTTTTCTTTAGACCTTTTTCTATATGATGCTGCTAGGGAGAGGAATTTTTTATGTATCTTTGCATCTGGAGATCCATCACCAGGGAACTCTATTTATATAGAAGTCATAAATTGGAGTACTGTAAAAGTAAAATTCAGTTGAATATGACTAGATCATCATGGTATTTAATTCATTAGGACACTTCATGGAGTATATCTATGATTTGGAGTTATCAATTTCCTAGTTAGGAGAGGTTTTAGTCAGTAGGTAGAAAGTTTCAGCCCTCTTCAACCCACTTAATTGAAATTAGTAGTTCTCAAGACCTTTATAGTTGTTCAGGTGTGGTCTTCTTTTCTTATGGATATTATTTCCATTAGAAGTGAGAGTGACCAACCTTCCATAGTAGTCAGCATGTAGATGGTAGACCATTTTAGGCCAAACCTTTACAGTAGTTTTACCTGAGGAAATAGTAGTAACATGTCATTATGGATTTTAAGTAGCAAAGAGAGAATGGGGAATGTAGAGGAAACCCCATGATATCCCTCATAGTCTAGGATAGTGAGAATAGTATGGATATTTATTTGGTCTCCATCAACTCTAGAAAGGTATTGGAGTAGGTAGAAGTCAGATGCATTCTTTATCATTGCTAGTTCCTGGAATGTCAGACATTGTACAAGGTACTGTCTTCCTATTTTCTACTTATTTTTATGACTTTTTGGATTATAGAGCTATGAAATCCTTTGTTTTAACTTCCCTAAACCATGATTTTGGATTTGAGGTGGAGAGTATTCCAGTTCCCTTTGTGTTGACCACATCATTCAGAGGTTTAGCTAGTCTGTTTGATGTGTACAGACACTATGATCTGGTGATAGGGTGACACCACTCTTAGAGATACTTCATATGTTTATGGATACAACTATATGACATTATCCTTAGAATGGATTGGATATATTTGGTGTATTATATTGTTTATTTCTTCAATAATCACATTAAATTATGTGATGTTGATGGAGACAAGGTGTTGTTATATAGATAATGAGACCCTCAAATGGGTTATAGGTGTATTGAATCTATTTATTCTTTATAGTCTACATTGATATTCAGTTCTATGAAGGATAATTTGGTGGTGTTTCCTAGGGTTGTTTAATACTATACTAATTTCTTCCGAGAAGAGGTTATGAAACTATCCCCTTTATAAGAGATTGAGTTTAGGATGGAGCTTCAACCATGTTTTTCTATGATATTTATGCCTCCATATTAGATGGACCCTCTTAAGTTGTTGGAATTGAGGCATTAGGTTGATGATATTTTATAGAGATGATTCATTCATACCAGTGTGTCACCTTAAAGAGAACTTGTTATATTTGTGAAGAAGATGAATGGAAGTTTGTGGTTGTGTTTTGATTATCTCTATTTTAATCAAGTAATAACGACTATCCTCTCTCATGAATTGATGATTTATTCGATCAGTTGAAGGAGAAACCCATTTTTCAAAGATCAGCCTATGTTTAGTGTAAAACAACTCTCACTATATTCATGGAGTTGATGAATATAGTTTTCATAAGTTTCTAGACCGACTCATGGTGGTTTTTATTGACAATATCCTTGATTTTTTTCATTAGAGGGGGAACAACAGAGCATCTATAGGACATATTGGGAGTTCTTCGGTTTCATCACCTATTTAGGAAGTTTTTGAACTGATAGTTATATACTATTTAGGTCCATTTCATAGATCATGTTGTATCTTATTATGGAGTAGACATTGATCCTTCAAAGATTGAGGAAGTGGTTTCTTAGGTATCACCTAAGAATGCTTTAGATGTTTGAAGTTTCCTTGGTCTATCTGGATAATATAGGAGGTTCGTACCTGAATTATCCTAGATTATGACTCATATTAAATATTTGACTAGAAAGAATCAATTATTCATGTTTATTAGCTATAAATAGGACAATTTCTTGTATTTGAAGTAAAATTTATTCAGTTATTCAATTCTTCGTCTACTGGATGAGGTTTTTGTTTTTGAGGTTTACTGTGATACTCTATGTCTTGGTTTGGGTTGTGTGTTGATGTAGTAGAGGGTGGTTATCTATTATGGTTATTAGTAGTTATATCCTCATGAATATAATTATTCCACCCATGATATTGAGTTTTATGGGGTAGTGTTTTCCTTGAAGCTACAGAGACACAATCATATGGGTGAATGATTTATGGTCTTTAGGGATCACAAGAGTCTAAAGTATTCATTCTCCCAATGTGACTTGGATTTGAAGTGGTGATAGAGAATGGGGTTCTTGAAGGAATAATACATTTAGATTTTTTTTATACTTGGTAAAGGTATTGTTCCCATGGATTACTTAATAAGGATGTCATAAGGCAGGGTTGTGCATGAGTCTAGAGACTCTTGGAGGGTGAAAGAATATCTAGTAGTGATGCACCTTGATTTGGGAGTAGTGGATGGAAGTGGTTATCTATATTTTATAATAGTGTACCTATACTTAGAGCATAAAGTGGATTATTCCTTGGTGGGGTATCCTTATGTGTATGGTTATATTGATAGAGTTGTTTGTAGAGATTCTCTTGAGGGATAGTCTAAGGATGAACAACATTAGGTATTGTTTTAGGGAAAGGTTTTCCTTCATTTGATGATGCACAAGGTGTTTATCTATGAGTTCTATAGTATACATTTATTAGTATATACTAGTATTTAAAATATGAATCATCTTATGAGGGTATAGTTTTAGTGGTCTAGGTTGAAGAAGAAAGTTGTGATGTTTTCCTCTCAGTGTTTGGTTTTATAGAAGTTGAAGGAAAATCATTATGTTCCCAATGGTTTTCTTTAGAAACTCGATGTTCCTTATTGCAAGTAGAAGGATGTTTATTTGGACTTTGTTACTAATTTACCTAGATCTTAGGGTGTTTATGATACTATTTGGGTGATCAAAGAAAATCGGATGAAGTCTGGTTACTTCTTATCAATTAACGAGTTAAGATCAGTGGAAGTGTTTGAGGAAGTTTCTAGAGGAGATAGTGAGGCTCCATGGGGTCTCAAATACAATCATAACAGATCATGATCCTAAATTTTACTAAAATTGTTTGGATAGGTCTCTAGTATGATTTTATCTCCTAGTTATGCCCTAGCACAACTTTTTATCTATAGATGGATGGTTAGAAAGAGAAGATTATCCAAACTTTAGAGGACATGTTGTGAGTTTGTGTTCTAGATTTTGGAGGTATGTGGGTAAAGCACCTATCCTTGGTGAAGTTTTCCTACAACAATAACTATCATTATACCATAATAATGTCTCTATTTGAAGTTTTGTATAGTCACATTTTTCAATATTCATTGGGTTGGATTGAGGATGGAGAGTTAACTGTTATTGGACTAGAATTGGTGCAGTGTATGACAGAGAAGGTTCACGTGATCTGAGAGAGAATAAATCTAGTGCAGGATCATCATAATGCCTATTTTTATCATATGAGGAGACCTATGGAGTTTATAATTAGTGATAATGTGTTTTTAAAGGTGTCTCATCATCATCGGTAGAAAAGTTTTGATCATGGAAAAAAGATTTCTCCCAAGTTCATTGAACCTTTTGAGGTGTTGGATTTGGTATGATCCATGGATTATTGATTGTAACTACCCCCATAGATGAGCCAGGTCCATGAAATATTTTTTTTATCATAACTTCTCTGATATATTTATGAAAATTCTCACATCATAAAATTTGGTGAGTTGGATATTGAAGATGGTGAGACCTCCAAGGAGATGCCTATCAAGATTCAGGACCATCGAGAGAATGTCTAACACAAGCATGTTATTTCTTTGGATCATACCCCAGTTAGTATAGTGTCTTGTAAGAGAGAATTTTTAAGTGGGATTCACATGTTCATTCTCAGTATCCTGAGGTGTTTTTATCCTTATGGATATGTTTTAAAGATATTATATGCATATATGGGATTATTTCTATTCTTTCTTTATTGATGTTGTGTAGTAATGTTATTTTTTTTCTAATGTGTAGGTTTGTTCCTATTTTAGAGATATATTTGAGAGGTATCTCATGGGGTGTTCATTAAGACTTCATTTTCTCTTCTTTCTGAGATTTGTTTCAAATTATCTAGGGTGATAATTATTTGATAGGCATCTGATGTAAGGTCTTAGAATTCTAAAACCATTCTGATTGTGGTTTTACAAGTCCTATAGGTGTCATGAGGGTGTTCATAGGAGTTTTATAGGTTATAAAATGGTTTTTCCTTTTTAAGTGTCACCATTCCTTGATGGTGGGTATGGTGTTGGCTGTTTTAAAGCCTATTTGGAGGCTTTAGCATGGGAACAACAGTTTTGGGATTTGGTTCTTTGAGATTGGTTATGGTGTTGGTGGTTCAGTGATAGAGTTCACCATAGTGTGTGAAACATCTTATAAGGCTGTTTTAAAATGAATTTTCCCTTAGAGTTTCTCCTATGATAAATCGGGCTAATGAAATAACTTGGGAAGCTATTTTGAGGAAGGCAGGTAGGGCATAGAACTCGACCAGTCTCGCTATTAGAAACAAGGAACATAGAACTCTCCATGCCATAGTGTTTGGAATTTTATGGGTAAAAAGACTTAGGTTTTTATACTACTCTATAGTAGAGTTCATGGAAGAGGAAAAAATGGTTCAATGCGAGTTTTAAAGTCACATGAGCTTTCATACTCAAACACCTATAAAGTTAGATCTCCTTTGACTGAGGGGAATCAAAACATGGTTGGGGTTTACCACCCCATGGTTATGGATTCTAGGATTCTTATATTAATAGAGGGATCAATCTACGTTGGTTTGGATTTTCTCTCCTCCCCTCAAACCCTAGTCAACCCGTACACCTCTCATTACTCTCCATCCTTGCCTTAAAGATTCTAAACATCTTGGATCATCATGTCAAAATCTTGAATCAATGTATTCTCTAATTCCTTACATTTTCATTTTTTATCCTCTTATTATTTACTTCTAGAAACCATTTTAGAAATTATTTCTCTATTTTGGGTTAAGTTTTCAAGCTAGTTTTGATGGAAGTTTCCATTATTAGGTTATAGTGGTGTTCCCTTTTGTTTTTTTGTAGTGTTTCCTTTGACGATGGTTGTTTTTCATTTGTTTGTTCTTTATCACAAAATTTTTAGCTTCTAATCGAGGTAGGGGATTGGTTTTTTCTCTTCAATTTAAATTGAATTTGTGATATTATCATGATTTAATATTTTGGGTAATGTTGTAATTAACCTAATAAATATAAGAATAAAAAATTAAAGGAAGATTGCTGAGAGGTTTGTATTTTGTGATCATAAGTGTATCTCATTATGTTATAATTACCTATTGTTTTTATAGATAGTGTGTTATCTACTTGTTGTGGTTTTTTTTGTTCTTAGAATGGTTAATTTTTTGGATATATGATAAACAAAGTAAATCCAAAACAATTATAATGATTTGATTAAATAAATAGTAATGTTAGTTAATGATTGGTCTTCCTTATTTTTAATGGAATAGGGAAGTAATGCCATGCAAATTTTTATGTTGATTCATAATTATTGATAGATAATAAGTTATAGGTTTCTTGATGATAAATACCTAATCATAATGAATCATTTAATTAAAGATAATAATTAAAATGGTTGTTTTCTAAAGACTAATTCTTTGATGCTGAGTGAACCCCTTCTTGTTGTGGAAGGATTTTATGTCTTGGTTCAATGGCCTTAGTGACTTCACCTATGTGAAAAAAATAAATTTGAAATATATGTGTGCAATAGGAATTTTATATCCTTGTTGTGTTTTTTTATAACCATGTGTAGTTATATTACTTGATGAGAAATGGGTTGGTGTCTCAGGAATATTTTGACTAATGGTTTTTTGATGGATGACTAATGTTTTGGGAGTCTGGTGTTCCGTAATGGGAAATATCAATGATGGTGTGATAGTTTGATATTATAAACAATATTTTGGGACACCAGGGTGGTTGAGATGAGTTCAAAGTGAGTATTTTTCATTGATTCTTACTTCCTTATTGATGATTTATCTATGGTTGGGTAGTCAGATGTTCCTTGTTTATGGGTTCCCACAACTTGATGTAGTAGGGCTCTATGCACTGTGAGTGAATCTTTGATGTGGTAGTTTAGGAAAAGACATAGAGTACCCAAATAATTTATGAATAATAAATTAATAATGATTAACCCATGTGGTGGGATGATGTTTATGGAAGTGATGTTAAAGAAATTCCTATCATATTAATGGAAATCATGGGATGGTTAAGCGGGATGCTTTAAGGAGCATGGGTTTAAAAATCAGGAGTTTTCAATGTTGTTTTAATAAATCATGATGACCATAATGAATTAGTTAAACCATATTTAACAATGATGAAATACTTGAAATATTTGTGAGAGAATTAATAGTGTCACTGACACTTGTCTTAAGAATATTAAAATGTTAATATTGGGAAGTGTTAATCTCAATTAATTAAATTTTAATTAGTTAATTAATAATGAAACCTGATTATTGTGTTCTTATTTGATATCTAGTCCATATTTATGGAATTAGGGAGTCTTGTATGAAATTAGAGGTAGTTTAGTCTAAGTATAGGTAGTATCCCTTAATGTGGTTTGTGTGTTATATTATTTATATTTTATAATTTCATATGCTACCCCACTAATGTTGGTAGGGAAACCGACACCCAAATGTTTTTGCGGTGTTTTCTCAAACATCTAGGATGGAGAGGGAGTAGATGGTTGAATTACCCCTTTCCCTCACCCTCCCTTTGGACTTTGATATGAGTAAGTGTATCCTGAGATATAATACCTTACGATATAGGGTTTGTTCCTACAAAAACTATGATGGATCATAGTGTTACTATAAATTTATGTGTGGGGTATGATAGGTTGAGGTATAGCGCATACTTTTATCCAGTCATGGTATCTATGGTATCCCATGGGTATACATGCATGTGCTATGATGCTTGAGATATAACGCATTTACATAGCTTGTGGTGGATTCCACACATATACTTAGTTATGGAATGGAGGGTGATAATTATGATATGAATATGTGGACTGATGCCAACATGAGATGTTGGGCCCTACATGGGACTAAGATTGGTAGGATTGAGGCCTAACTCACATTAGGGAAGTTTTACTTAGGCAAGAGATGAACATAGTTTGTATGGAATTTTGAAATTAGTGTGAAAAACCAATGTAGAAGTGGAAGTTGGATACCTTCTTTATATATATATATATATTATTTGTATATATAATGGTTTATTTCTATGTGTTACTTGGTGAGCGAGCCAAAGTGAGGATAGGGAAACTATTGTTACCTATTTAGGTGATGAATTAGTTTAATTTGTTTTTTCACATGGATTTAGTATCCTTCTTTCACATTTTACATGTGAGGTTTCAGGGAGTATCCAATAGAGCATAGACCTTATGTTAACACTATGTATATGTAAAAAATTCAAATCAGTTGGAGAAGGTTGGTAATAAAACTGAGCGGTACTAGTTTGAGGTGTGGTTCATGAGTTTTTTGGGTTTTATGGTCCCTACTAAGGATTTTCTTTTAGTACCTTTAGTTTGAATTTTAGTTTTTTAGTTTATGTAAGGCATTACATGTTTTGGGTTTAATATTTTATTTATGCATAGTGTTGTTTGTTCTCATCTTATCTCTTACCCCTTAAACTTTATATAGGGTAATGCTTCTCCTGTCTGTGATTGATATACCCTCAGTGCTAGTCATCAACCTGTGACCTACTAGAGGTGAGATTTAGAGGACATTATCTCTATTTCTTCATTTTAAACTCCAAAGCTTTGAATTTTTAGGGAGAAGTCATGATATAACTTACTCATTAGGGCTCTATGAGGTCCTTTTTGTTTTTGATAACTCCCTCTGTCATGACCTAACCCAAGCTGGGGCTCGAGCCAAAACTACCCCAAGATCACCTCCATAGGTTGGGGTCTAGAAACTAGCACCGAAGGCCTAGAAAACATGGGGATGCCATTGCCTATGTACCTGTACACACACAACCATCTTGATTCAGAAGTAAAGAGGAAGTAAAAGTGAAAAAACATATATCTAAGGGAACAACAATGCATGAAAAACCTCTAGATAGTACAATAGTACGGCAGTGTAAACTGAAAAGTAAAGGGAAAAAATACACACCCAACCAGAAATGTGTCCCAACCCGATAAAAATGAAAAAGTAAACAACTAATAAAGACCATATCGTGATTCCCAAGCTGCGACCACCATACATGGTCCAAAGTACCAGGTATCCCTAAGCACCTTTGAATTCATTGCTGACATATTCGTCATATGCATAAGAAACGAAATGTATAGAAAAATCCCATATAGGGATGAGTATATACTTACCCAGTAGGATGCCTTGAAATTTTAAGGGGTAGAATTAATATATATAATAGATGAAAAATATATTCAAATAGAATAGATCAATCCAACCCAAGTGTGAAAGTAACCTCATCCAAATACGAGGGATCGATACGGTAAGTATATGTACTACATGTCGAGTCTTCACCACCAATAGTAGAAGAATAGAATCCTCCAACCATGAGAAGATAAACATAGAAATCCTGTGGAAAAACCCACATGTCTTCGCCTCTTCTATATGGAGAGTAACCAAATCCAATGGTGTGGATACCTAATAATATATATATATATACACACATATATTTGTGTGTGTGTGTGCTAAGTCAAAAGATGACTAGACGAGAGAGTAGGGGGATATACATCTCACAGATCAACCTAAGAAGAAGAGTCACTATCAGTTCCAAAATTCTATCAATGATTCCCAGTATCTCACATGTCGGCACATAAGTAACCATTCAAGTCCATCCATGCCTCATCACTATACCACACAATCGAGGGGCTATAAACACTAGGTGGGAAACCCATTCCCTGGCACAACATGATGTTCCCGCTCTAATAGTACTCAAGGAACGCTACTGACTAACTTTACAAGAGGGTACCACTTATAAATTATTTATAGAGGACCCTTTCCCATGCCGATGGGGGGTCAAACTCTATTAATAATCAAGGACACCAGTGCCCAGCTCTACTGGAGGGTCAAATTGGTAATCATCGAGGAACTCTACTGACTAGATCTATTGGAGGGTACCACTCGATATTTATCAAGTAACTTCATATCCCTACCCTGTAAGAGGGTACCACTTGATAGACATCAAGGTAATATACTATCTATACCTTCTGGAGGGTACCAATTGAAAATAATTGGGGAACTCTACTACCTAGCCTTGTTTAAGGGTACCTCTCAATAGTTGTTGAGGAACTCCACTACTGAGCTCCACTAGAGGGTACCGCTCGATAGTTGTCGAGGAACTCCACTAAAAATCCCTTCTAGATGGTAAAACTCAAAATGGTTTTAGAGGAACTTTATTTCCCAACCTTTCTAAAGTGTACCACTTAGAAAGCATCTAGGAACTCCACTATCCAACCTTGCTAGAGGGTACCACTCGAAAAGGACCTGGTGATTCTGTGTGATCACTACTGTCATCGAGAATCTCCTAGCCAATGTTCATGACCAAAACATTCCACATCATATCTCTAAATCCAAAATAGAGGTAATCATCTTGTTCTATATGGAAACACACTTGGGATAGGCTACCAGTGGGCTAAAATCTATGTTCAAACAAATGAGATATATATGATTGATTTTTTTTTCTCAAAATAGGCTAAGGGGTACATAGTGTGTGAGGGGAACCACATGTTGTGTGGTCTCACTCCATTGCCTGGCTATGTCCTAGGAGGTACACATATCACAATCCATGTAACAGTACATGCATTTCATGTGGACTACACGATGTTTCCAATTCATTTGGGACTAGGTCGTGTCCTTCTGGTTATGTTTGTGTAGTTTACCTCATGTTTGTGTACTCAAGTATATGGTCTTATAATTCCACATGGATTCTCACCTGTGTGATTTGGCATATGGGTTTTCCAAATGGGATATGGGTACATGGTATATAGGAGGAGTACACATCGTGTCATCTTTAACTTTTTCCAAAACTCTAGCCACCATAATTGAAGGGCTATATGTCATCTGTTCATCCCAATGCATGGAATGTTGTATTGTTTTCTCTACAATATTGATATGATCTTTATGCCTTGAATTAGACCAATATTCTATAGATCCCGCCTAAAAAATGTTATGGATAATTGGATTTTAACATGATCTAAGTTTTCTTACTGTTATTCATTATAAATTATCCTCATTCATTCATCAGAAGTTCATCACATGTTTTTCATGCCACTGTACCTTCCACCATTGTGGATTCATACTCCAATCATAAAAAATATCTCCCATTCCCCTTCAACATCCTAGATCTAGCCATAATTCATCAATCTATTCTTTTTTTTTTCTCAATTTTTTGCGGTTCTAGGGGTCTGATCAGGCTCGATACCACTTGGAAATGTCAAACTGAAATCACAGGATCCAACCTGTGATGAGCATAAAAAATATTTGGAATAAAAGAACCATAAAAAAGGTTTAAATGTACATTGGACTATATTTCTTGGAAAATGATCGAGAATGGTGATATGGGTTAGAAAAAATTCAAATAATCATTTTAAATACGGTATTTAGGTGCATGCTCGGGCCACAATTGGCACAGATCGATAAAAGGGATCGATCTGATCAAACCATTTAATAAAAAGGGTGTAAATCACCAAATTGATGAGTCTTACCTAGTTTTTTGGATTGTTTTTATGAATAATGGGATCACCAATGAATAATAGGGATTTTTGTGTTTGTTTCATCTATATTTTATCTAATCTGGAGTTTCATCATTATTGAAAGCGATTTGCCAATGATGGAGGAATAAGGAGCTCTAAACTCCTCCCATGGTTTATGTGGCTAACCTTGGATGATTTCCCATGAATATATTCTTATTGAATATCTCTATTCATAAAAATGAAATAATTAATTGATTTAATAATTAATTATTTCACGAAACATACCTCTAACAAGTGAGGAGTCCAAATGCCCTGTGTTGACCCATTTTATATCACGCCTAGGGTAAAAACCATGATATGAGCTCAACTGTGGTCTTGGATTTATGATTTGAGATTACATTTAAGAGTTATATTATTTTATTTTAATAACCACGTACATTAAATATAAAATATATTTAATATTTTTATAAAATTAATTTCAGGCACACCAGGCCTTGGAATTTATTATCATCTCAACTTCTATTACTGGAAAATTATAAATAAATATTTTTAAGTATTACAAGGAAAAAACTAACTCTCTAAATTATTCTCTATTTTATTCTTTTCATCCCTGAAAAGTAAAACCTAATCAAATAACTCAAAATATTGATCCCAAACTTGGATCTCCCACTCCCAATAACTCTCTTGCATGCTCTCGTACATCCAAAACATGAAAACCAAGGGGATGGTCCATCCACATAGGATCCTCTCTTACCAATCCTTAATCACAACCAAGTGATCCCCAAAGGTGGCTCTATACTTGATATCCAGATCACCCAATTCAATGATGTTCATAGGCTTATGCACTTATCTCCTCAGTTGTGACATGTGGAACATGTCGTGAACCCGCTCTAGATATGGGGGTAGGGTGAGGCAATAAGAAACCTCAGCAACCCACTGAACGATCTCGAATAGACTGATAAACCTCATTGGTAGATTTTCTCCCTAGATTAACCTCTAAAATCATCATTGTGGGGTGACTCTCAAGAAAACATGGCCTCCCCACTCAAAATTCAGGGGCCTATGATGGTGATCTATGTAAGATTTCTATCTATTCTGGGCCATCCTCATCCAATCACATATGACCAAGAATTTATCTGTAGTAACATTCACCATCTCTAAGCCCACAAAAGATTTATGACCAATCTCTTTCCATCATAAGGTTGACCTACAGGGTCTCCGTACAGGGCCTCAAAAGGTGTCATGTCAATGGTAGATTGGTAGCTGTTATTGTATGAAAACTATACTAAGGGAAAGTGATCCTCCCAACTCCATATAAAGTCTAACATGAAATTCCTCATCATATCCTCCAACACCCGAATAGTGCTCTTGGTATACCCATTGGTCTAGGGGGGAAAGGTTGTGCTCATCCTCAGTTGGGTCCTAAATGCCTCTTGCAGGCCTCACCACAATCATGACGTAAATCGCACATCATGATTAGAGAAAATAATCGAGAAAACCCCATTAAGGTGAAAGATCTCCCATATATAAAACATTCCCAAACTCTCCACTGAACTCTACTATCTGATAGAAAGGAAGTGTTCTGACTTCATGAGTTGATCTACCATCACCGAGATGGGATCATGGTCCTTCACTGTGTGCATAATCCCTATCACAAAGTCTATGGATATGTTATCCCACTTTCATTTAGGGATCTCAATGGGTGGAAAAAAACCTGCTGGAACTTGGTTCTCATCCTTCACCTACTAAAAAGTGAGGTGCAAAGAGATTAAATCAGCTACACTTCATCTCATGTCTGACCACAAGAACTACCATTGTAGGTATCTATACATATTTTCTACATGGAGATATACATCTAGGGTAGAAGTATGGAACTTTTGCATCACCTCCTGTAACTCCCTAAAGACTTGTGTTTCACATAATGGTAACTTATATAATTTAAGTTGTCTATTAATCGAACAAAAATTATTTATTATAAAATAATAATATGATGCAATGGAGTAAAGAACAAGAAACAGACACAAGGAGTTTTATTCAAATAAGAACACCGTAGTGTTTACAACAAACTGATATTAACAAGGGAAATTAAGCCAACCAAAGATACCAATTAAAAACCCTATTAAGATTATAGAAAGACCACTCAAAAAAAATGATAACCCTGAGAAGACGATAGGGGTCCTTGGTATCCATCATAATGAACATAATAATGGTCGAAGCCACCGCAACCACACTAAGCACCAAAGGTGTAACACAGACCATTATCTTCAAACAACTTGAGTTTTAAGACACCCAGAGACATGATTTTATATGACACCAACCCGACCGTTACCTTGATTAACCATTGGAAACCCAACGACTATAATTATATCCGTTAGTATTAAGATGTTTTAACTAAAAAAACCATTAAGTACAACTTCACAATATGAATTGAAAAATTATAAGATAAAACCCAAACTACAATATGATGCTTTGAGTTGCATTTAAGTTTTGAGGAAAATAATAAGTAATTCAAAAACTTGTTGCAATTAACTCAAATGTGTTGTAAATATTTTCATTTAGTGTCTTAAACTGTGTTTAAATACCTGTTAATTGAATTATATATTTTTAATCAAATTAAGTTTAAACCACTATGACACTAATATAAGAATTGTCATGCAATTTATAACTCTTTATGTTTTTTATAAACAACCTTAGGAAACACTTAAGAGAAAGTTTAAGTTGTAAACTTTAAACTTCAATTTTTTTAATAGAATCCATGTATAAAAAGAAGAATCTCTATATAGTGTAATGTTTCCTTTATGTTTTTTTAGTTAGGTTATATAAAAATTGGGTCCGCAAGGACCAGTCCTTGGATGGGCCAAGGGAGGCGGCACACCCTGGGTGGCTGAGCCTAGCCCTCAGCCCATGCCTTGACCCAACCGAGCTCGGGCATAGTTCACTCGAGGAGCACACAGGACCGCTTGTGTGTGCACAACACGGGCGTGGCTGCAGAGTGCATGGGTGCACGCAAGAGCGCAGGTGCATGCAACGCGCACACTTGGGTAGGCCAAGGCCTGCGGGGAGGCGGAGGCCCATGTATAAGGCCTCCTGTGTGTGTGATGTGTTATTACCAGATCTACAGGAGGCCGAAGCTTATAAGGGAGCTCAGTGCACCCCACCGTTTCGATGTGGGAACCAAATTTTCGGGCGAGATGAGATCCTGGATGTCAGATTGTGTCGCGCGCGATCTGAGCCGCTGATATCGATACCACATCCAACCTTCAGAAATCATGGCATATCATCATGTCACGGTGAGCTGTTTGATCAGGCTCGGATTAAATCCAAGCCGTACACCCTTTAAAAAAAACCCCACAGACGTGCCCATCCCTCGGATCAAAATCAGGCGTGATCTGAGCCGTTGTTTTTCCTCCCATTTTTTTTTCATCCAGCGCGTTGTCTTCTTCCTCGCAGCATTCCCTATTACAGTAACCTTACACCACATTTTATCACCGTTTTCTACACCTTTCAGCCGCCAGACCCTCCACTCTCATACAATTTACACATGAGATAACTTTCCCTATATTTTTTTAGGCAAGTGGACTCATTTTTCCTTCCTCATTCATTATAGGTGTATTTTTTTAAAAACCCATATGAAGCATTCGCAGGACCCCTGGGCTCCTTGCTCAATACTTTCAGTGGACCTCCATTCTTCCTCCAAGTTTTCCAGTGTCTCCTGAGCTCCACCTCCTCTTCCTAGCTTTCCAGCGTCTCCTCCTTCTCCTCTGCAAGTTAAGGTAGGGGTTTAGTTTATCTTTCTTGGTTTTAAGATGCATGAATATATATATATATATATATATATATATATATATATATTTGAATCTACTTATAAAACCATCAAACATATCCATACGGTTTGAGATTATATTCCTTAAAAGTTGCAGGAATTTGAGTTATAATGTGTTGAAAACCCTAAACATGGACACCCCATGCAAACCTATTTTATGCTTTAAAAACATAGTCGTTTATATACATATACTTGTTTATGAAAATATATAAGAAAAATGTACAAAATACTCAATTTTTCATAACCTTCATAAACCCATGTTAGAGATTTCTAAGTTTGAGAGTCAAGTTAATGAAGAACCAAGACGTATGGACTCACTGTGTATACGAAAGTTTCATTCCTAATCATGTATTCTTGTATACACATGATGTAAATGATATTTTCGAAACAATTCAATATTTTTACTCTACTAATCTAATCCATGCTTTGATGAAGTTACAGGTGTGAAATTAACTTAAATAAGAACATTGTGTATTCTTGAATTGCATAATCGGTTATGTTGTTACATGCGCATGAATACCAACATGATCCTCTTTCATATTTTGAAAAAAAATTCTAAAGTTTGTGAAGGTAGTATTAAACATGGGAATTAAAATTTATTTTTATTTATTTCTTTCTTTTTGGCTTGGCTACTCACTACTTTTCTACATATCCCAGTCCCATTAAATGAATGTTTTATAGAAATATGAAATCCTCACCATATTTTTTCAAATGTTTTCTCTAATGTTATTAGTTCATGAGTATAAATATTTGAGGTTTTCAATTTCATACTCACATGTATGAGTTACTCTCCACTATTTATAATAAATGATGAAGGTGACGGTTGAGTCTCATAATATCAGTTCGTTTATAACAAATGTTTGAGGAAATGTGAAATTACCACCCCCACATGGAATGTTGGGCTTACTTTTTTTTACTTTATGCACCCAGTAGAAAAGTTCATTAAGCAAGTGGTCAAAACTACTTCATGAACCATCATTTTATTTGGTAACCTCATCCGTTCATTATTGGAGTGTTTTAAGTCAATATCACATGCACAAGTAATGCTTACTATTTTGTGCATGTTGATGGGAAAATTTATCATTTAAACATTACCTAAAATATTATGATTTTGTCTGTTCCACTTCTTTATATCAATGCATGAATCTAGCACGAATAAAGAACATGTTTATTATTGCATTAAATGTTTTCTACTGTGGAAAATATGTAACGTTATTATTTTATGTAATAATAAAACAATTTAACATTCATGAAGTATACAATTTTTTAGAGTGGTATGTGAAAATTTGAATAATGTGAAATGAGAATCCAGGTAATATGTGTCCTGAGATGGAGAAGTGTTTTATTAATTCAAAGTGGTAGGTGAACTTTGACTTAGAGTTATGAGGAATGCATTGGACCTAGTATGTTCTGGGGTGGGGACTGGTAAAAGTAAGACCTCTGGGTTGGGGTCTGGTTACAGCAGACCCTCTGGGTTGGAGTCTGGTTATAGAGACTCTCCAGGTTGGGGTTCAGTTACAATTACCCCCTAGGTCTTGGAATGAGGCCTTGACATAGTCTGGAATATGCACTTCCCTCATTATGAATATGTAATTTAACTAACCAGGAAAATATTCAACTTATAGAATATTTGGTTAAAGAGATTATGAGTTTCGGTCAAGGCCTTAATCATTAGACGTCTTGGATGAGGCCTTGACAAATGTTTCAGAATGCCCTCCATTTTCACTTTACTCTTTATGTGTATGTTAATCACCTAACCGGATAGGAATTTTAATTGTAGAATGTCCATGGTTAAGAACCACTACTTACAGGTAATCAGAAAAGTGAAAGTTTATGGCATGACATACGTATAGCACTCAGTGATTTTAGTATTTGATGTTTGAAATTAAAGTGATTACCTTTATGTGAAACTTTGATCATTCATTACACTTAACTGTTTTATTTGTGCTTATATAAATTCTTATGTCATACACATTATAATTTCTTTTATTTAGCATGCCTCTATTTTAATGGTGTATCCTTTTAAATTATGATATCATATTTTAATTGAGCACCTTTATGATGTGAACATGTGATATAACTTTTATTTAAGAAGAATGTTTTATGAAATGGTTTAAATAATGTTTTCAGAAGTTTTATTGGTTATTTTAAAATCCCTTACTGAGCATTCATATGCTCACCCTACATTTTAAATGAAAATTTTTCAGGTATCATTCATGTCTTCATTGAAGTTACAGAAAGCAGCTGGTTTTCCAGAACATAAACCTCATGATCCTCTATAGAATGGGGTATGATGTGATATTTATAAATGAATGTAATGTAATAATTACGGGACATCATGTGTCATGGGCACTGGCTCTAGGCACTCTGGGGTCGGGTCCTTACAGTTGATATCAGAGGATAGGTTTAGACAATTCTGGAAAAACTAGGTAATAGAAATATGTTGCTACGACTGAACCTTACTAAGTGATTTTATTATAACTTTCAGATGGGAACTGAAAATGTGCCTACCAATCTACTATCACTCCCCGCTAAGGACCTAGAGACCATTATGTATTTATCTATCTGAGAGAATTTTCTTAACTATGCTCACATACGCATGACGTACAAACACCTGTATGATGTGTCAAACTCACCTCAGGTGCTTCAGCTACACTTGGGGTTAGGATTTGATTACCTTCTTATGATGATGACCCAATTACCCTCCCATGCATGTCAGGGAAGGTACTATGAGGGAATTTTCTGAGTGTTCATGGCAGGTGAGTACGTTGGCTTTATGTCCCTCGACACTTTTCAAGAAGCTGCTGCTTCCGAAGACCTCCGAGCGGCTTATCTTTTCTAAATCTTGAACTACAGCTTCTAGGGCCAGTTTTTTGACTTAAGAATGTTAAAATATGAGTCCACCCAACTATATTGCAGGAAAAAAGTGTATTTATGTGTCTCCCAACTTCATACCACTCATTCCACACTTAGGATATGTCATAGGTGTCTCTATGGGTTTAACCCTGAATACTCAGCCTGTGTTTGGTTTGAGGAGATATGGATTTTTGATTCTCTGTGTGGAGTTCATGTAGTAGATCAATAGGGGAACTCTGGCACTAATGTTTAGTAATGAACTTATGTTTTATTTAATTATTATCCATCCCATTCCTGTCTTTACTTTATTTGAACTTTCAAAATGGTTTCTCATGAATATGTTTTAATATGGCACGACAAACAAATGTCTCATCCCTACCTGATGAAATATTGGAGGATATCTTAATCAGAACTTGCACTGTGGACTATCCTTCTTTCCTCCACCTAAGAAGATCATGTCAACGCATGTTGACTTGTCTAACAGACCTGAGATCCTTCGTTCCTGCCAATGGAATGACCAAGTCATCCACTTCATCTCCATTACCCAACTCCCCGGTCATAGGCGAAGGGGGAGATACATTGAGGGTCTGTTTCGATGTTTTAATCTGGCACAAAATTTTTATACCAGATCATGTTTCCTAGTGGCTTCCCAAGATGGGAACCTCATAGCAGCCTTTATGTTCTAGATCCTAAACCTCAGTCTATTTAACCGCATATTTCCAATCGAATATCTTGAGCGAGATGTAGTCCGGCGGGGCATCAGAGAATGCGTCCATCTAGACATCTCTGATCTTGTTACTGCTCAAGCCTTCCTGTGGAAGCCTGAGTGTAGAATTCATGATCTGGAGTTCAAAACATACTACTCAAGGTGTATCTGAGCCAGTGAAGTGGAGGAACTAAATACCAATCTGGGTATTCCATTGATTGATCTGAATCTCCTGTTTTGGTGATGATACTCGTATAAGAATTTCTTTTCCAGTTTATGAATAGAATTGCGAGGATGCAATTATTTATTGGGGGGAATAATGTAATGCCCCAAAGACTTGTGTTTCATATAACTTGTATAATTTAAGTTTTCTATTAATCGAAAAGAACTTATTCATTATAAAATAATAATATGATGCAATGGAGTAAATCACACGAAACAGACACAAGGAGTTTTATTCAAATAAGAACACTGTAGTGTTTACAACAAACTGAGATTAATATGGGAAATTAAGCGAACCAAAGATACCAATTAAAAACCGTATTAAGATTACATGAAGAACACTCAAAACAATGAGAACCCCAAGAAGATGATAGGGGTCCTTGGTATCCATCATAACGAACATAAGAATGTCCAAAGCCACCACAACCACACTAAGAACCAAAGGTATAACGCAAACCATTCTCTTCAAACAACTTGAGTTTTAAGACACCTGGAGACACAGTTTTATATGACACCAACCCGACCGTTACCTCAAGTAATCGTTGGAAACCCAATGGCTATAATTATAGCCGTTAGTCTTAAGATGTTTTAACTAAAAAACAATTAAGTACAACTTCACAATATGAATTGAAAAATTATAAGATAAACCCCCAACTTTGATATGATGCTTCGAGTTGCATTTATGTTTTGAGGAAAATAATATGTAATTCAAAAACCTGTTGCAATTAACTCAAATGTGTTGTAAATATTTTCATTTAGTGTCTTAAACTGTGTTTAAATACCTGTTAATTGAATTATATGTTTTTAATAAAATTAAGTTTAAACCACTACGACACTAATATAAGAATTGTCATGCAATTTATAACTCTTTATGTTTTTTGTAAACAACCTTAGGAAACACTTAGGGGAAAGTTTAAGTTTTAAACTTTAAACTTCAAATTTTTTTAATAGAATCCATGTATAAAAAGAAGAATCTCTATATAGTGTAATGTTTCTTTTAAGTTTTTTCTAGTTTGGTTATATAAAAATTGGGCCTGTAAGGGCCATCCCTTGGCTGGGCCAAGGGAGGTGGCACACCCTAGTTGGCTGAGCCTAGCCCTCATCCCATGCCTGTACTAGCCCGAGCTTGGGCATAGGTCACTCGAGGAGCGCATAGAAGAGCTTGTGTGTGCACAACACAGGCGTGGCCATGGAGTGCATGGGTGCAAGTAGGAGCGCAGGTGCGCGCAGCGCACGCGCTTGGGTAGGCTGAGGCTGATGCCCATGTATAAGGCCTCATGTGTGTGGGTTGTGTTATTACCATCACTGTGGGGGGACCAGGCTTATAAGGGAGCTCGGCGCGCCCCACTATTTTGATGTGAGAACCAAATTTTCGAGTGAGATGAGATCCTGGCCATCGGATTTCATCGCGCGTGATCTGAGCCGCTGATCTCAATCTCGTGCCCAGCCTTTAGAAATTGTGGCATATCATCACGTCGCAGTGATCCGTTCGATCAGGCTCAGATTAAATCTGAGCCTTCCACCCTTTAGAAAAACCCACGAACGTGCCCAGCCCTGGGATCAAAATCAGGCACGATCGGGGCCGTTGTTTTTCCTCCTGTTTTTTTCCTCCAGTGAACTATCTTCTTCCCCATGGAATGACCTGTTATAGTAACCTTACACCACATTTTATCACCATTTTCTACACCTTTTAGCCGCTGGACCCTCCACTCTCACACGGTTTCCACAAGGGATCACTTTCTTGGTATTTTTTTAGGTAAGTGGCCTCAGTTTTCCTTCCTCATTCATTATAGGTGTAATTTTTTAAAAACCCATACGAAGCATTCACAAGACCCCCCAGGATCCTTGCTCAAAACTTTCAGCGGACCTCCATTCTTCCTCCAAGTTTTCCAGTGTCTCCTGAGCTCCACCTCCTCTTCCTAGCTTTCCATCATCTCCTCCTCCTCTACAAGTTATTGTAAGGGTTTAGTTTTATCTTGCTTGGTTTTAAGATGCATGAATGTATATATATATATATATATATATTTGAATCTACTTATAAAACCAGCAAACATCTCCATATGGTTTGATATTATATTCCTTAAAAGTTACAGTAATTTGAGTTATAATGTGTTGACAACCCTAAACATGGACACCCCCTGGAAACCTATTTTATTCCTTAAAAACATAGTCCGTTATATACATATACTTGCTTATGAAAATATATAAGAATAATGTACACAACCCTCATCTTTGAATAACCTTCATAAACCCATGTTAGAGATTTCTAAGTTTGAGAGTCAAGTTAATGAAGAACCAAGATGTATGGACTCACTGTGTATACGAAAGTTTCATACCTAATTATGTATTCTTGTATACACATTATGTAAATTTTGTTTTTGAAACAATTCAATATTTGTACTATACTAATTTAATCCATGCTTTGATGAAGTTAAACGTGTGAAATTAACTTAAATAAGAACATTGTGTATTCTTTATTTGTATAATCGGCTACGTGGGTATGTGCGCATAAATGCCAACATGATCCTATTTTGTATTTAAAAAAGTTTCTAAAGTTTTCTAAGGGAGTATTAAACATGTGAATTCAAATGTATTTTCGTTTCTTTCTTTCTTTTTGGCTTGGCTACTCACTACTTTTATGCATGTCTCAGTCCCGTTGAATGAATGTTTTATACAAAATGAAATCCTCACCATAGTTTTTCAAATGTTTTCTCTAATGTGCTTAGTTCATGAGTATAAATATTGGAGGTTTTCAATATCATAATCACATTTATGAGTTACTCTCCACTATTTATAATAAATGATGAAGGTGACGGTTGAGTCTCATACTATCAGTTCGTTTATAACAAATGTATGAGGAAATGTGAAATTACAACCCCCACACGGAATATTGGGATTACTTTTTTTTACTTTATTCACATAGTAGAAAAGTTCATTAAGAAAGTGGTCAAAACTGTTTCATGAACCATCATTTTATTTGGTAACCTCATCCATTCATTATTGGAGTGTTTTAAGTCAATATCACATGCGAAAGTAATGGTTACTATTTTTTTCATTTCGATGGGAAAATTTATCATTTAAACATTACCTAACATATTATGATTTAGTATGTTCCAATTCCTTATATCAATGCATGAATTGAGCATGAATAACAAACATGTTTATTAATGCATTAAATGTTTTCTAATGTGGAAAATATGTAACGTTATTATTTTATGTAATAATCAAACAATTTAACATTCATGAAGTATCCAATTATTCAGAGTGGTATGGGACACTTTGAATAATGTAAAATGAGAATCCAGGTAATATGTGTCCTGAGATGGATAAGTGTTTTAATAATTCAAAGTGGTATGTTCACTTTGACTTAGAGTTATGAGGAATTAATTGGACCTAGTATGTTCCGGGGTGGGGACCGGTAAAAGTAAGCCCTCCGGGTTGGGGTCCGGTTACAACAGACCCTCCGGGATGGAGTTCGGTTACAAAGGCTCTCTGGGTTGGGGTTTGGTTACAGTTATCCCCTAGGTCTTGGTACGAGGCCTTGACACAGTCCAACATATGCACTTCCCTCATTATAAATATGTAATTTAACTAACTATGAAAATATTTAACTTGTTGAATATTTGGTTAAAGAGATTATGGGTTTCAGTCAAGGCCTTAATCATTAGAAATCTTGGACGAGACCTTGAAAAATGTTTCAGAATGACCTACATTTTCACTTTACTTTTTATGTGTATGTTAATCACATAACCAGATAGGCATTTTACTAGTATAATGTCAATGGTTAAGAACCATTACTTATAGGTAATCAGAAAAGTGAAAGTTTATGGCATGACATACGTATAGCACTCAGTGATTTTAGTATTTGATGTTTGAAATTAAAGTGATTACCTTTATGCATAACTCTGATCATTCATTACACTTAATTGTTTTATTTTCGATTACATAAATTCTTATGTCATACACATTAGAATTTATTTTATTCAACATGCCTCTATTTGAATGGTGTATCCTTTTAAATTCTGATATCATGTTTTAATTTAGCACCTTTATGATGTGAATATGTGATATAGATTTTATTTAAGAAGAATTTTTTTTGAAATGGTTTAAAGAATGTTTTCATAAGTTGTATTGGTTATTTTAAAATCCCTTACTGGGCATTCGTATGCTCACCCTATGTTTTAAATGAAAATTTTCCAGGTATCAGTCATGTCTTCATTGAAGTTATAGAAATCATCTGGTTTCCCAGAACCTGAACCTCACAATCCTCTATAGCATGGGAAATGATGTGATATTTATAAATGAATGTAATGTAATAATTATGGTACATCATGTCTCATGGGAACCGGCTTCGGGCACTCGGGGGCTAGGTCCTTACACCTCCACCCACATCATGACTGGAACCACCATCCATCCCTAGAAAAAGATGATATGATTCCATCATTTAGAATATCCATCTAGTGAGTCTCTTATAGATATTTGACCATGTAAGACATCAAAATCAATGTTTCTTAGCTGGAACTCTCTCACATGATCAACAAGTGAATAAGTCAACACCATAGACTGTAGAAATGTTATACCCTCATGCTCCTCTATGTTCAGCTGTAGGGAAGCTAACTCATCTGAATCCTCCTACACCAAGTGAGCATGAGACTTCTTACTAAGGGAATCTTCTAATACATTGTCCTTCCCTAGAGTATAGACTATCTACAATTCATAGTTCTGAAGAAACTCCAACCAGCATCGCTGTCTTAAGTTTAGGTATCTCTGTGTGAAGATATACCTGAGACTATGATGGTCTGAGTAAAACAAAAAGCATCCCCCCAGGAGATAGTGTATCCACATACTCAGGGTGAAGACTACCACTACCAACTCTAGGTCGTTAGTTGCATGGTTATGCTCATGGGTTCTCTTCTACTATGATCCATATACGATAACTTTCTACTGCTGCATCAACATACAATTGATACCAGCTTCTGAGGCATCACAATACACTATGCAATCCACTCCCTCCTCTATTATTCTCAACATAGGAACACTATTCATCCTTAGCCTCAACTCCTTGAATGCCTTCTGGCACTGGTTAGACCATATAAATTAATTCCCTTTCCACTTCAGAGTGTTCAAAGTGGATACAACTTTGGAGAAGACTAACAAAAACCACTTGTAGTACCCTGTCAAAATAATAAATCTATGCACCTAGGACACGCTCATGGGTGGATCCCAAAAAATCATTACATTTATATTCACTAGTTCTATGACTACACCATGATTCGAAATGACATTCCCCCAAAAGTGAACATCATGAATCCAGAACTGGAACCTCTATATCTTTCAATAAATCTAATGCTCTTGAATAAAATTTAAGACCATCCTCAAGTGATATGAATGATCCCACTTTTATGTAGAGTATATGAGTATTTCTTCAATAAAGACAACAACAAAATATTCCATGTATGGATAGAAAACTAGGTTCATCAAATTCATGAAACCAATGGGGGAATTAATCCCACAAAAAGGAATCTCTAGAAACTCATAGTGTTTGTAACAATATAGAAATTTTAACTTTGGAATATCATCCTCATGAACCCTAAAATGGAAGTAGTCAGACCTAAGATCAATCTTTGAGAACCATCTCATTCCTCTCAACTAGTCTAAGTGGTTGTCAATGCTTGGAAAGTGGCACTTTTTCTTTATCGTGTCCTAATTCAGGAAACAATAATATATGAAAATATACAATCCCATGTACACCTTTTTCATGAACACCATTGAAACTGCCCAGGGGGACAAATTGAGATTTATAAAACAATTCTATCTAAGGTCCTAAAACTTCAACTGAAACTTTCAGAGCTTAGTAGTGGCCATCTGATATGCCATAAAAGATATCATATTGGTGTTGGGATGCATGTCGATAAAAAACTCCACCTCATGACTCAGAGGTAGTCTCAGAACGTACTTAAAAAATACACCCATATAATACTCCACAAATAAAGGAATAAATATTCCAAAACATCATACCAAACTAAGAGATACACTCACCAACTGATGTGTGATGGGATGAATTCTCTGATCATAGAACCCACTTGCCCTGCCATGAGATCTATCTCACTAGAAAAGGATAATCTCATCACATTAGTGCATAGGCATCTGACTTGTCTAAAGTGAAATTCAATCTAGTCTCATACCATGGAAATACAATCCATACACAAGATAAATTCATAGGGTTCCATTGTGATGAAAAAAATTCCCCACATGAATCTCTCTCTACCAAGTGATAGTTCACACTACGGACTGGTAAAATTCACAGAAGAAGAGTTCCATGTTGGAGTGTCAATATGAAGTTGTTGGGATAACACCTCAACTAGGATCTCTAGCTCTCACACCAAGAGTAGAGAGAATAAGTAATGGCTAGAACCTATATATAATAAGATTGATTCAAGATTAGAATAAACACATATCATACCTCTAATCATCTCGTTCACTATAGTGGCATAAGCATCCAGAGCCTACAGCTTTATGTGACCCCAACCACCAGTTCCATGAGCCTAATGTGGTCCACCTAATAGTGGTGGTGGTGGAAGGATATCATAGTGTCATCCACCACCCATATCTCCTCATACTCCTCTTCTTGATCCACCTCCCTAGGGACCACCTTTCCCTCACCCAGGATATCCCTGATCATAGTGTTACCTCTACCATGGTCATTCATCAGCTATCTGCTTATGCTCCTCGACAATTCTGGTTGAGAAGTCACACAACATGTGACCTCAACCATCACAAGTGAAGAAATTACCCTCTCTAAGATTCCTTGGTTCTTTGTGCTATCTATGTACTATAGAACCATGTTCCTGAGTCTATTCGTGAAAGGGTTTCTTATTTCAAGATCCCACTAACTAGTGCCTACCAGCTACAAAAGATAAATCAGGTGTCTGACACCCACTGCTAACTCCATATGCCTAGAATCCCTCTAACATAAATCTCCCTACCTCTAGTGATCACTCCAAAACCCTAACATAGGTGGGGATGCACAGGTGTACAACATTGGCATGGATCTCTCTGTGGAGTCCCTACTCAAACTTCTGTTCTCAGAAGTAGCCATCACGGAACATATCAAGGAGTATTGGGTAAGGTCTATAAACCTCAATGAATACTCATCCACTTTCATCCCTCCTTGTTATAACTCTATAAACTCCTAAATATAGACTGAGTGAAAGTAGGAGGGGTAGTACTCCTCATATAACAACTTTTGGAATTTAGGCCGTGAGAGTGTCAAATCATCATGCATCTTTATAATGAGGCTCCACCAACACCCAAATGCTCCATAGAAGAGGCTAGATACAAGTGAAAATGACTAATTCTCTAGGTTCTAAACAAGACTAAAGATATGGAGCATCGACTTTAGACAATCCTTTACTTCCTGAGGATCTGGATCACCATGAAACCTCAGTGGCCTCTGGCATTAGAAACTGTGGAGTTTGCTAAACCTATGCACATCCTCATCTTGCACTGCTAGAATAATCTACTATATGATAGGTGTAGGTGATGTTACCTACCTACCTAGAAAAATGGGGTCACAGAATAGACCCTGAACTAAGGCCTCAACACTCATCATATCATCATCAGGATTCAAAACTCATATCCTAGCTTCCTGGTATTGCGGAGGCATCCTAAGATTTATTAAGATGTACCATGGTCATATGTGCATTTATATATAAATAAATAAATATAAATATAAATATATATATATATCAACAATGTGGAGTTAAATCAAGTAGGGTAGTCAAATAATCAATCCTGTCTGATGCATGTACCATTAATACCTGCAACCAATATCTCATCACGAAGAGTTGACAAGTAGGTAGTCAAGGTCCTATTAAATGGATACATCAAGTACCCACACCATCATTGGACTCTCTATCCAGAGATACACACTTAAGACACTTTGAAATTGTTTCCCTAAACTCAACTAGATCCTCAGAAGGGTAATAGTCCAAAAAAAGTCCCAAGGATCAACCCACCTTGGATACCAATCTTTTATGACTCGACCCAAGCCAGGGCTTGAGCAATAACTATCCCAACCCTGCATCCATAGGCCAGGGGCTAGAAAAAATTACTAAAAGCATAAAAACATGGGGAGGCCTTTTCCTAAGTATCTACACACACACACACAACCATATTTATGTACAAGTGCATAATAAGTAAAAGTAAAAGAAACATAAATATAAGGGAACAACCATGCATGAAAAACCTCTAGGCAGTACAAGAGTACGGTAGTGTAAAATAAAAAGTAAAGGAAAAAAATACATGCCCAACCAGAAATATGTCCCAACCTGAAAAAATGTAAAAGTATACTTCTAAGAGAACCCATATCCTAAATCCCAAGTTGTGACCACAATAGAAGGTCCAAATTAACAAGTATACCTAAGATCCATTGAAGTCACCATTGACCTATACTTCATCTGCATAAGACGTTACATGTGTGGGAAAAACTCAGGGAGGGGCGAGTATATAAATACCCATTAGGATTCCCCAAAAGGTAAAGGGGGATTAATAAGAGGTACAATAGGAAATTAAGATAGTATATAAAAGATAAAGTAAAAATAATAACTTAACCCAAACCAAGTTTGAAAATACCATCATCCAAACATAAGGGGATCGATGTGGTGAGTATATGAACTACATTTTGACTTATTTCCCCCTATAGAAAGAGATTGGAATCATCCAAACACAATAATCTAAATAGAGAAATCATGAAGTATACCCTACACGTCTTCTACTCTCCTAGAAGAAGAGTAACTAAATCCAAAGGTGTAGATACAGAAGAATATAAATATATATTCTCATTCAAAAGAATCCTAAATGGGAGAGTAATAGGATCTCAATCTCACATCTCTTCCCAAGATTAAGATTCACCATTAGTTTCAAAAGTCCATCAATGATGTCCAACATCTCACGCGTCAGCACAAATGTAACCATCCAAGTCCAGTCGCACCTTGTCACTATGTTTCATAGTAAAGGGGAAACAAACTCTAGGTAGGGAACCCATGCCCTAGTACAATATTAGGGTACCACTATAATATTAATCAAGGAATTCCACTACCCAGCTCTTCTATAGGGTAACACTTAGAATGTATCTATAGAGGACACACACTCATACTAATGGGGGTTCTCACTTTAGTAATCGTTGAGGACGCCACTACCCAACTCTACTAGAGGGTAAACTTATAAATCATAAAGTAACTCCACTTTACAACTCTACTAGAGGGTACCACTTAATAGTCATTAAGTAACTCCATTTCCCAGCCCTACTAGAGGGTACCATTCAATAGTCATGGAGGAACTCCACTACCCATCCCTTATAGAGGATACCACTCATAAAGTGTCAAGGACCTCCACTTCCCATCCTTAGTGGAGTTTACCACTCAATAGTCATCAAATAACTCCACTACCTAGCCCTATTGGGGTGTACCACTCAATAGTCGTCAAGGAACTCCACTACCCAGCCCAACTGGAGGGTACCACTCAAAAAGGTCATCAAGGAACTCCACTACCCAACCCTTCTGGAGAGTACCACTCAGAAATCATTGATTAACTCCAATATCCATACCTACTTAAGGGTACCACCTAGAAATATTTGAGGAAATCTATTTCCCCGCTCTTTTGGAGGGTACTGCTCAAAAAGGTCATGGTTATCCTACTTGATCACTACCATCATTGAACCTCACCTAGCCAAGCGTCATACCCCGAACATTCCACATAGTATATTGAAATAAAAAATGGTGGGAACCATCAAATTATACGTGAAAAAACACTTATTATAGGATACTCGCGGTCCAAAATCCTAGTTCAAACGAAGGAGATACAGACAATTGAAGTTTCCTCAAAAGAGGACAAGGGGCACACTGTGTGTGAGGAGACCCAGATGGGATGTCATACCACTCCACAGCCTGGTCATGTCTATGGGGGTACATATATCCTAATCCATGTAATAGTACATTTCATGTAGGTGGATTACACGGCGTGTCCAAGTCAACTACGACTGGGTCTTGTCCTTCTGGTCGTGTTTGTGTAGTTGACACAGTGTCTGTGTACTCGGGTACACAGCCAAGTAATTATACATGGTTTCCCACCCATGTGATCCACCAAATGGGTTTTCCAATTGGGGAAGGGGTACATGGATTTTAGGAGGACTACATGTTATATCATCCTTAAATTTTTCCAAAACCCTAGCCGCTAAAGGGCTACTCATCGTGTGTTCATCCTTGTACACGACGTGTAGTCGGGTTTTCTCCATAAATATAGATATGATATTTGTTCCTTGAATCATTTTGTTTTTATATATATCCTATATTGAATTTTCCCTAGATGAGGGGATCTATCTGCGATTCATGTTTTTCAATAGTCTTTCACTGAAAATTTTCCTTGTTCGTTCGTTAGAAGTCTGCCGCACATTCTGCACACCATCACACCTTCTACTATCATGGATTTGTACTCATATCTTCAAAAGGATCTCCTATGACTCATAAACATCCTATATATATACATAATTCATTGACCTATTCTTTTTTTCTTGATATGTTTTGGTTCTAGGGGTCTGATAGTACTTGTTACCACCTGACAATGTCAAACCAGGATTGCAGGATCCAACCGGTTATGAATGTGAAGAATATTTGGGAGAAAAAAGCACCATAAAAAAGGTTTAAATGGTTGTTTGCCCAAGTTTCTTTGCCAAAGATCAATAATGGTGATCTTGGTTAGAAACCAATTCAAATAACCAGTTTAAATCTGGTACGTAAGCGCATGCTCAGGCCACAATTGGCACATATTGATAGAAGGGATCGATCCGCTCAAACCATTTAATCAAAAGAGCATAAATAACCAAATTGACGAGTCCTACCTAGTTTGTGGATCATTCTTTGATAAATAATTCACTAACCAATGAAGAATAGGGGTAATTTTGTTTTTTTCATCCTCATATTCTCTGATCCAGAGTTTCATCATCATAAGATGCAATTAGTCAATGATGTTGGAAGAAGGAGCTTTGGAATCCTCTTAGGGTTTATGCATCTAAACCTAGAGGATTTTACACGATGATGTTCTTATATAATATCTCGCAACATAAAAATGAAAAAATTATTTAATTTAATAATTATTTATTTCATTCAATGTACTTCCATTGAGATAGGAGTTTGAACGCCCTACGTCGAACCATTTTATGTTGTTCCTAGGGTGAACACCTCATTCTGGACTCAACTTTGGTCTTATATTTTTGATTCAAGCTTACATTTAAGATCTATCCCTTTTTTTAAATAACCATGAACAAAAAATATAAAATATATTTAATATTTTTATAAAATTAATTTTGGGGACACTGAGCCTCAGAATAACACATCATCTCAGCCTCTAGATTTGGAAATATATATAGAAATATTTCAAAGTCTTATAAGGAAAAAACTTGGTTTTTACACCCTTATCCTATTTATTCCCTCTGGTGAGGTGAAAGTCCCCCATTACAATTATAGAATATTTTAATGATGGTTTTTCCATCTGAGAAATGTGGATTATTTTGGATTCTTGGTGATTTATGGTTCATAGGGTGATCCAGGTCCCCCTTTCCATACTACTTTGATGTAGATAAGATATATGGGTGGAATACATCCTATTTTTTTTTTATCCCTCTTAGATGATATATAGGTCATAGGACCCCATTTTTCCCTAGAATGGTAAAGGAGTTGTGTTTCCCCCCTTGTGGATTGGAGTAATGAACTCCCCAATAGAATGGGGTCTAGGTCACCCATCCATGGGGTTAATAACTTCCTTGGTCAATACACATATCTTCTGAAGAGGTTCGGGTCCCCCACATTGATCAGTATATGGGTGCTAGATTTTGATATCAGGATGTTTAGATAGTCTTTTTGTGTTTTGAGAAATTGTTTAAAGCATAATGCCTCACTAATATGTTCTTGATAAATTTCATGATATCCATCATCTCCTAGATGATGCTTGGTCCAACCAAGGACCATTATCCAAACTCTACCTAATATAGTGGTGATCTACATAGCCTTCCTTTCAATGTCTCAAATGGATCCATCTAGATCAAATCTTGATAACTATTTTTATAATAAAAATCCACTAAAGGAAGATGATTATATCAAAATACATTGAAGTAAAACATGCATGACTGAAGCATGTATTTAATAATATGGATGGATTACTCAGTCTTCCCATCTGTCTAGGGATAGTAAGTCATTATCAACTTCAACTGAGAACCCATCTCTACCTACATCCACTCCAAAATAGGGATGTGAAGTGAGGGTACCTATCTAAAACAATAGTCTATGAAATACCATAGAATCTAACTATATCCTACATAGATAAGTTCCCAGGATTCTTTACCTTCATAGAATCCTTGATAAGTAGTAAATGTGTATATTTCATGAGTCAATCAATAATCACCCATATTGCATCCTTACCACTATGAATATGAGGTATCCTAATCATTAAGTCCAAATTTATCTCATCCCATTTAAATACTAAAATTGGTAAAGGATATAGAAAAATAGTAGGCATATGATGTTGCACTGTAATTCTATAAAACATATGGCACTATAAAACAAAATACATAATCGATCTCCTCATTCTCGATCACCAACAATGATGGATTAGATCATGATACATCACAGTAGCTCCAAGGTGAATCGACCAGTTAGATCAATTCCCATTATCCATCAATTCCCATATCATTTCTATCAAAATATCCACCCTGCCTCAGAATCACAAAACCCCATTAGGATATTGATACCACTCACATGAGGTCTTCCCACCATAAACGTTCACAGTAAGGCATTGAAACTATGCATCCCTGGAACATATAAATTGAATATGATAATTTATGGATAATCTAACATGAGAATAAACTATAAATACCTATCTTTAAGCTCTCCCTTCATCTAATTACATATCATTAAATAATCCCATCAAGAACCACTCTTACATTGATTCTTTCACTGCCTAAGTTGTTAATTTTCTTCTCAAATCATCTGAAATAATGTTTCCCTTTCCAAGGGTGTATATAATATAAAAATTAAAGGTATTATGGTACTCCACCCAGCATCTCTATATTAATTCCAAATTTCTCTAAGTGAAGATATACTTTAAAATCTAATGATCTGAATACACTGCAAACCACTCCATAAATAGGTAGTATCACCAAGTCTTAAGAGTAGCATCACTACTGCCAACTCAAGATCCTGAATGGGGTAGTTCTTCTCATGAGGTAATAGTTAATGATATCCATAAGTTGTCACATGTCATCCATATATCATAACACAACAATTTTTTTTTACCTAAGGTATCATAGTAGACATTATATACCAAACTAAACTTAATAAGTATTAAGACTAAATCTAAAATCAATCTTTCATTCAAATCCTCAAAGGATCTTTGGCAGTGACCACTCCAAACAAATTTCATACCATTACAAATTAACTTTATCATATGAGATGCAAGCATGGAGAAGTCATGAGAAAAGAATCTATAATAACAAACTAATCATAAGAAACTATATATCTCAAACACATTTTTTGGTGAGTTCTAATACATCACTACCTGAATATTCTCATGATCCACTAATATGAATTTCTAAGAAATAACATGGCCTGAAAATTTTAATTATTGAATATAGAGTTGATATTTAGATATATTTACATAATGATGATGTTATTTCAAGATTATAAGGGTTATATTCAAATACTTAGTATGATCCTACACTAATCTAGAATAAATAAGGATATTTTTCACAAAACAACCATGAAAGAATCCAAGAACTGATGGAATATTTGATTCATAGAATCTATAATAACTACTGGATAATTATTAAGGATAAATGAAATAACCATACACTAATAATTCTCATACCTACTCCTGAGAATTTTCTTATGAATATATTCCCCTTAGACCCTCAACTGATGGTACCTTGAGCTTATATCAATTTTTAAAAACCATTAGGATCCCTTGAATCGAATGAAAAGGTCATCAATATGAGTTGAGGGATATTTGTTGTTAATTTTCACCTGGTTGATTTTCCAATAATCAAAATAAATTATGAGAATCTTTCCCACCTTCTATGAAAAGATCACTGACGATGACTAAGGTGAAATGCTAGGATGAATAAATTCCTTAGCCTCAAGATCCTCAAGATGAACCTTTAATTATTTCAATTCAATGGGTACCATATGGTATGAAGGTAAAGAAATGGTCTTGATACTTATAAGAATGTATATAATAAACTCTAATTCCCTAAAATGTGGAAATATAGAGAAATAATCTTGAATTTTTTTTGGATACGCATCCACCACCATAGGAAGAGGTCCACTAAGATATAGATTAATGGAATCAAGAAACATATCTAAAAAATAACATGATATTATCTCAGTACTAGGGGAAACTAGACTTTCCCTCTCAAATATAGGATCCCACTCACCCTAAAAGATATGAGTGACTCCATTTAAATAGAGAAACTAGACTCAATTATGGTAGAAATAGATCTGGGATTTGTAGCTAATCATCTAATCCATTCCAATGATGAGATAAAATATTTCATGATTAAGAACTAGAAAATACCATACAGTTTTGTGGTTAGTGATCATCACCTAAAAATTGGGACATCTAAAACCCTTCTCTAACTTCTTCCCAAATGAGAGGAAAGAGTTATTATGAAAGGAGAAATCTCCAATAAAAATCCCAACATGAAAATAATCTTTTATAAGATAAAGTAAATAGTTTAACTCATGTCAAATTATTTTATAACCATAGAGGATGAAATAAACACCATACCTCTCATAGTATTTGGTCTTTCCACTAACTCCTATAGTGCATACTTTGCTACATATAGATGTTCATTTTCATTTTTTCCTTTATTCTCAACCTAGTAATCACCATTGTAAAGAGGTTGATATCCCACCCCTTTTTACACATAAGATCTAAATTAAGAGACCTTGGTGAAGGTGGATCAATCTCTACTTCCTTGAGATGCTCTCTCATAGAAATATTGAAGATGACTAGATTACTTACATGCATGAAATACCTTGGATATTTCCTTAAAATTAGGTTTGAGGTGTCCCTTTCTCCCACACTAGTAACTAATCAACTATCCATGTCATGAAATATGTTGTTCACTCCTTCCATTTCCTCGACACAAGTCATCCTACTTCCTCTTTTGGATATAAAATAAACTATGGATACCTCTTGTTATCACTGATGATTCAAAGAGTTCTATATTCTCATTTATATATGCCTCATACATATTTTACTTATATATAACCTCCATGAAGGTGGATAGGTGCATAATAATTATCATAGACTGAACATCATGCCTTAAACCCATCTTGAATTTATATGCTTCAATATAGTAATTGTAAACAAGATTAGTATATAGGTGCACTAACTTGAAAAACCGAGTAGAATAAACCATGACAGAATGATCTCCCTAGTCCATAGTAATGAAATCTCATGATTTCTCCACTCTCAATTTCATAGGATGGAACTATTGGTTTAATACATTCTTAAAAGTAGTCTATTTGAGATATTCATGCAAAATGGATTCTATAATAGATTTTCACCACTTCCTTCCTGGACCCTTAAGCATATAAGTGTAGAAACAATCCTTGGAGTCTTCTAAAGTTTTAAATAAGTGTAAAATATTCTCAATTCTCTTGATCTATTCTTCTGATTCATGTGGGCCCCTGTCACCATGAAATATTGGTGGATGTTACTTTGAAAATTCTGAAGCATGGTCCAACATTCATTCTCGTTCAAAAAAATTAACTTGGCCCATGGAATGGATTATTCTTAGTATAGATTCAACCAAAACCAAGTCAAATTGAGGATTCATTTATGTGTCTTGAAAAACATCTTTCTCACTAGAATTTAGAGATATTATTCTTGAAGGATCCATAGTCTATAAAATAAGGAGGATGGAAACCACTTAGAATAGAATTTGATTCCTTTATCAAAAATTGAATTTAGATAACAAAATAAAAAAAGGAAAAAAATCATAAACAAGGATTAAAGATGATCATTTTAGGTCATTGGAATACATGTCAAATTAGAAATTTATAACTTCTACTCCACACTAGGATAATGGCAAGTAGGGTCGAACCCAAGAGATGGCTAGTGAATGTTCTAAGGGATTATTTAATTCTAAACTACTGAAAATAGTAGGGAATAGAGATGAATGATTATTTTTTTTGATTTAATAAAATAGAAATAGAAATAAGAAGAAAAGAATAAAATGAAATAAGAATGATATTGAGATAATATAACAAACATTGGAAGAGTAGAAAATAAAATGTTCATATAAAGTCAACTATTTTATTTAAAAAATGTTTCGTCATTCAGGGAAAATTAATTGAAATTTAATCCTCACAAAATATTATTCCAAACTCCATCGCTAGGAGAAAAACCTATAGATGAATGATTCTTAGAGATTTCCACTTCAAGAATCAATAAAAAGTAATGAATTTGAAGAATCGTCATTAGAATCAATATCACCAAAATCTCCGAGGATATAAAATTCAACGATAAGAACAACAAAAAAATTTAAATATAAATAAATATATCCCAAATATTCAATTTAAGATATATAATTACATGAATAAATAAAAGACAAACCAAACAATTTAATTTCCCAAGAAAATGAATACTCGATCATTTAAAATTCAAGAAGATTTCATGTGTAAAAAATAAATAGAGATACAGTAAAAAAAATGAAAGTATAAAGATAAATAATATTCCCACACTTCATACTCAACTTTATCACTTTGATGAAGTTACACTCATGATCACATAAAGAATCTCCTTCTCTCATCTCTATAATTTCAGTGACTGAAAACAAAAGACCCTATGAATTGTCTCCCTAAATTTATTCAAAAATGATTGTGCACCAACTTCATTTTTCTATGAATCATAAGAATTATCCACCTACTAAGCTCATTTATTGTCTATTTGTTAACTATGTGTCTCTTTTCAAGGATTATTATCACTTGCATGTGATTCAATTAGAACCATAGAAATAGAATTAAATGAATTCACATGTGTTATTTTACAAATGAATATGGAGGTTTCTTTGTCTTGATTTATTCTTAAAAATAAATTCTCATGTATCCCTTTACTTAAAATCCTTAAAAATTTAAAATTAAAATTATCCCACAAATTATAGTTCCCTCATTCATCTCCCTTTCAATAAATAATCTAGATACCCTGTTTGAGCTTTCATCCATGCACTCTTCAAATTAATTCATCAAGTGATGATCCTCAAGCACAACCCAAATCCTAAACTCAAGCCTATAATTTCTTCATAAAAGAATCATATTTGACTAATCATATTTTAAAACACATTTAACTTTTTTTATTAGGCTTATAATCTAAAACACATATACCAAGGAAGACTTTCGTTAGCAGTTCAAACATGGTTTGGTGCGCGACTCAACTTACATATGAATATCAACACGAGTTCAATAAAGAAAACTAGTTTTGTATTAACCACTATAATATGTTTTTGTTTGATGATAAGATACAAGTTTTTAAGAATCCATTGAACCCTCTATCAAATCATAAAAATTTTGTGAAACTTATTCGTTCATCAAATCTTGAGTCGAGCTTGTCTACAGATAGAAAAATGAACCAGCTTACTAAGTCAAATTGTTGAATAACATCTGTGTACTTCACATTTTCATCAAAGTTGAATAAAATTAGAACCATTATGGCCTCACCATATTCATTAGATAAATCATTAAATAAAACAAAATACAGTAATAAAAAAATTTTAAACTTGAAAAAACACCTCAATTACCTTCCTCAATTTTTCTGAACTTGACCACATGATTTGTATGCTTTAATAAACAACCTCATTTCTTCAATATTTTCAAAACTTGAGAGTTTTTATGCCTTCCTTAATAATTAAAAAAAATCTTGTAAGCATAAAATGGTAGTGAACAGAATATCTCAATCAAAACTCAGCCTCAAATAGTACTTTAGAGTCTACAATTCCTCAATTCTTCCATAATAAAGCATGATTCAAGATCTCATTTAAGTGAACCTTCTCAGAAAAATAATATTCATTAACATGGTTAAAAATTAAACCCTTAAATCATTGTTCAAAATCCTTCAATAATATAGAGTGGATCTATAAAAATTTGAGTTTCTTCTGATTTTTGAGTTTAGTTATCCTCCTAGTTTAGTTGGTATCCCAAAATGTGGTGAAACTCAAGAATTTATCTTATAAATCTACATGAATGATCAAGTTCAATTAAATCTTATTTTGAATAGTGTCTTCCTTATATCAGCACAAATTGGCTTCGGTCATGCCATCAATTGGTGATAGTGAGTTCAATGATGGGATTCGTCTTCATTTTAGTCATCCAAGGACTAGATCATATTCAAGGGTTTCCCAGGTTGATCTTCATTGTCAACATTGGTTGTAAATTTGGTCATTTATTCACCTTTTCTTATCCATATATACATTAAACATTGTATTATTTATAAAATGGACTCATCCACCAAGATTCATTCATAAGACTGTCTCAACAGAGTTTCTCAACTTACTTCATTTTGATCATCCCCTATTCATCTCCTTAGTGGTCATCTCCCTCAAGTTATGGTAGTGCAGACTCCTTTAGGGGTGATATTTCGACTCACTTGGAGGTTTGGTCACTGAGGACTTCTAAATGTGCATCTCATACATCCTTAAGTGTAGTCAGAGACAATATTCAATTGGAAACCTCAATATTAGCAGACGGATGGATCAGAGGTGGATAGAGGAATGATGGATCTGTTTAAGGAACTCGTAGATAAAAGTAGGGGATCAATATAAATTCTTTGGTGGTAGTACATTTGAACCCTAGCAGTAGATTCCCTGCCCCAAAGGTAAATTCATAAGAGATGGTAGATGAGGTGAAACAGGAAAGACTCTGGTGGAAGATAGCCCTAATGGTGGATCCTCTACTCTGCCCCAGTGGTAGATGAACAAGACCGGTAACACCCACCAGTAAATGGTCAGCACTAGCACTACACCACTTAAACAAAAAAATTAAATAAAATTAAAATTGAAATTAAAAATTAAAAATTAAAAATTAAAAATATTAAAAATTAAAAACTTATACAATTAATTTTTTAAAAGATACTCAAATTAAATATTGAATTAATAAATAGTTAAATGTGCTAATTAATTAAATAAATTAAAATTATATTTATTCTAGAATTAAAAACTAATTATTAATTAAAATTTTAGTATTATAATTCAAAAAAATAGAATACAAAAACTCAAGATTATAAAATAAATAAATGTTACATTATTTAAATAAAAAAAATATTGATAAAATATTTAATAATAAAAATTAAAAATTAAAAACACACACCTAAAATTTATATTTAAAAACACATTTAGAAATAAAATATAAATAAAAACTTATTAATACAAAAAATAATATTTTAAAAGAAAATAATACAAAATTAAACACAAAAATGATAAATTAATAAATTCAACTACAAAAATTACTTAGGTATAATTATTTAACAAATAAATCAAAATTAATTAATTGAAATCAATAAAATATTAATTAAAATGGTGTAGAAAACACTCAATTAAAGGACACATCAAATTCAACCACACTTAATTATTATTTGTCCTTAAGAAATTACTAATCAATTTTAATAGGAAATAATAAATCTCAAAAAATAAACAACTATAATTCCACAAATAATTGGCTAAGGAAAAATGATTTCCCCCAATGAATCATTTGAAGGAAAATGTATGAATTCCCTCTTAAAAGAAATTGGTTTTAGGGAAATATTTAATTACTATTATGCAAAAATGATTACTTTTGAATTTTTTTGAATTAAATTAAATAAACATTGTAGCTTCCCATGTTTTTGGAATAAATTGAATTCCCAAGGGTTTTTCAATTTTTTCATTTGGTGGATGGTCTAATCTTTAAATCGGAACTCGAAATAAAAATTTGAGTATTGGATAACTTAAATGTGTGTTTTTAGATGTGGTTGGGATCCCGAGAGGTGTCTTGGGTAGTTCATTGAGTTTCAGGAGTGTCGGGACCTGTAAACTCAATTTTGGGTGGACTAGTAAGGGTGTACAGTTTGTCTAAAACTGTGCATCTCACCAGTGTAAATCATTAACCTTGTGAAGGTGAGAAGACGTGACCCACACAAGTTGTGAATGGTTTTCCCAAACTGTGTTCCTAGCCCTTATGCTTAGTTTCATTTAGGAAGTATGTGTGCACTGTTTGGCACACGGTTTGGTGCACGGTTTGGCTAAACTATGAATCCAAACAATGCGGGCCCCCTCTCCTTAAGTAGCAACATGAGAATTATTAGTGCATAGTTTTTTCAACCATGTGGTAAAACCATGAACCACATTAAAGGGTTAAAATTACTGTGTTGCCCCTATTTTCCTAATTCTTTTTCCTCCTCCTTTCTTCTTCATCCTCCACGTGCATTAGCCTCCTCTATGGGCCTTTCTTCTCCTCCTCTAGGTATGGAGATATATCCCTTATACGACCTCTGATTTAGGCACTTTTAGGTGTGTTTAAAGAATCTTAGTAATTCTATAACTTGTTAATCTTCCTCTCTTCATTTATCTTCACTCCCTTTACACTATTTGGGTGCAACCTAGTTCACCCTATTTTTTGTGCATTCATTTGTTTCTTTAATTTATCTCAAACCATGCCAAATGAAGCCTCAATATTGAATATGTGAGTCTTCAAAGGTATAAGGTAGGTGGTATGTGGAATTTCCCTCAATTTTCTTCACTTTATAAAATATCTTCGTTGTGTTGCACGTCAGACTTACGTAGTATCGCTTCAAAATAATGAATTTCCACAAATTAAATTTCTTATTTTTCTTTGTGATGATTATACACCCTTATTTGTTTGGTTATAGGTTATGAACTCAACCTGAACCACCTCTTTATTTTAGATTTGTTAAATAACTCATGTTGGATATTGTCTTCCTTGTGCATAAGTCACCCCTTTGGGTGTGCTGCCTATTTATATATTGAATTGTGATGTTGCTTCTTTAAACTACCATTTAATTGGTTCTTATGTTCCTTGTGATGAATTTAAATTTTTTAAATCATACAAAATTAATTATTTTAATAATAATGTCATGTTTTATAAAAAAACTTATATGAGGTGAGTTATATTCAATTAGAATGTGATATATGTGTTATTACTTTCTTAGCATTATGGATGAATATGATGGACTTATTATTTTTTTTTTTGAGATTTGATGTAGATTAATTATGTATGTAGACCCTTTTTACTTCTAAAATAAACTGGAAAATGGGGGTGGCCCTTTTAATGTGTCTTCTTTCATGCTAAGGCATGCTTACTATCTTGGCCCATTGTAATTTAATTAATTAAATGAATTATTAATGTAGTGGGAGATACTTGGGTTCCTTCCATGTAAATCCAAGTACGGTCTGATTATACTTGTGATCATCTTTGTCGATGGGTTATATATACGTCAGCGGTGATGTTGATATGTTACGATAAGCTCATCGTGCGATCATATCACCTCATTATGAGTGATACTGGTTCCCTAGGAGAGACACCTTGGATGGGCTCATTAGTGAGATGCTTTTACTAGGTCATGAGTGAGACTTGGTCCCCTACATGATATATAAGGTATGGGCTCAGAGTTCATTGCCTCGCATTAGGTCAGATGTGATATTTATGAGTCCATTCTGAGATCTCATTAGATGGACTCCAATGATAGTGAGAATTATGGTGATCCTGGTGTGATACATTGGTTCCTTATTAAGGTTTTCCTTGAACGGTCCTAGTATGATTCTTATTTAATTTTGGTAGTTATGATTTTATAAATGGATAAAAATAGATATTTTATATCCAAGTATGTTTCCACCAATCCAAATCACATGCTTGGGTTCGGTCCATCTCACCATACCTATTTAATAAATATTTCATTATTACCTTTACCTTATCTTCTTGTACAGGTTGCCTATGGTTCATACATTTTTGTCTTAGTCCAATGTAGGTATCATTGAGTTAGGTTTCATTAAGGGATTTGAGCTTGACATGGTGATTTATTTATTTTTCATTTCCTCTTTACTTTTGATATACACACACACTTCTTATTTTATATGCCTGAACTGGATTACTCTTTAGACATCATTGGTGGTAGACTACTGAGTATATCCCATACCCTTCTCAAGATACCATTACACCGGGCTACCCAATTATATCATATTTTTCATAGGTATTTGATCTTTTTCTTGTGTTGTACATTGTACTTGGGATTTAAGAGCATGAGACTCATCTAGTACTCAGGATGCTCGAGGAGATCTCCTATGAGGATTTGTATTCTTTTCATTGTTAATGTTTTTTTATCATATCACCTATTGTATATTTCCTACTTATTTAGGGATCATCACATGGATATGTGTTCATGGTTGTATTTAGCATTGGACACATTTACTTAATTATTATATTTATCTTCCAAAACTTTTTTTCTTTATATAATAATTCTTCTATTTACTAATTCAAACCTGATGATATCACTATGCTACTATGATTATGAGGTTATATTCTCCCCACCATACCATCATTATACCCTTGTTACTGTTTTATAGCCTTTAGCATATGGGGAGGCATGCTTAAGGCCATGTAGTGACCGGTCCAACTATCAGTTTAGTGGTCAGTCAGGTCGGGACGTTACAAAGTGGTATTAGATGTACTTTTTTTCTTTGTCTTACTAATTTGGGTTGGTATATAGGAAACCAGTAATGTGTAATTGGTTGGTAAATAGTCGTGCCTGAGAGTGATTAACCCACGTATGGGGAAAATTCCAAGTGACCATGGATGGTGATGTTGTTCATGTTGTTCATTATTATTATTTATTTGATTTTACCTTGATTGGTTGGATTTATTTCTTTTGCTTACTGATTTATGATATTTGTTATTTACCCTTTGTTTGGTATAGAAAGTTTAAATCATTACATGTATCATTATATACAAGAAGGGATTCACATTCCATGTGTATGTGATATCATTCAGATTTCATTTCTAGGTTGTTTGAATTTTTTTGATGTAACATTCATGTTTTAATATAATTTCCTTTATATTAAATGTCAGAAATTTCAATAACATGTTTAGTTTTCACCTTATTAGGTATTTTATTAACATTATTCTGTAATTTAAATTATCATTCTTTAGTTATATTCCATGCTTACTTTACATGCCTGTGATTATTCAGCATGCCACAAATTCTTTAAGCATGTCTAATTTCTTACTGTGTTGGGTGACTAATTAATGGGATTTTTTTTCTTATTTCCATTATTTTATGCTTGTTTAGTGTGGTATGAAATATTTTTGGTTGAAGTTAAATGGGGACCAATTTCCAATTTGTAAAGTGTATGGACACTTTATGAATTAGAAAAGGGTAACCCATATAATATAATCATTATCGATTCACTTTATATACTCAAATACTATTATATAAATATTAAAGAGGTAAAATTTTACTTTATCCCAGATAAAATGGTTTCATTTAGATGGGATCACCTAAAATTTTTAAAGTGTATGGGTGCTTTATAAAATTGAGTAGTGGTAACCCATATAACCAAACCATCTATTATGAGCCTTCTACTTAGAGACTGATGAGTAAATATAAATGTTTATCAATTTAAATAAATTGGTTTCCTTTTTAATACATGTACTTTTACTTGGGTATAATGGACCGTATGTCTAGATCCTTAAATTCACAATTGTACCTAATTAGGTCAGTTGGGGCATGTTGGTATGAGATAAGACTTAACTCGACCCCAGTAGGCCAGTCATGGTACTTTATTCTTATGAAATAAACTAATTAAGGGTGTTTTAAAAATATAAATGTTTAAAAATGTTTGGGTTGAATTTATTTGAACCCCAAATGGATTTACATGACCCTCACAGGTCACTTTTCTTTTGTTATTCCTTAATTATTAACCCCATGGGGGTTTTCTTATGGTATGTGTTGAGGGAAATTTAAAGTGAATTCTGCTGTCTATATGGTTTTTCATGTAAATTTAATGTGGCATCCATTTTTACCATACATCCTTAATTAATAAAATACTTTTTATTTCTTTTGGATTATACTTACATGAGGCATTAGTTAAATAAAATTCCAATTGAAAACTAAATGGTTTTTTCTCTATAGATTATAATTTAAATTTTCCTTAATTAAGACAATTTTGAATGATTATAAATAAATAAATGAGGTTTAAAATGGGAGTTTGTGAAATCAATGGCCTAATTATGATTGTATGTCAGTTAAATAAATAACATTTAAAAAGGAACTTGCGTGTTTTTCCCTGAAGCCTTATCAAAACAAAGTACCAGATGTTTTTTCCTTATGGACGGTTGGGTTTCTTTTAAATATAGACCTTGAAATGTTTAATGAGTTACATGAGCTTTGGTTTAATTCCTTAAAAATAGAACCATATTTGGTTTTATTAGTTGAAACCTCATGTAGGGGTGGTTTAAACCTTTCCTAAGTGTTTCCTTGAAATGGGAACGTCATCGTTACTCATAGGCCACATCTTTATAGATCGAACATAAATAATAGGCCCTTAATCCTAGTGGCCTTTTGTAGGAATGATATCATTTTGGGTCAGTACTTTACACTCCAGTAAGGGGATGGCCCATTGTAGGTAGTGCCCCTAGATCTCCAAAGCAATTTCTAAAATCTTGTGAATCATTTTAGGTGATTGGTACTATTTAGATTCCATAGTCCTGTGTAGGACTCTTATTTTTTAAAATGAAAAATTTGTTTGGACTATTGATCATCAGTGTTTTGACCTTCATCTCAGGCAAGAACATCATGTAATTATTAGTTCTAGCGAATTTAACATGCTTAGGGAATATACAACCACTTAATAGGTCATTTGACCCCCTCCAACCATTCTTATACCTTTTTAGTAACGGGTGAATCATGAGTTCATCATACGTTTTGACAGTCATTTCTTGTAGTGAGACCCTAGGCCAGTTCTTCCTGCAGGCCATCAGATACTGAGGTGTATAGGACTAATAAGTCTGTAGATAATATCAAGGATGTTCCTTTTTTCTTATGTAATATCAGGATAGTATACGTTGATACACCTGGTACATAATAAGTTTATAAAGAATATATTGAAATGTTTGAGATAAATGTTAATCTTTTAATTTTGAGTTTTTAAATTTTGACCACAGGTCATATCCATGGCAGGGTGACCTGAGCTTTTAATGAAATAAAATTCATCATAATGTTTGGTATGATGTTATAAAAGGTTAAGTTGTTTTAGCATGTTGGTTAGTTATTTGGATTTCACCCCTAATTCCTTGATATATGAGATCGTGACTCAGGGAAGCATCATGTGTACGCCTAGTGAAAATATATTCAAAATATCTAGTAAGTGGCTGGTATCTTTTCCTTTTTAGGTTAACATTTGGTAAAATTGAGTTAGCCACATCAAGGACCTATAGTCTGTGGTCCATGGATCATGTGTCATGGGGGTGAGTTCTCTTATCAGTAAATCTGACGATAAGGACACTAATAAGGTGGATAGTTTCAAGTTAATTCTAGTTAAATGTGTCCTTACAAGTAGAAGACACTCAACCAAGAATAATATTTTAGAGTGGTTAGTTGAACTTTTTTTCCCTTGAGGGTGGTGAGTTTTTAACTAGTTCGGTGCTTGTGATGAAGAATGACAATGAATGGGTGGTTTTGAGTGTACCCTTTGAAAAACATTGTTGGTCAAGGATGAACTTTGGTGGTTGTTATTGAAGAATCATGGGATGCATCATCTCGTAAAATTAGAATGGTTCGGTAATAGTAATGCGTTGATGGGAGTAGTTGATCTCTTCTAAGGAAGTCAACTTGTGGCAGTTTGACTATCCTTCTATTTGTGTAGTGTGATATGGTTGGTTTAGTTGTACTAGGAACTTCATTGGATGTAGAAGAAGTGTCTCAGGAAATTTTTTGAGATCACCCAACCCTCTTGGTGTACTCTTGGTTTAATGATGATCATGTCCTCTATATTGAAATTGTCAAGGTACACTGTGATAGCTTTGGTTATAAGTCACGCTAAATTTTAAAATATGTTGGGATTGAGAGGTGGTTTTTATCTGGGTTATGTGTCAAAAGCTTGGTTATTTTGAGGCATGGTTATTCCTAAGTGATACTTCGGTTCCTGAGTAGGAATGCCTTGGATGGACTCATAGACACCATTCATTTATTGACCTGACTACCTGGTAGATGCTACTTTGGGATTATTAGGTGTTCCTGATATATGGACATTCAGATTTGTAATGATGTATCACTTAAAAAATATAGAGTATAGAATACCTTTATTGAGATCCTTGGACTCCAGTTCTTGATTCTGAGGTTACCCCAGAATTTGGTCAAGATCAGATGGGATGTTTCGAGAGTAATGAACCAAGTATATCAGTTTAGGTGTACAACCATGTTCTTGTTGAGAAATGACAACAATGACAAATGGATTTTGGGCTTGAAACATCACTAGAAGTTATAAATTTTCTTCAGTGGATATGATCAACAGTAATGTGAAATTCCTTATAGGAAGGTGTTGTGTTTTAGGATGTAATACATTGGTCTTATAAGCCAAGAATCTTGATAATAGTCATCCATAGTTGGTTCAGCTTTTTTATTTGGAATTAGGAATATAGTTAGTGAAGAACTATTTATGGAACGTCCTTAAGTGGAGATGAGTGCAGTATGTGTCGGTCGAAGATTTTCATGAAAAGTTAGATTGACCTGGCCGAATGAGGTCGGTGGGGATTTGAATGTATAACTGATTCAAAATCATGATAGGAGAATCATTAGAATACTTATGGTTTTATTTTAAGGATATTCAAATGTTGGAGATAATGTTTCTTGTAATTTTCTTATTTTCATGTTACAACCTGTAGTATGGAGAACCATTTCCCAAATTTTTAAAGAGATGATGATGTGATTATGTCTTAGGTTATATGGGCTCAGGTAAGCACTACCTCGATGCTTCAGTTTATAGTATGATCATTGGATTTGTATTTAATGACTCATGTATTGTATTAATAAGTGGCACTCAGTGGTGTGTTAGGCATTTGGAAACACAATGTGGACATTTGATCAAGACTTCATGACTTGAGTAGGTCAAGTGATGTTCTCTTCATTTACCCAAGGATTACAAGGGATGATAAATTTTAAGGTGGGGAGGTTACAGTGTCCCATGTTTTTGGACCATATGGAATTCCAAGGGTTTTTGAATTTTGTTGTTTATTGGACAGTCTATTCTTTAAACCATGCCTCGGAATGAAAATCTGAGTGTTAGAACACTTAAATTTGTTGTTTTTAGATATGGTTGGGAGCCCTAGAGGCGTCTCAAGTGGTTCATTGAGTTTTTGGAGTATTGATCCCTAGAAAATCAAGTTTTGGTGGATTGTTAAGGGCGCACGGTTTGTCAAACCGTGAGGTCTACTCGTATAAATTGTGCACCTTTTGTAGGTGATTAGTGGTGATCAGAATGGGTTGTGCACGGTTTTCCCAAATGATGCACCTAGCCTACACATTGAGTACTATTTAGGCAGTATGTGTTCACTATTTGGTGCATGGTTGGAACATGATTTGGCCAACCCATGTGGCCAAACCATGTGGCCACCCTCTCCTTAAGTAGTATCATGATCACATTTAGTGCATGTTTTTTTCAACAGTTCGACCAAACCATGAACCTCATTAAAAGGGTGAAATTACCCTTTTTCCTCTCTTTTACAATTTATTTTTCCTTCTCCTTGCATAACAGCCTCCTCTGTGGGCCTTTCTTTTCCATCTCTATGTATGAAGAGATCTCCCTCAAAAAACCTCTAATTCAAGCACCTTCAAGTGCATTAGAATAATCTCAGTAATTTCTAGACTCATTATGCTTAAATTCTTCATAGATCTTCTATAACTTTATTCTATTTTGTTGTGACCAAATTCAACCTATTTTCAGGGAGTTCATTTGTTTCTTTAATTCCTCTCAAACTGAACTAAATCAAGCCTCAATATTGTACATGTGAGTCATGCATGGTATAAGGTAAGTGGTCTATGAATTTTCTCTCATGTTTCTTTGCTTTATAAAATATCTCCATTGTGTCACATGCCAGACCTACCTGGTTTCACTTTAAAATAATTAATTTCCTAAATTTAAATTTCTTATTTTTATTTGTGATTAATTTAGACCCTTCTTGGTGTGTTTAGAGGTTATGACCTCAACACAAACCATCTCTTTACTATGGGTTTGTTAAATAACTCGTGTTTAACACTATTTTCCTTGTGTATAAGTCTCCCCTTTGGGTATTCCAACTATTAATTTATTGAATTGTGATAATACTACTTTAAAATACCATTAAATGGGTTCCTATATGCCTTATTATGAATTTAAATTATTTAAATTGAATTAAATGAATTTTTTGAAAAATAATGTCATGTTTTCTAATAAAACCCCTCAATGAGGTGTGTTTTATTCAATTGGAAAGTGATATATGTTCTATGATTTTTTTTATTTATGGTTTAATTTGATGGAATTATGAATTATTTTTTTGAGATGTTATGTGGATTACTAATGCATGTGGCCCCTTTTTAATTATAAAATGAAATGGAAAATGGGTGTGTCCCTCTTAATGTGTCTTGTTACATGATAAGTCATGCTTACTAGATTAGCCATTTATACTACTACTTTAATTAATTAAATTAATTAAGAACATAATGGGTTATACTAGGGTTCCTTCCATGTAACACCAAGGATATGATCATCATTCTTGTAATCATATTCGCTGATGGGTTGTAATATTACAGGGGAAATTTTGGTATTCCAAAATGGGCACACTTTGCATTCTTCTCACCTCATTATGAGTGATACTGGTTCCCTTGGGGAGACACCTTGGACAAGATTGTTGGTGAGATGGTTATACTAGGTCATGAGTGATACTTGGTCCCATGTGTGAGATATAAGGTAGGAGCTCAGAGGATGTTGTCTCACGTTAGTCCAAGAGTGATGCTTGTGAGGCCATTCCTAGATCACATTGGATGGACTCTGATGACAGTGATCATTATGGTGCTTTAACACTTATCGTGACATTTAAAATTGATGTTAGGACCACTAGACTAGATACCCTAAGGGGGGTGAATCCAGGTATGATAGATTAAAACAAATGACCCCTTTTGATCTTGTTTCTTTGTTAGACAAAGTTCTATACTCCCTCTCCTTCCCATTGTAGGGAATGAACAAAGCTTAAATCATGCATAGGACACATCAATTTTACTTGGTTCACCCTCACTGGGCTACATCCAAAGAGCATATACCAGCAATGTTCCGAATACCAAATACACTATAAGCACACTGCTATTTACAATCTTGGAGTGGAATCATTGTCCCTCCTAGTATACAACCAACCAAAATGTGAAATCTCACTACTCTCTTAACTGAAGTGTGATAACTAATTCTTCAAAAGATACACTCACAGTTTATAGACTTGTAGGTCCCTTCATTATCTCTAATTTATGCATCCCCCACTGTATATAGATTCTCTATTGATGTTCCACTTTCATCCACTGATGAATACAACTTTACTGCAGTATAACTGGGAAACCTCAAATCATTCTCACAACACTTACTATATCTTACGTGTAACTTTAATGCCTTGTGCACAAGATTACACCTTTTTTATGAAACACCCCTTTCACAAAACTTCAATCTTACGCACAACTCAAATCTTACATGCAACTTTCATAGCTTGTTCTCAACTCAAAATATTTCGCACAACTCCCTTAACTTAAAATTCTTACGTGATCCAGATCATGAATTTTCTCTAAGATTTTATATGTTTTTAATGAGGGGGATCACCTCTTATTTATAGGTTTCGTCGATCCCTTCAGGAAAGATTCACCGTGTCGTGAAAGATCCTCTTCGAGCATGCAAAACCCCATTTGACGTCGTATTGGGTGTATAAGTTTATTTCTTCCACTTCATTCCTTTGTAATTTTTCAACATTCTTCTCTCAAAACATGTCTTTTTCACAAGTTTCCAAGCCACCTTCTATATTTCATGCAACTTCCTTTACTAAAAACACATTTCCCCATTTTCTGATTTTGAGGCCCAAAAATTTGGAAAACACTAGAAAATGGATCCACCTTGTATCTATTATTTTTTGTACCACATCTAGATCATCCATTCCATTAACATGGTTATTTTTTAATATAGGTTGTCAAAAAATTTCTCTGGAACTTTACAACTCACCATGGAAACCCTCTTTGTCAAAAAATAAACTAGCTTTGTCAACAAACACAAACACCTCAAAAATTCTTCAATGTTACCTTGAGGGATTTTTTTCCCAAAATTTATTATGTTTTAAAGGTTGGTTTATAGTATATCTTAGACCCTAGGTCATCTCTCAAGCAGTTTTGGTGGTTTTTAGTGCGAGTTTTTAATAAAAATTACTAAAATAAGGGGTGGTTTTGAAAACAGTTTTTAAATAAAATGTCTTAATTTAAAGAGTTAAAAGTTTAAAAACAAGTGTATTTTGAAGAATAAATGTTAATTGTGTGATAATTTCTAAGTTACTACACCGCTTTAAAAGTTCCTTTTTATTAATTTACTATTAGGTTTTGGTGTAATCCTTTGATTGAGGGTTAACCAAGATCTTGGGTACCCACAACCCCTAAAATGATGAAAATAGGACTAAACCTTGACATAACAATCATATAGTCAAGTTTCAGACCCTTATCATGAATTAAGGTTTGTTAAGGAACACTAAATTCTCAAATTTTTGGGAAATAAGAGGAGTCTTATGTTGTCCAATTATAACAACACAAGTTGCACACTTAAAATTGCACACAGATCGGTTATGAAATTAAAAGTATTTCAGTTAAATGCATCAAAAAAAGTTAAGATACATATAAAATAATAATTACAAAAAAAATATACATAAAACCAGTATAGAATTATGTTTCTGAACTCTCTCTTCAAGTGTGTATCTCCCTTGCAATGATCAACCATCGTTTATCCCGCCATTAAGAGGAGGAAGAAGATCGGGCGGAACTCCTTCTTCATTACTGATCACCATATGAGGATAGGGGACTCAATAACTTCAAGGATGAGGAGAAGAATTTTATAGGACTCCAAAATTGTATATCATTGCTTCTGGTTTGAACTTGAAAATAAGGTACCCATGGTGCCTTTTTATAGCAAAAATGGGAAGTGGTTTTGGGCACCCATTTTTTGAGATACCACTTTTGTCCCAGTTTTGGGTTGGTAAAATCCATATAAATACTTGAAGAAAAGTGGATAGTTGTTTTATGGCATCTTGAATATATCCCTTTCAAATTTGGAATCTATTGGACACCATTATTAGGAGATATTTTCAAAATACCAAACCTAAATTTTGAATTCAGGTACATTCTATCCCCTGGACATATTGGTTTTAATGTGACCTTTAATGGGATAATTGGTATTTTTTTAGATGAGTTGTACACCATGGAGTTTTTGGTCATCCTACAAAATTTAAACCCATTTTAAGGCACAAATTTCTCACAATGTGAAAAACAGTGGACATGTGTCCTTGGGATTCCATGCAGTTTGACCCATTTTCTTTTTGGATCATCTTCGGTGCCTCCAAATCACCTCCACCTACAATGAAAATATCAAAAAAAGTATAATTTTACCTTTTAATAGCGATAAATATTAAATAATGGAATAAAACATGAAGTTAAATTTGATATTATATTTTTAATTTACAATACAAAATCAATTTAATACAATGGCGTAAGGGTGAAATAAAATAGTGAATCGTGGTATGATCACACCCCCACACCTAAACATTTTCACTCATTGGAAAAGTCACATTTACAAAAATTATACATAGAGATATTCCTAACTTCATATAGATTTAACATTCAATAAAATTATAATTCATAATAGAAATGTGATCAAAGAAAAAAATCAAATCGAGTAGTTATTCTCAGTAATCATGGAAAAATACGTCTCAAAAATTATATCAAAATGAAATTCATATAGATTAATGATACCAATAATATAAAATAATTAAAAAGTTAATCATGTCACTAATTCCTTATGTGTGTGTGTGAAAACCATTTCATGCTATTCTTTCCTCTTTCTATTGAGTAAATATAGGTTATTTTAAAACTCGTCTTCTTACCTGATCCTTTCCACAAAACCTATCCTATATACTTAGTAATAAAATTTCAAGACCCACACACTTAAGAATTATCATAAGTCAAACCATAATATCCTAGACAAGATATCCCCATATGTTGTAGATTTCATCACTCCCCTCAATGTTTATTTGTTTTTTTTGTTTTTTTATGAGGGTGTACAACAGTCGAATAATAGGTACACATGCATAGGTTAATCTGGTATAATAATGAAATAGATCATATAAGGAATGAATGTATGGAAAAATCATTTTCAAAGGTAGATAAAAACTAACCAAATTATATTACCTTCTATTAAGTAAGAAATTTTCACACTTCAAGGTTGGGTATAAATATGTGTGTAGAAATTAAGTGACACAATTTTCCCTTAAACTACTCACACAAAGGGTACCATTATTCTCAATGGTTTCAAAATGATAAAACCATTTATATCATAAAAACCAACCAAATTTAAAGAGAAAGTAACACCACAGTATTGAATTCTTGCTGAAATTAACATTTCATAAAAAAAAATTGAATGTTAAAACAACATGAAATACATAAATTCCACATGAATTTTCAATAACTTATATTATTATGCGGACATCATTTTCCATGATAAAGTGGGAATAAAAAATTAACATTCTAGCATAAAAGTGAGGGGTAAATGAGGGGGAAATTGAAAATACTATACAACAATCAAAAAAGAGAAAAATAAAGAAATATGGTGAAAATTTATAACTAACCCAGAAATGTACCAATCCCCCCCACACCTAGAGTATGCAGTTTCCTTACTATAATAAAAGAGAATGTGAGAAGGAAGGATAAAACCTAGTGGGTTTCATTTTGAACTTGGAGTTCCTCCACAATGGACTCTATAAGGGATTCATGTAAGTTCTTAAGCCGCTAACCATTGAAAATAAATATTTGTTTGGTTTCTTAATTTTGAACTTGAAAAACACCAAATAGATAATCATTAGTAACAGTGTATGGTCCAAACCTATGACAAATAAGATTACTTGGATGTAACTTCATCCTTGAATTTTAAAGGAGGAATTTCTTCCCAATGTGGAATTGATGATGAAGGATGAGATGAACTTGGGTATCTTAGTTCTCTCCTTATAAATCCGAGAGTTATCATGTGAAGCTCTTAAAATTTCCTCTAGCTCATGAATCTGAAATTTCCTTTGAGAACCTACACCAGAAATATTAGAATTGCATTATTTTATGGCTCGGTAGGCCCAATGATCTATCTTAATAAGGATGTGAAAACTCCTTCCAAACACTAGCTGATATAGTGAAATTCCAATGGGAGTTTTTAAAGTAGTACTGTAATCCCATAATAAATCATAAAGTCTAAGAATTCAATCATTTTTTTTGGTTTGAATCATTTTTTCAAGAACATATTTTTCCTCTCTATTTGACACCTTGGATTGACCATTTATCTATGGGTGATAATTAGTAGACACTCGATGCCCGAACCCATACTAACACAAAAGTGATTAAATTGTGTGGTTATAGAAATGAGAACCCTGGTCACTAATGATAAATCGAGGTAATCCAAACCTACAAAAAAATTGGGCTCACGAAAAATCCACAACAGTCTTAAAATCATTAGCCATTGTGGTGTGTTCTTCTACCCATTTTGACACATAATCTACCTCCAACAAAATGTACAAGTTTACAAAGGAATTGGGAAATGGACCCATAAAGTCAATGCCCCAAACATAAAAAATGTCATGAAAGAGAAAATTTTGTTATGGAATTTCATTTATTTTATAGATATTCCATATTCTTTAAAAATATGGACAAGATTTACAAAAATCATGGGCATACCAAAATAGCGTTGGCCAAAAGAGACCAGAATCGAGGACCTTACGATTAGTCCATTAAGGACCAAAGTGGCCCCCACAAGCAAGAGTGTGGAAAAACCTTAAGATAGTATGCAACTCACTATTAGTAACATAACACTTGAGGACTTGATCATTACATGTGCTCTAAAGGTAGGGGCCATCCCAAATGTTCCAACATGACTCATGCTTTAGATAGTCAACTTGTTTTTTTATTGAAATCGCTAGAAATAAAATATTTTACCAAGTAATTTATAATTTAATCATACCAACGAATAGAATATTTCACTCGGTACAATTGATTATTATGAAACATTTCATTTATAGGAATATAGGGGGATGAGTCAATGTTTAAGGATGGGAGGATCCTCCTAATATGGTTAGCCACAATGTTCTATGCTCCTTTTTTTATCTCTAATTTCTAGATTGAATTTCTGAAGGAGGTTTATCCAGATAATGAGACGTGGTTTGGATTATGATTTCTTTAGGAGATACCAAAGGGTTATATGGTTTGAGAACACAATGACTTTGGACCTTAAAAGGTATGACAAGAATTTATCCAAGGCAAACAAAATGGAAAGGAATTATTTTTTAGTTGTGGTGTAGTTTTCTTAGGAAAGGTCCAAAGTATGTGAGACATAAGTAATGACATGTGGATCTCTATCAACCCATTAAGACAAGACATCCCCAACTAAATAGTTAGAGGCGTTACACATGAGCTCAAATAGTAAATCCCACCGAGGTTGTTGGATTATCAGGGGTGACATGAGACTCCATTTAAATCTATTAAAAGATTCCTCACATTATTTATCAAAAACAAAATTCCATTTCTTTTTGGAGTAATTGGGAGAGGAGGAGTGAAATATTACTAAATTCATGAATGAAATGATTGTAAAAACCAGCATAAGCTAAGAAAGATTGCACATCCCACACAGTTTTGGTGAATGGTTGGGAAGAAATGACACCCACTTTTGATTTGTAAACTTGGATACCATCCCCATAAATAACATTCCCCAATACTATACCTTGTCTCACCATGAAATAGAATTTCTTGTAATTTAATACAAGATTATTTTCAATACATTGGCATATGAAAGAACCAAAACCACTCAAAAATTTATCAAAGTAAGAGCCATACACAATGAAATTATCCATGAATACTTCCATGAAACTATCCAGGTAAAATAAAAAAATAATAACCATGAATCACTAGAAATTACTCGAGCATTTCACAAACCAAATGGCATACTTCTATATGAAAATGTGTTGAAGGGGAAATTAAAGGTTTTTGTTTCCTAATCCTCAAGAGAAATATGGATTTGAATTTATCCGGAATACCCATCAAGAATACAGTAATGGTACTTCCCTACTAGACTCTCAAGAATTTGTCCAATTAATGTAAATAGTAAATGGTATGTCCTAATGTGTTGGTTTAGTCAGTGATAGTCTATACAGAAACACCAACTATTCTTCATACAAGTTGGAACCAATTCATTGTTTTCATTTTTAATTACCATTAGACCAGTTTTTTAGTAACCACTTATACTGGACTAACCCATTGGCTATCAGAGATGGGGTAAATGATTTCAGTAGTCAATAATTTTATTACCTCCTTTTTAGAAACATATAATAGGTTTGGATTCAATCTTCATTGTTCCTGCCACATTAGTTTAGCTGCATCATTTAACAATATATGATGTGTACAAATTGATGGGTTAATTACTGGAATTTCATCAAAAGTCGCTCCCAAATCTTGTTTATACTCCCTCAAAAGTTCAACCAATCTCAATTCATGATCTAGAGGGAGTGAACTTGCAGTGATAATAGGAATATTATTTCCATTCTCAAGATAGGAATATTTTAAATCTTGTGGCAGTTTTTTTAGTTCCAATTCAGGTGGATTTTGGATTAATGGGAGTGAATATGATAGTGGGAGGTCTATGATCTCATCTAAATGCTCAATGGTAACATACTCATATGAGAAATGTGATTTTAAAATCTTAGTAGTATCATCTATGGTTATGGGATCTTTAGTGTTCAATAAATTATCAATTAAAAAACATGCTTGAAATTTTTTTAGACCGGTACAACATTCAATGCCTGATTTATTATCTAACATTTTAATTAATGATGAAAAATCAGAAAGGGAATCAGGGGAATGAAAATAATATTTTTCAAGGGAAGGGAGTACATTTATAGAGTTAACAGAGAGAGAGGAATGTTCTTTAGAGGGGTGCTTTATGGCATCAAAGATTTTGAAGTGGAAAATGTTACCACCAAACTCCATAGATAATGTACTATTATGGAAATTAATTATGGTTTTGGTAGCTTTCATGAAAGGTATCCCCAGTATAATTAGGTAATGTCCATTAATTCTATCATTTTCTATTTTAAGCACATAAAAATCAGTAGGAAAAATTAAAATTTTCACCCTCACAAGAACATCCTCTAACACATCATAGGGGTGAGTAGTACTCTGGTCATCTAATTTAACAATAATTCATATGGTATTAAATTCCCTAACCTATAATGAAGATTAAATGTAGTGAGGAATATCATTTATAGAAGCACCCAAATCCAGCATAACATTGGAAAAATAATACTCCCCTATAGTGAAAAGAATTGATAATGTTCTAGGATTGTTTCATTTTGTGGGAATTGATGTCATTATCAATGTTGAGAATTTACTCCCCAAGATCAACTTCTCATCACCTCTAAGTCACCTTTAGTGTGTACACATCTCCTTCATATTCTTGCCGTATCTTGGAATTTTCTTCACGGCATCAATAAAAGGAATGTTAACCTACATTTTTTTGAAAGTTTCCAATATTTCATTATCAAGTTCTATTTCATTTTTCTTCCTAGGTTGGGTGGAACTTTGGGGAAATGGAAGTGTAATGGTTGGGGTAGACACCTCATTAACAGACACACTATTTCCATTGGTTGGGCTTCTCTTTGGACCAACTTTTACCTCATTTGGACCATTTATAGTGGTTGGGATGGTGGTTTTTTCAGGATGGGATGACTCTATTAGAGGGTTAATTTGAATTTTAATCTATGTTTCACTCTTAAGGGTGATGGAACTAACATTTACCTTATCCCTAGGGTTAACTACTGGTTGAGAGGGTAGTTTACACAACCCATGACTTTGAATTTCCCCCATAGAATTAGTGAGTTTTCCTAATTGGGTTTTTAGGTCTTGTATGGATACTTGGGTGGTTTTTTGGAATTTGAAATTATTGGACTCTATTTTTTTCATCATATCTTCTAGTCTAGGCTTGTATTTTGAAGGCGTGGTTGGAAAGACATTTGTGGTGGTTGGGTATTTCTAGGTGGTAGTGGTGGATGACTACTCTTCCCTGATTGGTTCCATTATTATTGAGGTTGGTTTGAATACCCCCTTGAATATAGTCTTAGTTTTATTCCCACCCAATGTTTTATGGATAGTAAGGTTCTTTCATAAAGTGTTGGTTATAGGGGAATCTTGGAAAGATTTCTTCACAACTCTCATAAGTTTCTCTCAGTTGAGGGTATTGGTTAGAATAGTGGGTTTCAGAAGAACATATACCATGATGGATGGGAGGAGGAGATTGATATTTCCATTGGGAGAGAGAAAGTTGTTTAATAAGGGTACTTACCACTTCAAACTTTGTGTCTCCCTTCTTCTCTAATTTAGTAATCTGGACCTCATGGACACCTCAAATGAGTACACTGGACCTTGAACCGAATTGTTGAGTATTTTGTGACTTGTTATCAATTATATTTCTTAAAGAAATTGGGGTTTATCAACTAGTGAAACACTTAAAGCAGTATCAATAATATTTATATAAAAAAGAATTAAACATTCATAAAAATTTTGAATTAAAATTTGATCATTTATTTGGAGGTGTGGAAACTTGAACAAAGCCCCTTAAATATTTTTCATTATTCATGAAGTGTTTCCCCTTATGATTGTATTATATCGAATATTTATTTTCTTATTATTTTAGTTTGAGATGTTAGGAAATATTTTTCAATAAAAAGGTGTTTCATGTATGCCTAGCCTATAATTGGGGAATTATCATAATATAGCCAATATTTTGTAGTATCTTCTAATGAAAAATAGAATTCCATAAGATTTACTTATTCTTCATCCACATTAGTAGGTTTTAATGTTGAACACATAATAAGAAATTATTTTAAATGATAATGTGGGTTTTCTCTATCCATTCCATGGAATCTTGGTAATAAGTGAATTAAACTAGATTTTAGTTCAACATTGGGTACCTCACCTTGTATTTTAATGTAAGTATGTTGGATATCAACATCATATTAGGTTATTTGTTTCAATTTCTGGTTATTTTCTGCCATTATATGCAATTTTATTTTAGTTTTAATGTTGGTTCCATAAGAACAAGAGGAAGGATCAAGAAGTGTGTTTATGTTTTGTGGGTCCTCCTTTAATGGATTATTTGGTGCTTCTTGGTGTCGATGACATAAGATCCTCTTCAGTTATTGTTCAAATTGAAGTAGTTCCTTTGATGAAGATCAATTCATGCACAAGGACTACAAAAGGATTATTTCAGTAATAAACTAAAAAATGAAGGAAGAAAAGAAGTGAAAAAATAATTACAAAATACACAATATTTTTACAAAAAACACACATAAAAAATAAAAGCACTCCCCGGAAATAATGCCAAAATTTGAATGATTTTCACGACACATAAAATTTATTATATTTATAAGGTTTATTTATAGTATAGGTAAGAACCTAGGTTATCTCTCAAGGAGCATTGGTGGTTTTTAGTGTGAGTTTTTAATAAAATTTACTAAAATAGAGGTGGTTTTGAAAGCTATTTTTTAAACAAAATGACTTAATTTAAAGAGATTAAAAGTTTTAAAACAACTAGATTTTGAAGAATAAATTTTTATTATGTGATCATTTCTAAGTTACTAGTTCTTAATTGATTATTAGTTTTTGTGTAATCTTTTTATTGAGGGTTAACCAAGATCTTGGGTACCCAAAACCCCTAAAATGATGCAAATAGGACTAAAACTTGACATAACAATCATATAGTCAATTTCCAGTCCCTTATCATGAATTAAGGGTTTTCAAGGAACACTGAAATCTCAAATTTTTGGGAAAGAAGAGGAGTCTTATGTTGTCTAATCATAACAACACAAGTTACACACTTAAAATTGCACACCGATCAGTTATGAAATAAAAAGTGTTTCAATTAAATGCATCAAAAAAGGTTAAGATAAATATAAAATAACAATTAAAAACAATAATATACACCAAACTAGTATGGAATTATATTTTACAACTCCTTATTCTATTGTGTATCTCCCTTTAAATGATCACCCACTATTTAGCCTGCCATCGAGTGGAAGAGGAAGCTTGGGTTGAAATCCTTATTCATTCTTAATCACCCTATGAGGATAGGGGCCTCCAGAAATTCTAGGATGAGGAGGAGACTCCTATAGGACTCCAAAAATGGCAGATATTTTCTTATAGTTTGAACTTTCAAATGAGATACCCATGGTGCCTTTTTATAGCCAAAATTGGAATTGGTTATGGGAAATTAGTTTTTGAGATACCATTTGTGTGTTGGTATTGGGTTGGTAAACAGACATATCATGACTTGGAAAAAATATGAGAGTTATTGTATGACCTATTGACCATCCCTTTGTAAAATTTGGTATCAATTTGACACCTTTATTTGGAGATATTGTCACAATACCTAACCTAACCTTTGAATTCTAGTAGATTCAATCCCCCAGATAGATTGTTTTGGATGGACCCTTTAATTGAAGAATTGTGCTTGGGTTTCTTGACATTAGTTATAGAGAATGAATTTTGGGATCATGAAAAAAAATCAGTCCATTTTAAGGCACTTGTTTCTTGCAATGTGTGAAAAAGTGGATAGGTTTCCTTGGACTTCCATGCAGTTTGGCCCATTTTATTTCTAGATCATATTTGGGGCCTCCAAATCACCTCCACCTACAATAAAAATGTTAAAACAAGTATAATTTCTCTTTTTAATAGTGATACATACAAAATAATGGAATAAAACATGAAGTTAAATTTGATATTATATTTTGAATTTACTATAAAAAATAAGTTTAATACAAAGGTGTAAGGGTGAAATAAAATAATGAATCGCGGTGCGATCAATGTTCCTGGTTTGATCCATGGGTTCCTTGTTAAGGTTCATCTCAGATAGAATTAGGATGATGCTCATTTAATTTTGGTAATTAATTTTATAAAAAATGATAAAAATACATATTTTTATCTAAGGGATGCGTCCTTCAAGCCAAATCACATTCCTGGGTTCAGTCCCTCTCACTATACTTGTTTTATGTTGATTTCATTATTAACTTTACCTTATCTCCTTATATAGGTTGCCTATGGTTCATAAAAATATGTATTAGGCCAAAGTATCTATCATTGGGATAGGTATCCTTGAGGAACCTAATATCTAAATGGTGGTTTATTTATTTTTCATTGCTACTTTACTTTTGACACACACACACACACTACTTATTTTATACACAAAAAATGGATTGTGATTTAGAAACTGTGGGTAGTGGCCTACTAAGTATATCTCACACCCTACATAGGTATCCATTGGATTGGGGTACTATATAAGATCCTATTTTTCATAATTCCTTGATATTTTTCTTTTTTTATGAATTGTACCTGGGAGTTAGTAGCACATGATTGAGCTAGTACGTAGGATGCTTGAGGAGATGACCCATGGGGCCTTTTTATTATTTTCTTTGTTCATGTACTGTATCATATCACCTGATGTGTGTTTACTTTTTTATTTATTTAGTATCACATAGAAATATATGTATGGTTTTATTTTGTGTTGGACATATTTACTTAGTTATTATATTTATCTTCTCTTACTTTTTCTTTTCTTTATATATTTCTTTTGTTATCTATTGATTCACACCTAATGATAATGTTGTGCTAATATGATTGTGAGGGTATAATATCCCCACCATACCATCATTATACCCTCATTTCTAGTCAGCAAACTTTGGCATATGGGGAGGTATGCTTGAGGCCATGTAGTGACCGATCCAGCTACCGATTTAGTGGTCAATCAGGTTGGGACATTACAAACATCAACATGAATTTAACTGAGACTTCCAAACTTCTATTTACCATCGAGTGAGAAAAAACATAAATCATCACTCAAATAATTAGACACACATGAATGGATGAGTATGTTTAATAATTACATGGAGGAATAAATAAATCATCCAATAGTTTTATCTTAAAGAATTAGAGAGTGGAAGAATGAAGGAAATCAGCTCAACTGAGATAAGGATTTTCATTTCATTGCTTACGTAAATTCATTTATCAAAAAATTGATTCAATCAAAAAGTTTCAATTAAATTTTATTTTTATAACATTATCTTAAAATATAATAATGAGAAAATGATTTCAAAAGGTAAGTAAATGATTTACTCAGTTAAATTCCTCAGGTAATAAATGTATAACCTCTTCAAAATGGCATCACAAATTTCAAAAATAAGAAAAAAATTACCCTCTAAAAGTGAAGAAAAAAACATGAAAATAAACAATTTTTGAAAAAAATTAAAGGTATTTTATGGGTACACATTAAATCATGGATTAACCCAAATTAATAAGGCCATATCCCCCACAATTAAAGTCTAATTTTTTCCTCAAAGTTTAATTCAAAGGAGGAATAAAAAAATCATACTTTTAAAGTTTGAAACAATTTTTTAATTTAACATTTTAATGATATGTTAAATGGTCACAATGCAGTATAAACAATATGTTTATCCCAATAAATTTTTTACAATGTAATAAGAGATGTACATGCATTATCTTTAAAGGAAAATTGTAGAAATTTTCTATAAAGTTCATATAGTAGAATGAAAATCCTCGAGTACACAATGAAGAGGCTGTTAACGCGTTTAAAAATTTGTTTCAATTATATTTTCAAAATAAAATAAAATATTAAGTTAATCGCTCAATTATGAAAAGAATCTCCATTTAAATATGTACAACCAGAGTTATTACTCCCCCACACTTAAATTCACATAGTAATGATATTTTAAAAAATTAAAGCTCAATTTAATTTAATAATAAACTTGAAGAATCCTAGAAATAATGAAGAAGAGAGGAATATAAATTAATAAATTTAAATAAGAACTCCCCTAATTTTACGAATCTTTCATCAAATGAATTTTATTCAAAATACTATTTATTTTTTAATGTCATTCCTATGGTTATTAAACTCCCAGTACCAGAGGATGAATTTAAGATGGTGTATCCATATAAATCTAGAAAATAGCTACATAAACAATTCATGGTACACTTGGTATCTTCCATTTAAGCTTTAAAAAATTAAAGTTCTGGTAAAACATGTATTTCAATCATTGAAAATTAAAATATGATACCGAGAAAATATAGAGAAAGGTAGTGACAGTGAAGTATCATTCCAATATAGAAATGCAGGTGATCATAAAAATGAGAACAAGATAAGGACTTTAGTAATTTTAGTCAAATAAAATACAATAAAAATAGAGAGAAAGATATAAAAAATATTAAAAACAAGGATTACCACCCATCCGGTTCTAGATTTAGTCTCTAGATGAACTTTTCTAAAAACCAACTGAAGTCACTAAGTGGATGTGGTTTCCTGAGTAAGAACCTCTACAAGTGATTTTACCATTTTCTAATTATAAAATGAGTTTTTTGGGATAAAAACCTTATAGGGACAAAAAAAAGTCCCCCAAAAGCAACCCTAATTCCTTAAAAAACCCTTTTATCATGGATGGTAGGTAAGCTATCCCGTATTTCAATAAAATTATTCCCATTGTCCACTCCAAAATTCATGAAATATTGACCCATTTAAATTAATTTTTAAGTGGAAGTAGAATAAAATTATTTATAAAGGTTATGGAAAATCTCTCTATCTTTTATCTTCTAAAAGCACCCTAAAATTTAAAATAAATAGATGTGACAACATCTGAGTTTAGAAATTCTATTTGAGTATGTGGTTCTTAAATTCCTATTTGAAAATTTTATGATCTATTTGATATTAGTTGTAATAATATTTCTATATTTTCCTCATCTTCTAGATAAATTTAATAAACCTCTATTTGTAGTTCATAAATTAATGGAGTTCTTACATTTAAAAATTAATGAAATATGTTCATCCCAACATCCATGGAAAAAAATATACTAACAATTGGTTGGAAAATAAAATTTCTAAATTTATTTATGTGGATTTTTCTTCCAAAATATGATAACTTAATTCAATATCTTTTAATTCAATTATGTGAAAAAATTTACCTTTTTAATTTTTCAAACATTGAATTTCATATTAATATTTTTGAATAATTGTATTATTTAAGTCCCAACAAGATTTGGTCAATTGATCACTTCATTCACACATAAATTTCATATTAAAAGTTATTTCTTTAAATTTAGAAAATTTTAACCTTGATAATTTATAAGATGTGTTTCTTTTACTCATCAAAATTTCTAGATATTCCTCACTATAGGACTCTAAAGTTGAATAAATATCATTCAAGGTTTTGGGAGTTTTTCCTATCTTCACAAGCTATATCATCACAAAAATTCCACAATTTTACAACACTATGAAACACTAGAACCCCCCCTGTGCGTTTTTCTAAGTTAAATTACTCTTAATCATTAAATCCATTAAATAAACACTCTAATAGTGTTGTTACATGAATTCCATGATTGGGGAATTAAAATAGTAATTCATTGAACCAATTCCATGTATCACAAAATCTCTTTCTATCATCTTTAATGAAGCTAGAAATCTTGAACCTAAAGTTTTTACATCTTTGTAAATATATTCTATGCATTTTAAAATTCAAATATGTGATTGAAAAATAACAGATCACTTGGTAATGAAATTTTAGTAACAACTACATAGATAAAGGAATTGAAATAATAAGTTTATAAACATATTTTTTTGAGATTTTTTTTTTGTGTTTCTATTTTTTTATTTGTATTTTATAACTCTAATACACTTAGTGTTAATAATTACACAAAAACAATCCAAAATATGATCATGTGTGTTCATTTACATATGTGTCATATTAAAAAACTATGACTCCTACTACACACTAGGATAGTGGCAAGCAGGGTCAAACACAAGAGAAGGCCGGTGAATATTCTAAGGGATTATTTAATTCTAAACATATAGAAATAGTTGAAAAAAGAGGTGAATGATTCTTTTTTTATTTTTTATTTAAGAAAACAAAATATAAAGAAGAAAAAATACAATAAAATGAGAATGAAATTGATATCATATAACAAGAATCATAAGTGTTGAAAATAAAATGTAGGAAGAAATTGAACTGTATGATTTAAAAATAAGTTTCTTCATTCAAATAAAATTAATTTCCAAATGAATCCTCAAAAAATATTAGTTCAAACTCCCTCATCAGTATAAAAACCTAATGATGAATGATTATTAGATATATTTGCTTCAAGAATCATCCAAAAGTAATGAATTTGAAGAATCATCATCAGAATCAATCTCAACAAAATACTAACGATATAAAATTCAATAAAAAGAACCAGAAACAATGTTTAAATGTAAAAAAATCTCACCAAAATATGAAAATGAAGAAAAATAATGACATGAATTAGTAAAAAAACCAAACAATTTAATTTTCCAAGAAAAGTTTAGCCCAAACATTTCAAGTTCAAGAATATTTCATGGGAAAAAAGAAATAAAGATACAGTAGAAGAAAAGGAAAGGATAAAGATAAAAAAATATTCCTTTTATTCAACTTTGAATATCTACCTTTGATGTAGTGCCTCTCACATTTTCCTAAATAATCACCTTATCTTTTCTCCAAAGTTTATATGCCTGAAAAGAAAAGTGATCATGAATTATCTCTCTATCTTTTTTAAAAATGAGTGTGCATTGACTTCATTTTTCTTTGAATCACCAGAATAATCCACCAAATAAGCTCATTTATTGGATCTTTGTTCACCACATGTCATTTTCAAGGATTATTATCACTTTCATGTGATTCAATCAAAACCATAGAAACAAATTAAAATGAATTCATGTGCATTCTATTAAATATGAATATGGAGGTGTATTTTTTATTCATTCTTCAAAATCCCTTATCATGGATATCTTTACTTAAAATTATTCAAAAATTAAAATTGAAATGATCCCACCAATTATATTTTCCTCATTCACCTCCCTTTTAATCAACCAACCAGATACCCTACTCAAGCTTCCATCTAGTTCTATCATTCACTCTTATATTAATTCTACTAATTCATCTCTTCAAACACAACACAAATATCAAACTCAAGCCTATAATTTCTTTATCAAAGACTTTTTTTGTATTGAACATATTTTAAAATAAATTAACATATTTCTATCATGCTTGTAATCCAAAACACATAGACCAGGGAACACTTTGGCTCGTAGTTCAAACATGGTTTAGTGAGAAAATCAAATCACACATGAATATTAACACAGGTTCAATAAAAAAACCCAGTTTAGTATTCAACACTAGAATATATTTTTTATGATATAATAAAAGCTTTGATCCATCCATTGATCCCTCTACTATAGTATAAAAATTTTATGAAACTTCTTTGTTCATCAAATCTTAAGTTGAGAGTCTCTGTAGATAGAGAAATAAACTAGCTCACAGAGGCCAATCATCAAATACCATGTGTGTACTCCACATTTCCATCATATACAAACAAAATTGGAACCCTCAAGGCCTTATCATCTTCATCAATTTGATCATGAAACAAACCAAAATATAGCGATCCAAAACATTCAAACTTGACAAAACACCATAATTTCATCCCTCAAATTATCTAAACTCCACCTCGTGATGCCAATGATTAAATCCAAATCCTTGGTTATTCAAAATTTGTAAACCTAAATAGTTTTAATTACTCCCTTAATATTCAAAAAAACATGCAATCCCATAATGGATGCAAACAGAGGTTCTCGATCAGAGATCATCCTCAAATGGTAATATAGAGTATATAGTTCCTCTATTATTCCATAATGAGGCTTGATTTAGGATCTCACTCCAGAAATCCTTCTTAGAAAATTCATCTTCATCAACATGGTTCAGCATTAAACCCACTCATTCCATCAACTGGAAACAATGAATTTTTTGATGGGAGTCATCTTTATTTCAGTCGACCAAGAACTTGATCGAATTCAGAGGTTTACCATGTTGATATTCCTTATTAAGCTCAATTAGATATTTGATCATATATTCACCTTGTCTTTTCAATCTTGATGTTAAGATTAGTCTTCTTCATAAAATAGAATCAGTTGGTCTGATTTGATCATCAAACTCTATCAACTAAGTTTTTTCAACTTCATCTATCTCGGTCGGCCTCTGTTCATCACCACGGTGGTCATCTCCATCGAGCTCTGGTAGTGTAGGCTCCTTTAGGGGGTGATATTCATACTTTAATGGAGGTTTGTTCTGTGAGGTATTTTAATATTCATCCATCCTTAAGCTTACCCATGGATAGGATTTTATTGGAAACCTCAGTAGCGGAAAACGAGTGACTTAGTGGTCGATAGAGTAACGATAGATCCATTTAAGGAACTACTAGTTCAAGGTAGGTGAGTGTTAGAAATTCTCTGTTAGTAGCACATATGACCATTGGTCGTAGATTCTCTATCCAAAGGTAGATGCATAGGCAGTGGTAGATCAAGTGAAACAGGGGAGGCTCTAGTGTAAGATGGCCCCGATGGAGGATCATCTGCTCTGCCACAACGTTAGATGAACAAGACTGATAGAAGGCACCCATAAAAGCCACTAGTAGATGTCCAATGGTAGAATTTCAACACTTAACCATAAAAATAAAATAAAATAACAATTAACATTAAAAATTAAAATGTTAAAATAAAAAATATTAAAAATTAAAAACTTATACAATTAATTATTTAAATGATACTAAAATTAAAATTTGAATTAATAAAAAGTTAAATATGCTAATTAATTAAATAAATTTAATTATATTTATTATAGAATTTAAAACTAATTATTAATTAAATTTTTTAAATTAAAATACTAATAAATTACAATGCAAAAAATAAAGATTAAAAAATAAATTAAAGTTTATTTAAATAAATATATATTGATAAAATATTTAACAAAAAAAGTAAAAATTAAAAATAAACACCTAAAATTAATATTTAAAACGATATTTAGAAACAAAATATAAATATAACTAGCTAAAACAAAAATAATATTTAAAAGGGAAAAAATACAAAATTAAACACACAAAAATGATAAATTAATAAATTCAACAACAAAATTACTTAAGTACAATTATTTAATAAATAAATTACAATTAATTGATTAAAATAAATAAAATATTAATCAAAATTATGTGGAAAACACTAAATTAAAGAAAAAATCACTAGACAACCCCATATTTCTCCTAGTAACTCGAGGTTCTTCATGAAAGATATCTAACCAGGCACAGTCCTACAATACCTCTCAAGTTTTGACAGTCCTATCTCTAGTCCATTAATAAACCCCAAACATAAGATAGTGATACACAAGTAATATTATAGGATTTAACCATAACATAGGGATTTGATACAAATTTTTAACAGACTAACCTCGGTCAACCAATAATTTCACCCAACTTGGCCTACCACAAGGCTTGAAGGGAATTCCTGATCATCACAGGCTGGTAAAAAGCACCAGGGTATCATGTAAAGAAATGGGGAAATTATTTCACCCTCAACATACATATGATAATATAGAAACAATCATAGTATTACATTATATATCTATAAAAACATCATTTATAAAAAATAACAAAATAATAAAGGTAATATCCAACAACTAGATGACAAGGTCTAGATAAAAAAAACTGTAATACCATCACCATGGAACCTAAAGAAAAAATTTGGTCTATCTCCTCATGACCATATGTCACCACCATCCTAGACCACTAGAAAACAACATGATCAAAGAGAGTTATCCTCTACATGATGGTCTTCCCTTTACCAGTATCCTAGAAAACCAAGTCTACAAATTCCCAAGGGAAAAAGTAGAGTGTAAGAAATAAAGCTTAGTAGGATACCACTAAGAATATATAAAATGTATATCCACATGAAACAATTAGTTCCAATATAAAAAAAATTCTAAATCATTTCAAAAAGAAATCAATTCTCGTATAAAATCATCATTTGGTTATCTTTTCAAAAAAATTCAATATTCAAATAAATAAAGTAATATGATATAACATATATCCATGAGGAATAATAATATGAATAAAATAGGTATCAATAAAAAATTTATATATCAAGTGGGGAAATAATTATATCAAATAAATATGTATTTAATCTATCCAAAAATCACCAATGGAAAATACATGACATGAGGGTTTATGAAAATTAGACAAACAACAAACATTAGCCACATAAGTGAATCCTAACTTCATGAAACTTGATTCCTTGTTAAAGGCTACCCACTAACTCTATGGAATCATGATCACCTTCCCTAGTGATATCTTACTCTACTAACACTTTTATATGTTTAGTTTTTTCATGTACCTAACGGTCTTCCCAATGTGCTATTACATCATCATTATGTTCAAGAAACCAAATTCATATTTCATAAATATTTTCCAAATAAAATCCATTTAATTTTCATGAACACATTTTATAATACATTTTCTATAGTGATGCCACATCGCTTTCATGCTTTAAAACCCATTTCAATTTCAAATCCATCTTTGTGGAATTTTACAGGTGACCTGATTTTCTATAGTGATGCCACATTTTTTGTGCATGTAATTTTTCTAAGATCGCCTGGTTGAGAGTGAATCCCAAGTTGATCCATTTATTGAGTTCGGTTTAACCTATTAAGATCCTTTATTTAGAGGATGGTTTCTATGACGAGTCAGGTGCTAGGATGAGTAGCCTTTACTAGATGGTATTGATTAGATGTTTCCCCCACATGCATGTGAGTAATCCTTTATGTGTAGATATTGTTCTATGATCGATTGATAGGAGATGGAGGATAATTATTATTGTGATTGTATTTCATTATAAGGGGGTTGATGTGTTGATCCACTTATTTCCCACCACTTTTAGGTAGTAATCACTTGATTTAGAGATTTGGTGACCTGGACTACAAATAAGTGTGAATAATGGAGGGTTTTGAATGGTCAATTTCTAATGGGGGCACAGATTCTATCTGCGACATATTTATTTGGTTGTTATATTTTTTATCATCATAATATGCTATTCTCTCATTATGGAATTGTTATCTAGGGATCCTAGGATCCCAACTGAGTCTTTATACTTGAAAGTTACAAATAGAGGTGAATATCTACCCATATTTCTACTAATGACGTGAGTTAACTTTAGTTAGGAGTTTTTCCATGGGATCTCATCGTGGTGGATTGAGTCCTAGTTAGGATATAATTATTGATGTATGACTATTTATAATCTAATCATGGGTGAATTTAAATCTTTTTGCAGTGTTTTCAGATTGATCATATGGGTTTTAGTCTAATTTAATTTGGAAGTGAGACCCAAATGATGAGTAGGGATAACCCCTAGGAATCTATAACCAGTTATCTCATAGGTAGGTGATCTTAGATTTATATATCATGGTTATTTCAAACGATCTGTTATTCATTTGTGGAGTAAGGGATGGACCTTTACCTAAGTGATGTTTTGGGGTTTTTCTTTGTCAACATTTAGACCTGTCCATCAATTTTTGTTATGGGATTATAATTATGACTTTACATTTTTTTTGGATTTCGTGATTGAACTTATGAAGATGGACTCTATGAGGGGATCCTTGGGGGAAATGAATCCTTAGGACTAGAGTATTTTCCACTAGTTTAGCATAATGTTTTTCTACTAAAGAGTCATTTAGGAGTCATAATGAACATTATGAGTTTCTAATATGACTACTTAGAGTATAAAATACCATTTTTAATTATTCAATGATTCATGGATTGATTATCAGTGTATTTATTTAGTGTAATATTTTCCAACACTGGGGGAGAATATGTTGAGATCTTAGGAATTGTTTGTATCCTTATTTAGGGGCTCCCAATGTACTGAAGTAGAGTTTGATCTATTCTCCTAATCTGTATTTTCTAGATGATGGATCTATATGTTTGGTTCTCTAAAATGTCCTTAAAATTGGGCCTAAATATGTGCTAAGGTTTAGATATACTAGAAAACATGAGTTGGGATATTACAAGTATCTAACTAACCAAAATTTAGTCATCTTGGAAATATGGATACCTTGGAAATATATAGAGAGTTTTTATGAGATATTCCTTATAGAATCTCAAGATTTGTGATGAGGAAGATCATTTCATAGGATTTTTGTTGTGGATGTTTGGGTTTTGGTAAGATATCAACCTTGCACTTTATAATAGACAAATCAGGTCACCTGTAATTTTTAAGAACCTGAATGGGGTTAGTGTGATAATTATTTTTCTTATAGTTGTTATAAAAAGCGTTAATGATAGGATTTATGTTATCCTCATACCCTGATCTAGATAGTGTTAATATGTATGATTGTTATTTATTGATGAGGATTGGTGGAAGAATCTTGTGATGTCATGTGGTGTTCTTATTGAGAGACCATGATATGATTAGATTATCCCTATATGGAAGCCTTTTGGGTTTACCTTTATAATAATGGGGAGAATGATTCCCTCATGAAAAAATTCCATATTCCAAGAACCATATTTGATTGATACTAATAGTTCAAGGTTATGATTCATGCTAAAATTGATGGGAATCCTATGGTTAAAGGAAAAGGCTTTGGGTGGAAATTGTTGATGTGATTCATGAAGGGAGAATTGTGATTATGTTGATATATTCACTAATTATGGGATGAGGTTATTTTTAATTCATAGTGGAATAAAAAACTCAAGTACAAAAAACCTATGATCAAAGTGATAGAAATGGGATGTGTTCCTGAGCGGGTTGTATTTTAGGTCCTTATAAATTTTATGAACCTTAAAAATCTGGTGAAGATCATGTGAGTGCATATCATCTTTTCTCATGAGAAATATTTAAGGTTTTCTCAATAAGATACCTCAATGATAAAATGTATTGAATGTGGAGAGGATGTAGTGATCTAGGTCTTCTCATGCTAAGTATTTGGATCATTTTTGAGTTTTGGAGGCATTAGAGTTTAAGAATTTTAAAATGGTAATTTACCCTAGAAAACATCCAAGGAAATATTTTCTAATGGTTCTATTATTTTTTATATGGTACATGTACCATTGGGAAGGAATTTGGAAAAATTTCAAGCTGATAAAAATTTTCAGACATTTATTATTTATTAAATAAATATAATATTTATCTTGCATGTTTGAATATTAATATCCCTTAAACGGATATCCAGATTGAAATTATAACTTTATGATTGATTCCAAAATGGGTAGTTTTACTTAGGTAGGGTATAAATTTCAACTGGGATCTGGGCTCCGGGTCCTGGATTGAGTCATTCTCAAGTCCACATTTATTTATTTATTTATTGTTTATTCTCCCTCCCCATGGGAGTTCCCCATCTCTAAGTTAGGGGGAAGGGGGAGATCACCCATCATTGAAACTTTTAGTTTAAGTAAGGTGGGGGATATGGGACGGTTATATCTCATAGAGGAAGATTGGATCCAGATCGTGAGGCAATGGAGGAGGAGCACAGATCATTGGTGTGCGAACCTCAAAGATTTATTGATTTTCCACAAGGTAAGGATTATTATTTATATTTACCTTGTACTTTTATTTTATATCATTTATTTTCTTGTTTTTAGAAGCCCTTATGCCTGATTAATGGATAATGAATGAAAAAGGAATGGATTTTCACTGAATAGGAATATCGAACTAGTTCATAGAAATTCATCATCTGGAATTTCCAATCATGCAACATGCAGTTCTTGGAACACAAATTGTGTAGTTTGTTTACATATTTAGGATAGTAAATGATGATCACACAATTTTTTATATTTATATACATTTCATGTAGTCTATATGAGATTAACTTAGGATTCCTTTGTGTTTGTAAGGTTTTGGATATGTATATAGTAGTACACGACTAGCTGGTTCATTTGGCCTCACACATTTTTTGGTTCATCCCACATGCCATGTAACTAGGATCCACTTTATCTAGTTGTGGCGAAAAAATCCTAGGAAACCTATTTTAGGTACATGGTGTGTGTCAATACTTTCCATGTTAGTCTACATGACAAGACATGAGTCGTGATACATGACACAAGCAGACCTCAAGTTCCACATGTCATGTGCCCAATAATATATGTTATGTAGTATGAGACTACATTAATTGGAGTATCATCTGTCAAACACATCATTTACTCTTTAAGGAATTTCATTTATATCAATATCACACAATGAGAAGACATTTGTATAAGCATAGATAGAGTCTTTGGGTGTAAACCCCATGTATACTATAATGCACACCATGTACCTTCCCCTTAAGTGAGGTTTTTCATATTTATCACCCAGAAGTCATATTTTTATGAGTTGATAGTCCATTATAAGTATATTTCCACATATATGGTGATGATGGGTCCATATTATCTATTAGAGGCCATTAGAGAGATTATTTTGTGTTATTGGTGGATCTTGTTTCTAGAGGGATGTTTCAGAGATCAGGCAGGGATGGTAAACCCCATAGAAGTATTCGGATATCAAGTCAAAGGACCTTGAAAGTGTTTTGAAGTTATTTAATATCCAATATATTGGAAGGTAATGATCCTTTGAAAAAGGATAAAAGAGATTCAAATTGAGGAGTCTAGGTGAGTCTTTGGGGGTTCCCTCATTTCATTAGGGAAATACGAAAGGACTTATATATTGACATGGAACTATAAAAGTATTCTTTATTCTAATGCACCCTAGAGTTGGAATCCAGGAATTTGATTGGATATAATGATGAGGAGATGATTTTTCACCCCTATTATACAATTTTCTCATAGTCAGGTTATGTTGTGGACACTGGATATCCTCTATCCCATGTAACACCATATTCTGTTACATTAGGAGATGGAGTGATATGACTATAGATAATTCTCAATGTCCCTTTCACTGGATCCTTTAATTTGATTACTAAGAGTGTGAGTGTTATATACACGGGATAAGGTACTTCCTCAGAATAGCATCATTGTCAAGGTATGTGTTATCCCTTATATTGATGGAGTTGCTACTCCCTTAGAGATGTGGGTGTGGGTTCTCCAAAATAAGGAATAGTTTCTTATATATACCTTTATTGTGTGATATATCCTTTACATGTATAGTGACGGTACTCACATTTATTGAACCTGATTTTCAAAAAGGTTTTATTTTCATCTAGGGATCAGTAACACCCACATCTGGTTTACACAATCTAGTGAGGCATGGGTCCCCCATTATAATTTTTTAATGGTGACATGATGGTTTTTGTGTATAGTCATCATATATTTTTTGGATTCTTCAGGATTTGTGGTTTACAGGGTGCTTCATATTCCCATTTTCTATATTGATCTATTGGAGTTGAGTTATGTTAGAAGAATATGTCCTGATGTTTGTTGATCTACCCCTTAGAGAGTACCTGGACTATAACACTCCCTTTTTTATCCTAGTATGATTGAGAAGATGTGTTTTACCTATTTTGGGATGGGGAATAATACACCCTAATGTTGGTTGATTTATCCATGTTTGAATTCTAAAAAAATGGTTTAAAAATGAATCTTCTTACAATTTCCCAAATGATGTAATTTTAAATTTTTATTCAAAATGTGAAAAGAATATTTATTTTAATATACAATGCATGAATGGAATTTCCCTCCATCATGACTGCTCAATGATTTGAAGCTTTACAATTTTCCAAGGTTCTTTTTAAATAAAATTTTTTCTTTAATATTAGGAAATTTTTAGATTTTAAATAATTTATTTCAATGTGAAAAATGTATTTTCCTTAATAAATATTCCAAGTGATATTTTAAGGGAATTTTTCATCTAAGATGACATCCTTTGATGTTACCTAAAATTTACTAGGGATATGATCCAATGATACCATCATTATACTTTCTATAGATGGTTTATGATTATAATGAAAAGATGTATATTAGACCAGATCCTTTTCCAAAGGTTATGCTATGATAAATTGATGAAATTTGTATGAAACCCATTTAATTTCCATGGGTTATTAAATGATAAAATATTTATGAAATCTATTTATTTTTCATGGTTTATGATATGTTGAATGTTTTATGATCATGTGTAGAACATCTATGTGATTTTCATTATGTGGAAGGTGAGTTCAAAATTATATAGTTCTCCAATGCATTGGGTAAGTTTGATATCTTGTGAGATAAATAATAATATAATGGGGAGTGAACCTAGATCAATAATTTACTATATCTACTTTGGTAGTATTATAAGTTAACCTTGACTAATATGATTGAATGAGAAGTGAACCCAATTCACTCTAATTATCTGGGTAGTGATCCTTGACTACTAAGGAAATTATATTCTATGATTATGTGTATTACACTAATCTATTTACTATACCAATTTTATGCTCTCATGAATCATGTTCTTTGATTCCTTTATAATTCATGTCTTTTGAACTCCCAATATTTATTCATGACTTAGGATTATGATCTATGATATGAAAGGTATGTTTTAAAAATGTTAATCTCATGTTATCATTCTATTATACTCATGTTATACTTATGTGATCATTGATATCTCCCTTGTTTTCCATTACTAATAATCAGTGTTCACCATTTTTTATGTTTCCCTTCCCTAAGATATGAAAGACACTTTTAATTATGATATGTATAATAAGGGTTCTAGTTTTGAAGTACTAAGTGGAAGATGATGTAGATATCTTATGAAAAAAATTATTATGTGTCAAATTTTCTAATGATACTTGACCTATTTGATTTTGGCATGGATCATAATGTTATGCATTGAATATTTATCTCAAAATATGCAATATTTATGTATGAAAATATGCATCCCTATATTTGGTATCAGAGAAAGGTTTAGTTTCCTTTAGAAACTAGGATGAGAAAACTTTAGTGAGAACCCTTAGGATAGTCCTATGTATATGATAATTTATTAAGTTATGGTAAATAAAGGAGTGTGGTTTTCCTAGAATAATATCCTTATCTTGATACTATAAGTGGACATGGTTTTTGGCATAGATGCATCTAGGGGTAATAACCCCAAAAATAGTTCTTCGGGTAAATATCGTGTATCATTCTGGTGCACAGTGAGTGTGCCCTTACTATACACTATTTTTAACACTCTTATAGTATATTCTTAGTTTAACTAACATTTCTTATGAACCATTGTGAGGGATTTGAATAGATTATAACCATGAATAACCTAGGTTAAACATAAGGTGTTATATATTGTAAATAAGGGGTCAAGATTTAGATATCCTATTAATTATTTTTCATGATTATGTGGTTTCCAATTATGATTATTATTTCTCACACAATGTTTTTTTTGTTTTATTCAATGTATGGAACTCGAATGAATTTTGTTAATGTTGAATGTGATAGAAAATGAAATGATTTTCCACCTAAGAAACCAAATGTTATGGGTTCTATAATAAAAATTCTTATTGTTATGCTTATGAAAATTTCTCAATATATAAATCAATTTGATCTTCCAAATAATAAAATGAGGGAACAATGTTTTGTTAAGTCCTTCATGAGACAACACCTGCCTTATTTTAGTGGGTCTTTTGATCCACTATTTATTGAGAAATGGATCAGTGCCATTGAAAATTTATTTTCTATTCTCCAATTTTTGAAACATGAAAAATATATTTTTGTGATATATTATTTAGAAGGAAAAGTAGATCAATGGCAGGCTCTTATTCATAACGTGAGGCAATGAGAGTAAATTAACTCTTTGGAGTGAGATGAGTTTAAGATATTATTTTTAAAAAAGTGATTTCCTTGTATTATTTGTATAAAAATGGATAAATAATTAATTGAGACAAATAAGAAGGATGATTTATCTTTTATTACCTATAATTAAAATTTTACAGGACTTTGAAGGTACACTTTTGGTATATCATCCAACCTAAAAGTAAGGTTGATTGATTTTTCAGTGTCCTAAAACCAAGTCTCTGAAGGTTGTTATCTATAAGATACTTCAGTATCAATGAAATATTCATTTAATGTGTTATCAAGGTGGAAATATATATTGTAGTTACTTATACATCTCATAGTTTTGATAAGAAAAGAAATATGTAATCAAAGGAAAATCTAAAAAACCTGGAGGGAATAAGACGGTGTTTCCTTTATGCTAGAAGTGTGAAATTAAATATGGTGCAAACTATCTTGAGGGTAATGGTAAATATTTGAAGTGTGTAATGGATTGTCATAGGTTAATTGAATTTTATAGTGATGGGAATAAGTTAAATATAGATAGGTAAAAAACACCACAAAAAGAAACACCCACACTCTAGTGATTCAAATGAAAAGAGTATGAGAATTATTCTAACCAATGCTCAAATATGAAAGTTAATGATGTTGATCGATGTAAGAAACCTCTTAATCCTAGATACAAAGGAAAATATCATGTGATCACTATCATTTATTCATAGTAAAATAACAAATTTTCAGAATGTATACTTACCATCCATTATAGAACTGTTAATGTCTTATTTGATTTAGGATCTATCCACTCTTTTATATCTAATGAATTTTCTAAGGGTATTATAGTACCACATCAATGATTATATATTAAATTATTAGTGAAACCCCCTAATTGTATGATAATGACATCAAAATTCTATGATTCTTATTTGATTTAATTTTATGGGAATATTCTTCATATTAATCTCATTATTCTCCCTCTAGTTTAATTCAATGATATTTTAGGCATGGATTAGATTTATTTACATAAAGAACAGATCAATTTTTTATGAAGGGAAGTCATGTTTGATATTATGAACCAAACTATGATCATCTATTAGTGTGACAATAAATATAAACTTCTAATGGAAATATTATCCATTTTATGGGTCTTTATTGCTATTTCAAATGGGTTCTAATCTCATATGGTTGGAGAGAAACTCCACATTGATGATATGCCTATTTCTCAGGAGTTTGTTGATGTATTTATGAAATATTTTTCTAGTCTTACACTGAATAGTGATATTAATTTCTGAATATAACTCATGCAAAGTGCTACACCTATTTCAAAGACTCCATATATAATGGACCTTATAGATCCCTAGGAATTGAATAAGAAACACCAAGAGAAACTTGAAAATGGATTTATTTTTATAAGTTTATAAGTGTGTCACCTTGAAGTGCACCTATTATTATTTTTAAGAATAAAGATAATTCAATGTTACTCTATATTGATTTTTCAGCAACTTAGCATGATTGTAATCAAGAATAAGTATATTCTTCCTCGTATTGATGACTTGTTTGATCAAATATGTGGAGCTCAATACTTTTTTAAGATTTTTTTAGTCTGGATATCATCAATTGAGGGTCAAAAAAAAGGATATACACAATACAACATTCCGTAAAAGGTATGGAAACTATGAATATATAGTGATGTCATTTGGCCTTACTAATTCCCCTACTATCTTCATGGATTTAATGAATATAGTATTTAGATATTACCTTGATAATTTTTTAGTTGTATTTATAAAAATATTATTATATATTAAAAGGGAAAGGAAGAGAAATAAGATTACTTAAGGATTGTACTAAAGTTCATAAGGAAAGATATGTTGCCTGAAAAATTTACTAAGTGTGAATTTTGGCTAAAAAAAGTTTTATTTTTTAGGTCATATAATCTCAAGCGAGGGTATATCAGTGGATTAATCCATGATAGAAGTTATTGAACATTGGACTAGACTAACCATTGTGACTAAGATCTATAGTTTACTTGGTTTGGATGGATAATATGGAATATTTTTGGAGAATTTCTTCCAGTTATCTAATCCACTCACCAATTTAACTTATAAGGGATTCTAGTTCCTTTGAACAGATGAATGTGAGGAAAATTTTAACTAACTGAATAGGTTAGTCAGTGCACTTATGATTACTTTATTATGTAGTGGAAAAGAATTTTTAATCTACAGTATTTCATTAAAGAGGGGACTTGGAGGAATTCTCTTGTATAATCATATAGTTATAGATTTTACCTCACTAAAACTTAAAGTTCATGATCAAAATTAACCAACTCATGATTTAGAGTTAGCTACACTACTTTTTTCATTAAGGATTGGAATAATTGTATTTATAGATAAAGATGTGATATATATATATATATATTGATCATAAAATTTTAAATTATATATTAACTCAAAAATATCTGAATATGCACCATTGAATATGGTTTCAGTTGATTAAATATTATGACTGGTCAATACATTACCACCCTGGGATAACAGACAAGGTGGAATGTGCTCTGAGTTGAAAGGATCATGCTAGATTATCTATGATAAGGATAAAAAAAGATCCAATGTTTTTAGATTTTCAAAGGATGGATCTAGAAATCTTGAAGGAAGGGTAGAAATATTATATTTCTCAAATGAGTGTTCAATCAACTATCCATGTAAGGATTAAAGAGGTGCATAAGGAATATGTCGAACTGCATAAAAAGGTATGAAATATTCATGAGTTTAAACTTTATTGTGATGGAATGATAAGGTTTATAAATTGTGTATTTTTTTCATTTATACTATATTAGAATAATGATATGTTAGATGAGGTTTATATTTCATCATTATATATTAATCCTAGAAGTATAAATATATATAGATATTTGAAAGATTATTTTTTGTGGGATAGCATGAAGAGATATATTGATGAGTATGTATCTCAATGCTTGGTATGTTAGTAAGTTATGGTTGAGAGATATAATTCTAAGTGGATTTCATAACCATTACCCATACCTAAATAGAAATGGGAAACATCACCATGTATTTTTTCATCAGACTCCCCAAAACATCTAAAGTCCATAATATTATTTGGGTTGTAGTTTATTTCTGTACAGATTCAGTACACCTCATTTATATCAAAGAAGATTGATATCTTAATCATATTTATAGAATTTATATTGTGGAAGTGGTAAGGTTTCATGGAGTATTAGGCTCTACTGTATCTTATCGGGATATAAGGTTCACCTTAAAGTTCTGGAGAAGTCTTTAGTAATCTTTGGATATAGAGTTGAGTTTTAATACAAATTATCATCCTTATACATATGATCAGTCTGAGAGAAACATTCAAATCCTAGAGTATATATTGAGATCTTATTCTACGGATTTAAAATGTGGTTGGGATCAACGCCTTCCTCTAGTCAATTTTTCTTACAAAAATAGCCTTCACTCAAGCATTCAGATGGATCCTTATGAAAACCTTTATGAAAAGAGGTGTAGAAATAAAATGTGATGGGGTGAAGTTAGAGAAAGAAAGATATTGGAACTTGAGATAAATGAGGAAATGGTAGAGAAAATTATAGTTATTTAGTAGCATATCAAGGTATCTCAGAGTTGATAGAAATTATGCTGACAATCATCAGTGAAATATGGAATTTGAAGTTGGTGAAATGTATTTCTATGAATTTCTCCATGTAATAAGTTTATAATATTCTAAAATAAAGGAAAGTTCAGCCCTAGGTATATTGGTACCTTTAAGATTATTTATTGGGTATGGGTAGCATATTATCGATCATCACTTCCACCAAACATCTCTCAATCTCACAATGTATTTCATGTATCTCTCCTAAGGATATACATACCTGATCCTTCACATGTAGTGAACTCAAATTTCATATCGAGAGAGTATGATCTTTCCTATAAAGAAAAAGTAGTATAAATTTTGGATCATATAGATAAAGTGATATAGAACAATACTAACTATATGGTTAATGATCTCCAGAGGAATTGTAAATTTTAAGAAGCTACTTGGGAACCTAATGATGTAATTAAAAAGAGATATCCTCAATTTTTCATGAGATAAATGAAATTTAAAGGGAAAAATTCATTTTAAGGGGGGTAGAATATAACACCCCTAGAATTTATGATATAGATCTCTATAATTAAATTTGATTTCTTTGATATCTTTCTTTACACACAACACTCATTTTAAATGAACCGTGATACACTATTAAAATATTATTATTTAAAGTGATATTTATCACCTAACCATTAGATTGGAGGGTATGAATTGGAAAAAATAAATTATGAAAAATTTATTTATAAAATGAATTTATATAAATAATAAATAAATAAAATTATTTTAAAATAAAGAAGATTTTTTTTCTGTAAAAATATTTTTATAGAAACCCATTCTTCTCATACATGTATATTATATATTTTTAAATTAATATTCATTCAATTACAAAATATTCTCCTAAGAACCATAATAGTTTAGTGCCTTTAGAAACTTAGAAAAAAATATTCTTAATTCATAAAATATATTCAATGTATCCTATAAAGATCTTCCCCTTTAGTACTCCTACTTAAAACCAATCTTCATAACCAGGGGAAAGGAAGCATAAAAAAGGGTGAGCTCAGATGCTCAATAAGGGTAAACAAGGTAGATATATAAACATAACATGAGAATAAGGGTATGATAATATGATCATAACATTTCAAAATCATATTATTCAAATCAAATGTCACAATATTAAGCCATTGAATTAATATTGGTAGTTCATAAGACTTGACTCATAAGTAAATCAAAGAACATGTGCCATGATATAATTAAATTGGAATAATACATGGAATTGTGGAATATATATAAGTACAGAAAATAATTTCCTTAGTAGTCGAGGATCATTTCTATAACTTATTAGGTCACTCTATGGGTGGCTACACCTCCTAGTATAGAAACACCACCATCACTAGTGGTATACCTTTCCACAGGGTGAATGGGTTCACTATACAAACCATTATAGTAGACAAGTTTCACTCCCAATACCATTTTACTAGAAAAATTTCCTTGCTAAATTAGGTTCACTCCTCATTCCAATCATTTCTATCTTATGATATATAATCTTTACCCAACACATTGGAGGTAGATATGGGTCCCACTCATATTTTTCTATAATGTAACCACCATCCTTGGTTATAATGTGACCATCGTCCTTGGTTATAATGTAACCACCACCCTTGGTAATAATGTAACCACCATTACATAATAAAAATCATACATACGTGTTCCATAAGATCATAAAACTTTCATCATATCATAACCCATGAAATGAAATGGGTTTCATTAACATTTCATCATATCCTAAAATATGGAAAAGAGGTAGGTTTTATAATCATTTCATTATTTCATCATATCATAACCCATGGAAGAGAATCAGGTTTCATAAACATCTTTTCACGATAAACCATTCTAATAAATAATAATAAAAGCATCCTAGATTCATATACCCCAAAAGGTATAAGTTATATAAAAGGATATCATATTAGATGGAGAAATATTTTAAAATATCACTTGGATAATTTCTTAAGTAAAATAACCTTTGAAAATTAATTTTCAAAATATATAAAAAAATCAAAATCCTTTTCTTTTAAAATAACATTGAAAACTTATAAAGGAAGATTTAAAAATAATTTAAAAATATTTCTTGATATAATATCCTTTATGATTTGAAAAACACCTTTTAAAACATAAAAAAATTTCAAAATACTTTTCTTTGAAAATAACATTGATAACATATAAATTAAGATTAAAATAAAATAATGGTCATGATAGTTGGATTTTTTTTCATGTTGTACATGTTGAAATAAATATTCCTTTACATTTTTATTAAAATAAAAATAGGAACAGTTTGAAAACATATATGAAGATTCCTTTTAATTTTTTTGTAAAAATTAAAACCCGGGTAAAAATTTATTTAGTAAATAATTTTTAAAAAATATTGAAAACATCTTTAGAAAACACGGTTTGAGAAGAAAAATGGTTTTCAACTGAAAACATGATTTTTCTTAAAAATGTTATTTTTAAACTCTTTAGTACATGAATAGAGGAAAATTTAGAGAACAAATTTATTCTCATAACATAACCAAAGGATAATAAAATTTATGGGTTTCTTGAGATATTGATCATAATATTTTATTATCGAAAACATATTCATAAACAATCCTGATAAATGATGAGATCATAACATAAAATCTTTACCACTTTGGTAACTTTATAATGTAAGCCCCATGAAGGAATAAAATTAAAAGAAACATAAAATATAATTATGATAAATAAATTTATGATATTATATATTAAATTGGTTGTATATACACCTCATAAAATAAGATGGGTGCATTACATTACTATATGTCTCAAATAAGGAAAATTGAGACAAAAATCCATTATGTCTTTAGTAATCTTTTAAAACGTAATCCCTAATAAATAATAACATCAAATTAAACATTAAAAATTATGGAAATAAGTATATTGATGATATATAATGTCAAATGGGTATTATATAAACCACAAAAAATAAATTAGTGGTGAATTTTCATATGTCTCCTTGAAATAAAAGAGAGACTATAAATCCCCTTACCGTTTTGGTCACTTTGAAACGTAAACCCCATGAAAGATTGATCCTCATATAGATATGAAAATACTAATAATTTTCAGTCTAATAATCCTAAAATACATTCATTTTCATTATATAAACCATGTAAAATAAATAGGTGGTGAATATGGCATGTGTCTCATATAAGTAAAAAGTGAGACAAATATCCTTTACTGTAAGTCTCGAATTCCTTAGTACACATTCAAACCCATTGTATAATAAATGTAAGTTTATTATAAATATATTAAATAAATATAATTATATATACCATAACATATATGATTTACTTATGTAATTTTATTACTCTTTTATTAATAATTTCATGTTAAAGTCATGTTTCGTGTAAAAACTACTTTGTTTTTTTGTATAAGTTTTGATTAGTTATTTCCAGTCCTCTTAAATTTATCATGGTTAAATTATATACAGAATAATAATCATAAAATAATTTTAATATTTATACATCAATAGCACTATTAATAACAATCATGAAATATGGTTTTGAGAAATTAAGTATGGTACGATCAAGGAGATGGTAGGTCATACGTACGAATGAGTAACATTTCTATTTCTTGAAGATCATTATAGAAAGGAGGTAATTAATATATTATATTTCAAGAATTATTATAATAACATATTATTTATTTAAATATACTTATACATATCATAGATGTGTTTTGGTGATGAAAAGAGAGAGTCACATCGCTTCGTGAAGGCGGTAGTCCACACATACATGAACAATGTTATCATCTTTTAGTGAGTGAAAAGATAAGAAATTAAATGATATATTATCTTTTAATAATGATAAATATTTAATTAATATAATAATTATTTCATATATACCATGAATATTCATCAATTTTATCCTTATTATTTTCCATATAAAGCGTTAGTGAAAACAAATCACATCGCTTCGCATGGCGGTCGTCTGTCGTACACAAAAACAATATTATCACATCCCCTAAGGAATAGAAAGTAAAAAATATGTATGATATAATGAATATGAGGTATAATTATGTTATAAATATCATATAAATACTTTATATCCATTATCATACCCAATCATGAGAGATGGTAATGGAAAAATGAATGACATCAATTCGCGAGGTGGTAGTTTGTCATACACACGAATGATGATTTCATAACCTATTTGATGGAAGTAGAGATGGTTATATATAATGAACATAACATAACAATATATTATTATATTTAAGATACTAATGCTATTATATTATCATGGTATAATAATAGTTGAAGGAGGTGGAGGAAGAAATTAAATAAAAATGCTCGTTAAAGAATGTTTCCGCTTCTTCAGGTAAACTCAATAGGTTTTCACCAAAATCCTTAATAGGTTGGATTTATTCCCAAAATAAGGATTATAGTATGAGAGTAGGTAAGTTTTTAATTGATATTTTTAGGTATTTTCTGAACCAAAAGGGTGTAAAGGTGTGAAGAAGAGAGGATAGTGGGTGGCCTTTTATAAGTGAGGTGAGTGGCACACTTGTAATGTTTTGAAAAGATTCAATCATACCCACATTTTTATCATGAAAAAGGCTTCCAAAAGGGTCCATTATTGAACCTATAATATATAATGTTGAAATATAGACATAAAATGGGTGTTTTATAATTTTTTAGGTCATTTTTAAACCTTATCTTATTAGTTTTACACTCAGGTAAATCAGATTTTACCTTAACAATGGTAATTAATTTTTACTATTTCCCAATTCATTTAGAAAAAAATTAAGTTCAAATTATTTTAAATTATAAATTATGATGATTATAAATATTTAATTCATTTTTTCAAATTAAATTCATGTAATTAAAAAAAATTAATCCCATGAACATGATGAGAATGTGGGTTTTTAAAGAGAAAATGTTTAAAAGTTTTTATATAAAATTTCAATATGAAGTTAATTAAAATGACCTAAATTGTATTAATTGATTTATAATTTTACTAATTTTACTTTAAAATCAATTTATAATATAATTTAAATTTATAAATAAATTAAACTAAAATGTAGTCTTTAATTAAAATTCAATATTTTTTACTATTAATAAAAAATGAAACTTTTTAGAACAATCCTAAAAATTCACCCTAAGACAATTTGGAAATTATTATTTAAAAAATTAATTTTATTTTATCATATTAATTTTATAAAATTGGTAAAAATTAATTTTAAAACAAGTTCACCAAAGGAGAAAAAATAATTTTTATAAAAACAGAGTTTTAAGCATAAAATTGGATTTATTATTATGTATTGTATAGAAAACACATAATACTTATGTTAAAATTTATATTAAATATATAATATATAAATTTCATTAATATAACTCTCCAAAAGTGATTTTGTTAAATTGTTTTATGTAAAATACACTTGTGCGCATAAAATAGTGTTTTCATAAAAATATTTCATTTTATTTTCAAAAGGTTTTTATTTTCATTTATAATTAATTATTCACTAAATAATTCATTACATATACATGTGTAAACCATATTTTAAAACTTTATTTAATCCTATTCATACCCTATATTCCATCATCTATTTGATAACTATCATATTAAATAATAATATTTTAATAATATTTCATGTTTCATTTAAACTCAGCGTTGCATGTAATGCTATCTAAGATTTATGTTGCATGTAACACAAGACAAACTCAGTGTTGTGTATATATCAAGATAAACTTAGTGTTTCATATAATGAAAAATATTTAAATGATTAAATTAATTTGAAAATATATATATTTTATAAAATCTTAGGGTGTTACATTCTTCCCCCCTTAAAATTAATTTCACCCTCGAAATTCACCTCGATCATCAAACATTTAACATTTGAAAATTACTTTATTGAAACCCACATCATATAAATTAATAATAAAAATTCCCTTAAAAAGTGAAAGTTGGAAACATAAAGGTTATCGAAAGTAACTCATAAATAGTCTCGCACGTAGGTGAACATAGGTGGGAAGTGAAAACATGGACATAGAAGAAAAACTAACACCCAAATACTAATGAAGAGTTATAGAGAACACAGTTAGAGAAAAATTAATGACCACAAATCCATAAAAAAAGATGTGGGAAAATGTTCATTTATTTTATCAAAAAAGATAATAATATGGAACTATTTTATTTCAATATCTTTTTCCTAATGTTGAATAATTAATTTTTCCATCTAGACTGAGAACATATGAAAATGCACTTACTTGATACATTTATATTTAATAGGAAAAATTTCATCCTTTGTTCATTCTTTGGTCATTTTCCACTTTATCTATTAGTCTAAGAAATGAAGGCGAATTTTTTATGCCTAAAGCAGTAATAGATCATAAAATCCATAAATAGAATGATAAGTCATTCTCTCTATCTTTACTTATCATTGCAACAAAAATGGTTAGCATGGGTTATCCAATATGAATAAATCTTCATATAGTGAAGTAATACATCAATATATTAAACCGAAACCAAATTTAAACTTAAACATTTCCACAAATAGTTAGCCTTATGACCCTTCCAAAAGATTAAAATCCAAAACTTTATAAATAAGGTCACTAAATTTCTTAAAATAAACTTAACATTAATCCCCCATATATCGTAATGTGTCTCTTGATTATCACATACCAAAAATGTGAATACCTTCATCTTATATTATCTAAAAACATGGTAATAACTTGAATTACCATAAAAACTTATTGAAAACATAAATTCTTCCTCATTCCTTACACAAATTATTAGATATATTCCTTAAATACAAAAAATGTTGTAAAATCTATCAATTATAACATAAACTAATTTCTTATCAAATCATTAATAATTTCTAAGGAAATTAGTACTATCCAATTTAATTTAACCAAATCAATAATATCTTTATCCAAACATCATTATCCCAACATCTATAACAAATTAAGGGTTATCTTCAAAACATCAGCTTTCCATTATATCACTTTTTCAATCCATCAGCATCATTCAAAAACAACTTTCAAATAATTAACGAAAAATATATATTGTATAATAATTATATATTTCATGATTCATATAACAAAATCTTTGAATTATAATACATAAATACTTAATTCATCCCACTTACTTCCTAAACTATTAACTAGGCTTCATCATCTTATTCCTTAATACCTATTTCCTTTCATATATCAATCATAGTCTCTTCATCATCAGAAATATAACCATTACTCATACAACCTTGCCGATTTTATTCACAAGCTTTCCCATTAGGAAATTTATTTTCATAATGTCTATACTTTACATATTTAATGTATTCAATATTCGATGATATATTAGGGATACCATTATTCTCATCTATTATGTTAACCAAAATTATCATTTTCTCTTTGAAATTAATTTATTTGTGTCCTTATTTTCCACAATAAAAGCATCTTATCATTCCTATAAGACATACACTTGGGTGTTTCTTCCCACATTCTTGACAAAAAAGAAACTAAACATTCTTTCCTCCATGGTCTCCAAATGTGAAATCTTAGTGAACCCTATCCTTATCTTCTTTGATCAGTCTAAGATTCGATTAAGGTGCATATTGTTAATAATGTTCTATGATAACTGATTTTTAATAATCAAAATATCCTTCACTCTAGTCATCATAACATTTAGAGTCTCATTAGAAAATTGTTCATCACATTCAATGTTAACCCAGTTCCTTTTAGTTCCAGCCATTAACTAAAACCAAAAAGAATAGTGTGAGAAACACTAATCTAGTGTAAAACCAATTAATAATGAAAAATAAATTATAGGATGTATAAATCATGAAACCTTATTTTTAATATATGACACCATAGGTTTATACTATTTCATTCTTATCCATCATCAATTTAAATCTTTCACGAAGGTTCATAAAGATTTCATGAATTTCTAAAGCATATCCCCCAGGAGTGTCAAACTAGGTGTGCAGTAAAGACAATATTCATAAACCGGGTGATGGTTTAGTCCATCTTAATGCACCCTTTTCAAAGTTATTACACCTAGGTACCACTATTCTAAATCCACATCCACTTTTAGTATCCATATAGGGATTTAATTTCTCAGAAACCACTCACTCTATCCTTTAACAAAATTCTGGGACATTTTCCTATACTTTGAATCATCTATAGAATTACCCTTAGACATATCCTTATATATATCCCTAGGAATTTCACTAAAGGTTTCTAATCCTATGTTACAAAGGTTAAATAAACCTTTACATGAAACCAACTATAGTAATCCAGGATTATCATAGATTTATATTACATTTTTTATATTAATATTCATTGCATTAAACAACACACGCCTAAGGACCGTAATAGTTTAGTACCTTTGGAATATTAGAACATAATCTTCTTAATTCAAGAAATATCTTCAATGTCTCATGTAAATATCTCCCCCCTTTAATATTCCTACTTAAAACCTTACTTTGTAACCTGGGGAATGGAAACATAAGAAAGGGTGAGCTAAGATTCTTAGTAAGGGTATAATAATAATATGAGAATAAAATTTTAAAACCATATCCTACAAAACAAAGATCATAATGTTGAGTCATGGAATAAGGAATCACAGTTCATAAGACATAAATTATAATGAAATGAATGAACATGTTCCATGATATCATAACATTGTCATAAGACATTGAATTGTTTCATAAACATAAACATATAAAATCATATCCTTTGTATTCAAGTATCATGGCTAGAACTTATCAGGGAACTATATGGGAAGCTACACCTCCTGGGAAGAACACACCACCATACCTAGAGGAATATCTTTCCTCATAGTAGAATGGGTTCACTCACCAAACCATCATAGTAATCAATATTCACTCCCAATACTATCATGGAAGAAAAATTCCCTTACTAAACTGGGTTCACTTCCTATAACAATCCATTCTATCTCATGAGATATAAATATTTACCTAATGCATTTGAGGGAGATATAGGTTGAACTCATATTTTTTTATAATGTAACCATCATCCTTGTTTATAAAGTAACCACAATACTTTTTTATAACGTAACCACCATCCTTGGTTATAACATAAATACCATCACATCATAAAAATAATACATATATATGACATAATATTATAAGAAATTCATCATATCACAACCCATGAAATTAAATGAGTTTCATAAATATTTCATCATATCAAAACCTTTGAAAAAGATATGGGTTTCATAATCATTTAATCATATATAACCCATAGAAGATAAGTGGGTTTCATAAATATATTTCCATGATTAACCATTTAGAGAAATAATAATGATGGTATCCTCAGTTCATATCCCCATAAAATCATAAGTTACATAAAATGATATCATCTTAGATGGATAAGTATTATAAAATAACACTTAAAACATTTCTTAAAAAAATAACCTTTCTTTGAAAATCACTTTTTAAAATATAAAACATTTTCAAAATCTTTTTCTTTAAAAATGACATTGAAACTTATAAAAAAATATTTAAAAAAATTATTGAGGAAAATATCCTTTTATATTTGAAAACACTTTTTAAAACATAAAAAATATTAAAAATATTTTTTTTTGAAAACTACATTGAGAAAACATAAAGTAATATTTAAAGTAAATAATGTTCATGATGGTGGGAAATTTCATTCATGTCGTACATGTTAAAATAAATATCACTTTCACACTTTCAACAAAATCCATACGATAATTTTTTAAAAACTACATAAAGATTCATTTAAAAATATTTTGTAAAAACTTCAAACATGGGTATAAGTTTCATTAATAATTAACTTAAAAATATTAAAAAAAAATATGAAAACATTTTTTGAAAATATGATTTTGGAAGAAAAAAAATTTGACTGAAAATAAATTTTTTAAAAACATTATTTTTGAAATATTGAGTACATGAAGAGAGGAAAATGAAGGTAAAACATTTATTCTCATGACGTAACTATTGAAGAATAAAATTTATGAGTTTATTGAGAGATGTATCATAATATTTTATCATTAGAAACAAAGTCATAAACAATCCCGATAAAGGATGAGATTTGTAACACAAAATATTTAACACTCTCATAACTTTTAAATGTAATAACCATGAAGTAATATAATTAAAATAAACATAAAATATCATGAGGATAAATAAATTAATTATATTACAATTCAAATTGGCTTCATATACATCTCAAAAAGGAAGATATGTGCATAACATAACCATATGTCTCAAAGAGAAAAAATTGAGACAAAAATACCTTACCCCTTTAGTAATATTTTGAATCATAAGAAAAAATAAATAATAACATCATATAAAACTTTAAAAATAAGTAAAATAAATATATTAATTATATATTATATCAAATTGGTATTATATACACCACATAAAAGAAATGATTGGTGAATTTTCATATGTCTCCTAAAAATAAAAGAGATACTAAAAATCCCCTTACTGCTTTGGTAACTTTGAACTATAAACCACATGAAATATTTATCCTCAAATGGATATGTAAATCCCAATAATTTACATGATAATTATCATAAAATAAATCCATGGTCATTATATTCCCCACATAAATGAAATAGGTGGTGAATATGGCATGTGTATCATAGAATTAAAAAGCGGGAAAGAAATCCCTTACCGTAAGTCTCGAATTCCTTAGTACACATTTAAATATAATGTATAATAAATATAAGTTTATTATAAATATATTAAAGAACTATAATTATAAATATCATACCATATATTATTTACTTATGTCATTTTATTACCTGTTTATTAACAATTTCATGTTAAAGTCATGTTTTGGGTAAAAACTGCTTTGTTTTTTGTATTGGTTTTGATTCATAATTTTTGATCCTATTACCTTGATCATGGTTCCATTATATCTATAATAATAATCATGACATAATTATAATATTTATACATAAATTATACTCTTAATAAAAATCGTGAAATATGGTTTTGATAAATGAAGTATGTTATGATCATAGAGACGATAGGTTGTACGTACTCATGAGTAATGTTTCCATTTCTCAATGATCATTATGGAAAAGAGGTGATTAATATATTATCCTAAAAAAATGATTGTAATAAAGCACTATTTTTTTAAATATACTTATACATATCATCCATTTTGTGTGGTGATAAGAAGAGAGAGTTGCACAGCTTTGTGAAGGCAGTGGTCCATACGTACATTAATGATGTTATCATCTTTTAGTGAGTGAAAAGGTAAGAAAAAAATGATATATTATATTTTAAGAATGATAAATATTTCATTAATATCATAATTATGTCATATATATCACATATATTTATCAATTTTATATTTATAATTTTCTATTTTAAGTTTTAATGAAAATGAATCATGTTGCTTCACAATGCAGTAGTCCTCCGTACACAGAAACGACATTGTCGCATCCCCTATAGAATAGAAAGTAAAAAAATTATGAATTATATGATGACTCTAAATTTATAATTATTTTATAAATATCATATAAACTATTTATATCCATCATCATATCCAACCTTGAGAGGTGGTAATGGAAAAGATAATGACATCAATTTGTGAGGTGGTAGTCTACCACACACACGAGTGATGATTTCATTACCCATTTGATGGATGTAGAGATGATTGTAGGTCATTAAATTGACATAAAAAATTCTCATTATATATAATATATTGATATTATTATATCATAATGGTATAATAACAATTTAAGAAGGTGGAGGAATAAATAAAATAAAAAATTCTCATTCAAGAATGTCACATCTTCTTCGGGTAAATTCCTTAGGTTTGCACCAAAATACTTCCTAGTTTGGATTTATCAAAAAATAAGGATTCTAGTTTGAAAGGAGGGAAGTTTGGAAGTGATTTTTTAAATTAATTTCTGAACCAAAATGGTGTGAATGTTTGAATAATAGATGATAATGGGTATACTTTTATAAGTGAGGTGAGTGGCACACTTGTAATTTTTTTAAAATATTCAATCATTCACACGTTTCTATCATTAAAAAAGCTTCCAAAAGGAATTATTATAAAAAATATAAGATATAAGGTCTAAATATGGACATAAAAAGGGTGTTTAGAAATTTTTTAGGTTTTTTTAACCCTTATCATCTTATATTAATCCCTAGTTAAGTAAATTTTTACCTTGACCATAGTAATTAATTTTTACTGTTTTCACTATTCATTTTGTTCATAAATTAATTTGAACTTATTAGAAATTAAAAATTATTCTCATTCAAAATATTTAAACCATTTTTATAAATTAAATTCAAAAAATTAGAAAAATATAATTTAAAATTAATCCTACAGGTGTGACAAGAACGTACCTTTTTGAAGAGAAAATGTTCAAAAGTTTACAAATATTTTATATCGAAATTTAATGTTAAATTGATTATAATGTTCAAAATTGGATTAATTTATTTATTTTTTAAATAATTTTACTTTAAAACAAATTTAAAATATAATTTAACTTTATGAATAAATTAAACAAAAATCTAGTCTTCAATTAAAATTTAGTATATCTCACTATTCATCAAAAAATGAAACTTTCTAGAAAAATCCAAAAAACTTAACCTTAAGATAATTTTCACATGGTGATTTAAAAAATTAAGTTTATTTTTTAAAATTTATTTTCTAAAAGTGGTAAAAATTAATTTTAAAATAAGTATGTCAATGACAACAATTTTTTTTTTAGAAAAATATAACTTTAAGTGTAAAATTTGATTTATTCTTGTATCTTGTATAGAAAACACATAATATGGATGTTAAACATTAGATTAAATATATAATATATAAATTTCATTAATATAACTCACTAAAATTGATTTGTTTAATGTTTTGATTTAAAACTCACGTGTGCATATAATATTTCATTACTTATACATTTAGGAGACAATTTTCACCTTATAAGTAAAATTATAACCCTTTAAGAGTGAAAAATACATTACCCCAATTAAGGTTAAAATATGTTAGATAACGGGTTAAACTAAAAGATATGGTTTAAAACACCATATAAACATTTGAAAATTTTATTGGTTGATTATATTTCAACCAAATAATACCTTAAATTCCAATATATTTCCATTTGAAATCATTTTTCTAGGGAATGGATTCTTTATATTTTAATATTTCAAGAAATTATAAGAGTGTCCCCCTCCTAACTTATAAAAGAGAACCCCTACTTTCTCTTATTTACACCACTTGTAGCCTTATATATTGACCAAGACCTAAAAATTAATCTTCTAAAAATATTTATACACATTATAGAGTTTATTTTATTCCCAAAATACAACCCATTGGTTCCTTAAGAGGGGATCTAAAGGATTTCTTTCAAAGAAGAGGTAATCTCTTTAACGAATCACTTTCTTTTTTTACTTCTTATTTTACTTCTTATTTTAACTCCTATAAATATGTGTTATTAATCATAAAATAATAAATTAAGTATCTTAAATATACATAAATTTTATTATAATTATGTAACATCCATTATCCACCCTCTTTCCCATCAAATGGGAAGTGAAAGTATCACTCGTGCCTACGTATGACTTACCATCACCACCTAGCGATGAAATTAATTTTTATCACCATATTTTATGGATGGTTATTATGATGGTTTTAATTTTTATATATGATATTTATGAAATAATTATTCTTCTGTAATGAAAATATCATATATACATTATTACCTTGAAATCTGTTGGAAAATGATAACCTCGCTCGTGTGTGCGTGTAGACTACCACCTCTATGAAGCGATGTGATTAATTTTTCATTTTTGATTTACATGGATGGTAATAGTGATGTATTTTATGAATAGATATGATTTATATTTTATAATAATTATTTTAAAAAGGTGAATTATTATTTACCTTTCTTTAGTTCCATCCATCGAAAATTGAAAACAACATTCATGTATACGCGTATGGCCTATCGTCTCTATGAATAGTGTGATTTATTTTGATATCTATAAATTTTATGTATAACTATAAATATATATATATATAATTAATATATATTATATTAATATAATTATTAAAATCATGGAGGAGATGAAACCAAGATCAAAGTATAAGGACTGAAACTACCAAATTGAAATTCTTATTAAAAAACAAAAAAGTTGACACTTGAAAACGATGATTTTAATAAGGAATTATTGATAAATAGATATTAAAATGTCATAAATAGATAATATATGATATTATAAGTATTTAAAATATTATTTATATAATTATAATATATTTAAATTTATTATATACATGGATATATTACTTTCAAAGCAAGCGGAACTCAAGGTAAGGATTTTATGTTACAATATTATTATTTATCAAGATTGTTTATCATTAAGTTATGGTGATGAAATATTATGGTATACCTATAAATAAACTCTTAAATATTATACTGCTCTATTTTCATCTCTAAATTACATGTTTTATTTTCATTTTTTAGGTACTTAGAATACTAAAATATTTTTTTAAGTAAAACCGACTTTGTTTATCTCTTTAATCGAAAATAATTTTTATTCCATATCCGTGTTTTCTTAAAATGTTTTCAAGAATATTTTTAATATTACCATGTTATTTTTTAAAGAAATTTTTATCCATGTTTTAATTTTTAAAAATTGGTTTAAAAATGAATCTTCCTATCATTTTACAAATAGGGCACTTTAAACATTTTACAAAAAATGTTAAAGGAATATTTTTTTAACATGAAAGGCATTAATGGAATTTACCAGCATCTTGATTGCTTAATGATTTGAATATTCCTTTACAAGTTTTCAAAATTCTTTTCAAATAAAATTTATTATTTAATATTTGGGATATTTTTCTATTTTAAATAAGTTATTTTAAATTGAAAATGGTATTTTCCTTAAGAAATGTTCCGAGTGATCTTTTAAAGGCATTCTTAATCTAATATGACATCCTTTGATGTTGCCTAATATTTACTTGGGATATTATCCAATGATACCATCCTAATTATTTCATTTTATATTTTATGATTATGGTGATAATATTTTTAATAAACTTTTTTCTTTTCCATGAGTTATGCTATCATGAATTGATGAAATGTTTATGAAAATCATCTCTTTTCTATGGGTTATTCCATGATGAAATGTTTACAAAACCCATTTCTTTTTCATGGGTCATGATATTATGAATGTTTTATGATATTTTGGAACATATATAGATGATTTTTATTATGTGAAATGTGATCTTGAAATTGTATATCCCTCTAATGCATTGGGTAAATATTGATATCTCATGATACAAACAAGACAAAAGTAGAGAGTGAACCCAGTTCGATAAGGTACCTTGTCCACTATGATCATATTGGGAGTGAAACTTGACTAATTAAATAGAATGGAGAGCAAACCCAATTCACAATGATAGTATTTTTAGTTATCCTTGACTACTAAGGAAATTATTTTCTATGCTTATATATATACCAAAAATTTATGTCTAATGTCAATGTTATAAATTCATGGATCATGTTTTTTTATTTCTTTATGATTCACATACTATAAATTTCCATGATTTATTCCATGACTCAAGATTATGATATTTGATATTCAGGGAATGGTTTTAAAATTTCAATATCATGTTCTAATACCCTTATGCTCATGTTATTCTTATGTACTCATTGATATCTCCCTTGTTTACCCTAACTGAGCATTTGTGCTCACCCTTTATTATGTTTCCCTTCCTAGGGATATGAAGGATGTTTTTAAGTATGATATGTCTAATAAGGGTTCTAATTATGAAGAGTTAAGTGGGATATGGTGTACATGTCATATGAATAAGTCAATTATGTTTCCATTTTTCTAAAGATACTAGACCTATAAGATTCTGGCATGGATCATAATGTTATGTATTGAATATTCAAATAATAATATATAATATTTATGTATGAAAAGTGTGGGTTTTTATAAATAATATTCATCAAATATCACTGGAAGACTTGGATACAATTAATAGGAATCACAAAATTTTCAAAATTCTCCAATTTAGGGAATAAATGATAAAAAAGACTGAAATAATGGAAGGAACAAGAAATATATCAAATAGAATTTGTATCCTTACCATAGGAAACACACCAGGATCAATGATACTCAAATTAGGCCACCACAAAAAGATTAAAAAACCTTGGATATGAATTGGGAGATTATAGGAGGAGTTCAAGCAACTTATGGTGAAAAAATGAGAAAAAATACTCATTTAAGTAAAAACTTATAAAATAATAAGTCTTATTTAGTTTAAAATTAAAAAAAATAGTCAGGGACCCACTGGGTACCTGGTGGTCACCAAGAACCCACTTCTAGGCCATCAACCACATAGTGGGCCACCTGAAGTAATTTCCCCCCTATCACCTCCACTAACTACCTGGTACTAATTTATTGAGTGTCTGGTGGTATCTATCAAAGGACAAATGTCCCGACACCTAACCCATTTTACCAAAATAGAACCTCAAGCCTCCACCAACACCTGTAACATCTATAATTTATCAAAAAACATTATTTTTGGTAAAGATTATATTTAAAACACATCTCATATGGATTTATGGTGTTAAACAAGTCAAATAGTTTCTTCCCAAACTCATATGACCATATGGTATATGGGATAAAAAACTCTCAGGTTCTTGAATCTTTAACGGAAATTTGTGTTACTCTACCACTGAGAGCTCATTTTTAGGAAATAATTCCTAAATATTTCATATTTATTTTATTTGAAAATATTTTCTTTATAAACTTATCATGTATGAGAATTTATGATAATACCTAAATTAAGGGAATGCTGATATAGAGATTCCAAAACACCTATAAAAACTTTCCAAATCAGTAGTCAATTTTCCTTTACTTCATGTAGTCTAGAAAGGTAAATGGAATAACATAAGGTTTTATCATCACCTTTTACTTATCTTTTATAACTTATTTTCCCTTAAATGGGACTTCCTTTGATCATTATATCTCGAGATCAACATCCTCTTCAATAAGAATTATGGAATTATCATCCTTATCAATTTCAACCTCTATTTTCATTGCTTTAACTGGTTGTGAATGTTTTTTACACTCGTCAAGGTCATCTCCTTGGACTAATCTCTTAGGTTCTTCTTATTATTACCTACGAGTGTATCCAATTTTCCCTTTGAGATCTGATTGGAAAGCTTCCCAATTTATTATTCAAGGATTTCAATGGTTACTTCTTAATTCTAGAACTGATTTTTTTGTGATAAACTTTTACAATATTACTTCCAAAGATTTTTCACCTTTGTATTTGGTTATTGAGAAAATTATTTTTATTTATGAGTGGAATGATAGGGATGAATCTTTATATACTGTTATTGTTTATAATAACCTTTTAGGAATTTTATACATTGGTGTGAGTGAAAATGAGGATTTTTGGTATAAAGAATGAGCATAACCAGGAGTTCTTTAATGCCTCAATTATTGAAATTTTTGTTGTTTTCCATCTAATCAAGATTTAAAATTATATTTCCATGATATATTTTGATTTTATAGAAAAATATTTATGCCACAGTTCTAAGAAACATAGTTCATCTCACTAATAGAGGGACCAACACTTATACTCAAGCATTCCCTTATGGAATGATTGTTTCCACACTCACTACAAGACAAGTCTTGGATATCATTTACCAATTTGATATTATTAATTTTAAAAGTTATGTCTTCATGTACACGTTTTATAATTAGGATACTAATATTATGGCTTCATCAACACTGTGCATGCCCTTATTTTAAGGGACCTCCTCCAAGTTCCATTGAAAGTTATTGGCTAGCATTCCTTCCAACAATTCAAATAAATAATTTAGTGTTTTCCTAATTACCATAATTCCCATATCTATGTCCAGAATAGACTTTTTTCTCAACTTTATCCTTCCATATAAATTTTGGACTTGCATCTACACTAGTAATCCATGGTGTGGAAACTTCCTAAATAAGTCCTTGAAGTTCTATGATGATTCATAGATAGATTCATTATCAAATTAATAAATGTTTAGGAACTCATTTATTAGATTTATGATTTTTTATGGGGAAAATAATTCACTAATAAATCTTGAGAAAGATCCTCCCAAGTATCAATCGATGTGGTAGCCCCTACATCTAATCCATTTTTTATTTATTTATTAAGATGCAGAATAAGAGAAGCCTCATCACATCATCTAAAATTCTTTTGTAATGTAATATGTCACATATCTCAAGGAATTTGGTGAGATGATTATTTAGGTATTCACTTAGAAATACCCTAAATTTCGATGTGTTGTGGATAAGTTACATGGACACTAGTCTGATCTTGAAATTTTTTTCTTGAACTGTCAGTTGAATAATTCTTGATGGATATATGGAAATCCATAATCCATAAGATTTTTTCTTAGTGGTAGTATCACTTATGGTATTTACAACATGTACATTTTCTGATCTTTTTTCATATATCCCAACACAAATTGAGTTGTTGATTGGTTTTTCCACCCTATGATTGAAAACTTTTGTCCAACATTGTGAATGAAATTTGAGTCTTCCTTCCCCTTTCATGTTTGGAATGAAATAATTTTAAATGTTCTCTCCCAAAATTTATTCATTTATCATTAATAATTTTCTATAATTTTTTGGATTGAAGATTGGTTCCTCCAAAAGTTCATCACTTCTTGAAAAATTTAGGTGGTGACTCATGCACTAGATGTTCTGCACACACATAAACAACAAATTGATCATGAAGGAGGACACCAAAAGTTAATAAAAAACAAAAATGTGATTAAGAATGGAATTTTCAAAGTTATTTATATTTATTTATAAGTTAACAAAAAATAATCTATCAACAATATTCAATTTATATTACCTAAAAATCGTGTTGAAATTTGATGTCGTCGTACCCGACTCGTTACTTATAAGAGACCCAAATTAAATTTAAGCTTGAATCCTCTACGATTATAGTGAAAGTATAGGGTATATCCCTCTATTAAATTTATTGTTTGTTAAAATGATCCTTTTATTTATTATTTAATGGTTTTATTGTTCATCTCAAAACAATTCAAGGTTTAAAATGACCCAATTCAAAGCCTTTAATATCAAGTTTCACTAAAAATTGTTTTTTTACGAAAAATGTATTTTTACTTTTAAAATGGGAATGTGTTGGGGTTATGAAATTTTTTAAAGGTTTCTAGAATTGTGTTTTTCATTTGTGTTCATATTATTTATAATTAATTTTATCACTAAGATCCAATAATTTCATAATATCCTTGGTCTAGTAGGTTACAACTGAGTTCTTATGATTTTTTCTTGTTATAAAACTCAATTCTTTATAATAAAATACCTAAGGTGATTATGAATTATTCCAATGATAATGGATTAGTTCTTTGTAGATACTTTAGATATCTCTAAGTATGTTTTTCTTGGCCTGATATGACATATCTATTGGATGAATAAGAGTTGGCATGAGGAAATTATAAAACTCATATTTGAATTTGAAAAACACAACAATGATATTTCAATCATGTAAAGGGTTACACATCATCATCTAAAACCCTCACATAGGGGTGATTAGTTACACATGAAGTAAATGCTAACAAAAATGATGAATTTACAACTATCTTCCCTGACAATAAGAAGGATAAGAATAACTAGAATCAAAATTCAATATCTCCTCTCCCTTGATGAAAATATAGATCTTCTTAAAGCCAAAATCTCTCCTGGATGGTCCCCTGCCATCCAAAAATGGTTAAAAGATCCTTAATTACCCAACCCACAATTTTTTATGTGGTTAGGGTCCTTAATACTAATTAAAAGAGTGGTTGGGATATATATGAGAGCTAGTTGGATAACTATCTAAGATGTATGATTTTAGTGCCTGATTAAGTGAACCATGAACCAACCATGCATGATCTTCTTTCCATGTTATCTTATGATGTTCATCCTCTAAATGATTTCAATAACTACATACCAACTATATGGTAGGTTTTATATGCATTCTGTTGAGGTCTATTGTTTTTGAATGGTATTAATAACCATGCACCAACCATGAATTTGGTTTGTTCTCTTAAATTTTCATCTTACAGGGTTTCTGGGTTGGGGTTCACAATTCATGGGTTCAAGTTCAAATCATGAATAGTGAGAAAATAGCCCAAATGCCTCCATTTTCCCCCCAGAAACTCTCATTTCATGCTTACACATATCAATTCCTTATTTTAGATTTTGTATTCACCTATAAAAAGATATTTAGACTAAAAAAACATTATATTTAAAATAATAACCCATTTTCAAGATGAAACTCCAATAATAATGGATTTTGAACAAATATAAATCAATAAATAATAATTAAAATCACCCAAACAATTTAATCTGATTATAACATAACTCATATCATTGTCGACACATTTCATAGGAATTAATTGGAATCACATATTTTCCTTATTTAATCACCATAAAAATAATCATATGTAAATCACTTCAAAAACTCATTTATTATTCCATTAAATTCATTTACAAGTCACTAGATAAATATTTCTCAATTAAATATGAATAATTATTGAATATTTCACTAATATAAAGATTCTAAAATTATGTTACCCAATACATAATCACTATTATTGACATAATAACTCATATTTTAATTTTTATTGAAATCTAAATTCTATAGATAAAAATTTAAGTTTTATATGTGAAATTCAAAATCACCAAACACACATTTATATATATAAATTTAATTAAATCATAAGATAAGTTCAAGGTCACCTACTTATTGATATGCACTAAAAATAGGCCAATCATATTTTATTATTGATCTATATTCTAAGCCTATATATGCATATAATGAATATCATAGGCTATGATTTTTTATATCGTACAAGTCATAATTATTCCTCTATCATAGTGTAGAATGGGATTATGATATAAGTTTATGGACACTACCTAATCTTTAATGAAGATTTTATTCAGTTGTGAATCATTAGGATGATTTATTTATGGAATCACAAATCATATTCAATGATAATTAAACACTAATGGGTAAATGTTTTTAGTAACATGTGTTAGCTTCCAAGTATCTTTAATCATTTCTCATCATTCAACCACTTTAATTTAATAAATAAGGTCCATATTACGATGTGGTCCACTATTTGTGTGGTGTGTGACTATATTTCAAAATCTAAAGCTCCCTTCATGTCCAATTCACTATTTTTTCTACAAAAAATGTTTTATCACACCTCTTGGAGTTCATAGGTTTCTCTTATAGTATACAAGGTGTCTATGGGTTAGTGTACATCCTATGGAGTAAATAGTATTTCAGCTATCACTTGGTGATCACTGTTAAATGTACTCTATCAAGATATATAAAGATAGATCATGTTGTGATTGAGTTGTGTTGGTTTATGTTTTATGTTCTTTGTTTCATGTCAATTAAATGATGATAGATTGATTATTCAAATGCATTAATTTCACTATATTTTTCATGATATGATCCAATAAAACCCATTAGTGGTATTAAAAACATTATCATTTTCAAATCAACATGTTTTCTACTAATTTTGTAATGGACAATCATGTTATAAGGTGTTTCAGGTGATATCATATTTCACGATATGGCGGGGTTGAACATCAATCATTGTATCACTTTGGTTGGATTTATGATATAGAATATCATAATTTGCGATTATTTTTTTCTTAATCATAGTGTATTACTAGTTTTTATTATAGAGTGTGGTACATCAAAATTAATGATTTTTTGGTATCTTAAGATGTGATATGAGATATGATATCCTAATATTGTAATCTTTGTTTTTTCAAAAACAGAGCATTGAATCATGGTGATATAGGATATATCACTCATTACGATGGGTAGTCCATGACATTAATTATTATAAGAATCAATCCCAATCATGGATTATGATGGATAATGAATTTTATCTATTTTTAATTAATATATAAACCAAAAATTAATAAAATTTAATATTTTAGAAAAAAATATTATGGTTTATAAAATATTTATAAAAGTGTTATGCATTATAAATGAAATATTTTTATGAATAAATTAAATATAACATGTTCATATTAATATCTCATGTTTGGAAAATAAATAAACAAATAAATTATTTATTTATTCTTTTTATATTCGTATATATATATATATATATATATAATTTTTATATGATGTGAATATTATGTATGTTTAAATTCATGTGAAAATATATTTTTATAAGATTGTCATAACATGGTTGGTATAGAAACATAATATTTAGTTTTCATCTTCCTTGAATCTAGTTTGTTATAAAATTAATTATCTTGAATTTATAGGTTGAATATATTTTATACATAGTATGTGTTAAAATTATGATGAAATTTAAATATCACTTGAGTAAAGTATCATTGGGTAGAGGGGCTTTGTGGTAGACTTCTCAGTATCCATGACTATTATTCCTTGTCTAAAAAAGTGGGTGTTGGATATCTGTTTCTCCAAGATTACTCATGTGGGGGTTGTTAATTTCATATAATTATAAACCCTTACATAAAAAAGGGTTTCATGTACCTCATACATGGTATAAATTTTTATATGTGTATATATGTTTGCCTAAAATTTTAGGGTGAGTAACACAAACTGTGAGTCTTATAAAAAATTATTCATTAATATGGTTCGAAAATATTAATTTGGTGGATGGAATATAGATTACAAAACTAAATAATTAGAATCATGCATACATAAAGGAATAAAATATTTGATAATAAATATTTCATTTGATACAATAGTTATGGATTTAATATGCTTGTGATGTATATTAAAATGGAGAGACTTTAAAATAAAACCACTCCTTCCAAAAGTATGCACATATTAAGACCATGATCATCCAATTGAGAATTTTCATGCTAAAATTGGTTCCCATGAATTATCTTGCGTAAGGAATAGTGGAAATGGATAATCTAAAAAGTTAGGTAACCAAATCCCATTATAATATTTGGGTTACACTTGACTAGGAAACATAATGATATAGAATACTAGAGAAACATAGTTGAATATATCCATATAATGGATTTAAATAAATGGTTTTCCACTCAATTATATAAGATTCATATCATATATGATTGTCATGATGGCCTATCAATATATCCTTACACACAAGAATTGAATTTGTATCAATATATGGAAAGAGGAACATGAAAGGGAGAACAATATAGGGGGCCTATAAAAGTGAAGACCAAGAAAACCCCCTATAACAATGTCCACACATCCTATAGAAGGAAGACATTACAAGAAAATGACATGAAAGGGAACTCTTAAGAAGCCCTTGAAGTAAGAAAATTAGCAACCTGGTTTCCTTCATGCCACACATAGAGAAGCTCAATATTATTGGTAGTGAGGGTTTTGCACTTACAGATCAAATAAGTGGTTTTAAAAAGAGTATAAATGAGACCTTTAAGAGAGTTATATATGATCTTTGAGTATATCTCCAATGTAGATAAGGAAATTTGGTTTGAATAGAATAGCTTAAGGAAATTAAGTATAACATTATCCTTTATAAGAATAGAATCGCCTTGCCCATAAAATGCACTGAAAGAAAAAAAAACACTGACCCTTGGGAATCATGAATGATGTATCCCCCCCATATGCAACCATGACTACATGATCTAAAAAAATGAGTTTAATTCCAAGGGTTTAAGGATTATAGTACACCCATTTTCTTATGGGATAGTGTCTAGATCAAGGTTAAGGATAGCTTCTAACCATAAAATTCCTTAGAGATGGTGCCTCTTACCAGTGTTTCAGAAGACGTGAGAGTTCTATAATGAGACATTTATCCCTAACTACTAAGGTTATACTATATTATGGAGAACAATTGTGATAGAAATTGTTCCTTGCTTCCCAAATATTCTAAAATATATTCGTGAGAAGGATAGATCATGCCTTCCTCTCATTTTTGTTGTTGTCAGCACCGCTGAACCAAAGCTGAAGAAAATCCTCAAAGGAATTCACAGAAATTGAAAAATCAATGAACTCAACGAAATTTATCTATAGTATATTCACCCAATCACTTGAAAAAAATAGATGCGTGGTAGTTTAATCCTTATGCACTGAGAAGCAATAGGATTCCAGGAAGCACTTGGTTCTAAATTCACTAGACCAGAAAGTTAAATTTATCTGGAATATTTTTTCACTAGAGGAGACCACCCCAAACATCAGGGAATTGAAACACATTCATCATTCTTCTATATGCCTTAACATATATTTTACCTAACATAGATCCCATGAATATATAAGCATCAAGTATGTACTCCATATTGATACTTTTATAGAGAATTGTTTGGTTGGGGTTCAAGATCACCTAAATGAAAGAGGGGTATAAGATGGCTCGATTGAAGGTCATCTTCGATGTGGGGAATCCAAGATAACCCAACACATCACCTTCCCAATTTAATTCCTAGAAATTAATATCCCCATGAACAATAGCCCAATGAGAGTAGTGTTTAAGTTCTTTTATGTGGCCTTGAATAGATCTCTATAAAGGAGAGGAATTACCTCTAGGTAAATTACAAACCTTTCCATATTTCTCAGTGATTAACCTTATCCAAAGAGATTACCCTTCAATAACCTCTTAGAAAATTTTTCCCTACAGGTTGTACATCACCTACACAACAAAAAATTGGACTCATAACTTTTAAAAATATAGATCTTATCCCAAAAAATTTAATGATGTATGGGAGTACTTTCATTAAAACTACTTGATGAAAATATATAAAAAATTATACTCACCCATAAATATTTATTTTTTTTATATTATGAAATACATCTTGATTGTCATTTTGAGATATCTTATAGGTATGACCTATAAAATAATACTATATTGGTATATAAGGTTGATAAATGTTATAAATGAGAATAATTCTAAGTATATAGATGTGATAGTTATATAAAAATAAATTTATCCAACTTTGGACCATGGTTATTAGATATCAAGTGTGCATCACACATTTTTACTAGTAAACACATACTAAAAGATAGAAGATAATTGAAGATAGGTGAAGTAGATCTACATGTTAACAATACGGAAAGAGTTGTTCCATTGTAATTTGTAATTTATTATCTATTTCTATCAAGTGGATTAGTTCTGGAACTAGAAAATTATTATTATATTCTTTCCATAAATAGAATATTTATTTTTGTATATTACTTGGAAAAGATGGTATTTATATTAAATATTAAAAAAAACATTATTCTATAAATATGAATGATTTTTTTGTGTAATTGGGAATATTGTGAATGGTTTATACATTTCAGATATGGATAATCCTATTTATAACATTTATAATAAGAAGGTAAAGGTTGATTATAATCATAATTACCTTCTGTATTATCACCTATGACATATGAATAATAAACACATTAAAATACTCTATATAGATGGATTTTTTGAATTATTTGATTATAAATCATTTCACACATGTGAATATTTTTATTAATAAAAATGAAAAAGAAACTTTTTTAGAGAATGTGGAAGGTCTAGTGGACTATTGGATCCAATAAATTGAAATTTTCCACCCTAAATCACTCTACAGTAACTAGAATGGTATGCCACTACACCTTAGGCGCAGCTCCCCATATAAAAAAGGTTGCGGAATAGCAGTGAGGGTCTATGGGGTGATAGTGGGGAGACTATAGCCTATAAAGATAATAAATAATTATAACATAATAAAAGTTGAAGAATATTTCCCTAATAAGAAGAAACAAAACAAAACATACATATAATAATCTATATAAACATCTACAATGAAAATATAGTTATAAAAAAATAAATATGATTTCCCATAGGGAAATCACATATATACATGCACAAAATTACTCGTGATAAACAACTAAATCAGCACCAAAGAACCACCTAGCCCGTTAGTAAAACCATAATGTCCATACCATACAATATATGCACTCTCATATCTTCTAGGATATAGATAACGAAACCTTACCCTTACCTATTACATGAAACATAGAGTTTGTACGCATCAAGGAGGGAACATGTAGGGTGTGAGTATGAACTCAGTAGGACACCACAAATGATGTACCTATCTATAATCACACGTATACCAGTGTATGAAAAGTTTAATAAATAGTAACCAAAAAACCACACAACCTACTCCACCCATTTTTAACCAACCCTGAGTGAGCCTTTACCTACCTTGTTTGGTGATAAAGTGGAACAATTCAACCACAATTTATCATACTAAAAGTACCCTCGTCCTTCCAACTAATTATGTGTCATTTGGAACCACCCCTAAAAATCAACCATGATTCCCCAATATCTCATACATATATCATATCACAAGACATGTGGTCTTCTAAAACCTTTATCGACCACCATCTCAACAACCTAACAAAACACAAGTCGCGATGACACCCATCCTTCACCAATCCTAACTCATTAGCCTCAGCATATCCTACATTTTTGGTGATCATACTTCTCCCATATTGTGGTCTCACAGAGCACCAACTATGGTAAAATATAGTGTGTCCACCTATATACTGATTAAACCCATCATCATATTCCTTTTTCACTTAACTATAAAGGATATAACCAATAAAAAATTATACCAAACCACCTCATGGTACATATCTTGCATACACACGACCCCAACATCCTCATCCCCCATGATTAGTGTCATAACCAACATACAAAGGACATACCTCATAAAAACTCTATTACAACCTCTGAAAATGGTCAAAACTATCTACATCATACCAACAAACCTTTATTGCTACCCATTCCTAGTTATCAAAATCACCCACAGTCATTTGGGTTACATACTTCACATCTCCAAAGAAGAAAATTAATCAGCATATCCTAGGAGTCACAACTTTATAACATATGAAATCAATCCCAGAAAACCTTATAACCAAGAAAAAATACACAAGGCCAAACCCATAATTTCCTAGTTGAGACTACCCTTACGAATCTCTTACAAACAAAAAATTTCTAAAGTGGTCCTCTTCCTAATAACCCACACCACCCTACCCACACACCTTTATTACATTATTCATAGACACATGTATAACACATGAAATACCTAGGTGCAACCTACCTAGAGTTACTAAGACTCCACTCATCAATAAACTCATACCAGACCAGATCTAATAAAAAGAAATCCAATAATTGGGAAAAATCATTGATTTAGGACACAAGTGAAAAAAACAACGAAATAGTGAGAGAAACAAATAATAAAAACCTATGGATATCTATCCTTACCCTTGCATAAATCCTCTAAAAAATAATGATTTTTTTGAAAATGATCAATGAATATTTATCAATAAAGAAGGAAGAATGAGGGAGAGACAAGAAAAAGGGCACACCCACTCTATTCTAAAAAAATAACATAAATTCCTCTTTTTATACTTAATAAATCGAGTAATAATAATTTTGTAAAAATATAAAAAATGTTCATCAAAATATTTTTTTTTGTGAAAATTGGGACCCTTATGTATTTACCCTTATTCATGGGTGACCCTCACATATCACCCTAAGGGAGCCATTGTATATCACCAACTATGATGCATCATATAGAAAAAATTTAAAAAAAATTGGGCCCTTATTTATAATCCTTTATGTATGAAACCCTTATGTATAAATAGAAGAAACCATTACATATCAAGGAAATGATCTATGTATCATAAGGTATCTTGGCACTTTAACAATTTCATACCTTTGTGTATTAAATATAATTTACATATTATCCATTAAAATTAAAAAAATTAGTGACCCTTATGCATCATAGGGTAATTATTAACTCTTATGTATCATACCCTTATATATCATAGGTTACTTCCAAACTTAACCATTTTTCATCTTTGCATTACATGACCTTTACATATTAGGCTTACATATCATGATGGATTCCAACAATTTTCCAATTTCACATCATAGGGTGACCCTTACGTGTTAAGAAGTTACTCTTCTAATCAAAGGGTGACTCAATACTTAGCTATTTTTTTCAACCTTTTATAGGATGACCTTTATATATGGTGACCCTTAAATATAAAATTTTTACCCTTATGTACAAGTGTTTTTTGTTTTTTTATAATTTTCTTGCAACTCTAAAATATCTCCAAAATCAATTTAAAGACATCTAGACTTCTAATTTACAACAGAACACTCCCAAAACTCACTTCTAACCTTTATATCTATTCCAAAAACCACATATATCATAAATTCACAACAAATAAACCCTCAAGGCTAGGAAAAATCTCGATACACAATCCTCAGCCTATAATGAAACCCCCAACACCTCTACAGACTCAAAATTTACATATTTGATTTAATATCTGACCCAAATTACCATTCCCAAATAACTAGGACTTTAGAACTTCACAACTATATGATATATCATCCTAGAGTTACCATGGTCCATACACTAACCAATCCTTACCAAAACCCAAGTGTCCCACTCCCCACATTCCCAAAACATTGATATGACTCTGAACAATTTTTTGTCTTCCCTGGTCACCTCGGGTATGCCCAATTCAAACTAATTGATCCCTTCTATGAAAACACCCTATAATAGGAATCACCAACCCAATATCATCTTGACCAAACTACCTGACACAACAATGGTATCATATCTATATATCAACCTAAATATCATACACACTGGAAATCCACACATAGACACCAGTAATCAATTATCATCACCCCATATAATACTCATGGTCATTTTTATCATGTATCATGCTAGATGAACACTTTATTCATCTATCATACCTGATTCCCATAATAATTCCACATTATATGGATGGAAACATCATCCTAAAATATTCATGATTCCCATAATCATATTTCATCATACTAATGGATTCATTATCTCACACTACACCCAATGACCATATTTTACCTGATTCTTATTAATCCCACACTTTTCACACATCATATTTGATTCCCATACCTCAGTATACATCCAATAATTCCATTTATCAGATGAACATATTGTGAACCAATGACCATTATATAAACAAATACTACCTTGCTCGTGACATACCTTTAACTATAAACATATCCCTAACCTAATCTAGGAGAGTCAAATCAATCACATACAACTGACCGAAGCCCAAATTCCCGATACATATCCTCCCTGGAGATCCACACCCACCTCATACCATTTTCCTCACTACTAGGAATACCATCCACTACCGCATCCTACATATGCATATGAATCCCGGCTACTAGTCCTCAGTACTACTCTTAGTCTTACCTTAGTTGCATGGGTTTGACTTGATCCACAACCTCAAGATTATTATGATTTCACCTAAAAAACACTATATATGTTCCATATATCCATGTTTCTGACACTATTTTGGTGGTTAATTACACTTTTTTGGAACATTATTAGTCCTACAACACTAAAACACTTCACCGGTGACCCACATAGTGATGGCATCATCGAGAATCTACTCTAAATTATCAATTAAATTTCCCCATTCCTCTACTTATGGATACCTATAGATCCACACCCCATCTCACATAACATCACTATATATCTTGGTATACTCTCATATACTAGTTTTTTCTAAGATATCAGTGCCTAGATCACTGCCTCTAAAAATGAGGCTTACCCGAAGATGTTCATCTGCACACTGATATCATGTCATAAACCATATACAAATAATTTCACCTTAGTGCTCTCATATATCACCACTATTGATGAAAATAATATAAAATATATAAATTTTGTGGAATAATCCATAACCAAGGTCTCTCTATACACTAATTTTATGAACTCTTGGGTACAATACACCCTCAATGTCTTAAGGAAGAAGTGATTGAATAACATTTCCTTAAAATCTAACCAAGTCATCCCCTAATACCAAACTTTATTTCACGTATGTCCCACCATAATTTAACTATCCCGCTTAATATATGCATATCCAACTTCACTCTCCACCCTAGTAGAATCTTGATCTAATAAAAAACTTTCTATATTGACTCAATCCATTACTCTACTGATTATGGTACACCATATCCCTAGTACAAAGGAGGATATTGTGATTAGAACTCCCAAGTTAGATATGTCATAGATAGATCAGATCCCTAAGATACCTAATAAATAATCTATATAATCCACACTATTATTTACTTTATCTATTCATCTAGCCATTTTTTTAACTCCTCAAGCCATTATGGTCGACCTTCCTACCTCAGAATCTATGTTTGTGGCTTGTGCTCACCTCCTCCCTAAGGGGCCTTGTCTAGTGCATGCCTCGATAACACCATGTCTCCACCTTCCTAATGCTACAAGGGTGGAATTATAAGTGGAATAAATCTAAGAACCAAATATCATGCTAAATAAAGATATAAATGTATAGATATAAAAAATAGGGAAATTTTTAATATCCAGTGTGATAGAATATCCCTTACACTTCTTTATTACATCCATTTCCCATAAACTTTTCTCTCACAGCCACACCTACTAATTTCAGGTTCAAGTACCACTCACAATACACACATGTAGAATCCACATACTTATTCACACTAAGAATCACATGCTCAGGATTTATGAGTAAAATTTCACCTAAAATATTTATAGGAAAACACCATATAGGTCGCTGCTAATACTTTAAATAGAAAAACTTATCTCCATTCCAAAACCAAAATTAAAATCACAAGAGACACCCACAATTCATATGAGACCTATGTGTTTGAAATGATACATGAGTACCACCTATTACCTATCTAGGCCAAGAGTTTGAAATAAAAATCAATTATATCAAATACCCATGGGTCTAAATCAAATAACTCAATTATAACGATGAAACCCAAAACAAAAATTTAAATTTCCATGGTAAATTGAAATTTAGTTATACTTATGCTATCCAAAAAAACCACATGAAATCCATAAAAAGTTCTATTTATAGAATAAAGTCCTAAAACATTCCTAAACTTTCATCTACCACAACCCAAATAACAAACAAGATGCACTTAAATACCACTTTGTAACCAACCTTCTCTGATACCACTATGTAACATCCCAACTTGAATCGATCTATAGTAACTAGATAGGTACACCACTATACCTTAGGTGCACCTCCCCATGCACCAAATACTATTGAATATTATAGAGGGTCTATAGGGTGATATTGGGGAGACTGTACCCTTTCAGGATAAAAAATAATTATAAAAAAAATCAATATTGTAATAATATTTCCATAACAATAATAAAAAAACCAAAACATATATATATATAATAACCCATATAAAAATCTATAATTACATGTCAGTTATATAAAACTAAGAAGGATATTTCATTAGATGATTACATATATACATGCACAAAAGTACCCAAGATAAATAGTTAAACTGATATCGAGGAACCGCCCATCCAATCATAAAAACCATAGAATCTAGCTCGTGCACAATTTTCCCTTCCAAATACACTAGGATTCAGATGGAGAAGCCTTAACTTTACCCATTCCATGAAATATAGAGTTTGTACATGTATTGATGGTTCATTGTAGGGTGTGGGTATGAAATCAAGAGGCCACCGCCAATGGTGTACCTTGATAATATCCATATGTATACCAATGTATGAAAAGAATAATAAATTACAACAAAAAAAACTATAAAACCAGATCCACTCAAGTTTAACCTAACATGGGTGAGCCTTTACCTACCTTAACCAATTTCAGAGTGGAATGATGCATCCAAAATCTATCATAGAAAAAGTTCCCTCATCCTTCCAACCAATTCTGTGTCTCATAATTCCACCCTTCCAAATCACCTATGATGCCCCAAAAGCATCAAAAGACTCATTATCTTCCAAACCCTTTACTAAATATTTTCTCAGCAACATGATGAAACCTAATGAACAATGAAACTTATCCTTCACCAATCTTATATCATCATCCACAACATATCTCACATATATGATGAGAATCCTATTTTCATTTGTTGTTCTAACACACCTCCAACCATGGAAAACGTTGGTATATCATTATCCATATCATTGAGCCTTATAATCATCAACCCTATGCTTCTTAACCACATCATGGGTTATATATTATGTGAAAATGACACCAATGAAATATTCCCACATAGTGAGTGCATCCCTAACATCCAATGGACATACATTGATGAACCACTATCTTTGCATACAATAATGATCTACACCATATGCATCATATTGGAAGACATCACTCATTACCTGCAATAATGGGAAGTACCATCTATATCATGTCGGTGAACCTCCATTCCCACCCATTCTCAGTGATCATCATCACCCATAGTTATACAGGTTATATCCATCACATTTCCAAATAACTACATCATTTCACACATCTCATAAGTCACCACTTTATAATATACAAAATTATAACAATAAATCACTATAACTTTAAACCTAATCCTTACAAAGCTAAACCCATTATTTACCACATGCGACTACCCTCAGGAATCTCTTACAAACAGTAGAAACCTCGAGTGGTTTTATTCTCTATTTCCCAAAACACCATACCTACGCACATTTATTACACAGTTTATAGGAAAATGTGTACCATAGGAAGTTTCTACACACCACCTATATGGAGTTAATAGGACTCTATTCACCAAGAAACTCTAACTGATCCAACTCTAATCAGTTTAAATCTAATAATATGAAGAAAAAAACCTTGATTTAGGTCACATGTGATAGAAAATACTGAACAATAAATATACAAATAATAATAAACACTCAATGAAAACTATCCTTACACTCAGTTATTCCCTACAACAGACAACATGAAGAACCAATAATAATTGATGATGATATCTTAGGAAGGGAGTAAAAACAAGAGAGACATGAGAACTAGGGAATACACACTCTATTTTAGCTAAAATGGAATAAATTCCTCTTTTATATTTAATAAATAAATTAATAATTATTTTGTAAATATATAGAAATTTTTTATTAAACTCAATTTTGGAAAACATTGGGACCCTTGTGTAATGAACCTTATGCATGGGTGACCCTTACATATCACCATAAGGGAAACCTTATGTATCACTAACCCTTACACATCATCCATAAAAATTTATAAAGTTTAGGAACATTATGAATAGAACCTTATGTATAGAACCCTCATATATCAATAATAATAACCCAAGAGTATCAGGGAAATGACCCTTATATATCATAAGGTATCCCAACACTTTACCAATTTCTATCCTTTACATATTAGATTAAATTTATGTATCATCCATTAAAATTAAAAAATTTAGGGACCCTTATGCAACAAAAGGTAAGTATTGACCCTTACATATCTTACCCTTACATATTATAAGGAAGTTATGCACTTAACCATTTTTTAGTATAGCTCTAAATAACCTTTACATATATAGGATTTACTCTTACAATTCATAAGGGATTCCAGCACTTATCAAATTTCACACCATAGGGTGAACCTTAGGTATGAATAATTTACTGTTACATATTTCAAGGTTACTCTTACATACCATAGGGTGACTCAAAACTTATCCATTTTTTCCAACCCTTCTTTGGATGAACTTTACATATGGTGACACTTATGTGTGAAAATTTTACCATAATGTATAGAAGTTTTATATTCTTTAAAAATCTACTAAAATTAAAAAAATATTTCCAAAACCATCCCAAAAATTTTCATAGTTACAGTTTATAGAAAAAATGTCTAAAATTCACTTACAATATTCAAACCTCTTACAAGAAACATCTATAATAGGATTTTAAAAAAACTGAACCCCTGACCCAAAGACAACTCCTGAGACTCAATCCATGGCCTATATTGATACCCCCATCACCTTAATAGGATCAAAATTTACATAGTTGATCCAAGATTTATACCAAATTACCATTCCCAAATACCTATGTCTTTAAAACCTATCCAATATACAATAAATCATCCCCCAAGCTATCTCATGCCACACACTATCCAACCCTTACCAAAATCAGAGTGTCTTTCTCACTACATACCCAAAACATTAGTACAAAATCAAACATATCCATCTCTTACCTTATCACCTTGGTTACCCAATTTAAACTGGTTTATACCTTCAGTGGTCACTCCACATAATAGGAATCACCTATTTGGTCTCATCTTGACCAAACGACTCAATGAAATGATAGTATCATACCCATCTATCATCCTAAATCTCATACACACTGGATATCCACATATTTCCACAATTTATAAATTATCATAACCCCATATTATATTGATACTCATTTATATCTCATATCATACCTAATTAAAACTTTCATCCTACATCATACTCGATTCTCATAATTATCTTGCATCATATTGATTAATAAAATCTTGCATCATATTTTACACCCATAATTATAATGCATCATATAGATTCCCAAATCATCCTATATCATATGTGATTATAACTTTTTACCTAATATCTATGAATCCTGTACTAATCATACGTCATATTTAATGCTCATACCTTAATTTTCATCTGTTCATTCCATTTATCACATATGCATATCATGAACTAGTATTTTTTATACAAACCAAAAACCACCATGATTATAGAATACCTTTTGGTTTAAACAACTCCATGAAATACTTCAAGAGATTCATATCAATCACATATAGTTTCCTCAAATCCTAACTTCCCAATACTTATCCTCTCTATGGAGTCACACACATAGTCAGCCACTGCTATAATAACCCAAACTTGAGTAACCTAGAGTTGATGTCTACTTTATTACATTGGCATGGATACAAGGGATCTAATATAAAAGGAATTATATATTTAATAGTCTTATAGAGACAAATATATATATATAATACCCATTATACATTGGGGATAAAATATAAAACATAAAAAAAGTAAATATTTGGCATCCTTAAAACTCATTGAAATATTTCTTCTTTATAACCTATGGAAAGGAAGTAGAATAAGGGAGATATAAAATGATCAGTAAGGGTTATATACAGTGGAATATACCATGAGTAAATAAGGAATAATCAATATATCAAGGTAGATAACTAAAAACACATTCCATTTAATCAATAACTTGAGGATGAAATGAATACATGGATAATATAAATGTAAAAATCTCAAGGATAATAATAATTGAATTCTAAATAAATTAAATGCATAATATTGGAAATCATGATATCTTTACTATCAAATATTTTTGGAAAGATAGTTTAAATGAAGGGTAGGTATATACCACAAACCCATTTAATAATTTTGGCCAATGTCTCATGAGACCAGTCGATGTATCGAGGGGAAATCTATAACATGACCACATCCATCACTACATATAAAATGTATTCCACATATATTAAATGATAAATTAAATTTATAAAAAAAATTCCTTATCAATAAATTTCTATATTGAGTTAAGAATATAGGCTTATCAAGATTTTCCCTATCCAATCAAAAAATTTCATAGTAAAAAATCGTATGCAAAAATTTTATATGGTTTAGGAAATAATAATATCCAAGATAAAAATAATATGGATATTTAAGAGAAATGTAATGTCCAATTATCATAATAAATTGAATGTTTCATGATAAAGTTAATGGCCAAAAAATTAATAATAGGTAAGAGATAACCAGTGGTTCATAAAAAATATAGGTATTGTAATAAAATCACGTACTTTGGAAATATAAAGAAAATGTGAGTGAAATATTAAAATAATATTTTATTAATGATTTATATTTTTTAAAAAAATTAAAACTTTTAAATGAATTTAAATATCATAAAATGGTTATGGTGGTATCGTATATATTAAAAACATTCCTTTTGTATTTTTGTAAAGAATGTTAAAAATGACACTTTCATAAAATATTAGAATGATTAATTTTAATTATTTTAAAAAGCCAAGGAAAACTTAAAATATCCTTAATAAATAAATTGAGTAATAAAATGACTTTTGTAAAACAATTTTGAAAAATATGGACATGGAAGAAAAATATATACAATTAAAAGAGAAATAAAATTTGTTTTTATTTTAAAAAATTATTTTCTTTATTCAAGTTCAAAAGGGAGTAAAAGTTAGAATAAAATATGTAAACTCATTAAATTTACATTGGATAATGAAATATATGTATTTTATTAAGTTTTTATTATAATATTCCTTTAATAATAATTAAGGTAATCCCAAAAAAATGAGACTGTGAAACAAATCCTTACCTTTTTGGTAACTTTTAAATTATAACCCCTTTACATAATAAGATTGAATTGAAATCTTGGTAATCATGAATAAATATTTATTCATGTTAAATATATCAAAGGGTTAGTATATACACCACATAAAAGTAAATAGGTTCATAATATCAAATATGTCTCAATGGAAAAGAAATTGAGACAAAATCCATCACCACATGCTTCCCTTTAGTTGAGCATGATTTAACCTCATATATAATTTTTTTAAACATGTTATTAATTTATAAAAAACCCATATTCATATTTTTCATATATTATATGATCCTATTATAATATCTTATCACTCATTCACTAATAATATTTCATTATTACCATTGTTTTCGGTGTTAACTGCTTCATTTTCTCATGAATGTTTTGTCATGAAAGTTCTAGTTCTTGTGCATAATATATATTAAAATAATATCAAAAATTAAATTAATGTTATAAATATAATATTTATTAATTATATACATTTTTAGAATCATTCTTAAAATTTGGACAATGAAAATTAAACACATTGCTGCGTGGAGATGGTAGGTCGTACATACGCATAAGCGATGTTATCATTTCCATAATGGGTGACAGGGTAAGAAATTGGAAGATATATTAATTTTAAATAATAAATATTATTTAATAATTATAATATATATTCATTATTTCTATTATTATGACTATTCATATGATTCAGTGGTGGAAAAATATTTATATCGGTTTTATAGGCGTTGTCTGTCGTACCCACGAGTAATGGTTTTATTTACATTTGATAGAGAAGAAGATGGATAAATATTATGAAATCAACATAATAACATCTCATTATATGGTATATATTTTTTATATTATATTATATTTATTAAGACATAATTAAAGGTGGTAACAGAATACATAAAAATAAAGAACTTGTTGAAAATGATTTCCATCACTAAGAAAAACCGCCTTTGGATCTCTTATTAAGAACCCTAGGGTTGGTATTTTGGGAATACCAATACCTATATTAAATGGATAAGGATTTTTTTGATATATTTAGTTAGTTTTTGGTTAAGCTAAATGGATTAATAGGTGCCAAGAAGTGAGGGGAGGAGACTCTCATTTATAATTGAGCTAAGGGCACACCTGGAATTTTTCAAAGCTTTAAAATAATGATGAGTCAATTTCTTGAAAAAATGGATCAAAAATGGATCATATTTAGAAGTTGATAATTTTAAGGTCAAAATACAACCAAATAATGTAGTTTCCTAAATATTTTAAGTCATTTTATCACTTATATTTTTAGGTTAACCCCCGAGATAAACTCGTTTTAACCTTAACCATGGTGACAAATTTTTACTATTTTTACCATTCATTATAAAAAAATGAAAGTGGAATTATAACTAGATTTTTAAATTATTATTATAAATATGAATTCCATTTCATCAAATTTAATTCACAAAATTTTAAGAGTTTAAATCAAAAATAAACCCGCAAAATGTGTCCAACAATGGTTTTTTAAGAAATGCATATTTCAAGAATAAGATAAACTTAAATAAACTACATGACTAGTATTCAACATTATATGGATTTAAATTCATATATTTGATCTATAAATTTGATTTAAATCATTCATCATTAAATATTATTTTAATTAATTAAAATGGAAAGACATCATACTTTTTAAAAAAATAGTTTTCTAAAAACATTCCCCTTTTAATTCTACATATTATAAAATATTATTATAAATAAAAAGAGGAATATTTAAATACTAGATTTTAAATTATTCATAAAATATTATTTCTAAGGGAAATTTTCAAAAACTCATTCAAGTCTTTTTTACCAAGTATAAAATTGATATTCATCCTTCCAAATTAGAATTTTTGTGTCATGAAATATTAAAATGTGCATTGTATTATAGTTTTATTAAAATATAAGTTTCACATTCTATAATTAAATCTTGGATGTTAAATTATTCCCTCCTATAAAAACTTCAACTTCAAAATTTTCATGGATATTACTTTATAAAAAAACTAGGGTGGTTCTTCTTCATAACATCCTCTAGTTCCCACATTACTTCTTCCATTTTATGATTTATCCAAAGTAAATTTACTAGTAGAGAACAAAAAATCATCAATACTTACTCTCAAGTGTCAATAATTTTAATGTTCTCTTCATAGTAAGAGATATTAGGCTCCAGTTATATTTATTCAAATCTGAGCACATGTGTTGGGTCTGACATTTAATTCTTTAACAATGATATATGGAACACATCATGTACTTTAGATATACTTGGTGTTATTTCTAAATGATAAGCCAAAAATCCAGTTCTTTTCAAAATTTCAAAAGGTATGATATACCTAGGGCTTAATTTCCCTTTATTACCAAACCTTATAAAACCCTTCCATAGATATAATTTCAAGAAAACATGATCTACCACTTAAAATTTTAAATGTTTCCTTATGTTATCAGCATAAAACTTTTTCCTTCTTAGAGTTTTTTTAATATGAGTCTGAAAAATATTTTACATTTTGATTTTCTTCTAAAAAAGTTATGGTCATACAAGTTTTCATTAACCAAATTCATCCCAACAAGTTGGAGTATGACATCTCTTTCCTTATAATTCTTTATATGAATCCATTTGGATACTTGAATGGAATATATTATTATAATAAAACTTTACCAAAGTAAATACTAACCCAACATACGTTGAGAGTCAAGTGATAACAATTTAAACATGCATTCTAATGTTTGAAAAGTTTTTTTTTATTTTCCATTAGTCTGAGGATCACATGAAGTGCTCAAATAAATCTTGGTATTAAGATAATTCTAAATAATTTTCTATAATTTTTATGTAAATCATGGATCATGATCAGTCACAATTAAAATTGGTAAACCAAGTAGAATTCAAAATTCATTAATATAGAGACATGCAAGGTGATCAATAGTTAAATAATCTCTTATAGAAAGGAAATGTAAAGATTTTTTTAGGTGATAAACAATAACCCATATTACATTATTCCTTCTAGGATAATTAGGTAATATAGTAAAAAATTCCATAATAATGTTATATAATTTTCACATATGAATTGGTAGATGTTGAATGAATCCTATAGGGTGTTATTTATCAACCTTCACCTATTGAAAAACCAAGAATCTTGATATATAATTGGAAATTTCCTTCTTTATATTATCCAACCAAAAATGTTCCTTTAAATACTTATACATCTTAGTGATAACATGGTGTATAGAGAAATTAGAGCTATGAGAATCATCCAATAATTCCCTTTTTAACTTGGGTATAGATTAAACACATATCTACTTTAAAAATTTCATAATTTCATCTTTATATATGTAGTCTGCTAATTTCCTATCATTCATGGCTTTAATTTTATTTTTAAAATTCTCATCATTAGGATGAAACCATTTTATATTTACTAATAAAGATGGTCTAGAAATTAGTTGAAAAAGTTGTGATGTTTCCACTTCCTTAATGATTCTCATATATATATTTACTAAATACATGAACATAGTATCCCTATTCACAATGGTTTACTTGACTCCAAAATCTATTATAACCATTTTTAAAAAAATATTGATAATAGTTTTTCTTGGTTAAAAAACATTGATAAAACTTGGATCAAACCTTCAGGACTCATGCTTATCTGGATAATTTCACACAACAGGGTCTCCACTGACACTTGCCTTCAATATTTTAGGATCCAACTGTGCTCTAAATGTAAACTATACAATTAGACTAGATAAGAAAATAACCATATTTTTCTTTTATGAACTACTACCTCTAATATTTGGATATATTTTCTTGATAATTTTTATTTTAGATGGATACTCTTGGATTCATTTAGCTCTAAACTTAAACATAATGTTACTATCAACACCTCACATCAAATCAGACATCTCTTTATGGTATCAGTTATTGATCTTCTTCAAGTGATCTGGTATGATAGAAATTCTTATTTACATCGTAATTTCTTATTCAGTCTTTGGGAAGGTAAGGTGAGGATTCTTCCTACCATACATAAAGCTACCTCAATTTAACAAGGGAATTGAAACAACTCTTTCTTGGACTTCACGTTGGAAAGTGATTCAACCACCATCGTGCACGCCTTATGGAATGAAGTGGTGCATCTTTCATGGATTATTACTACTCAATGGATGACCAGACTCAAGTCCATTTTATAGATTAATCTCATTATTATACATGTGTTTCGGAAAGTGAGCACAGTTTTGGATGGGCTTGAAAATAAGGGGTTCATCCATGACATCACCTAATTAGACTCTCTCCCCATGGAGCTGACTCCCTACCTGAAAAATATTATAAAATTATTCCCTCTTTTATACTCTTGTAATTTCTTGAACTTTTTTCCAATAAATGTGCCTTGGTTATTTGACCAAGGCTCTACCTTTTAAAAAATAGGATCCCTATTAATCCTCATTTTGGTTATGACTCCATGATCTTTTCTACTCAATGCATCTGCTTCTATATTTTTCTTCCTTGGGTGGTAGTGTATTGAGAAATCATAATCCATGAGTAGTTCAGGCCATCTACTTTTCTTCATGTTGAGATATTTCTATTAAAATATATATTTTAGGCTCTTATGGTCTGTGTATATCTCACACCTTTCATAGTAAAGATAATGTATTCATATCTTCAAGGAAAATATTGTGGTTTCCAGCTCAAGATCATGAGTTAGATAGTTTTTCATGAGTATTTAACTACCTTCATGCATTGGTAATAAATTTATGAACTTTTATAAAGAACCAACTAATCCCTTTTATTGATGCATCGCTATATGTCACAAATCCGTCATTTACTGAAGGTAGAGTCAAAATCAGAGCATTGACCAATATTCCCTTTATTTATTCAAATCAGTCTTTATATTATTTTTTCCATAAAACTTAACGCCTTTAAGTTTAATCATGGTTAATGGTTTAGACAATCAGGTAATATTTTAAAAAAATCGTAGATAGTAACCTTCAAACCCAATTAAACTAAATACCTCAGTTATGTTTGTTGGAATATGCCAGTCTTCGGCTTCCTTTGTATTCAAAGTACCAAATGATATTCAATCCTTGGAGAAAATATGGAAATGAAAAGAAAATTTATAAATACAGAATTCACACATTCTAAATTTCCCATATAACTCTTATCTTCCAAGAGTCTAAAAAATTATAATCTAGTGATTTTCACAGTCCTCGTAGATTTTAGAATATGATAAAATATTATAAATAAATTCCATAATAAAATAATCAAGATATTCCTTGAATACTCTATTCATTATATCCATAAAAACAAAGGGTTCATTAGTCAATCCAAATGGAATTACTGTAAACTCTTAATGTCCATACCTCATTCCAAATTTTATCTTTGAGATATATTTTTTACTTTACTCATAATTTATGATACCCCGAACGAAGGTCAATATTTGAAAAATATTTAGATCCATGAATTTGATCAAATAAGTCACCAATGTGAGGTAGAGGATACTTATTAATTATAATAATAGCATTTATTTCCCTATAATTAATGTACAACCTCATAGATCCATCATTCTTATTAATGAAAAGAATAGGGGCTCTCCAAGGTGAAACAATAGGGAGTATAAATCTATTATTACACAACTCATCTAGTTGTTCATTAAATTAAACTAATTCCATGGTGGTAATTCTATAGGTATTATTTGATATTGGTTTTTCATCAGGGATTAGATCAATTAAAAAATCAACTTCACACTCTGGTGGATGTCCAAGTAATTACTCATGAAATACATCAATATATTCTTGTACAATAGACACATCCTCAATTTAAAGATTACATTTTTTATCGATAGGTTTTTTCTTCTCTTATTCCAAAATAATCTCATTCAAAACATATACTATATCTAGATCTTGACATGAATCATATGATGGAGTCGCCCCTCTAAAAATAAGGAATTCCATATCTTCATCATGAATCATAATTTCCTTCTATTTTCAATAAATTTTTGCATAGTATTTTGAAATACATTCTATATGAAGGATTATATCAAACTAAAACATAGGTATAATAATATATTATTCAAATAGAGTACCTTAATGTGTCATAATAGGAACTATCTAATGCATATTTATTGTAGTAAGATTTCCACAAGGAGTTTTGACTGACAACTCTCTTCTTACAGTGCTAGGGAAATATCTAGTTTTATTTGAAATCATATAAGATATAAAAGACTGAGAGGATCCAAAATCAAATAAATCATCAGCTAAATTTTAATTTATAAATAAATTACTTACCACTACATCTTTAGTAACTTTAACCTTAGTACTTTAGATCTCATAATCTTGGCCTTCTCCCCTTGGCTTGTTTTGTGATACATTCCTTTGATGCATGGAAAATTTGTTTGTATAATTTCCCATTTATTTATATTTGAAACACTATATATCAGTGATCTCTTTATTTCGCTTACATTCATTATCCAAATTACCCTTATATCTATACTTATAACCAACACTTATTCCCTTTAATCATTTTATAGGATGTTTCTTTCCATAATTTTCACATAATGGAAATTGATTCTTCTTCTTATTCTTCTTATTATTTGATGCATTACCTTTTTCTTGGTGTTCATATAACCTATTATTATCCTGATTTATCAGGAATATATAGGATCTAGAAAATTCCTTCTCTGTTTTTACAGAATGTAAAATCATTTCATCATATGATGAATGTTTTTGAGAAATGAGTGAACTTTGGATACTTGGATTCAAACCTTGAAATAAATAGTCAATATTACTTTCTATATTACATATATAATCTATAGCATACTTATATAGTCTTATAAAGGTATCATTATAATCTGAAACACTTTCTTCTTCCTTTTTCTTTAAGTTGATGAACTTTCTCTTCATTTTAGTTCGTTGCGCATGAGGTAAACATTTTGTTGAAGAATGTTACTTTAAAATATATCCATTCCATGTGTTATATCTCTTCTTCCTCTATAGTATTATATATCAATTACCACCATTGATTTTCATTTCATTTTATTCAATATAAAACAATTATAATTTTTTCACATTCATCAAATCTCAAGGATAGAAATATATTTTAAAGGGACTTAATGCATTGCTCATCTACTACTAGATTAGTATTTCCACTAAATTATGGGGGATTTTTTCGAATTAAATGATCCAATATAGGTTTATAATTTCATAGAACATCATGTTTCTCTATATGTTCAAGTTTATTAGTCATAAACTGGGTTAGATTCCCAAATATGGCCATGATATACTCAGCTCCAGCACTAGTTGTATTGGATTTCTCAATAGGGAAATTTATACATTGGCCACAAGTATTGATACCATTATTTTTTCCATGTTCTATTTATAAAAAGGAAATATAATTAATTATTTCATAAAATTTTGAATTTTTAATCATAATATATAATTCTAAATTTATTTTAACACTTAACATAAATTGTAAATTTAAGCATTGTTAATATCAGAATCATAAACTTGGTTTCTTTAGGAATATCCTTAAATAATAAAAAAAATAAAATATTTCAAAATGGTTTGTGAAGAAAATGTGAATTAACCCAATAATATTCCCCATGAGTGTCAAAATAGTTGCATAGTAATGTAACACTCACTGTGAACTAAAATGATGGTCTAAATATACTCAACCAACTCTTTTTGGGGTTATTACCCCTAGATGCATCTGTATCGAAACCACATCAACTTATAATATCTAGACAAGGATGTATTACTAGTAAAAACCACATAATATCTACCTTACCAATAATTTTATGATATTATCCTATAATTAGAAATATACTTAAAGTTTATCATAGGGTTATGTTCCTTAATCTATGTTTTCCATAATCTAGTTCTCAAGGTTTCTACTAAACTTCATCAGATACCAACTACAACACCCCCAAATCCAGTAACCCAATGTCGGTGTATAAATTATTAAATTAGAATGAATAAAAGGATATAATCTTAAAGTACCAATCATTTTATTAGTATTTGAGTGTTATATACATAAATGATACCCATTGTACCTTGGTAATAAAATATAAAACATAACAAAAGTAAACATCATGCATCCTTGAAACTCATTCAAATATTTATTCTTCATAACCTAGGGAAAGGAAAAAAGATAATGGTAATATAAAATTCTCAATAAGGTTTACATACAAAGGAAGATACCATGAGTAAATAACTCATAATCAATATGGTAAGGTTGATAACTGAAAATATATGTCATTTAACCAATAACTTAAGCATGAAATGAATCCATGGATAATATCAACACAATAATATCATGGATAATAATAATTGAATTATAAATGAATGAAATACATAATATTGAAATTCATGATCTCATTTGTCATGATATATTTACCATCAAATCTTTGTGGAAATATAGTTTAATAAATGGGTAGGTGTATACCAAAAACCAATTTAATAATTTTTTCTAACTGATTTGTCTCATGAGACTGGTCAATGCATCTAGGGGATATCTATGATCATACCCCACCAATCACTATGTGTAAAATTTATTACACATATATTTAATGGCCACTTTAATTCATAAACAATATTCCTTGCTAATAAATGTATGTATTGAGTAAAGAATAAATATTTGTCAAGATTTTTACCAGTCAATCAAATAATTTTCATAGTAAAACACCATATGTAAAAATGGTATATGTTTTATTAAATAATAATATCCATGATACAAATAATATGGATATTTAAAATAAATTTAATTTCCAACGATCATAATAAATTTAATGTTTCAAGAGAAAGTTAACATCTAAAAACATAACACGAGATAAGAGATGACCATCAGTTCATCAAAAATATATGTTTTGTAATAAAATCATGCACTTTTAAAAATAAAATAAAATTTAATTTAATTATTAAAAAATATATTTCATTAAAGATTTTTCTTTGAAAAAAAATTGAAAATTTGTAGAAGAAGCTAAATATTGTTAAATGGTTACAGCGGCACCATATACCTTAAAAAAATTCATTTTGAATTTTTGTAAAGAAAGTAAAAAAACAAACCTCTAAGAGAACATTATAAATATTCCTTTAAACCATTTTAAAAAATCAAGGATAACTTAAAATTTCATTAACAAATCATTTTAGTAATAAAAATGACTTTTTTATAAAAATATTGAAAAATTTGGACATGGAGAAAAATATATCTAATTAAAAGAGAACTAAAATTTGTTTCTCTTTTAAACATTTATTTGATATATTCAAGTGAAAAGGAGAGGAAAATTTTAAATAAAATATAGAAACTCTTTAAATATCTATAGGAAAATAAAATAGATGGATTTTATAAAGGTTGGATTATAATATTCCTTCAATGAAAATTAAGGCAATCCTAAAAAAAATGAGATTGTAAAATAAATCCTTACCACTATGGTAACTTTTAAATTATAACCCATTGAAAGAATAAACTTGAATTGAAACATTAGTAATAATTATTAAATATTTATTCATGTTAAATATATCAAATTTATAGTATATGCACCACATAAAAGTAAATAGGTGCATAATATCAAATATGTATCAATGCATGGAAATTGATACAAAAATCTCTTACCTCACACTTCCCTTTAGTTGAATGTGATTTAACCTATTTTATAATGATTTTAAACATGTTATTAATTTATACCAAAACCATATTCATATTTATCATACCATATATGATCCTTGTAACATATTATCACCTGATCGTTAATAATATTTCATTATTACCATTTCTTGGGTGCTAACTGCTTTGTTTTCTCTTGCATGTTTTGTCATATAAGATTTAGTTATTGTGCATAAGATATAGTTACATTATCTCAAGAATTATATTAATGTTATAAATATCATATTTATTCATTAAATACTTTTTTATAATAATTATTTAAATTTTTACACTAAAAATGAATCACATCGCTTCATGGAGACAGTTGGTCGTATGTATGCACAAGTGATGATAGTATTCCATTAATGGGTAAAAGGGTAATGAATTATATGATATATTAATTTTATAGAATAAATATTATGTCATAATTATCATATATATTCATTATTTTCATCATTATTACTATCCATGTGAGTTAGTGATGGAAATAATTGCATCAGTTTGTGAGGCGGTAGTCCAATGTACACATGAGGGATGATTTTATTTCTTATTTTATGGAGAAGAAGATGGATAAATATTATTCTGTAAACATAATATCATATCATTATATGTTATACACTGGTGTTATTATATTGTAATTATTAATACATAATTGAAAGTGGTAAAATAAGAAGTAAAGAAGAAAGAGTTTGGTGAGAATGATTACCTTCTATTAGAAAATCCACCATTAGATCTGTTATTAAGAACCATAAGGTTGGTCTTTTGGAAAGACCATTAGATCTAAACCATTGATCAGGATTTTTGGGGGATATTTTGGAAGGTTTTTTTAGATAAATTTCTTAATAGTTTTTAATAAGTGAGGGGAGGATATTCCCTTTTATAATTGAGGTGAGTGGCACACTTGTAAATTTTAAAAGTTTTAAAATAATGTCAAGTCATGATCTAAGAAAAATGTATCTAAAATGGATTATATTTTAATTTTATAATGTTAAGGTAGAAATAAAACCAAATTATGGTATTTTATAAAATTTTTAGGTCATTTTAACCCTTATCTTTTTAGGTTAACCCCTGGTAAACCTGTTTTAACCATAACTATGGTGATAAATTTTTACTATTTTTACTATTAACTGCGACCAAAAAAGAAATTGGAATTATTAATAAATTTGGAAATTATGATTAAAAATATGAATTCTATTTTATCATATTCAATTCATATAAATGGAAAAATTTAATTTAAAATTAAAATCACAAAGCATGCTAAAAAATAGTTTTTGAGAAATGCATTTTTCAAGCATAAGAAGATCTTACATCAACTATATGAGTAGTAGTTGTCATTATATGGATTTAAATTAATATATTTAGATATATAATCTATAAATTTAATTTAAATCATTCATCATTAAATATTATTTTAAATAATTTAAAAGTAAATACATTATGCTTTTTTAAACGGATTTCTAAAAAATGTACCGTGTTTTCTCCAAATGATCTTATCATTATTTATATAAAATTAATAGTCAATACATGGTTAATTATAAATATTATAACATTTTATTATAAATAAAATTAATAATAGTTAAAAAATACATTTTCAATTATTCAAAAAATATTATTTCTAAGGGAAATTTTTAAAAACTCGTTCTATGCTTATTTCGACCAAGTAAGTTTAAAATTGATATTAATCGTATAAAATTAAAAAAATTCCATGAAATATTAAAAAAATGAATTTTATTATAATTTATTATAATATAATGTTCACCTAATGTAATTGGATCTTGGTTATAATTTCCCCTATTGTCAAGCATCTTATCCACTACCTCATCCTTCATATATAGAAAAACCTCAACTATCGGTCCCTAGTACCGCTCTAGGACATACCTCAGACACATGTTTATGAACTAATCCATTATCCATACATAATTATGAGTTAAACCAAGAAAAAACTCCAAAAGTAGCATTTTTTCACATGACCAACAATATCTCAGTGGCCAATCACACTGGGATTGAACAAGACATGTTTGACCACATTGAAAACACTTCCCTGAAACCCCACTCTATAGTGGAATCATTGAACCTATTATTTGAACACCCTACTAAGTTTCATCATTATGACACTTCTAATTACCTGGATTTATACTACCTTTCTCACCTGACACTATTGTATAGATCGATATACTCTCATCTATTAGGTTCTACTCCTCTATCAATTCCTGATTCACTACCTCTAAAAATGAGTTCAATATAAAGATGTTCAACTACACCCTAATATAATTTCACAAACCATCCTCTAATCATTACACCTTAGTAATCTTATCTCCTTACAGTATTATCACAAACCATATAACATCTATAATCTTTTTAGTATAATACATTACTAAGGTATCTTCCTATACTAAGTTCACGAAATTTCGGTCTTTATCCACCTTCAATATATTAGGGAAGAAGTTATAAAATAACTCCACCTTGAAATATTTCTAAGTCATCCTTGCATTCATACTTAACTATACTTTTACATCCCACTAGTGTTTATCTATCCCTCTAAGTACATATGTATCCAGCTTCACTCTCCACTATGGTGGCATCTCGATATGATCAAAAATTACATGTACTGACTCAACCTAGTACTTCACTACCTCGGGTTTACCCTCTCCCAATAAAAAAATAGGATTCTCTAACTGGAAATACTAGGTTAGATATTCCATGGATGGATTTCATCTATAATAAATCCAATAAATGATCTGAATAACCCACACTAGGCTCACCCTGAGTTTCTCATCTGAACACTACTCCAACTCCTCAAACTGTTATGGCTAACTTTCCTACCTTATAACCTTTGGTTGGGGCTCATTATCACCTCTAACTTTAGGGGCCTCATTTGATGCATGCCATAGTGGAAATATCCCCCCTCCTAATTCTACATTTTAGGTTTTCTGGGTGGAACCACTCTAAGAACCAAATATCATTCTCAATACATTTATAACATTATCGATATCAAAAATATTGAAATTTGTAATAGGAAATGTGACCCAGTATCCATTACACTTCCTTATTATGACCATGTCCCATACAATCAAGCCTTATAGACTCTCCTACACATGCTAGTTTTAGGTACCACACACACCATATTCATGCAAGATCTGTATATTTACTCTTGAAAAAAATTTCACACATGATCTAGATAAGTAAAGTTCCACCAATAAGCTTTATGGTAAAACACCATATTAATTGTTGATAAAACTTTAAATAGCTAAAACCCTTTACATTTTACATCCAAAATGACAATCACAAGCAGTACCCACATTTTATATGAGACCTACATGCTATAAATGATACGTGAGTACCACCTCTTTCCAATCAGGTCTAAGAGTGAAAAACAAAAATCAATAAGATCAAATAACCATGGGTATAAATAAAATAACTCAACTATAACCAAAAAACAAAAACAACAACCTTAGCTTCCCTTGTAACTTTTACTTCAATCTTTACTTTTTTTGGCCATGCATATAGTATCCCATGTTCCATTTCTGGAAGAAAGTTCAAATAGTTCCCTAAAACTCTATCTATCGTATTCCAAATAACAAAAAAGAGTCACTTTAATACCACTTTGTAATCACCCTAATATAATAAAACTTTTTATCATCCTAACCTATATCACTCTATAGTATCCACATCGATACGCAACTAGAACTTAGGCACATCGTCTCATATGAAAAAGGATTCAAACTAAAAGGGAGGGTCTATGGGGTGATAGTGGGAAGGATATACCCTTTTAAGATAATAAATAATTGTAAAATACAACCAGTGGATGCATCTTTACATAATAAGAAGAAATAAGACAAAACATGCATTCGATAAGCAATATAAATTTCCACAATACCAAGTCAGTTACATAAAAGTAAATAGGACCACATGTAGGTCGATCTCATATGTACATGCATAAAAGTACCTAAGATAAATAGTTATACAAGAATTGAGGAACCACATGTCCCATCAATAAAACCATAACACCCACTCTATGATCCATCAACACTTATATATCTACTAGGATTTATATAATGAAATAATAATAAAAAGAAACCAAACACACTATAAAACTTGATACACTCATGCTTAACTAGCCCTGAGTGAGTCTTTACTTTCCTTATACAGTGCCAGAGTGGAATAATGAATCTACAGTCTATTATACTAGAAATTCCCTCATCCTTACAAAGAATTGTTTCTCACATGGAGCCACCATTCTGAATCATTTGTGATTCCCAATGGTGTATCCACATATCATATCATAAGACTCATGGTCTTTTAAACCCTTTACAAACAGTAAGCTCAATGGCCTAATGAAACCCAAGGCCTAGATACACCCATACTTCACTAAATCTGGCTCATCAAACCCATCATACCCCACATATACAATGAGAATCTTGATCCCATTCAATGGTCTTGCACATGAACAATTATAGCCAACTATGGTGCATAATCCCCCATACTGAATAACCTCATTATAAACCACTGTATGCTACTCAAATACGAAGTATACCACCATGAAACCAATGATAAAAACCACATCATGTGGCATATATTGTGTTCCCACAACCCCAATAGACTCAGTTCCTATAGTGAGCATCATAGCCAAGATCCCACAACCACACCTTGGGAAACATACTTCAACACCCACGATAATGGTCAAAACCATCTTCATCATACTGGTGATCCTCTATTTCCACCCGTAATAATGGTCAACATCATCCACATCACATCAGTGAACTTATATTTCCACTCATTACTAGTAATAAATATCACCAATATTCATATGGGTTACACCTTTCATGTTTCCAAAGAACCACATCAATCAACACATCATATGATTCACCACTTTATAACATACAACATTCCCATAAAAACATAGAACTACACAACTAAACTTTAACAAGGAAAACTCATCATTTCCCACATGGGACCACCCTTAGGTATCTCTTACAAATAATAAAAACATGATGTGGTTCTATTCTAATTCACCTACACAACCCTACCCATGGACCTTTATTACATAGTGCATAGACACATGGACAATATAAGAAGTATCTTGGAACTGCCTATCTAGAGTTAGCAAAACTCTTCTTGTCAAGAAAATTCAACTGATACAACTCCAATTGGAATAAATCTACTAATATAAAAAAACCCTTTCTTTAGGGCACAACAGATAGAAAACAGGGAAACAATGAGAGAGAAAATAATAATCACTTTGGGATAGCTAGCCTTATCCTCAAATACTCCCTATAATAAATGTTATCAATAACTAATAAGAATCTATAAATATATCTTAAAAAGGAAGGAGTAATGATTTAGAGATTAGATCTAGAGAACACCGACTCTATTTTGGTTGAAATGTCCTAAATTCCCAATTTTATACTTAATAAATAAATTAATTTAAATTTTGGAAAATTATCAAAAAAGATCCTCAAAATAAATTTTGGAAAATACTAAGACCATTATGTATTGACCCTAATGCATGGGTCACCCTTGTGTATCACCCCAATGGAACCCTTACATATCACCAAAGCTTAAGTATCATCTATAAAAATTCATAAAATTTAGGAAACTTAAATATGGACCCTTATGTATGGAACCCTCATGTGTCAATAAGAACAACCCTTAAATATTAATTAAATGACCTTTATATTTTACATGGTATTCAAACACTTTACCAATTTTTGACATTTATGTGTCATATGACCTTTACATATCATCCATAAAAAATCACAAATTCATAGACCCTTATGCATCACAGTGTAATTATTAACCCTTACATATCTTACCCTTATGTATCATAAGGAACTTCCACACTTAACCATTTTTCATCTCAATTTTGGATTACATTTATGTATCAGGGATTTTCCCTTATGTATCACATGGGATTCTAACACTTAGCCAATTTCACATCACAAGGTGACCCTTATTTATAAATAATTTACCCTTATTTATGAATAATTTACTCTTTTTGTACCCCCTCTAGATCATCCATTCCTTTGTCAAGGTTCTTCTATCAATCATGGATTGTCAACAATATCTATTGACCTGAAAATCACCATGTATGCCCCCTTTTTCAACAAACTGAACTTAGAAACTCACCTTTTCAACAAACAAAACATTGAGGCCCACTTTGTCAACAAACACAACCAACCCAAAAATGATTCAATGATGCCTTGAGGGATTTTTTCCCAACAATATCCCCCTTTGGTTTTGTTGAAAACTTTTTCATAAAATGATACCTTGTTAACACTTCATCCACCATTCGCCTATTTTGATTTTGATAGTGATCAAGGATTCACTCAACACATACTCTAATCCCACATGAGAAATACTAGGCGTGAGAAACAAGATTAAATGAAAATTTTATCAATTAATCACTTCATTTATGATACCAATTTTTGATACCTAACTGATACCAATTGTTGATCATTGTAAACCTTATAACACCATTCCAACACCACAATTCTACTTTTATCACGGTCTTCAACTATCGTGATATCTATTCTTTGATTGATCACTTCTATCATCATAAAATTTAAAACTCCATATATCTTCTTCTAGATTCAATTTCCCTTTATCTACAACACCACTTTAGTGATGTTTTCTATGTTGTTAAAGCTAAGTAATGGCTAAACACTTAGAGCATCATCATGTTGCTCCTCCTACCAGCTTCAACTCCTCTCTAGCTTTTAACTTCCCCTATCTCGATGCTCCACCTGTCAGTTTCTCTCTGTATATTTCATGATTTCTCAAATATCCACATTATCTCCCCCTTGAACAATCAATGTTTTCTCCTCCTTTGTTAATGAACCCAAAATTCACTCCTTTGCGGTCTGTAATAGGGTAAAAACACATATCAGTTTATTAGGGGAAAACACATCATACCTAGGGGAGAGGGGGATCCCACATCCACACTTTTTCAAGTTCAGGGAGTCAACTGAACTCCTATAGCCAGTCAATGCCTCTCAAAAGCTTCCTTGGGTAAGGCCTTTGTAAAAATGTCTCCAACCTATAGTTTTGTAGGCACATACTCCAACTTCACGATTCCCTGTTCAACCTTCTCCTTGATAAAATGATACTTTATCTCAATGTGCTTTTTCCTTGAGTGATGGATGAGATTTTTCTATGATTTATAGAACTTGAGTTATCGGACTAGATTCGGATTGGATACATCACTTCAACACCCATATCATTAATCTACTGCTTTATTCACAATAACTATGTGCATGCTTGAGTGTCAGCAATATAATCAGCTTCTAATGTGACCAATGAAATGAAATTTTGCTTCTTTCTTATCCAAGAAATACACAAACCACCAAGATAGAAAGCACCTCCCAATGTAGATTTCCTGTCATCTTATGATTCAGCCCAATCTATATATGTATATACCAAAAGATATGGCTGAGATTTATCATTTTACATCAAACCAAAATCCATAGTGCCCTTAATATATCTAAGTATTATTTTCACTATAGGAATGTGGCTTTCCTTGGGATTTCATTGATATCACGCTGCTTGGTATGTGGCCAAAACAATATCAGGTCTTATCACTATCAGTTTTAGTAAAATTTCAATAACCTGCCAGTATTCTGTAACATTAACTATCTTGACATAATCATATTTTGATAATTTCATTTGGTTTGAAACCAGAGTCTTCATCTCCTTGGAATTTTCGATTCCAAATATTTTCAGAACATCCTTGTCATATTTGAATTGAGAAATGAAAGTGTCATTCCTTCCTTGTTTCACCTGTAAACCAAGGAAAAACATCATCTCTCCAATCATTGAAATTTTGAACTCACATTTCATGAATTCAAAAAACTTTTTGCGCTGAGATTCATATGATCCTCCAAATATTATGTCATCAACATAAACCAGCACTATCATCCTTTGATTGTTGTCATTTTTCACATATAAATTGTAATCAACAGCACTATGATGGACATCGAGCTTCTTTAGAAAACGATCTAGTCTTGAATACCCTACTCTTGGTGCTTGATTGAACCCATATAAATCCTTATTCATCTGAAAAACCATGTACTCATATTCATGTATACACTAGAATTATCTGATTACCAATTATATCTTTCAAATCAATTTCATATCGACTATTTGAATTTCATGATGATATAGATTTGACTTCCTCATGGTCATTATCAGTATCTGCTTTTGAATTATAATTTTACACTTTTAATTCCCCCGAGTCTCTTACTACTTCATCACTTTCAACAGAAAACTTTCCACTGTGTCATTATTCAGTGACATCATTTATTTCAACTAATTTTCTCAGCTTCCTATTGAAACATTGTTGATATTCTATCATAGATTCTTGGTATCCTAAAAACAGTTAGCTGATACCATATTATTATAACAAAATGAATAATCATGAAAAATCTTAGTGTTGCTGCTTCACCGCAATCTGTTTTCTCTTGCCGAACAACTAACACCTAAACTGGGGCATGATACCAATGGATATATATTCAATGTAACTCAAAACCACTGGATCATCCATTTATAGCTTTGAAAAATATTTAGTTTCAATGTATACTCTTCATCATATCATCTACTCTTTCTATAGTACACAAACATCAACACTGATTTGAATAATAGGACTGTTGTGTAACAACACTTATTGAATCTGATATCATATGAAAACTTCAACTATTCTGATCATTCTCTTCTCACTTAATCTCATCAACCATTATGAACCTTTGAGAAATTTCATCTAGTTAGGAGATAGAATGATCCCCCTATGATGTCCATATCTTCTGGTTATAAGGCCTATTATTTAGACCCATAAACATTCTTCTTCTCCAGCGCACTTACATCAACGAGATCATCATTGGGTGAATTCACCACTTAATAATGAGACATAAAATAACCTCTAAGCCTACTGAGTCAAACTCAGTATAAGAAACAAGATATAAAGTTAATAACACAATCACTATCTATTTTTCTCAATTACTTCCACCTATCTCATGCATCCATAAAACATTAACTCATTTCATGGAATTCTTCCAAATTCCTTCTTCAACTCTGGTAACTGATTTGAATTAGTTGAAATTATGGATCACATCACATCACTGATTTGAATCTTTTGATGCCACTTTTCCTTGGATTGTATCTCCCTTTGAACCTGAAACACATTAACATCATTTAATAGCATTTATACACATAGGGAGATGAGATCTTCTAGAATCCTCAAGATGAGTATTTTGGTTGATCCTCATGGGTCAACCCTTTGATTATTTCTTTTAGAGCATCAAACTCATTCCTTGATTCTTCTAGCTACCTATCCAACTTCAACTGCTCTGTCCATATTACTAAGAATTCATTATCCACATGTTTATCCTTTTTATGATATGTAGATTCTGCAATCTTGGACTTTTCACAAATTTGGGTTTAAACCCTATGGTACACATTTCATTCTTTGATGTTTCACCAATATTCCACATCCCTTAATTCCTTCTCTAAGTAGGAATCTCTCTACTTATCATCTTACCTTGCTCCTTACTTCATTGTAGGGATATTCCTCTTTCCTTTACTTCTTGTCATGGTGCACAATAGGTGAATTTTTCAATGCTTTTATTGTTCATTTTTCTTTTATTAGATATTGGAATCATCACACTATTTTCTACTGGTGGTGGGTCATCTATTGAATGAAAATTATTTTTACTCACATATGAAGCATCTAATCTCTTCTTCTTCCATATTTGTTCATGTTATTTCCAAGATAGTTGTTGTGAATGTGAGAAAGGAGGTGATTGATACACCTTTCTTTCAGCTCCTTGTGATTTCCATTAGGTTATAAGTTTGTTCCTCAACTTACCACTTTGTCTTCCAGTGCATAATTTCTTATTATGCACCACTGGAGTTGAGAATCTCATTCCGAGTTTCTTTTCCTTTCCTAGTTTCTTCTTGCTGCAATGTCTTAACAAATTCCCATAATTAGAACATATAAAACATTTTCCATCAATGGAATACCTCATTTCATTATTTCTCTATTGAGATGTTGATGCATCTTGATTTCTTCTTCTAACATTGATCTCCTGAGCTTCCTAACACATACTCATAGTGTGTCCCATTCTTTCATGGTAATAGCATATGATGAATGTTTTCTTTTGAGAGACTCTTCTTTCTGATTTCTCATGATACTTCATCTTATTATCAGATTTAGTAAAATTTCTATCTTCATAGCATGAAATGTATTCTTGAGCCTTTGAAAAAAAGATTTATGTATGACCATAGATCCCATAGAAATAGCACATGTTGTCGCTAATTATTGTAAATTTCCTCCTAGGTTTGTCTCCAACACCTACAGGATTTTCTCCATTTCTAGAACTGTTCATGGATATCTTTATGTATTTCACGAGAAGGGATTCATCAAATCCAATACCAGTTTTCCCAAACTATATGGTCTTTGAGTTGAGAAAATATGTTTTTGTTTATCTACAAAAATAGCATATATTTTTTCCATTTTATCATCACTTTATGAAGGATAATCAAATAGTAAGTGCAAAACATCCTTCATTTTAGGCTTTACTTTAGTATTGGATTTCTCCACTTCTTTCTTCACTAACTATAGCTCTTCTTCCATCTTTTGAATCTTCATATCCCTTGCTTCAAGTTGATCATTGAGTTCTCTCTTGAGATTCTTCCTTCTATTCATCGCATCCTCTAACTCATGTGTGAACTTATCCACCATGTCACATTTCTCCTTTACATTCTATTTTTCTTGAGCAATAGAATCAGCATATCATGAACTCTCATATTATAGTCTTTGATTCTCCTAAAGTAGTTTTTTTAGCTATGAATGAAGATCACCATTTATGGCTTTCAAATTTTGAATGTTATCTGAGTTTAGATTCTTTCCCTTATCATCAACTTTTCATTTCTCAACCTTTGAAGACATCTCTTTCATTCGTTTAGCTTGGGAATCATTATTCTCCCTTAGGTCAGTATCCACATCAATAAGCCTTTGATTTAAGCCTCTTTGCTTGTTGACCTCAATTTCCAGTACTTGGATTCAGATATCTTTATATTTAACTTATTTATCCAATTCCTTTTTTATGTCGACATCATCTACTGGTGTCCTTATTGAAACTTCTTCATCATCAGTAGTTTCAGCATCACTTTGAGTTTCAAGTACTTCACTCATTCCTACATCATTTTTGAGTGAATCAATATTTTCCCTGTCTGATTCATCCAATCCTTCATTCAGCAAGCTGTTTGATTTTTTTAGTTGAATAACACTTTTTCTATAAACACTTATACACTTAGAAATACCATCAGACTTTTTCTTCTTATTTGATGTTTTTTTTACTTTTCCATGGCACACCAAGATAATAGCAAACTAAATCTTTAACCACACAAATCGACTAAACCAATTCATAGAAAACAAATCTGATAAAAGCAACCTACCCTCTAATACCAATTATTAAGACCAAAAAGGGGCCTAGATGCCCTAAGATGAGGGGTGAATCAGGGTATGGATATTCTTTTCTAAAATTATTCCTACCCCACTGGATCTTGACCTATTTATTATAAGGTTCACTTTTTTACACTTAAGTTTCAATGGTGATCTTATTCTTTTCTTCTTTATATGATGATTATTCTTTGAATCTGATACATGAAAGAAAAAACACAGGCACACAGATTTTTACTTGGTTCACCCTCACTGGGCTACATCTAAGGAGAATACAATGACGATGTACCAATGTACCAAATCCACTAAACCTCACTGCCAATTTAAAATTTTCAGGTTAGATCACTTCTATGCCCAGACTCACTACCTTTACAATGTTTAGGCTAAGCTCACTGCTTTCCCAAGGGTCACCCCATGTTTCTCTCTCTCTGGATCACTACCGATAGAAAGGATCACCTTCTTACTCTTCCTTTTTTCACTGCTTTGGAAAGGATCCACTCACAGTTTATAGAACTATAGGCCTCTTCATTATCATTGAGGAATTATGCATCTTTATTGTTAATAGATACTCTATTGAAGTACAAATTTCACCCGAAGATGAATCTCACTTTGCACTGGGTGTACCGGGTAACCCCAAATTTTATGTAAAAACTTCACTAAGCCTGGCGTGTAATTCTATGATTTTGTGCGAAATCCACTTTTTGCACAACACCTCCTTTTATGTGCAATAACCACTTTTACACACAACAATCTTCTTTTACGCGTAGCCTTATCTTTACGTGCAACCACCTGAATTACATGTATACTACACTTTACGTGAAACCTCCTCTTTACACACAACCTTATATTTATGCACAAACACTTGTCTTTACATGAAAACTTAAAATTTACATGAAACACCCTTGAGTGTTCCAATTTCTCACACCAGAGCTCAGATACTGTCTAAGTCTTGAGCTACTACGAATGAGGGGGATCACCTCTTATTTATAGGCATTGTGACCCCCACATAAAAAACACACCATGTCATGAAAAAAATCCCATTATGTTCACAATACAATAGGAACTATTTTTCGAGCACATCTCCAGATTTTTCGCACACCTCATGCCTTTGCCATTTTTCGACATTCTGATCCTGAAACACCTTTTTGCCAAAAATTCCAACCTGCTTTCACTATTTCACACAAAACCAATTTATCGTACATTCCATGTTTTTCATGCACCACTCCAATATTTCATGCAACTTATTTTTTCAAGAACACATCTCTCCATTTTCTGATTTTCAGGCCCAAAAATTTGGCAAACACCGGAAAATACCGGCACCTTGTATCTTCTCTTTTGTACCGCCTTCAGATCATTCATTCCTTTGTTGAGGTTCTTCTTTCAATCATGGATTGTCAAAAACATCTCTTGAACCTGAAAAATCACCATGGATTCCCCCTTTGTCAAAAAACTAAACTTATAAACCCACCTTTTCAACAAACAAAACATTGAGGTCCGCTTTGTCAACAAACACAACCAACCCAAAAATGCTTCAATGATGCCTTGAGGATTTTTTGCCCAAAAACAAATATATATTTTATTTATGATATAATTATGATTCTTTAATGATAAAATATTATTTATTTTTCATTCCCTTTTTCATTATAAAATGAAAACAGCGTTCATGCATACGCATGGACTACCATCTCCATGAATGGTGTAATTCATTTTTAAATCTCTAATATTTATATATGATAATAAATATGTATATAATTAATATATATGATATTTATATTATTATTAAAATTATATATATTATGTAACCATGACCAAAGTATAAGTATTAGAGATACAAATCCAAAAAAAATCCTGAAAAACAAAATAGTTGACACCCATATAAGATGATTTTAAAAAAGAATTATTAATAAATGGGTGTTGAAATTTTATAAGTTGGAAATATATGGTATTTTTGGTATTTATATGGTTATTTTATAAAATTATAATAAATTTAAATGCATTATACATTATTATATAGTGCTAATAAATCAAGTCATCCTTGAGGTAAGGGTTTTATGTTACAATCTCACTTTTTACCAGGATTGTTTATGCTTAAATTTTCAATGATGAAATTATATGATATATCTCTAAAAAATATTATTAATTTTATTCACCTATGTTTATTTAAATATATTAAAATTTTTCCTTTCATTTTCCTTCCCAAATTACTCAAAATTTTAAAAGGATGTTTTTAAGGAAAATCAACTTTGTTTCTCTATTGAATTGGGAATATTTTTCTTCCATGTCTATATTTTCATTAAAAATGATTTTAGGAATGATTTTTATGATTATAAAATGACTAATTAAAGTTATTTCTACCTATGTTTTACTTTATATATAAAATTTTAAAATGAATATTCTTATCATTTTTCAAACAAGGTATTTTTTACCAAAGATGTGAACAAAATATTTGTTTTAATGTACACTGAATGAATGGATTTTCTTACTGTCATGACGACTCTTTTATTTCAAGATTAATTTAAAAGTTTTATGTTTATTTTATAAATTATTTCCTTAATACTTTTTAAATTTTTATATTTGAAAAAAGTGATTTCAAATTGAAAATAGAATTTTCCTCAAAAAATATTCCAGTGATCTTTTAAAAGGAATTTTACATGAATAATAATATCCTTTGATGTTACATATGATTTAATGGGGATATTATTCTATGATACTATCCTTATTCTTTATTTGGATGGTTATTTATTATAATGATGTAATCTTGATGAAACTTTTTTTTTCATGTGTTAAGTTATGATGAAATGATAAATTGTTTTTATAATAATATTGATACATATGAATAGATAATGATTATATGATGGGTGGTTCCATTGTAGACCTCCAATGAATTTGTTAAATATTAATTTTTTATGATCTAAAAGGGTGAATAAGAGTTTATACTAAGCCTAAAAGAGTTTGTATGGGAGGTTATCCCAAGAATAAAGAAGGTACACTTGTGGTTAGCCAAGCTTAACATGTGATGAATATCATGGTGGGTATCCATGACATAATATTTATATTATTATTATTATGCCATGATTTATTCTAATTTTATATGACATTATATTATGCTAATTTTATGATCGCATGGCTTGTGTTCTTTTATTCCTTTATGATTCATGTCTTATGATCTTTAGGCTTCATTCCATGACTCATGATTATGATATATAAAATATTGGGTATGGTTTTCAAAGTTTAATATCATGTTATTATACCCTTATATCATTTTAATATTAAATTATCATTGAAATATCCCTTTTTTACCCTTATTGATCATATGAACTCACCCTTTATCGTGTTTCCTTTTCCCAAGGTATTGAACCAAGTTTTTATGTATGATTTTTCTAAGAAGGGTTTGAGTTGTGAAGGACCTAGTGGGAGATGATTTAGATCTTTTATATACCAATTGTTTATTTATCCAAGTTTCAAAATACACTAAAAATTTATGGTTATAGAGTGGATAATAATGATATGTAATGAATATACACCTAATAATATGTAATATTTATTTCTAAAATTCTTGGGTCACCTTAGTTGGTATTAGATAAAGGTTTGATTATTTTTGAAAACTAATACTAGAAAAAATTAACGATAACACTTGGGATAAGCTTAAGTATGGGAGAACATAATTAGTTATGGTAAATAAAGTATTATGGTTTTTCTATCCAATAAAAACATGTATGGATACTAGAAAGTGGATGCATTTGTGGCACAGATTCACCTAAGGGTAATACTATGAATGGGGTGTATTATATATTAACTTGATTGTCACCGGTGCATGAGAAGGGGAGTTAATATTGTAAATCAGGCTATACACTCTCAGGAAGATATTCTTGGGTTAATTATAATTTTCTTTTTAAACCATTATAAAGGATTTGAATAGATGACAAACATGGATGACCTAGGTTAAACCTAAGGTGTCATAGATTTAAAATAAGGTGTCGCGATTTAGGCATCAAATAAATGATTTTTGTGATTATATAGTTTCTCACTATGATTATTATTTCCCATAATATGCTTTTTGGTTTTATTCAATGGTTGAAAACATAAATAATCATGTTGGTACTGAATGTGATAAATAATTCAATGATTTCCCTCCTAAGAAACCAAATGTTATTGGATATGGAATGAAAAAATATCATTTTTATGCTTACACAAATTTATCAATCCACGAATCATGTTGATCTTCAAAACAATAAAATAAGGGAAAAGAATTTTTTGATTCCTTCATGAGGAATAATCCACCATATTTTAGTGGGTCCACTAATCCACTAATTATTGATCAATGGATCAATAACATGAAAAAGATATTTTTCATTCTACCATGATCAGAGAATGAAGAAGTTATTTTAGATGTTTATCATTTATATGGTGAGGCATATTAAAGTTTGACACTTTTCAAGAACATGAATTAATAGGAGGAAATTTACTTTATAGGCTAGTATGGGTTTAGAAGGTTATTTTTCAATAAATATTTTCCTTATATTATTTCTAAGAAAATGGATAAGTACTTCTTTGAGATAAATCAGAATGATAATGAATTTATTTTTACCTATAATGAAAATTTTACAAAACTTTTAAGGTTAGATTATAGTTTTAGCATTGAAGCAAAAAAAAGAAATATTGACTGATTATTCAGTGTCTTAATACTATGTCTTCAAAGGGTTTATCCATCAGATACTACAACTGCTATGAAGAAATCATTTTATATCTTGTTAGGGAATAAATGGAGAGTAGATTCAACAATCAATTTCAAGGTTTTGATAAGAAAATAATGATATAATTTAAAGTAAATTATAATAATAAAACAGAGGGAAGAATATGTATCTTCCTTTATGCCAAAAGTGTAGAAATAAACATGGAGGAAATTTTCTTAAGATGGATAGTTGGTCTCGCCCAAATTTACCCAAGTTTTAAGGGTCAAGTGGTCGTTTTTAGTGTAGCTTGGGTTGTCGAATCCTCAGAGACCTAAGAAGAACCTTTAGACACTCAACAAAAAGAGATGGATTTTTGGCTATGAAGTGGCCAACTTGGGTTGATTTTATATTGTTTTTAAAGAGAACTAAAAGATCTATGTGAATTCAAATTAAGAGAAAATGAGTTGATCCTAGGTTATGGCTCGGGGTGGATTGAATGAATTCTTTTTTTTTACAATTTTAATTTCATTAACTCGAGAAGGATTCATGCAATGAATTCAAACTAACCTCATCGCTTACTGATTAAACACCTTCAAAACATATGATAATCACCTATACACTTGTAGGATCATTTTCATGAGCACTCCAAGGTAAAGGATGTAATTAGCACATGAAAGTGGGGTGAATAAATTCAATAAGGAAGAGGAAGAATAAAAATCATTGAATGAAAGAAACTCAATTAAAAGAAATTAATAACATTTAGGGCATGAGAAATAACATTCAATCCAGCCCCTTGCTACTCCCTTGGATCAACCCATAAAAGAGCTAGCCCTCCATTGATTACAAGTTCTCAACGGAAGCGGAAAGTAGACTTATGAGGGTGGAATTGAAGAAGTAAAAATAACAAAAATAACAATCACTCCACCGTTGTGTGAACAAAATCACAAGGTTTGGTGTGAATAAATTCACACCTTGAGGCAACGGTATCAAGGTGATAAGGATAAGAACAGAACAAGAGAAGAGGAAGAACTTTTATTGAAGACTAAGGTCATTCGAACAACTTACATGAGAAGGAAGAACATTACAAAGGCAAATTGGCATAATAACATTACAATGAAAAGAAAGCATCCAACTTTTTTCAAATCCACCACCACTCCTGCCTTAAATAGGAAAAAATGAAGCCTTGGCCGATCCCCCAACATCCCATGTGCCTTTAATTAATTATGTTGGGGAAAGGTGGGTGGAACATTAATGATGAGAGACTTTTCCACTTCTTGCCCCGAAGTTGCAGCCAGCTTGCATCCACCGGAAAGACGCGCCTCAAAGACCTTCTAGAAGGAAGAATTGGAGTGGGCCATAGAAGACATAAATGAAGCCCCGGATTTCCCCTAACACCATGTAAAATTTCAGCTTAAAATAATTTGTTTTTAGGGAGATATGATTAAAATGGTGGACTGTTTTTCTGGGCCGCAGACTCTGGCCCAAAATTAAATCTTCAACTTGGGCCGCCTTAATCACACCCATTGAGAACGAATTAGCACTGGCTCCAGAAGGATGCTTTATTCCCCTATATGTCCTCTATCCTTCCATAAATTTTGGGCTTCTTTGGACCTGTATTGTGGGCCCCATAGTCCGATCCGTGGGATGATATACAATCTGCCTTCTCCAGAATTGTTTCCTTTAATCGCCAAATATCTCCATCATAATTTATTAATAATCCATTGAACCCTGAATAAAAAATGTTCATCATTAAGTGAATATCCATTTCCAAAAAATATCAAATTAAAACATGGATATTTTCATTCTTTAAAATCAGATGAAACATTGGGCCTAAATTGGTGCACATTAGGCATGAAGTGCACAAATGATGAGAATGGGTGTTCAAAATGTAAAATGAACTAAAATGGTATTTATGAATAGCAAGGCACATGAAAACTACATATATTAGCAATGAATATTATCCTCTTACAGTGGCTAATCACACCCCCCAACTTGAGTTTTGCTAGTCCCGAGCAAAATATATCTCACAAAAATGAAATTCGAATGCCATTTTCCAAAAACATTTTAATACAAATTTCTCACCCAAAGATCACATACCAAACAATTATGAAACCCATAAAAATCATTTAAAACAAGCTATGTCCATAAGCATATCCCAAGCCCAAGCCCATTCCTTTGTTCAAATTCATTGCCATATTTCATCCAAATTCAATTAAGCATGATGAAGTGTTGTGTGTCACAATAGACATGGGGGTTCATTTTCATTCGAGGGATAAAAGATGGAAGCGCTAGGAGAAATCAAATTTTAATAATAAGATGGGTACTCATTTTTTATTTTATATATATATTTTTTTGGTTTTTTTTTTTGCAATTTTTCCATGGTAATTGAAATTGAACTCAATCGAGTCAACCCATGTAGCAAGACTTTGCCGATGACTCCCAGGCTCAAAGACCTTAGGGCACCAAGTGAAGCTCACATACTCGGGCATCATCTCGAGCTAACTCAATCAAAAACAAATTCAAATTACCACAAATAGAGATAAAATTCCCAACTCTGGGCCAGACAACTATGGAGTCGCGATCCCCAAGTGCCGAAAGCCACACATTAGGTCAATTCATTGCTCTACGCGCAATTTTTTTTTTCTTTGAATACTCATGTTAAAATTAAAATGATCACCAATCCTATGCTATTTATTATGGGTCCCCAAGAACTCAAACTAAAACCCCACAATCTAGAGGATGTGCATTGTGTGTTTTTTTTTAAATGGATGAAAATATAACAGTGAAAAATCACATCGGACAACCGCACTTTCCAATAACTATGCACATGAACATAAACTTGCTTTAAAATCAGAATCAAGGCATGCAAAATTATTTGATATCCAATTTCAGAGTTTGGAATGTATGTTATCATGTTCAAGGTTAATGGCATTTTTCATTCCACACATTTTCATCTCCCCCCCCCAACTTAGAATAACACTGTCCCCAGTGTTTAAAGAATTGAAATATAGAAGGGGTAGGATAGAAGTTCACCGAAGACATTGAAAATGAAAATTATGGAATGAAGTCACCTGGTGGTTGACGTTGAAAATGCATTCCCATGTATCCCTTCAATTCTGGTTTGTCTTCCAATGGCTTGGACGGTTGTGAACAGCTTTTCCCAATGACCTATAACATGCCTTAATTTTTTTTTAATATATATATATATATTTTTTATTATTTTTTTAACCTAAAAAAAGTATAAATAACATAAACTGATGATACATTGTCTTCTTTATATTTTCTGGGTAAGGTATTACTTAGGGATCACACCGTGTGACACGGATGAATACGGTGCTCCCCTTTCGTACCCATCCTTACTCATAAAAGAAGAACATGTCAACAATCTATTTTTTTTAAATACCAACAAAAATATAAAATAAAATAAAATAAAATAAAATAAACTGATGATACATTGTCTTCTATATATTTTCTGGGTAAGGTATTACTCAGGGATCACACCGCGTGACACGGATGAATACGGTGCTCCCCTTTCATACCCATCCTTACTCATAAAAGAAGATCAGGTCAAAAGTCTATATTTTTTTTAAATAAAAAAATGCAGAAGAAGGAAAAAAAACGAGTCACAAAGATTAGAAAGATGAAGACCACGGGTTGCCTCCCATGCAGCGCTTTTGTTTAACGTCGTTAGCCCGACATGGATCCTAAATCTAACAATTTTTTCCTGGTTCATAGGTTGGCTCTATTAACTCTACCTCTATTTCCTGTTTATTGAATGATTCAACGAATGGTTTTAACCTATGACCATTGACCTTAAAAATGTTACCACTTGTGGGATCCTGAATCTCTACAGCCCCATGAGGGTACACATGATGCACTATGAATGGACCTGACCATCTAGACCTTAACTTTCCCGGGTGTAAATGAAGTTTTGAACTATACAAGAGCACAGGTTTTCCCAGTTCAAATTGCTTGACTTTGATATTCCTAGATTGGTAGGATTGAACTCTAGCTTTATTTATCCTTGAATTTTCATACGCCTCCATCCTAAGTTCCTCAAGTTCATTAAGATCTAACTTCCTCTTTTCTTCGGCTAAAGAAATGTCGAAATTCATTTTCTTGATTGCCCAAAATGCCTTATGCTCAATTTCAACAGGTAAATGGCATGCTTTTCCATAAACCAACCTATATGGGGACATTCCTAGGATGGTTTTGAATACTGTACGATATGCCCAAAGAGCATCCAAGAGTTTCTCAGACCAATCTTTCCTAGAGGGGTTGACAGTTTTTTCAAGAATTTGCTTAATCTCCCTATTTGCTAACTCAGCTTGACCATTGGTTTGAGGATGGTAGGCAGTGGAAACTTTATGAGAAATTCCATACTTAGACATGAGTGAAGAGAATGGGCGATTACAGAAATGGGTTCCACGATCACTGATTATAGCCCTCGGAATTCCAAATCTAGAAAAGATATGCTCTTTTAGGAATCGGATCACAACTTGATGATCATTAGTCTTGGTGGGAATGGCCTCAACCCATTTTGAGACGTAATCAATAGCTAAGAGGATATAGAGGTATCCCTTAGAGTTTGGAAAGGGTCCCATGAAATCAATTCCCCAACAATCAAAGATTTCAACGACTAGAATGGGAGTGAGGGGCATTTGATTTCTTTTGGAAATGGATCTTAATTGCTGACACTGAGGACAACTTTTGCAGTATTGGAAGGAATCCTTAGTGAGGTTCGGCCAGTATAAACCACTTTGGAGGACCTTTTCAGTGGTTTTCTTTGTAGAAAAGTGGCCTCCACATGCCTCTCCATGACAAAATTTTAGAATGGACTCTTGCTCAGACTCGGGAACACATCTCCTGATGATTTGATCAGGACAGAACTTGAAGAGGTAAGGATCATCAAACACATAGTGTTTGACATCAGAAAGAAATTTACTCTTAGCATGGGTCCCCATGAATTTTGGAATGTCACCCGTCACCAAATGGTTTGCTATGTCAGCATACCAAGGGCAATCACTCACTGAATAGAGGTGCTCATCGGGAAATGAATCAGACACAGAGAGGTGGTGTGAGTTGTCTTTGAATTCCATCCTAGAGAGGTGATAAGCTACAACATTTTCAACACCCTTTTTATCCTTAATGGTTAAATCAAACTCTTGAAGAAGAAGGACCCACCTAATCAATCTAGCCTTGGCATCTTGTTTTTGGAAAAGGTATTTTAGGGCTGAATGGTCAGTGAAGACAATGATGGGTGATCCTAAGAGATAAGACCTGAATTTTTCTAAAGCAAAGACAACAGCAAGCAGCTCTTTCTCAGTGGTGGTGTAGTTTATTTGTGCATCATTTAAAGATTTTCTTGCATAAGCAATGACACATGGAGTTTTCTCACACCGTTGTCCTAAGACTGCTCCTACAGCAAAGTCACTTGCATCACACATGAGCTCGAAAGGAAGTTTCCAATTTGGAGATTGCATGATAGGTGGAGATATAAGAGTTGACTTTAGTGTAGAGAATGATTCCTCACAGCTTTCTGTCCATAAAAATGGAGCATCTTTTACCAATAGAGCACAAAGTGGTCGAGAAATAGAGCTGAAATTCCTAATGAACCTTCTATAAAAACCAGCATGTCCTAAGAAGGACCTCACCTCCTTAACAGTTTTAGGAGAGGGAAGGTGACGAATGATGTCAACCTTAGCTTTATCAACTTCAATCCCTCTACCAGATACTAGATGACCTAGAACATGTCCTTCCCTTACCATGAAATGGCATTTTTCCCAATTTAATATGAGATTCTTATCCTCACACCTTGACAAAACCTTTTCAACATTTAGAATGCATCCCTCAAAAGTATCCCCAAAGATGGAGAAATCATCCATGAAGACCTCTAAAAAATCCCCCACCATGTCCGAGAAGATTCCCATCATGCACCGCTGGAAGGTACCAGGGGCATTACATAACCCAAAGGGCATGCTCTTGAAGGCAAAAGTGCCGAATGGACAAGTGAAGGTCGTTTTTCCTTGATCCTCTAAAGAGACTTCGATTTGATTATACCCTGAGAATCCATCTAGGAAGCAGTAGAATTGATGACCCGCCACTCGCTCGAGGACTTGATCAATAAAGGGCAAGGGGAAATGGTCTTTCTTGGTACAAGAGTTGAGCTTCCTATAGTCAATACAGACTCTCCATCCACTACTAACCCTTGTTGGAAGCATCTCTCCATCATTATTGGTTATTACTGTGATTCCAGCCTTCTTTGGAACCACATGGATTGGGCTAACCCACTCACTCTCAGCTATAGGATAGATGATACCAGCTTTTAACAATTTCAAAAGTTCTTTTCTCACTACTTCCATGAGATTAGGATTGAGTCGTCGCTGAGGTTGACGACATGGCTTTGAATCGGATTCTAGAACAATTCTATGAGTCCCGATAAGTGGGCTAATCCCAGGAATGTCTGATAGGGTCCATCCAATGGCTTTCTTGTGTCTCCTAAGGACATCTAGAAGCATCCTCTCATGATTGGCTTCAAGAGAGGAAGAAATGACAACAGGAAAGGATTGATTGTCCCCTAAGAACGCATACTTGAGTGATGAAGGTAAAACCTTAAATTCAAGATCAGAGTGGTTATCACTTTCCAAGAAAGGATGAGACTTTTCATTGAACTCAGTTTCTTTGTTCACATTTCTTGACAAAATTGGTTCCTTGTGAAGAGAATTTTCATCCACTAAATTAGCTAGAGTAGTTTCATGAAGGGATATGGACTCGATGTTATTGATTTCACTCATGGTATCATCGATTGGTGATTCTAGAAAATCATCAATAGAGCAATCTGAAAGATATTCAAGCCAAGGAGACAAATTTCCCTCATGTGAAAAAAGAAAATCAATCTCTTCTTGACTTAAACATCCTTCGGTAATTCCTTGATGTTCTTTGAGTTCACTATCAACACTACCCATCCAATTAACCTCATGGATCTCTTCATCATCCCCAATTTGAGAGTTTGCATTGTAGATGTTCAAGTCTAGACTCATGTTTCCAAAGGTGATGGTCATGTTCCCATTTCGGACTCGGATAACAGAGTTGATTGTTGCAAGGAAGGGACGACCAAGGATGATTGGGGTTTTCTCCCTAGGACCTAAGCTTGGGTGGTTGTCAAGAACAATGAAGTCAGCTGGGTAAATGAAATTTTCAACTTTCACCAAAACATCCTTTAAGATCCCCTTTGGAACTCGAATACTACGATCAGCAAGTTGAAGAGTGACAGATGTGGGTTGGAGTTCTTCGAGCCCTAACTGACAATACATAGCATAAGGAATGAGGTTCACACTGGCTCCGAGATCACACAAGGCTTTGACAACTTTGTTCTCTCCTAGTTCAACATTTATGTAAGGGCATCCCGGGTCTTTCAACTTTGGAGGAAGGGTTCCTTGGATTGTTGTGCTAACATTTGCTGCCAGAAGGACTTGGTTCTTATGTGAGAATTTCCGTTTAAATGTGCAGAGGTCCTTAAGGTATTTTGAGTATGCAGGAATGGTTTGAATGGCATCGAGGAGTGGAATGTTCAACTTGACTTGTGAGAATATTTCCCTCAATGTTTCACTCAATTCAGGCTTGGTTTTCCCCCTCATGCGTTGAGGAAATGGGGCAGGTTGTGGGGTTGTTTTTTGAAGAGTTGTTTCCTTCACATTTTTATTAGTATCATCAGTTTGTTCATGTGTTTCATTTGAATTTTCATTAGAGTTTGAATCTTCAGGCGGGTTTTGGACTATTTGTTCAGGTTTCTCAATTGATTTTCCACTTCTCAAAACTGTCACAGCCTTTAGTTGTTCATGAGTTGTTTGAGTGCAACTTGTCTCCCCCCTTGATGTTTGTTGTGGAATGGCCTGTGTGGGCATGGGTGCCTTTCCAGTTTTTATGGTTTGAAGTTCTTGTTTAAGGGACGAGACTTCTGAGTTCATCCTTTCCATTTGTTTGCACAGTTGTTCAAGGATTGGGAGAGGGACAGATTGGGAAGGGGTTTGTGTTGGTTGGGTTATCCCAGGGGGATACTTTGGTTGTTGGATGGGTTGTTGGTATTGGACTGGAGGATGTTGGTATTGGATTGGTTGTGGTTGGAATTGGTTATGGTTTTGAAAATTTTGTGTAGGGTAGGGGTTTGGTCCTTGTGGTTGGCTAGGTTGTTGGTTATCTTTCCATCGGAATCCTGGGTGGTCATTATACCTTGGGTTGAATGTGTTTGGGTATTGAGGCTTTTGAAAGTTTAGGGCATTGACTTCAGCAGGTGGTCCTCCTAAAAGAACATCCTTGATGGATGGAATGGTTGGGCAGTTGTCTGTTTTGTGGTCATGTTTGTCACAGATTGTGCAAACAAGGTCTACAGTTTGGATTTCATTGATTTTCCTATGGTCTATCTCTTCAACCTTCCTAGAGAGTGCTGCAAGTTTCGCCCTAAGGCTTTCCTCTTCCCTAAGTGTATGCATTCCAGTAGTTCTTTGAGGCTTTTCAGAGTAAGGTGATGTTCCCCATGTTTGGTTTTGTTCAGCAAGGATTTCTAGATACTCGTAAGAATCATTTGGGGATTTGTTTTTAAATGTCCCATTACACATCATGTCAATGAATTGTTTGTTCCCCGGGCCCAAACCTTCATAGAAAATTCTTACTTGTTCAGGAATAGAAAAACCATGGTGTGGAACCATGTTTAGGGTGTCTTTGAACCTCTCCCATGTTTCATAAAATGACTCTCCCTCTTTTTCAAAAAAGTTTTGGATGCTCTTTTTAAGTGCAATGGTTTTGTGATGGGGGAAGTATTTTTTGTAAAATTCTCTTTGCAGTTTGTTCCAAGTGTGGATTGATGAAGGTATCAGGTTGTTTAGCCAATTTTTAGCTCGATCCTTTAATGAAAAAGGAAAGAGCCTCATCTTAGCAGATTCTAGTTGATGTGGGGGACACGTGGTTTCAACAATGTCGTTGAACTCTTTGACATGAAGGTATGACATTTCTGACTCCATCCCATGAAAGGTTGGAAGGTGGTTTAGGACATGGGGTTTGAATATGTAGTTGGTGTCTCCTATGAAATTGTGTCTAATTCATGAGGGGGCATTGGTCCAAGATGGAGTGAGGTAGTCGTTCATGGTTTGATCAACTACATTCCCTAAGTTTGGAGCTTCTTGGTTTTGGTTTCCCATTTGATTCCCCCCAGGGTTTACAATTTGATTTTGTGGATGACCCTCCATTGGACTTGTTTCAAGTTCTGACTTTGGGGTTTCAAGAGTATTTGAATCTGATTTAAACAATCCCCTAGGTGCACTTGACTCCCCAATCCTAGGACTATCCACCCTGACTAGTCTGTTTGAGAAATCGCGGGTGTAGGCGGACATGCGCCCAAAAAAAAAAGCAAGAAAGAGACAAGATAAGAGATCTTGGGTGAGAGTAGAAGAATGGGGGTGAGGAAAGAAGGTTTTTGTCTAAGGAACTTACTTGGTCCCCGGCAACGGCGCCAAAATTTGGTCTCGCCCAAATTTACCCAAGTTTTAAGGGTCAAGCGGTCGCTTGTAGTGTAGCTTGGGTTGTCGAATCCTCAGAGACCTAAGAAGAACCTTTAGACACTCAACAAAAAGAGATGGATTTTTGGCTATGAAGTGGCCAACTTGGGTTGATTTTATATTGTTTTTAAAGAGAACTAAAAGATCTATGTGAATTCAAATTAAGAGAAAATGAGTTGATCCTAGGTTATGGCTCGGGGTGGATTGAATGAATTCTTTTTTTTTACAATTTTAATTTCATTAACTCGAGAAGGATTCATGCAATGAATTCAAACTAACCTCATCGCTTACTGATTAAACACCTTCAAAACATATGATAATCACCTATACACTTGTAGGATCATTTTCATGAGCACTCCAAGGTAAAGGATGTAATTAGCACATGAAAGTGGGGTGAATAAATTCAATAAGGAAGAGGAAGAATAAAAATCATTGAATGAAAGAAACTCAATTAAAAGAAATTAATAACATTTAGGGCATGAGAAATAACATTAAATCCAGCCCCTTGCTACTCCCTTGGATCAACCCATAAAATAGCTAGCCCTCCATTGATTACAAGTTCTCAACGGAAGTGGAAAGTAGACTTATGAGGGTGGAATTGAAGAAGTAAAAATAACAAAAATAACAATAACTCCACCGTTGTGTGAACAAAATCACAAGGTTTGGTGTGAATAAATTCACACCTTGAGGCAAAGGTATCAAGGTGATAAGGATAAGAACATAACAAGAGAAGAGGAAGAACTTTTATTGAAGACTAAGGTCATTCGAACAACTTACATGAGAAGGAAGAACATTACAAAGGCAAATTGGCATAATAACATTACAATGAAAAGAAAGCATCCAACTTTTTTCAAATCCACCACCACTCCTGCCTTAAATAGGAAAAAATGAAGCCTTGGCCGAGCCCCCAACATCCCATGTGCCTTTAATTAATTATGTTGGGGAAAGGTGGGTGGAACATTAATGATGAGAGACTTTTCCACTTCTTGCCCCGAAGTTGCAGCCAGCTTGCATCCACCGGAAAGACGCGCCTCAAGGACCTTCTAGAAGGCCGAATTGGAGTGGTACATAGAAGGATTAAATGAAGCCCCGGATTTCCCCTAACACCATGTAAAATTTCAGCCTAAAATAATTTGTGGTTAGGGAGATATGATTACAATGGTGGACTGTTTTTCTGGGCCGCAGACTCTGGACCAAAATTAAATCTTCAACTTGGGCCGCCTTAATCACACCCATTGAGAACGAATTAGCACTGGCTCCAGAAGGATTATTTGTTCCCATATATGTACTCTATCCTTCCATAAATTTTGGGCTTCTTTGGACCTGTATTGTGGGCCCCATAGTCCGATCAGTGGGATGATATACAATCTGCCTTCTCCAGAATTGTTTCCTTTAATCGCCAAATATCTCCATCATAATTTATTAATAATCCATTGAACCCTGAATAAAAAATGTTCATCATTAAGTGAATATCCATTTCCAAAAAATATCAAATTAAAACATGGATATTTGCATTCTTTAAAATCAGATGAAACATTGGGCCTAAATTGGTGCACATTAGGCATGAAGTGCACAAATGATGAGAATGGGTGTTCAAAATGTAAAATGAAATAAAATGGTATTTATGAATAGCAAGGCACATGAAAACTACATATATTAGCAATGAATATTATCCTCTTACAGTGGCTAATCAATAGTAAATTATTTAAGTATAGAAATTAAGTTCATCAGACAATTGAATACTAAAGTGATGTAAAGAAGTTATCTAATTATGTGAATAGAGAAAAATCTCTATATAATGAACCACACGTGCTCTAGTGATTAAAATGCAAGGAGTATAGGAATTATGATAATTAATGCTTGAATATGAGGGTTAATGATGATGATCAATTGCAGAAACCTCTTAAGCCCATGGATAAAAGGAAATTCATTACAATCATTATCACCAATGTGGTGTATAATACTAAATTCGTGAAAGGTATACTTACCATACACTTTAGAACTATTAATGTCTTATATGATTTTGGATCTAACCACTCTTCAATATCTAAGGAATTTTGTTAATGGTATCACATTACCACCTCAATTATTAGATGTTTAATTAGTAGTGAAAATTCCTAATGGTACAATAATCACTTCTCAATTCGAGGATTTTTTTTTTAATTAAACTATGTGGGAACCTGATTCTTGGAAATCTCATTATTCTTCCTTTAGTTGAATTTGATGTTATTTTGGGGATGGATTGGATTTATTTATATAAATCACATATCAATTTACAATTAAGGTAAGTCACATTTTATATTTTCAACTAGCCTATGATCATCTTTAGGTGTAAGGATAAATATGAAATTATAATGGAAATTTCATCTAGTGTATGGGTCATGATTCCTATTAAAATGGGATATTTATATCATATGGTTTGGAATAAACTCAATATCAAAGACATTCCTATTGTATAAGAGTTTTTTTGGTGTATTTATTGAATAGTTTCTTTGTATTCTTATAAATTATGAAATTTATTTTTTAATAGAGCTCATTCCTAGTGTTAAACCTATTTTAATGACTCTATATAGAATGGCCCTAGTGGAGGTGCAGAAATTGAAAAAGAAAATCTAAGAGAATCTTTAAAAGGGATTTATTCATCCAAGTGCGTCACCATGGTGTGCACCAATTATTTTTATTAATAATAAAGATGGATCAATGTGACTATGTATTGATTATCATAAACTTAACAATATTATGATCAAGAATATGTATCCTCTTCCCTATATTATTTATTTGTTTGAGCAATTATGAGGAGATCAAAAATTTTATAAGATTTAACTTTATTCTAGATACAGTCAATTCAGGTTCAAAAGTGAATACATACCCAATAAATCTTTTTTTTATATGAGTTATGGATACTATGAAGTTATAGTGATTCTATTTGGACTTACTAATCCTCTGTTATCTTCATGGATTTAAATAATAGAGTCTTTAGATATTACATTAATCATTTGGTGGTAGAATTTATAGATGATATTATTATATATTATAATATAAAGGAATATCATGAAGAACACCTAAGGATTATATTTAATACCCTAAGGAAAGATAATTTGTATGTAAATTTTACCAAGTGTTAATTTTTGAAATAGGATGTTTCATTTTTGGGTTATATAATCTCAAGAGACGGTATATAGGTGGATCAATAAAAGATATAATTTATTAAACATTTGATTATACTAACCAATTTGACTAATATCCATAGCCTACTTGTATTGTATGGATATTATTTATGTTTTTTGAATAATTTTTCATGACTATATAATCCACTAAATATGTTAACATAGAACATATTCAAGTTCATTTAGATTGATGAATGCGAATAAAATTTCAAGGAACTCAAAATAAGGTCGATCAAAACACCTATACTAACACTACCCTACATTAGAGAAGGGTTTTTGGTCTATAGTGATGTATAAAAGAAGTATTTGGGATGTTTTCTTATATAAAATGATATAGTGATAGATTATCATTCACTCAAATAGATGGTTCATGGTCATAATTACCTGACTCATGACCTAGATCTAACAATGATAGTCTTTTCAATAAATATATGGATGAATTATATATATGGAGAAAGGTTTTACATATATACTAATCATAAAATTTTATAGTATTTATTCACCTATAAATAGTTTAATAAGCATAAAATAAGATGGTTTCAGTTGATTAAAGATTATGACTGATCAATACATTACTACACTAGGAAAGAGAAAAAGGTGGTTGATTCTCTAAGTTGAAAGGATAATATTATATTATCTATGATGATAATCACAGAAGATATAATATTTTTAGATTTTAAATGGATGGACCTAGAAATATTGAAGGAGGGGGATAAATATTATCTTGCTCATATGAGTTTCTAACCAATAATCCATGTAAAGATTAAAGAGGCACAAAATAAGAATATAAAGCTATAAAAGAAGGTGAGAAATGTTCCTAATTTAATCCTTCATTGTGATTGAATTATAAGATTTGTGAATATATTATTTTTTCCATCAATACCAAACTTTAAGAACTAGTTATTGTAATAATCACATAGATCATCATTATTTATTCATCCTGGAAGTACAAAGATGTATAAAGATATAAAATAGTATTTTTGGTGGGATAAAATAAAGAGAGATATTACAGATTATGTATCTTGATTCTTGGTATGTTATCAATTTAAGGTTGAGAGATAAAATTCTATGGGGATGTTGTAACCATTACCTATAACAAAATAAAAATGGGAAAACATCATTATAGATTTCATCATCGGACTCCCTAAAATATCTAAAGGCTATGATTCTATTTATGTTGTATTTTATCACCTTATGAAGTCAACACATCTCATTTCTATTAGAGAATATTTATATATTGATCATATTTCAATAATATACATTAAGGAAGTGGTAAGTTTGCATGGAGTTCCACATTCTATTATATCTTGTCAAGGTCTAAGGTTTACCTCAAAGTTCTAGTGAAGTCTTAAGAAAGATCTTGGTACAGAGTTGTGTTTTAGTATTTCTTATCATCCTAAAATAGATTTTCAATCAGATAGAACCATTAAAATCCAAGAGGATATATTTATATCTTATTCTCTATGTTTCAAATTTGGTTGGGATCAATACTTTCCTCTTGTTGAATTATCTTATAACAATATCTTTCACTTGAGAACTCAAATGTGCCTTTATGAATCCCTATATAAAAGGAAGTGTAGAACTCCAAAATAATGGTATGAAGTTGGAGAAATAAATTTATTCAGAATTTATCTATCTAAGTAAATGGTATAGAAGTTTGGATCCATTTAGCAAAACATCAAGGAAGATAAAAGTCGGTGGAAGACTTATGATGACAATCATCAGTAAAATCAATAATTTGAAGTTAGTGAGATGGTATTACTATGAATTTTTCTATAGAATAATGTTATCATATTCAAAAATAATGGGAATATGATCCATAGTTATATTTTTCCTTTAATATTCTTGGTTGAGTGGGTACAGTAGCTTATCTCTTGGCGCTTCCACCAAACCTCTCTCAAATTAATGATGTGTTCCATGTATCTCTCATGAGGAAGTAAATACCTGATCCTTAACATGTAAAAAATCAGAGGTTATAAAACTTGATCATGATAATTACTATGAAGAACAATTGGAAGAAATATTGGATCATAGAGATAATGTGTTTCAAAACAATACTACTCACCTAGATAAAGTTCTTTGGAGGAATCAGAAATTATAAGAAGCTGCATAGGAACCTGAGGATGTTATGAAGCAAATATATCCTCATTTATTTATATCATAGTGATATAATGTTGAGGGTGAAATTAATTTTAAGGGGTTATAATATCACAACCTAATATTTTATGTGTATTTCCTTTGAAATAAACTTGAATTATTTGATATCTTACTTTACACACAACCCCAAGTCTAAATGAACTGTGATATAGTATAACTTAATAACTTAGCCATTGGATTGAATTGTATAAATAGGATTAACATAATTATGAAATATATATAGAAATTATTTCCTAAATTCAAATTTATTGATTAATTTCGAAGAAATGATCATTAAAGTTTTTAAAAATTTATTTAATGATTAAAAACCTATTTTTCAAATAAATACATTATTCTACATGTAACATATTTTTATCTAAAAAATTTTATTTATCACTATTTAAAAATTATTTCAATGAAATATATTAATAATTTATATGAATAAATGAAAAATCATTTATACATTAGTTATCTAATGGGTAGGAATGGAGATATAATCATTTAAAGGTAAAAAGAGTTATTTTTCAGAAAATTATTTTTATATGCACAAATTTTTTTATCTTAGTAAAATTAAATAAAACATTATTTATTAATTTTTTAAATTAAATGTATATATTATATAAAAACTAAAATTTTGAACATTCATTTGATGTTTTTTACAAGTAAATGAATGAAAGTAAATTCACTTTTATGCATAAAAATACATTTTTTTAAAACAAGTTTTTGTTGCATTTCACATGATTATTTTATAGTTAATTTATGCCAACTATAGAAATTTAATTTTATAAAATGGATTCCATTTTTTAATAAGTATTTACAAGTTTTTTAATGAGGTAAATTTCATTTTTTCATAATGAATAGTAAATACAATAAAAAATTGTTACTACGGTTAAGGTTAAAACTGGTTTATCATGGGGTTAAACCAATATATAAGCATAATATTGCCACATAAAATTATCTAATTATTATTAATTGAAGATATTTATACCCCATATTATCTTACCTTCAAATCCTTTACTATTTGGAAGCATTATACTTGATAAATGCAATAATTATATTTAAATATTTTAAGTAGTTCCAATTGTGTCATCTTCCTCACTTATAAAAGGGAACCTCCTCTGCACCCATATTCACGAATTTTGAGCTTTATAGATCATAAAAAACCTCCCAAAGAAAATTCATAGCTTTCTTACAATTTTTACAGAAACCTATTTCTTCTCTAAAGATCAATATTTCAAGGATTGAGGTGTAATCCAAGGGAGTTCACTCAAAGAAGACGTATAAATCTTTACCGAGCTCTTTTGATTTTATTTCTTCTTACCCTTATCTAAACATGTTTTAACCAAAATAACATGATTAATTCATAATCCTAAATACACTGATATTTTATTATGATGGTTTAACAACCATTTTCCACCTCTTTTATATCAAATGGGAATTGAAAGTATCGTTTGTGCGTATGTGTGGACTACTGTCTCCATGTGGCAATATGGTTCATTTTTCATCACTGGATCACATTGATGGATATAATAAAGGATTTAATAAATATATATGATATTTATGATATAATATTGATTTTTTAATAATAAATTATTATTTATCTTTCTTTCCAAATTTTCTATATAAAATGAAAACAATGTTCATGCATAAGTACGGGCTACCGTCACCATGAACGGTGTAATGAATTTTTTATCTATGAATTCTATGAATAGTTATAAATATGTATATAATGAATATATATATGATATTTATATTATGATTAAAATTATGTAGATAATTTAACCATGATCAAAGTACAAGTATCTTAACTTCCAAACCGAAACTTTCATGAAAACCAAAACAATTAACTCCCAGATATGATGATTTTAATAAATAATTATTAATAAATGGGTGTTAAAATGATATAATTGGATAATATATGGTATTATAGGTATCAATATGTTTGTATTATAGAATTATAATAAATCTAAATTTATTATACAGGTGGTTATAGAACTTACAAATAAATTCATACTTGAAGTAAGGGTTTTATGCTATAATCTCACTTTTTACTCAGATTGTTTATACTTAAATTTCTAATGATGAAATTATATGATATATCTATAAAAAATAATATTTATTTTCTTCTTATATAGTTATTTCTAGATATTATAAATTTAAATTTCATTTTCCTCTCTCAAAATACTCAAATGTTTGAAATAATGTTTTTAAGTAGAATCAACTTTGTTTCTCTACCTCATTGGGAATTTTTTACTTCCATGCATATATTTGCTTTAAAAAAAATTTCAAGAATGTCTTTAAACTTATAAAATGATTGATTAAAGTCATTTTTACACAATTTTTACTTTTTATAAAAAAATTTAAAAGTAATCTTCTCATCTTTTTCTAAATGAGGTACTTTTTATCAAAGTTGTGAGCAGAATATTTGTTTTAATATACACAACACAAACGAATTTTCCTGCTATTATGAATAATCTTTGATTTGAATATTAATTTATAATTTTTCATTTTTATTTTCAAATAAAATGATTTCCTTACTATTTTTTAAATTTTTATATTTGAAATAAGTGATTTTAAATTGAAAAGGTTATTTTCCTCAAGAAATATTCCAATGATCTTTTAAAGGAATTTTAAATATATGATAACATACTTTGATGTTACTTATCATTCACTAGTTTTATGATTCTATGATAATATACATATTATTTCTTTGTATGGTTCTTGATTATGATGATAAAATCTTGATAAAACCCATTTTCTTTTCCACGGGTTAAGTTGTGATGAAATAATAATTGTATTTATGATCTTGTGGCATACATATGATTGGATTATGATTATGTGATGGGTGGGTCCATTATAGCCCTCCAATTAATTGTGTAAATATTAATGTTTTATGATATAAAAGGGTATACATGAGGTTTTTCCAAGCTCAAATAAGTGTACATGAGAGGTTATACCAATCCTAGACTAGGTATATGGGTGGTTATCCCAATCCTAACATGTGATGAATATCTTGGTGGGTAGCTTTGACATAAGATTTATATTATTATTATTATTATTATTATTATTATTATTATTATTATGCCACACTTTATACCACTATTTTATGAAATGTTCATATACCAATTTTATGCTCTCACGGTTCATTTCCTTTAATTCCTTTATAATTCGAGTCTTATAAACTGTCAAGATTTATGTGATGACACATGATTATGATATATGAATTTTTAGTATGGTTTTAATATGTCAGGATCATTTTATTATAACCTTATACTTATTTTATTCTTAAATTATCATTGATATCTCTCATGTTTACCCTTACTGAGCATCTGATCTCACCCTTTATTATATTTTATTTTTTCCATGTTATAAAGAAAGGTTTTAAGCATGATATTTCTAAGAAGGGTGATAGTTATGAAGAACTTAATGGGAGATGATACAAATATTTTATATACTGATTGTTTATGTATCAAATTTTCTAAAGACACTAAAACTTTATGGTTATGGTATGTATCATAATGATATATAATTAATATTCATCTAATAAGATATAATATTTATGTATAAAATGCTTGGGTCACCTAAAATCACATTCAAACATTGAGTGGTTCAAGACAACCCATGGATACACCATAGAGAAGTGAGTTTGATGGATACCTTTAAAGTAATATTCATCAAGCACATGGGATGGATATAGTAGTTGCAATATCTTTGGGGTAAGGTACACACAATTTATTCATTTATACATTTATGTGATTTTCAGTATCTCTCATGGTGTTCTATGGATTTTGGGTTTCTTTATCACTTATGTTGTGTGTTTAAGTGTTAAAATATCCCATGAAACACATCAGTGGTATCATAGCTTTACTATGTGTTTGATACTTGAAATCATCATTAAAAATGAAGATTTTATGCTGCTACAAAAAAATAGAGCCTTGTAATGCTATTAAGATATAATTGATATCATATAGCTAGTCACTAGCGGGTTTAATATCATATAATATAGAATTATTTATTATTAAATAGGTTTTGGAGCATGGAGTTACGTATGTTATTATCTTAAGTTACATTGTGAGTTAATTGCACACAAGGATATTGTACGCAGAGTTAATGTCACGTAGACCGAACAAGATTAATATAATAAAATGCTTGTTTTAATGGTATGTGATACATTCTACACAATAGTTAATTGTATGTATATCCTTATCATAAGGTGTGATTTCATATTCTATGTGAGATTAGGACTAGTTATTTCTATGCAGGCCACCACTAGCACTAATTTATTTTTACGTGGTAGGTATATCATAAGATATGTCTAGTTGGCATGCAGTATCACTATTACATAGGTTATAGATAGACTAATTTATTCTTACACAGTTTATCATATCATAATTTTTCAATTCATGTGTAAGTAAAGAGTTCATCGTCATTGAGTTAATCACACATAGACCTATACTATACTATTTTATTATTACATAGCCCTATATATTTTTAAAAAAGATATGTGTGTAAAAAAATGTTTTTCTTAATTTTTAATTATGAATTTAATTTAAATAATTTATAATAAAATTATAAATTACAAGAAAATTTAAAATAGGATATTTACTTATTTATAAATTTATTTATAAATTAATTAATTATAAAATGTTTATAATTAATTATTTAATTTTTTTTGAAATATTTATTAAATATCCCATAATATTTATTATTAATATGAAAAAATACCTTTTTAAAATAATGTGGAATTCCATATAATTTAGAAATATTTTTTTTATTTCGAAATTAAATTGGTATTTTTTAAAATGTTTATTAATTAAAAAATAAGGAAATAATATAAAAGTGCTTATATTTATGTAATATTTAATTTGAACACATTAAAATACCATATTTGGGAAATTATTTAAGCCACATCAAAATGAGTTTTGATGATTGATCTGATCAAAGTTTAAATAATAATTAATATTTAATATTTGGATTATGTAAATTTTTCACATAACTCGGTTAAATTGGAATGGGTAGTATTTATTTTCTATGCGCAAAGCACGTGGGGTGGTAACCACTGGCATTAGTGCGATTCTAGTGGGGACATGTGGCATCCAGCTCGACTGTGGGACGTGGTAATGGGGGGTGTCCTCGAGAGGTATCGATGAGACTAATAGTATGGTTAAAATCCATAGGATGATATTGGGATTAAGGCTGGTAGTTTGGGGATACTGATGTGGACGAACGACGGATGGGGGTGCAGACACCGGACGATGGGTGGTGGATGGCATGGTTATGGAAGTTAAAAAAAAGATTCAGTATCTTATGGATCATCTCAATGGATAATACCACTGGGCCTTTGGGTTATGTAATGTTCGGTCCAATGGGTCATGTAATGGGTTCTCTCTCAACCCATTTAAATGGGGGGGTAGTCAATAAAAAGGGGCTTGACCCTAATCTATTTCTAATGTATTTAAATTAAATTACATATAATGAATAATATGAAAGAGTTTATATTAGGAATAAATATAAAATTATTATGTTATTTAAATTATGTAAGGTCAATAATATATGAATAATTATAAAGTATTTATAATTTTTTATTTATTAATTGTTCATAAATATTTTGTCTCGTGTTTAAATTCATGAATTTTTCATCTATTTATTTTGTTTCCTTGTTTATTATTCTTATATATAAATGTAATTCTATGAATTTTTGCGTGTCTGCTTTAGTTTAAATATTTTAAGTTGTTTCTAAGTTATCATACATAGATCGAATGAGTTACATGCTAGGTATGATAATGGATTTAGTTTTCTACTTCCTTGATTTTATCTTGTACTAAGTTGTGAATTTGGATTAAGAAGTTAATTATCATTTATACATAACATGAATGGGTTTCATATACCTTATACTTGGGGTGAATTTGGATGTGTATAAAAATAGTTTTCTTTTAATTTGGGTTAGTAACACAATCCATGAGGTGTTTAAAGAGTTACACATTGATATGATTTGATCAAGTTGATTTAGGGGAAAGGAATAGGATTCCAAACTAAATCATTAGAATCTTGCATACATGTAAACAGAATATCATGAGATAATATGATGATTTTTAATCCTTTTCAATATACTAAATGTTATATTCTTTCCAAATACGAACTTGTTAATACCTCGATCATCCAACCGGGTAGGTCATGCCAAATTTCGGTGCCCCTAGATTATCTTGTGTAATTTAAGAAATTAATGGGTGACCCTAATATTATTAGGTTTATATTCTTGTAATTTTATTTGGGTTACACTTAATGGGTATTCCCTAATGTTATTAGGTTACCAAAGGAATAGAGTTGAGTTTATTCATATAATTGATTGGGTAAAGAGTTAACTGATCAAATATCCTGGAGTAATATATGAAATGATTGGTAAGATTATATAGCTAAATTACTAAGTGGTGAGGGAAATTCTAAAGTATAATCATTACTTAGTAAAATATGGATCTTGGTCTACTAATGGATATCATGTATTTTAAAAGGGTTCTTCATTTTAGTGGAAGCACATTTAATAAAATTTCTTATTAAATGTTTGTAAAGCATGATACTCATATAATAAAATATTTTGTTGTATGTGAATATACTGAGCATCATAAAACATAACTTTTTGATTGATCCTTGAAAGAGTAGATTAATGTAAGAAAATTCTAGTACTAGTAACTTAAGAAGTGTTCTTAAGAGGAAAATTCTATGTGTTAAGGAAAATTAATTCCTCAATAAACCAACTGTTGAAGTAGTTTATTAAATGAAAATAGGTTCTTATGGGAATATAATAGGATTCACTTAAGGTTTCAAATGTATTTAATATAGGATAACCAAGGGAACCATATTCTCTATTCATATAATAAATATTATTAGGTTTGTTAATGAATAAGTGAGGCTAAAGGTTTCCTCTAATTCTTATTCTAGTTAAGGAATTAATTTTATTATCTTTAATGGAAATGTTCTAACAATGTTAATGAGTTTAAGAAATGTTTACTTTTTTCTCAAAAAGTGTTGAGAATGGATGAACTAGGGAATGTGATGTCCAGATTTTGGTGTGTTTTCTTGACATTATAAATGGGTAAAATATCAAACTACAAGAATAAAAGTTAATTGGAAAGTCTAATTATGTTTCTTCAAGTATATTGTCATGATAATTGAAACCTAAAGAATTTATTAGAAAGGAAGAGAAATGATTCCATAGGATAAAATTTTTCAGAATACCTGAAAGGGTTTGGAAAAATCTATGGAATGTCCATGTCAAGTATTAGTGTTGTAGAAATTAATTATTTGGTTTTGAAGGGTATGTGATACCAAATGTATAATTTAAAAATGCTATAAATATATTGGAGTTTGATATCGAGGTAAGAATTGATGCATCTTATAGTTTGAATTCAACTAATGAAGCAAAGGGTTGTTGAATCCTGAATTTGAATATGAAGGAAAATATCAATCTCAAAATGAATCTAAATAAAGTATGTGTCTAACTATCTCATTTCTCTTATATGATAATAGAATCTATTTATTAATAAATATTTGTTATGAACAATATGATATGATGGTATTAATATACATATTTCTATAATTCATTAAATTTTATAATATAATGAGAATAAGGTAAGGATAAATTTTTTTATCCAGGATAAAAATGTTTATCCAGATGTTTGTTAAAATGTGAATAATTGATATTCCTCCAAAATTAGTGGAATATTTTAAAGAGTAATATTCTTTTTAAGAAAATTATATAAATAAAATAAATGTTATTTCCTAATAAAAATGGAGTTTGTGTATCTTAGCATGATATTCTGAAGATAATATAACTTTTATGAGGTTTTTGGGAGTCTGTTTGGATTTATAGAAGCTCAAAATTTACATATAAATTTTTTTTCTAGTTTAAATAAAAAGTGAGTGTCAATTTATATCCTAAAGCAGTTTTGAAAGTTTTGGTAAAGTAATAATTTAATGAGTTACATTAGTTTACAAAATATTTAAAGGAAAAAGTTTTATGGAATTCGTTCTTAGAGTAATAATGATGAATTTATAAAGATTTATAAGTATACAACATAAGTTATTAACATCATAAAATTTTAGGTTTTGAATTTAAAGAGTTTGAATGTGTTCTAGGAGTTAAATATTTGGGATATGATTCTTAAATCATTCCATTATTCAAACTTCCTTACTTAATATATTTTACTTTATAAAGATTTTAGTGGGATAGTTTTATCATATTATGACATAGAGATATGATGGTAATTACATATAGATGCAATGATTTTAACAAAACCCCTAAAAGTACTGCTAATATAAGTATGATCTGGTAGTTTATAATATATGATATATTATACATGAACTTATTTATTATTTTTTTTGGTATTATAAAATAAGTTTAAAAATATAAAATATATCAGGTTATATAAAAGGAAATATCCACTTTATCATTCTTTTATGTTGGTTGTATATACATTTATACTAATATATGTATTTTGAAGTGAAATGATAATCAACCTCTCAAAGTACAACTTTGAGTTATCCAAAACTGATATTCATAATGGAATATTATATATTGTGAATAAATTTTAAGGTTAACATGAGTATGATTATTTCTTCTGGATATAAAATATTACCATGAGTCACAATATGGGTTTTTTGTACTGGATGACCCATGAAGTATGCCACATTGAGTGGCATACACTAGGTCTTTAGTATACTAAAGGTGTACAGTTCATGTTTGAAGTCCCCACGACCTAAGGTTAGTGAGATACTATAGTGACCCAACTTTTTCATACATAACTATTACATAATTTTTAATATAAATAACATAATAGCAATACATTCCATAATTGAGAGGTTTAGTTTCTTGGAAAAATTAATTCCATACATCACTTGTACAAAATAAAACTTAAACATATTTTAAATCATTTTTCATAGTCCTCCTAAAAATTATCATGTTTAATTTAGAACATGTATTCACCTAAGGAAATACATCAAATAAATGGGTGATATAAAATCCTAGTAATGAGAGAAATAACATAGAAGGAATAAGGGACATGAATCAATAGTTAATGGGTGAAAATAATAATAATCATTATATTATAAGCATGAGATCATCATCATTGGAATGAGGAAATCATCTAAAAAGGCATGAAATGTGGCATATTCATAATAATGAATTGTCATAATATTGTTTTCAAATACCACACAAAAGTTGTGAAAGAATATAGTACCATGTTCATGCATAACATATGTGAATAAATCATAGCATAATAATTATGATGATGATATTCCATCTGATTCTCTTTATCTGGGATGGTACTTTTTATGTCTAGTACTTCTCTATTAAAATATATTTTTTATTCTTATCTTCTTCTTTAACCAAGAAAAATCTTGGTTGGTAACTCACTTAGTGCTCTAAAAAATCATTAGCAATTATTCTCTTAGAAAACAGTAACAATAGTCACTCACAATGAGCCTCCACCCCTTTATATAGGCATACTTTCTCTGTAAATTAAGGAAGGATTGCAGACTCCAAATTTAAAATCACTTCTTAACTCAACTTTCATTTTTCTACCTTCAAACCTTCTAAAATTTCAAAGTAAAAATTATTTATCAAAGTTTTATAAAATTTCATTATCAAATATTTCGTTAAATCTTCCTCAAATCTCAACTATATTTATGAATGTTGAAATTATATCTTAGCATCATCACAATTAATGACTTTACAAAAAAAAATTCAAATCATCTCAAACCTATGTCTGGTGTATAAACATGAAGGTAACTCTACCATATATGCATTCATAAGAAATATTATTTCTATTAGACTCTATCCAGTATATATTAAACTTTCTCCATCCAATGGTCTCACAAATATATTATTCTTCTGATAAAACTCCATCCAATTTAACTTTATTAATAAACCTTTGTCCAATAGACTCACGATTTTCCATCCGACAGAACAAAATTTTCTATCTGATGGATCTCTCAAGAGTCTATATGATGGAACTTCATTTAAGGATTATCAGATCTCTCCATTTAATAGACTTTGGTTATCTCCGTTTGATGATATCACAATGCTTCATCTGATTATCTTGATTTTATATACTTAGTGTGGAAATTTCCTCACAACTGCATTCTTTTTGGTTCCACACTATCTGGTTAACTAATAAAATCTTCTTGTACTAGAGTTACAAGTTTCATATCAAATAAGTATGTTTCTAATCCCAACTTCAATGATCAACCTTATTATATTATCAACTCCATGTCTTCATAACTTTTAACTTTGTTTATTTATCAACTTCATCATTTTATAACCTCAACTTTGTACAAATTGTCTCTATCTGCTAAAATCAATCTAGTGTACTAAAAAATCTCCATCTGGTGATCTTCATAGATTTCCTCTATCCAATAAAACTTTATACAATCTAAAATCTATGACTTAATAACTTATACTTTTTTAGACCTTATAACTATAACTTTGTAACACTGCAACTTCATTCCGTAGAACTGCATCTGGTAGACTTGTTTTGTTAACCTTAGTCCGGTGTCTACTAACTTCTTCTTTCAAACAACTTCACCTAGGAATGATGAATAACATCACGATATTTGGTACTTTTAATGTCATTAAAACATGTCTGAATTTGTAATGTTTCTCTCAACTAACAAACAACTCTTTTCTCTAACTTTCCCTGAAACTTCTTCCACCAACACATATTGACATATTGATAAAAAAATGCAACCAATACAATATAGACTAATAGTAATCATGATGTTTGGAACTTTTAATAATATAAAATAATTGTCTAACTTTATATTCAAACCTTATAAAAATTTTCTTCTGAAAATATATATAGTTACACTCTTTCATGTTAGAAAAAAATACAATACCTTCAATAAAATTGTAGTTTATTCAATATCACTCTTTGTATTTTTTATCAACATTGAAACAAATTATTTTCAAACACTCTATAAAACCATATCCTTTATCAATGATAAATTTCCTAACCCCATACTATTTGATAAGGTAATGTTTTTTAGATAATTTCATCCTTTAGTGGAAAGAAATTTTATGGCCATGATATTAATTTACTCTCCCCCATATTATTATCTTATATAACATTTTATGTACATGATATTGATTTACTCCGTCCATATTCTCATCTTATAGAACTATAACTTTTAGAACCTTTACTCACCCTTTCTATGATAACATGATCTTTGGATTCATAGTAGGTAAAGAAAATATTTATAGTTCTTCACCCTATTTGACAAAAAAATAAAAAGTAACATGGGGGTTACTCTAGAACTTTTATTAAGTCAGTATTTGAGGATGATCATATAGTTTTATCCTCAATTCCTCAAAAATTTCCCTTGGTAAATCTTTAGTGAAAATATCTATAATTTGTTCTAAAGTTATTAAGAATCTTAAGACCACTGAGAAGGGGTGTTAAATAAATCAGTGGTGAACCTTTTCAATTTATTCTCTCTCAAAATTAACCCCTAAAACTTATTAGAGTGTTTATACTTTTTAAATTTATATCTCAACCTCACTTGTATGAAAATAAAGTAAAGTAAAGAAATTCACACAATATTTACAAGGTTTTCCCCAAGTGTGGGTGACTATGTCCTTATCATTGAAACTCCCACTAGTCCATGAAAATTCCCTATAATATGAAGTGAATACAAAATTAACCAACTCATATAAAGTTCCTTATATATAACAATAGGTAATTATACTAAATCTTATTAGTTATAAATTTTGTTTATACTGAAGAGACAAAATAAGATAATGATCTTTTCTTAACAGCTCATGAAAACTCTTTCTAGAATCTCAATATAGTATCACTATATCTCGTATGAATTCTCACAGTGCACCTTTATCATCATCTGGTATGACTTCATTTGGTGCGCCTCAAAATTTTTATATTATACATCTATCTGGTACCTCTTTCTAGTACACCTCGGTGTGGTACCTCTTTTTGGTATCTCTTCTTCAACCAAATGTTTCCTTGGTTGGAAACTTACACAACACCAATAATAAAAATCTTTATCACTTTAGATATCTCTCATACATGAAAATTTTACATTCATATGCTTCTTTCACCCCTTTATATAGGCACGCCTCCATGAGAAATAATCGAAACTCAAATGTATTTTCCTGTTTAACTCAAACGTGAAATTTAAAACTTCTCACTCATATTATCCTTGTTGGGATTCATATCAAACCTTATTGAACTTTCTTGAAGATTCTTGAAAACTCAAAGTCAGTAAATTTCTTAAAACTTACCTAACATAGATACATAACAAACTTTAAGAGAATAACTCGGAATATTCATTATTAATGAATTTATATAAAGTTTTAAGGCTCTTAATAACTCTATCGAGAGAAATTATATTTGATGAATTTATTAATAACTTCTTTTCTGGTGATTTTTCCACTATTTGGGGAATTCTATAAGTACTCCTCCATATGATGGTCTCAAATAAAAAACTCATTATTAAAACAACTCAAAGAAACTATAATCTAAACCTTTATATTTTTTGGAAACATTCGTAAAAACTCAACAATTTTTGAAACTTTCATAAAATCATAGTTTTTATTATAGAGAATTTCCTCAAACCAAGAAATTTTTTTAAATGAATTTTATACCTCAATGAAGATTAATTTTGTGTGCATGAACCCCCCCCCCCCCCTCAATCTTTTTCTCCCCCTTTTTATGATAACACCAGCTTCAGTGGACAAGATAATATATTCTCCCCCTCAATATTTTACTCTCCCATTTTATGATAACCACAGATTCATATTTATATAAGATAGAGTTTTACTTATACTTACAAATTTTTAAATATTATTCCCCTTTGAAAAAAAAATCCAAAGTAAGGTGGGGGTTTTTCCTTAATAACATTACTAAGTCATTGGTGGAGCCGGAACATGTAGTTGTATCCCAAATTCCTCAAATATTTTCCTTAGTATGGATTTTCTAAAAACATTAGTAATTTTATTTTTTTTAAATATATTCAAGCATAACAACTCCATTAGTAACTTTACTCTTAATGAAATGATATTTAATATCAATTTTATTTGATCTAGAATGTTGTACAAGATTTTTGGAAAGATCAATGGCACTTTTATTATCACAGATTCTTCAATGGTTTTTCAAAATTCACCCTCAAATATTCCAGATGTACTTTCATCCACATCATTTGCATACAAAAATTGGAAATAGTAATATATTCTATTTTCATTATAATTAAATTAAAATAAATTTGTTTCTTACTATAACAACTCAAAAAACATTCTCCCAAGAATAATGTTTCTCCTAATGTTGATTTTTGATCATTTCAATATCCATCCCAATTAGCTTAAAAAAACGAATAAAGTTCATCTCATTACTTATTATATACATCAGGCCATAATTTGATGTTCCTTTAGATTACCTGAGTATTATCTTAGCTTCCAACATGTGTGATTATTTTGGATCACTTTGATAGATTTCACACAAATTTACAGTATATGCATTGTTTGGTAATGAAGTAGTAAGATATAGTAGGTTTCTAATTAACTTCTAAAAGTCTTTATAATTCAAAATTCTCCATGTTTCATCCTTAATAATCATTATTCCAACATTTATAGGAGTACAATACTCCTTTGAATATGTCATTACAAACTTTTTTATAACTCCTTATCATAATTTTCTTGTGATAGAAAGATGTATATTCCTTTCTATTGAACTCGTAGGCATAGAAATAAGTTCAACTCTACAAGCATGGAGATATCAAAGTATATTTTCATTTTTTTTATAAAATTTTTCATAAGATTTATCCCTATCACCTAAAAAATATTATATAAATAATTTAAACAATGAAAATTAGAGTACCTATAATCATTTCCTTCACATACAAGTTTATATCAACTTTTATTTTATAAAATTTCAAATGCTTCACGAAACTATCAAGTTTTTAATATCAGGCATGAAGGGAATGCTTCAACCTATACAAATATTTACTCAATTTACACACCATAGTTATATATTTATCATATAAGAAACCACAAGGTTACTCAATATAAACTTATTCTTCAATTTCTCTATTCAAGAAAGATGAATTAATATTCATCTGATAGAATTTTTAATTTTATGTGCAGTGGATACCAAGAACATTTTTATAGTTTCAAGTCCCACAACTAGAGTAAAATTTTCTTCAAAAAAATACCTTCCACTTATCAATAACCTTTTTAAACCATCCATGTTTTATTTATTAAAATTTCTCTATTTTTTTCAGGATTTTTTCTGAACACCCACTTGGTACCGATAATATTATTTATTATTTTTCGAGTAATAAGATCTCATATTTTATTCTTCTCAATCTAATCCAACTCTTCATTCATTAAATTTACCCACTCTTTGTGTTTAATTGAGTCTGAGATGTATTGTGGTTCCATCTATGAGATAAGTGAATTTTGATTCTAAAGTCTCAATTTTCATTTGGTCTAAACTAGATATTCCTTATTTTCTATGATATTATCATATTCAGCCTATTTTTATAGATTTTTTAAATTTATATATTTTTTCCTATATTACTTTCCTCATCACTAGACTGGTATAAATAAACTTATACATGTTTGGGCTCATAGTCATCATACTTATCATTATCTTATTTGGAAGTCACTAATATATCTTTCATAACATTTTCCTTATCATCTTTAACAAATTATGTTAAGGAAGTATGATTTTCAATAAATTTAACATCAAAGGAATCAATTAAATTTTGTTTTTTATATTCTATCATTTATAACTTATTTAATTATTTGAATATCCTAATAAAATTACTTCCTTTACCTTCTCATAAAACTTTACAATATCTTCATTTTTTATCTTTATTAAGTAAGGACTCAAAAAAACCTTGAAGTATTTCAATATAGTATTTTTCTTATACCATATCTCATATGGTGTGATTTTTTATTCCGGCCAGAGTAAACATATATTTTTTACATGGATAGTTGTACTTACAGCTTCTCTCCATAATAATTTTAAAAGTTTTTATTCAACTAGCATGCTTCTTTCCATTTCAATTAAACTTTTATTTTTATTTTCTGATACTACATTTTTAGGAGCATAGGGATAATTGTATTGGTGTTTGATTCCATGATTATTTAGGTAGGATTAAAAATAATTTATTATATAATATTTTATATTATTTGTTCTTAGATTAAATATAAATACACACATATCTTTTTCTACTTTCCCTATAAAACTTACGAACATATCAGCAACCTATGGTTTATATTTAATGAACATTACATCGATCAATGGAGTGAAATAATCGATGAAATTAATAAAGTAAAAAAATTACCTTTTATTGATTGATGTCTTCTTAGTCTACATAGATCAAAGGGAATGAACTAAAGTGGTCTGGTGGATTGAATTTCAACTTTCTTATACCTTCCACTAACCATCCTCCATTTTTGAAAAGTTTTAAAAATAACATCATCTTTATTTTTTTGTTGTGGTAAATTTATTATAGTATCTTCCTTAGAAAGTATTCTTATACTTTTCTAGCCAATATTCTCAAGTATTTGGCATCCCAATTTATTTTCAACCTCAGAACTTAAGTAACATGAGTTACAAGAATCCCCAATCTTAAAGATATTTCCAATAGTTCTTTATCCATTAGTAAACACTTCTCCATTTCTCAAGAATTTTATTATTTGTGAATATTTTATAAATATAACTTTATTACTATCATCAAAAAGTTTGTTTAAAAAAAATAGGTTGAGGGTCAAGTCCCCTTTATTAAAAAAATATAATGAGAGAAACCCCTTTTGATAATTGGGTGGAGAGGGAACCCATGCATAGCCAAAGGCACAAAATAAAAATAAAAAATAGGACCTAAAGGTCTTAAAATATTCAGTCTTTAATGATCAAAGGTAAGAATATATAAATACAATAACTAGAATAAATCTCTCGCTCCCCCTCTAAACAATGAAGTAGTGAGATCATTCAACGGTGATGCATTTCCCCCCGCCAAGAAGTTGTGTCATGCTGGTCTAGCGCAATGTGGAAGATCACCCTTCTAACCCACACTGATAGTTTAGAGGAGGGATGGATGATAGGTTGAAACATACCCATATCTCATTTGAGCCTCCCACCAGACAATACATGTGAGGAACTCAGTCAACTGTCAACCTGATTTAATGAAAAATCATACTAAAAACACTATAAAAAATCCCATGGCAGCGTTCCCATTTATCCAATAATGAAGAAAGATGGATGAATAATGGGTGTCAACACACCCATCCCTCAATCTAGGGCATACACCAGGCAGAACCTGTAATAATTTGTGCCACCTTCCAAATGAAAATAAAAATTCCAAATTATGCAAAGAAATATACCTCCCAACAAACAAAAAATTCCAATCACTGAAGACCAAAAACCCCCAAAACATGATCTTGAATAGCCAACATAAATAAAAATACCTGAAATTGGAACAAGAAATTAAATATAATAAAAAAACCAATGATGATACAAATCTTGGAAGCACCACCAAATTCTTTTTTCCACAGCTAAACATCCATATGAACCCCTCTCCATTATGCTTCAAGATTTTTGCATCACACCAAACCAAATTAGACTATAAGGCCCTAGCCTTAAACCTTACTTAATCTTGAGTTATTACAAGATTACACATTGAGGATCTTTTCGTGTTTAGAGTTTTAGAGAATTAGATCATAAAACTTGTATTACATTCCACATATAGACAAAGTGGTTACATAAAGATAGTATTCTTCATTCCCATCAATGGAAACATATTTAAAATAAAACATGGATTATTTCTTGACACTTCCTTAACACTATCATCATATCATGTACCTTTCCCTTGACCTGTGAAAAAAATTTCAAAAAAAAACTTGGGATGAGCATAAAAAGCTCAGTAAGGGATATAAAAATATGGAAAGGAAACATGGGTACATATATACATCATAATGAGATCATACTTTACCCATAAAACATAAGCATTTTAACATACCTCATCAAATAATGAATAAATCATAAAAATCATAAGACATAAAGGTAACTTGAGGCATTCATAACATCCTTACGTAGGGAGTAACCCTCTTGGTTACGTTTGGAATACCCATCACAGTATATTCCCTAAATCTCTTCGGATAAACCTTAACGTTTCACTCCTTCGTGTTACCCAATACATTGGAGAGCTATATCAGGCTCACCCGCCCTTAGTTTATCACGGAACCACCCATCTTCATAATAATTCCCAAGAACCTCAACATAATCATATCACATAAAACATGCATAAAAGAAAACATAACATTTCCACCTTTCAATCACAAGATATCAATACAACACATTGATATAAAAACATTATGAAAACCATTTTCAATACCAAAATAAAAGAAAAGTAAAACATGTTATTTATTTTTCTTTTAAAAATAAGGTATGGCTTGTAGAGGAAGCTGAAACTCAAATAATGGTCACGGCGGCGGAGAAGTCATTGTCACCGCATACGTACGACAAAAACATTCCCTTTTGTCATTTAGTAAAACGCCTCGTATAAAGAATATTCCTTTTGGATAAACGTAAAAGTCAAAGGGGTTTATACACTGTATAAAAGAAGGTTGTGTATAAAATAAAATATGCCTCAATGAAAGGAGATTGAGACGAAGTCCCATACCTCGGGTCCGACTTGACTCGATCGTTCTTTAATGTCCTGAATAATAAACTTGAGTTAATTTTATACTTCTTTAAGAACCTTTTTCAAGTTCATTATTACTTTTATATCACTTATTTCCATGTCATGAACACTATGTAATTATTTAAGTTAATAACGGTCGTTTTAACGATCATTGGTACTTGAGTCAAAAATAAACCCTTTATAATTACATGTTGTTCATGTATCCGTTATATCCAGAATTATAATCATTATGTATATATCATATATATCCAGTATATACATTCTTTTATAATATTACATAATCATTAAGAGGTAAGAAATGAAATGCACCGTTCATGGAGATGGTAAGCCGTACGTACGCATGAACACTACTTTCATTTCTATTTCGTATTTTATAGAATGGAATCATAATGATATAAAGGTATATTGTAATTCTAGTATAATATCATATGTAATATCATAGTTCTATCCTTTATACTTCCCACATATGGTATTTAACGAATCAAATCACTTTGAGGGGGCGGTAGTCCGCACTTCCTTAAATGAAGATATCGCGTTTACCCATAATGGAAACCATAAAGGTATGACCAAAAAGAAAAAAAACAGAAGATTAAGGAAAACATAGACATATTATATATCATATATAAATATAGTGACATATTAATGGACACCTTTGAAGGTGTTAAAAGAATGTTTAACAATCATCGTTTCGGGAGGCATAAATTCACCATCCACGGAAACAGTATGTTCGTTAACCATTAGATGTAGGTGTGTGTAAGTGTAGCTAGAATACTTATTATAAAAACATCCTAGTATATTGAGTATACTGGAGTTGTTACAAAAGAAAATAATAAAAAGAGTTTAGGGGGTTGGAGAAGTAAAATAAAACAAAAGGACTCAAAAGAATACATTACCTTAAAATCGGGTAATCCCTTTGGTTTGAGCTCAAAGGCTTCCTTGGGAAGACTTCTACTCAAAGTGAGGCTTCAAGGAGTAATAGAGGGAAGTGGAGAGACAAAATGGGCAGGGGTTGGCCGAGCCAAAGGCTTTGGGAGTGTGGGTAAGGAGGTAGAGGTGGGGGCCTTTTATAAGAGGAGAGGAGGGGCACTCTTGGAAAGTAAAGAAATGTTACTTTATTTGAAAATGATTTTCGGATTAAAAATGTCCCACATTGATATAATTAAAAGGTAAGGTGATAAGGGTTCGAAATATACCTATCAAATAGGTTTTGGACATGTTTAGGTCATTGATTTTACATTATCCTTTCATTTAATTTAAATCCTTTATTAATGAGGTAATCGCTGCATCATCATGATGTCATAAATAATTTAATTTATTTAAAGTCTAAAAAATGTAAAAAAAAATACTATGTTGTAGTAAATATTTTTATCATTCTAATTAATATTTATAGTTAAAAATCTGACTTGTATAACCCCATATAAAAATTGTTTTAGTAACATAACTCATGTTTGTGTCATTTTTACTTTAACATTAAATAAAAAGTTATTTATGTAATTTCCCAACCAAAGTGGCTCCATGGGGTCCCCAAGTTGACCCATGGCTTTTCTTGGTTGGCCATGACACATCCAATGAGGGTAGGACATGTGTCAAGCTCATCTCATACTATTAAAATATTATTTTTACCTTAAACTACACTAATTACCACTAATCGCAATTAAGAACTTAAGAGTTACTATTCACCAAAAAATTATTTTAATCTCATTGAACCACATTTTACTTCTTAATTACAACCATGTATGTTGGATTTTTGAAATTCAAAACACAAATATGGAAAAATTTCATTTAAACGAAAAATCAGTTTTTATAAGTACCACTTAGTGGTTTCACTATTCATCAAAAATTGAAGTTTTTCAGAAAATTACCAAAAATTCACCCTAAGATATATTTGATACTCCGAATTCAAAAATGAAGTCTATTTTACAAAATTCAAAACATATAAGTCACATTAATTAATTTAATAATTAATTCCCGTTGTCATGACAAATAGCGGGTTTTTTTGAAACAATATCTATGAAAAGATTGACACTAGTTTAAGTCCAATTTCAAAGTGAAATTGATTCCAATGACCGCCATTGGATTAAATGGTAAAAATATATTCATATTACACTTTAATACCACTTAAAAGGATAATCTAAACATATAATTAAATTAAATGAAAAAGCAGTTTTGATGTAAAATGCAGTATTTTTCACTATTCATTAAAAAATGAACATTGTCAGAAAAATAACAAAAATTTATCCAATGTAAATTTTAATGTCCCAATAATAATGAATATGTTTATTTTGAAAACCATAGCTTATAAAATTGTCAAAAGATATATTTAAAAATGGTTTTCCATCAAAAGGCAGTAAAACAATCCTTTAAAAAAAATTAGTGTATTTCATGCTTAAGATTGGATTTATTTTCATTTTAAGCCTCTAAAACACTATCTAATTCATTAATAGACATAGATAAAAATATCTATTACTCATTACTTACTTGGGATGTTACATCCTTCCCCCCTTTAGAAAATTGTGTCCCCACAATTATTTACTTATCAAATAAATGGGGGTACTTATCCCTCATTGCATTTTCAGATTCCCATGTTGCCTCTTCCATCATGTGGTTTTTCCACAAAACCTTTACCTGATTAATCACCTTATTTCATAACACTTGCTCCCTGTGGTCAAGAATCTAGACCGGTTGTTCCTTATAAGATAGGTTCTCTTCCAGCTGAACTACCTCTGGACTCAAAACATGAGATGGATCTGGCATATACTTTCTCGACATCGAAACCTGAAAAAAATTGTGTACCTGAGATAAACTCGGAGGTAAAGCCACCCGGTATGCAACTGATCCAACTCTCTCCAGAATTTCATATGGTCCAATAAACCTTGGACTCAGCTTTCCTTTCTTACCAAATCGCATCACACTTTTCCATGGTGAGACTTTGAGAAAAACATGATCACCTACCTAAAAAGTTAGATCCTTCCTCCTGTTGTCTGCATAACTCTTCTGCCTACTCTGAGCTGTTCTCATGTGCTTCTGAATCAACTAAACTTTTTCTGCCATCTCTTCTACCAATTCTGGTCCCATCAACTTCCTTTCACCCACTTCATCTCAGAAAGCTGGAGTTCGACACCGCTTTCCATATAATGCCTGAAATGGTGCCATCTATATACTGGTATGAAAACTGTTATTATATGAAAATTCAACCAAAGAAAGATGTTGGTCCCAACTTCCCTGATAATCCATAGAACAAGCTCGTAGCATATCCTCCAATGTCTGAATTGTTCATTCTGATTTCCCATCTTATTGAGGATGAAAAGCTGTACTAAAATTTAATTCAGTACCCAACGACTTCTGAAGGCCTTTCCAAAAGTTAGAAGTGAACCTGGGATCACGATCAGATACAATGGAGAGAGTAACTCCATGTAACCTGACTATCTCTTTAAGATACAAATTGGAAAGTTGATCTAGGGAAAAAGTATCTCGTATAGCAAGGAAATGAGCAGATTTGGTCAAACGGTCAACAATAACCCAGATTTCATTATTACCTCGAGATGTCTTCGGTAATCCCACAACAAAGTCCATGGATATATTCTCCCATTTCCACTCTGGCACTGGTAAAGGCTGAAGCATCCCTTTCGGTAACTGCCGCTCTGCTTTAACCTGTTGACATGTCAAACACTTCACAGTAAAATCAGCAATATCTCTTTTCATTCCATACCACCAGTAATACTCCCGAAGACCTATATACATCTTAGTACTGCCAGGATGAACTGAAAATGGAGAACTATGAGCTTCACATAACAACTCTCTCTTCAACTGTGAATCACAAGGCATACACAATCTCTTCCAAAATCTCAAAACGCAATCATTATCAATGTTGAATTCAGGCAAATTATCTTTCTAAACCAGCTCTACCTTTTTCTGCAACTCACAATCATGCTTCTGTGCTTGCTTGATTCTATCTGATAGAGATGATCTCACTGATACCTGAAACAAAACAGAAGAAATTCCTGCACCCACAAATTCTATGCCAAAGTTCATCAAATCCTTAACCAAAAGATCTCGTTCCAAACGCAACATTGCTAATGAAGCATTACTTTTTCGACTCAAAGCATCAGCCACTTTATTTTCTTTTCCTGGATGGTAATGAATTGTACAATCATAATCCTTTATTAATTCTAGCCATCTCCTTTGTCTCATGTTCAATTCTTTCTGAGTGAATATATACTTTAAACTTTTTTGATCGGTATATATTTCACACTTACTCCATACAAATGATGCCTCCAAATTTTTAAAGCAAAGACAATAGCAGCTAATTCCAAATCACGTGTAGGGTAATTTACCTCATGAGTTTTCAACTGTCGTGAAGCATAAGAAATTACCTGATCATTCTTCATTAGGACACAACCAAGCCCTTTCAATGAAGCATCACTATATATAACAAACTCACCATTCCTGGAAGGTAGTGCCAAAACTGGAGCATTCACCAATCTTCTTTTCAATTTCTGAAAACAATCATCACATTCTTTTGTCCAGATAAACTTAACACCCTTCCGAGTTAGCTTAGTCATTGGACTATATAACCATGAAAAATTTCTAACAAACCTTCGGTAATAGCCTACCAAACCAAGGAAGTTACGATTCTCAGTTACATTTGTGGGTCTTGGCCAGTCTTCCACAACTTTTGTTTTTGCAGGATCAACAGTTATCCCATCTTTAGAAACAATGTGACCAAGGAAAGAAATTTTTTGCAACCAAAACTCACACTTGCTGAATTTTCCATACTGTTTCTTTTTATTTAAGGTTTTCAAAATAACCCTTAAATGTCTTTCATTCTCCTCTTTACTTTTAGAAAATAGCAAAATATCATCAATGAAAACCACCACAAACTTATCCAAGAACTCATGTAAAATTCTATTCATTAAGTCCATGAATACAACAGGTGCATTGGTTATCCCAAAAGGCATTACTACAAATTCATAATGGTCATATCTTGTACGGAACGCGGTCTTCGGAACATCTACTTCCTTTACCTTCAGCTGATGGTACCCCGATCTCAGGTCAATCTTTAAAAAATACTGAGCTCCCTGGAGCTGATCAAACAAATCATCGATATGAGGCAAAGGATATTTGTTCTTAACAGTGATGTTATTCAAGGATCTATAATCAATGCAAAGTCTCATTGAACCGTATTTCTTTTTAACAAATAAAACAGGAGCACCCCATGGTGATGTGCTAGGTCGAATGAAACCTTTCTCTAATAAATCTTGCAATTTCTCCTTCAACTCTAAAAGTTCAATTTGAGCCATTCGATAAGGGGGTTTTAAAATTGGCTTAGCATCAGTAACTAAGTCAATAGTAAATTCAACTTCCCGATCTGGTATTATTCCAGGAAACTCATCAGGAAAAAAATAAGGATACTCATTTACCACTGGCACATCATTAATCTGAACAATTCCTTTGTTTTCAACGATGTGTGCAAGGTAACATTCATTTCCATCTTTTACAAGTTTTTTGGCCTCTTGATAAGTTATCAACAGTAAGGGTTCATTCTTGTACACAAACTGAAAGTCTTTCTGAAAAGAAACTTCTTTAGCTCTACATTCAATCTTAGCATGGTAAATAGAGAGCCAATCCATACCCAGGATAACATCAAACTCTACTAGAGGTAGAACAATAAGGTTTTCAAGTAGGTTCTTTCCACAGATAAGGATAGGAAGATTCTTATAAATTATTTTTGCCTCAACATTTCCCCCCAGGTGTTTTTACCAAAAGTTCAGGAGTCATTTCTTGAGGTGGTATTCCCATTTTACTAGAAAAGGTTTCAGAGATGAAAGAATGTGTAGACCCTGAATCAAACAACACACTGGCATAATCTGAAAAAACAAACAAAGTACCTGATACAACTTCATTTGATGGCCCGACATCTGCTGAAGTAGTTGTAAAGTATTTCACCACCCCTTTCTGCTTATAGTCTAACTGCTTCCCATCACCCAATCTCTTTGTCGAACACTCGTTTTCATAGTGACCCATCTCATTGCACTTATAACATTTCACTAACTGTAAATCAAATTTGTTCTTACCTTCACCTTGATCCTTTTCAGTGCAATCACGATCCTTATGTCCCATCTTACCACATCGGTAGCACTTTCCAGAATTCAGAAGACATTCCCCAGCATGCCTTTTGCCACATTTATCACAAACTGGAAACTTATTTTTCTTACCATCATACTTTTTTGAAGAATTATTACCTTTCTCCTGTCACTTTGGTCTCTTCTTATGTTGGTTGTTATAGAACACTTGATCATCGGAAAACTCCATTTCCACCTTCTCAGCACATCGAACAAGCTTTTCATAACTTTTAAACTCACGAGAAGCTAATGCCCTTCGATATTTTGGCTTTAATCCTGAGTAAAAACGATTGATTTTACTATCAAGGTCTCGGATAAAATTTTGAGCATACCTTGCCAATCGAGTGAACCTTTCTTCATAGGCAGCCACTGAGTATTCCTCTTGCCTCAATTCCAAGAATTTCTTTTCCATCCTAAGTCGAACAACCTTAGGAAAATACTTCTCAAGAAACATACCTTTGAATTCATCCCAGTCGAGAGCATCAATCTCATCAGCGTCCCTGATATTTTTAACCATCAACCACCACTGATCTTCTTAACCCTCCAAACGGTAAATAGAAATACTAACCTTTTGATTTTCTGAACACTCCATGACATCAAAAATCTTCTCCAGTGCTTTAATCCACCCTTCAGCTAGCACAGGTTCAGATGATCCTCTGAATGATGGGGGATGTTGCCTCATGAAATGTTCTACCACTGACATGTTCCTCTGCGGTTAATCTGGCTGATCTCGTGTATGGATACCACCGCCATTTATCGCTTGAGTCAACTGCGCCATTACTGCAACAAAATGTTTAGTTCCAATTCCGACCATCTCAGGATGCTGATTCGGAAGGTTATTTCCTTCTGCATGCCTTCCTAGCATTGCTTCCATGTTTCCTCTACGGAAAACCATTCTGAACAAACATGTCTTAGATGAAGCAACATGGTAATCTTCAAATACTACATCACTTCAATTTGACCATAAAAAAATATTTTTTGATAATCATTTAATAGAATTCTAACTCCTAAAGTTATCTAAACCGACCTCTGATACCAACTATAAGGCCCCAGCCTTAAACCTTACTTAATCTTGAGTTATTACAAGATTACACATTGAGGATCTTTTCGGGTTTAGAGTTTTAGAGAATTAGATCATAAAACTTTCATTACATTCCACATATAAACAAAGTGGTTACATAAAGATAGTATTCTTCATTCCCATCAATGGAAACATATTTAAAATAAAACATGGATTATTTCTTGACACTTCCTTGACACTATCATCATATCATGTACCTTTCCCTTGACCTGTGAAAAACATTTCAAAAAAAACTTGGGATGAGCATAAAAATCTCAGTAAAGGATATAAAAATATGGAAAGGAAACATGGGTACATATATACATAAGAATGAGATCATACTTTACCCATAAAACATAAGCATTTTAACATACCTCATCAAATCATGAATAAATCATAGAAATCATAAGACATAAAGGTAACTTGAGGCATTCATAACATCCTTACGTAGGGAGTAACCCTCTTGGTTACGTTTGGAATACCCATCACAGTATATTCCTTAAATCTCTTCAGAGAAACCTTAAAGTTTCACTCCTTCGCGTTACCCAATGCATTGGAGAGATATATCGGGCTCACCCGCCCTTAGTTTATCACGGAACCACCCGTATTCATAATAATTCCCAAGAACCTCAACATAATCGTATAACATAAAACATGCATAAAGTAAACATAACATTTCCACCTTTCAATCACAAGATATCAATACAACACATTGATATAAAAACATTATGAAAACCATTTTCAATACCAAAATAAAAGAAAAGTAAAACATGGTATTTATTTTTCTTTTAAAAAGAAGGTATGGCTTATAGAGGAAGACGAAACTCAAATAATGGTCACGGCGGCGGAGAAGTCATTGTCACCGCATACGTACGACAAAAACATTCCCTTTTGTCGTTTAGTAAAACGCCTCGTATAAAGAAGATTCCTTTTTGATAAATGTAAAATTCAAAGGGGTTTATACACTGTATAAAAGAAGGTTGTGTATAAAATAAAATATGCCTCAATGAAATGAGATTGAGACGAAGTCCCATACCTCGGGTCCGACTTGACTCGATCGTTCTTTGATGTCCTGAATAATAAACTTGAGTTAATTTTATACTTCTTTAAGAACCTTTTTCTAGTTCATTATTCCTTTTATATCACTTATTGCCATGTCATGAACACTATGTAATTATTTAAGTTAATAACGGTCGTTTTAACGATCACTGGTACTTGAGTCAAAAATAAACCCTTTATAATTACATGTTGTTCATGTATGAATTATATCCAGAATTATAATAATTATGTATATATCATATATATCCAGTATATACATTCTTTTATAATATTACATAATCATTTAGAGGTAAGAAATGAAATTCACCGTTCATGGAGACGGTAAGCCGTACGTACGCATGAACGCTACTTTCATTTCTATTTCGTATTTTATAGAATGGAATCATAATGATATAAAGGTATATTATAATTCCAGTATAATATCATTTGTAATATCATAGTTCCATACTTTATACGTCCCACATATGGTATTTAACGAATCAAATCACTTTGAGGGGGCGGTAGTCCGCACTTCCTTAAATGAAGATATCGTGTTTACCCATAATGGAAACCATAAAGGTATGACCAAAAAGAAAAAAACAGAATCTTAAGGAAAACATAAACATATTATATATCATATATAAATATAGTGACATCTTAATGGCCACCTTTGAAGGTGTTAAAAGAATGTTGAACAATCATCGTTTCGGGAGGCATAAATTCACCATCCACGGAAACAGTATGTTCATTAACCATTAGATGTAGGTGTGTGTAAGTGTAGCTAGAATACTTATTATAACAACATACTAGTATATTGAGGATACTGGAGTTGTTACAAAATAAAATAATAAAAAGAGTTTAGGGGGTTGGAGAAGCAAAATAAAACAAAAGGACTCAAAAGAAGACATTACCTTAAAATCGGGTAACTCCCTTTGGTTTGAGCTCAAAGGCTTCCTTGGGAAGACTTCTACCCAAAGTGAGGCTTCAAGGAGTAATAGAGGGAAGTGGAGAGACAAAATGGGTAGGTTTTGGCCGAGCCAAAGGCTTTGGGAGTGTGGGTAAGGAGGTAGAGGTGGGGGCCTTTTATAAGAGGAGAGGAGGGGCACTCTTGGAAAGTAAAGAAATGTTACTTTATTTGAAAATGATTTTCGGATTCAAAAGGTCTCACATTGATATAATTCAAGGTTAAGGTGATAAGGGTTCGAAATATACCCATAAAATAGGTTTTATACATGTGTAGGTCATTTATTTTACATTATCCTTTTATTTAATTTAAATCCTTTATTAATGAGGTAATCACTGCATCATCATGATGTCATAAATAATTTAATTTATTTAAAGTCTAAAAATTATAAAAAAAATACAATGATGTAGGAAATCTTTTTATATTTCTAATGAATATTTATAGTCAAAAATCTGACTTGTATAACCCCATATAAAAATTATTTTATTAACGTAACTCATGTTTGTGTCATTTTTACTTTAACATTAAATAAAAAGTATTTTATGTCATTTCCCAACCAAAGTGGCTCCATGGGGTCCCCAAGTTGACCCATGACTTGTCTTGGTCGGCCATGACACATCCAATGAGGGTAGGACATGTGTCAAGCTCATCTCATACTATTAAAACATTATTTTTACCTTAAACTACACTAATTACCACTAATCGCGATTAAGAACTTAAGAGTTACTATTCACCAAAAAAATTATTTTAATCTCATTGAACCACATTTTACTTCTTAATGAAAACCATGTATGTCGGATTTTTGAAATTCAAAACACAAAGATGGCAAAATTTCATTTAAACGAAAAATCAGTTTTTATAAGTACCACTTAGTGGTTTCACTATTCATCAAAAATTGAAGTTTTTCAGAAAATTACCAAAAATTCACCCTAAGCTATATTTGATACTCCGAATTCAAAAATGAAGTCTATTTTACAAAATTCAAAACATATAAGTCACATTAATTAATTTAATAATTAATTCCCGCTGTCATGACAAATAGCGGGTTTTTTTGAAACAATATCTATGAAAAGATTGACACTAGTTTAAGTCCAATTTCAAAGTGAAATTGATTCCAATGACCACCATTGGATTAAATGGTAAAAATATATTCATATTAAAATTTAAGACCACTTAAAAGGATAATCTAACCATATAATTAAATTAAATGAAAAAGCGGTTTTGATGTACAATGCAGTATTTTTCACTATTCATTAAAAAATGAACATTGTCAGAAAAATACCAAAAATTTATCCAATGTAAATTTCAATGTCCCAATCATAATGAATATGTTTATTTTGAAAAACATAGCTTATAAAATTGTCAAAATATATATTTAAAAATGGTTTGCCATCAAAAGGTAGTAAAACAATCCTTTAAAAAAAATTAGTGTATTCCATGCTTAAGATTGGATTTATTTTCATTTTAAGCCTCTAAAACACTATCTAATTCATTAATAGACATAGATAAAAATATCTATTACTCATTACTTACTTGGGATGTTACATCCTTCCCTCCTTTAGAAAATTGTGTCCCCGCAATTTATTTACTTATCAAATAAATGGGGGTACTTATCCCTCATTGCATTTTCAGATTCCCATATTGCCTCTTCCATCATGTGGTTTTTCCACAAAAACTTTACCTGATTAATCACCTTATTTCATAACACTTGCTCCCTGTGGTCAACAATCTGGACCGGTTGTTCCTCATAAGATAGGTTCTCTTCCAGCTGAACTACCTCTGGACTCAAAACATGAGATGGATCTGGCATATACTTTCTCAACATCGAAATGTGAAAAACATTGTGTACCTGAGATAAACTCGGAGGTAAAGCCACTCGGTATGCAACTGATCCAACTCTCTCCAGAATTTCATATGGTCCAATAAACCTTGGACTCAGCTTTCCTTTCTTACCGAATCGCATCACACTTTTCCATGGTGAGACTTTGAGAAAAACATGATCACCTACCTCAAAAGTTAGATCCTTCCTCCTGTTGTCTGCATAACTCTTCTTCCTACTCTGAGCTGTTCTCATGTGCTTCTGAATCAACTGAACTTTTTCTGCCATCTCTTCTACCAATTCTGGTCCCATCAACTTCCTTTCACCCACTTCATCTCAGAAAGCTGGAGTTCGACACCGCTTTCCATATAATTCCTGAAATGGTGCAATCTGTATACTGAAATGAAAACTTTTATTATATGAAAATTCAACCAAAGAAAGATGTTGGTCCCAACTTCCCTAATAATCCATAGAACAAGCTCGTAGTATATCCTCCAATGTCTGAATTGTTCGTTCTGACTTCCCATCTGATTGAGGATGAAAAGTTGTACTAAAATTTAATTCAGTACCCAACGACTTCTGAAGGCCTTTCCAAAAGTTAGAAGTGAACCTGGGATCACGATCAGATACAATGGAGAGAGAAACTCCATGTAACCTGACTATCTCTTTAAGATACAAACGGGAAAGTTGATCTAGGGAAAAATTATCTCGTATCGCAAGGAAATGAGCAGATTTGGTCAAGCGATCAACAATAACCCAGATTGCATTATTACCTCAAGATGTCTTCGGTAATCCCACAACAAAGTCCATGGATATATTCTCCCATTTCCACTCTGGCACTGGTAAAGGCTGAAGCATCCCTTTCGGTAACTGCCGCTCTGCTTTAACCTGTTGACATGTCAAACACTTCATAGTAAAATTAGCAATATCTCTTTTCATTCCATCCCACCAGTAATACTCCCGCAGATCTCTATACATCTTAGTACTATCAGGATGAACTGAAAATGGAGAACTATGAGCTTCACATAACAACTCTCTCTTCAACTGTGAATCACAAGGAACACACAATCTCTTCCCAATTCTCAAAACGCAATCATTATCAATGTTGAATTCAGGCAACTTACCTTTCTAAACCAGCTCTACCTTTTTCTGCAACTCACTGTCTTGCTTCTGTGCTTGCTTGATTCTATCTGATAGAGATGATCTCACTGATACCTGAAACAAAACAGAAGAACTTCCTGCACCCACAACTTCTATGCCAAAGTTCATCAAATCCTTAACCAAAGGATCACGTTCGAAACGCAACATTGCTAATAAAGCATTACTTTTTCGACTCAAAGCATCAGCCACTTTATTTTCTTTTCCCGGATGGTAATGAATTGTACAATCATAATCCTTGATTAATTCTAGCCATCTCCTTTTTCTCATGTTCAATTCTTTCTGAGTGAATATATACTTTAAACTTTTGTGATCGGTATATATTTCACACTTTACTCCATACAAATGATGCCTCCAAATTTTTAAAGCAAAAACAACAGCAGCTAATTCCAAATCACGTGTAGAGTAATTTACCTCATGAGTTTTCAACTGTCGTGAAGCATAATAAATTACCTGATCATTCTTCATTAGGACGCAACCAATCCCTTTCAATGAAGCATCACTGTATATAACAAACTCACCATTCCTGGAAGGTAGTGCCAAAACTGGAGCATTCACCAATCTTATTTTCAATTCCTGAAAACAATCATCACATTCTTTTGTCCAGATAAACTTAACACCCTTCTGAGTTATCTTAGTCATTGGACTAGATAACCATGAAAAATTTCTAACAAACCTTCGGTAATAGCCTACCAAACCAAGGAAGCTACGAATCTCAGTTACATTTGTGGGTCTTGGCCAGTCTTCCACAACTTTTGTTTTTGCAGGATCAACAGTTATCCCATCTTTAGAAACAATGTGACCAAGGAAAGAAATTTGTTGCAACCAAAACTCACACTTACTAAATTTTCCATACAGTTTCTTTTCATTTAAGGTTTGCAAAATAACCCTTAAATGTCTTTCATGCTCCTCTTTACTTTTAGAAAACAGCAAAATATCATCAATGAAAACCACCACAAACTTATCCAAGAACTCATGAAAAATTCTATTCATTAAGTCCATGAATACAGCAGGTGCATTGGTTAGCCCAAAAGGCACTACTACAAATTCATAATGGTCATATCTTGTACGGAATGCGGTCTTCGGAACATATGATTCCTTTACCTTCAGCTGATGGTACCCCGATCTCAGGTCAATCATTGAAAAATACAGAGCTCCCTGGAGAGGATCAAACAAATCATCGATATGAGGCAAAGGATATTTGTTCTTAACAGTGATGTTATTCAAGGCTCTATAATCAATGCAAAGTCTCATTGAACCATATTTCTTTTTAACAAATAAAAAAGGAGCACCCCATGGTGATGTGCTAGGTCGAATGAACCCTTTCTCTAATAAATCTTGCAATTGCTCCTTCAACTCTAAAAGTTCAATTTGAGCCATTCGATAGGGGGGTTTTGAAATTGGATTAGCATCAGGAACTAAGTCAACAGTAAATTCAACTTCCCGATCTAGTATTATTCCAGGCAACTCATCAGGAAAAACATCAGGATACTCATTTACCACTGGCACATCATTAATCTGAACAGTTCCTTTGTTTTCAACGATGTGTGCAAGGTAACATTCATTTCCATCTTTTACAAGTTTCTTGGCCTCTTGATAAGTTATCAACAGTAAGGGTTCATTCTTGTACACAAACTGAAAGTATTTCTAAAAATAAACTTCTTTAGCTCTACAGTCAATCTTAGCATGGTAAATAGAGAGCCAATCCATACCCAGGATAACATCAAACTCTACTAGAGGTAGAACAATAAGGTTTTCAAGTAGGTTCTTTCCACAGATAAGGATAGGAAGATTCTTATAAATTATTTTTGCCTCAACATTTCCCCCCAGGTGTTTTTACCAAAATTTCAGGAGTAATTTCTTGAGATGGTATTCTCATTTTACTAGAAAAGGTTTCAGAGATGAAAGAATGTGTAGACCCTGAATCAAACAATACACTGGCATAATCTGAAAAAACAAAGTACCTGATACAACTTCATTTGATGGCCCGACATCTGCTGAAGTAGTTGTAAAGGATTTCACCACCCCTTTCTGCTTGTAGTCTAACTGCTTCCCATCACCCAATCTCTTTGTCGAACACTCGTTTGCATAGTGACCCATCTCATTGCACTTATAACATTTCACTAACTGTAAATCAAATTTGTTCTTACCTTCACCTTGATCCTTTTCAGTGCAATCACGAGCCTTATGTCCCATCTTACCACATGGGTAGCACTTTCCAGAATTCAAAAGACATTCCCCAGTATGCCTTTTGCCACATTTATCACAAACTGGAAACTTATTTTTCTTACCATCAGACTTTTTTGAATAATTCTTACCTTTCTCCTACCACCGCGGTCTCTTCTTCTGTTGGTTGTTATAGAACACTTGATCATAGGAAAACTACATTTCCACCTTCTCAGCACATCGAACAAGCTTTTCATAACTTTTAAACTCACGAGAAGCTAATTCCATTCGATATTTTGGATTTAATCCTGAGTAAAAATGATTGATTTTACTATCAAGGCCTCAGATAAAATTTGGAGCATACCTTGCCAATCGAGTGAACCTTTCTTCATAGGCAGCCACTGAGTCTTCCTCTTGCCTCAATTCCAAGAATTATTTTTCCATCCTAAGTCGAACAGCCTTAGGAAAATACTTCTCAAGAAACATACCTTTGAATTCATCCCAGTCGAGAGAATCAATCTCATCAGCGTCCCTGATATTTTTAACCATCGACCACCACTGATCTGATTCACCCTCCAAACGGTAAATAGCAAGACTAACCTTTTGATTTTCTGAACACTCCATGACATCAAAAATCTTCTCCAGTGCTTTAATCCACCCTTCAGATAGCACAGGGTCAGATGATCCTCTGAATGATGGGGGATGTTGCCTCATGAAATGTTCCACCACTGACATGTTCCTCTGCGGTTGATCTGGCTGATCTCATGTATGGATACCACCGCCATTTATCGCTTGAGTCAACTGCGCCATTACTGCAACAAACTGTTCAGTTCCAATTCCGACCATCTCAGGATGCTGATTCGGAAGGTTATTTCCTTCTGCATGCCTTCCTAGCATTGCTTCCCCGTTTCCTCTGCGGAAAACCATTCTGAACAAACATGTCTTAGATGAAGCAAAATGGTAATCTTCAAATACTATATCACTTCAATTTGACCATAAAAAAATATTTTTTGATAATCATTTAATAGAATTCTAACTCCTAAAGTTATCTAAACCGACCTCTGATACCAACTATAAGGCCCTAGCCTTAAACCTTACTTAATCTTGAGTTATTACAAGATTACACAATGAGGATCTTTTTGGGTTTAGAGTTTTAGAGAATTAGATCATAAAACTTTCATTACATTCCACATATAAACAAAGTGGTTACATAAAGATAGTATTCTTCATTCCCATCAATGGAAACATATTTAAAATAAAACATGGATTATTTATTGACACTTCCTTGACACTATCATCATATCATGTACCTTTCCCTTGACCTGTGAAAAACATTTCAAAAAAAACTTGGGATGAGCATAAAAAGCTCAGTAAGGGATATAAAAATATGGAAAGGAAACATGGGTACATATATACATAAGAATGAGATCATACTTTACCCATAAAACATAAGCATTTTAACATACCTCATCAAATCATGAATAAATCATAGAAATCATAAGACATAAAGGTAACTTGAGGCATTCATAACATCCTTACGTAGGGAGTAACCCTCTTGGTTACGTTTGGAATACCCATCATAGTATATTCCTTAAATCTCTTCGGATAAACCTTAACGTTTCACTCCTTTGCGTTACCCAATGCATTGGAGAGCTATATCGGGCTCACCCGACCTTAGTTTATCACGGAACCACCCGTCTTCATAATAATGCCCAAGAACCTCAACATAATCGTATAACATAAAACATGCATAAAGGAAACATAACATTTTCACCTTTCAATCACAAGATATCAATACAACACATTGATATAAAAACATTATGAAAACCATTTTCAATACCAAAATAAAAGAAAAGTAAAACATGGTATTTATTTTTCTTTTAAAAAGAAGGTATGGCTTGTAGAGGAAGCCGAAACTCAAATAATGGTCACGGCGGCGGAGAAGTCATTGTCACCGCATACGTACGACAAAAACATTCCCTTTTGTCGTTTAGTAAAACGCCTCATATAAAGAAGATTACTTTTGGATAAACGTAAAAGTCAAAGGGGTTTATACACTGTATAAAAGAAGGTTGAGTATAAAATAAAATATGCCTCAATGAAAGGAGATTGAGACGAAGTCCCATACCTCGGGTCCGACTTGACTCGATCATTCTTTAATGTCCTGAATAATAAACTTGAGTTAATTTTCTACTTCTTTAAGAACCTTTTTCAAGTTCATTATTCCTTTTATATCACTTATTGCCATGTCATGAACACTATGTAATTATTTAAGTTAATAACGGTCGTTTTAACGATCATTGGTACTTGAGTCAAAAAAACCCTTTATAATTACATGTTGTTCATGTATCCATTATATCCAGAATTATAATCATTATGTATATATCATATATATCCAGTATATGCATTCTTTTATAATATTACATAATCATTTAGAGGTAAGAAATTAAATGCACCGTTCATGGAGACGGTAAGCCGTACGTACGCATGAACGCTACTTTCATTTCTATTTCGTATTTTATAGAATGGAATCATAATGATATAAAGGTATATTATAATTCCAGTATAATATCATATGTAATATCATAGTTCCATCTGTTATACGTCCCACATATGGTATTTAACGAATCAAATCACTTTGAGGGGGCGGTAGTCCGCACTTCCTTAAATGAAGATATCGCGTTTACCCATAATGGAAACCATAAAGGTATGACCAAAAAGAAAAAAAACAGAATCTTAAGGAAAACATAAACATATTATATATCATATATAAATATAGTGACATCTTAATGGCCACCTTTGAAGGTGTTAAAATAATGTTGAACAATCATCGTTTCGGGAGGCATAAATTCACCATCCACGGAAACAGTATGTTCGTTAACCATTAGATGTAGGTGTGTGTAAGTGTAGCTCGAATAATTATTATAACAACATCCTAGTATATTGAGGATAATTTAGTTGTTACAAAAGAAAAGAATAAAAAGAGTTTAGGGGGTTGGAGAAGCAAAATAAAACAAAAGGACTCAAAAGAAGACATTACCTTAAAATCGGGTAACTCCCTTTGGTTTGAGCTCAAAGGCTTCCTTGGGAAGACTTCTGCCCAAATTGAGGCTTCAAGGAGTAATAGAGGGAAGTGGAGAGACAAAATGGGCATGGTTTGGCCGAGCCAAAGGCTTTGGTAGTGGGTAAGGAGGTAGAGGTGGGGGCCTTTTATAGGAGGAGAGGAGGGGCACTCTTGGAAAGTAAAGAAATGTTACTTTATTTGAAAATGATTTTCGGATTCAAAAGGTCCCACATTGATATAATTCAAGGGTAAGGTGATAAGGGTTCTAAATATACCCATCCAATAGGTTTTGGACATGTTTAGGTCATTGATTTTACATTATCCTTTTATTTAATTTAAATCCTTTATTAATGTGGTAATCGCTGCATCATCATGATGTCATAAATAATTTAATTTATTTAAAGTATAAAAATTATAAAAAAAAATACAATGATTTAGGAAATCTTTTTATCTTTCTAATGAATATTTATAGTCAAAAATCTGACTTGTATAACCCCATATAAAAATTGTTTTAGTAACATAACTCATGTTTGTGTCATTTTTACTTTAACATTAAATAAAAAGTTATTTATGTCATTTCCCAACCAAAGTGGCTCCATGGGGTCCCCAAGTTTACCCATGACTTTTCTTGGTCGGCCATGACACATCCAATGAGGGTAGGACATGTTTCAAGCTCATCTCATACTATTAAAACATTATTTTTACCTTAAACTACACTAATTACCACTAATCACGATTAAGAACTTAATAGTTACTATTCACCAAAAAAATATTTTAATCTCATTGAACCACATTTTACTTCTTAATGACAACCATGTATGTCGGATTTTTGAAATTCAAAACACAAAGATGGCAAAATTTCATTTAAACGAAAAATCAGTTTTTATAAGTACCACTTAGTGGTTTCACTATTCATCAAAAATTGAAGTTTTTCAGAAAATTACCAAAAATTCACCCTAAGCTATATTTGATACTCCGAATTCAAAAATGAAGTCTATTTTACAAAATTCAAAACATATAAGTCACATTAATTAATTTAATAATTAATTCCCGCTGTCATGAAAAATAGCGGGTTTTTTTGAAACAATATCTATGAAAAGATTGACACTAGTTTAAGTCCAATTTCAAAGTGAAATTGATTCCGATGACCACCATTGGATTAAATGGTAAAAATATATTCATATTAAACTTTAAGACCACTTAAAAGGATAATCTAACCATATAATTAAATTAAATGAAAAAGTGGGTTTGATGTAAAATGCAGTATTTTTCACTATTCATTAAAAAATGAACATTGTCAGAAAAATACCAAAAATTTATCCAATGTAAATTTCAATGTCCCAATCATAATTAATATGTTTATTTTGAAAAACATAGCTTATAAAATTTTCAAAAGATATATTTAAAAATGGTTTGCCATCAAAAGGCAGTAAAACAATCCTTTAAAAAAATATTAGTGTATTCCATGCTTAAGATTGGATTTATTTTCATTTTAAGCCTCTAAAACACTATCTAATTCATTAATAGACATAGATAAAAATATCTATTACTCATTACTTACTTGGTATGTTACATATACACACACTATATCCCACACGAACCCAATCCATTGAGGCCAGTAGGGATCCTCCACCATGAATATCACATATATGGTAAGAATAGAAAAGGCCCCTGAATCTTGGAAGAAAACAGATCTAAAAACCGCTGGTGTTGACCACTGATCAAAAATGCAATGTCACTGCCACCATAATATCCACAAGAACATAGGGAAACAAATCTAGGAAGGGTTGCACAGTAAGTGTAGAAGGTAAACTTGACAAATATGATGCACAAAATCAAGCAGAAGTGGGAATGGGATAATCCATCAGCATGGATTTGTGGATGGAGCTGCAACCATATCTATCAGTGAGGATCTAAAGAAAAAAATCACCACTAAACCTTCTCTGATAAATCTGAAAGGAGGAGTAATGACACCACATATAGATTCAAAAAAACCCTATAAATGGGATAATTCTACCTAGAGAGTGCGTAGAATTCATTTTTTAGACTTATTAAGTTGTTCTTAATACCATCAACAAACAAACAATTCTTTGAATTCTGTTTCTAAATTTGAAAATTAGTTTTTCCAATTCTTATTGTATTTAAAGAACTATTGTTTCTAAAATTAACGGCTGCTCCATTATATTCTTTGACATTTTTCAATATTTTTATATCACCTATCATATGTGAGAAATAACCACTATCAATAATCCATGGTCTATTCTTTTTTTTATCTTTTAGAGCGGTCTCAAAAATAAAATACCCATCTTCAATTTTATTTTTCTTATATTATTTTTCTTTTATAGCATAAGAAACTTATCCTAAATGTGATTTCATACATTCTTCATTATAGTGACCTAGTTGGTTAAACCTTTCATAAACTTCCTCCAAGTAATCAAAATGATTTTTCCTTGAGAAATTTTTAACTTCTGATGAATTTTCTTTTCTTTATTCCTACACATTTATAAAGTTACTCTCTTTTCTTCCACTATTTCTCACCCTTATTTCATGCCTATTATCAGGGAGATATATTTTGTACAAATAATTATATTCCTTTTTTAATATATTCCATAGAACTAAAAATTTCTTCTAACCCATTATCTTCTATATAAAAATAGTTTTTCCATGTGATGAGTTTTTTGAGTTTCAACACATCTTTTTGTATCTAAATCCCCTCAACATTGGAAAAAATTATTACATATGTTATTTTCAAGTTTTATTGATGTGATTTGTTTCTCACTTCATTTGTCAACCCAAAATTTATCAATGTTTTTTTCTTACACCATCATGGTTAGAATAATCATATAAAATTTTATGTTTAGTGGGAATAGATGTCACCTGATTATTAGGATGATTTCTTTTAGTAGCTTGATATGTTTCAAACTTTACCTCTAATGATTTGTTGAAATTCCACTCATCTTATTTAAGGTACTTTCAAACTTAAAGAATCTTAAATGAGTTTTATTATGCTCATCTTCTTTAATAGTGAGTTTATTACAAAGATATTCCACTATATTTCCTTATTTTGTAACTTTTATTTTGAGGTTTTTAATTTCCTCAATGTATGAATCTTCATTTACTTCATTCTTCTTTTCACTTCCCATCTTCAATTTTTTGGATTCTTTCTTGATTTTTTTATTTTTTTCAAGACATGTCACAAGTTCTAACCTCATATAATATTACCTATAGGTTTATTATTTTTCTTCTTCTTTATTATTTGAAGTGAATTCTTTTTTCAAAATTAAAAAATAAGGTTCAAATCATCTATGGTGATTCACTTTTTGATGAACTATTATCAGAATAATTTTACTCAAATTTCTTATTAAACATACTTATTTTATTTCTAGTGTAATTTTTCTTATATCTAGTGGATTATTATCTTACTTGGAAGTTTTTTTCCACTCCTTCAATCAAGGATTTTCTTTATAGACATCATCATATTCTCCAACATTATTATTTATAAAATTCATAGAAAAATGTTCAGTTTATATAAAATCAAAACATTTATGTGTGAGTTTTCCATTTTACTTGGCTCTACATTTCTGGTAATTTTCTTGGATATAAGGGACATAATTCTCTCATTCACTAAAGAATTATCTTCCTTATCTTTCAATTCATTTATGCCAACAATATCATGTTCAAGATCTCAGATTTTCAGCTTCCACATAGCATTAAAATATATTTCTTACTTAATCTTCTTTTTGAAATCTATATATTTTCTCATCTCATGAATAACTGATAGAGCACTATCGTGGGTGCCCTCAAATGATTAGTGTGATTTTGGGGTACTTAGGTGCAACAGAGTGGCTGACCAAGGTCGTCTCTCAAAGGAGGAAGTGAATTAAAAAAACTTCTTAGAGGTATTCTAAAAATAAAATAAAAGAGAATAAAAACACTAATTGAATGGATGGGGTTTTTTTATAGTTTATATATCTAGAAGAATTTTTCTGGAAGAATATTTCATTTTTTTTGTTTTTAATTTTGAAATGATGTTTGATTAAAAAGACACAAAAAGAAGATGTTTTTTTAGAAATCTATTTTAAAAGGCGTAATCAATCTAACTCTACCTATTCATTCACTTATTAATCATTATCATTTAAATCAATATCCACTCAATTATGATCCCCTAATTTTTTATCCCTCGAACCCTATGAGAGTTAACTTAACCACAAAGATGAAATTATTTAAACCCTAGGCTAGCTTCGGAACACGCAATCGCAGCACCCTGCTTTGATTATTGTTCTAAAGATAGCTTATGGTCAGTGGTTAATTAGAGCACATATACATTCTGGAAATGAGGATGAATTGTGTTTAGGGATTATATTTTAACTCTACAAATTTATCTCGTGTGGTCTTGTATTACCGATTAAGATTACGCTCTCACAATTTACACAAAATCCCGACCTCGCGTGTTTTTGTGTTAATTGTTCAATTGCTTTCTCAGTTTCTTATAATTTAAAAACACAATTCATGGATCATATTATGTGAATTACAGTATCTTATTGATTCAAAATAATTAAATTAATAAGGTAGAAGATAGATCGATTACTAAAAGACTACTCTTTCATGGGTGTTGTAATCATCGTAGAAGCGTTTTGCATGTGCAAAGGTTTATAATGGGTATAACCCAATAACGCTTCTACTCAAGAATTCCATACCAAAGAGGAATATTAAGAGAATAATAAATTTAAACAAAACAGAAGAAAATAGAATAAATAAAAGAAGAACAATGAAGTTTATTACACAAATGAAAACATTACAAAATGAAGAAGAGAAGGAGGCTTCGATGAGGGGATCCTTGCTTCAAGATCTAACCCTCTTACAATGGTTGGATAATTTGGGTGAAACAAATTCTCCTCTGCCTCCAATCTCCTAATTCACTTCCCAACCCCTCCAAATGATAAAAACTCCAATTTATAGAGGAGAGGGGAGGAGAGGTTACAAGTGGTTTCAAGTGTGAATGTGGAAATTCGGCCAAATATTTTATGGAAACTTGCACCGCCTATTTTACCACCAAAACGCGTGAATTTTCCGGCCTTCCAGAAGGATAAAATGTGAAGATATGGGTCCTCTATCTTCTCTCCAAATTTGGGCTCAATACAGTCCCATATGAAGGAGTTATGACCGAAATACAGAAGCTTCTCCATTCTGGCGATCCCAGCCCAACTTTGACTTCATGGCCAATTTTCAACAACCAAATTAACTCTTTAGCTCTAGTGTACTGAATAAAAGTTGTATATAATTACGTTATAAAAACTTTTACAAAATTTCAAATTCAAATAATAAATATAAAAATATTTATCTTCGAAATACTACAGTGAAGTATAAAGGGTAAAACTGGAATTTTCATCAAATATTCAAATGAATGATCTAATCCCAAATACTTTCTAATTAAACATATTTAACACAATGTGAGGAAATTATATCATTTATTATCAATTAAATATTCAATAAAATAGTGTTTTATCAATAACAATAATTTTTTTAATTTATCAATATATAAATCGTCATTATATTCTAAAGATGATATTTTAGGATCAAGACTCTCTGGAAAGTTCCTCATAGGTTTCTTAATAACAGTAGAATCTTCCATGGCATCCTTGAATTCTATAATATTGCAAAAAAATCATTAAATATGGTAAATTATTGACTAATGTATTCTTATTCATCCATTCTGATATCTTCGAAATTACTTCTCCAGATTTGAATTTTTCTTTCCTTCACTTTAACATTTCCCTCAAAGAGACTTTTTATTTTTCCCAAGTTTATTTAGATATATTGAGACCAATCACCATTATATAACATTTTTTTAATAAGGATATAAGGATTTTATTCCAATATTTCTCATCAACCTCAATATTCCTCTTGTCAACAAATTTCATAGGAGCATCTTTATCAATGTTTGGAAACATGATTTTTGTTGCATTAATCACCCCCATGATAAGTGATAGAAGATAGGGTATCATTCTATTTTTTCATCCATGAAAAAGAATCATAAAAGGTAGGAATACCTCTAATATTAAATAAGATATGAAAAGGATGTTATAGAGGGAACCTAGATGCTCTAATACCGATTGAAGTTCCCAATAATGTTAGGAATTCTGATAAATGGGGGATAAATCAATGGTTATATTTTATAATTTATATTCTCTCAAAATTAACCCCTGAAACATGTTAGATTTTCTATCCTTTTGAACTTTTTATTTCAACCTCACTCATATGAAAAGAAAGGAAAGGAAATCAAGGCACACGAGATTTATATGGTTTTTCCCTGGTGTGGGTGACTATGACCTTGCCATAGTGACTCCTGACGGTCCATGTAAATTCTCTATGATATAAAGTGAATAAAAATTTATCCAACTCTTATCATGCTCCTTATATATATCGATAGGTAATTATACTAACTCATATAAGTTATAAAGTTTTTATTATACTACCAATCCAAAACAAGATAATAAACTTTTTTTAATTGCACATGAAAACACTATCTAGAATCTCAATAAATTACCTCTTCACCCGGTATGACTTCATCTAGTGTGCCTCTATCTTCATCCAATATGACTTTATCCATTACACCTCAAACTCTATCTGGTATACTTTAGTCTCGTGCCTTTTTCCATTACACTTCAATCTAGTACCTTTGTCTAGTGCCTCTTATTCAAAAAAATGTTTTCTTGGTTGGAAACTCACATTGTGCCACCATTAAAATCTTAAAAACTTCAATTCTCACACATGAATGAAAATTATACATTCATATGGTTCCTTCACCCATTTATATAGATATGTCTCCATGAGAAAGTGTATAAACTAAAATTTATTTTCCCACTCAACTAAAACTTTCTATTTAAAAATTTCTACTCAAATTAGATTTGTTGGGATGCCTATCAAACCTTCTAGAACTTTCTTGAATATTCTTGAAAACTTAGTGTCGGCACCTTTCTTCAAACTTACTTAACTCAGCTAGATAATAAAAACTGAAAGAACATCTCAACATATTTATTATTAAGTACATTACATAATGTTTTTAAATATTTAAGAACTCAATATAGAGAAATTATATCTGATGAATTTATTAAGAAATTCTCCATCTAGTGACTCTTCCAATTTTTTGTTAATTCTATAATAACTCCTCTATATGATGGTCCCAATCAGATATCCTTCATATAGTGGAACTATATCACCCCCAGTTTTATGTAAGTAACCCTTTAATTATCCTTGTTAAGTACATGAAGTGTTTGGATTAAGTTTGGGAGAGTTTGGAAAACTTTTAGAGTGTTTTTGAGGATTTTATAAAGGTTCATGGTTGGTGCACAGTTAGTGTAAATTTTGAAACTTCTATAGGAAACTGTACACTATGAGATAGGGGCTAAAGGGAGGCATGTGGTTTGTCTAAACCATGTAGCCACCCAAGAGAAACTACGCAAAGTGGGATTGTGATATTTTTCACAATTGGTACACGGTTTATCCAATTGTGTGGTCCAACCATGAGAGGTGTCCCTTGAGGCCGAGGCTGGTGCATATTTAGCACCCAGTTTTTCCTAACCGTGTGACTAACCATGCATGTTTTAAAATCAAGATCCTAAGAAAGTGGATCTAGGTTAGGATTAATTTTTTACCCTTTTTTATCTAAATAGACCCTAACTCAGGATTTCATCCTCCCAAAGGATTTAGAACCTCTCCCCATTTAATTGGAAGTGATCTAGAGGCATTTCTTTATACGTTGAAGCCCGAATATCTTGGTAAGTCCTCATTTATAGTAGTTTTCTATGGTTTTTCTTAGATATACTTTCATTCCTCTATTATATTCTTAGATCTGGTATTTTGTGGATATATATAAGGTTTTTGATGCCAATCATGATTAGGTTTTTCCTTGTTGGTGATAGGGGTATAGATCTAAGGTGGGTTTTTAGAGATTCAACTTGGTTTTGTGGGCATTTTCATTCCATTCTTCATTTTCAGCATAATTTCTGAGGTAGGTGGATTTACTCTCAACTCTTCTTATTATAAATTGAATACTTAGATTAAAATTGGATAAATTTATTGAAATTTATAGTGAAATTATTGTGAAAATCATGGTATAAATCCTATTTAGTGATGGTTTCTGGATTTTTGGTGAAATTGTGGAACAATGTAAAGTGGTTGTGTATAGTGCGTTGTTTTCTTGATTTTAAAATATAGATTTTCTGGATTTTTTGTAAATGGTTTAATTGATATGTTTTCAATAAAAGGATGGTTTTATTGAAATTTATTGAAATGGTTTTTTTGAAAGGTTTTCAATAAAATAATGCTTTATTGAAATTGTTTGAATTGGTTGGTTTGAAATGGTTTTGGAATACATGGGTTGTGTGAGTTCATGCTTTCGACATGACCTTGAATAAGGGGCATGTACTATTAGGGTACAAAGGGAGGTGACCCTGAATAAGGGGCATGTGTCATTGTGGAATAAGGAGATTATCCAATTTATGATGACTTAGTGGATGGATGAGAAACCACTCATGAGTATGGTTCTATCATAGAATCATGCATGTGTAGGTGTGCTGGTGAATCATGGATTTGGTATGCCAATAAGGAACATGAAATGGTTTAAAGTATTATTTGGTTTCTTTTCCTTGGAAACTATTTTGGTATGAACTATTTGTATTTTTTATAATTTTTTAACATATTTTAATGGTTTTTATATAACTTATTTTATATAAATATGCTAACTTATCCTATCCTAGTGTCATGAGTAGGGTGATTATTTGGGTAAATCCTAATGAGTTTCATTACTCATCCTTACTTTGGAACCTTGGTGGTTTTACAGATATCATTTATCGATAAAGAGGAAAAGGTAAAGTACCACACTTATTTAGTGGTGCATTGAGATACTTAGGATGTTTTGTGTAGTTGAAGCATGGAGAATGTTGGAGCTTTGGAGTTATGTGGTTTGTTGCTGAGTTTTATTAGTTTTGTCTTCTATTGTGTAATTTGATGTTATTTGTCTTCCATTGTGGTAATTTTTTATAATTGGTTTTGATATCAATGGTATTACTTTGTGTTTCTTTACATTTTTATCATGCATCGTGTAGTAGTTTTTTGTTATGGCTTGTTTGGTTTGGGTTGTTTTATTTCAAAAAGAGAAAATTTTCCCCCACTTGTATTGAATAACTTAGCATTTATTGCTAGCCTTTTTCACCTTGAGGATTTCTCTTAAGGCCAAGTAATGTCCTTCCACATTCTCAAGCCAATGAGAGGGGTGGTATGTTACAAGTGGTATCAGATTGTTCGATCCTTGACTAACAAGTGGTCATAAGTTCTATCGATCTTGGAGTTGAAATTAATTCTGGTTTATTCCTCAAGTTGGGATGGTATAAATGAGTAGGATTGTTAGGAATTGAAATGTGTAGAATAAAAATACATATATAAATTTCATATGATGAACTTTAAGTAACCTTGTAGTTTGGTACATAAGTGTTTTGGAGACACTTATAGGAATTTAATCACATTGTCATAGGTTTATCCAATGAGACGAGCATGACATGCATTATAGAAATGAATTCTCACTATGAGTTAATAATTCATTTTGAGTAATGATTTATGATTTGGTGAAAAAGTTTTGATTTTTGAAAATTTTTAAAGTTGTTTTTATATGTGAGATTTTGAAAAAGGGAATGATTGTGGTATTTTTAAAATAGTGTTATTTTCAAAATCATGGAGGAATTTTAAAAAATGGTTGAACATTGAAAATAGTGACTTTGTAAAGAAATCTTGTGATATTATTATTTGATAGAATATGAAATTGTTAATCATTTAGTTTCTAGATAGTGAGACTTATGGCGTTTTTTGTCTTTTTAGAAATGGCACCTGGTCAGCATCATAGAAACCAACTAGAAGAAGTGGCTGAGAATGTGGTTGCACCTGAGCCACAGGTGAAATAACAGCTAGTTTAGAGTATAGTTCAGGCCTTTAAGGATGTGGATAGAGGGAATGGGAGGGATGAACCTAGGAAATTGGATAATTCTATCCAATTTTAAAAGTAGAATCCACCCATATTTTGGGGTGATTCAGAACCAAAAAAGCAGTGTATCTTAATAGGATTAATTAAATCTTTGATTTCCTTGACACACCAGTAGTGATGAAAGTCATGTTGGAAATTTATATTCTGGATGATCTTACATGTAGGTGATGGGATTTAGTAGTTCATGCTAAATTGGAACAAGGCCTTGCATGAGAGGATTTTGAAGAATTGTTCAATAAAAAATTCTATACTCATACATTCAAGATCACAAGAATGATGCACTTCTTCATCTTGAAGTAGGAGAGCATCACAGTAACAGTGTATGTGGCTAAATTTATTAATTTAGTCTGCTTTTCACCTGAATTTATTTCTAGTGAATCCTTGAAGGCATTCATATTTGAATTGGGGTTGAGGTAGGATATTTTCTCAAATATTGTTGTGCTTTGTATAATGGATTATATAAATATGGTAAATAGAGTGACCATGGTATAAAGGGAAATCTTAGGAACTACAAGTGGAGGGAATATGTTGATACCTATAAGAAATGGTGGTAACTCTAATGCTGGTAGAAAGAGGAAGAGGGGAACCTATTTACAAGGTATGGGGATGACTTAGAATCAAATAGTTGGACCAATAAATCTTCTTCTAAGACCCAAGAGAAAAGATGGATGTTTATAATGTAGTTAGTTCAACCATATGAACTGAGATTGTATGGAACCACCTAGAGCTTGCCACAATTACAACCACATGGGCATCTTTAGCATTATTGTCATAGTGCTCATAGTTCATGTGTTTGGGAAACTTCTCAGGTGTCACACGCATTGTATGATTTAAAAGGATGAGGGAAGTAGAATCACTCTTGTTAGTGGAATAGAGCAATCCATGGTGATCATAGGAATACCATGACCCCTTATCAAGGACAATCTCAACAGGTAAATAAGGAACAAAGTACAGTGAGTAAGTGGTTATATAGATTTGAGTAAGTTATTATGGATGATTATTATGGATAATAAATGGTGTGAGGTATGATTCTTTTGAATTATACTCTTATTCAAGATTTTTTTGATATGGGTGCATACTATTCCTTTATTTATTCTCATGTTATTGATTTAATGGGTTTGAAAGTTGAGATGATTCCTTCTATGATGAAACTTCAAACTCCTCTTGGTCAAAGATAATTTCAATTCTTTATGTTTAGAGTATGTTCTATAACTATTGATGGTATTATGACCCATCCCCCGGGGCCCATGTCATGATTACCCCAAGCCTACCTCATGAAGGCCAGGGGATGGTGACTAGCGCTGAAGGCGTTAACCTATAAGTGGGAGGAATTTTCATGAGTACTTGTATGCACACACACACCCAACCACATCCCACAAACTGAAAGGGGAAAAAAGTATACTGAAACAAGTTTTGAGTACTAGTACCACTGAAAAACAAGTGGGCCAGAATACAAACCCAACAAAAAGAACTGAAAACAGGAAAGTACAAAGGGACTTGGGTAGCCATCTTCTAAAAACCCCCACCTGATGGAAGATTATTGTAGCTGCTAGATTCTTAAGTAGTACGTCATGTCTTCCTGATCCTACTGGTCCCTGCATGGTTATATGCCACCAAGTCCTCCATCAAAGCATATATCGTCTGCACCAGACACAACACATGTGGGCAAAGCCCGTGTAGGGGTGAGTAATAAAATACTCATTAGGGGACCCCAAAACACAAGGAAATACCACAAAGAAATCCTCAAAGAAAATCATGAATCATAAGAACAAATCACAAGCACGAAGCACAATACATCTCACACTAGGTATACATCTAGGATAGTGATAGAAGAATCATCAATCACATCATCAAACACCTCAGTTGTCGGAGAACCCCTCCACTATGAGTACAGTGAGCCTACTAGGTCACATAGAAGTTTCTTCCCACTAACCTTGGATTGTTGTGGTACTCATCCCTAATCAGTATCGTGGTTATGCTGAGTCACACAATCTCTCTCCCACTGTGGGTATGCCGAGTCACACAAAGGTGCTTCCCACCTTGGCCAACTGAGGTACTCCTCCCCATCGTGTACCATGGATCTTCCAAGTCACACAGTATCACTCCCGCAATGGGCCTTCAAATGCACACTTATTTTCTTCCCACTAGTCCATATTCGAGTCACACAGAGTCGCTTATCAGCAATCTTCAGGTCTCAACCAACCGTAGGGTTCCGTACATAGTGTGCTTGGGAAAACCACTCTTTAATCAATTCTTTGCATCTCAACTTCCATGAAATTATCCTTAGATCATACCAAAAGATTTTTCTCATCAATAGGGTCCCAACGTCGTAGACAGATCATCAACTAGATGCCTGGTTTGCAAGTTATTAGCATTTTAATAAACAAGGGTCGGTTGGGTCTGGGCCCAGTTCGTCCCAGTCAGACTGACCCGACCAACCTGGCTCGGGGGTCCCACATTCCCCAGTTTGATTCGACTAACCTGACCTAACCTGGTTTAGGTTAGGGTAGGTCTGGTTCGGCCTAGACAGTGGGCCAGGCCCAATGGGCCTCGCTGGACCCAACCCAGTTTGGTCGAGGGTCCAGCCTGCCAGGTCGCCCGATGACCCTGTCTCATCTAGCCCAGTAGGATCAGGAAGACAGGATGTACTACTTTAGAATCTAGTAGCTACACTACTCTTCCATCAGGTGGGGTTTTTTCTATGGTGGTCTAATCTCCGATCTGTATTCACCTTCGGGCCTCTCGAGTCACCACTATCACTACCTAGGACCCACATTCCTGTTGCCACCACTTGAGAATATGACCACAAAGAACACATGTGCAGATGGACCCAGGCCTTGTTCATGTCGGCTCGTTCCCTCCATGTTAGAAGTTTAAAACATGGGGAGGCTTGGGGATTGTATTTCAATCAAACAAAAGATAGTTTAAACCCATATAAAGAAATCCCAAAAAACCACCCTTCTACAATAACACATGATCCGCAGATCAACCTGTTCATGGGTTGATTTGTGTTCATCATTGAATTTAAGAATGATGAAAAACAAACTTAAACACAAATCTTACCTGGATTGAGGATATTTCTCTAATGAGTGGAGAAGCTCTAATTTTTCATCGATCCTCGATCTGTTAGTGTTCGTCGTCGTTCGTCGATGGTGTTTTACATCATTCATCAATGGCGTTCATTATTCTTAGTTGGAGAGGAAATCTGCTAGTGGTTCATCATAGAATCATCTACCGAGTAATTTTCATCTCTACAATGTGTCAAAAAAATAAAAAGAAAACATTTTGTAGTGTTTTAGTTACGCTGCGATGTCGCGTCATTACACTGTTTCATTTATGAAATAGTGTAGTTGTTACATGTCGTTTATTGTGTCATTACACTGTGGGTTTTTAAGCCATTAATGAGTTTCATTAATTCATCTCGTCATTTCTTTGCAGCATCATCACATCAATTCATGTAGGTTGAACAAAATAAATAAAATATATTTTTAAAGTTATTATATTTTTTCCCAAAAGGTCTGAAATTTAACTTTTCCATTCAGCCCTTTCCAACCGAAGTTAAGTCCTTTCTAGATGAATCCCATCATTTTGAGTTCAATAGTTCCCTTGGATTTTTGATATGATCACCGGTTCAAAAGTTAGAAAAACTCTCTCGCGTGTTTTCTTAAGTGAACTAAAAAAAGTTAAAAATTCCATTTTGGGCTCACTGGGCCTCGAAATTATGTGCCTTCAGAGTTTTAGTCTCAAAATAATTCTATATAATTTAAAAAAAATTACATGGAAAGTTTGATACATTACATTCTCCCCAGTATAGGGATTTACATCCCTAAAAGCCAAAATAAGGACTAATAAAGAAAATGGGGGTACTGAGCATGAATCTAAGTCTCCCGCTCACATGTTCTCTCCTAGAAATTCTCGTGCTACCACCGAACACACACCAGAGGAATCAACCACCCACATAAGACCCAATCCTGTTGATCCTCTATCTCCACTAGTAATTCCACAAATGTCTCCCCATCGTCGATGTCCAACTCACCCCAGTAGATGATATGTGATGGATCATGCACATATGTTCTCAGCTATGACATGTGGAAAACATCATACACCTGGTGCATCTGTGGGGGAAGAGCTAGGTGGTATGCCACCTTTCCAAATATGCTAAAGATCTGAAAATGTCTGATAAACCTCGAAGATAGATTGTCACCCTAGACAAATCTCTGCAATCTCCATCGGGGTGATACCTGAAGGAACACATGGTTTCCCTCCTCAAACTCCAATTATATCCACCTCCTATCAGCATACGATTTATACCTACTCTTTGTAATCCTCATACGCTCTTGGATGATCTGAACCTTCTTAGTGGTAGCCCATACCAACTCTAGACCCATGAATGTTGACTCCCTTGGGTCTTTCCAGCATAGGGGTGATTCATAAGGTCGCTCGCACAAGGCCTCAAACGGTGTCATTCCAATGGTGGAGTGATAGTTATTGTTGTATGAAAACTTTACCAATGGAAGATGGTCCTCCCAACTATGACTAAAATCTATGATTCAAGCACTAATCATGACCTCTAGGGTTTGTATGGTCCACTTTTTCAGACCATCTGTCTGGGTATGAAAGGTTATGCTCAAGCACAACTGTGTCTCGAACACCTATTGCAATCCCTTTCAAAACTGGGATGTAAATCATGCATCATGGTCTGAGACGATCATCAAAGGCACCCCTTGAATCCACACTATCTCCTAGGTGTAGAGGCATCCCATGCCATTTACCGATCCCTGCTCTCAGATGGGTAGAAAGTGAGATGACTTGGTGAGTCGGTCAATGATCACCCAGATAGAATCATGGCCTTTTGATGTATGTGGAAACTCCATCATTAAGTCCATTGAGATACTGTCCCATTTCCACTCTGGTACCTCAAGTGGTTGAGCCAAGACTACTGGAACCTGATGGGTGGCCTTCACTTGCTGACAAGTGAGGTATCATGAGATGAACTCATCCACTACTTTCTTCATTCCTGTCCACCAGTACTGATATCGGAGGTCCTGGTACATCTTCATCACTCTAGGATGTACCACCAAAGGGGATGTATGGAACTCCCTCAACACCTCCTCCTGCAAATCCACTGGTACTATGGTGCGCCCTCTAAAAGGGATGACATGCTCCCCACCTATCAAAAATCCATCAGGAGTATGCCCTGAGGATAACTGAGCATGTCGGGCCTCACAATCAACATCCACCAGTTGTGCCTCCCTGAATCACTGTAATAGTGGGGGAGTAAAAGTCATCGACTAAAGGTAAGCTTCTCCATCCTCATCCACAAAGGATATCTACATCACAGCTAGCTTCTCTATCGCCTCACTCAGTAGCAGAAAATTGGTCCTCCTTGTAAAGACCCGTAAATTTCAAGGAAATTTTTTTTTCTTAATTTTCTTTGGAATTTTACAAGAACGCAGTTTCTGACGGAACCTGATCCCGAGGCCCGGTGTGCCTGGAATCATTTTCCGAAGTTTGGCTCAGGTACGTTCAGTGAACGAACGAGCGGGTTTTTCTAACTTTTGAATCGGTGCTCGGAATCAAATTCTGAGGGCACTGATGGAATCGCAGCGCCGGTATTTTCTTAGAAATGCCTCTTCCGGAGTTGCATTTGCTCGGGTGTGGTTTTTTAAATTTTTGGGCTTAAGTTAAGAAATAAAATAAAGTATGCGACAAATTTATTTTTATTTCACTTAAATCCACTTAAAAAAACCACTTAAAGCTGCTTAAGTTGAGTTGAAGAGGATAGGGTGCAATTCAAAATATCCTACCCTCTTGGTAGGATATTTGTGGGGTGGGGCCTGCACGAGCACCACCGTTTCTTTTCCGCTAAGTAACGCACCCGCGAAAACCCTTTTTAATGAAAGTCAACTGAAGCTTTTTATAAATTCTTAACGCCCCTATTAATTGGGCAGTTAATTCATTGAAATTAATTCTATGAATTAATTTTGTTTGTTTCTTAACACGTTTTCAATTTGTTGGCATGTTAATAAAATAAGGCCAACACACCTTCTTCTTGGATGTTGTGTTAAACCTTTGGAGAATCTCTAAAGATCTTTATTCTCCTTCGCGAAGAACGCGAAGAACGCGAAGAACGCGAAGGGAAACGAAGAACGCCAGGCCCCCGGAGATCGACGACTTGACGCCGATGATTCTCCCTCCGCGACGCTTCTTCCACGATGATCCATCCCCGCGACAATCTTCGATCGGCATCTTGAGGTAGGGGATTGAGGTCCTTTTTAATTCTTTGTGGATTATAACATCAACATGGATTTAATTGTTATAATTAAATCTGTGTGTTCTTGATCCTTGGAGTTTGTCTACGCGATGCCGAGTACCGCACGACAACGACGCCCTTCCACGACGCGACGATCCTTTCTTCCGCGACAGTCAATTCCGCGATGAACTTGCGTCTGATGACGACGTTGAGGTAGGGGTCGTTTTGAAAATGTTAATACCCATGTTTGTTTTCCTCCAAGGAAAGAACGCGGACCATCCAATTAACAAGTTGGTCCGCGGATTATTATTGCGGGTTGTGGTTTATCAATTGTTAGGAATTATAGTGTTGTTTCAAAACACTAACGCGGTGGGTGCGGACCAACGAACAAGTCCGAACCCACCGCCCTTTGTTCTTGGTGTTCGGAATGGCGGACGACGACAAAACGGGCCGCAGAGACGATTTTTTGATTCCGCATTGATGAACGGGACCCGGGATGAGCTACAGCGCAGACGGAAGTGAAATCGGACCACCAGAGCAACTCTGGTGGCCCGTGAACTCCATCGGTGGCCGGAGGCGCCCCGGCGCACCGCCGGACGGAGCCGCCGCGGTGGCAGGGTGCGGTTCCGCGGTCGCGCGGAACCGAAGGCAGGACGCGGCCTTTCCGCGTCCGTTGCTGAGAGGCGGCCCCCCACGCGGGGCCGCGGAATCATCAAGGGGGGTGGCGCCCCCTTGCACCCGCTTGGCCATCACGGACGAGCCGCGAGGCGGCCGGGCCGCGCCCGCGCCGGCCGGGCCGGGTCGCGCCCAGGCCGGGCCGGTCCATTCTGGCTGGGCCGGGCCGCGCCGGCCGGGTTGGGTTGACCCGGTTCGGGCCGACCCAGGGGGGGTCGGGCCGGGTCGGTCCGGGCCCAGGCCCCCCGTTTCCGGACCTTTTCGTTCTTTTGCTTGTAACTTGAGCTACGGGCCTCTGATCGACGTACAATCAGCGGCGATGCGATCCTTGGATCGAGACGGTCGTTTCGGTATATTACACTCAAGGTTTAGGAATACTTTGGGTTCAGCCGGGTTTGTTCGTACACGAAACCAACCAGGCCCTCAGAGCAGAAACGCTCATATCTTGAGCTTCGGACGTCCGATTTATGTGTCGTCGACTTTGTTGGATTACTCTAAGTGAGACGGATATTTTGGCTTACTCCGCCCGAGGTTTGGACGCAGGTGGAGTACGGTCGGGTTGGTTTTTCCTTAAAAACCAACCGGGCCCCTGGGATGAAAAAGCCAATAACTCGCAGACCGGGCATCCGATTGACGCGCCGTCTGCGACGTTGAGTTCCTGTTGACGATACGGAACTTTTGGATACATCAACTCTGGACTTGGTGTCAGTTGATGTATCAGCCTCTCGGCTCGTGGAGCATACCCTCCCGAACGAGCTTTCTGTGTGCGGGAATCCTAGAGCTGGCTGTGACTGCTACTGTGACGGCGACGAATGTGCAGAGATCCTCAGTGGATTCGACGACGACTACAGCACTCAGCGATCCTACGTGGTTCAGTGCTACAGATCCTGTGTGGGTCCGATCCTGTGTGGGTCAGCGCTCAGCGGTCCTGTGTGGGCCAGCGCCTACAGATCTTGTGTGGGTCTGATCATGTGTGGGTCTTTGCGGGGGTTAGTTACCTATCGATCATGTGTGGGTCAGATCCTTTGTGGTTCATTGCGGGGGTTAGTACCTATCGATCCTTTGTGGGTCCGACGACATAGATGAATCAGTGGCAATACCTGATCATCTTTATCGTCATACTAAGAAGTATACCTATGTGAGATGAATCCTATTTTGCTTTCCTTTGTGGATTGTGTTGTGCTATCCTGTGTGGATTTACGTTTTTCTTTCCTGTGTGGACTGGGTTGTACTTGAGCTCGGATGTTGGAGCCAATCGAGAATTGATGACTTAGTAATATGTATGGTCATATATCTAAGCAGTGTCGGATGTTACTTCGTGATTGTATCTTTCCTTTGTGGTTTATCCTTTGTGGATTCTGGGAGACCTTCGGGGGTATCGGGGTCCCTACTGAGTAGCTTATACTCACCCCTGCATGGGTTATGCCCGCACTACGTTGTGTTGGTTGCAGACGACGGACAGCGCTGATCGTGGTGGAGGCTTGCAGAGTAGGACGGTACATGGAGGTGGACCACTGGGTGGGACGTACTCGGAGCGGTCGGCTGGACCCGAGGAGCAGTGGAGGCTATCTGTACCCACCCTTCAGGTGGGACTTCCAGTGGACGGCTCGACGTTGCGGCTTTACTTTTTAGTTGTTGTTTTCCCTTTCGAGTTGTACTTTACTTTCAGTTTGGGTTTGTATTCTGGCCCACTTACTTTCCGCACTTACTGTTGTACCAGTTTTTACTTAGTGTTTACTTCCGCCTGCTTACACTGTGGCGTTTGTTGTTTACTTTACAAAGGCAATGTCTTCCCTTTACCGAGATTTACGCCTTGGTGCTAGTTGCCAGCCCCTGTCCTATGGAAGGCGGGCTTGGGGTAGTCACGGCACGGGCCCCGAGGACGGTTCGTGACAAATTGGTATCAGAGGCATTCGTTCCTACCGCAGACTATGATCTTTTCTATGTGAAGCAATAGTGTTAAGTGTATTGGGTGTGGTTATCAGTCTAGGGAGTCCAGTGTTGGTACGGCGGCCGACATATCCGTACACCAGGGCCCTGACTTCTGATTTCCGACTTAATACACGAAAACATTAATTTCTTGTGTGTTACAAGTTTTCTTTGTGATTACTTTGTATCAGCTCACTAGGTATATTGTTCTGACCGTGGCGCACCTGTTTTCTTTTCAGGATGGCCCCACGACGGCAGCCAGCTAGGGTTCCGAGAGTTGAGCGTGACGATAGTCCGCCGAGTGACAAGGCCTCGGTACAGGTCCCTTTGACAGTTGAGGCACCGGCGGTACCTTTACCCGCCAAGCCACCGATGCTTCCAGCCCCAGCCGCTGACGATGCACGTCGCCTCAGTACACTGCATGAGTTCCAGCGCTAGCGACCGCCCAGGTTCCGCGGGGAGACGGACCCCCAGGCAGCCGAGGACTGGCTGGAGGCAGTGGTACGAGTTTTCCGGCTAGTGAGGATACCAGCAGACCTCATGGTGATCCTCGCAGCGAGCCTATTGCACGCAGCAACGGGCCGATGGTAGAGCTTGATGATCCAGGTGCACGACGAGTCATCTCTCCTCTGGATAGACTTTGAGGGCCTCTTCCGCTCAGAGTTCATCCCAGCCACCCTCCGTGCGGTGCGCATCCAGGAGCTTCTTCAGCTACGGCAGGGCAGCTTGACGGTCGCTCAGTACTCGGTGAGATTTACCGATCTCTCTCGCTACTCGACCGATATGGTACGGGACCCATTCTTCCAGGCCCGGACCTTTGAGTAGGGATTGAGACATGAGATCAGGGCATCTCTGATCTCCCTCAGTATTCCGACTCAGGCAGGAGTACTGGAGCGAGCCCTTTTGATCGAGAGTTTTCTTGTTGAGGCTTCTCCAGCAGCGAGACCTACCGCGGTGCGGCATGTAGCAGAGTCTTCCGCAGCAGGCATCCGACGGATGAATCAGGGGTCTAGGAAGACCAGACCCTCACGCAGACGACCTCAGGACACTGGCTCAGCAGTGTGGGGCACACAGCATGGAGCCAGTCTTTCGAGAGGCAGGCAGTACTACACATGCAGCGGGCAGGGCCACATGGCTCGTGACTGCCCGACCCACCGTGCCGAGGAGCAGCAGACGGTTGAGGGGCCACCCAGGCAGAGGCAGAGGGTCGACCGTGGCGGTTTGCAGGGAGGAGGCAGACGAGGTAGAGGAGCTGGCCGAGCAGCAGGTGGTGGGCGACTCTTTGAGGCTCTACCACCACCACCACCAGGAGGTCCACCCCGGCCGCAGGGAGCTGGCGGGTAGAGATAGGCACAGCTCCAGGAAGTGGAGGCCTACGACCACGGCGCACCTGAGATGATTCGAGGTACTATCTGTGTCTATTCCACCCTTGTTTCAGTTCTTATAGACACAGGAGCGAGTCACTCTATCATAGCTGTTGCCCTTGTTCGGAGCTCAGAGATTCCGACAGAGCTATTGGCTCGATCCTTACTGCTAGAGACTCCTACGGGAGCAGACTCGACGATTACGCACTGGTGCTGGCAGTGTGAGATTACTCTAGGAGGCGAGAGCTTCAGCTGGGATCTTCTTATAGTGGCGTCGAGGCCTTACGACGTCATCTTGGTCATGGATTGGTTATCTACAGCCTATGCACAGATTGACTGTATTAGGCGCAAGGTGTGATGTGTACGCACCGACGGGAGCAGGTTCACCTTCACCGGCGAGAAGGGAGCCTTCGCAGCACATGATGGACTTCCACAGAGGATAGGACAGCCCATCACTCATCATTTGGCTAGCCTCATCCTAGAAGCAGTTGACGTACGGAGTCCTAGTTTTCCTACAGTGGTGGATGAGTATGCGGGCGTCTTTCCCGACGACGTTCCAGGGCTACCTCCTCGGAGAGAGGTAGACTTTTATATTGACATGTACCCCAGGACAGCCCCGATATCGACTCCAGAATATCGGATGGCCCCCGCTAAGCTTTGAGAGCTACTGGTACAGTTGGAGGACTTGTAAGGGAAGGGGTTCATCCGACCCAGTGTTTCACCCTGGGCTTCCCCGATATTGTTCGCCAAGAAGGTGGACGGAAGCTTGCGACTTTGCGTCGACTATCGTCACCTGAACCAGGTGACGGTGAGGAACAAGTATCCGCTATCGAGGATTGATGACCTCTTCGATCAGCTCAAGGGAGCACGGTGGTTCTCAAAGATAGAACTCAGGTCAGGCTATCATCAGCTCAGAGTTCGGGACGAGGACGTGAAAAAGACGGCCTTCAGATGTCGGTATGGCCACTATGAGTTCTTGGTTATGCCATTTGGTGTAACCAATGCTCCAGAAGTGTTCATGGGCCTCATGAACAGGATCTTTCAGCCATACCTCGATCGATTTTCCGTAGTCTTCATCGATGACATTTTGATATACTCGATGACTGAGTAGGAGCACGCCTACCACTTGCGGGTTGTACTGGACACACTCCGAGAGCACCAGTTTTATGGAAATCTCTCTAAGTGTCAGTTTTGGATATGTGAGGTCCACTTCTTGGGACACGTCATCTCTGAGGCAGGAGTTGCGGTGGATCCTGCGAATATCGAAGCAGTGCTAGCTTGGGAGCCACCCAAGAGCGTGACAGAGGTGCGGAGTTTCTTGGGACTAGCTGGATACTACCGGAGATTTGTTCCAGACTTCTCCAGAGTTGCAGGACCACTATCAGCTTTGACGAAGAAGGGGAAACCCTTTGTGTGGTCAGACAAATGTCAGAAGAGCTTCCAGGAGCTGAGACAGAGATTGACCAGTGCACCTATCTTGAGGTTGCCTGAGGAGGGAGTAGGGTACGTAGTCTACTGCGATGCATCAGGGACTGGACTCGGATGTTTCCTGATGCAGGAGTGGGCAGTGATCGCCTATGGATCACGTCAGTTGAGTCCACATGAGCAGAACTACGCTACCCATGACCTGGAGTTAGCAGCAGTGGTCTTTGCTCTGAAGACATGGCGACACTATCTGATGGGCGAGCGCATTACAGTCTTTTTTGACCATCAGAGTCTCAGGTACATCTTCTCTTAGAAGGACCTGAACCTGAGACAGCGGCGATGGCTCGAGTTCCTTCAGGACTATGACTTTGAGATAGTCTATACTCCTGGGAAGGGGAATGTAGTAGCCGATGCTCTCAGCAGGAGGACGGGCATGCAGCTACTCGAGGAGGCGACAGATCAGCTATCCATTTTGCGGATATCCTTTGTGGATAGATATGGAGCAACCTTCCTTCAGTCACTCACAGTCTCTCCTCCACTACTGCAACGGGTCAGAGAGGCACAGCGTGGGGATGCTGACTGTGAGACGCAGCGTGCACAGATATCCTCAGGACAGGCACCTAATGGCTTCTCCTTTGGAGCAGATCACGACGTCATTTTCAGAGGACGTACCTTGGTACCAGCTGCTTTACGGGAGGATGTGATAAGAGAGTTTCACACTTAACCTTTGGAGGTACATCCCGGAGTGGCGAAGATGTACCAGGATCTCAGACGACAGCACTGGTGGCCGGGCATGAAGAAGGCTGTGGCGGAGTTCGTTTCTCGATGCCTCACCTGCCAGCAGGTGAAGGCAGAGCATCAGGTACCAGCAGGCTTGGTACAACCCTTGGAGGTCCCGGAGTGGAAGTGGGACGGGATATCCATGGACTTCGTGACTGGACTTCCACGCACTTCCAGAGGTCACGACTCCATCTGGGTGATTGTCGACCGACTCACCAAGTCGACTCACTTCTTACCCATCAGAGAGCAGGGCTCAGTGGAGAGCTTGGGACGTCTCTACGTTCAGGAGATTGTATGGCTTCACGGTGTTCCATTATCTATCGTCTCCGATCGAGATGCTCACTTTACTTCCCGGCTTTGGAAGGGGTTGCAGGAGGCGTTCGGGACGCAGCTACGTCTGAGCACCGCCTTTCACCCTCAGACGGATGGTCATATGGAGAGGACCATTCAGACTCTCGAGGACATGCTCCGCGCATGTGTCCTCGACTTTGGTCGTAGTTGGGAGGACCACCTACCCTTGGTGGAGTTCGCGTACAACAACAGCTACCATTCCACCATCGGGATGGCACCGTACGAGGCGTTGTACGGCAGACCTTGCAGATCTATGTTGTGCTGGACAAACCCTGGGGAGTCAGCACTTGTGGGACCAGAGATGGTCTGGGCCACAACAGAGAAGGTCCAGGTCATCCAGGAGCGAATGAGGACTGCTCAGATCCGGCATAAGTCTTATGCTGACAGGAGGCGGAGGCTACTAGAGTTCGAGGATGGCGACCATGTCTTCTTGTGTGTCTCACCTCGATGTGGATTACGGAGATTTGGCCGAGGTGGCAAGTTGTATCCACGCTTCATCGGACCATTCCAGGTCCTCAGCAGGATTGGCGAGTTGTCTTATCGCCTGGCTCTACCACCTCAGTTGCACCGGGTGCACGACGTCTTCCACGTATCCCAGCTGAGGAGATACGTGCACGACCCGACGCACATCATTGACCATGGAGAGTTGGATGTTGATGAAGGGGGGACTTTTACGGAGGTCCCGGTGGAGATAGAGGATCGACAGGAGTGGGTCCTGCGTGGGCGGTCGATTCCTCTAGTGCGCATCAGATGGCAGCACGGAAACCTCCAGGAGAGCACTTGGGAGCGGGAGGCTCAGATGCGTGCTCAGTACCCACATTTGTTTCCCTAACTTATGATGTATCTTTACGGGGACGTAAAGCCCTGAGGTGGGAGTGATGTAAAGACCCGTAAATTTCAAGGAAATTTTTTTTTTCTTAATTTTCTTTGGAATTTGAGAAGAATGCAGTTTCTGACGGCACCTGATTCCGAGGTCCGGTGTGCCCGTAATCATTTTCCGAAGTTTGTCTTGGGTACGTTCAGTGAACAAACGAGCAGGTTTTTCTAACTTTTGAACCCGTGCTCGGAATCAAATTCCGCGGGCACCGATGGAATCGTAGTGCCGTTATTTGCTTAGAAATGCCTCTTTCGGAGTTGTGTTTGCTCGGGTGTGGTTTTTTAAATTTTTGGGGTTAAGTTAAGAAATAAAATAAAGTATGCGACAAATTTATTTTTATTTCACTTAAAGACACTTAAAAAACCACTTAAAGCTGTTTAAGCTGAGTTGAATCCGATAGGGTGCAATTAAAAATATCCTACCCTCTTGGTAGGATATTTGTGGGGTGGAGCCCGCATGAGTCCCGCCGTTTCTTTTCCACTAAGTAACGCACCCGCGAAAACCCTTTTTAATGAAAGTCAACTGACGCGTTTTCTAAATTCTTAACGCCCCTATTAATTGGGCAGTTAATTCATTGAAATTAATTCTATGAATTAATTTTGTTTGTTTCTTAACACGTTTTCAATTTGTGGGCATGTTAATAAAATAAGGCCAACACACCTTCTTCTTGGATGTTGTGTTAAACCTTTGTAGAATCTCTAAATATCTTCATCCTCCTTCGTGAAGAACACGAAGAACGCGAAGAACGCGAAGAACGCAAAGGGAGACGAAGAACGCCAGGCCCCCAGAGATCGACGACGTGACGCCGACGATTGTCCCTCTGCGACACTTCTTCCGCGACGATCCATCCCCGCGAAAATCTTCGATCAATGTCTTGTGGTAGGAGATTGCGGTCCTTTTTAATTCTTTGTGGATTATAACATCAACATGGATTTAATTTTTATAATTAAATCTGTGTGTTCTTGATCCTCGGAGTTTGTCTACGCGACGCTGAGTACCGCACGACAGTGACGCCCTTCTGCGACGCGACGATCCTTTCTTTCGCGACGGTCAATTCCGCAACGAACTAGCGTCCGACGACGATGTTGAGGTAGGGGTCGTTTTGAAAATGTTAATACCCATGTTTGTTTTCCTCCAAGGCAAGAACGCGGACCAACCAATTAACAAGTTGGTCCGCGGATTATTATTGCAGGTCGTGGTTTATCAATTCCTGGGAATTATAGTGTTGTTTCAAACCACTAGCGCGGTGGGTGCGGACCAATGAACAAGTCTGAACCCACCGCCTTTTGTTCTTGGTGTGCGGAACGGCGGACGACGACAAAACGGGCCGCAGAGACGATTTGTTGATTCCGCAGTGATGAACGGGACCCGGGATGAGCTACGGCGCAGATGAAAGTGAAATAGGACCACCGGAGCAACTCCGGTGGCCCGCGGACTCCACCGGAGGCACCTCGGCGTGCCGCCGGATGGATCCGCCGCTGCTGAAGCCGCGGTGGCGGGGTGCGGTTCCGTGGCCACGCAGAACCGAAGGCAGGACGCGGCCTTGCCGCGTCCGTTGGTGAGAGGCGGCCCCCCACGTGGGGCCGCGGAATCATCAAGGGGGGCGGCGCCCCCTTGCACCCGCTCGGCCATCACGGTCGAGCCGCCAGGCAGCCGGGCCGCGCCCGCGCTGGCCGGGTCGGTCCGGGCCCAGACCCCCCGTTTCCAGACCTTTTCGGTCTTTTGCTCATAACTTGAGCTACGGGCCTCCGATCAACGCACCGTCAGTGGCGATGAGATCCTTGGATCGAGACAGTGGTTTTGATATATCACACTAAAGTTTTCGGAATACTTTGGGTTCGGCCGGGTTTGTTCGTACAGGAAACCAACCGGGTCCTCGGAGCGGAAACACTCATATCTTGAGCTTCGGACGTCCGATTGACGTGCCGTCGACTTTTTTGGATTCCTCTAAGTGAGACGGATCTTTTGGATTACTCTGCCCGAGGTTTGGACGCAGGTGGAGTACGGTCGGGTTAGTTTTTCCTTAAAAACCAACCGGGCCCCTAGGACGAAAAAGCCAATAACTCTCAGACCGGGCGTCCGATTGACGCGCCGTCTGCGATGTTGAGTTCCTGTTGATGATACGGAACTTTTGGATACATCAACTCTGGACTTGGTGTCAGTTGATGTATCAGCCTCTCAGCTCGTGGAGCGGACCCTCTCAAACGAGCTTGCTGTGTGCGGGAACCCTAGAGCTGGCTGCGACTGCTACTGTGACGGCGACGACTGTGCAGAGATCCTCAGTGGATTCGACGACGACTACAGCACTCAGCGATCCTACGTGGGTCAGTGCTACAGATCCTGTGTGGGTCCGATCCTGTGTGAGTCAGCGCTCAGCGGTCCTGTGTGGGCCAGCGCCTACAGATCCTGTGTGGGTCCGATCTTGTGTGGGTCTTTGCGGGGGTTAGTTACATATCGATCCTGTGTGGGTCAGATCCTTTGTGGGTCATTGCGGGGGTTAGTACCTATCGATCCTTTGTGGGTCCGGCGACTTAGATGAATCAGTGGCAATACATGATCATCTCTATCGTCATACTAAGAAGTATACCTGTGTGAGCTGAATCCTGTTTTTCTTTCCTTTGTGGATTGTGTTGTGCTATCCTGTGTGGATTTAGGTTTTGCTTTATTGTGTGGACAGGGTTGTACTTGAGCTCGGATGTTGGAGCCGAGCGAGAATTGATGACTTAGGAATATGTATGGGCATATACCTAAGCTGTGTCGGATGTTACTTCGTGATTGTATCTTTCTTTGTGGTTTATCCTTTGTGGATTCTGGGAGACCTTAGGGGGTCTCGGGGTCCCTACTGAGTAGCTTATACTCACCCCTGCATGGGCTATGCCCACACTACGTTGTCTTGGTTGCAGATGACGGACAACGCTGATCGTGGTGGAGGCTTGCGGAGCAGGATGGTACCTGGAGGTAGACCACTGGGTGGGAGGTACTCGGAGCGGTCGGCTAGACCCAAGGAGTAGTGGAGGCTATCTATACCCACCCTTCAGGTGGGACTTCCAGTGGACGGCTCGACGTTGTGGAATTACTTTTCAGTTGATGTTTTCCCTTTCGAGTTGTACTTTACTTTCAGTTTGGGTTTGTATTCTGGCCCACTTACTTTCCACACTTACTGTTGTACCAGTTTTTAGTTAGTGTTTACTTCCTCCTGCTTACTCAGTGGTGTTTGTTGTTTACTTTACAAAGGCAATGCCTTCCCTTTATCGGGATTTACGCCTTAGTGCTAGTCGCCAGCCTCTAGCCTATGGAAGGCGGGATTGGGGTAGTCACGGCACGGGCCCTGAGGACGGGTCGTGACACTCCTGCTAAGTGCATATACAACCACATTCCCCTTCCAATGAGTATAGACTATATCAAATTCATAGTCCTAGAGGAATTCTAGCCATCGCTACTATCTCAGGTTCAGGTCCTTCTGGGAGAAGATATACTTAAGAATCTTGTGGTCAGAGTAAACTATAAATTGTTCACCCATAAAGTAGTTTCGCCAAATCTTCAAGGCAAAGACCACTGCTGCTAACTCCAGGTCATGGTTATCGTATTTCTGCTCATGATGCCTCAACTCTGTGAGCCATAGGCGATCACCACTTTCTCCCGCATCAGGACACAACCTAGATCAGTCCCAGATGCGTTGTATAAAACTAAATACTCAATTCCCTCCTCTGGTAGTCTCAAGATGGGGGCCCTAGTCATTCTTTACCTTAGCTCCTAGAAACTCTACTAGCATTTCTCCATCCACACAAAGGGTTGTCCATTCAATGTCAAAGAAGATAAGGGTGCTTCCACTCTGTAAATGTAAGGCATGAACCTATGATATTAACCTGCCAACCCTAAGAAGCTCTAAACCTCAGTCATGCTCCTGGGTGGCTCCCAAGCATGCACTGCCTCTACCTTTTCCGGATAAACGACAACTCTATCCTCCAAGATGACATGTCCCAAAAAGTGGACCTCCAAAATATATAACTGGCACTTTTAGAGCTTACCATAAAGCTGGTTCTCTTAGAGTATATCCAAGACTATCTGTAGGTGTATAGCATGATCCTCTTCTGGCGCCGAGTACACCAAGATGTCATCAATGAAGACCACAACAAACCGTTCAAGGTAAGGCTAGAAAATTATATTAATGAGTCTGATGAACACTATTATGGAATTTTTCATTCCAAAAGGCATCACAAAGAACTCATAGTGGCCATACTGTCACCTGAAAGTTGTCTTTGGTACGTCCTCATCCCGTGCTCAAAGCTGCTGATAGTCTGATCTTAGTTCTATCTTAGGGAACCATATCGCTCACTTTAGTTGATCTAAGAGGTCATCAATTCTTGGAATTGGATACTTATTCTTCACAGTCACTTGGTTCAGGCATCGGAATTCCATGCACAACCTCAAACTCTCATCTGAATTCTTGGAAAAAAGCACCAGGGCTACCCATGGGGAAACATTGGGCCTAACGAACCCCTTCGCCTAAAATTCCTCTAGCTTTACCCTCATATTGTGAAGATCTTTGGGAGCCATCTTATATGCCGGTGTGTATATGGGTGTCATCTCAGGGTACAGGTCGATGAGAAAGTCTACCTCTCTGTGAAGAGGTAGTCCTAGAGCATCCTCAGGAAAAACATCCATGTACTCATCCACCACTATAGGAAAGCTTGGACTCCTCTCATCCACTACGACGAGGGTGAGGCTAGCCAACTAGTGAGTGATTGACTACACCCTCCTTCGAGAAAGTAAGTCATGTACTACAAGGGTTTCCTTTTCACTGGTGAAGGAAAACCTAGTCTCATCTCTATGGACACACCACACTGTACACCTAAAACAGTCAATCTAAGCATGGACTATGGATAACTAGTCCATACCCAAGATAACATCGTAAGGACTCGATGTTGCAACTAGAATATCCCAACCGAAGATCTCTCCTCCTAGAGTAAGCTCATACTACCGGTACCAGTATTTAATCATCGAATCCAATCTTATAGAAGTTTCTAGCCGTAAGGATTGAGCCAATGGCTCCACTAAAATCTCTGATCTCTGAACGAGATCTATGAAAAGAAAAGAGTGACTAGAACATGTGTCTATAAAAACTATAGCTAGTGTGGAGAAGACACAGATCGTACATAGGATCATCTTTAAAGAGTTGTGGTTATAATCCTCCACAACCTATAGTTGAGCTCTCCCTTGTCCGCCTATTCCCTGAGGTTAGGGTGGACCACCTGGGGTTGGTAACGATATTACCTTAAACCATCACCCACCGCCTATTGCTCAGCCTGCTCCCCTGCCACATCTGCCACCCTATATACCTCCTCGCTTGAACCTCTAACTCTATCTCAATAGTCCTTCGATCATCTGTTGTTCATCTGTACAGTGGGTCTGGTAGTCACATGTCATGTGTCCCTACCTGCTGCACATGAATAAAATCTGGGATCCCAGCTGACTCCCTCTGGTCTGGGAGCCCCGTACTACCAACCCTGAGTCCTAGGGTCATCCCCTAAAGTACCTGGCCCACTTGGTCCCTCATGTCAGTTGTCTGCTTCCTGGTAAATACTCGACCACCTGGAATCTTCTGGTAGCTCTGGATGTTGGCACCTACTCCACCAAGAACCTCCTCACAAGAAGGGCTCGATCCAACACCCTAACCTAGGTAAGGATGCTAAAAGACACCATTGATGCCCTAATCTCCCACCTAAGTCCTTTCTCAAAGGCTTGAGTCCTAAATAAAGGGTATCAAACCATATCTGGATAGTATCATGAAAGCTCCATGAACCTCGTTGAGTACTCATCCACCGTCATGTTTCCCTGGTGAAGGTGAAGCACCTCCTGAATGTAGACAGAGCGCAAGGTCATGGGGAAAAACTCCTTTCAGAAAATTCACTCTAAGTCTCACCAAACGAGGGTCACCTCATCATGCGTCTAGATGGTCAAACTCCACCATCTCTCTGTAGAGCTCTACAGAAGGATCACCACCATGATATTCATCTGGTCAAGCGGTGTGCTCACTTAGCAGAAGACCCATGTCACTACCTCCATCCGGTCCTTAGCGACCTGAGGATCTATCTCTCCCCTTAACCTGGGAGGTCTCTATCTCTAAAACTCATGCAAGGTATTGATTCTATGTACTTCCTCTACTGGAAACGCTAACAGTAACTGCTGATCAGCGGGTGGTGGCAACACCGGTGCACCACCCGGTGGGTCCATCTCAAGAACTGGTCTCTAAACCAATGCCTCATCACTAAGAAGTTTGTCTACACAATCACATATTGGGATCTTGGTTGGTCGTCCACGTGGAGGCATCCATAGATAGATCAAGATTTACCACGGTCAGAAGTTTATACCTAGTGAGATGCTCTTATTCAAAAAGAACATAAGGAGACACTTATGCAAATAGTGTTTTAATTTTTAGAGTTGAAAAGCATAATTCAAGCTCTTGGTGTATGGATATGTCGGCTGATGCACCAACACTGGACACCCCAAATCTAAAATTCAGACTCGAAACACTTAACATTGTTGCCCCAAAAAATAGACTCTCGGTCTTATAGGTGGGACTTACTACCCTTTGATACCACTTTTTCATGACCCATATCATGGGGACCGTGTCGTGACTACCCCAAGCCCGCCTCCTGAAGGCCAGGGGCTGGCGACTAGCACTAAAGGCGTCAACCTACAAGTGGGAGGAATTTTCCTGAGTACCTATATGCACACACACACACCCAAACACGTCCCACAAACTGAAAGGGGAAAACAAGTATACTGAAACAAGTATTGAGTACAAGTATAACTAAAAGCAAAAGGGACAGAATACAAACCCAACAAAAATAACTGAAAATAGGAAAGTTCAAAGGGACTCGGGTAGCCATCTGCTAAAAACTCCACCTAATGGAAGAGTAGTGTAGCCACTATAAGATGAATAATTATGTCATGTTCGCCGAATTCTACAGGGCCCTGCCTAGTCCTATACCACCAAGTCCTCTGTTAAAGTGTCGATCATCTTCACCAGACACAACACATGCAGGTGAAGCCCGTGCAGGGGTGAGTAACAAAATACTCAGTAGGGGGCCCCAAAACATAAGGAAATACCACAAAGAAATAATCAAAGAAATGTACGAAGCATAACTATAGAGCACAAGTACGAAGAACAAGATATCTCACACCATGTATACATCAAGGGTAGTGATAGAAGAATCATCAGTCACATCATCGGACACCTTGACTGCTGGAGAACTCCTCCACTATGAGTACAATGGGTCTACCATGTCACACAAAATCCGCTTCCCACTAACCTTGGACTAATTTGGTACTCATTCATGATGAGTATTGTGGGTATGTAGAGTCACACAGTATCACTCCCACTGTGGGCCTACCGAGTCACATAGAGGTGCTTCCCACCTTGGCCAACTAAGTTACTCCTCCCCATCGTGTACTGTGGGTCTGCCGAATCACACAGTCTCTCTCCCACCATGGGCCTTCAAAGTCACACAAAGGTGCTTCCTACTGGGCCATAGTCAAGTCACACAAAGTTTCTTGTCAGCAGTCTTCAAGTCTCATCCAACCGTAGGGTTCCGTACATAGTGCTCTTGGAAGAACAGCTCCTCAAGCCATTCATCACATCTAAACTTCTATGAAATTCTCCTTAGATCATATCAATAGATCCACCTTTCCGAGAGGGTCCCAACATTGAAAATGAATTGTCAACCAGATGCCCAGTTTTCAAGTTATTAGCGTTTTAGTAAACAGGAGATGGTTGCACCTAAGCCCGGTCCGACCTGGTTGGACTGACCCAACCAACCTAGCCTAGGGGTCCCATGTACCTCAGTTTGATTTTATTGAACTGACCTGATCTGGTTTGGGTTAGGGTAGGTCTGGTCCGGCCTGGCCCAATGGGTCTCGCTGGACTTGGCCCAATTTGGCTGAGGGTCTAGCCCACCGGGTCGCCCGATGACCCGGTCTCATCCAGCCCTGGATGAAGGGCGAAGATTCGGCCTACTGGTGCGGGTCTAGCCCACTGGGCATGGGTCCAACCCAAATCTTCAATAGAAGCCAGGTCATCCAGGGGAGGACTGGTGGTGCGCCTAGTAGGGACGCGGCCAGATACTGCGTTCGGCTCCTCCTTTGCCCTGTGGACGCGGGGTATCCCTCCTACGGTTGAGTGATCGTGGCTCACCAGATCGACCAGGCATCTTGGACGCCAGTTGTCGCCTCCACAAGGTGCCAGGATGGCACCTCCACTGTCGTGGCCTCTTTTTTCGTGGCACACATAGGCGCATCGCCTCCTCCAGCACATCCAGAGAGGGCTAGCCACCTCATATAGCACGTAGGGCCCAGGGTGGAATTGCCTCCTCCACGCAGTCGGTGAGGATTGTTCGTTGTCTCCATTCACTGGTGCTTCTATTCCGGCAGCACCTTCTGTGGGCCACTGGGTCCACTTCGGTGATCTAATCTCCAATCCATCTATGCCTTCGGGCCTTTCGGGTCGTCGTCGTCACTGCCTTGGCCCCGGATTCCTCTTTTCACCGCTTGAGTATATAGCCACAAAGAACACATTTGTGGAGGTACCTGGTCCTTGTTCATGTTGGCCCGCACCCTTTGTGTTAGTGGTTTAAAACATGGTGAGGCTAGGGGATTTTAGTTCAATCAAACAAGTGATAGTTTAAACCTGGATAAAGAAATCCCAAATAGCCACCCTCCTACAAGAATGCACGATCCACAAATTAACTTGTTCGTGGGTTGATCCACATTCTTCGATGAATTTAATAATGGGGAAAAACATAAACACAACCCCTACCTAGATTGATGATCTTTCACTAATGAGGGGCGAAACTCTAAGTCATCATCGATCCTCGATCCATTATCATTCTTCGTAGTTTATCGATGGCATTCATTGTCATTTTTTGATGGCGTTCGTCATTATTTTTTGGGGTGTAAATCCACCAGTGGTTCATCAGATAATCATCCGCTAATTAATTTCTGTCATTCCAACATGTCAAACAAATAAAAAAGAAAACATAATCATTTTAGTTACGTTGGGATGCTTCATTGTTACATTGTTTCATTTGTGAAACAGCATAGATGTTACGTGTAATTTATTATTTCGTTACGCTATGGGTTTTTGAGCCATTAATAGTTTCATTTGTGTGCCTCGTCATCATATTGCAGCATCGTCATGTCACTGCTTGTTGGTTGAGAAAAAGAAATAAAATATCTTTTTAAAGTTATTTTATTTTTTCTGAAAGGTCCAAAATTCAACTTTTATGTTCGGCCCTTGTCGGCCGAAGTAAGCCCTTTTTAGGTGAATCCTAGAGTTCTAAGTTCAATAGTGCCCTCAAATTTTTGATCTGAGCATTGTTTCAAAAGTTAAAAAAACATGCTCTCATGTTTTCTTAAGTGAACTAAAAAGGTTTAAAATTCCATTTCAGGCTCATCGGGCCTCAGAATCACATGTCGTCAGAGCATGTAGTCTCAAAATAATTCCTTATAATTTAAAAAAATACACTAAATTTTTGAGACATTGCAGATGGATCTGAGATGATTTGGTATTTCATTGTGCTTGATATAGATTCCTATGACGTAATCCTAGGTATGAATTAGTTGAAAATGTTCAAGGCTCACATCGACTGTTATATCTGAACTGTCAGTTTGATAACTGATGATGGTTTTGATCATCTCTTTAGAGGATTTTGTAATGAAAAGGAAGGTGCAGTGGGATTTTTGGATCCAAGAGTTAGAACGATCTCATACTATTTGGTAGAGTTGACTTTGTCATCGATAGAAAATATTGATAATAGTAGTTCTCCATTAGTTATGGATTAGTTTCAAGATGTTTTTTCTAATAATTTCTTAGTGTTTCCACCCATAAGGGAAGTGTAGTTTATGATTTATCTCCTTCTAGGGACCATTTCTATCTCACTTTTTCTTACTGTATAGAACCAACAAAATTAAAGGAACTAAAATTATAGTTGAAATAGTTCGAAATAAAATGGTTCATTCAGTCGAGCACATCTTCATGGGTAGCACCAATCTTGTTTGTCAAAAAGGAAGATGGAACTCTTTCGTTGTGTGTGGATTATCGTAATCTTATCCAAGTTATAATAAAGAATTGATATCCACTTCCACACATTGATGATCTTTTTGATCATTTGATGGGATCTTAGTGGTTCTCTAATATTAACGTTTTTATTAGTATATCACCAATTTCATTTTCAAAAGGAGGATATTCTGAAATCATATTTCATAAGTATATATAGCCATTACGAGTACATGGTTATGACTTTAGATCTTACGAATGCACTAGACATCTTTATGTAACAGATGAATCAGATATTTTAGAGATGTCTGGATTCTTTTGTGGTGGTTTTTTTGGATGACATATTAGTTTATCCAAGGACAATGGATGAGCATGAACAACACTTTTTGATAGTGTGAGGAATCTTGGGAGATCATCATTTGTATGAAAAATCATCAAAGTGTGATTTTTGGATACAAGAGGTAAATTAACTTGGACATGTAATCTCTAAAAGAGGTGTTTTTATCAATCTAGAAATTATAGAGGTTGTTATATCTTGGAAACTTCCAAATAATGTCTCCTAGATACATAGTTTCCTTGGTCTAGGTAGTTATTATTGACACTTTGATCATGATTTTTCACAACTAGATTCACCAATTACATATTTGAAAAGGAATAATGTTCTATTCCAATGGGATGAGTAATGTCATAAGTCTTTTCAAAATCTTAAACTTTTCCTTACATCAACACCAATCTTTATTTTTCTGGAATCATGACAAGGGTATGTGGTGTATTGTGATTCTTCAAGATCTGGGTTGGGATTTTTTCTCATGCAAGGAGATCATGTTGATTATTATGGATCAAGGCAGTTATGATTATATGAGAAGAACTACCCAACACATGATTTAGAGCTAGCATTCATAGTCCATGCTTTGAATACTTGGCATCATTACCTCTTTGGTGATAAATTCATAGTGTTTACAGATCATAAGATATTGATATATATTTTCTCAAAAATGGATTTGAACCTAAGACAAAGAAGATGGATGGAGTATCTTCATATGTTTGGATTTGAATTGATGTACACACCAGGTAAAGGAAATACGGTGGAAGATGAATTAAATATAAATTCATATGATCAGTTTCCAAAAAATATTTTGATGAGTGGTAGTTGATTTCATTCTTATCCAACATGCACTTGTAATATGAAGAAAAAGGTGATATTTTGGTTTTATTTCCATTTTTTGTAGTTCTTTATTTGGATGAGATAGTTAAAGAGGCATAGACATCATATTCTGAAAGTGTTTCTATGAGTTCAAAACTCAATGGTGGGGAAACCATTAAGGGATGGAAGCCAGATGAGATTTTAGTTTTTTGGTATCGAAATCAGATGGTCATACCTATAGCATGTCAAGAAAAAAGTATTCATGCTTACCACCATTCATGATGGATTTTTCATCTCAGAATACAGAAAATGTATAAGGTGTTGAAAGTATAGTTTTGGTGGGTTGGTATGAAAAGTAAGTTGGGTGAGGTTATTTCAAGATATATAAATTTTTATTAGGTTAAGGCAGAGCATCAATGACTAGAAAGTATGTTACGATCATTACCTATACCTATTTTGAAATTGGAGTAGATAGTTGTGGATTTTATAACAAGTCTCCCAAGAACGGTTCAGAAACACGATTCCATATGGTTGATAGTGGATCAACTCACAAAGTTGGCCCATTTCATCCCTATTGTTGAATCTCATATGGTGTAGGAATTTTTAGAAATATATATCGAAGAAGTAGTAAAGGGCATGGAATACCATTTTTGATAGTGTCAGATAGAGATCTCAGGTTTACATCTCATTTCTGGAAATTCTTACAGAAATCCCTTGGGACTCAATTGACTATGAGTACAAATTATCATCCTCAAATGGGTGGGAACTATGAAATGATGATACAAACATTGAAAGACATGTTGATAGATTTTGTAGTGAATTTTGGTGGCTCATGGGAAGATCACACACCGTTAGTGGAGTTCTTATATAATAATAGTTACCAAGCCTCGATAAAAATGGATCCTTTTGAAGAATTTTATGGGAATCCTTGTTGTTCTTAACTTTTGGGGTAGAAATAGGTGAGACTTCACTAGTTGGGTTGAGCCTTCTCCAAGATAAATTGTATAACATTCAGTTGATAAGAAATAGAATAGATATGACTCAGAGTCATCATAAATCATATGTAGATCATCGTCGATGGTCGTTGTCATTCAAGGTGAGTGATCATGTGTTTTTTAGAATCTCTCAAGGCTTGGGCATTATCGTCTTGGGAATAAGGTCAATTTATCTTCTAGATACTTAGGCCCTTTTTAGATACTTTAATGGGTTATATAGGTAGTATATTGGTTGGATTTTCCACCATGGTTCAGTGCAGAGCATAATATGTTTCACGTATCTCAGTTGAAAAAGTATAAACCTGATCCTGACCACGTGATCCAATGGGATCACATTTACCTAGAGCTGGATGCTTTATCAGTGTATGTGCCGATATGGATTGTGGATAGGAAAGATAAAATATTTCATGGGAAAATCATCGGTCTAGTGTGGGTTTTGTGAAAACGTAGCCGAATTTAAAAAGAGATGTGGGAATGGGAGAAAAAAATGGCCGAGAAATGGCCCAAACTCTTTTAGGTCAATGTCAATTTTCTAATTTCTATGGATTTAAAGGCCAATGGTTGGGAGAATGTAGCACCCCCATTTGCAATTAATTAACCATTTCTTTATTCTTGTTAAGTATATAAAGTGTTTGGTTTAAGTTTAGGAGGCTTTAGAAACCTTTTGGAGTGTTTTTTGTGGATTTTATAAAGGTGAAAGGTTGGTGTATGGTTAGTGAAAACCATGAAAATTATAAAGGAAACCATGCATAGTAAGATAAGGGATAAGGGGAAGGCGCGTGGGTAGGCACACAGTTTTTCCAAACTGTGAGGCCACCCAGGAGAAACCATGAAAAGTTGGATAGTGATATTTTTCATGGTTAGTGCACGGTTTGTCTAACCATGCAGACTAACCATGTGAGGTATCCCTTAAGTAATAGGTTGTCGCATGGTTAGTGAACTATTTTTCTTAACTGTGTGGCTAACCATGCATGATTTAAAAACAATATCCTAAAAAATTTGATCTAGGTTAGGATTATGTTTTAACCCCTTATTTTTTCTCCAAATCGGCCCTAACTCATGATTTATTCCTCACAAAGGTTTTATAACATCTCCGCATCAAATTTTAAGTGATCTGGATGCATTTCTTGGTGTGTTGAATCCTGATTCCCATGGTAAGTCCTTGTTTATAGTGGTTTTCCATGGTTTTTATTATATCTACTTTCCTCCCTCTCTTAGATTCTTAGATTCAGTCCACTACGGATAGACATAAGGTTATTGATGCTAATAATGATTGGGTTTTTCCTTTTTGATAATAGGGGAAGATATCTAAGGTGGGTTTCTGGAGATTCAACCTGGTCTTGTGGGTGTTTTCATGCCACTCTTCATTTTCACCATAATTTCCGTGGTAGATGGCTTCATTCTTGACTCCTCTTATTAGAACTTGAAGGATTAGTTTGAAATTGTCTAAATTGATTAAAATTTATTGTGAAATTATAGTGAAAATCATGGTAGAAACCCTCTTTATTTATCATTTTTGGATTTTTGGTGTAATTTTGGAATTGTGGAAAGTGGTTGTTCATAGTGATTTGTTTTATTTACTTTAAAATGTTGATTTTAAAATATGACTTTTCTGGATTTTTGGTAAATGGTTTAATTGAGATGTTTTCAATAAATGTATGGTTTTATTTAAATCTATTGAAATGGTTTGTTTGAAAGATTTTCAATAAAATAATGGTTCATTTAAATGTTTTGAATTGGTTGGTTTGAAATGGTTTTGGAAAACATGGGTTGTGTGAGTTCATGGTTTAGACATGACCTTGAATAAGGGGGTGTACCATTAGGGTACAAAGGGATGTGACCCTAGATAAGGGGAATGTATTATTGGGGTAAAAGGAGATTGGTCACTTTGTGAAAACTTAGTGGGTGGAAGAGAAACCACTCATGAGTGTGGATATTTAAAAGAAGCACGCATGTGTGGGTGTATTGGTAAATCATGGATTGGGTATGCCAAAAAGGAATGTGAAATGGTTTAATGTATTGTTTGGTTTATTTTCCTTGGAAACTATTTTGGTATGAACTATTTGGATTTTTTATAATTTTATGAACTTCTTTTAATGGTTGTTATATAATTTTTTTATATAAATGTGCTAACTTTTTCTATCCTAGTGGTGTGAGTAGGGAAGTCATTTGGGGAAAGCCTACTGAGTTTCATTACTCACCCCTACTTTTACACCTTCTTGATTTTGCAAATATCATTTATCATGACACAGTAAAAGGTAAATTATCACACTTCTTTAGTGGTTCATCATGATAATTGGGCTATTTTGTGGATTTGGAGCATGGAGCATGTTGGAGCTTCAGAGTTATGTGGGTTTTCATTGAGTTTTTTTGTTTTGTCCTCTACTATGTACTTTGATGTTAGTTGTCTCCTGTTGTGGTACTTTTTTAGTTGGTTTTGATATCAATGGTATTAATTTGTGTTTCTTTACATTATTAGCATGCATCATGTATTAGTTTTTGGTTATGGCATGTTTAGTTTGGGTTGTTTTATTTCCAAAAGAGAAAATTGTCCCCCAATTTTATTGAACCCCTTAGCATTTATTTATAGCCTTTAACACCTTAGGTATGTCTCCTAAGGCCAAGTAATCTCCTTCCACCTTCTCAAGCCAATGAGAGGGTCAGGATATTACATATTCCCTCCATGGCCTCATAAATCTAATCTTTTCCCAGTTTTCAACTTGAACTTTGTATAGATTACAATATAAACTTTATTACCTAAAATTTGTATAGATTTAAATATAAAATTTATTACTTGAACTTTTTATATCTTGAAACATTTTATTTATTACTTGAACTTTGTACAGCTTGTAACTTCAACTTTGTAACTCACACTCTGTACAAACTATCTACATTGAAACTTCATATAACTCTATCTGGTAAACTTGATTGGTTTTTCTTCATTCATGTTTGTTTGATCATTATTTTAAACTTCACTACATCATATCATCAACATTGTGTAGTCATAATTACAAATTTTTAGATTAAAATATGACTTCTCCCCTTGTAAAAACATAGCAAGAATCTTGAGAATCTTCATGATTCTAGGAACTTGAATGTCAGTATAGCATCATCTAACTTGGTAAGGGTTATTTCTTATCCTTCATTGACAAATCATATAGAAAGTTTCTTAACCTTCATAAGGAATGTTTCTTAACCTACTCAAGGAAATTTTCGTAACCTTAATAAGGAAAGTTTATTAACACTCATAAGGAAATTTTCTTAACCTACTCAAGGAAAATTTCTTAACATTCATAAAAAAAGTTTTTTAACCTGTATGAGAAAATTTTCTTAACCTTCTCAATGAAAGTTTCTTAACCTTCATAAGTAAATTTTCTTAACCTACATAAATAAAGTTTCTTAACTTGCTCAAATAAGGTTTCTTATCCTTCATAAATAATTTTTCTTAACCTACATAAGGAAAGATTCTTGACATTCTAAATAAACACATTCTTATCTAAAAATCATTCACAAACATAATATTTGAAATAATTATAAAACTCATTACAAAAAAACCAAAAGATCTTTATGTTATTTTTCATATATATACACCAGTATTACATATCTAATTTTAACCTTTTATTTCATGAAATTATACTTAATATCAATTTTCTTAGATTATGTATTTTGGATAGAATTTTTAGAGATATCAATGGCACTTTTGTTATCACGTATATTATTTAATGGTTTTTCAACATTCACCCTCAAATCTTCAAGTTGTACTTTCATCCACATTATTTGAGTACATGTATGAGTAGAAGAAACAAATTTATATTCAAATGTACTCAAAGGTATTAAAATTTTATTTTCATTATGCTAATAAACACAACTCTCTATTGAGAAAGATGTTCCTCTGGATGTTTATTTTTGATCATCATAATCACCCGCCCAATCAACATCTATGAACCCAAGTAAGTTAAACTTATTAATTTTCTTGTATAGAAAGACATAATTTAAAGTTCCTTTAACATACCAAAAAATTATCTTAGTAGACATCATGTGACATTCTTTGTAACGACCTGGAAATTTCAAGGAAATGTTTTTTTTAATTTCTTTGGAATTTTACATGAACGCAGTTTCTGACGGTGCCTGATTCCGAGGCCCGGTGTGCCCGAAATCATTTTCCAAAGTTTAGCTCGGGTACATTCAGTGAACGACGAGCGGGTTTTTTCATCTTTTTAACCGGTGCTCGGAATTGAAATCCAAGGGCACCGATGAACTCGCGGCACCTGTATTCTCTTAAGGGGACTTTTACTGCAGTTGTGTTTTGATGTATGTGGTAGTTAAAAATTTGGGGATTCAATAAGAATTAAATAAAATTGTTTTGAAACAATTTTATTTAAGTGGAAGTTTTTCCCTCTAAAAGAAAGTTGGAGGTGGGGCTCACACCCCACCTAACTTCCCATGGAAAAATATCTAAGGTTGGTGGAGCCCACACGATCCCCCAACTTTTCACTTTCCCTCAACACCTTTAAACCCCTCTTTAACTTTCCTTGTAATTAATTGTGGAAACTCTTCCTCTTCCTCTCTCTTACACTTTAATGTTTCCAACACATGTTAATCAATGAATTAAGTTGTTTGAATTTTGAATAACTTGGGTGAATAAAATAATGGCTTGGCCATTATATTATTTTGGCATTTGTTGTGTTGGGATTTTGGGGGAAGCTCTAGTGAAATTGAGAAGGGTGTTCGTCTCTTAAAACTAAGAACACCGACCATCCAATGAGGAACATCTTCTCCCGGCGAAGAATGCTTCACGCCTTCAACTCTTCTTCTTCCTCTGCGTCAAGGGAGAAGACACCGTTAGTGAGGAGAATCATCTACAAAAACGACTCCTCCTTCGACAACGGTGGAATCGACACCATTCTTCCGCGACACTCGACTACTGCAACATTTGACTTCCGCGACTCGACGATGTGCGACGTCAATTTCGAGGTAGGGGATTTATTGTTTTGTTCTTGAATATTCGAGCGTTCTTTGTAATCTTAGCCGCTTGCTATCGAATAACCGGAGGGGGCCGAACCGCACAAACACGGCCGACCCCCCTCCCTTAATTCTATTGTTGACCTTGATGTGGTTTGGAACGGAGATGGCGTGGTGTCGTCGCACCGCGTGGGATCGTGCGACAAGGATGTGCGGCGCCGTCGCACCGTGTCGTTGAAGTCGAACATGGTCGCGGCGTCGTCGCGCCGCGCCAGAGAATCACGAAAACACTGCGGCTTGAGCGGGACTGTGGCGAAGGGGCACGACGCCATCACGCCCCGCCGGTAGGACCAAGGCCGTGGCTGAGGCCGCGGCGGATCAGGGACCGGCGGCCAATTTTTGGTCGCCGGCGTCGGAGCAGGGGGACCGGCCCGCGCCGGTCCCATGATGCAGCAGCCAGCCGGCCGGAGCGGGCCGGCCGGTCAGGGGGAGAATCGGGGGTTCGAAACCCCCGACTAGAGGCAGGAGCGGCCCCTACGTGGGGGCCGCGTTAATTGAGACAGGGGGGCAGCGCCCCCCCCCCCCCCCCCCCGACCGCCAGCTCGGTGTAACCGAGCTGGCCAGCGAACCGCCAGCACGCCAGGCCGGGCTGCCTAGGCCGGGCCGCGCCCAAGCGGCCTGGACCCGGACCCGGTTCGGGTAGACCCAGTTCGGGCCGACCCAGGGGGTCTCGGGCCAGGTCGGTCCGGGCCCGAAACCCCCTTTTCCGGACCTCTTACGGTCTTTTGCCCATATCTTGGGCTACAGACCTCTGATCGATGCACCGTCAGCTGCAATGCGATCCTTGGATCGAGACGGTCATTTCAATATATTACACTCGAGGTTTTGGAGAACTTTGAGTACAACTGAGTTGGTTCGGATACGAAACCAACCGGATCCTCGGAGCGGAAACGCTTATATCTTGAGCTCCGGACGTCCGATTGACGTGTCGTCAACTTTGTTGGATTCCTCTTGATGACACGGAAATTTTGGATTACTTCGCCTGAGTTTTGGTTGTAGTTGGATCGTGGCCGGGTTGGATTGTACCCGAAATCCAACTGGGCCCCTGGAACGGAGAAGCTGATAACTTTCAGACCGGACGTCTGTTTGACGAACCGTCAGCGGCATTGGTGATCACGTTGAGAAACGGTCCCTATGAGCATACCCTATGAGAGTTCTGGGTACAGCCGAGATACGGCCGGGTTGGTTCGCACACAAAACCAACCGGGCCCCTGGGACGAAAAGGCTAGTAACTCACAGACCAGGCGTCCAACTGACGTGTCGTCTGTTGCGTTGAGACCCCTAAGACAAGGCGGATCTTTGAGATACTTCTTTGTGGGACTTTGTGATACTTGGAGTATCAACCAGTATCTCATGGAGCGGACCCTCCCAGTGACGAGCTAGCAGAGTGCAGATACCTAGTAGCTGGCTGAGACTTGACGACTGCTGATCTATCATCTCAGTGTGTTTCGGATAGCCCAGTGGGGAGCGCTTGGTTGTAGTGGCAGACCCACGGTAGAAGAGCGCTTGGTTGTAGTGGAAGACCCGCGGTACTCAACAGAAGGAGAACCTCTGGAGCCTATGAGGGGGAGCGCTTGGTTATAGCATCAGACCCATGGTGGGAAGTTCTTGGTTGTAGCAGCAGGCCCACAGTACTCGACAGGTGGAGTACTACAGCAGTCCAAGGTTAGTGGGGCGCACTTGGTTGTAGTGGCAGGCCCACTGTACTCAACAGAGGAGGAGTTCTCCAGCAGTTGTGGTTTCGACTTCATGATTAAATCCTGGTTTGAGATGAGTCTATAATCTTTGTGTTTCCTCATGATTGAGATGGGTTACTTGATAACTTGGGTATATGTATGGGCATATACCTAAGTAGAGGTTATCTGTTGAGGTTTTATTTGTGGTTATCCTTGTTTCATTTAGTGAGACCTTGAGGGTCTCGGGGTCCCTACTGAATATCGTTATACTCACCCCTGCACGGGCTATGCCCGCACCTCGTTGTGTTGGTTACAGACAACGGGAAGCGTAGACAGAGGCCGAGTGTTCGAGTACTGGATGGTACCCGGAGGTGGACCTCACGACGAGACAGTATCTGGTGGTGACTTCACGACGAGGCAACACTCGGAGGAGGTTGAAGGGTGAGAGCGTTGTGGAGGCTATCTGTACCTACCCTTCAGGTAGGATCCGTGTTGGATGATCCAGGAGCTGCGCTATCTGTACCTACCCTTCAAATAGGATCCTTGGTGGACGATCCAAGAGCTGCTTGTCACCTTCTGGCTATTTTATCTTTTTCCTTGTACTTTACAGTTGGGCTTGTATTTCCGGCCCCTTTACTCTCAGCACAGCTTGTTTCAGTTTTACTTAGTGTTTTACTTCCTCTTGTACTCTGTGATGTTTTGATTACTTTTATAAAGGCAATGCCTTCCCAGTTATCGGGATTTACGCCTTTGGTGCTAGTCGACAGCCCCTGGCCTATGGAAGGCGGGCTTGGGGTAGTCACGGAACGGGCCCCGAGGATGGGTTGTGACATTCTTTAGGATTACTTTGATACCTAGAACATAATATTACAGCATAAACATTATATGGTCAAGACTCTATAAGATAGAGTATGCTTTTGATTACTTTTAAAAAGTTTTTTTGATTCTCACTTTGGCTAGATTCATCTTTAATAATCTTCAAACAAACAGAAATAGGTATAGAAACTTCATTCAAATCTACCATTTCAAACTTCTTTGAAAATCATTTGGATTACTTTTCTTGTGAATAAAGATATAGTTTTCAATATTCATGATTTATAGACTAAGAAATAAATTCATTTCCCTAAGCATAGACATCTCAAAGAACCTATTAATTTATTCTAATAACTATCCACATATATAATATTTATCACCTAAAAATATTATTTCATCATTATAAACTATAATATTTATTGTTTTGGTGCCTATTTCCTTTACATAAAGATTATTTTCAAATTTTACTCTAGAAAAGTTTAATATTTATAAGAAATTATCAAGTTTTGAATACCAAGTATAAGGATCCTAATTTAATACATTAAAGCCTTTAATTATCTTAAAAAATTACATTATTTTCAAGGATTAATCCATCTGGTTGTTCAATATAAACTTATTCCTTAGATTCCCCATTTAAGAATGTTGACTTAACATCCATCTGATATACCTTGTATATTTGATGAGTATAAATTACCAAGAACATTGTGATAGTTTCAAGTCTTGTAATAGGGGTGAATTTTTCTTTAAAATCAATACCTTTAACCTATGCATACCATTTATAGAGGGGCCTATATTTATTTCTTGAAATTTATCCCTTTTCATCCAGCTTGCTCTAAAACACCCATTTAGTTCATATGATATTTTTATTTTCTATTCTTTGAAAAAATTACCAAGTATCATTCTCCTAAATCTTATATAACTCTTAATTCATGGATTCCATCCATTATTTATGTTCAACAGCTTCTGATAGTGATTTTGGTTCTATTTGAGATATGAGTGTTGTTGATTCTATATTCTCAGTTTCCTTCTAGTCTAAACTAAAGCTTTACTTATTCTAATAATTTTTGTCAGTTCAACCTATTTTTGTATCTTCCATAATTTGGATTTTCCCCCCAATTTTCCCCTCATCACTAGAGACATCAGAGTGATTGTTTTGTAACTTTGGAGTACTTTATTCATTTTTCTCTTCAGTTATCTCAAAATTTTATAAGATTCCTTCTGTTATAACATCAAAATAATCATTTCCTTCACCTACCTCTTTAAACTTATTTCCTATAACCTTAACATCACATGATTCCATAATTTTGAGTGATATTTTATTCCAAAACTTATAACTTCTTACATTTTTCATATACCTCAACAAGATTCCTTCCTCAACATATTCATCAAATTTACCTAAATTTGTAGTTTTAATCTTCATGAGGAAGGGACATCCAAATATATTAAAATATTTAATAGTGGTCCTATTTTATTACAACAATGTATATAGAGGTTTTTATATTTTTTTTGTCTTAGAAAACAACTATTTTGAATATGTATAGTCATACAAACTACTTCCCACGAGAAGTATTTTGTGAGTTTATACTCATAAATCATAGCTTATCCCATTTTAACTAGACTTCAATTATTCATCTCTAATGCTCTATTTTTTTTATGGAGTGAAATGAACACTATATTGATGTCTAATCACATTATTGAAAAATAGTATCCAAATGAGTTACATGTAATCTCCTTTACATTGTTTATTCTCAATTTTTTGATATATAAACATTATTCCTTCTCAACCACCTTATGAAATATTTTAAACATATTTAAAACCTCATATTTATGTTTCATAAACACTACCAATTTAATATGTGTAAATTCATCAATGAAGGTTATGAAGTACATATCACCCTTGGTGGACTGATGTCTCATTTGTCCATAGATATTGAATTGAATAAGTTCAAGAGGTTGAGTATAATTAAACTCTACCTTATAATGAATTTTTTTACCATTATTCATTTTTCAAATGTTTCAAAAATAATCTCTCATTACTTCTTAATTTAAGTAATATCTCTCATGACTTAATTTTTAGATATTTTACTCATACTTCCATGGCTAATCTGGCCAATTATTTTATGCCACAATTCATTTTCATCATTAGCACTCAAATAACAATATTTACTAAGATATCTGATTTAGAAAAAATTACTACTAGTTCTATCTCCAATGGTAATTATATTTTCATATTTTAAATATTTTATAATTCAAGAGTCACTTTTTAAGATAACTTCATTCACATCATCACAAATTTGTGACAAACAAACCATCTTTGGACTATAACTTTCTTGATTCAATTTTAATTGTGTTAATCATTTTTATTTTGAGAGAATAGTCATTTCCAAACATAACAACACAAACATCATTTTCTTTTATGTTTTTTAATATTTTAATATCTCCTAACATATGGGAAGATAATATACTATTGATAATCTAAGGCTTCACCCTTTACTAGCCTTTAGTGTAACCTCAGCTAATAATGGTTTTTATTCAATATTCTCTTTAACAAGTTCATTTTCTTTATTTATGAGTGGAACTTGTCTAGGAAGAGTATTCATACATTCTTTTTAATAATGACCAAACTGATCACACCTTCCACATACCTCATTAAGAAATTCATACCTATTTTGCCTTCCAAACTGTTTAACTTTTGGGCTTTTATTCTTAAATTTTTTCTTCAACTTCCAAACCATGTTATTACTAAGCTTATAATTTCTCATACCTCTAGTATTTCTCCCCCTTGACTCATGTCTTATCTAAGGAAGCGATATGTTATACCAATAGTTATAATATTTATTCCAAAATGATCTATAACACCAAAAATAACCATTAAATCTCGGTCATTCATGGTAATATGAATGTTGGTTGAAATATTTTCATTGAGGTTCAATGAAATTTATAACTTCCTTCTTCCTTTTCTATAGAATATTAGTCTTCTTGGAGAAACCATCTACTTTTTATTGATTTTAAAGGGAATAAAATTCTTAACTATCATTTTTAATCCATTAATTCCCTTCTCTTATCATTTAACCAATATAGTTAGTTGAAAACATCATAGAAACTTTTGAATTATAAAGTTGAGTTTTAACATATTTTTTTAGTTGGATTCTATAAAAAAATCATCATTGATGTTCAAATTCCTTTTCTTTACAAAAATATTCATTCGTCTATTTTACATATTTTTCATCTTCAAGGAATCTTGATTGAGTCTTTCCCAATTATTCTTACTTCTTAATAAGTTTCAAATAAGTTTATTTTAATATATTTTCTTTTTCTATAAATTTTACTTTGAAGGTTTTAATTCCCTCAAGATATCCTTCTTCTATTTTAAGGAAATATGATGTGTCATATTTCTTAAAAATATGTCTAGCTTCCTTCTTGAGTTTGGATTTTCTCTTAATTCACACTTCAAGTTATAGTCTCGGAACATATTATCTATATGTTTCTTCACCTTATCCTTCTCCAGTATTATAATTTCCCTCATGTTTCTCAAAATGAGCATTTTAATTAGTGATTTTGTTTGGAACATATTCATCTGATGAATTACTTTCAGTTGAGTTATTATCATCTTATTTACAAATCATTATCCTTGTTCATCTTTTGAAATATCTTCTTTTTATATCCCCATATTGTTTTACCTATTTATAATTTTTACCACACTTCATCTTCTTAGGAATATTTATTTTTTCAACTTCTTATATCTCACCCCTTTTATTTCATGGTTATTCTAAGTAAAATTGGTTGATTACCCCATACTTAAAATATTTTAGAGTAATTTTCCTTATAATTACCTTTACCTTTTCCATGTTTCTTTTAGATAAAATCCATCACTCATGAATATTCTTCATCATTTGTAGATTCATACTCAAATATGTTGGATCAATCTTCTTCTTAAAAAAATATTAAGTTTATTCATTTCTTCAGAAGTAATTTCATCCTTTACCGTATTATTAAATACCATATCTTTCCCCATTTCATAAGTAATGATGATGTTGTAAATATCATCAAGAGAAATAGTTTTTATATCCTAGATTTATTATATTTTGGGATCAAATGTAAGAGGAAAATTTATCATCAATTTTTTAACAATAGTTGAATCTAACAAGGTTTCACCAAAACATATGATGTTACTAACTATTTCATTTACCCTTGGTAAATATTAATAAATGGTCTCTTCCTCTATCATTTTCAGATCTTCAAATTTACTTATCAAGATTTAATTTTTTTCCTCCTTAGTATTAACATTTCCTTCAAAAATTATTTCAAGTTTATCCCAAATCTTCTTATCCATTTGAAGTCACATTAACTTTGTAAAATCTATTCATAAAGAGACATATGAAAATAATTTTGATCCTTACCATCATCTTCTATATTCCTATTATAAAAAAAGTCATTGGTGTATCCTTTTCTCTAGGTAGAAATCTAGTAGTTGTTGCATCCACCACTTTTAAGACAAGTGAAAAAAGTTAGGGTATCACCATATTCTTTCAGCCATATTAGTTATTAATAACAAAGGTATGGACCCATCTACTAATAAATGAATTTAAATTCTCCATACTTAAACCAAAAAAACTATAGAGGCATCCTTCACTCTGATGTCAATTGAAGTGTCCATAAATGTAGCACTGCTATGAAGGGGTATTGAATCAGTGGTGGTAATTTTACAATTTCCACCTTGGAAATAAATCTATGCAACCTATTGGAGTTTTGATCCTCTCATATTTTAACTTATCTTTATATGTATGTAAAGATAATAAAAATAAAATTTAAGGCACACGGTTTTTATAAGGTGTGGTACCAATGTGGGTACTTAATCCTTATTGTGTTTGGAATCACTCAAGACATATATTTACACTAAAATCTATCACATATACAAATGTGAGTATGGAAGTAATCACCCTTAACAAAAATAATGGGGGGAAGGAATCACCCTTGACCTAAAAATGTTTTCATACTAGTGCCTCTTGTTTATAAAATTCTCACTTACAATTGTTAACCTGAGAAAGATCTATTAAATATCCAACCTCTTCAACTATAATGAATATATTACTACGAACCTTTATATTATAAATATGTTTGCTTCTAATTCAAACACAATCTTTCATAAATTTGTGTCTGGTGCTTCTTCTTCTAAAACTTTAAGCTTCTAAAACTTCTTATTTTGATCTTCTTCTTAATCATACCCAATTCTCAATATTTTCCAAAACATTAAAAATAATATTGTCACTAATTTATAGAATCAACCTTCCTATGATGAATAAGGAAAAGTCAGAGAAACCCATTTTAAAAATACCACTCAACTCAAACTTTGTTTTACACCCTTTAATTCCTCTAGTTTCTCCAGAGTCAGTATTATTTTTAAGAAATTCTCTTGCTTTCAATTATCATTTCAAAACTAACTCAAATATTGACAAGAATCACAAAATTTCCTTCATTAATGTTCATTTTTTTAACATCCATCTCAGAATCATCACAAAGTTTACAGTGTATAAACATGAAGGTATCTCGGTCTGGTAATCTTGATTTTTCTCCTTCTGATGATCTTCATAAGAACTCCCCCATCTAGTAACTCTTCATTTGGTGTTTATTTTTTGAGATCCCCTCCATATGGTTTAATTTTTATAATTAACTCTTGTTTGTAGATTAAAAACTAATGGTTATCTCTATCCAATGATATTGTATTCCTCTGTTTAGTGCTCTACATAGGTTTCCTCCATCTGATAGACTGACAAATTTTTGTTCGGTGGATTCATGAATCTTCACTCTATTTGGTAAAACTCTTTATAGTGATCATCATATTTATACATATGATGGGGTTCATATATTTCTATATCTGATAAAACTTCATATATTTATTTATATGTTATAACTTTGTCCAGTGTTTTCTATCAAGTGATCTTCAGCTTTCTTTTTCAAGTGATCTTTGAAAAATTTTGTCCGATAGAAATGGATTTCTCTATCTGATAAAATCACATGATTTCCCCCATCCAATAATATTTATCCATTTATCTTGATTCACTAAACTCAATTCAGTGACTTCATGAAACAAACTTTTTGTAACTATAACTCCATGAATTCAAAATTTGTACAATCTTTATTTTTTTAACTTAATGAATGAAATCATCTTGAACCATGAGAACTTTTAGTAATCATGATGTTTGGTACTTTGAAGAATATTAAAACACCATCTAACTCCATATCCAAACATTTTGAAAATTTTATTCAGAAAATGTATAGAATTACACTCTTTCATATTGAAAACAAAAAAGAACATATTCAAAAAAAAAATATAGGATCCTCATTAATATACTATTTAATTATTTTAGGAAGGTTTTTATTATAAAGTAATGGAAGGATAGATATGAAATGTCCTTACCTATTTCTTAATGTTTCTCCTTTTCTATGACCCTTAACTTCTTGAAATATTAGAGTTTCATGACTCCAAAACATACCTAAGGATGTAAGGGTCTTAAGATACTGAATTTGGGTAGAGTTTTTCCTTTAAAAACTATAAGGGAAGTGGTTTTACAAGGGGTGGTATAGGTTATATTTATACTTGAGGAGAGGGGTCGTTTAAAATAAAATTTTGAATAAAATATAATTTCCAAGGTAAACCTTATAATAGTGATATTTTTAAAATTATGAATTATATTTAATTTAAAATATATTTTTTAAGACTTTTAAACCCTTTATAAACTGAATTCATTAGTTTATTAATAAGGAAAGTGGAAAATTAAAAACAATTTATTAATGGAGTATTTTATAATTTAGACTTTGGAAAGTACTTTTAGGTTTAGAATTTGAATTCATGAATAATTTAACATATTAAACATAGTTCTGGTCAAGCCTCAAATTCTAGAATTGTTTATATCATTAGCACATCGTAAAGGATTTAATTTAAAAAATACTAGTTACATAAAAACTATATTTTTAGTATTCACCTAAAAATTGATTTTTTTCAAAAAATACCAAAAAGTCACCCTTAGAAAATTATAAAATAATAATTCTTAAAATAGAATTTATTTTATCAAAATAATTTTATAGCATAGGAAATTTTAATTATAAAAATTATTATTTTTACAAAATACAATAAAATATTTTTATTAGAAAATGTTCTTTTAATTTATTTGAGTTTTTAGTCATGATATTTATTTTATGGCATTATAATATTTATATTTTCTTAAATTATTCATATTAAATATTATTTATATGAAATTTTACTATTTTTAGGTTAATTTACCATTTCAACGATCAGGTTAATATTCATAATGGTCATATTAATATTCTAATGGTTATATTACCTCATATAAATACCTCTTAATTTTTTAATTTATCATTCACCTCAAATCATATCAAGGTAATATATTCTTCATTTCCAAAATTTGGATTGGGTTAATAATTCTTTTTCTCTTCTTTAAAATGTTATTCTTAAGTGAAATAATTATAGGAGATAAATGTGGTACATATTATCCAACTTTAATTTTTTTACTTTTTTGTGTTTATCGATCCATTATACTATTTTCCATTTTTTATGGCTATATTTATTTTGTAATTGTAATGTTCCCAGTTTAATGAAATAAAACATTATGTGTTGTATATGTTTACACTATACTATATTCCTAAATATGACACACACATTTTTGTTTATAATAAAATTTCCGTTTATAAATTTTGGGTAATTACATTCTTCCCACCATTAGATGTTTCATCCATAAAATTTCAACTCATATCCTTAGTTTAGAATGGGTGAGGGTACTTTTGTTTTACAGTATCCTTATTCTCCCATGTTACTTCTTCATACTAGTGAGTTTTTTAAACCACTTTAATGAGGTGAGTTTTCTTATTGTATTGAATCTTATCTCTATAGTCTAATATTTTCATCAGTTGATCCTCATAAAAGAAGTTGTATTCTACTTATACCACCTCTGAATTTAGTACATGTGAGGTATTGGGTATGTACTTATTTAAAAGTGATATGTGGAACACTTCATGAACTTGATCCATGTTTGGTGGAAATGATAACCAATAGGCCATAGATCTTATGTAATCAAGGATATAAATGGGGATAATGTACCTAGGTATGAGCATTCCATTCCTTCCAAACCATATGAATTTCTTCCAAGTTTATATTTGAAGGAAAATTTTATCTTCAAATTCATACTCCAAGTCCATTAGACAATTGTCAGCATAACTATTTTTTGAACTCTCGTCATCTATAATGTGTTATTAAATGACTTGAACATTATCTGTCATCTCTTGTACAAAATCATGTCCAAGTATCTTCCATCCACAAACTACATCCCAACGTGTAAGAGTTCTACATCACTTTCCACATAGAGCTTAATATAGGGCCATTTGAATACTCAATTGTAATATGATGTTGTATATGAACTATACTAATGGAATATTTTGATCCCATCCTCTATTAAATTACATTGATCAAGATCTAATAATATCCTCAAGTTTTTAAATATTCCTTTCAAATTGGCTATTAATTTGGTGGTGATAATTCATACTAAAGTTCAATTCAGTACTAAATTAATGTTGAATACTCCTCAATAATTTAGAGGAAAACCTTGGATCATGATCATAAATGATCAAAAGTGATTCCCCATGAAACCTAACCACTTCATTTATGTATATATTGTAATGTTATTCAAGAAATAAATCTTCTTGAATAGTGATGAAGGTGGTAGTCTTGGTGAGTTGATCCACCACAACCCATATTGCATTTCTTCCTTTGTATGTCTTTAGGAGACCCATGAAAAGGTACATGGTGATGTTCTCCCATTTACATATTATTAATGGTCATGGTTTAATCATACCTTTGGAATTTTTATTCACTAATTTAACTTCATAACATACCAAGAACTTTTAGGTGTACTAAATAGTCTCTTTCTTCATGTTTTCCCACCAGATATTCTCTCAAAGATCATGGTACATCTTAGTAATTCCATGATAGATGGAGAAAGAGGAGCTATATGCATTATCCAATAGATATTTATGTATCTTATATTTTTAAGGAACATAAATTCTAGTTACAAACTTAATGACATCATATTTTTTATGTTGAATTCATGAAAACAATTCCATTATTATTATCACCTCCTTTTGAATCTCTAAATCATCCCTTTGTGCATCCTTGATCTTATATTGCATAAATTATTAGGAAATCATTTGGGGAAATATAGTGTTTCTTCCTTGACATTATAATTTATAGATCTATCCTTTACATATCCATTAATATAGTATCTTTCACAATCTGCATCATGGATAGAGTAGTCAGTTATTTTTTTCTAAGAGCATTAGTTACCTTATTCTTCTTTTCATGATGTTAGTGAATAGAGAAATCATAGTCCTTGATTAAATCTAACCATATTCATTGATTCCTTATTATATTATTATTTGTGAATATATAAAATTTAAACTTTTTTTATTGGTATATATGTCACACTTCTATCTATATAGGTAGTGCTTCCAAATCTTCAAAAAAAATATCAAACCTACTAACTCCAAGTCATGAATCGGGTAGTTCTACTCATATATCTTAAAATTTTGTGAGGAGTGGGCTATCAATTTATCATTTTTCATGATCACACAACCCAATAATTTATTTTAAGAATAATTATATATCGTAAACCCTTCTACACTTGAGGGTAGTGTGAGTACAAGTGTAGTGATTAATCTTTTCTTGATCTCATTAAATCTTTCCTTTTATTATTCCATCCACACATTCTTTACCCCTTTTCATGTTTACTTAGTTATTGGGATAGAAAATCATGAGAAGTTTCTAAAAAACCATCAATAATACCCTACTAATCTAAGAAAACTATGAATCTCTATGACACTTGAGGGTTTGGTCCATTCCTTAATTTCATTTTTTATGGGTCTATAGAAATTATCTCAATAGTGATCATGTTCCCCAAGAATTTGACTTGTTGCATATAAAAGTTATACTTGATGAATTTAATGTTCATATTCTCCTTTCTTGATATCACTAACACAATCCTTAGATGATATTCAAGTTCCTCTTTACTCTTGGAGTAAATGAGAATGTCATCAATAAATACTACCTCAAATTTGTTGAGGTAGTCTCTAAAAACTCTATTCATATAGTCCATTAAGATTTTAGGGGAATTAGTAAGTCCAAATATCATCACTATGAACACACAGAATCCATATCTTATATGGAAATTTTTCTTCTAAATATATTACCTATTCACTTTTTTCTTATGATATCCAGAATAAATATCTAACTTTGAGTAGTACTGAACTCCTCGAATTTGATCAAACATGTCATCAATCCTTGGCAAGGGATACATGTTCTTTATGGTAAAATTTTTAATCTCTTGGTAATCAATGCATAACTGTATTGATCTTTCCTTCTTTACAAAGAGCATCGGCGCACCCCATGTTGATGAACTAAGGCATTTGAACCCCTTTTCCAAATTCTATTACAGCTATTTATTTAACTCCTCCCACTCTAATGGGACCATCCTATAGGAGAATTTTTAGATAGGATTGGATCTAGGTATAAATTAAACTAATAACTCTACCACATGATATGGGGTAAATTTAAGTAAATCTTCAGAAAATACATAAGTATATTCCCTCATAATGGGTGTTTCATTAAGGTTTATGACTTTCTTTGACTCAAAAATTTGAGTAAGATATGATTATTAATTGGGTATTAGCACCCACACCATTTATAGATTTTCTAAAGGAGATTCATGATCTTCCTTGCATTTATATAGGAGCATGGGATGGTTCGGGATATAGAAATAGGTTTCCTTTTACAAAAAAGTTAATGAATTATCTATATAATTAGAGTCAATACATTCCACATATAGTGTCAAATTAAACTAAATGGTTATTAGATTTTCTGAAATAATATTTCTACATATGAAAACTAAATAAGATTCTAACACTTGGGTTATAATGATTGTACCGCTAAGTTTTTTCATGGATATATCAGCTTCAAGGTATTGGGGATGTGATTAAATAGTTCTAGAAAGCTTTCAAGATATAAAGGAATACATAGAACTAGAATTGAATAAAAAAATTCCATTATTGATTGAATAAGAAGTGTACAGAATATGACTTCATTTTCTTTCTTCACCTCACTAGTGGTGATGGCATAATATTTCTCTCGCTCCCACATCTTTGGTGGTTGCTAAAATTGATTACTCTCAAAGACCCTTGGTTTAGTTCACTATATTTAATATTTCCCTTTCTTATTATAGTAAAATAATTGAAATGTAGTACCCCTATATTTTAAAATAACACTATTTTTGATAGTGTATACAACATGAAACACTGAGATTAAACATACCATAATAAACTATTAAAATATTATTATTTAAATATGATCATTATAACCTAATAGTTAAATTAGAAAGTATGAATAAGATTAAATACTTCAGGAAATAGATATAAATTTTTTTAATCAATATAAATTTATTTATAAATGATTAGGAAATAATTACTCAATTTTTAATAGACATTTATTCTTCAAAAAATGTGTTTTCTTCAAAAATGATTTTTATTGCTTTTTGTGGGAAAATGTTATAATTAATTTTTTAAACTTTTAGAAATGTTATTTTATAAAATAAAAAAATTGAAATTATAATAAAAAAATAACTTAGGGTGAAAATTTGGTATTTTTCTGAATAGATGGATTTTTCAGTGAATAGTGAAAAATAAAGATTATTGGTAAAATTGTAATTTATTTTTAATAAATTAAGTAATTTAAAGGTATCAATATTATATTGAATTTATTTCAAATTAAAACAAGTATTATTTATTTATATTTCATATAATAAATTACATTTAAATCATATTTATATTATATTTTATTGTAAGTATATTTTTAGGCTAAAACACATTTTTCTGAAAACTATTTTAAAGTGAATAATGTTTCTCCATATGAACTAATTAAAATAAAAACTAATAAGGAATTATTTAAATAAAATTTATATATTATATATCTATAAATATTAATTTAAATTAATTTAATTTTTATTACTTGTCATATATTTGATTTAAGATCTTATTGTGCTTAAAAAATACATTTCTTGAAAAACAGTTTTCTCGACACTTTTATGGGTTTAATTTTAAATTAAATTATTCCACTTCTATGAATTTAATATGATAAAATGGATTAAATATTTTTAATAATTATAATTAATATTATATAATAAGTTCCGCATAATTTTTGTTCATAATTAATAGTAAAACTAGTAAAAAATTTATTACCATGATTAATGTTAAAATTGGTTTACCTGAGGGGTTAAACTAAAGAGGTAAATGAAATAACAAGTTTATTTTTGAATTTTGGGGGTTTTAATCATCCATATAACCCATATAATCCATTATTTATTAATTTTTTAGGCACATGTCTTGATATTGACTTCTCATTATCGAATAGTTTTGGGTATTTACAAAAATGTCACTCCTCCTCAATTATAAAAGGGCACATCCTCTCCTCTTATTTTCACACTTAAAAGCCATTTATTTCAGCCAAAACCCAAAACAATACCTTAATTTATACCCTATCTACTTAATATAGGAATTTTATTTATTATAAATCCCTCTAAGGAAGTATTTTTGTGCAAACCTAACAAGGTTATCTAAAGAATAAGTATCTTCCTTAACCGATTGTTTAGTTTAATTTCTTCTTCAACCTCCTTAAAATCTCATAAAACCATGATGATATAATAGAATTATTATATACCATATACAGAGATATTATTTTATTAATTTCATAACCTAAATCCACCTCCGCTTCCATCAAATGGGAAACAAAATCATTGATCATGTGTACGACGGACTACCACCTCACAAACCGATATAATTCGTTTTCCATCATCACCTCAAAAAAATATTTATTATGGTGTATTTAATGTTTATATATTATATTAATTACATATTAATAATTATATAAAATTAATATATCATATAATTTCTTAAATTTCCATCTATTGAAAAATGATAAAGTCCTTCATGTGTACGGTAGACTACCGCCTCATGAAGTGAAGTGATTCCTATTTTATTACTGCAACACGTGAATGGAATATGTAAGTGTATTTAATGAAATAATATTATATTTATGATATTTATGATATAATAATAATTATATTATGATAAAATAACACTTACCTTCTTTCCATCATGATCATTGAAAAATTGAAATGTTACTCATGCGTACATATGGTCTACCGTCTCCATGCTCGTAACGTGGTTCATTTTTCATAACCATATTTTATAATTGGTTTTAAAAGTATAAATGATGCATAAAATTATAATTATGACATTATTATTATTATTTATATGTTAAAATAATATTCTCTTTGACCTTAGTTTGCTTACCAAATTGTTTTTGAACATATGAGTCGAATATCATCAAAACATCTGACATGAACCAAAATGATTAAGTAATTTAATATGAAATGGTAATGAATAAAATAAAATAAATAATAATGTTTAAAATGGTTCTTAAGAAATTAAATAATTAATATAAGTTTATTATTAAGTAATATAAATAATGAACATGACAAGTCAGTCTTGAGGTAAGGGTTTTCATCTCAAAACATCGTTCTTTGAGACACATGTTATTTTATGCACTTAATTCATTTTAAATGGTTTATATAATAAAAATTTAATATTTAACATAATTCATTATTCTTATTAATGGTATTTTAACTTTAAATTCAAAATATATCTTTTTCAAGTGGGTTTTATTAAGATGTTTCTTAAACTATAAGGGACTTCATCTCAATTTCCCTTCATTGAGGCATATTTTAATGTTATACATTTAATTTATTTTATATAGTTTATATATTTACCCTAATGGTTTATAATTCAATCTCATTTTAATCAATATTTTTTATGATTGAATTTACATTGAATGAAATTATTTGATCATTGACTAATAAACCCCTTTCATTTTATTCACCTCTAGTTACTCATGAATATTTCCAATAATAGTACCAATTTCTTATATTTGGTACTTAAAATGATTGATAAATTTTTTTTAAGGAAAATGACTTTATTTCTCTCTTAGGCTAAAAATAAATTCTCTTCTATGTCCATGTCTTCTAAAAATGATTTCAAAAAATGATTTAAAAAAATATACTCTTAAATGATCGATTAAAGATATTTTTTCCTTTGTTTGAATTTTTAAAAAATGGTTTAAAAGGAATATTCTTATCATTTTCTATATGTGGTACTTTTTACTTTTACCAAAAATGTGAAAGGAATATTTATTTTAATATGTACAGTATAAATGGTGTTTCCTACTGTCATTACTACTCAATGCTTTAAAGTTTCATTTACAAGTTTATAAGGTCATTTTTATAGAAATTTTTTTCTTTAATATTTGATAAATTTTTTGATTTTATATAAGGGATCTCTCTAACCCACCCTTTTCTTAAAGTTATGAATATCCTCTCCCTAATACACTTTCCCTCTATTTAATGTTATGGGATATTTATAAATTCTATATATATTTCTCTCACATATATAACTATATTATCTACCTTTCTTTTATGGGGTAATACATACCTTATGTTCATTTATCAAATGTATTCACTATGAAATTCCATTTGATTATTATATGAGGCAAGGTTATACAACACATTTAATTTCTATGGTCAATTCTTATGCGAATTCCTTATGATTGATTTCCTTTTTATGGAACACATAAATCATGAATATATTATGATGGGTTCACCCAGATAGCACTCCAATGCATTGGGTAATGTTTTAATCTCATGAGATTCCCTGTATAGGATTAGAGAGTAAACATAATATGTTACGGGGTTTTTTCCACCATATGATATTGTCTAGGAGGTTATCCTTGCATCATGTTTATATCATGTTTTGTGTTACTACCAGATTTTCTTTGATATCATGATTTTATGATACCGTGTTCTTTATGTTATTATACCATGTGATTACTCTTAAGACTTCTCTTTTATAATATCATATTATAATTTTGACTCACAAGTTATGCTTCCTTATCATATTTATTCCCTTAATGGAATTTTTAGCTCTCCCATTTTGTCTATGTATTACCTACGTTATCCCAAGTAGTTTTAGGATCTTGAAAGGATTTATAAGCTCGTTATGGAGAATAAAATAAATAAGTTTTATTTTAGTCTCACTTTAATGTATTATGAACCTATTCTTCTGAGGACACTAGGACTCACGGTCTTTAGGTTATAATTAATGTATATTTATTTTAAAAATCATGTAATAATATACGTAAAGGATTGGGTCTCAACAGTTGGTATCAGATAAAAGGTTTAGTTAACAATTATAAACTAGTATAAGAAAACTTTATTGAGAATCCAAGGGATAATTATAAGGATAAATATAAGTATAGGAAAAATATCTTGGAATTTTGGAGAAGAATAGAGTGAGTGGTTTATAAGAAAATATATCCCTTTTTGGATACTATGAGGGGATGTGGCTCTAAAATAGTTGTACCTAGGGGTAATAACCACTAAAATATCACGTTGTTCTAGACTCTATCGTCACCTAGTGTGTGAGAATGATCCTTATTTCACACCTGGTTTAACACTCCTAGGGGATATGTTTTGAAAATTCACAGACTCTATGAACCATTATGAAGGAATTAAATATATGATAATCATGGATAACCTTGGTTAAACCTAAAGTATCTTGGGTTGATAATTTTAAGGTTGATCATAAGTTTAAAGGCAGAAATACCACTTTTGACGTTTTATGTTTTGTAAGTCTAATATGATTAAGAGTATGTTAGGAGACATTTATGGTAATATAACCCTTGGGTTTAGTATAGGCTTCAGAAAAAAAGTTATTTGAGACATATTTTTTGTACATAAGTTTAAAGGTATTGGTAACTTTTAGGTTTTATCCTATCTTTGATGTTAAGGTAAAAATATTCAATTAAGATTATTTTATTTTATGGGAAAAATAATTTGTATAAAAAACCTTAGTGGTTACAAACTAATTTAATGATTTTTGTTTTTTTAGAATATTCATCATATTTTTGGGAACATTATAATAATTATATTAATATAGTTTTAGAAAAATTACAACTCAAATGTCTAGTGATAACTCATTATATCTGGAAAGGCCATGGGGCTTGAACCCACAACTAAATGGAGACAAGGTTGCAGCACCTACCACTGACCTACATTATGTTCTATTTAGTATAAATTTTTTTTGATTAAATTATTTGGTGGATAAATATTAGGTTGACTTTGGGAAATATATTAGAGGATCAAATCTTTTTTAAATTTTTGGGATTTTGAGGAGATTAATGATATTTTGGGAAATATTTTATTGGGTAGAGATTTATATATAACCTTTAGGTTTAACATAAAGGATTATTTGGTAATAATTCTATTATGTTTTGGGAGATTTAATTTTAAGGGTATGAGATAACCTTTTAGGTTAAAACATTCTTTCATGTTGAGTTTATTGATGTTATTTGGGATATAGGGTTATTTATTTAAGGAATGATCTATGTTAAACCTTTGGTTATTATTGAATTTTTGAGATTAATATATTAATATTCATTTTGGGTATTATATTAAATTATTCAAACTATTTTTGTTTTACTAAAGATAGTAGGAATAGATTGCTACTATTTTATGGATCTTATGATCTAATAAAAGTTAATTTTAGTGCTTTGGGCATAAAAAATAATATTGGATATTCATTCCTTAGAGAAAGATGAGAATTTTAAATTGATCAAAGCAAAAACAAAGGATTAAATTTTGTTTATAGAATAAAAATATATCAATTAAGGATATTTCGTTATGTTTTTAGTCTATATTATAAAAAGGATCTATCAACTTTAGGAAAAGGATCTTGAAATAAAAATGTTATTCATTTTTGATAAATCAATAATATCTTCTTTCTTAAAAAAATGTATAATGTTACCCAGTAAATGGATCTTCTTTCAAAATAAATGTTTTCACATCATATTATAAAAATGATATTTCAACTTTAGGAAAAAGGATCTTGAAATAAAAATGTTATTCATTTTCGATAAATCTATGATCTCTTATTTCTTAAAAAAATGTATAATGTTACCCCATAAATGGATATTCTTTCAAAATACATGCTTTCACATCATAAAAATGTTATCCTCTTGTAGAAACCTAGTTTTTATATTTAATATAGCCTTCAGACTTCCCTGTAACTCTTTTTAAGAGGAAGTTTTATTAACTATTTTTACTATGTGGGTCTTCCACATAGGGAATTTTCAAATGTAAAACCCTTGATTACTAAGAAAAAGTTCAGATTGTGAGGTCAAAAATTATTTAAATTGATATAATGTAACACCTCAAAATTTTAAAATAACATTTTTTGATGGTATATACAATATGAAACACTAAGATTAAATGAACTGTGATATACTACTAAAATATTATTATTTAAATATGATCATATAACCTAGCCGTTAAATTGGTGTTGATGAATTGGATTGACTAATTCATAAAATTTATATAAAGGTTATACTCAATAAAAATTTATTTATAAATTCTTAGTAAATAAGAACTCAATTTTTAATATAGACATTTATTCTTCAAGAATACATTTTCTTCAAAAATGATTTTTATTGCTTTTTATGAGTTAATATTGTAATTATTTTTTGTAACTTCTGTAACGCCCCGACCCCAGTCACCCAGAGTCGGCACATTATTACGTAACATTGGAATGATCACAAAAGATCAAATCTCAAAAGGCCGATTAGTTTAGTAGCCTTGGAAACACTAGATATATTCATAAGTCTTACATTACATCATAAAGTGAAAAACTACAATAACATAGTCTCCATAGTTCACACTCATATCCCCTTCAGACTATCCCTGCAGGTAAGTCATAAAATATTTCTTCACATCCTAGGAAAAATAAAACATAGAAAGGGGTGATCTCAGATGCTCAGTAAGGATAACAATATAGCAGAAACTTTCATAAATAAACATAAACATTTAAGGTAATGCATAACTAAAACAAAAGCCTTTTAAACTTGAACTTCATCATAATATGGAAAAAATAAAATGAAATAATGTAATTTACTAATTCACATGGATATTCTACTAGTAGAATAATCACATGCAATATCAATAACCACTTTCATAATGATGGAATTCATAATCCCAAACTATCATAACCACATAGCCAAGGTCTCGTGCCAAGACTAAAAATAAGATTTTGTCAAGGCCTCGTGCCAAGACACTAGTTTGTCTCATGAGACCTACTGATGCATCGAGGAGCTATAGTGGGATCCACCCATCAATTACTAAGTCCAATTCATTCCTTATATGGAAAGTTTTAAACATATCATAAACAATTCTCAAGAACCATAACATAATCATATCACATAAAACATGCATAAAGGAAACATAAAATTTCCACATTTCAATCACAAGATATCAATACTTCACATTGATATAATCAAAACATTATCAAAACCATTTTCAATACCAAAATAAAAGAAAATTAAAGCAAGGTATTTATTTTTCATTTAAAAAAAGTTACGGCTTGTAGAGGAAGCTGAAACTCAAATAATGGTCACGGCGGTGGAGAAGTCGTTGTCGCCGCATAGGTAAGACAAAACATTCCTTTTTTTGTTTAGTAAAAACGATTCATATAAAAAGATTACTTTTTAATAAAAGTAAAAGTCAAAGGGGTTTATACACTCATAAAATAAAGTTGTGTATAAAACAAAATATGCCTCAATGAAAGGAGATTGAGACGAAGTCCCTTACCTCATGTCCGACTAGACTCGATCGTTCTTTAATCTCCTAAATAATAAACTAGAGTTAATTTATACTTTCTTAAGAACCTTTTTCAAGTTAATTATTCCTTTTATATCACTTATTACCATGTTATGAACATTATGTAATTATTTAAGTTAATAACGGTCATTTTTTCGATCTTTGGTACTTGAGTCAAAAATAAACTTCTTATAATTACAAGTTGTTCATGTGGAAAAATATCCATTATATCCAGAATTATATTCATGATTTAGATATCATATATATCATATATATCCAGTATATACATGAATTTATAATATTACATAACATTTAAGGTAATAAATGAAATGCACCGTTCATGGAGATGGAAAGTCGTACGTACGCATGAACGCTAATTTCATTTCTATTTCGTATTTAATGGAATGAAATCATAATGATATAAAGGTATATTATAATTCCAGTATAATATCATATATAATATCATTAACTCCATCCTTTATTCGTCCCACATATGGCATTAATGATTCAAATCACTTTGAGGGGGCGGTAGTCCGCACTTCCTAAAATGAAATTATCGCGTTTATCCATAATGGAAATCATAAATGTATTCCATAAATGAAAAATACAGAAGAATAAGGAAAACATAAAAATAATATATATCATATATAAAAATATTTTCATCATAATGGCCACCATGAGAGGTGTTAAAAGAAGATTGAACAATCATCATTTCGTGAGACAGTAATTCGCCACCCACAGAAACAGTATGTTCTTTAACCATTAGATGAAGGTGTGTGTAAGTGTAAATAAAATACTTCTCATAAAAACATCCTAGTATATTTAAGATACTTATTTTGTTACAAAATAAAGGAATAAAAATAGTTTAAGGGGTTGTATAAGCAAAATAAAACAAAAGAACATAAGAGAAGACAATACCATTAAATCGGGTAACTCCCCTTGGATTGAACCAAAATGGTTTCTTAAAGAGATTTATTCCTAAGGTAAGGCTTCTAAGATGAAGGGAGTAAAGTTGAGAGGGTATTTGGGCATAGTTTGGCTGAGAAAAATGGCTTTGAAGGTGTGAATAATGTGGTAGAGGTGGGGGCCTTTTATAAGAGGAGAGGAGGGGCTCTTTTGGAAAGATTGAAAATATTATTTTATTATAAAATGGTTTTTGGATTATAAAGGTCTCACAATGATATATTTCGAAGATAAGGTGATAAGGATTCTAAATCCACCCATCCAATAGGTTTTTGACAAGTTTAATTCTTATATTTTACCTTATCTTTTCATTTTATTTAAATCGTTCAATAATGAGGTAATCGCTGCATCATCATGGTGTCATAAATAAATTTATTTATTTAATGTATAAAAATTATAAAAAATTACCATGATGTAGGAAATATTTTTAGATTTACAATGGATATTTATAGTCAAGAAGATAACTTTTATAACCCATTGTAAAAATTGATTTAGTAAAACAATACATGTTTGTGACATTTATATTTTTACATTAAATAAAAGGTATTAATGTCATTACCTTACCCAAGTGGCTCCACGGGGTCCCACAAATTGACCCATGGATTTTCTTGGTTCTCCATGAGTCATACAATAATATTAGGACATGTTTCAAGGTAATTTCATATTATTATAACATTATTTTTACCTTAAATTACTCTAATTACCTCTAATCGCGGTTAATAAAACTCAAAAGTTACTATTCAACAAAAATTATTTTCATCCCATTGAACCACATTTTACTTCCTAATTACGAACATGTATATCGGATTTTTAAAATTAAATTCACATAAGAGGTAAATTTTAATTTAAATGAAAAATCATTTTTTTAACTACCACTTAGTGGTTTGACTATTCATCAAAAATTGAAGTTTTTCAGAAAAATACCAAAAATCCACCCTAAGATATATTTGATATTCCAAATTAAAAAATGATTTCTATTTTACCAAATTCAAAACATATAAGTTTCATTAATTAATTTTATAATTAATTCCCGTTGTCAAAACTAATAGCATGTTTTTAAGAAACAATATCAATCAAAAGATTGACAATTGTTTATGTCCAATTTCAAAGTGAAATTAACTCTAATGACCACCATTGGATAAAATGGTAAAAATATATTCTAATTATAATTTAAAACCACTAAATAATATAATTTATCACTATAAATTATTTTTATTAAAAAAGTTGTTTTTAATTAAATTTTAGTATTTTACACTATTCATAAAAAATTTGAAGTTCTCAGAAAAAACCGAAAAAATAAACTTAGGATAATTTCGATATTCCGAATCCAAAAATGAAATCCAATTTGAATAATAAAATTTATAAAATTTCAAAAAGTGGGTATTACTATTCATAATGGCTACTTTGATTGGTTGTGGTGTGTTAGAATCTCGAACTTGCGTAAAATGCAAGCTATTGAATTATTGAAAGAGAAGTGTACCGTGGAAGTTTTGGGTGTTAAAATTTTTATAAATTTTATTTTATAAAATAAAAAAAATTGATATCAATGTAAAAAAATTAACTTGGATTGAAATTTTTGGATTTTTCTGAAAAGATTTATTTTTCAGTGAGTAGTGAAAAATACTGATTTTTGGTAAAATTTTCATTTCTTTTTAATAAATTAAGTAATTTAAAAGTCCAATTATTATTTGATTTGATTTAAAATTAACAAAAGTATTATTTTTTCATATTTAATCCAATTAATTACATTTAAATCATTTTGATACTAGATTTTATTATAAGTTTATTTTTAGGCTAAAAACATATTTTTCTAAAAAGTATTTTAAAGTGCATAATGATTTCAATTTTAATAAATTAAATTAACTAATAATTAAATATTATTTAAATAAAATTTAAATATTATATATCTATAAATATTTATTTAAATTTATTTAATTATGATTACTTTTCATATATTTAATGTAAGATCATATTATGCTTGACAAATACATTTCATGAAAAACGGTTTTTTCGACACATCTACGAGTTTAATTTTAAATTAAATTATACCAATTATGTAAATTGAATTCAATAAAATGTATTCCATATTTTTAATCAAATTAATTAAATTCACATAATAAGTTCAACTTAATTTTTTATCATAATGAATAGTAAAAACATTAAAAAATCTCTTTCCACAGTTAATGTTAAAATCGGTTTACTAGGGGGGTTAAAATAAAGAGGTAAATGGAATAAAATGTTTATAAAATGATTATTTTTTTAATTTTTGAGGAATTTATCAAACATATTACCCCTAAACTATTATTTATCAATTTTGGAGGCACATGTCTTGAGATTGAATTCCTATTATTGAATAGTTTTGGGTATTTACAAAAATGTCACTCTACCTTGATTTTAAAAGGGAACCTCATATCCTATTCTATTAATGATTAAAAATCATTTTGGTTCATAAAATACCTACCCAAATACCTTACTTACTTCCCTATTCAAATCATATATGCCTTATATTTATTAGAAAATCCTACAGGTAAGGATTTTGGTGCAAACCTAAAGAGGTTATCTGAGGAACAGGTATTCTTCTTAATTGAGAGCTTTGTTTTATTTTTCTTCCACCTTCTTAAAATATCATTCAAACATTTTTATATAATAACATCAATATATAACATATAATTATATGTCATTATGTTAATTTTAGAACCTAAATCCACATCCTCTTCCATCAAATGTGAAATGAAACCATCGATGGTGTGTATAATGGATACCGCCTCATGAACCGATGTAATTCATTTTCCATCATCACCCCTCACAAATATTTATGATGATAGATTAAAATTTTATATATGATATTAATGTCATATTAATAATTCTTTAAATTCAATATATTATATACTTTTTTCCTTACCATCTATTGAAAAATGATAATATCGTTCGTGTGTACGGCGGACTACTACTTCGTGAAGTGGTGTGATTCCTTTTTTATTACCACATCACATGGATGGTATATGTAAGCTTATTTAAGGTAATAATATTAATTTTATTTTTAGGTCATAAAGGGGCCTAGATACCCTGAGAGGGGGGTGAATTAGGGTATAGATATTCTTTTCGAATTTCTTCTTACCCCACTGGATCTTGACCTCTTTATTATAAGGGTCAATTTGTTTTCAATTTAGTGTTTATATTGCTCTTTTACTTTAAAACTTTATCTAATAATGATTCATATAAGTTAAACCATGAAAAAAAATCATAAGGATGCATATATTTTTACATGATTCACCCTCATTAGGCTATTGTAATGTCTTAGACCTCTCCAGTCCATTACTTTGTAAAAACACGGTATTAGAGGTGTTCTTGGAGGTTAAGGTGACTTGGGGTGCATTTGGGTGGACTTTTAAGGGAAACTAAAGGGCTATAGCTTTCACATGGGAGGCTCACGGTTTGCCTAAACCGTGCAGCCAAATCGTGCGAGGTTGGTGTTGGAGGCAGTGGCTAACGCACGGTTAGCGCACGGTTTGTCTAACCGTGCGGCCTAACCGTGTGAGGAGTGTTAACGAGGCAGTAGCAACTGCACGGTTTGTCTAACTGTGCGAGAAAACCATGTGGGCACTTAAATCTAGATCCTAAAATTGTGGATCTTGACCTTTTTTCCTCTAACTTGCTCGTTTAAGCTCCTAAGCATCCATAACTCAAGATTACCCTTCCTTGAAGGTAGGATAACCTATCCCAAGCATTTTGGAGGTGATCTAAAGGATTCTATTGGAAAATCAAAGCCATTTTCTTGAGGTATGTGATCGTTCTTGTTTGGTTTCTTAGATCTGCTTGGATCTACTTCTCCTCTTCTCTCGTTTTCTTAGATCTATGCCCGTTATGGGTAGATCTAAGTGTGTGGATGCCAATTATGGTGAGATTTGGTCTGTATCTTGCTAGGAGGAGATATCTAAGGTGGGATTTTGTAGAATCAACCTGGCTTTCTTGTTCGTTCTTCGTTTGTTGGGGTTTTCGTCAAAAACCTTGAGGTAGGGGATTTGTTGCTTCTCTTTATTTTACGTACAACTTTATTGTTAGAATGTTTTATCCCAATGGATGAAAATGGAATTGACATAATAAATACTTTGAACCGGATAAAGAAATTGTATTGATTGTATGTTATTGCCTCTTGTTTTTCTAGATAGTGTGATATCTATGGCTGCTTTGCTTAGCTGTTGTTCTTGATGGAAATCGCTAAAGAACGTAAACTGGGATTAATTGATAATTTTTTGGCTAAAGATAAAGAGGCATGAAAACGAATCTGGTTCTTATGGTAATTTGATGTTAATCAAATTGGAGTAGTAATCATGTATAATCATTAGTGATAGCTTACTGGTTAGGTTCCCGATTTTGGAACCAACGGATTATAAATCTGTAAATTCAATATGGTTTAAAGATTTGATTGTTTGATAATTCCTCGAAGGGTTCTGAGTTACCCTCTTTATTGTTAAAGGGCCAAGATCCCAATTGATGTGATGTTTCTTTCCTGGTTCTTGTGTTGTGATATGATCCTAGATGGTTCTTGTGATATGTGGGGGCATAGAGGCCTTTTGGTTGTGGTAGCGGATGACGCCTAGAGTGGAGAGATGCATCAGTTTATGTATGTGGGTGTCAGGGAGGACACTAGGGATGATGGAATAGTTTGGATGTGATTATTGGATGCTTGTGGGTTCTTTGATTGTTTATCTACTTTACTTCACCCCACTGCTTAAGGCAGCTGGTCTTTTTTACCCTTCTTCCGAAGGAGGAGAAGACGAGTGGGGTATGCCGCGTGATTTCTATGTCTATCTTCTTAAGGGAGGATGGGTCTACGCTCTTGTTATAGGCAGAAAAGACTCGACAGTTAGTACATCTACTCACCGTGTTGAGCCCCCTTGTGTTTAGTATCATAGAATGCTTTTCTAGAATGCATGGGATTATGGGAAAGTAATTTTGTAATGAATGTTTGAATAAATGGTGTTAACCTATGGGGTTGGTGTTCTCTGAAACATAATGATGAGGTTTTGTTTTTTTTTTTGAATGAACAGTTGACATTGGATGTGATGATAATGAAATTTAGTATGGAATTGTTCATGGTTAATTAATGTTTAAATAATTAATTAACGTACAGTGTAACTAATAAAAAGGGAATGATTTAATCTAATAAAGCTCTTTAAATGGTTGTGTGTTTATAAGATACCTAGTCTTAGAAGTAGCAGCTCGGATTCTGAGAGATGTTAGCTGCAGTTGTGCCTAAGACTAGGTAATTCCCATAGTGTGGTTGTGAGTTATAATATTTTCTGTACTTTTTGTGTTTCTATACGCTACTCCACCCTATCAGTAATTTCAATTGACACCTCGGGGATTCTGATCCCTGGGGGTTGTTTTCCCCAACATTTTAGTGGGAGGATGAATGGTTGACTACCCCCTTTGGCCCCGCTCTCTTCTCTTGGTAGATACTTGTGCCATTAGGCACAGTGGTTAGTTTTCCCCCTTATATGTGTGTAGAGGGTTGTAATGGATTGTGGTTATTCACACACATATATTCTAGATATAGTATCCTATGGACTACTATAGGTGTAACGTGTATAGGTTGTGATGGATTGAGGATCCTTACTCGGTGTATAGGCTGTAATGGCTTGAGGTATAATACCCAACGTATGATACACGTTATGCGAGCTGTGGTGGCTCCCAGAAACAACTTGGTTACTTTTGGTCGTGAGGATAGTGTGGTGCTTCTCCCAAGTGTCTATAGGCAAGCCTTTATGGTGCACGAGGTGAAGATTTTGGTGCTTCACCCAGGTGTCTGTGGGCAAGCCTTTTTAGAGAGAGATGCTTAGGATGCGCGATGTTCGGGAAAAGCGGCAAACCAGTGGGGAAGTAGTAGTGGGGTAACCTTGATATTCTTTATTATATGATATATTCTTGTATGTGTTACTTGGTGAGAGTATCCATTGTGAGTTTGGGAACTTAGTATACATGTTTAGGTGATGAGTTAGTTTCACTTGTTGTTCACTGTACTTTAGCATGCTTTCTTTAATTTTGCACGAGAGCCTTCGGGGAGGATCTTACTGAGTATACTGTTATAATCACCCTATGTATATATAAACCATTTTTTAGGTCACTTGGAGCAGGTTGGAGATCAAGCTGGTTTCTACTAGCTTGGGGTTGTAGGAGTTGTTCGGGCTTGTGGTTGCATCTGTTTTACTTTTTTTTCGGTACTTGCAGTTTTTCCCCTTTTTGTTGTAGTACTTTTGCATGACATTCCAATTGTTCACTTGGGTTTATTTTATATTTCTAGTTCTGAGTTGGAGTTGATTGGTGTCTATCTTATCTCTCTCTTCTGCATGTGTTCTCTTAGAGGGTAATTCCTCCCATTTGTGTGTTACTATACCCTCAGTGCTAGTCGCCAACCCGGGGCCTACTGGAGGAGGGACTCGGGGGTCATTATCTCCCTTCTCACATTTTCGGCCCAAGAGGGGTACATTTTGTGGGGAGGAGGTCATGACAGAGTGGTATTAGAGGCTCTGGTTGAGGTATAGGATGGAGCTTGAAGTTAGGCATAGGTGAGGTTGCATGGGTTGGTAGGGAAACAGTGTCATTCATGTTTATCAAGTGAGGTAAACACTGGAGACCGGCTGAGACATAGGAATTTAGGGCCCCCTATGATCTGATGTACAGACCTTTAAGTTTACAATGGCTACTAAACAAGGTGATACTAGTTGCAGGGTAGAGACCTAGGAAAGGATCATGCATCATTATTCTTTGTTCCAATGCTTCAATGGGTAGACTTTGGGATAGGTTAACCTAAAATGAACAAAAGAAAACAATTAATTAATTAATTTTGAGTCTTCCATATTCTAGGTTTAGGAGCTCTAACGGTTTGTTATTTTACAGGTATGGCTTCAGGTCGACGTCCTCGTCAGGTTTGCACAGAAAATGTCCAGCATGCTATTCCAGTAGATCGTCGCAGGGTAGAGGTTGACGATGACGACACTTGGAGGAAGACACTTCGAGAGTTTCAGCACCAGAGTCTGCAGAAGTACGAGGTCTCCATTTCAGATGCAGCCACGGAAGACTAGTTGGAGGTGGTTGAGATAGGCTTTAGTTCGATCCGTGCTCAGAAGGAGCACTGGGGGTCCTTAGCTGTGACGATGCTGCATGGAGCAGCAAGGCAGTGGTGGTTCTTGTACCTCGGGGATCGTGAGGAGTCAGTGATCTCATGGGAGGAGTTCCGAGACAAGTTTAGAGTTGAGTTTCTTTCTTCGACTGTGAAGGTGTCCAGTCACCAGGAGCTTCTTACCCTTCGACATGGGAGATCTACTGTTTGAGAGTTTGGAATCCATTTCAGGAACCTTTTACAATATGCTTCGGACCCGTTACCGGATGGGGAGGCCAGGGTGAGGAATTTCAAGGAGGCTTTTCATCCAGATATCCAATGCTAGGTCACCCCATTTATGCTGAAGACATATCTTGAGGTGCTGGAGAGGGTAGAGGTTATCGAGAGGACTTCGGCCAGGACCAAATAATCACGAGAGGGGGATCATAATGATCCCTCATGAAGAAAAGTTGTGGTCCGGGGTTCCAGGTTTTCAGGTCAGAATATTTTCCGTTCAGCTAGGGGTAGGTCCCAGCCCTTCACATCTCATTTCTCTAGAGGCAGCAACTCTCAGGCCTATTCCAAGGGATCAGGTGCTTGTTTTTCTTGTGGTGGTCATGGATATCAGCAGTGGGAGTGCCCAACATTTCAGATTAGTCATCGTGCACTGAGCGCTACGCTCCAGGTTCCTCCATTGAGGCAGTTCCAGCCGAGGCAGCAGCAGCCAGTTGCACCAGCTTTAGATTAGCAGAGGGTAGATGGGGCAGGCAGAGGACAGCCCCATGACGCTCCCCGTCCTCAGAGAGCAGAGCCCGGCCATGGTGGTGATCGTCATCAGGGTTATAGAGGCCTTGGAGGAGGTGGTGGTCAGCTTCATCCTCTAGTGTTGCCATCTCCAGACGATCCAGATGTCGATCTAGGTACCCTTTTCTTGTTTTCTACTCTAGTGTATGCCTTGTTTGATTTAGGAGTGACGCACTCCTTCATATCACCTACCCTTTTCCATGATTTGGGACTTGAGGTAGAGAGGCTTCCAATTCCCTTGGCGTTGACTACACCAGTTGGAGGTCGAGCTGACTTGTTTGAAGTATGTAGAGACCGTGATCTAGTGTTGGGGCAGCACCGCTCTTGGGGAGATTTCCTATGTTTACGAATGAAACCATATGATTTCATCCTCAGCATGGATTGGTTTTATTTGGTGCAGGCTATTGTGGATTACTTCAGGAAGAAGGTCGTTTTCTTTGGTGCGGATAGAGAGAAAGTGGTGTTTGTTGTTGAGTGAGATCCTAGGATGGGTTATAGGCACATTCCATCCTTATCATCAATGATGGCTGAGATGATGTTGAGTTCTTCAGAGGTTCAGCAGTTAGTGTTTCCTCAGGTCGTAGAGGAGTACCCTGATGTCTTTCCAAAATAGGTTATAGCCTTACCCCCTCGACGAGAGATTGAGTTCGGGATCAAGATACAACCAGAAGCGTCTCCTATTTCTATATCTCTATATATGATGGCCCCTTATGAGTTTCAAGAGCTATATATACATCTTGATGGTCTGTTACAGTGTGGTTTTGTTCAGCCAAGTGTGTCACTATGGGGTGCACCAGTTTTGTTCCTGAAGAAGGCTGACGGCAGTTTGCTGTTGTGTGTCGATTATCGTCGCTTAAACAAAGTGACAATAAAGAATCGCTATCCTCTTCCACGAATTGATGACTTATTCGATCAACTGAAGGGTGAAAGTTGGTTCTCAAATATCGACTTGCAGTCAGGATATCATCATATGCATGTAAAGGATGAGGATATCCCGAAGACTTCTTTTCGTTGTCGTCATGGGTATTATGAGTTCGTTGTAATGTTGTTCGGCATGAAAAATTCTCCAACTGTGTTCATGGGATTGATGAATGTTGTGTTCCGTGAGTTCCTGGAAAAGTTTGTGGGGGTTTTCATCGATGACATACTTGTGTAATCCATGTCTGAGGAGGAGCATATAGAGCATCTACATGCTGTTTTGGGAGTCCTTCGTTGACATCAGCTATTTGGGAAGTTTTCGAAGTGTGATTTTTGGGCTCGAGAGGTCCATTTCTTGGGGCATGTTGTGTCCCAATAGGGAGTTGTTGTGGATCCATCGAATATTGAAGCAGTTGTGTCTTGGGAAGCCCCTAAGATATTTTTAGAGGTGTGAAGTTTCCTTGGTCTCACAGGCTACTACAGGAGGTTCGTAGCCAATTTCTCACGAGTTGCAACTCCTCTGATAGCTTTAACCAGGAAAGATCAGGCATTCACATGGACTGATCAATGTCAGATAGCCTTCGAGTATTTAAAGGATAAGTTATTAAGTGCTCCAGTCCTTTGTCTTCCAGTTGAGGGAGTTCAGTTTGATGTCTTCTGCGATGCTTCACATCTCGGGTTAGGTTGTGTTCTCATGCAGCATAGTTCAGTTGTTTCTTATGGGTCTCGGTAGTTACGTCCCCATGAACGCAACTATTCCACCCATGATCTTGAGTTGGAAGTCGTGGTGTTTGCTCTGAAGTTGTGGAGACATTACCTCATTGGTGAGCGCTTTGTGGTTTACACTGATCATAAGAGTTTGAGGTATGTTTTCTCCCAGTGTGACTTGAACTTACGATAGTGTTGGTGGATGGAGTTATTACAAGAATACAACTTCAAAATATCATATACACCTAGAAAAGGGAATGTTTTAGCTGATGCGTTGAGCCGAAAGTCACATAGTGATGCTGTGCATGAATCTGGTGATTCCTGGAGAGTAATGGAAGAACTATCATCATTACATCTTGATATGGGAGAAGTTGGGGGTAGAGTCTGTCTTTTTCAGATGATGGTACAGTCATCCCTAATGTAGAAGGTTGAAGAGACCCAGTTGGGAGATCTTGAGGTGGAGGTCTGAAGAGACTGAGTTGTTTTTGGTGAGGCCCCTGATGGTTGGACTGAGGATGAACAACACAGAGTATTATATCACGGGAGGATTTTTGTTCCTTTGATGATGCACTATACGGTCCTCAGAGAGTTCCATAGTTCACCTTTAGTGGTACATCCTAGCATGAAAAATATGTACCGATCCTTGAGGAGTTAGTTTTGGTGGCCTGGGCTGAAGCGTGCGGTTGCGGAGTTTGTGTCTCGATGTTTAGTCTGCCAGAAGGTAAAGGCCAAACACCGTGTTCCAGGTGGTTTTCTATAGCCATTAGATATTCCTCAGTGGAAGTGAGAGGACATCTCAATGGACTTCTTTACTGGTTTATCTCAAGCTCCGGGAGGACATTATGCTATTTGGATGGTAGTGGATCATTTAACAAAATCGGCCCACTTTATAGCAATCAAGGAGTCAAGCTCAGTGGAAGTTTTGTCAAGGCAGTATCTAGAGGAGGTGGTGAGAATTCATGGAGTCTCTTAGATGATCATTTCTGATCGAGATCCTCATTTTACCTCCAGGGTGTGGAGAGGTCTCCAACATGCTTTCGGTTCTCAACTATACCTTAGTACTGCTTTTCATCCTCAAACGGATGGTCATACAGAGCGAACCATCCAAACTCTTGAAGACATGTTATGCTCTTGTGTTCTAGATTTTAGAGGCTTATGGATAAGGCACTTAACCTTGTTGGATTTCTCTTACAATAAAAGTTTTCACTCCACCATCGGCATGGTGCTGTTTGAAGCCTTGTATGGTCGGCCTTTCCATTCTCCATTGTGCTGGACTGGGGTCAGAGAGTCAGCAATTATTGGACCGGAACTAGTGCAGAATACAACAGAGATGGTTTAGGTGACTCTTGAGAGGATGAAGACAACATAGGATCATCAGAAATCATATGCCGGTCAAAGAAGTAGACCCTTAGAGTTTAATGTTGGGGATTATGTGTTTCTGAAGGTGACTCCCCGTCGTATGCAGCGATGGTTTGGACATGTAAGTAAGATTTCTCCCCAGTTTTTTGGGCCTTTCGAGGTGTTAGCTCGTGTTGGAATTGTAGCATATCGATTAGCACTTCCCCCTCAGATGAGTCGGATACATGATGTGTTCCATGTATCACATCTCCGTCATTATCTTCATGATGACTCTCACATCATCAATTGGGGAGAGATCGATGTTGATGATGATGAAACCTTTGAGGAGCGACCTATGGAGATCCAAGACCACAAGGAGAAGGTGTTTCATGGGTGTTCTATTCCTTTAGTTTGTGTCTTGTGGAGACATGGTGGCTTGGAGGAGAGTACCTGGGAACGTGAGTCACATATACGTGCTCATTACCCAGAGTTGTTTGATGTTTAAATCTTTTCTTGTATCATTGTAGCTGATGTGATTATGAAACTTTCATGTTTATGAGATGGCTCCCTTTTTTACTTTTGTGGCTTTATCTTTTTTGAGAGGTATCTCGAGGGGTGGTTGTTCAGACCCTGTTTCATTTTCACTTTAGGTGGGTTTTGGATTCTCGAGGACGAGAATGTTTTGAGAGGTATCTGATGTAATGGCTCAGACCTCTCTAGTCCATTACTTTGTGAAAACGCAGTATTATAGGTGTTCTTGGAGGTTAAGGTGACTTGGGGTGCGTTTGGGTGGACTTTTAAGGAAAACTAAAGGGCTATAGCTTTCGTACAGGAGGTGCACGGTTTGTCTAAACTCTGCAGCCAAATCGTGTGAGGTTGGTGTTGGAGGCAGTGGCTAATGCACGGTTAGCACACAGTTTTTCTAACCATGCGGCCTAACCATGTGAGGAGTGTTGATGAGGTAGTATCGACCGCACGGTTAGTGCACGGTTTGTCTAACTGTGCGATAAAACCATGCGGGCACTTAAATCTAGATCCTAAAATTGTGGATCTTGACCGTTTTTCCTCTAACTTGCTCGTTTAAGCTCCTAAGTGGCCATAACTCAGGATTACCCTTCATCGAAGGTAGGAGAACCTCTCCCAAGAATTTTAGAGGTGATCTGAAGGCTTCTCTTGGAGAATCAAAGTCAGTTTCTTGAGGTATGTGATCGTTCTTTTTCAGTTTTTTAGATCCTCTTGGATCTACTTCCCCTCTTCTCTCGGTTTCTTAGATATTCACCTGTTATGGGTAGATATAAGTGTGTGAATTCCAATTATGGTGATCTTTGGTCTGGATCTTGTTAGGAGGAGAGATCTAAGGTGGGATTTTGGAGAATCGACTCGGATTTCCTGTGCATTCTTCGTTTGTTGGAGTTTTCATCAAAAACCTTGAGGTAGGGGATTTTTTGCTTCTCTTTCTTTTATGTGAAACTGTATTGTTAGCATGTTTTATCCCACTGGATGACAATGGAATTGAAATAATAAATACTTTTAACCAGATAAAGAAATTGTATCGATCGTATGTTATTGCCTCTTGTTTTTCTAGATAGTGTGATATCTATGCCTTCTTTGCTTAGCTGTTGTTCTTGATGGAAATCGGTAAAGAACGTAAACCGGGATTAATTGATAATTGTTTGGATAAAGATAAAGAGGCATGAAAACAAATCTGGTTCTTGTGGTAATTTTATGTTAATCAAATTGGCATATTAAGCATGTATAATCATTTGTGATAGCTTACTGGTTAGGTTCCCGATTTAGGAACCAATGGATTATAAGTCTGTAAATTCAATATGGTTTAAAGATTTGATTGTTTGATAATTACTTGAAGGGTTTCGAGTTTCCATCTTGATTGTTAAAGGGCCAAGATCCCAATTGATGTGATGTTGCTTTCCTGCTGCTTGTGTTGTGATGTTATCCTGGATGGTTGTTGCGATATGTGGGGGAATAGAGGCCTTTTGGTTGTGGTAGCAGATGACGCCTAGAGTGGTGAGATGCATCAGTTTATTCATGTGGGTGTCGGGGAGGACACCAGGTACGATGGAATGGGTTGGATGTGATTGTTGGATGCTTGTGGGTTCTTTGATTATTTATATTCTTTACTTTTCCCCATTTCTTAAGGCAGCTGGTCTTTCTTACCCTTCTTCTGAAGGAGGCTAATATGTGCGGGGTATTCCATGTGCTTTCCGTGTCTAGCTTCTCAAGGAAGGCTGGGTCTATGCTCTTGCTATAGGTGGCAAAGACTCGACGGGTAGTAAATCTACTCACTGTTTTGAGCCCCCTTGTGTTTGGTAGCATAGAATGATTTTATATAATTCTTGGGAATATGGGAAAGTAATTATTTAATGAATGTTTTAATAAATAGTGTTAACCCATGGGGTTGGTGTTCGCTGAAACATAATGATGTGGTTATGTTTTTTTTTTGAAGGAACAGTTGACTTTGGTTATGATGCTAATGAAATTTAATATGGAATTGTTCATAGTTAATTAATGTTTAAATAATTAATTAACGTACAGTGGAACTGATAAAAAGGGAATGATGTAATCTAAAAAATCTCTTTAAATGGTTGTGTGCTTATAGGATACCTAGTCTTAGAAGTAGCAGGCTGGAGTCTGAGAGACGTTAGCTGCAATTGTGTCTAAGAATAGGTAATTCCCATAGTGTGGTTGTGAGTTATAATATTTTCTGTAATTTTTGTGTTTCTATACGCTACTCCACCTTGTAAGTAAGGGAAACTGACACCCCAGGGATTCTGAGCCTTGGGGGGTGTTTTCCCCAACATTTTGGTGGGAGGATGAATGGCTGACTACCCCCTTTGGCCCTGCTCTCTTCTCTTGGTAGATACTTATGTCATTAGGCACATCGGTTAGTTTTCCCCCTTATATGTGTGTAGAGGGATGTAATGTCTTGTGGTTATTCACACACATATATTCTGGATATAGTATCCTATGGACTACTATAGGTGTAACGTGTATAGGTTGTGATGGATTGGGGATCCTTACTCGGTGTATAGGTTGTAATGGATTGAGGTATAATACCCGACGTATGATACACGTTATGTGAGCTTTGGTGGATCCTGGAAACTACCTGGTTACTTTTGGTCATGAGGATGGTGTGGTGCTTCGCCCAGGTGTTTGCAGGCAAGCCTTTTTGGAGAGAGATGCTTAAGGAGTGCGATGTTGGGGCAAAGCGGCAAAACAGTGGGGAAGTAGTAGCAGGTTACTTTTGATATTCTTTATTATATGTTATATTCTTGTATGTGTTACTTGGTGAGAGTATCCATGGTGAGGTTGGGAATTTAATATACCTATTTCGGTGACGAGTTAGTTTCACTTGTTGTTCACTGTGCTTTAGCATGCTTTCTTTACTTTGGCATGAGAGGCTTCAGGGAGGATCCTAATGAGTATACTGTTATACTCACCCTATGTATATATAAAATTTTTTTTAGTTAACTTGGAGTAGGTTGGAGATCAAGCTAATTTCTACTAGCTTGGGGTTGCAGGAGCTGTTTGGGCTTTTGGTTACAGTTGTTTTACTTTCTTTTGGGTACTTGCAGTTTTTCCCATTTTTGTTGTAGTAATTTTTCATGACATTCCAATTGTGCACTTGGGTTTCTTTTATATTTCCAGTTCTAAGTTGGAGTTGATTGGTGTCTATCTTATCTCTCTCTTCCGCATGTGTTCTCTTAGAGGGTAATTCCTCCCATTTGTATTTTACTATACCCTCGGTGCTAGTCGCCAACCTGGGGCATACTGGAGGCGGGACTCGGGGGTCATTATCTCCCTTCTCACATTGCCGGCCCAGGAGGGATACACTTTGTGGGGAGGGGTTCGTGACATCTATGTTCAAGGAGCATATATCAACAATGTGCTGATGTTCTAAATTTACTATAGATCACTATAAATTAAAGGTTCGGGCTAGATCACTTATATTCCTAGGTTTACTACCTTTACAAGGTTTGGAAAGATCACTTATATACCTAGGATCACTTCCTTACAAGATTTAGGGATATATCACTACTTTCTAAGGGTTTCTCCTTCAATCTTTCTGCTATGGCTCACTACCGGTGGAAAGGATCACCTTCTTCCTCTTACTTTTCTCACTGTTCTATAAAGGATCTACACATGGTTTATGGATATGTTGGTCCCTTAATTATTAATAATTAATGAATCCCCAATTATAGGTATATTCTCTGTTGAATTTATTTCTAGGATACTCCTTCACTTCTATAAAAACAATTGGATGTAGTACTTCCACGTTCTAGAAAACTGGAAGGAACTTCTCTTTATCATAAACAAAGAAATTACATCCAATTTAGAAAGATCATAAATAGATTTCAATTCTTCCTTTCACTGATTTTAATGTAGCAGTGAATCAACTCCTTTTGAAAGTATTTCTAAATGGTGAGTATCCTCTATCTTCTTCTTCTCCTTTAGAATTCAGATATGACAATGATAATATTCATAGGGTAATATATGCATGTATCTCCTTGAGAAAGACGCTAGTGTGATACCCCTGTGTGAGTCCCTGGATCATAACCCCTTATGCGGGATCTTGGCACGTACCCTTGAGGGAGAGTATGGTGCATACCCTTATGTGAGATCCTAGTGGGATACCTTTTCAAACTTTTCCTAACATCCTATCACATACCATATTCACGCTTTGCATGAGTTCTTGGTGTGTACCATGTTTGTGATTTTCATGAGTTTTTTGTGTGTACCATATTCATGCTTTGTGTAAGTTCCTAGAACATACCCTGTTTGTACTTTGTGCAAGATCAAGGTGTGAGTCCCCTTTCACACTTTGTGCAAGACTTTGATCAGATCATGCACAACACTTACACAATGTAAATTGTGTATATTCCTTCGCAAGATCTCTCTATAAACCTCCTTTGTGATATCTCTCTGCAAACCTACTTCTCAGACATTTCCTTTTATAAAATGATTTGGAAAAACTTCATCATTGTTTAAGGATGGTTTATTGGGTATTTATAGAAGATTGACAGCCGACTTAACTTCACAAATCATGAACAACCATCCATTTCACCACCAAAGAAGTTGGCATCACACACTCCATGATTCTCCATCATGAGATCAGTTAAAAATCATGTGATGGTCAGTGATGTTGTCTTCCATTGCTTTGTGTGATCCATCACGAGTTCTAAAGACAATCAAAAGTGTTGTGCGAGATCCCATCATGAGATCCAAAGACAATCATGAGCATTGCATGAGATACAATCGTGATATCCAAAGACAATCATGTGAGCTTCCCAAGATCCCATCATGAGATCCAAAGACAATCATGTGCTTCACAATATCTCAATGCAAGATTAATTTAGACATTTGTGCTCTGCAAGATCAGTCTAACATTTGCGCTCTGTAAGATCAGTTCAGTATTCATGCTCCACAAGATCAGTTCATGCCCTATAAGAACATTTCAACGATCATGCTCTATGATATCAGTTTTCACTCTGCAAGAATAGTTCACTCTTTGTGAGATCAGACATCTATGCTAACTCTTTATGCCTTTTTTGATAACCAACCTCCATCAACAACCTCAAAAAATTTCAACAAACATAATCAACCCAAAAGAACCATCATGAGGGATATTTTCCTAACAATATCCCACTTTGGGTTTGTTGAAAACTCTTTACATTTTTATACCACATTAAATATTATTTAATCTTCTACCAAAAATTTTCTTCTTACGATTCTGATAATGATCAAAGATTTACTCAACACAAACTCTAAGCCCACATCAACCATGATTGACATGAGAAATAGCAGTATCATGAAAAGTTCATCAGTTAATCACTTCATTCCAAAACCAATCAACTACTTTCATCATGAACCCCATTTTTTGTGATATATAACCTTTGATCAAACATCTTTAGCATCATCATATTTAAAAATCCACCTACTTCATTACTCCCCCTATCAACTTCTCCCATATCTTGAATAAGACATTTTCTCCCATTTTATAGCCATAATTTCTACCCCTTTATCAATGAACCTAAAGGTCACTTCATTGTGGTCTATAATAGGGTAAAGAACAAAGATCATTATATCATGGAGAAATACATCATACCATGGGGATAGGGGATCCCACATCCTCACTTTTTCAAGTGTGGGGAGTCTACTAAACAAAAAGAGTCATTTGATGCCTCTCAAATTCCTATTCATGTAAGGCCTTATTTAGAATTTCTGTAACCTATATTTCATAGGCACAAACTTTAAATTCAAAATCTCATTCTTCACCTTCTCCTTGATAAAATGATACTTTATTTCAATGTGCTTTGTCCTTGAGTGATGGAACAGATTTGTGATAAGATTTATAGAACTTGAATTATCACAATGAATACCAATAATAGACTTCACTTAAATATTAAATTATCTCATATAATTCAATAGGGTGTTCCATAAATTAAAATTTTACTCCCCCTTATTCAACGATCTCTAATCATTAGATTTTTGATAGTCTACAAAATCATGAGGGGAATACATTATTCTTTTATCTCCTAAAATCTTTATAAAGAGAAATTAATCTCCATATTTTTTCATGTACTTATTCATATCTCACGGGAAACCATTGGTTGAAATTTGAACATCAATAGTATATGTCAACAATATTCAATTTCACCTTTGACTCCATTTATAAAATTGGAATTGAAAATTTGATTCTTTTAGAAATTTTTAAGATCTGAGTCATAATCTTCTTTTATAGCTAAACACAACTATAAGATTTTTAGAAAGTTAAATTACCACTTGGAACTGATTCATTGATAGATCCTATAAGCCTAATGAGTAATAACTCTTTTTAGGAAACAAGATTTTAAGATAATAAACTTCAATTTTATCCATATCAATCACTTACTTCAATAGATTATAGTAGCATGAATTTTTTCAATTATTTATAGGAATCTCTTATCAGATGAGGTTATAACCCCAGTGTGATTGTCACCATATCTCCCTAATAGAATTGCTTCTCCCCCAATTAGTCTTCTCTCGGTAGAAAAATAACACTTTTAATTGATTCATGATACCAATTATGGAATATTCAATGAAAAAAGAACCACTAGATCATTAAAGTATGTCTTTGATAGCTCTTCAGTTTCACATTAGGCTCTTCATCATATATTCTCTTTTTCCACATCACACAACCTACAGATATGAATTTGAAAAATATAGTTGTTTTGTAACACCACTTGTTAAATCTAATACCATATGTGAATTTCAAGATTTCATATTCTTCTCATTACATGTATCTTATTCAACTAATGCACTCATTCCCTTTCAGCACACACACCCATTGGATCGTATCTACTCCATAGTCCTACACAAATTCTATTAGATATGAGAAACATTTAACATATAGTGAGATGGGTACTTCTAGAATCCTCAAAAATAGTATTGTGATCGATCCTGATCGACCAACCCTTTGATACTTTCTTGAAAAGAACTATACTTTTTTATGCTTGTTCCAACTACCTAGTTAACTTCAACTATTCTAGACATAAGACTAAACATTATTTACCCACATACTGAGTCTTCTTATGATATTAAGATTATATATTCTTGGAATTTTTCACAATTTGGGATTTTGACCCATTAGTAGAAATTTCCTTCTTTGATGCCCCACCAATATTCCATTTTCCATGACTCTTTCTTTGACTAGATATCTTTCCACTTATCGTCTACTCTTTCTTATTCCTCCAGTGGAGGGATCTTTCTCTTGCCTTCACTTCTCACCATGTGTCATGACATGTTAATTTTTCAAGGAATTATTTATTCATTTTTATTTTATCAGTTATCTGAGTAACTTCACCCTTTCTTGTTGGGGTTGAGTCTTGCACTGAATTTATATTCTTCTTAATCACAATTGGATCATCTCCTCTCTTTTTATTCTAGGTTAGTTCACATTCTTTCCAATAGAGATGTTGTGAGTGTAACAGAGGAGGTTATTTATATTCCTTTCATTTATCTCCTTGTGATTCCCCTGAGGCTATAAACCTATTTTTCAATTTATCATATTGTCTTCCAATATATGAATTTTCATTATACACTTCTAGAGTTGGGGATATACTTCTAGATTCCTTTTCATTCCCTCCTTTCTTCCTACAATAATGTGTTGATAAATTCCCATGATTAGAACATATAAAACATCTTTCATTAAATAAATACATCATTCCATTATTTCTCAATAGGTATGTTGAGGCAACCAGAGTTCTTTTGGCATTGAGCCATCGGTCTTCTTAACACATACTCATGGTGTGTCTCTATCTTCCACAATAATAAAATTTTATGACTAATTTATTCCAAGAGACTTTTCTTTCATAATTTTCAAGAATATTCTACTTATTCTCATATTTAGAAATGTTTATGTCTTCATAATATGAAATATCTTTTAATTATTGAAAACAAAAACTTGAAATATGAACATGTATCCCACAGAAATGCACATGTTTTCATTACTTCCTATAAAATAATTTTTAGGTCTGTTTCCAATATTTGTAGGATTTTTCATATTTTTGGAATTATTCATGGCTATATTTATATCATGCATGGGAAAGGTTTCATCATATCAAATACCATATTTTCCAAAATTGCATAGCCTTTGGGATGAGACAATCATTTCATGTTTTTTCTATAAAGTATCAAATTTTCTTTTCATTTTATTATCACCTACCGAAGGATAATCAAATAGTAAGTGTAAATAATCCTTTAATTTTGGATTGCCTTTGGTATTAGATTGATCCAATTATTTCTTGAATGATTCTATATATTCTCCCAATTATTGAATCTTATTATCCCTTGATTCAAGTTGATCATTAAGTTCTCTATTGATATTCTTCCCTTTAATCATCTAATATTTTGATTCTTGGGAGAGATTACCCATAATGTGATATTTTTCTTTTATTTTATAATTCATATGAGCAACAGAATCATTATAGCATGTATTCTCCTATTGTAGCCTTTTCTTCTCCTAAACTAGTTCAGATTGGTGTATATCAAGATCATTATTTCTGGATTTCAAATTATGAATTTTATAAGATCGTCATTTCTAGATTTCAAATTATGACTTTTATCTGAGTCTAGATTCTTTCCCATTTCATCAACTTTTAGTTTTTGACGTTCTTAGGCTTGAGAATCATTCTTCTCTCTTAAATATATGTCTACATTCACAATACTTTTATTTAATCCTTTTATATTATTGACTTCAATTTCCATCACTTAGATTCTAATATATTTATATTTAATTTCTTAATCTAATTTATAATCTAATTCCTTTGTTTCATGGAAAACTTACACTTTTTTCCTTCTTAGAGTTTCTTCATCATTAGTAGTTTCAGAATCACTTGGAATATCAGGTTCTTCACTCATTATTGTAATATCATTGAGCAAGTATATATCTTCACTGTATGGTTCATCCAAACCTTTCTTTAGTGCATTGTTGGTTTCCTTAAACTGAATCAAACTTTTTATATAGGCACTTCCACACTGAGGAATACCCCCTAACTTTGGCTTCTTCTTTATAGTTTTCCCCTTTCCATGGAAAACCAATATAAGAGAAAACTAAAACTTCAATTACAACAGTAGAGTAAGCATTTTTAGAGAAAAAAAATTGACAAAAGTAACCTATTCTTTGATACCAATTGTTAGGTCCTAAAGGGGACTAGATACCCTGAGAGAGGGGGGAAATTAGGGTATGTATATTCTTTTCAAAATTATTTTAGACTCATAGGATATTTACAACTTTATTATAAGGGTCACTTTTTTTTATCCTTATTTTTTATATTGTTATTTTACTTTCCAACTTTACCTGATGATGATGCATAGAAAGTAAACCGGGAAATAAATCACAAGGACGCATAGATTTTTTCTTGGTTCACCCTCACTGGGCTATGTAAAAGGAGTATACTAAGGTAATGTGTTGATGTAATAAATTTACTATGAATCATTGTCAATTCAAGGTTTGATCTAGATTACTTCTATTCTTAGGCCCACTACCTTTACAAGGTTCAATATAGATCACTTCTATACCTAGGCTCTCTTCCTTACAAGATTTAGGGATAGATCACTGCTTCCCAAGGGTCACTCCCTCAATATTCCTTATATGACTCACTATCGGTGGAAAATATCACCTCCTTACTCTTCCTTTTCTCACTTCTCTACAAATTATCCACACATAGTTTATAGACATATAGGTCCTGTCATTATCAATAATGAATGGATCCCCAATTTTAGGTAGATTCTATGTCGAATATCTGTATGGGATGCTCCTTCACTCCTATGAAAACACTTGGATACAATAATTCCACTTTCTATACAACTAGAATGAACTTCTATTTGCTGTAGAAATAGAAATTAACTCTACTTAGAAAGATCTTAAAGATATTCCAAGTATTCCTTTCACCACTTTAAATTTAGTAGTGAATAAATCCCTTCTGAAAGTATTGTCAAATAGGTAGATCCTTTGTCTTCTTCTTATCCTTCAAAATTAATATATGACAATGATACTATTAATAGGGTAATTTGGGTGTATATATCATTAAAGAATACTCTAGTGCAATACCTCTATGTGAGTCCCTTGCACGTAACCCCTTACATGAGATCTAGGCACATACAATTGTGTGAGATCCTGGTGTATACCTTATTCACACTTTGCATGATTTCCTGGCATGTACCTTATTTTTTCATTGCATGAGTTCCTAGAATATACCTAGTTTGTGCTTTGTGAAATTTATTAGAAAATACCATGTTTGTGCTTTGCACAATATCACGGTGTAAGTCCCCTTTCATACTTTGCACAGGACTTTTTTCAAATCATGGAAAACACTTACACAATGTAAATTGTGTATATTCCTTCGTGATATCTCTTTATGAACCTCCTCCATGAGATATCTCCATGAACCTCCTTCTCATATGTTTCCTATGATAAAACAATTTGGTAAAACTTCATCAATGTTTAAATATGGTTCATTAGGTATTTATAGACAACTTTCCACCACCTTAACTCCAAAAATAGAAGACAACTATCCATTTAACTGTCAAAGAAATTGGCATCATGTTCTCTACAAGTATCCATCACAAGATCAATTTAAAATCATGCGAAGGTCATCGATGTTGACTTCCAGTGCTTTGTGTGATCCATCGTGAGATCCAAAGAAAATCATGATCACTGCACGAGATCCCATTGTGTGATCCAAAGAAAATAATTAGAATTATGTGAGATCCAAACATGATATCCAAAGAAAATAATGTGTGTTGAAAAAGATCCCAACATAATATCAAAAGATAATCATGTGCTTCGCGATATCTCAACGCAAGATCAATTCAAATATTCACGCTCTGCGAAATCAGTTGAACATTCACACTCCACGAGATCAGTTCAGCATTCGTGATCTATGAGATTAGTTCTCAATACACAAGATTAGTTCAACATTCATGAACTTTTAGATCAGTTTATTCTCTATGAGATCATACATCCATGCTCACTCTTCAAGCCTTTTTTGACAACCATCCTTCGTCTATTACCTCAAACTTTGTCAACAAACACAATAAACCCAAAAGAACCAACATGGGGAATTTTTCCTAAAATTTATGATATAATTATCATTATATGAAGATAAAATAACACTTACCTTCTTTCTACTATGATCATTAAAAAATGGAAATGTTACTCATGATTACATACAGACTACCATCTCTATGATCGTAGCGTAGTTCATTTTTCATAACCATATTTCGTGATCGGTTTTAAAATAATAAATGATGTATAAAAATGATAATTATTTCATTATTATTATTATTTAGATGATAAAATAATATTATATTTGACCTCAGTCGACTTACCAAAGTGGTTTTAGATGTATGAGTTGAATATTGTCAAAACATATGGAATAAACCTAAATAATTAAGTAATTGAATATGACATGGTAATGGAAAAAAATTAAAGGAATACTAGTCTTTAAAAATGTTATTAATAAAGTAAATAATTAACCTAAGTTTATTATTTATTAAGATAAAGAATTCATATGAAAATTTGGGCTTGAGGTAAGGGTTTTTGTCTCAAAAATTTCTTTCTTTGAGACACTTGTTTTTATGCACCTAATTTCTTTTAAATGGGGTATATAATTACAATTAAATATTTAAAATCATTTATTATTCTTATTCAGGTTATTTTAACTTCAAATTCAATCTCTCTCTCTTTCATTTGGGTTTTATTAAGATGTTTCTCAAACTGTAAGGGATTTCATCTCAATTTCCCTTTATTGAGTCATGTTTTAATGTTATGCATCTAATTTATTTTATATGGTGTATATACTACATATTTACATATTTTATCATGAATACTTAATAATTCATCATATTTTAAGTTATAATTCATTTACTTTATTCATGGGGGTTAGGATTCAAAAGTTACTAAGGCGGTAAGAGTTTATGCCTCAATATCATTTTAATCAATATCATTTATGCTTGAATTTAAATTGAAGTAAATTATTTGATTATTGTATAATAACACCCTTTAATTTTAGTATCCTCTATTCATGAAATTATCAAGTAATAGTACCATTTTCCTCTCTTTGGTACTTAAAATTAATGAGGAAAATGTTTATAAGAAAAACTAACTTTATTTATCTCTTCGGTTGAAATTCCAGGATCTTCCATGACCATGTTTTCTAAAAATGTTTTCAAAACATGTTTTTACTACTCTATAAAGATTTATTAAAGAAATTTTTAACCTTTTTAATTTTTATTTTAAAAAAAATTAAAATGAATATTCTTATCATTTTCTAAAAGAGGTACTTTTGACTTTTACCAAAAATATGAAGGGAGACTTTGTTTTAATGTGTGCATAATGAATAGTATTTCCCACTATCATGATCACTCAATGCTTTGAAGCTTACTTTAAAATTTTATAAAGTTATTTTAAATGAAAATTTTTTCTTTAATATTTTAGAAATTTATAGATTTTAAGTAAGGGATCTCTATAACCCACCCTTTTCTTTAGGTATGACCCATTCTCTCTATAATGAATTTTCCCTCTATTTAATGTTATATAATGTTTCTAAATTCTATATATATGTATCTTACATATATACATGGCTTATCTCCCTTTATTTTATGGGTTAATACATACCTTATGTTCATTTATCAAATGTATTTATTATAAAATTCCCTTTGATTATGATACGAGGCAAGGTTATATTGCCCATTTTATTTCCATGGGTAATTATTATGTTCATGTCTTATGATTAATTTAATTTTTTGGGAACACATAAATCATAAACATGTTTTAATGGGTTCACCCAAATAGTTCTATAATTCATTGGGTAATTTTATAGTCACATGAAGCATCATGTATGGGATTAGGGATTAAAACTAATTCATTATGGGAATTTGTCCACTGTGTGATATTTTATGGACAATTATCCTTGACTCATGTTTATGTCATGATTTGTATTACTATCACATTTACTATGATGGAATTATCTTATGATATCATGTTATTTATGTTATTATCCCATGTTATTACTCTTAAGATTTTTCTTTTATGATATCATGTTATATTTTTGAATCACAAGTTATGCGTCCTTATCATGTTTATTCCCTTAATGGGTTTTTTAGATCACCCCTTTTGTCTATGTATTACCTAGATTATCCCATGAAGTTTAAGGAGTTCGAAAGGATTTATAATCTCATTATGGATAATAAAATAAATAATTTTTATTTTAATCTCACTTTGATTTATTATGAACCTAGTCTTATAAATACACTATGCCTCATGGTATTTGGGTTGTAATTAATGGATTTTTATTTTAAAAAACATGTAATAATGTGTGTAAAAGTCTTGGATTTCTATATGAACCATGGGTGGTGCATTGGGTAGTGACTTTATTTCCTCTATCATATTGTCTAGATTTTTCATGAATTCTCTCCCATGCTTAAATCTTTTTTTTCATTCTTTTGAGGCAATTTCCATTATGTTCATTTCCACATCTTTGACATGTTAGTGGTTAGATCTTCATTCCTACTTTATCATTCAATCATGTATCTTGAAACTCTATTATTCACTTCTTATCTCCATATCTATGGTATAATTATCCAAACTCCATATCTAATTTTATATCACATAAATAATTCTTCATAACTCCCAAAGTATAAAATAGAAATATACATTTAGAGTTATGGTTTTAAACCAATAAATAATCTATCTATTTTGTTATCATTGTTGATAAAAAAAACTCAGGGTATGCCTTTCAATCCTTGTAAAATTTTCTTCATAATAAGTGACAAATTTAATCTCATTTTACTTAAGCTCTATAATTCTCTCTCCATATGTATTTGATGATTTTCAGAGAAATACTTGTTAAGAAATATTTTAATAAAGTCTTATCACTCAATTTTTTTTGTTTCATCTTTTTTCCTTGTATTCTTGATCAATATACACAATTAATCAGCTTATATATCAAAAAAATACATGTCGAGAGTAATTTTATTATTTTTAGAACAATAAATCATAGAAAAATGTTTTCCAGTAAGTTGACCCACTATTTTGTGACAAGTAGATTAGAAGATTTAATCAATGTAATTGGTCATTGGTGTATAAAGAAATTGATGGCTAGTTGATCCTTCTTGGGTGAATGCATATGTTCCACAAGGTTTAGATTATTATTCATAGACTGAGACTTCTAGGTAAATACTACCATGATGTTTTGAACATAACCTCCCATTACATTGGTAATTTTTTTATGCAATCATTTCATTTTACCTCACATGTATTTTTGGAATGGTTTCTTCTAGTTCCCACAATTTTATAAAATAGAAAACTTTATAATATAACATAAGTCAATAAATAATGAATAAATAATTTATTATCATGTATAAAAATTAATTATAAAGTTATATATTATGAGATCCTTATGTTTATCCTAAGTTATATTTTACTAACCTACTTCCCAAATAATTATTTTAGGATCTGGTACTTCAATATTTTTCTATATTTATGAGAAATAATTTATTTAGTTATATATCCTTTATAATGGTTTTTAAATATAATTTGATCAACTAAAGCATAACTCTCAGTAGTTTTTATCTAGGTTTTCAGTCATAGGCCCACTCATCATGCATCGAGTGAAGATTAAGTTAATACTCAACCAACCATTTTCAAGGTGATTACCCCTAGGTTCATATATTCCATAACTTCATCCACTTTCTTGTATCTAGATAGATATTTCATTAATAGGAACCACACACTCTATAATTTACCAAAATTTAGGACGTTTTCTTATATTTAGACTTATCTATAAGATTTTTTAATAATTTTTTCTATTCCTAAATCCTAAATTAATTTACTGTGATCTGATACCAACTATAGAGACCTAACTTTTTTTATAAATTACTATCACATAATTTTTAAGATAAACAACATAGTAGTTTTTAAATCTATAATTTAAAGGTTTAGTATCTTGGAAAAATTAGGTTCATACATCCCTTGTACATAATAAAACTTAAACATATTTTAAATCCTTCTTCACAGTACTACTAAAATATATCATGTTATTATTAGTACATATATTCACCTAAGGATGTAAATCGAAGAAATGGGTGAGATGAAATCCCAATAAGGGGAGGAATAACATGGAAGGAATAAGAGATATGAATCAATAGTACATGGGTTAAAATAATAATCATCATTAATCATAAGCATGGGATTACCATCATAAACATGAGGAAATCATCTAAAAAGGCATTGAATATGGAATATCCATAATAATGAAACATTATAACATAGTGTTAAAATAACACACAAAATTTATGAACAAATATAGCATCATGTTCATACATAACATATGTGCATAAATCATAACATCATCATTGTGAACAAATCTAGCATCATGTTCACACATAATACACACAATCTCATGAGACGTATCACATTTCCCAATGAATTAGACGGTTATATAATTTTAATCCCACCTATAACATCATAAAATGATCATAATCATGCATTTCACATATAAAGGAAACATATTTTTATTATAAACACGAAATAAACCCATAGAAAAAGAATGGGATTGATAAGGGTATTGTAAATCAAATTTTAATGAATAACCATTGAGGTTACCAAAATAAAAAGGGGAAATCATGTTTTTGGACATAAAATGTTTTCATAAAATATAATAGGTTATGGTGATAAGAAGAAACATTAATCAATGAGATGTTTTGGAAAATAATTTCTTTTGTAAAATCATTATAGGTTTCTTTGAAATCATCCCTATGAAGTGTAAGAATGAAAATATTAGGGGGTAAGAGAAATAATAATGAAATTTATTATTTTAAGGAATTTATAATATTCTATATTAAAAATAAATAGAAATAAGTGAAAAATCTAAAAATAAAGAGTTGGGTTCAAGATTCTGATTACATTAGGTATCATGTTATTTATCACCTTTTCGCCACTTATATAATGAACTTATGTTTTCATAAACATGAAACCAGAAGTAAATTTTTATTTTATTTTTTTAATATTGATCAATTATAATCATTTTATTATATTTCTTAATTCCATTTATTAAAGGTGAAAAATTTTGATATTGTGATTTCTTTATAATATCTCATATTTCTTCAATTTCATGATTTTTTTATTTCTATTTATAAATTAATTAAATTAACTCTAGAATGTTATAAATACATATATTTATAAATTAATATATTATAAATAATTTATTATAACCATCTATAATGGTGGTGGTAAGTAGAGAGTTGGCAATGTCCCTGTAGGCGGTTAACCGACCATTAACATGACCTCCTACGAATGGCCTGAAGGCCTTCATTTTTTTTATTATAGATAATACCCCTTTTAAGGGTTGAAGGGGAACCCATACATGACCAGTAGTCCCAAGGAACAAGGCCCGACATGACCCGTAATACATGACCCGAAGGCCCAGAGGCATACCATGCCCATTACCTGACCCGTAGGCCCATCCCACTAGAACTGCCCCTCCCAAGAATCTTGCATCATTGATCTCCTTAGCTCCCCAAATTGCATTGATGATCGGCTAGCATTGCCCCATACAAAGTTGCACGGTGTCCGGTCTCGATGTTGGCTGTCATACCCTCTCATTCTTCCAATCTGGTTAGCTCTGCATCTGGTGGCTACTACTCATGTTGTTCTGATCTTCTTCTGGGGCCTGTTTTGTGTGAACTGGGCTACTACATGGTCTACATGACCCTAAGGCTCTGTGGCCCGAAGGCCTTTGATGACCCGAAGGCCCTGGAGACCCATAGGACCAAACTGGTGGCCCGAAGTCCCAAATCTGGTGAATAGGTCTGGCTGCTATAGTTTCAAACATTAACTGCTACAGTAACTGCTACAGTACCCTGGAAATTTTCCTCCACCCAGTTTTGAACCTGGGTCTCATATATGCCAAGCAGGAGCCCTTACCACTCGGGTACAGGCTCGTTGGCCATTAACATGACATTGTCAAAAGAGGAGGTCAGAGATATATAATATATAATTATTTTATAAATAATTTTTTTATATAAGATTAAAATTATTTATATCATGTTAACATATTATTTTATTTTATTTTAAAGGTTTGGAGTATAAGGTTATATAAGGATAAGTAATTGGAAAAGGAAAATGAAATAAAAATACAAAAGGACCTTACCTCTTCCTTGAAGTTGTTTCTTTTCTATGACGTTTAAATTCTTGAAAGATTAGATTTATATGACTCTAGAATATACCTAAAGATTATAAGGGGATTAAGAGAGTAAATTTGGTAAGGTTTCTTTCTTTGATAAGTGTAATGGAAGTTTTTTTCCAAGAGGTGGGAGATAGTGTATTTATACTTGAGGAGAGGAGTATTTTTAGGATAAAATATTGAATAAAATATAATTTCCAAGTTAAACCCTATAATAATAATATTTTTTATATTATGAAATATATTTGCTTAAAAATATATATTTTTAGGAATTTAAAACCCTTAATAAATTGAATCCATTATCTTCTTAAAAAGGAAAGTGCAAAAATAAAAATTTGTTTTTTTAATGAAATGTTTTATACTTTAAAATTTGGAAATACTTTTTCGGTTTGGAATTTGAATTTAATCAATTATTTAAATTATTAAACATGTTTTTACTCAAACTAAAAATTCTATAATTGGTTATTTAATTATTAAATCATGAATGATGTAATTTAAAACATACCGATTACATAAAAACTGTATTTTTAATATTCACCTAAAAATGGAAGTTTTTTCAAAAATTAACCCTTAAAAATTTTTGACATGCCAATTCTAAAAATGGAATTAATTTTACAAAATAGTTAATTTTAATTATAAAATTACGATTTATATTAAATACATTAAAATACTATTTATTAAAAAATCATGTTTATAATTTCTTTGAGTTTTTAATCTTGATATTTATTTTATGGAATTATAATATTTATATTTTCTTAAATTATTCTTAGTAAATATTATTTATATGAAATTTTACTATTTTGAGGTTAATTTACTTTCCCAATGGTTTGGTTACTATTCCTAATGGTCATATTACTATTCTAATAGTTATACCACTTCCTATAAATACCTCTTAATTTCTTCATTCATAATTTACCTCACTTTCTCTCAAGGTTATATGTTCTTTATTTCCAAAATTTCAATTGGATTACTAATGTTTTTTCTCTTTTTTCAGTTTTTTTCATGAGTGTGGTAATTATGGGTCACTACAGATACCTAGAATGATAATATTCATACTCTGATACCTTTATTACATAATCCTTGAGGCTTTGATAATAATGGGGTGGTTGGGTATGTTTTTTATCATGTTAACTATTGGATCACAATCAAGATAGAATTTTTCTTATCATATGATGAGTATCATATTTGTTCCTTAAATTGAGATAGATTAAGGAAGTGTACGATCATACCTAGATAAGTAAATATGGTGTGATTATCTATTTGGGTGAGAGGCATGTGATGTGATCATATATAATGGTGAATAACATGTGATGTATTTATTGACCTAATTAGTATATACTTGGAGAAATGAGAACATATGAGTTAGCTATATGAGATTTACATACTCCATGTCTCATGGTCCCTCAATGTCTTGGACAAAAGGATCATATGAAAATGCATGCTTGTATATGATGTAGTTGGTAGACACTTTTGAGGTTGGTGGAACATCAATCATTAGATGTTAAACCATGAAAACTTAAAGCATTGAACAAATCATTAGAAACTCACCAGACTAGAAAAACCTTTTGGCTTCAATGTAATGGAACTTATGAAGTCAAATCACCGTAAATCACTAAACTAAGTTGGAACTCCTCACACACACCAAATAAAAACTCATGGAAACAAACATTCAAGAAAAAATAAAATCTATTAAAGAACAAAAAATATTTATATGGTTTGAACATTAATACCATATCCATGAGAAAACACTAATTCACTTTCAATTTATAATAAGCTATAATATTACAATAATTCTTACAAATTCATCCAATTTGGAAAATAATATCATTAGCATAAGCCATGTGTACAGGTGGTCCCACCCCACATTAATAGTGGGTCCCTACCTATCAACCAGTTCCACCACACTCTAGAACTTATGGGGAACCCAAAATTTTCCTTGGATAACTCTGATCACCCATAGGTGCCTCTTCCTTAACCACAAACTTTTGGTGATAATGAAAATTACTATTATGTTTGATAAAGTTACTCTTATTTATCAGCTGATGACCCTTAAAAAATTCTCATTACCATAAAAACCCTTTCTAGTAAGATCTTTATATAAAAATCTGAATGAACCTTACATATTCTATAATTATTCCCTTCATAATCTAGATAAATGACTATTGCACACATTCCAGAACACAAATTTTGGACCACTAGCATCTATTAGACTTTCGTTGATGCTAGTTTAACACCAAGAATAAATATATCTTATGAATCTAATCCTTTCGATAGTATAAGTAATAACTTGAAAGAGAATTTCCATTTCCTAAAAATCTCCCACTTGAAGTCATCTTTCAAGGAAAACATGTCAACCACCAACACTTAAGTAAAAACCCAATCTTCTATCTTCTATAGTAAAAATAATATCTCCACTACCTTCTAATCCCCCTAGTCCCACTAAGGCACAATATTGCCTCAAATTTTCCTAGAATAATTCCTTGGTGAAAAATTCAACCAAATTCTAACTCCCACCTATCTTCTATGAATCTAGAACTCTATCTTTCATCATCTTCTAAATTAAGTGATGTTTCAAGTTAATGTTCTTTATATATAATCAAAATTCCAAATTCATTTCCAAATTAATTTCACTTTGTCTATCATTGTATAGAAACCAATTTTTTGACTCCTTACATGATCCTCAAACAAACAATTAAACCATATTAGTTCATTATATGTTTATAATATAGACATATATCAAACTTTCGTTGTGGATAGTTCCACCAACTGCTACAACCTAGACATCTCGCTAATGGATTTCCCTCTAAAAGTAAACACATAGCCTATAGAACTATTCTATATGTCTGTATCTCCTCAAAAATTTTAATCCACATAACCCTAAAACAAATCATCTATTCCAAAGAACAAGTCTAATATTATGATCTTTTGAGATAATATATAAACCAATTCACATATTCCTAGTATTTTTTTCCAAATTCACCATAAATAAACTAAAAATTCCCACTAAAAATGAAATTTTAGGCCTTGTACATACCATGGAATATATTAATCATCCTACTACTAATGAAATTATAACTTCATCTATAAACTTATCATCATATTAAAATTTTTTTATTTCTATTTGGATAATTTGAATTTTTGGATAGCAGGGTTGAAATTAGATTACATTCTAACATTCTAAATCTATCAATGGAATTCCAGATATAAACCATTTAAGATAAAACCAAACTTCTAATCTTCATATATCTCTCAATCTATACTCATAAAATTTTCTTGGCCACACCAAGGTATTTTATCTTGAATATTTAAGAAAATTCATTCCTCACCTCTTGAATCTACTTGATTTTTAGGCCTTATAAGAGAATATCATCCATATAAAAGAGTAGTATAATAAAACTATCATCCTTGAACAACTTCTGGTAAAAATAGTGATTCAAGTTTCTCTGTATGAACCCCTTCTCATCCATGAGGGCATAAAACTTTTGGTTTAATTACCTTGGCACCTACTTCAAGTATTATAAACTTCTCTTTAGATTACACACCATGTCCCAATTGTACTTGTACACAAAACCATCCAATTGCTTCAGGTAAATTTCCTCCTCCGAGTCACTGTGAAGGAATTTCATCTTTACATTCATTTGTTCCATATGAAATATTTAAAATTCAATAAAACTCAACACCATATAGATGGTAGTGTGTTTCACTACTAGAGAGAAAATTTAAGATAAATCCACTTCTTATTTCTACTGAAAACCTTTCACAACCAAACAATCCATGTACCTGTTACTACAGTAAATTTTTTCATTCAAATAGAAGACACATTTTTTATGAAATTCTTTCTTCCCCTATGGTAGTTTTATTATCTCCCATGTTTCATTTGCATCCAATGAATCCATATCATATTTCATAACTAACTCCAATTGTTTGGGATCACTGATACTAACCACTTATTTGAGAATTTTGGGCTATCCTTTATTCATTAGAATAAAGTAATGAAAGTTAGTCTCAAACCTATGAACTCATCATCTTACTATAGTAGATCTATGAAATTGAACATGTGGATCTACTCTTTCTTAAACTATAACTTCCATAACATAACATTTTAGAACTTTGCCTCAAACTTTCATGGTCCTTGAGCATTATAGTATGTTATATATTAGCATTACTGAATTCTCAAGATTTTTATTCCCCCTGAACTTTCTAGAACTTTTATCTTTCTAAAACTTTCATTCAAGTCAACTTAAATATGGTTAGTTGATTCTTTGTTCTTAACTTCCTTTTCCACCAAGTTACAGTCTTTCCAAAATATTATATCACTAGAGAGAGAATTTTAGATTTTTATTATCTTCTAATTATCATCATCTCAATTATATAAACCAAAGTTTTAATCACCATATCCCAAAAAGAAATATGAAAGGGACTTAGCTTAAAGTTTTACCTATCCTTATAATCCACATGGACACAGGAAATGCTTCCTAAAACTTTAAGGTGGGTAACTTATGTTGGTTTAATGGTCCCCAATTGCTCCAAAATCTCCTAACCAAATGATGCAGAAGGACTCCTATTAACAAAGTATATTGTGCAATTCACCACTTCCACCCAAATATCCTTATACATTTTGTAATGTTTCCTCGTGATCTATGATTTTTCAATATATGTCTAATTTATCCATTTGAAATCACCATTCTGATCTGGTGTTCAAGATATATTCTTTTTGAACTTGATTCCTTCCTTTCGTATAGTAGAAGTTCTAGAACCCCTTATTAATGTATTCACCACCATTATCAGACCTTAAGGATTTTAGCTTATTTTTTGTCTCTTTTTCCACTATGAACCTCCATCAAAGAAACACTCTGAACACATAATTTTTATTATTAATCATTAAACTCATACTTTCCTTGTTGAATCATCAATGAATGTCATAATGTACATTGACCCATTATAAAAATGGACTAGTGCAGGCCCCCAGAATTTCATGTGCACAATCTTTAACAACTGAAACTTTGGAATCCTTCCATTCAAATCAAATATCACATTTATCTACTTTCTGAGTATACATCTCTCACAACTTTTGAACATTATGTTCTCAAGGTTTAGTATAACTTTTATTTCTAAAACTTGTATATTCTTCTAAATAATGTTCCCAATATGATAATTACGCAACTCCAAACTATCAAAAGTTTTCATTATGATAATCTTTTACCCATATAAACTTCCTATTAGATCCAACATCCTATATTTTATAGGTCATGGCAATGGAACCCTGAGTAATTTTCTATACTTCATTCACAAATATAGTTTTAAAACCTTCTTCATCCATCTAGCCAATGAAAATTAGGATATTTCATAGACCCAATATGTGTAGAACTCCTTTTAAGTTTAAGTAACTTTTATTTTTCATTTTGAATTTAACATCTCCCTTCCCCATGATTTCAAGTACTTCATCCTAAACTGAGTGGACCTTATCAGACCTTTCAAATAAATAATTTTCTATGCATCCCTTTTCAGTCATAGATTGGAATAAATCCACAAAATCAATGATCCATGATTCTAATGGAATTTTGAAACTCAACAATAAACCACCACTAACTTTAGATATAGAATTCATAAAACTTGAAATTTCATAAGATATCATTCTAGAATTCACCTCATGATCCCTATGATATTTCTTTAGATTCCCTTTCTTCCCATAGTGCCAACATATGGGTCTGGGCCCAATAGATCTACCTCGACTTCTCTCCCTTGATCTATCTTCCAATTTCTTTTGTATGTTCAATTAAATAGAAAATATTTTACCTTATACATTCAATGTTGTTATGGTGGGTACCTGAACTTACCTCCATCTGAACTATTCATTTAGAATAATATTTCTATCATCCTCAAACACCATTCCATTCTTCCCATAAGAGTTACTTACAATAGTTACCATTGTGTCCCATAACTCTGGTAGTGATGACAATAATAGAAATTCCCACACATCTTTTCTAAACTTTACTTTAACTAATTCAAGATGAATCTGAATCATATTAAATTCATTCACATGATCAAACACCGGTAATCCTTATAATATTCACATATTTAATAACCTCTGCATCATGAACACCTTGTTCATCACTATTGGTTTCTCATACATGTCCATCAAAGCATCCATAAGCTCTATTGTATTCTTCATCTTCTAGATGTTAAAATCAATGTTTCTTACAAATGATATATGAATCAATCCAAGTGTCATTTAATATATATTTTCCACTTATTGTTTCTCTATTATATTTGGTTTGATCCCCTCTAATGAAACTTTAAGGTTCTTTTGAATCATATGGTCTTCCATTTACATCATCCAAAAACAAAAGCCTTCCCCCATCAAATTATTCTATATGAACCTTGTATTCTTTCAACACCATGCAATCTAAAAAAATAACTCCAAATAAATCAATTAATATTAATACAAGATCATTATTTGATTCTATTGATAAGTTTATTGATCCACCAAAACAAGAACCCACTATAATACCAATTGTTATGGTTAGAAAACACCAATAACTAGAATTTAAACTACCAAACCTTCAAGTGCGGAACAAATTACCAAAAAATACATAGAATAAAATAATCCCATGAATTCAATGTATCAAAATTTAGAAATTAAAATCACCCTAAATCAACGCACAATGCACCTCACACACTCAAAATATAAACTCATAGAAACAAACATTCAAGAGAAAAATAAAATTAATTAAAGAACGATAAAGATTTATGTGGTTTGAGAATTAGTCTTACATCCATGGGGGAACAAAAATACACTTTTCATTTATCATATATTACAAGATTACAATTACAATTGACAATTTACCTGATTTGATCACTAATCACATTAGCATAATCCATGTGTACAAGTGGTCCCACATTACCTTAATAGTGGGGCCCATCCAATCAATTAGTTCCACCACCTTCCAAAACTTATGAGGAACCCACAATTTTCCTTGGATACCTATGATCAAACATATCTACCTTTTCCCTGACCACCAACTTCTGATGATCATGCGAGTTACTCTTATGTTTGAGAAAGTAACTCTTATGTATCATCTGATGCCCCTTGCATAATTCCATTTTTTTGTAAAAAACCTTACCAATAATACCTTTACATAAAAATTATAATGAAACTTTCATATATTATGACTTATACCTATTATAATATGGATAACTAACAACTGCACACCTTCCAAAACATAACTTCTAGACCACCTTCATTTACTAGACTTTGGTTACCACTCATCATAATATCAGGTCGAAACATATCTTCTAGATCTACTCCCTCTAGTCATATGAATTAGAACTTGAAAGAGACTTCACATTTCCTAATAGGAATGGTAATAGAGATACATGTGTTTGATAAAGATCATACAATATTTTTTTGTCTATTGAGAAGTGAGGATGCTTTTCTAGAGTCTTCTCATTTCTTACATTTATGGATTTAATGATTCATATTTTTTATCAACTCTATAATGGCCTGTGGGGATACACTTTTTGGTTGACTTAATGAATATTGATTTTAAATCAGTGAGTTACTCTAAAAAAATTAGAGTTTATCTAAAAGGGTTTCAGATAGATATTAATGAGGTATTACATATTATGTGATACACGGTGAAGTTAATAATAGCTTTATAAAAGTTTTTTGGAAGATATCCAAAATTATTTTTTGATATTTTTTCACAATTTATTATATATTATACAATATATAGTGAATTAGAACTAAGACCATGAGACTTTAGTGAAATTTAGAGATTATTGTATGTATTCCCTAAAACCATATGTGTTTGTGTGTGTGTGATGTATATATGACAATATCATAGTTTACAATATTGATATTTTGTATGGTATGACATATAGAAACTGAAGCATTTAGTATCACATGGTCTTTTCAATATCATGTAAAATGATACGGTGATAGTGTTTAACACTACATTTTTTATATCATATTGCATGAAAGAAATAGTGAAAAGTTTATTCTCCATATTTTCTATCATTACTATTAAGTCGTTTTATAAGATGAAACGCATGGGAGTTTGATTCATGTAATGAATGCTTGGATGTCTAAGGGTTATAGCTGACGTAAATGAATTCATTAACTCATAATGTATGAGTTCATGAATGTTCACTTTAGGATCATACTATAAGGCATTATATACAGGTGGTACCCATGATATGGTGTGTGAGTTCATGTAAATCCTTTTTTATCACTCCCTTTATCCTAAATCTCTTTTTTCCTCCACCTTTACCTAGAGAGGAACTAACATGCCATGGTGAGAAAAGAAATCCTTCTCAAATATTGAGAGATTTGATCCAATTCATGGATACACCGTGTATAAAGGAGTCTTATGGTTTCCTTCCAAGTGGTATTTATCAAGCACATGGGATGGAGATGGTAGTTGTGACATCTTCAATGTTTCCTACAGAGGGTTTCTTCATTTATATTGTTACATGATTTAGGGTATCCCATGTGTTTTTCTTGGTATTTTGGGTTTCTTAATCACTTTCATGATAAGTTTAAGTGAAAAATATCCCATGAAACCCATAGGTTATTTACCAAAGTTTTGAAAGTTTAAAATGAGTCTATTAAGTTTTTCAAGTTGAAACAATCCATTTATGGATTGAAGAAAGCTTCTCAGAGTTACAACATTTAGTTTTATGATTCAATCATGGAGTTTGGTTTCATTGAGAATGGGGATGATTCTTATGTATATATAGAAATGATAAGGAGTTTTTTAGTATTTATGATAATGTATGTGGATGAAATACTATTTATCAAAAATGATCTCCTAACTTTACATTTTTTAAATATATGGTTAGGAAAATTCTTATCAGTAAAAGACATGGGTGAGTCATGATATATATTGGGTATGAAGATATATAGAGATAGATCAAAGTGGTTATTTATACTGGATCAAAACACATATATTTTTAAAGTGATAAAGTATTTTAGTTTAGATAAATCCAAAAAGGGGTCTTTACTAGCATTTATTAGCATGAATCTAAGGAAGATTCAAAATACTTATAAATAGTTAGAAAGGATGGATAGGATTCCTTATGCATAATTCGTAATATATATCATATATTCTATGTTATGTTCTCGACCTAGTGTTCCTTAGGCCCTAAACATAGAAAGCGGTTACCAATCCAATCCTGGTGAGAGTTGCTAGATTATTGTTAATAATATCCTTAAGTACTTAAGAAAAATTAAGGATATGTTATTAGTATTTAAAGGAAAGGATGAGATAATTATAAGGGGTTACACTTCTACTAGTTTCCAATGTGACCAAGATAATATGAGATATTAATCCAGATTCATGTTTTTTCAAAATGGTGGAGCTATTAGTTGGAAGAGTTCTAAACAAACCATTGTAGTATAATTGACAACATAGGTAGAGTACATCACTGCATAAAATGCTACAAAGGAATTTATTTATGTTAATAATTCCATTACTAAACTTGGGGTAGTTCATAGAATTAAGGGAGTAGTTGATATTTACTGTGAGAATAATGGAGTTACTACTCAAGAAAGGAACCCTAGTATCACCAAAGGACTAAGAAAATCCTTCAAAATACTATCTCATTTGAGAGATCATTTAGAGGGGTGATATAAAGATTTTTTGGTTAGTTATAGATGAAAATGTGGTATATCCTTTGAAAAAACCATTATCATGAAAAAAATATGAGGTTTATATGTGATTCATTTATATAATATAAATAGTGAAATGATAATATCTCATTAAAGTATGACTTTGAGTTATCCCTAATTGATTATCATCATGGAGTATTATGGGTTGTGATGAAATTTTAAGATTATAATAAGTATAATATTTTATATGATACAAATATTTGTATACAGTATAGAGGATATAATCATGAGATAAGCCAAGACTTGTTATTTGGACAGGTTTGTTAGAGTATATCACATGTAATGACATACAGTCATTGATATACTTAGAAGTGTATACTTATTATGAATTATAATTACCTATGGTTGGTGACTTAACTAGAATGATAACCTTCATAATTTGATAACTTTCATACACAATCCTTGGTGCTTAACTAATCAGGGGATGGTTGGGTATGTTATTGATTATGATGTCAGTTTTAGCTCAATAAAGATGGTATTTTCCCACTTGTATAATAATAAAATTCATATGGGACCTTGATTAGATTATACTGAGGAAATAAATGACCATGATTATTTGAGTGACATGTGATGTTCTAGTCTAATTAGATGAATGACATATGATATTTTCATTGAATCTGGTCAGTCTATTTTGTATACTCATGAATGTATGAGTTGAACTGTACTATATTTACATTTTCTATGTCTAGTGATCACTCAATGTTATGGAAAAATGGATTATATAATTGTATATATGTTTTATATAATACATATTGTATCAGAAATGTTTATATAGAGATATGATTATGTTTGATCAAGATCACACCAAACCCCTTTGTAGCTTGAGTAGCACTGACATTTTCTAGAGGATTCTCTTTCCTTACATCTATAAAATAAAGATTTTAAATTTTCTTTCAATTCTACAAAGGCTCTTTGGGTCACAAAATTATGCCTTATAATAAGTATTAAATTTTTGGAAAAATTACTTGCTCCAAAATAAATAGAACCTATTAAACTATATCTAAAAGAGTCTGGAATGATTTATAAATATTTTTTAAGTTTTTCATAATGTATTTATGGGGTTTTAGTAGAAGTGGGAGATTGATGAATATGCACTAAAAATAATACAATTTTATTTTTGGGTTGATCTATATTATATTCCTCAAATGTGCATGTTATTCATATCATAGGATACGATTTACAGATATCATATAAGGCATGGATATGCCTCCATCATATTGTATGATGGGATTAGGATATGGGTGCATGGATAATACCTTATCATATGTTCAGTTTTACTTTGGTTATAAATAATCAGGATGATTCATTTATGGAATTACAAATCATTGAAATGTTTAATGATCATTAAAAACCAACCGGAAAAAAAATTGATTAATGCATGTTGGATGGAAAGCATTGGTAGCTGATGCATAATGTTCGACCACCTTCATTGAATAAAAGAGGTATATATGAGGATGTGACCCTCTTGTTGGTAGGGTGTGTGATAGTCTTTCCAAAATTTTAATCTCTCTTCATGTTGGGTTCTCTATTTTTTATCAATGAAAAAGGTGTTAACACACCTATTGGAGTTCGCAAGATCCTCTCATAGAATATGAGGATTCTAGTGGTCAATGTACATCCTATAGAGGTGAGAGTATATTATTTGTCACTTGGTGATCACTATCAATTGTGCTCCATCGATATCAATATAGATAAATCATGTTTCTATTAAGTTATGTTGGTTTATGTTTTGTGTTCTTTATTTCATGTTGATTCGATGATGATAGATTAAGCATTAAAATGGGTTTATTCTATTGTATTGGCCATGAGATGATCCTACAAACACCCTTAACCTATAATATATTTAATCAAGACCTCAAATTAATAATAAATATCTGAATTTTAATAGAGTGTTAGAATATTAAAAAACCTTCAAAATAGATAGAAGTATAGTTTTATAATCGAACACCACAAAAATAATGATAATTGAATGATAAACAATAGGTTTTCCTTAGTCTCTATTTCAAGAATCCAAAACCATATATAGATAAAAAATCAATAAATGAGAAGTGTAGGGGAGATTTAAGGAGAGAAAAATAATGATAATCAAGAGGATTTTTTATTTTCTATTGATTAATAACAAGTAAGAAATAAAAAATTTAACCAAGATCTCAACAAAAAAAATCCCAAATACTCTCATTAAAAAATATATCTTTAAGTTATTGGGTACTTGGTGGAATACTAATGGCTATCTGATGGTTGAATTTTTCCTCTTTTTGGGTCACCATGTACCTAATGGCATTCTAATAGATACTTGGTGATGTTTTTTATGCTATAACAACACCACCCCATCCTTTTTTTAAAAAAATACACCTTACTTTCATAAATTTAAATTTGTAGTTAAAAATACACATGCATTCAACTGAAGGATGAAAAAAATAAAACATAACTTAAAAAATTAGATTCGTTATAATACAAATAAATCTTACTAAACATGTTATCATTTTCTTATGAAACCCTTACCATGTTTTTAAGATCATCCCAATATTTTTTATTTCAATTATAATGGAATCAATAATTTTTTAAACAATATGAGGTTTAAGTATCACATACAAGTCATGGAAAAGTTAAAAGAATATTTAAGTAAGAATATTTTTACTTGATGTTTGTCTCATTTATCATGTACTTAATTATCAAATATTTCATACATATTATTTTACTAATCTTATATTTGAATTATTATTTTATTATGTAATAAAAACATGTACTTATTGAAGTTTTTGGGAAGAGAGGAAGCACCTATTGGGGGCATGGCCAACTCGACTATTGTTGTATTCAATGAATAATCCTCATTGTAAATGATTATAAACATCATGACCAATGAATTTCTATAATGAAAATTAATAAATATCATCAAAACTAGAGATAGGATATTTCATGTTAAATTTATAATGAATTTTAGGAAAATATCTTAGTCTTGGGTTATTTCTTCGATATAGGTGTTGATCATTCAAACCTCCATTCATTTTAACTACCATTACATCAAGAGGATTCAAATTATAATCCCTATAGCAGCGATCCATACATTCTCATTTGATCTTGAAGCATCATTGATGGAACTTCAGGTGCTAGCATGATGATATTGGTCATTTTATATCGCTCCTTTTTTATCAAAACATAATCCTTTATAATTGAAATATTGATTCTTGTTCTCATAAGACATGATAAAGAGGAAGAGGATTATTTCTATTGATTATTGATAGTGATTTATAGAATTTTCTCTCTTAGGTTGAGAGAATATCTAGAGAATATGTGGTGTACACAACAATATCTCACCTTAGGAAATGATATAATCGAGTATTTATTGATTTAGGTTAGAGAATAAATAAGTACACATAGTCCCTTAATTATTTTCATAATACTTATAAAACCTTGCATCTAATAATATTATTATTATTATTTACTTGATGCTCACATGTCTCACAGTTAAAATAAATATCACTCCTTAAATAAATTGATTTATATTTATTTAATGATATTTAATATATAATTCCCACCGAACCCATTAAACTAGTATGTATTTCCTCTTATGTATTTATTGAACCTTGAATAATAAATATTATTCATTTTATAGGTAAATAAATATTTATAATATTCAATGTATTATGAATAAATATCTATTTTAATATTCAACTCACATAAAATAGTGATTGAATATATGTGATCAATAAATCCCAAATAAATATTATTCATTGATCTAGAGAATAATATTTAATCCAATAATTAAATTCAAATAGAATTTAATTGAGACTAATAGAAACACTAAGTGTGTGACCCACTAGGATTCTTCCTCAATGGAATTATGAAGGTTTTCCTAAATTCCAATATCAGTATCGAAAAACACGTAAAGGATCCAAGGAGGAAGAATATAATGTTTCAATGTTCAAAATCACATATGAATGATCACTATGTAATATAATATCTTTGTCTCAATATCTCATCAAGAAAGTTTCATACTCATGTCATCAACCCATATTCTTGATATTTCATTCTTTCACTATCTGAAATAAACCTATCAATACACCATGTCCATGGAAATTAGTTTGATGGTTTCATTCCTATAAAAGGTTTTATATATAAAATTCCATAAATATGGAAGGTACAAATCCTTCCTCAACTTATTCATTAATAACATATCATTCATGACACACCTAGTGTGTCCTACTTTTCTAGGAACATATTGTATCATGGTTTTCATCAATACATAAAAGTGCGTGAATCATGATAACCAATCAACCAAATAATTTTTAAATTATTTTCAAGAAGATACGCTTTTAGGGTGTTTAGTGGGGACCCTCAAAAAATCACCTAGTAAAAAAACATCATACAAGAAATAAAAAATCCAAATTCAGATACAGTAAGATATTTTCACCTAACCAAGCTAAACACCAAGAAGAAAAACTGACCAAATTTAGCATCATGCATGAGAAAGGATATATGATACCTCAATCCAAGACCCTTGCTCAAAGAGAATAATTATAAAATAATGTGCCCAAATATTCATACCGCTAATTTAAGAAAGACCCTTTAATATCATGCTCCTAATGTAAATGAAGGAAATATTAAATGTTCCTCATTACTCTTCAAATCAAAGGGGTCACTGATATATTTCCATAATAGGTCTCTTATATCATTTCTAATAAGAAGTTAGAGACTATATTCAATGTAAAATATTATAAGATTCCCAACCACTAAGTAATAATATATAGGGAAGTGGTCTTAATCAACATCCTAAAAAATGTAATTATGTTGTGATTCAAACCACTTATCTTGTAGTTCATCAAGTACCTGAGGACATTTCTCCTTTAACATTCTAGTGCACTCCTCATTGTTCAGTTTGGTGGTGGTATGGGATATGACCCATTCCTTGGGTGAAGCCTTGCTGGATTATTGGTAATAAGAGCTCATTTTTCTAGAGAAATTTTAGGGGAATGAGAAATCCCATTTATCCAACTTTCTTAGGTCCTCAATAATAGTCTTGGGGATATATATATTCTCGTATAGTTTCACTTTTTGTTCTTAGATTGGATATTTAGTGACATCAATGTCCATACTTAGATGAGGAAGACCTTTACTAGTAGATCTTGTGACTGTAGACCTGTTAAAAGATGAATAGTATTTCTATGCATGTGATCTCTTCATTGGATTGGTAAACCATATGAGTCCAAAACTGATTTCTTTCCTTTATTGGAAATATAATAAAGAAAATACTCAACTTGAACCTATTCCTTTCTCTTGGAGGAACTTTTTTGGGTATCAAGTTACTTCTCATAATCATTCTCATCCATATTTCCACCTTTATTTCTTTCCCCTTCTTGTCTTGACCATTTTTTCACCCTTCCTCTATGTCTTTTTCTTTGTATGTCACCATATTCCTTTCCCTATTCTCCTGAACCAATCATTTAACTTCTAGACCTTTAAAATTGTTTCTAAAATTTTGAATCTGATTGATCTTTTTAGGACTCATCCTACTCATAGCATTCACACAACCCCCCTTCTTTGAATATGTACTGGTAGGTAAATATTTAAAATTTATACTTGTAGGTCTATTATCATAACCTCATATCTTAGATATTATCAAAGGTGAACTTTTTGAGAAGAAGTCTTAATGTATTATGAGCCTCATACCCCGAATATATTGTATAATCTATGCCCAATCAAATGATCTCATCCAGTAATATAACATATATTTAAGAATATCATTGTAACAATTCAAGGTTCTCTTCATAGTGGGGAACTATTATGACCTTTCGATGTGATAGATACTCTATGAAATTATCACATTAATTTTACACATAATAACATGTTAAACATGATTCTTCTAAGTATGGATATATTTGTTGGGCTTATTATGTTTTCCATGGATATGATTTTTTTGCAACATGTATTTGTTGTAAATATTCTTACTACAACCTTACTACTTAGAGAAAATTCCTCAAGTAGTTTTATCCCAAAGTACCCACTTATTTTTCTCTTATCATAAATCTAACATCTAATATAACAACATATTCAAATATTGTCAAAATAATGATAATAATTTTATTATTTTTGTATAACATAAAATTAAACAAATTATTGTTTAACTACTTCTTAAACTACATCATAAGTTTCAACATACTTGGTTATTATAGATATGATATTCACATGTTATAATAAGTTTTTATTTCATATTACCTTAGCCTTATTATGATATGGGATCAAAATGACATGGATATAAAATATTTTGTTCCCCCTTAACACTAGTATTCCCATTTCTCCTTTTACCTAGAAATCATCTGGATTTACTTTCTCAAGTAATTTCAAATAGTTTTAATTATAAGTATATGAATTTATTCTAGTTTTTTTTTGATATTTTCACTCCATGAATCATGAATAAGTAATATAAAACATCGGTACATATCATGGTATATTTTATAAATATTCCTATCATTTAATAATGTGTAATTCTATTCATAATCTTAATCTTATCTTGTGACCACATATGTTATTTGGGGTAGATTTCATACCATGTGACTTAGGAAACAATTTTATTTTGAATTATTCCATTATATATGCTTAATATATATACTATGTCTAAATTTATCAATCCATAGATCTATATTTATAGATATTTTTCCTATAACTCCAGTTAATCTTTACAGTAATTATTAGAGAAATTTCTTTCTTTGGTCTTAAAAGACTAGTAAGACTAGTTATCTATTTTCACATGTTATCGATATATCTATCCTGGAAAATGGTAGTGCTCCCACTAACCCTTTATAAACACAAGGAACTCCCAAATTCCAAATGACTAATTTTATGATCGCTATTATTACTTCTATCCATAAATGAATATGTGAAATTTTCATATCTTATTGGAATTCATTGGTATCACCAACCCTTTTAGTTATGTTATATAGACATGTTCCTTAGGGTCTCAATTAAGGAAATTATCCTTGATATCCAACTATCCAATAAAATGATCATACAATATCTCTATGATAACTATAATTTAAATATATTTTAGCATGATGATTGGTGTAAAGGTTTTTTCATAGATTATGTATTAGACATCCTTTTAATAGTCAATCATGCTTTATTGATACCAACCTATACCATCCATATATAGTTTCTCCTAAATACTTACCAGTAGTATCATGTCTAGAAACATCTAAAATATGGTGCCCCTAAATTTTGGTATACATATTCCATTACTGAATTCATACATACTTTTCAATATTAGATGGTTTCCATTGATTACTTATTTGTGGGATTCATTATTCATATTGAATAATATGTCACCATTATTAGTGAATATAAAACCACTTTTGGTATTATCTTCTTAAATAGTATGTGTATCTTGTAATAACTCATCCTGCTAATATTAGTTAATTCTATGTTCCTATGCCAAATCATGTTCATTCAAATACTAGAATGTATTGAAGTCTAGTCTACTCCCACTATCTCATGATGAGATGTTCTTACCTCTTATAGAAATATAGTTTATTTGGAATAATTAGATATTTTAATATCCTTAGTGGTTATAGTATAATTAACTTCGATACACTTAGTGTTTCATTGATGTTCTTTTGTAGCTAAAACCAACTTTTAACAAATAGCTCTAATTAAACACTAGAAGTTGTACATAACGGACCAATTATCATATTATAGTTAATATTATATCCATTGGTTAATATAGTTTTCATATGGTTAGTTTTTTTTATTTTAGATACATTTATTAGATGAAATTATGCAAGATTTTTAATATATATAATACATTTCATTGATCCCCTTTTATTATCATCAAAACTTTGATGTATAAGGTAATGTGAGTTTGGGATTACCTTCACTCCACATATTAATGATTAATGGACACTTGGTTATAATAAACTCTAAAAATCCATCTTAGAGGATCTTGTATCCTTTAAAAAGTGTATTTTTTCTTCATTAAACATTCTTAAAATATCTCAAAGGAATATCATGAAGTGCATGAACTTACCTCAATATTATCCTTAGAATAGTTCATGTGGTTTAGATGAACTAACTCTAGAACCATTATAGCATACCTTTATTTCTAAAGGTTTCTTTGTCTAAATTTTGATAGCGGTCGTATTAGTATAACTAGTGTTTTATCTCAAAGGATTATAGAACACTCTACTAGATATAAACATGTAAAATACTATCAATTTTTTTGATAAATATTTATCTTTCAACGATGAGTTATTCTAAGTCTTATATTCATATTCATCATGATTATAGATTTAGAATATTTATGATACAAAAATTATCGAACTATTACCATAAAAACACCTATTACATATATGAAAAAACATCTCATTATGTATAATTAAACATTCAATAAAATATTTTGGTAATAATAGAAACAAAAAAAATGGTTTAACTTGAATATATCAAGAAATCAAGAAGTTGTTCACTTCATTATACTAATTTAGAAATCACCCTTTTTTAATTATTTTAATAATTCAACAAACTTCTTGTAATATTTATATACTCCCTTAGTCCTTATATTAAAATATATATATAACATAATAAACTTTATTACCTAATAAGTTAAAAAATATTACTTATAATGATGAATATACCTGAAGTAGATGTAACTAATTACTTCCTGTTCAATTCACTGTAATTTTTCTTATAATGTCCATTATTACCAAATGATATGAAAATAACATATTATTACTTTAATTTCCCCTTTATCCTTCTTTTCATGGTCAGTTATTTCATAGATTCCTTAGACTTAGAGTTGGTATTAGGGCCTTTGTCTTTTCCCTTCCTCTTGTTCACTATAAGTACAAAAGGTTTTTCACGCTCCATGTCCTTATCAACCCAGTAAAGAAGAGTAAGGATATATAGGAGTGACTTATTAATGTTTTTTATATTAAAATTCACAATAAATCTAGAAAATATCTAAAGTAGTAAAGTAAGTATGATATCAGTGTGTAATTCATCGGAAATATTAAACCCTAGAACCTCTAGACGCTCAATATAGCCAATAAGATTGACTGTGTGAGGTCCATCCGGTGCAACCTCTCCAAGTTTTATTATGAAGAGTGCCTTTTAGATATCAAACCACTTATATCTAGCACTATATTGATAAAGATAATGGATATACTTAAGTATGATATATATATCCATGCTCTCATGAGCCTTTATAAGTTTATCAAACATGGGTGATAGCATCAAGCATTGGACATATATCACATTATCTAAGTGTTTTTCATAGATAGTGAGCTCTTCCTCACTCATATCCTTAGTAGGAGAATTAGAAACCAGGGATTCTAGCACATATAGCTTCTATTCATGGTGTAATAAAATGTACAAATGCTTGTACCATTACTAGAAATTACTTTCGGTAAGGATATTATCTTTATCTAGTATTGATCACAGAAAAAATATTGTTGGTGAACTTTCCATTTTACTATAACAATATAAAAGAATAAATAAGTACTTTATCTTGATTAAAAAATATTTAAGACAAAGTATTTAATTTTATTATTAGTCTCCCACTATTTTACCAAGTCTCAATGACCCTATCTATTGGACTCGGAATGTATTTTCATGAAGATATCCAAGTGGAAAGTATCTATATTTCCATTCTCATAACTCAAGTGAGGTCATGGTAAATTGATCAAAGGTATTTAGGTAGGTGGTATTTCCATCTACTAAGTTATAGTTCCTTGATCCATTGAGTGGCCTCCAAAATCCTAAGATCCTAATTTGGATTTCCTCAACACATTCCTCTAGATAACATCAAGTCTAGTGAGGTCTACTTATCTTGATTCCTAGTAGGATAAGTTGACCCAAACCTTAATAATAACTCTCTGATAAAATTAAGTATCCTAATGATGTCCAGACAACACTTAGTTCTATTGTTTCATCATTAATCAAGTAAATGAAGTCTTTTATAACTTAATATTTTCTTAAGGGGTTTTTTTTATTATATGTAAATTTCCTTATTTAATCATTTTAAATATCTTATTAATATGAAGTAGATTTTACTAAATTGATTATCCATGTGTTGATAAAATACTTATGCATAATAATTTTACTTTATTTCCATCTTTCATGATTATAAATTCATTTATTTATGTAATTTTGATAAAGTATCTATAAAAATTAACCATGTATCAGACAGAAATAAAATAAATAAAATGAACTGATCAACAAATTTATATTAGTTGATTTATTAACTGGGAAATAAATCAAAATATTACCCTCAAATGGGAAACTCCATGAGTTGGTCTCATCTCGAGTTACAACATTCCACTATCAACCAGTGTATCTTCTCGGTTGGTTTCACCTCATCTTGGGTTCTGAACTGCCAATTCTCCTTATAGATTCATCATTTACATATTCGTACTCACATGTATGTGATGGGAACCATTATAATGGTTAAGGGGTTTACATAAAAGAAACCATAGACATGTAATTCCTTACATAATAAATGTGGAAGGGATGACACGCAAGCCGTCATTTTAATTTAATAATAATAATAATAAAACTCATGTGATTAAATGAAAATAAATCATCACATACTTTCACCAATAAAATATCATGATTAGTCACATACATGAAATGAATACATGTTTAATAAATTATCATTCATTTTAATATTTTTTTATTAAGATAAATCATCCAAATAAATTAATTATATTATTAATTAATCATTTCATTTATCTTAATATCTATACAAAAATTCCTTGATATTCCTATCCATTCTAATTTTAAACAAATTAAATAAATTAATTTTATTTAAAATTAATTAAGTACACAATTTTTACTTGGAGGCAATGTGGTGTATACCCGTCTAAACTACCCAACGTGTTTTATGGTCATATACTTTGCACTCATATGGAATGTAGCATACATGAAATGAAACATAATTATAATTCTTTTAATGTCAATAAATTACACATGTAAATTCATAAATTTATACAGTATGTAACACTTTTAATGTAAGTAGATCACATGGTGAGTTTCAACAATATATCGGGTCATGTTCTAATTTTTACATGGAAATTAATTTTTTATTTAATGAATTATAAAACCTATCACATGGTGTGTACTATCAATAATGACATATAGACATGTTTTGATTAGGTTTAATGATATAATTAATTTTCTTTATATGTTAAATTAATTTCATGGTGTACAACCAAGCTTGGTGTGTATGTCGTGTAAATGGGTATGGGTTGCATGGCATGTGTAGTTGGATATGCACCATATAACAGCTTCTTCCCATATTTATGACACATGCCTAGGGAATAGTCATTCATGGATACCATAAAAATTAATGAGGTATAGGATGTGTATTATAGTTACATGTTGTGTGACCTTGATATTGTACAGATTCTAGTCTCATGTGTCATGTGATAAAAAATTATGTCTCTAACTACAGGCTTCCCACTATGCAAACACATGGACTACATGACGTGTATGACAACTACACTCTGTGTAATCCAGAAATCCATGTTTCAACCTAGACCAGCTAACATATGGTGTTTAATTATGTCACATGTTGTTTATTTAACAACACATCAGAATAGATTTATGAATCATTCTAGTGCAATGAACTAGGATACACGACGTGTACCTTTGGGCTACACATTTTATAACCTTTTGTTATCTCGATAGAAACCTTGGCACCTCCGTATGGATTATTTAAATAGTATTCATGTGTTTCTAAGATATTATTCATTATATAAAGGTGAATGAAGAAGAAAATAAACTTTCAAATTAAATAACGAATGAGAAGAAATGAAAAAATAACAAAAAATGAATATAATTATAAAAAAATTAAATAATTATATATTTGAATGTGATCACTCTAATACCACTTAAATGCTCTGGGTGCAGTGGAAATGTACCACCCCGACACTAGAAGCCCGAAGTTGGTAAATTATTTTAATAAATTGGCATGATTATAACGAATCAAATCCTGAAGGACCGATCAGTTTAGTTGTCTTGAAGAAACTAGATACATACATGGAACCCATTTTACATTTGGAAAGGAAACAAAATATGATGCATAACAAAAGCTAATAAATTACATCCTTGAATACTCAATAAATGATCTCTTCTTCATAACCCAGGGAAGGAAAAAACTAAAATGGGTGATCTCAAATGCTCAGTAAGGGTAAGAAATACAGCATAAGATATCATAACATAAAAATTAGGCATGTTGAATAAATAAAAACATATGCCTTTAACAAAAACATGAACACATTATAGAAGGAATAAGAGCTGAATAAATAATGTCATAATCATGGGTATTCTACTATTCGAATAACCCAATGAACCATCAATGTTATTTTCATAATGAGGGAATGCATAATGTGGGACATCATAACCATACCATCAAGGCCTCGTTCCAAGACCATAAATAATAATTTTTTCATAGCCTTGTGCCAAGACCATAGTTTGTCTCATGAGACCTACTGATGCAATGAGGGGCTATAACAGGCCCCACCTGACACTTATTATGTCTAATTAATTCCTCTTATGAATGAGGATAAACATAAACAACATACACATTCATATTGAAACTAACATATTAAATGTAAATAACTTTCCCCAATCATTAATCATAAACACTAACCATTCAGAGTAATATGGTGAATGGTTTCAATATAGCACATCCATAGTCAAACTAATCATAAACCATTCAATTAAAAAATTTGGATGATATCATAGGAGATAAACCTCAATTAAGTAAAATATTAAACAAAGTATGTTGACATGGATGAGGATACTTTTAAATTATCCCATTGAAAAATCCTTAAGGAAATAATCCTTAAACATTCCAAAGTATATCATACCACCCTGAAACATTCAAATCATAATACCTTAGAATATCATGAGAATAAGGAGACTCTATATATGAAATACCAAAGATAATTAGATACACCACAATAAAAAAATAAGTGGTTAACAAGGCATATATCTCATAAAAGTTAATGTGATATAAGAAAAATCCTTTTTACTTTTGAAATAAGTGTTCATTTGGAAAATAATTTATATTTTCCATTAAATCAGTTTTTAAACATGAATATCCCATAAAATAAAATACTAGGACATTTAAATTATTTTTTAGGCATAAATTATGTCCCACTGAAGTGAAATCATGTAAAAAGAGTTCTTAAGATTATTTAGAAATAAATCATTTTAGATCATTTTAAGGAAAGTATCAAAGAAAATTTTAAAGTGGAAAGACACATTTGTTATCTTAAATCCAAAAATAATACAAGTTCATTTTTCATGATAAAATTATTTTTTTTATAAAAATAATGGTGGCTTAAAATAGATTCTGGTGTACACTTGAAAATGGGTAAGAATTTGAAAAGATCCCTTGAATCAGGTTTGTATTTCAGAAATAATTTTAAAATTTCCTTTTAAAATGTGTAACTCCCCATAAAATAAGGAATTATTATGGTTGGTAAACATATATATAACACTCACACATAATTTATGAGGAGTTCATAATAATTAATAATAATTTAATTGAGGTAATTAGACAATAAAAGTAACCCGAATGAAAATGGTGGTTTGGGTGGAAAACCCTCATCATTTTGTAATAAATGGATTCAAATAACCCAAAAATTAATAATATTAAAATGATACACTTAATAAAATGATAATAAAGAGATTAATGATATGAAACATCAATGGTAATTATACATACACCATAAACAAGTAATAGTATTGAATACGGAATATCTCACAAAGATGGAAGTGGGATAAAGAAACCCTTACCTTAAGTCTGATGGTGTTCTTCACTTGATCTTAGTGTCCTGGATAACCAAATTAAATTCATTAATTAATGTTTAAAGAACCAATTATTTATTTTATTGATTTATTATAGACTTATTAAGTTCATTCAAGGCCTTCTTGATGGGTTTAAGATGTTCAATTTTATTGTTTGGGAGCGTTTTCTTTATGATTGGTATACTTTTATACATGAACGAAGAATCATGTAAAAGGAGGATGGTTATATAGAATTGAAGTTATATGTTATTTATTGAATATATATAAGGTTGAATTATTTTAAATCTCATTTGGTTACTTTGAGTGAGGATGAATCATTATATAAATCATTTGATGAAAACTGTTTGGGTTAATTGGTTGTTTTTTGAACACAATGAACTCATTTTGCTTTATAAATCAAAACCATGTGTACAAAAAGATTCCAGAACCATAGATGAGAAATAATAAATATATTATAGTATTTTTAAACCATAATAATGGTTTCATGACCATACTTCTATATGGTAATAGAAATTGAAAACCCATCAATCTTAAATGTGGTATATTAGCACATCTCAGGTGGTGTTTTTAATTTTAGTATAAACTAATAGGAAAGGATAGATGGTGAAAAATTATTCCTTTATCATGAAAAAATTCCAGTACATGTAAGATAATAGATTAATGACAAAATTTTTAAGAAGTTAGAATAGTAAAGAAAAATAAAGGCACTCAAAATAAAAGAAAAGTTGAGAAATCCCTTACGAAAATCCAGCAGCCTAACGGCGTCACTTAAAAATTCATAAAATATATTGATGAGAGAAAGTGGTATCTCATAATTATTAAATAATATTTAAAGTAAGGGGGATATGTAATTACATATCCCAACATAATAAAATTTAAATTAAAAGATAATAACATAATAAGAGTGTTTGAAAAAGAGAGATTTTGAGATGAAAATTCTGCAACATAACGGCTATGCAACATGGTTTTAGAAAATATTAAAAAGAGAGGATAAAGGGGTAAAAAATTCATAGAAGACTCATAAAAAAAGTATTGGGACAGAATAAAATTGAAATAATAACATGGTATGAAAACTTGAAATACATACCACATAAAAGAGAACTTGAAATAAAAGAAATGAAAAGAGGAATTTACCTCTTGAATCCACCTCCTTGAGAATCTCTTTAAGGGAAGGTGTTTTAGTATTTCTAAAAGACCAAGAGATTCTTGGATTTGGGGACTGACTAGGAGAGGGTATTTGGGAAGAACTTTCAGGAGCTTCAAGGCTTAGAGGAGTGAGGATAAGAGGGAGTGAGTGGGGGTTTATAGTGGAGGAGAGGAGTGAATTTTGAATATTTTATTCATTATTTTATTAATTACCTCAAGACAACCAATATTGTTGTTTAATGTGACCTATAATAGTAATAAGTGCATGTGAGTTCAAACCAAGTGGACTTACATCACTCATGATGTCATAAATAGTTTATTTAACTGATAATTTGTATATACGATATTTTACCGTATTTCACTATCATCAAAAATTCAAGTATTTCAGAAAAAATCTTGAAAATTTACCCTAACCATTTTTCAATGTTTAGAATTCAAAAATGAAATCCATTTTTTAAAAATAATTTTCTAAATATTTTTAATTTAATTTTTAAATAAAATCATAATTTATTCCAAAAAACAACTTTAAAATTATAATTCATTTTATAAGACCTTGAGAAATTAATCAAGGTACCATAAAATTATCTTATAATAATAAGACAATAAAGTAAAAAAAATTATTTCATTTTATGAAAATACATTTCCATTTAAAATTATTAAATTTATCAGAAATTTGTAATTTAAATATTTTTTTCATACAAAAATACCAATACTTATACTATGATCATTTTTTCACTTTTAAGATGTCTAAATTGTATTTATACATTCATGGGTGAAGTTTATATTTTTCTTGTATGATTTACTATTAATTACTGTTAATTACTATTAATAAGGGTATGTTACTATTCACCAAAAATTAAGTTTGTCTCATCAGACTCTAAATATCTTACTGAACGCAACTGTGTATGTCAGTTTTTTGAAATTCAAATCACAGAGGTGGAAAAATTATGTTTACTTGACTAGGTTATAACAAAGTGGTGTTTTTAGAGACTCAGTGTTTCATACATTCTATAATAAATCTATTTGTAAATTCTTGGGGTGTTACATTATCCCCTCCTTGCAAAAATTTCATCATCAAAATTTGAAATTGAACTTCAAAAATTAATGGTTGATAGTTTAAAATTACCTTGTGGGAAAACCACATCAAGAATATAGTTAAAATATTCTATTAATAAGAGGAAAGTAAAATGCATCAGTTACTAAAAAATAACGCATTCAAATTGTACAACATGGTCATGGAAGAATAATCAAACCATCATGTAGTGACATTAAACTCTAAAACCTCATACAAAGATCAACTTAAAACATTTCATAAATGATTAAAATTCTAAAATATAATGATTCAACACATTATAATGAAGGTCCCTAAATTTTCATGATGAAAATATCATTAAACCTTAATCGACAAGAAGCGTCTCTAAAATTTAAATTCTAAATATATGAATAACTTCATCATGTATCCTCTTGAAATATGGTAATAAATTAAATTACCATAATACCATATTGGAAACATGCATTCTTCCATATTCCTTAAGTAAAATACATGTTATTGGATACATTACTTAAATCCAAAAGTGTTGTAAACTCCATTGATGATAGTATAGACCACTTCTCTACAAGTCAATAATCAGTTCCAAGGTAGTCAGTATTTATCTGAATTAATTATTTCTTCATCATTATCTCAACATCAGATATATATTAAGGATTTTATTTCCCATAATCATGTTTTTTCTATAAAGTTTAACTTTTCTACTGAATCACTTTTCCTTTATACCATTCATCACAATACCTCAAATCCTTAATGAATTAGTACTACAGTATAATCCTTATATATCTCATAATTATTAAAACTAGTACATTACTGACAAAATATTCAAATGACATGATTCTTGAGTAGTCATGTTAGTCATTCTACTTCATTTGTGGTAGCATCATAACTTGATCATTATCCAAAATCATTATTTGGGTTATATTCCTTTGACACTTGGGACATTGATTCACATATTATTCAATATTTTTTTAGTTGAAGCATTGAATATAAGTAAATTCTTTCTGTGTCTTGAAATTATGAGTATGGTGGTTGTTTTCTCCACACTTGAAGCAAACTCATTTTCCTCACAAGCATATACCAAGGTGTTTCTTTCCACAGTTATCATATGTGGGAAAACCCTTCTTTACCTTATTCCCTTTATCCTCATATTTCTCTGCCATCCTCTTATTCTTTTGCTTCCCTTCAAATCCATAGGACTCAGATAAGTCTTTACATACCTTGTTAACACGTGATATTATTTCCTCATATGATGAGAAAACTTAGGAGACAATATTCCTTTTAAAAATGTCTTAAGACCATTAGAGATATGATCCTTATTACTCTTCACATAAAGTGCATTGGTGAAGTTCTCATTCAATCTACTAGGCACCATTTCTAATCAATTTCAAATTATATATTAGCTCATAAAATTATGAACTCTCTATATCTCTAAACATGGTATAACATATAACATAAATTATGAATCATAAATACTAGAACAATATACTTTGGTTAATTTTGGGGGCATAAATACTTAATAATTATTTGTAATAAGTTTATGAATTTACCAAATAATATCCCCCAGGAGTGTCAAACCTAGAGTGCAGCAAGGCCTGTTGTCGTGCACCAATTCTCGTTCGAGTCTAGATCAAAGCAGTGTTTTCGAGTTTTACCCCTAGATACATATTTTCCAGAGCCACCTCTACTTGTTCGTATCTATACAGGGATGTATTTTATTGATAAACCACATAATATATTCCTTATCAAAATTCTAGGATATCCTTGTATTCTAATCCCTAAATTCTATCTTAGGGTTTTGTTCACTAATCTACTTTTTCTATATCTAGTTTCCAAGTTTTCTACTAAACTTCCTTTGATACCAACTGTAACACCCTGACCCAAGAATCTTGAAGTCGGTGAATTATTTTAATACATTGGCATGATTACAATGAATCAAATCCCGAAGGACCAATCAGTTTAGTAGTCTTGAAGAAACTAGATACATACATGGAACCCATTTTACATTTGGAAAGGAAGCAAAATAGGATACATAACAAAAGATAATAAACTGCATCCTTGAATACTCAATAAATGATCTCTTCTTCATAACCTGGGTAAGGAAAAACAAATTAAAGGAGTGAGATCAAATTCTCATTAAGGTTAATCAATACAGAAAAAGATGTCATAACATAAACATTAGGCATGTTGAATAAATAAAAACATATTCCATTAACAAAAACTTGAACACATTATGGCAGGAATAAGATCAGAATAAATAATTCCACAATCATGGGTATTCAACTAGTTGAATAACCCCATGAACCAGCAATACTATTTTTATAATGAGGGAATTCATAATATGGTACATCATAACCATACCATCAAGGCCTTGTGCCAAGACCATAAATAATCATTTTATCAAGGCCTTATGCCAAGACCACAGTTTGTCTCATGAGACCTACCGATGCACTGAGGAGCTACAGTGGGCCCCACCAAACACTTAATATATCCAATGAATTCCTATAATGAATGGGGATAAACATAAATAAAATACATATTCATATTTAATCTAACATATGAAATGTAAATAAATTTCCACAATCATTAATCATAAACACTAACCATTCAGAGTAATATGGTGAACAGTTTCAAGATAGAACATCCATAGTCAAACTAATCATAAACCATTCAATAAAAAATGTGGATTATATCATAGAATATAAACCTCAATGAAGTAAAATATTCAACAAAGTATGTTTTCATAGATGAGGATACTTTTAAATTAGACCATTGAAAAATCATTGAGGAAATAATCCTTAAATATTCCAAAGTGTCCCATACCACCTTGAAAAATTCAAATCATAATACCTTAGAATATCATGGGAATAATGAGACTCTAGATATGATATACCAAAGTGTATTACATACACCACAAGAAAGAAATAAGTGGTGAACAAGTCATATATCTCATAAAAGTTAATGTGAGATGAGAAAATCCTTTTTACTTTTAAAAGAAGTGTTCTTTTGGAAAATTATTTATATTTTCCATGAAATCAGTTTGTAAAAATAAATATCCCATAAAATAAAATAATACGACATTTAAATTATATTTTAAGCATAAATTATGTCCCACTTAAGTGAAATCATGTAAAAATATTTCTTAAGATTCATTAGAAATAAATCATTTTAGAGTATTTTAAGGAAAGTATTAAAGAGAATTTTAAAGTGGAAAGAAACATTTGTTATATTAAATCCATAAATTATACAAGTTAATTTTTCATTATAAAATGAGTGTTTTTATAAAAATAATGGTGGATTAAAATAGATTCTGGTGTACACTTGAAAACAGGTAAAATTTGAAAAGATCCCTTGAATCGGGTTTGTATTTCAAAAATAATTTTGAAAGTTACTTTTAAAATATGTAAATCCCCAAAAAATAAGAAAGTATTGTGGTTGGTAAAAATATATATAACACTCACATATAATTTATGAGGATTTAATAATAATACATAATAATTTCATTGAGGTAATTAGACAATAAAAGTAACCTGAATGAAAATGGAGGTTCGGGTGGAAAACCCTCATCACTTTGTAATCAATCAATTAAAATGCCCCAAAATTAATAATATTCAAATGATACATTAAATGAAATGATAATAAATAGATTCATGATATTAAATATCAATGTTAAGTATACATACACCATACACAAGTAATTGTAGTGAATACTGAATATCTCACAAAGATGGAAGTGGGATGAAGAAACCTTTACCTTAAGTCTGATAGTGTTATTCACTTGATATTAGTGTCCTGGATAACCAAATTAAATTAATTAATTAATATTTATAGAACCAATTATTTATTTAATTGATTTATTATAGACTTATTAAGTTCATTTATGGCCTTCTTGATGGGTTTAAGAGGTTCAATTTTATTTTTTGGGAGCATTTTCTTCATGATCGGTATACTTATATACATGAACGAATAATCATGTAAAATAAGGATGGTTATCCAGAATTGAAGTTATATGTTATTTATTTAATATCCATAAGGTTACATGGTTGTAAATTTCATTTTTTTACTTGTAGTGAAGATGAATCATTATATAAATCATTTAATGAAAATTGTTTGGGTTAATTGGTGGTTTTTTGAACACAATGAACTCATTTTTCTTTATAAATCAAAACCATGTGTAAAAAAAGATTCCAGAACCATAGATGAGAAATAATACATATATTATAGTATTTTTAAACCATAATAATGGTTTCATGACCATAATTTTATATGGTAATAGAAATTGAAAACCCATCATTCTTAAATGTGGTAGATTAGCACATCTCAGGTGGTGTTTTTAATTTTAGTATAAACTAATAGGAAAGGATAGATGATGAAATATTATTCCTTTATCATGAAAAAATTCCAGTAAATGTAATATAATAGATTAATTACAAAAATTTTAATAAATTAGGAGAGTAAAGAAAAATAAAGGCACTCAAAATAAAAGAAAAGTTGAGAAATCCCTTACGAAAATCCAGCAGCCTAACGGCATCACTTAAAAATTCATAAAATATATTGATGAGAGAAAGTGGTATCTCATAATTATTAAATAATTTAGACATTAAGGGATATGAAATTAAATATACCAACATAATACAATTTAAATTAAAATATAATAACATAATAAGAGTGCTTGAAAAGAGATATATTTTGAGATGAAAATTCTACAGCATAACGGCTATGCAACATGGTTTTAAAAAACATTAAAAAGAGAGGGGAAAGGGGTCAACCATTCATAGAAGACTCATAAAACATTAGTGGTACAGAATTAAATGTAAATAATAACATGGTATGAAAACTTGAAATACATACCACATAAAAGAGAACTTGAAATAAAAGAAATGAAAAGAGGAATTTACCTCTTGAATCCACCTCCTTGAGAATATCTTTAAGGGAAGGGGTTTTAGTCTTTTGGAAAGAACAAGAGATTATTGGAAGTGGGGAGTTAATCAAAGAGGTTATTTGGGCATAACTTTTAGGATCTTAAAATCTTATAGGAGTTAGGAGAAGAGGGAGTGAGGGGGGGTTTATAGTGGAAGAGAGGAGTGAATTTTGAATATTTTATTCATTATTTTATTAATTCCCTCAAGACAACCAATAGTTTTGTTTAATATGACCCCTAATAGTAATAAGTGAATTTTAGTTTGAACCAAGTGGCCTTAAATCACTCATGATGTTATAAATAGTTCATTTAACTGATAATTTGTATATACAGTATTTTACCGTATTTCACTATTCATAAAAAATTTGAGTATTTCAGAAAAATAACCAAAATTAAACCTCACCATTTTTCAACATGTGGAATTCAAAAATGAACTCCATTTTTTGAATATAATTTTCTAAATATTTTTAATTTAATTTTTAAATAAAATCATAATTTATTCCAAAAAAACAACTTCAAAATTATAACTCATTTTATAAGACCATGAGAAATTAATCAAGGTCCCATAAAATTATATTATAATAATAAGACAATAAAGTAACAATTTTTGATTAAATTTTATGAAAATAAAATTCCATTTTAAATTATTAAATTAATCAGAAAATTTTAATTTAAATATTTATGTCATACAAAAATACCAATACTTATACTATGATCGTTTTTTCCACTTTTAAGATATCTAAATTTTATTTATACATTCATGGGTGAAGTTTCTATTTTTTATATGATTTACTATTCATTACTATTCATTTCTATTCATAAGTCTATGTAACTATTCATAAGGTTATGTTATTATTCACCAAAAATTAAGTTTGTCTTATCAGACTCTAAATATCTTACTGAACGCAACCGTGTATGTCAGTTTTTCGAAATTCAAATCACAGAGGTGGAAAAATTATGTTTACTTGACTAGGTTATAACAAAGTGGTGTTTTGTAGAGACTAAGTGTTTCATGCATTCTATAATAAATATATTTGTAAATTCTTGGGGTGTTACAGGAAATGCCTATTAGGGGCACGCTCAACTTAGCTATTGTCAAATTCAATGAATAATTCGCAATTTACATGATTATAAACATCATTACCAATGAATTTTTATAATTAAAATTGAAAAATATCATTGGAGATAGAGATTAAATCATTCACATTAAATTTATAATTAATTAATGAAGATATACTAGTCAGACTACAAGGGACAAGGCTTCAGATGAGGATTCAAGGTAGGCGCATTCACTAGAGTAGAGCTAACCATAATTGGAAGAACGTGAGGGTATGGCTTTTCCATCGGTACCGGGCCTATGCAGCTTTGCATATGACAGCTAGCCGACTAGCCCTATGAAGGTGGAGTACTGATATCATGACATATTCTGAGGAGGAGCAGTTCCAATTTGTCTTGTCTGGGTGATTCCCTTTAATTCCTATGGGTTATGTGATTGTCTTTAACCCTTTGGGCCTTTTAAGTGTTCCACCTCACCCCTTGAAAGGTGGATTATCAAAAATAATAAAAAAATGAAGGCCTTTGGTCCATTCCATCATATTGATCATTCGAACCTATATTTAGTTTCATTATCATTACATCAAGATGATCCAAAGTAAAATCCCTCTAGTGTTGATCCACACATGATCCTTTGATCTCGAAGAATACTCAATGGTACACTGGGTGCTAGCACAGCGGTACTGATCGTCTTGCATTTCACTTTTTTTATTGCAACATAATCTTTTATGATTAAAGGACTAATTATTTTTCTCTCGAGACTGGAGAGGGAGGAGGAGGATTCTTGTTCTTGGTTCTTGAGAGCATTCTAGATAAGTTTTTTTCTAAGGTTTAGAGAATATCTATAGAATGTGTGTTATACACAATAACATATCATTTTAGGTTATGATATAACTAGGTATTTATAGAGATAGGTTAGAGAATAAATAATTACACATGGGACCTTAATTATTCCCGTAATCCTTAGATATCCTCACAAATAATAATAATAATAATATCATTATTTCCTTGGCATTCCCATGTCTCGTAAATAAAGTAATTTCATTCATTAAATAAATTAATTAATATTTATTTAAATGATATTTATTATATCATTTCACTAGACCCATTAAATTGTTCTATATTTCCTCCTCGATATTTACTTAAAATTAAATAATAAATATTATTCATTCGATAAATAAATAAATAATTATAATATTCACTGTTATGAAAATTAAAATCTATTTTAATATTTAGCTCGTATAAAATAGTGACTGAATATATGTGATCAATAAATCATGAAAAAAAATTATTCCTCGATATGGAGAATAATATTTAATCAAATAATTAAATTAAAATATAATTTAATTGAGATCAATAGAAATAGTAAGTGTGTGACCCAATGGGATTCTTCCTTAGTGGAATTAGGCAGGTTCACCTAAAGTCTAATATCATCATCTTACAATACGTAAAGTCACCCATGAGGAATAAATTAATGTCTCAATGTCAACAACCACATAAAATTACACACCGTGTAATATAATTTTTTTATTTAAATATCTCATCAAGTATGTTGCATAATCATTTCATCAACCTATATGTTTGATACATCTTTTTTTGACTATCTAAAATGAACTCGTCAATACACCATGACCATGGAATTTTGTTCAACTGTTTCATTCCAATCAGAAAGAAAAGATATCAACTTCCATAAAGATAGATAAGAAAATCATTCCCTAACTTATTCATTAATAACATATCATTCATGATGAACCTATCATGTTGTGACTCAGTTCACTTTGAATAGTAACTAGATCGAGGGTAACTGGACGTCAAGTGTGCCTCTCCATATTCCAGAGACTACCGACTAGCAGCAGTGGTCTAGGATGTAATAGTAGGGAAACTAAACCCCTATATCATAGTGTATAATAATAATAAAATAATCATGCATCATTCACATCAAATTACCCAGAAGGAATAATGAAATTGAATATGTTAGAACAATATGAAATGATGACATACAAGCATACAAAACTAATCGATAACTAGGTTGATCCCATATACATGATAAAAAAATAAAAAAAAACACACAAGAGGCTATATCACCATACCCCAAGCCTCACCTAATCCTTAAATCTACATCCTTTTTGATCCATCCCACTCGAACAAGAAACGTCGAGCCTCTACCCAAGGTGTGAGTAAAACTTAGTAGAGCACCTCCAGTGTGGTCCCGTACATGATCGGTAAATGTGGTGTATATTAATGTGACATGATCATATAAATAAATAATTTATAAACATAAATTAGTATAACACTATTGTCTATCGGGTTTTTTGGTGTCATCTAAGGCTATTCATGCCTGCTTCGGCTAGTGTCGGAGTGTCTATGAGCATGTCATGTAATTGTTCCAATAAATGTAACCACCCAGGGTCTAACTCACCTCAGTATAAATAAGATAAACACCTAGGTCCTAGAACACCCTAGTATATATGAGATAACACCCAGCCTCTAACCCACCCCAATATATAGGAGATAAACACCCAGGGTCTAACTCACCCTAGTATGAAAAACATAAACATCTGGGGTCTAACTCACCCTGATATACAAAAGATAAACACCTGGGGTATAAATCACCTTGGTATACATAAGATAAAAACTCAAGGCCTAACTTACCTTGGTATATATAAGATAAACACTCAGGGTCTAACTCACTTCAGTATATATGAGATAAAAACTCAGAGTCTAACTCACCCTGATATGCAGACTTAATGATTGACTCCCAATCAGGGTAGTCCATAGTATCCAAACCTATATAGGGTTTTATCCCCTACCCATGGATCCTAGGATTGTTCCCAAGGAATACCAAGATGTGTAGTATTTCATCCTTCCAATATCATCTCTTATTCTCTATAGCCTTGTAGGCTCACATCTAGACTCAGATTCTAAAGTGATACCCACAGTCAGTGCTACCCATTCCCCATACCACCCTCATTATTTGTGACATCGACATGTCATTTTAGTGCATTATTTTCTTTATATTATGTTATCTTGGTTCATCTTAGGCCCTGGTGTTTTTTGGGTTGGAAATATGGAGTTTTAGAGGTTTTGTGGGTGTTTCATAGTTTACCCGCACGGTTAGGGGTAACCATGTGGCACCCATGTGGAGGGTACTTTCATGAGGATAGTGAGGTTTTTCATAGTATCCACATAGTTTTTTATACCATATATATATTTCTAGAAACCATGTGTGTGTTTTTTTCCTAGGCAGTGTCTAGCTCATAGTCGACGCACAGTTTATAAAACCATGTGACCAAATCATGAAACTTTTCTAGAATCACTTAAAGTGTGACTTGACATTTTTACCCCTTTTAAATTTAAAAAGATATCAACCATTTCATCCACCATACACATTTTTCAAACCTTTTTATCCCAATGAGGAACACCATACTCATATCCTCTTTAATCTTGGTCCTTATTTGGTTTTTTCCAAGTGATTCCAAGGTAAATATTCCTCTCTTTCCCTATTTCTTCCTTCATACTCTCTTTGTTCTTGGTATTTGTTCCTCCCATAAACCCTATTAGTTGTGTTAGATAATTTAGGGTGAAAGGTAGACCTAATTTTGGTTTTTTTTGTGTTTAGGGTTTATAGACATTGTTTTCTTGCTTATTGAGGTGGTCTCTATTGAAGGCGACACATTTCATCTTGGTTTATAATTCTTCCAAGTAGGTGTTTCTATGAAATTGTTTCATTTTGAAATTAGAAGTGTGCTTGATATTTATAAGTCTCTTTTTCTAAAAATTATCAATATATGTGATTTTCATGTGATGTTTTGAAATCATTTCCTTGGAATTTTAGATTGGAATAAAGGGTTTCAATTTTTAATTCTATATTTTTTATATTGATATGGGATGTTATTAAGTTCCAAGAATTGGTAAATTCATACAAAGCCTTTCAAAATAGTTTTTATGGTGTGCATTTTTTTGTTCAGTTTGGGTTTTCAAATATTGAAAATTATGTTTTAAAGGGTGATTTGTTTTATAATGAGGTATTGACATTCAAATGACATCTAAAGGGGTTCTTTGAATTACTTAAAATGTTTATTTTAAATGAGTGTGTTGTTGTGCCCCTTTATAAAATGTATTAATGTATATTTAAAATGTTTTTATGTAAATATATGTTCTTTGAACTTATTTTGGATTTCAAAGAGGAATACCCATGTTTTAAAGGGTTTTACTAAAATGGAAATTTGTGTATGTGGTTTCAATGAATTTCTAAAGGATGTTCGAAGTGGTATTTTGTGAAATGGAAATGACTTGGAATTTTGAGCCTTGTTTTATGGTAAAGTATCAGTTGGAACTTTATAAATAGTATTTTTTTAAAGCTTTTTAGAACCTCTTGATTCCCCCTTGATGTGTGTTTACCCCATGTGTGGGTTTTTTATCACTATTAGATCCTTATTTACCCCCTGCGTGGGTTTTTTATCAATAGGAGATTGTTATTTCTCCCATTGTATGGGAATGTGCTTATTTATTCCATGGATGTATGAAGTATTTTGGGATATTAATTGTGAGGGTGGTGGAGGTGAGGTAGAGTTATTATTTATGCCTTGTGTCTTGATCTTGGCTTGTGCATTCACTCGCCTCACTTTTCTATTGTCCATGGGAACCCGAGTACTAAGTGGGAGGTATATTCTTATGTTTCACTAGTTGGTTCACATGTTATTATTGTACCTCTAATTATGTTAGGCACTAGGGCTAGGAGGGTTTGTTCCATTACAATGAAGATTGTGTGGGATAGTTTGATGGATTTTGGTTTAGACACAACATATATCGGCATTTGGTCTATGAGAAATTAATAAAGTTGGATGTGTCTCATATTATATTCTAAGGGAATATCTCATAATGTATTTATTCCTTGATTGGTGGTCTATATTGGATATATTTATCTTATTCTTGATTTTATCATTTTCCCTAGTAATATTATCGTGGCACCTTTATCTTTTTCATATCTTTTTCGTATCTTTGAACTTGTGGTTATTTCATTATGTATATGGTTGAACCATCACTTTTTGGGTCATTTCTTTTTTAGATGGTTTTAAAAGATGTTTTAGAAACCAGTTTTGAATTTAAATAATCTTTAGTGGGTTTTAAAGGGGGTTTCAAAGTGGGTATTGGTTTGGAAATGGATTAGACCAGTGGAATGTTTTCAAAGTGTTTGTTTTAATTTTAAGAAAACAAAATGTATCATTTTAAAAAGATAATGTCGAATTGGTTTGATTTCTCATGATTTTATGTTGGAAATCCTACTTTTTAGTTATATTTTAAAACTATCATTTATGAATTGCCTTATGAAATGAATTTCATAGTATCAATGAGTGTCGATCAACTAGAATTTTTAGTTTACACCTATATATTTCAGGTTCTAGGTTTTTCAGCTAGACTCAAGTTTTGTTCTTATGGTTGATGTTAGGAGAGTTAGAAGGTGGTGAGAAACCAGTGGTTACATAGGGTAGCTTCAATCTTGGCTTGAGTTTTCTTATTTCTTTTTGGGTGTCATTATATTGACCAATATGTCCATCTTGTAGTTTCTTTCAGTTATTTTTGTTCGATCTATTTATGGCATGTTGTATTGTTTTATTTATAGATAATGTTTTGTATTATATGAATGGTTTGGGTCAGTGTTTTTTATTATGACTAGTTTGACATGCTTGTTTATTTTTGGTTATTCCTATTTATATTTCATGGGCGCCCAATGTAAGTTCAGACCATGTTGGACTCTTGGTAGATGTTTTACTATAATTTATTTCTGATTTGAGGGTGAAATAATTCATAAGATGTTTCCTATGATTCTTATGAACTAGTTTCTAACCTATGGTGATTAGTAAAACTCTTCAGACCTTATGGAAATCTGGGTTAGGTGATGTGTCTGGTTAGCCCAGGTTGGTTCCCTATAAAATGGTATTAGAGTCCCTAGGTTTACATAGTGGCCTAGGTTCTTGAACGTAACCCTCTTATTATTTGGGGTGTTTCATGATAGATTGAAGAATTAGGAATATATTGGGACTCAAGAGGTAAGAGTGGGGAGAACATCATGAACTCTCTCCCACCCTGATCCTTGAGTTACCATGGGTGATTTGGGTTTTTATTTTGATTTTAAGGTTAATTATGATGTCTATTAATGATTTTTTGATCCCTTCTGAGTATAAAAGTGATTTTTTAGTTCATTCTTAGATTTTGGGGGGTATGGGGGAAAATTTAACTTTGTGTTTAACATGTATGACTTAGGAAACTATGTAGTTATTATGTGGTTTGGTTTGGTCACCTTGACATAGACAATTGCATGGTTAGAACATGGTTTCCCAACCCATGTAGCCAAACCATACACAACCCTATTTCTTCCTTGATTGAGTTTTTTTTACTCCGATCAATTTTTAATCTCTTCTAAAATTTAATCTTACTTGTTATAGATGAATTTAAGATTTTTTTGACTCTATTTGAATATATTTTTTTGAACCTTTATTTAAGGTTTTTGTGGTTCTTTTGTTCTGCTTGGTTTTAAAGCCTTAATTTAGAAAATGAGGGAATTTTTTTAAATGCTTAATTTCAAAGATTGATTTTCATGTATAATTATAAAGAGTAAATTTCCTTGTTTTTCATGAAATGTTTTATTAAATTCTTGTTTCCATTGTGTCATTTAGAAAAAATTTAGAAGGGTAGAAGTGGGATGTTTCAAACTTGTGCTTTTTGGGTATTCTCAAAAGTGAATGATTTCAAAAGGGAGGTTTATAAGTGTTTTAGGATTAAAAATTAGATTTTTTTAGAAACAAATTTTGAAGGTTTTTAAAAAAAGGGGATTGGTTTTTTATTATTATTCATTGAATTATTTGGTTTTTAAGATAGTATGGGATTTTGAAAGGAATTTTGTGACATATTTTTTTGGGTGATGTGTCTTCCACCAAGGTTTAATTATCTTCAAGGAGTGGGTTTGGCTTGGTTTTGAAGAATATTACTTGGTGTAGGGGGTTTTCAAAATTCCTTAGTGAAAATGGGTAATTTGAGAGAAATTTTTATTTTCTTACTGTGAAAGTGATGTTCCCTATTTCAGTTATTTATGTTTTGGATTTTATCCCTATATTATTAATAGATCATTTGGTTTAAGTTTTGATTCATGATTTTATGTTATTCACGTCTTGTGTTATTTATATTACATCTTCTAGAATTTTCGAAATAGTTATGTCAATTCCATAATCTACATAGACTTTGAGTATTATGGTGGACTTGGAAACTTTTATACTCATATACCCTATCTTAGACTTCTTGAATTATAGTTCACATTATTTCTTCAGTGATCAAGGATTAATGAAATTGGTAAGGTGTTTGGAAAGGATTGAGGTGATTCTAAATTCTCTGGAAACACCTAAATCTTCATGGGTGAGATCTATATCAAGATTACTTATTAGTTTTAGTTGAGTTTTGTGGGAGTCTATGGTATCTTTTTAACTACTTTAAGGTATGTCTTGGAAGTTTTTTAGGATGGTGTTTGTCCAATGGTTTTTTTTCAAAGGTTGTGAAAGTGGATAGAGCTATTTATCTTGTGAGCCTTTATTAGGGTGAATAATCAGTGGGGGTATATAGATCACTTCTCAAAGTTATTTTTCTCCTATTTATATTTGGTTATAAATTATTCTTAGAAATATTATTTCTTCATATGTGGTATTCAACCAAATATTAGACTAGATATACTTACATATGTCTTGAAATAATTTTATGTGGTTTTCAATGATGTTATTTAGGGGAAGGTTGGATATTCTAGGAAACAAGTGGTATGTGATTTATTGGTTCCATCTAATGGGAATGAGGGTAAATGGATGGGTGAGGAGCATAGGCAATATGGTCCAAGGATAGAAGTAAAGGATCCTTATCTTGGGAAGAAAATATTTCTTATGTTCTTCCAGTGTGAGGCTTCAGTTCATTCTAATCCCTTATATTTTAAAGATCCTGGGTTTTCCTCTATTGTAGTCATTTGAGTCGTCTTCAGAAGTTTTGTAAGTTTTTTTTTCATAATAGGTCTTGAGTTTGATCTTCTTATGGTTTTTTTCTTATTTTTGGAACTTTCGTTTAACAGTTGTAATCTTAGTTGAGTTTTTGGATCATTGGATATTGTGTTTTGGAATCTAGTGGATGTTACTTTTGTGTTATATCCCTTTTGGATAGCTTTCAATATAATTTTCTAGCATGCCTTTTTCTTTTATGTATGGTTGTGAGTGTTGTTTTGTTGTGCCTCATTGTTTGGGTGAATCTCTCTTAAGAGTTTTGGTCACCTTAGTTTTTCATGTTGATCTCTTGAGTTGATTATTGGTTGGACATGAGAAAATGTCTTGGGTGCATGATTGGGTACCTAGGGTGGGTGACTCACCATTTGAGTTTATGCACTGGCTAATGTTTATCCTGGGCCGTTTGGGTCGATCGTGTATAGGTGATCCATTTTTACGAACCTAGGTTATCCATATGTGTTTTAACCCAAGGTTAGGTCTCATATCTCACTTTTGAGGTTATTTTTTGTTTTTCCTTCCTTATTTAAATTTTCAAGTTTCTTGGATTGAGAGTGAGTTTCTCTCATAGTTGTTTGGTTGTTTTTAGGATGTGTCTCTTGATAGTTTTCTTGGGTTCCGCTATATTAGATGAATTTTAAATGGTAGGGAGACTATATTAGGTCTCCTTTTCTTAATTAGGACTTTAGGTTTGAGGTTCATATTTTGGTTGTGTATAGAGATGTTTGTAAATCTTATGGAGGATCATTTTAGCCATTTTTTGGTGATCTTGGTTAGTTGGATACGAGTTCTGATTATGTTGAGCAGTTATCCTTTGTTAGGTCCTCTTTGGATCTTTCATCCTCTATCACCTTTTATTTTTTACCATGAAATTTCTTGGGGTAAAAAGTGGCATGGTGGGTATAATTTTGACATTCACATTCTATTATAGTTCTTAATTTTTATTATCTTATGTTATCTTGGGTCATCATGTTCCCCAGTGTTTTTTAGGTTAGAAATTTAGAGTTTCTGAGGTTTTATGGGTGTTTCATGGTTTACTCGCACGATTAGGGGTAACCGTGCAGCACCTATGTAGTGGGTACTATTATGGGGATAGTGAGGTTCTTTACTATATCTTCATGGTTTCATAAACCTTATAGAGATTTCTAGAAACTATTTGGGTGGTTTTGGTCTAGGTAGTGGCTTACGCATGGTTGGCACGCGGTTTGGAAAAAAATATGGCCAAACTGTAAAGCTTACCCAGAATCACTTAAAGTGTGATTTGAACTTTTACTCCTTTAAAATTAAAATGAATTTCAACCCTTTATTCCCCCATATAAATCAGTCAAACCTTAGTATCCCAATGAGGATCTCCATCATATTACCTCTTCAATATTAGTCCTTTGGTGTTTTACAAGTGATTCCAATGTAAATATTCCTCTCTTTCCATTTTTCTTCATTTATTCTATATTTATTCTTGGTTTTGGTTCCTCCTGTGAACCCTAATGGTATCCCTTCATTATTTAGTGTTTATTTTAGACTTAATTTTGGGGTTTTGGGTGTATAGGATTTATAAACATTGTCTTTTTACTTATCTAGGTGGTCCCCATTGAAGACGAAGCGGTTTGTATTGGATTTTATTCTTCCAAGTAGGCATTTCTATGAAATTGTTTCATTTTGTAACTCAAATCATGATTGAGATTTTTAAATATCTTTTTATTAAAATTATGAATATATGTGATATTTATTTGATGTTTCAAAATCATTTCATTGAAATTTGAGCTTGACATAAAGTCTTTCCCGTTTGAATTCCATGGTTTTATGTTAAGATGTGATTTTTTATGTTTTGATCATTATGAAATGATTATGAGGCTTTTTGAAATGGTTTTGATGGTGTTTTTTAGATTTTTATGGATATTTGGTTTTCAAAGACTAGAAATGATGTTTTAAAGAGATATTTGTTTTATAATGAGGTGTTAACCTCAAAATAGATTCTAAATGGGTTCTTTGATGTACTTAAAATGTTTATTTTAATTGAGTGTATTATTGTGTCCCTTGGGAAAAATTACTTAAAGGATCTTTAAAATTATTTTATGGAAATGGATATAATTTGGCCTATTTTTGGATTTTAAAGAGGAAGACACATGTTTTAAAGGGAGACTTTGGAATGTAAAATTGTGTATGTGATTTCAATGGATTTATAAAGGATGTTTTAAGTTGTTTTTTGTGAAAAGGAAATTAATTGGAATCTTGAGCCATATTTTATGGTAGAATTCTGGATGGAACTTTATAAATAGTATTATTTAAAGCTTGTGAGACCCTGTTGATTTCTCCTTGGTGTGTGTTACTCCTTTTGTGGGTTTTTTATCACTATGAGATCCTTATTTACCCCTTATGTGGGTTGTTTATCAATATGCGATTCTTTTTTATCCCCTGGTGTGGGAATGTGATTATTTATTCCATGGATGTATGAAGTGTTTGGGATATTAATTATGAGAATAGTGAATGTGAGGGATAGTTATTTCTTATGCCTTGTGTGTTGATCTTGGCTTTTGTGATCACTCACATGACTTTGTTATTGGTCATGGGAACCTGGGTACTAAGTGGTAGGTCTATTCTAAGGTTTCACTAGTTGGTTCATACACTATTAGTGTCCCTTCGATCATGTTAGGCACTAATTCTAGGATGGTTTCTAGGCTAGTTGGATGGCTTGTGGATTGGACACATCATATCCCGGTAGTTGGTCTATGATAAATTAATAAATCTGTATGCATTTCAAGTTATCTTCTCAAGATAGAGCCCAGGACACATTTATTCCTTTATGGGTGGTTTATATAGGAGATATATATATATATATATATATATATATATATATTGTTCTTGATAGTATCATTTCCCATACTAATATTATTATGAAACCTTTATCTTGTTAATCTTATTTTCTTATCCTTAGACTTGTGGTTCATGCTTTGTGTGTATGGTTGGACCATTATGTTCAGAGTCATTTCCTTTTTAAATGGTTTTAAAATATTTATAGGAAACCAATTTTGAATTTAAAGACTATTGAGTGGGTTTTAAAGGGGATTTTAAAGTGGGTATTGGTTTGTAAATGGATTAGGTTGGAGTAACATTTTCAAAGTGTGTATTTTAATTTAAGAAAAGTAATGAAACATTTTGAAAATAAATTTTGGACTTTGTTTGGTTTCTTGTGATTTCATATTATAAAACCCTACTTTCTAGTTATATTTCCAAACTAACATTTATGAATTTCCTTATAAAATGAATTTCAAAGTCTCAGTGTGTGGTGAATTACTAGGTTGTTTAACTCACACCTATATGTTTTAGGTTCCATGATTTTCAACTGGACTTGATATTTGTTCTTATGGATGATATTGGGTGAGTCATAAGGTGGTGAGAAACTGCAAGTTGGGGTGTCTTTAGGATTGGATCGAGTTGGTCTTATTTCTTTGTTGTGTTTGGTTGTATTGGCCAAGATGACCATCTTATAGCTGCTTTAAGTTATTTTTGTTGGATATGTTTATATTGCGATGTGTTTTTTTATTATGGATGATGTTTTTTATTATTTGAATGGGTTGAATTGGTGTTGTTGATTATGAACTATTTAACATGCTCGTTTATTTTTTGTTATGACTATTGATATTTCATGGGTTCCCAATTTTAGGATGATCTATATCAGGCTCTCAGTAGATATTTTTCAATAATTTGTCTCTAATTTGAGGTAAAACCATTCCAAAGGTGTTTTCTATGATTCTCATGCACTATTTTCTAGCCTGTGAGGATCCATAATTCCCTTTGGGACTTATAGAGAGTCAGGTCAGGTGATATTTCAGGTTATCCTAAGTTGGTTCACTATAGGGGTCAACATCAAGGGGAACCTACCATGGGTCCTCCAAGTCACATAATAAGTTGGAAACCCTACATGATTTCCATTATCCCATTCTTATCCCTCGGATCAACACCATTTACTCAAGTACAATACATCCCTCAGCATCATAAAGCCTCATAGAGGCCTCACTGGCCTCCTAAGAAAAACTCATAAGGGAGAATACTCAAAGACCTTCTCAATAATAAGTCATACCAAGGTCAGTCTAACCACCATTGTAACGCCCCGACCCCAGCTACCTAGAGTCGGTGCATTATTACATAACATTGGCATGATCACAAGAAAGATCAAATCCCGAAAGACCGATTGGTTTAGTAGCCTTGGAAACACTAGATGTAATCATAAAGTTTTACATTACATTTCAAAGTGAAAAACTACTACAACAACAAAGTCTTCATATCCACACTATTAACCCCTCATAATATCCCTGCAAGTCATTCATAATTTACTTCTTCACTACCTGGGAAAAATAAAACATAGAAAAGGGGTGAGCTCAAATGCCCAGTAAGGATAACAATATAGCGGAACATTCAAAATAATCATAAACATTTAAGGCAATGAATTACTAAAACAAAAGCCTTTTAAAATTGAACTTCAACATAGTATGGAAAAAGTAAAATGAAATAATGCCATTTACTTATTCACATGGATATTCTACTAATCGAATAATCACATGCAATATCAATAACCACTTTCATAATGTTGGAATGCATAATGCTAAACTTTAATTACTTTTCAAGGCCTCGTCCCAAGACCTTGGGGCTAACAGTAACCGGAACCCAACCCGGAGTGCCTCTAATAACCGGACACCAACCCGGAGTGCCTCTAATAACCGGACACCAACCCGGAGTGCCTCTAATAACCGGACACCAACCCGGAGGGCTTACTTTTACCAGTCCCTAACCTGGAGGGCTTACTTTTACCAGTCCCCAACCTGGAGGGCTTACTTTAACCAGTCCCCAACCTGGAACATACTTGTCCAACACATTCATATAAAGTAAAGATTGAAATATAACATAAACATTCTTATTGGAACTAGCATACGAAATGTCAATACTTTCACCATAAACTATGAATGGTATAAAAATAGCACATCCACAGTCAAACATATCACAAAACCTTCAAAACAATATAGAAGTTTTGTATCATAATAAATCAACTTCAAATAATCTTAAAACCCATCAAAGGATGTTGACATAGATGAAATCAAAATTCTTTTTAAATAAATATCTCCTTTTATTTTGAAATCATTTAAGATCCATATAAAATCAAACATTTTCTTTGAAAATAATATTATAAGCTTTTAAGGGAAGCTTTGACGATTTTATAACGGCGGAAAATAACCACACCCGCCGTATAAGTTAAAAAAAACATTCTTACCTCAATTCTGTCGAAAAGGTTAAAAAGGACCTTGTTTTGAAAACGACGGAAAGATTCCTTTATAAACCTCTTATAAAAAGTCAAACAAGGGTATAAATGACTTTAACCCATATTCTTGTAAATAGTAAAAATGTTTTGAAATACATTTCGAAGAAACATGGATGTGGATGATAAAGAGATCCCAGTAGATTATTACGTATAATACAACCTCGGATAATGAAGAGATTGTGAAATAACCCTTACCAGTTTGGTAACTTATGAAACATACAACCCATGAAAGAGGTATCATACAATGAATATGTAAGTACACATAAATTAGAGTGTATTACACAAAGAATATAATTATGGGCAGTACATACACCACACAAAAGGTAATGGTGGCAATATGGCATGAATCTCACGGGAATAAGGAGTGAGATGAAAACCCCTTACCACGTTAATCAACTGAGTCGTATGGCCAAAAGTTAATAACCACCAAATTATTTACAGAATAACATGAATATGATAATATATATCAAATGCCAGTACACAATACACCACTTTCAATAATTTAGTGGCGAATAATGGAAATCTCACGGAATTGAAAGTGAGATAAGAGAATCCCTTACCTTGTACTTTTCCTTGGTTGGGGTAGGTTAACCTCCTTTAATTTAGGTAACTCACTTTGGTTAGAACCAAAGGACTTGTTGAAATGCTTTCTGCCTAAGGGAAAGCTACAAGGAGGAGGAGAGGGATGTGGGGAGCTTATTTGGGCAGAGTTTGGACGAGCCAAGTGGCTTGAGAGGTGTGAGGAATGAGTAGAAGTGGTCTCCTTTTATAAGGGAGAGGAGGGGCTCTTTAGGAAAGAGTGAAAGTATTACTTTATAATATAATTATATTCGGTTTATAATGGTCCAAAAATCATTGAGGTCGAATATAAGATGACTCATATTCTAAATAACATCAACCAATAAGAATTGGACAGGTTTTAGATAATATTTTAATCATTATAATATTATTTATTTCAATGATTTATTAATGAGGTAAACATTGCATCATTATTGTGTCATTAATAATTTAACTTATTTGATGTCTAAAAATTATAAATAAAATATCATCATGTAGGAAATCTTTTTAGATTTCTAATGAATATTTATAATCGAAAATCCAACATGTATAACCCTATGTAAAAATTGTTCTTCTAAAAGATGTAAGCTTATGCCATTTTTATTTTTATTTTAACTTTATTAATATAATGTGTCCCTACCACATACAAGTGGCTCCAAGGGGTCCCCAAATTGACCCAAGGATGCTCATGGTCGGGTATGTGTCCACCAATAAGGTTAGGACACGTTTTAGGGTAATTTTGTATTATTATAATATTATTTTTTAACCCTTATTTACCAAATTTACCCTTTAACCATGGTAAATAAAATATTTACCACAGTAACTATTCAAAATGTCTAAAAATAAAAGTTACCTATTTACACAATTTGAACATCCTGATTCCAAATATGGAATCCATTTTCCTAAATTCAAAACACAGAAGTGGCAGAAATTAATTTAAAATTAATTCCCGCTGTCAAAACAAAAAGCGTGTTTTTAAGAGATAATAACTATAAAAAGATTGACACTTGTTTATGTTCGGTTTAATTGTAAAATTATGTCCAATGACCAAAATTATATTAAATGGTAAAAATATATTCTAAATATACTTTAAAACCACTCAAATTCATAATTTATCACTATTAATTATTTTGATTAAAAAAGTTGTTTTTAATTAAAACTTAGTAATTTTCACTATTCATCAAAATATGAAAGTTATCTGAAATGTACCAAAATTTCACCTTAGGCTAAATTCGATATTCCGAATCCAAAAATGAAGTCTATTTTGAAATATAAAATATATATGATTTCAAAAAGTAGGTATTACTATTCACAACGGCTATTTTAATTAGTTATGGTGTGTGTTAGAACTCGAGGTTGCGTACAACACACGCTATCGCATTATTCGAAGGGAAACGTACCGTGGAAGCTTGGGGTGTTACATTCTCCCCTCCTTCAAATAATTGCGTCCTCGCAATTTGAAATTGTTCTTCGAAAATAAAAGGTTGAAAATAGAAAATATCTTTGTGGGAAAACCCACATCGGAAATTAGGTTACGAAAATTTAGTCTTAATATGAGGAAAAGAGAAATGAAAGAGTCACCACCAAATTATGATCTCGATTAGGAGAACATTGGTGGCAATTAGAGACATATAATTGGAGGAAAAATGTAAATATTTATAGGTAGTGATTGAGATCATCAATCACAAACAAGTGTATAATTGAGGTCCTTAAATTCATCAATCTATGATGATTTGAAATACCATCGGTTCAACAAAACATAGGGTATTAGGATAACACATTTTTGACGTTTCAAAATATCCTAGTTGAAATCCCACATCGATAAATGAATTAATGAGGCCTCTATTTAAAATAAAGAGTCGAAAGTATGAAGATTACCGAAAATAACACATACTAGGGTTCCATGTAGGAAAATATGGATATGGAAGAAAAATCTAACCATCAATTATCTGATGGAGAGTGGTAGAGAACATGGCTATAAAAGGCCAACAATCCCAAAGCCATAAATTAGTGATGATTTAAGGTACCATCTAGGAAAACATTTTTGTTCAAAGTTTATTTTCTTAATATTGAGGAATTTATTTATGAGATTGGCTAAGATCATAAGGAGATATACTTACTTTATAATTAGAGTTTTATCCATTAATAAATTTCTACCACAAACTCATCTTTCACTCTAAAAGATAATAGAATGTAAAAAAATTCTATTTACACTATTCGTATAGGGTTCCAAAATAAACGAATTTATAATTCATCTACATGATCTTTTAATAAAAACTACATTATTTAATCCAGGACATCTCATAGTCTAGTGGTAGGTGATACACCCTTGTTGCCCTTCGGTTGCGGGTTCAAGTCTCGCAGCCTTGCCGGACGCGACGGGTTGCCGCCCGACCTCCGGGTTGTCCTTTTATGGCAATCCAAAATAATCCAAACTAGAACTATCCAAAATACTTCTGTCCAAACTCACAGTCTAACATTTATAAGGAAGGTAAACATAATATAGATCCTTTTTACCCCGTAATAGTATATGAATACCTTCATCATGTATTACCATATTCCTTATTGATTACATTCATGTTACCTTATTCCATATAGAATGCTGGATATACTTCATTAATCCAAAAATGTTTTAAACCCCAACAATGATGGAATATACAAATCATTAATCAGCTTCAAGGTAGTCAATAATATCCAATATAATTTATCCAAATCAATCATGTATTATTCTAAAATCACCACCTCGGTATCTGAACCATATTATGGTTTATCTTTCTCTCAACCATATATTTTCCAAACATTTAACCTGCTACTGAGTCACTTTTCTTTGTTCCACACCATCTCAAGTCCTTAATGAAATAGTACTGCAGTACAATCCTTATATACTCCATAATTATTATAACAAGTACATTGTTGATACAACACTCAATTGATATAATCAACATAATAACTCTAATCATTCCTCTTCATCTGTGGTAGTATCATAACTTGATTATTATCCAATAGCATCATTTGCGGCATAGTCTGATGACTGGGACATAGGTTCGCGTAGTGTCCAAACTCCTTGCAAATGAAGCATTGTACATTTGAAACCATTTTCTTACCCTTGTAGTCATGTACTTTGTGCCCTTTTCCTCCACACTTATAACAAACTCCCATTCCTTTCAGGTAAGTTCCAGGGTGTTTCTTTCCACAGTTACCACATATGGGAAAATTATTCTTTTCCCTCTTCCCTTTATCCATCTTTCTCTCTTCTATACTTTTCTTCTCTTGCTTCCCTTCAAAGCCATAGGACTCAGTAATCTCTTTACTTATCTTATCAATACATGATATTATTTCTTCATATGATGATAATACATGGGAGACTATTTCTCTTATAAATTCTAGCTTAAGACCATGAAAGATATGATCCTTCCTTCTCTTTGGATCATGTGCATTTCCGGAGTTCTCATTTCTTCTACTGGGCGCCATTTCTAAACAACGGCATAAACTAGATCAGTTTATGAATCAAAATACATAATCCCATACTTATAAAACACTTAACATAAATTGAACTATTTATGGATATAATCCATAATCATAAAAATGTTTTCTTTGAGGAAGTATATACTCATAAACCCTTCATAATGATTTGTAAAGAAAATGAGAGTTATCCTAAGCATATCCCCCGGGAGTGTCGTAACCAAGAGTGCAGCAAGGCCCGTTGTCGTGCACCAGTTCCCGTTTGAGTCTAGCTCAAAGCAGTGTTTTCGGGTTTTACCCCTAGGTACATCTGTGCCAGAGCCGCCTCTACCTGCTCGTATCCAGACAGGGATGTATTGCTCGGAAAACTCACAAAATCTCTACAATACCAAAATTCTAGGAAGTTCTTCTACACTAATCCTCAAAGCTCATCTTAGGTCTACGTGCTCTAATCAGAGTTTATCTAAATCTAGCTTCCAAGGTTTGTACTAAACTTCCTCTGATACCAACTGTAACGCCCTGACCCCAGCTACCTAGAGTCGGTGCATTATTACATAACATTGGCATGATCACAAGAAAGATCAAATCCCGAAAGACCTATTGGTTTAGTAGCCTTGGAAACACTAGATGTAATCATAAAGTTTTACATTACATTTCAAAGTGAAAAACTACTACAACAACAAAGTCTTCATATCCACACTATTAACCCATCATAATATCCCTGCAAGTCATTCATAATTTACTTCTTCACTACCTGGGATAAATAAAACATAGAAAAGGGGTGAGCTCAAATGCCCAGTAAGGATAAAAATATAGCAGAACATTCAAAATAATCATAAACATTTAAGGCAATGAATTACTAAAACAAAAGCCTTTTAAAATTGAACTTCAACATAGTATGGCAAAAGTAAAATGAAATAATGTCATTTACTTATTCACATGGATATTCTACTAATCGAATAATCACATGCAATATCAATAACCACTTTCATAATGTTGGAATGCATAATGCTAAACTTTAATTACTTTTCAAGGCCTCGTCCCAAGACCTTGGGGCTAACAGTAACCGGAACCCAACCCGGAGTGCCTCTAATAACCGGACACCAACCCGGAGTGCCTCTAATAACCGGACACCAACCCGGAGTGCCTCTAATAACCGGACACCAACCCGGAGTGCCTCTAATAACCGGACACCAACCCGGAGGGCTTACTTTTACCAGTCCCTAACCTGGAGGGCTTACTTTTACCAGTCCCCAACCTGGAGGGCTTACTTTAACCAGTCCCCAACCTGGAACATACTTGTCCAACACATTCATATGAAGTAAAGATTGAAATATAACATAAACATTCTTATTGGAACTAGCATACGAAATGTCAATACTTTCACCATAAACTATGAATGGTATAAAAATATCACATCCACAGTCAAACATATCACAAAACCTTCAAAACAATATAGAAGTTTTGTATCATAATAAATCAACTTCAAATAATCTTAAAACCCATCAAAGGATGTTGACATAGATGAAATCAAAATTCTTTTTAAAGAAATATCTCCTTTTATTTTGAAATCATTTAAGATCCATATAAAATCAAACATTTTCTTTGAAAATAATATTATAAGCTTTTAAGGGAAGCTTTGACGATTTTATAACGGCGGAAAATAACCGCACCCGCCGTATAAGTTAAAAAAAACATTCTTACCTCAATTCTGTCGAAAAGGTTAAAAAGGACCTTGTTTTGAAAACGACGGAAAGATTCCTTTATAAACCTCTTATAAAAAGTCAAACAAGGGTATAAATGACTTTAACCCATATTCTTGTAAATAGTAAAAATGTTTTGAAATACATTTCGAAGAAACATGGATGTGGATGATAAAGAGATCCCAGTAGATTATTACGTATAATACAACCTCGGATAATGAAGAGATTGTGAAATAACCCTTACCAGTTTGGTAACTTATGAAACATACAACCCATGAAAGAGGTATCATACAATGAATATGTAAGTACACATAAATTAGAGTGTATTACACAAAGAATATAATTATGGGCAGTAAATACACCACACAAAAGGTAATGGTGGCAATATGGCATGAATCTCACGGGAATAAGGAGTGAGATGAAAACCCCTTACCACGTTAATCAACTGAGTCGTATGGCCAAAAGTTAATAACCACCAAATTATTTACAGAATAACATGAATATGATAATATATATCAAATGCCAGTACACAATACACCACTTTCAATAATTTAGTGGCGAATAATGGAAATCTCACGGAATTGAAAGTGAGATAAGAGAATCCCTTACCTTGTACTTTTCCTTGGTTGGGGTAGGTTAACCTCCTTTAATTTAGGTAACTCACTTTGGTTAGAACCAAAGGACTTGTTGAAATGCTTTATGCCTAAGGGGAAGCTACAAGGAGGAGGAGAGGGATGTGGGGAGCTTAGTTGGGCAGAGTTTGGACGAGCCAAGTGGCTTGAGAGGTGTGAGGAATGAGTAGAAGTGGTCTCCTTTTATAAGGGAGAGGAGGGGCTCTTTAGGAAAGAGTGAAAGTATTACTTTATAATATAATTATATTCGGTTTATAATGGTCCAAAAATCATTGAGGTCGAAGATAAGATGACTCATATTCTAAATAACATCAACCAATAAGAATTGGACAGGTTTTAGATAATATTTTAATCATTATAATATTATTTATTTCAATGATTTATTAATGAGGTAAACATTGCATCATTATTGTGTCATTAATAATTTAACTTATTTGATGTCTAAAAATTATAAATAAAATATCATTATGTAGGAAATCTTTTTAGCTTTCTAATGAATATTTATAATCTAAAATCCAACATGTATAACCCTATGTAAAAATTGTTCTTCTAAAAGATGTAAGCTTATGCCATTTTTATTTTTATTTTAACTTTATTAATATAATGTGTCCCTACCACATACAAGTGGCTCCAAGGGGTCCCCAAATTGACCCAAGGATGCTCATGGTCGGGTATGTGTCCACCAATAAGGTTAGGACACGTTTTAGGGTAATTTTGTATTATTATAATATTATTTTTTAACCCTTATTTACCAGATTTACCCTTTAACCATGGTAAATAAAATATTTACCACAGTAACTATTCAAAATGTCTAAAAATAAAAGTTACCTATTTACACAATTTGAACATCCTGATTCCAAATATGGAATCCATTTTCCTAAATTCAAAACACAGAAGTGGCGGAAATTAATTTAAAATTAATTCCCGCTGTCAAAACAAAAAGCGTGTTTTTAAGAGATAATAACTATAAAAAGATTGACACTTGTTTATGTTCGGTTTAATTGTAAAATTATGTCCAATGACCAACATTATATTAAATGGTAAAAATATATTCTAAATATACTTTAAAACCACTCAAATTCATAATTTATCACTATTAATTATTTTGATTAAAAAAGTTGTTTTTAATTAAAACTTAGTAATTTTCACTATTCATCAAAATATGAAAGTTATCCGAAATGTACCAAAATTTCACCTTAGGCTAAATTCGATATTCTGAATCCAAAAATGAAGTCTATTTTGAAATATAAAATATATATGATTTCAAAAAGTAGGTATTACTATTCACAACGGCTATTTTAATTAGTTATGGTGTGTGTTAGAACTCGAGGTTGCGTACAACACACGCTATCGCATTATTCGAAGGGAAACGTACCGTGGAAGCTTGGGGTGTTACAACCATACCTATCATAAAACTACCCAAAGTATACCCAACCAATAAATCATGGCTCGGTGGGGGAAGAACACTTTCCCCATAGTCATATCACTATCCAAGAGTCTCTAAGGCATTTCATGGGTCTTCTAAGGCCTATTATGTCCACTCATCCTCATCTTGTCTCATCCCTCTACTCAGAGGTCAACAGGGAACATATATTAAGGCACATTGTGCTTATATTAACAAATCACACCCCTCAAAGGGTTCTATGTATATCAAGGTACAAATATATAATCAAGTCCTTGAACATTGGCATTTGACGCATCGCTAGCATTTAAGGGACTGATGTGGCCCTTGAACCTTCTTTCTACTCGGTATATTTAATAAAAAAATTAATTAAATTAAATAAATATCTCCAATATTGTTGAGGCTAAATTCATAACATTCCACATAAGAATTTTCATAAATACCATAGGGCTTATACAAGATACCACCAACCTCAATAACAGAGTTGTTCTCTTTGATTGTCGCTCGACAACTCTCACCCGAATGTGTCCAAGCTAAATGACCATCATCCAAATCACCTGAGGCCCTAAATTATATCAACACATACCACAATTATTGATAAAAAATTTATAATTAATTTAAAAAAATTATAATCAATTTACCATTTAATTTAATTAGGCCTAAAATACCAAATACTCATCGGGCGCTCCCACCGTACTGGAACCACAACCAACTACACATGGGAGGCCCAAAACACACCCCTAAAAACATCCCAAGAAAAGTAACTAACCTGAAACAATCATTTAGTCACCAAATAAATTTAATTTAACCTAAAAATATTAGAAAAAAACTATGATTACATACCTCATCAAAACAGTATGCGAAGATATGCAATCATCATTACAGGACATCATCTATGTAGGTCGAGCGAAGGTCCCATCAAAACTAGGTGATTTCACCATAATCTGATGAAATATCTATCAAAACCCTAAACTAAGACACTTGAAATTAGATTCAAACCAAATAGGAAGAAAAATATATATGGAAAAAATGAACGTACTTGAGATCATTGCCGTAAAGCACCACAAATCACCCCTTCAAGGGGAGAAATAAAGACAAAGGGGAGGGGTCATCAGCCAAAATGGATTCCAGCACCCTGTAGTTCATCTAAAAACACAAGGGGGTGGGTTAGTAAATTACCAAGCTATACCTCACTTAAAAAAATCATAATCTACCTCATCGTTCAGTTGATGGCTCACTGGCTAGCTAGTGGCAGGTTGCTCTTGAAATTCAACAGCCTTGCCACCCCAATCCAGCTCTAACGCCCTCTAGAGCATACCAAATCTCCTATAAGACTCGTTCCATGTTAAAAAAACATCTCCTAGAGATATTAAACCTCTTTAAATTCAATTATAAATCCCAATTCGATACTCAACCCCTAAAGGGGCCAAAAAATTAAACTTTATCTAAAATTTTCACACTCGTACGAACACAAAGTATTATAATCATCCCAACATAGCACTTCTAATCCCCAAGAAGACTTTTCAACCATTTAATCAATAATACTAACCTACTTAGGTCACCATTTCATGCTCAATTCATCATTTTATTATTTGGAACATCGAGGGAACTCCTGTTGTGTAACTCCAAGCACGAGGCACACTACTTATCAAAAGTCAAGCCACCACTCACTATTCTCACCAAATCACCAAGATGGTTCTTACCCACACCTTTTTATCCTGATATATGATGGTTTCATTAATCAACTCATCATTTGAATTATGGTGATCCCAACCATAATATTCATATCTTAACGGTTGATTCTGATCCACGATGATTCCCACCATTAGAACTACCCACTGAAATGTGTTTTTAACAATTCAATGACCCGCTAGATGTGGTTCCCAGCTCATCACACCTAATCACATGAAAGAATACTGGTCAAACCTAAGTACCCATCCTCTTCCAAAATTCTAAATTGAACCATTAAAGTCCTCATAGTTTATGAAATGAATTGGAACATGTCATTTTTTCCTCGAAAATCCCCTTCCAAACCCTGAAACACACTCATCAATTCCAAAATTATGTACCTGATGTGGTTTCTAGCCCACCATATCCAATCACACATGAAAAAAAAAGTCATACCTCCTCTGGAAAACTTTTCCCCAAAAATTATTGGCTTCAACTACTGACATGCTATCTTTTTACCGGATCAAAATTGCTTAAATCCTAGATGTATCCCATGATCATCCAAATGCACACACTAGATTCCAAACCCAAATCTCGGTGATATTCCATGGTTGAATCACCAATAATTTAAATCCACCGTTATGTTTTTCCATGAGAATCGATGAACAAATGATCTGAATCATACTCATATTACTAAATTCACATCATGAGACTAATGGAAATGAATAAACTCTGTCCAACATGAGGGTTATACACCCGTGAACTAAAGGATACTTCCCACTATAGGAGTATGCCCACCGTCACTTCACTAAATCAAATTCCCGATCACTATGGCCCATACTCCATCCAAAACCAAACATAAATACCTAACATGATCATCATAATCACACTCGATCACCAGTGTGAAACATAAAATATGATTCCCCACCCATTCCTGGATCATGGATATGTCATCCATGACAAGTGATAGAATATCATTCATAATGAGTGTCACACCCTCAAATGACCAATGGTTTACTTCCTACTCTTGATATCTCCTTATAATACTCCTCAAGATGAACCTCAATAGGTTACCTCATCAAATGTGTATCACACATCCTGATTCACACTCATAAACTATCAACCTCTAACACTACACCACCCTAACAATACATTTCAAGTCCCACACCTAATTCGAACATTCCACAATTCCTAATTCATCTTAGATGCCTCATTTACCATTGAGGGACATTTATAATTATCATAAAAGCTTCAAGAAACTATTCCCTTTGGTATTCAAAATTCCAATTAGTCCTCATATCACACATGACTATTAACTAATTAAAAACACAACAAAATCAAGTGTAACCAGTGCACGCTGCCTCGATCTCATCCAAAATAAAGGGGTGTTCACTCCTATTCCACCCAATCTCTCTACCCAAATAAAACTCTCAGAAGTCACATATCATCATAACTGGGCCTTCATGCCTAATCCACTAACCATGCTCTATGAAATGTCAATTTTTTCTAATTAGATAACTCATTGAACTCATCTTAAAAATCGGGCATCTCACTGATTCTAAAATCTACTGTGCAACCACCTATCACTCAGGAGTCATCCCATAATCCAGAATCATCCATCCACACTCTTTCCTGATGTTCCACTTAGAAATGCATCCAAAATCCATGGGTCTAGGCATCACACTACTCCTCTTCTAGAAACCAAACCTTGATATCAATTCACTATCACTCAAGATGCTTTCCTCATAAAAAACCCAAGGCATATCTATGCCTATACCATATATGAAAACACCTCCTATGAACTAATCTCAAGGAAAGGAACCTAACCATTAATTACACATTTAAAAAAATAATGCATTACCATGCCTACATCCCATGTCTGATATCATCTACCCATGATTCCCATGTCTAAAGAATTCATAATTTTGGTTAGACCTCCTCTCAGGTTATCCTATCACGTCATAGATTATCTCAATAATATCACCTAACTTACTAACAACCTAATAAATATCTAAAGAAACTAGTATCTCCCACCTAACCAATAGGTATCATCTCACATAGATTATAGATCACAGACAACACCTCTTTGTTCTTATCTCAATATCACATGGACACTTGCATGCCAAACATCCACTCTAGGGTTCACTTTATCTCAAGCACCACATTCCAAGATCACTACCCACTCCTAAGGTACCAACCCTCTCCAAGGATTTTCACATCAGAATACTCCCTGGAGGACTAGGTCATATCCACAAGCACATGTATATATATACAAAGGCATCACCTTATGATGATTTGTGTTGAGTAAATCACAGCCCAACGGTTCGGTTAAGTATTCCACCAAGAACTTATATGAGAAAAAACCATATAGGTTATTGTTGAAACTTTAAATAACTAAATAATTTTTCCTAGTCAAACCATCACTTGAGCATTAAGTCCCTTCATCATCCCATCAAGGGTCTCTTCACCTCCCATACACTAGTAAATTGAACCATCGTCATCAAGTAGAACCCCTCCATAGATCCATATGACCTTCCATAAAAAAGAGGATATATATATTGTTTTCTAGATGAGTAGAATTATACCAAGAAGTTATATGGTAAAACACCGTATAATTTATTTCAAACACTATAAACAACTCGATCTCGTCATTAGTAAAATCTAAATCAAGCAGGTGTATGTCAGGTGAATCCTAAGTGTAAAATATGATGTACATGATTCCTCTTGACACTATGGCCAAGAACCAGATCCATAATAAATCATAAACCATTGAACCCATGTGTGTAACATGAAATAAAATCATATATAATTGTAACAATGCAAACCAATAATAGGAATCCCAATCCCCCAGAAACCTAGACTTATTATCTGGAAATATGTTTGCAATACACCAATTAAATATCCATCACAAGCTCTGATATAACCCTATATCACATGTCTACCAACCACCCCAAATAGTAAGACACAAATAAAAAAGATCTGATGAACTTGTGATATCATCCACATAAATGCTCAGATACCACTTTCTCACCACCCAAATTGGTTCACTCTACACAGTAATTGGGTTGAGAGTGACTAGACCTCAAGTGAGCCTCCCCGTATGCCATAGGATATAGATTGATAGTGAGGGTCTAGGGTGTAATAGTGGGAATATTATCCCCCATATCAAATTGAATAATAACAATGAAATAACCAAGCATTATACACATCAAAATATATAGAAGGAATAAATAAAATAAATATTTTATAATAATATGAAATGCTGATATACAAGCATAAAACACTGATTTCCCAATAGGATGATCTCATATACATAGTAAATAAAAGAAATAAAACACATAAGAGGATATATCAGCATACCCTAATCCTTATATCATCTGAAACGCCTAATCATGTTTGAACCATCCTGTTCAATCACACAATATCAAGCCTCTTATAATAGTCCAGAACCTACACTCCTAGATCTGGTGCTGAAATCATAAATGTCACATTTTTTACTTTGATACTGATAATTGTGAACCAATTTTTTCTCATCCAAACCTTACAATATCAAAAGGAAAAATAGGATTACTTCCATTCTCAATGACCTTTTAGGTTTATAGTTTTAAATAATTAGGAAAAAATACTACATAAACAATACCCATGTTGTTAAATGAGAATTTATCCCAATTAACCCATATTTTCATATTTCACATTAATTCATCATCATCATCCATATGAAATCCCTTCTAGTAATAATTTTTTAAATCTCATTATTTATAACCTAAGGGAAAGGAAACATAATAAGGGTGATCTCAAATACTCAGTAAGGATAAACATGAGCATTAACAATTGAATTTCATAAATGAGTATAACAAGTGAATAATGGTATGACAATATAATTAGATTGCATGAGTGAATCATAAAAGAACTCATTCCCACCAATACCCGAATCATCAATCATGAAACATGGAATAAGGATTTAAAAATGGAAAGATTAATAAGAATAAATAATCATGAGTCATGTGATATTAATCAAGATCAAAGAAAATATTATGAACTCGTAGTAAGAATAGTTAAAAATGTATTGGTATATTGGAACATCATCATCATAGAACACTTACAAAACACTTACAGAACCCTTACAATTGAAATAATCATGCAGTTGACTTACATTGTAATTATTCAGATAACATAATCATTACCCAATGCATTGGAGATTTTTCTAGGTACACCCATGGTTTAATTTATAATGTGCTCACCTGATGATATTTGGGTTTCCCCATCATTTAAGTTGTAATGGGATCACCTGGTGCTATCTAGGCCACCCCAACATATAAACTATAATGAGATCACCTAATACTATCAAGTCCATCCCATCGTATAAGCTGTATTGGGCTCACCTGGTGCTATCTGGGTGCACCCATCATATGTAATGTCTAAAAAACACAACATTAATAAGTTAAATAGAGCTTTCACTTCATCATAAAACTTATATAAACAATCATTATCCTTTTATAACCTAATTAATCCATGGAAAATAAATGGGTTTCATTTCAATATCTTTGAAACATTATTAACCCACGGAAAAGAAAAGGGTTCCATAAAAATCTCTTTAAAACATGATTAACATGTGGAAAATAAATGGGTTCCATAAAACTCTCTTTAAAACATGATTAACCCATGGAAAATAAATGGGTTTTATAACAATCTCTTTGAAACAATCTTAATCTATCTGGGGAAAGAATGCGGATAGTATCATTAAAAAATATCCTAAATGGAGAACATGTAAAAATAAAGGTTGTTAACATTGATGAATGGAAATACCATTAAAATATCATTAAAAACATTTATGAATAAAATAAAAAAATTTCTTTAAAAAAACTTTTTTAAAACATAAAACATTTTGAAAATACTTTTCTTTTAAAATCATTTTTTTTTTAAAAATAATTTTAAGAATATTAAGAAAGAATTTTATTTAAAAATAATATTGTAAACATGAAAATTAATCTTCAAAGAAATGATGGTCATGTTTTTGGGTAATTCCATACATTCCATAAAGAATATTCCTTTTTCATGGTAAAAAGGTTAGAAAATTTTATTTTTTGGAAAGAGATAAGAATATTCCTTTAAAAAAACATTAAAAAGAAAAAATGGGTAAAAATGACTTTAATAAATCATTTTAAAAAGGTTAAAACATTTTTTTAAAATAGAAAAAATTGTTTTGGAAGAAAATAGCTTTTCTACTGAAGATATATATGATTTCAAGTTTTCTTAAAACATTTTATCAATTATTTTAAGTACCAAAGAGTTAAAAATGGACTATTACTTGAAAATATAATGAATAACCATATGAAAAAAACATGAGTTTATTGAGATATGGATCATAAGATCTCTTCATTGGAATCATAATCATAAAAAATCATGATAAATTATGAGATTGTAACATAATACTCTTACCACTTTGGTAACATTGAATCAAAATCCTCATGAAATAATAACATAAAATGAAACTTATAATATCATGAAAATAATGAGATTCATTATATAACAAACCAATGGGGTAGTATATACACATCATAAAATAATATAGGTGTATAACATAATATACATCTTAAATAAGGAAAATTGAGACAAAAATCTCTTATTGCTTTGATAACTTTTAAGCTTTAAACCCTATGAAAGAGTGATCCTAAAATGGATGTGTAAATCCCCATAAATTTAAGGATAAGAACCATAAAATAAATTCATGGGAAGTATATAAACTAAAAAAAATAAGTTTTGAATATTTAATATATCTTATATAAATAAAATTGAGATGAGAAAAAATCTTACCTAATGCTTCCTTTTGGTTGAATATGCTTTATCCTCCTCTTCTTTAGGTATCCTCCTTAGGTTTTCACTAAATCATTCCAAGGTTAGATTTATGCCCAAAATAAGGCCTCTGGGATGAGGTGATAGAATTTGAGAAGTTTTTTGGATAGTTTTTGGTTGAACTAAAGAGTTTTGAAGGTGTGAATAAGAGATGAGAGGGGGTGGCCTTTTATATGTATGACAGAGTGCACACTTGGTATTTTTAAAATGAGTTCAGTGATCCCATGTTTTTAAAATGTAAAAATGGTAAAAAAATAGACCATTATCAAACCTTATAGGTTTCATGTTCGATATATGGTCATCCAATAGTTTTTAGATAAGTTTATAGGTCATTTTTTACCTTATCTTTTTAGTTTAACGCTCAGTAAATCCATTTTTACCTTAACCGTGATAAATAATTTTTACTGGATCCACTATTCAGTTTGGTAAAAAATTAAGTTGACCTTATTAAATAATATAAATTATTCTAATTACAAATATGGAGTAAATTTTTCCAAATTCAATTTTCATAATTTTAAAAATTCAATATAAAATTAATCCTGCAGACACAATGAGAAAGTGGGTTTTTAAAGAGAAAATGTTCAAAAGTCTACAAAGTTTTTATAACTAAGTCCAATATTGAATTGATTAAAGTGAAATAAATTGGATTAATGGATGTATAATTTAACTTATTTATTTTAAAACCAATTCAAAATATAATTTAACTCTATAGATAATTTAAACAAAAAGGCAATTTTCAATTTAAATTCGGTATTTTTCAGTAGTTATCAAAAAATGAAACTTTTCAAAAAGTATTAAAATTTCACCCTAATAAAATTTGGAAATTATGAGTTAAAAAATAAATTTTATTTTTTAAAATAAATTTTATAAAAGTTAAAAAATTAAATTTAAAGCAAAACTCGCATACGCGATGAAAAACGGGTTTTCGAGAATTGTATTTTTTCCAAGCACAAGATGATTTTATATTAATTATATGTCTAATAATAATCATTGTATGAATATAAATTAAATTTTATTGACATATAATATATAAATTTCATTTAAATCATTCCTCATTAGGGGTTATTTTAATTAATTAAAATTTAGAAACATTGTGAACTTTAAAACAAAAATCACTTTTTTAAACCTAAAAATAAAGTTATAATAAAATGCAATATAATGATGATTCAAATATGATTAATGGGATTAAATATAACTAAATATTAATTATGTTACTTTAAAACATAATTGGGAATTTAAATTACTTAATTTATTGAAAAGAATTGATAGTTTTATAAAAAATCGATATTTTTCACTATTCACTAAAAAATCAATATTTTCAAAAAAAACCAAAATTTCACCCAAAGTAAATTTTGATGTTATAATTCCAAAAATTAAGTTAATTTGATAAAATAAATTTTATAAATGTTCTGAAAATTTATTATAATATATTTTTCAGGATAAGCAATAAAAAATTCATTTTTGAAGAAAACATATTTTTAAAGAATAAAATCACTTTACTAAAAAATGATTGATTATTTGATAAAAAATTATCAATAATTTATATTTAGTAGGAAATTTATATATATATTTAATAAATTAGTTAATATTATTCATACCTTCTATTTTAAATTTTGGGTTATAATGGTTATATATATCATGGGACGTTTAAGCTCGGTGTCGCGTATTGAATACACTATCGAACATAAAAAACATAGGGTTTTGTTTGAAAAAATATATCAAAGATATTAAATCTATTTAAAACTAATTATATCATAAATTATTAGTGTGTTATATTCTCTTATAAGCTCAGTTTTGTGTGTCCTTTACACTATCGAATATAATTTTCTTCTTTTAAAATCTTAGGATGTTACATCCTCCCCCCTAATAAATTACATCCTAAAAATTTAAAATTTATCTTGGTAATAAAAGTATGGATATCAAAAAATACTTTTTTTTGTAAACCCACATCATAAAAATTGTTAATAAAACATCTTCTTGTTAAAATTGAAAGGAAATTACGAGGGTCATCTGAAATAACATGTAACTAGGTTTCTAAGTAGGAGAACATTGGTGGAAAGTGAAGATATGGACATAGAGGAAAAGTGTAAGTAATTATATTAAGTGTTAGAGTTTATCATAATTTAGTGAATGATCAGTGTATATTTAATATCCTCAAAACCATAAATTTCTGATGATCTAAAAGACCATCATTTCATCAAAAATAAAGAAAATATGATAAATTTTTTGTTTCAAGATACTTTTACTCGAGTTGAGGAATTATCTTACCATATAGACTAAGAGAATATTTAAATATACTTACTTAATGAGAATAATTTCTCCAAACAATGTGTATTTAGGATGAAATTTTCATGCCTTAAGCACTAAAATCAACTTTTAAAGACCACATCACCATAAAATGGATAACAAGTTATTCCTATTATCTTTATACATTAACCAAAACCAAAAAGATTATTACATGTTAAGATAATTCAAAAAATGAATAAAACTCCATAAATTAATCTCCAAATTTCAATAGTAAAACCCAAAGTTCAAACCAAATCATTCCATAAATAACTATCATTAAAAATCTTCAAACATTTCATGACTAAGTTCAAAATATAAATATTAAAATGATTTGATCATATATTCTTCCATGATAAATCAATTGTTATTCCTTGAATAAAATCTCATATGTTTACAAAATAAAATTAATCTTTACCTATAAAAATTTCTTACTAACTGGGACATCATGTAGGTTAGTGGTAGGTGTTACACTCTTGTCACCCTTCAGTTGTGTGTTTAAGCCCCGCAGCCTTTCTAGATGTGATTATTTATCACCGGACTTCAGTTTATCCTTTTTTCTCTTTAAAAAATAATAAAAATAAAAATTCCTCTCTAAATAACACTTAATGTTGATCCTCGAGGTCACAAATATCCCAACCCAATAAAACTTCTCCCAAAATGTCATTAATATCCTCAAAATTTTTACTACTTAAAACCTTAAAATGAGGCTCCTAAGAATTTTAACTTTTGATCAAACTTAATATTATATACCTATGATGGTATCCATAACTCTTAAGATAACCTCACCTAAAAACATCTTAATCTCCAAAGTTATCTAAACCTTTCCTCTAATACCAACTATAACAACCCAAAACCCTCACTCATGGATCCAATGTTTAAATCATAAAATTTACATTTTTGACATTGATACTAATAATTATGAACCAATTGTTTTCCATATAAACCTTACAATATCAAAAGGAAAAACAAAATCACTTTCATTCTCAAGGAACTTTTAGGTTTATAGTTTTATATAATTAAGACAAAATCATGCATAAATAATATCCATGTCATTAAATAAGAATTTCTCCTGCTTAACCCATATTTTCTTATTTCACATTAAGTCATGATCATCATCTATATGAAATCCATTGTTGACATAATTCATTCAAACGCATTCTTTATAACCTAGTGGAAAATGATACATGATAAGGGTGAGCTCAAATACTTAGTATGGATAAATATAAGCATTAACAATTGAATGTCATCAATGAGAATAATAAGTGAATAAGGGTATGAAAACATAATCAGAGTGCATGAGAAAATAATAAAATAACTCATACTCACCAATACCTGAATCATCAATCATGAAACATAGAATAATGCTTTAACAAAGTAAAGATTCATAAGAATAAATAATAATGAGCCATGTGATGACAATCTAGATCAAAATAAATATTATAAACCCCTAGTAGGCATAGATAAAAATGTATTGGTATCTTGGAACATTGTTATCATAGAACACTTACAAAACCCTTATAAACCCCTTATAATTAGAATAACCATATGACCAACTTCCATTATAATTCTCTAGAGAACATAATCATTACTCAATGCATTGGAGTGCTATATGGGAGTACCCATAATTTAAGATATAACGGTATCACCCGGTGCTATCTATGTTTCCCCATCATATGAGCTATAATAGGCTCACCCGATGCTACCTGGGTTTCCCTATCGTATAAGCTGTAACGAACTCACAAGGTGCTATTTGGGGCATCCCATCACATAAATTGTAATGTGCTCAATCAGCACTATTTGGGCCACCCCATCATATAAGTTTTAATAGACTAACTTGGTGATATCTAGGTGCACCTGTCATATATAATTTTCAAGAACCACAACATGAATAAGGTACATATATCTTTTACTTCATCATAAAACTCATAGAAACAATCATTATTCTTTTATAACTTGATTAACTCAGGGAAGAGAAATGGGTTTCATGTTAATATCTTTGAAACATGATTAACTCATAAAAAATAAAAAGGTTTCACAATAATATCTTTAAAACATGATTAACTCATGGAAATGAAATGGGTTCCATAACAATCACTTTGAAATAATCTTAATCCATCTAGAGAAAGAATGGGCATGGTATCATTATAAAATATCCCCAATTGAGAATATGTAACAAAAAGGGTTATTGACATTTATGAATGGAAATACCTTTAAAATATCATTAAAAATATTTTTTAAGAAAATAAACTTTCACTTGAAAATTTATTTTTTAAAATATAAAACATTTTGAAAATACTTTTATTTTAAAATAGTTTTTTTAAAACTAAGAATTTCTAGAATATTAAGAAAACATTTTATTTAAAAATAATCTCATAAACTTTAAAATGAATCTTCAAATAAATGACGGTCATGTTGGTGGATAATTTTGTATATGTCATAAAGAACATTCCTTTTTCATAGTAAAAAGGTTAGAAAAGTTCCTTGTTTGGAAAACGACAAGAAGATTCCTTTAAAAATATTTTTTTAGAAATAAAAAAGGGTAAAATTGTATTTAATAAATAATTGTTAAAATTTTTAAAAAACTTTTTAAAACATTTTTATAAAACATGTTTTTGGAATAAAACAGATTTCTGACCAAAGAGAGAAATGAAGTCAAATTTTTTTAAAACATTTTCTCAATTATTTTAAGTACCAAAGAGTTGAAAAATAGTAATATTACCTAAAAATATAATTAACAACTATATTAGAATAAAATTCATGAGTTTATTTATATATTTATCATAATACCTCATCATTATAATAATAATCATAAACAATCTCGATAAATAGTGAAATTGTAACATAAGACTCTTACCACTTTGGTAACTTTGAATTGTAATCCCCATAAAAGAATAACATTAAATGAAACTTAGAATGTCATGAAAATAAATATATTCATGATATAACATGTCAATGTAGAATTATATACACCTTATAAAATAAAATAGGATTATAACATAACATAGGTCTTAAAGAAGATAAATTGAGACAAAAATATCTTACTACTTTGGTAACTTTGAAACTGTAAACCCCATGAAAGAGAGATCCTCAAATGGATATGTAAATCCCCATAAATTTAATTATAAGAATCATAAAATAAATTAATTTTAATTATATACACCACAAAACAAAAATAAGTGGTGAATATGGAACATATCTCACAGAAATAAAAGTGAGACGAGAAAAATCTTACCTCACGCTTCCTTTTGGTTAAACATCTTTTATCCTCCTCTTCTTTAGGCATCCTCCTTAGGTTTACAATAAATACTTACTAGGTTGGTTTTATAACAAAACTAAGGCTTCTAAAATGAGGTTAGGGAAGTCATAAAGTAATTTGGGTATGGTTTTTCTGAACCAAAGAGGTTTGAAGGTATGAATAAGAGAGGAGGGGCAGCCTTTTATAAGTGGGGTAGAGGACACACTTGGTATTTTTGAAAATAACTGAGTACACCCACGTTTTTTATATGTAAAAGGGATAGAAAATGGACCATTATAGAACCTTATAGTTGTAATGGTAGAAATATTACCATAAAATAGTTTTTAGATAGGTGTATAAATCATTTTTAACCTTATCTTTTTAGTTTAACCCCCGGGTAAATCCATTTTTACCTTAATCGTGGTAAATAATTTTTATTGGATTCACTATTCATTTTGGTCAAAAATTAATTTAACCTTATTAGATAATATGAATTATTATGATTACCAATATTTAAACCATTTTTTCAAATTACATTCATATAATTATCAAAATTTAATTTGAAATTAATCTCATGGGCGCGATAAGAAAGTAAGTTTTTAAAGAGAAAATGTTCAAAAATATATGAAGTTTTTATATCTAAGTTCAATAGAAAATTTATTTAAATGAACTAAATAAAATTAATGGGTGCATAATTAAACTAATTTTAATTTAAAACTAATTTAAAATATATTTTAACTTTATAAATAATTTAAAATAAAAGTCAGTTTTCAATTTAAATTCAGTATTTTTCTCTATTCATCAAAAAAAATAAAACTTTTCAAAAAAGTATCAAAATTTCAACCCAATAAATTTTGAAATTATTATTCAAAATTTGAAGTTTATTTTTTTAAATAAATTTTATAAAATTGTAAAAAATTAATTTAAATAAAAAACAGCAAATGCGATGAAAAAGCTGGTTTTTCGAGAAGTGTATTTTTTCCAAGCACGGGATGATTTTATATTAACTCTATGTATAATAATAATCATTGTAAAAAAATAAATTAAATTTTATTGATATATAATATTAAATTTAATTTAAATAATTACTCATTAGGGGTTATTTTAATTAATTAAAATTTAGAAACATTATGTACTTTAAAATAGTTTTTAGAAAAATCGCTTTTTTAAACCCAAAAACAAACTTATACTAAAATACAATATAATGATGATTAATATATAATTAATTTTATTTAATATAACTAAATAATAATTATTTTAATTTAAAACATAATGGATAATTTAAATTACTTAATTTATTGAAAATAAATTATAGTTTTACAAAAATCGGTATTTTTCACTATTCACTTAAAAATCAATATTTTTAGAAAAAATTCAAAATTTTACCTAAAGTAAATTTTGTTATTCTGATTCAAAAAATGAAGTTAATTTTATCATATACATTTTATAAAAGTTCCAAAAATTTATTATAATATTTTTTTCATGATAATAAATAAAAAAATCATTTTTAAAGAAAACTTATTTTTAAAGAATAAAACCACTTTACTAAAAATTGATCGATTGTTTACTCAATATTTGTCAATAATTTATATTAAGTAGTAAATATATATATATATATATATATATTTCATAAATTAGTTAATACTATTAATACCCACCAATTTAACATCTTGGTTATAATGACTATATATATCATGGGTTGTTTAAGCTCGGTGTTGTGTGTTGAATACGCTATCGAATATAAAAAACTTGGGGTTTTGTGTGCCAAAATATATCAAAGTGATTAAATTAATTTAAAAATATGTATATCGTAAAGTATCAATGTGTTACATTCTCCTCTAAACTCAGTGTTACGTGTCCTTTATGCTATAATATATAATTTTATTCTTTTAAAATCTCAAGGTATTACACCTATACCTAACTTGAACTTGAAACTAGTGAGAGGTTTACTCAGGTACCAAATTTCCATGGTTTCCCAAGAAGGGTGTGAGTATAACTTAGTAAGGCACCACCAATGTGGTCCCATACATGATTTTTAAATACTATGTATGTGCATGTGACATGATCAAGTAAATAAATAAGTATCGAACATAAATATGTAAAACACTGTTGTCCATTTATTTCTGAGGTGACACCCAAAGACAATTATACCTGATTCAGCTTGATTTAGAGTATCTCTAAGCATGTCATGTAATCGTTCCAACCAACATAACCACCTAGGGTCTGACTCACCCTAATATATAGGAGATAAACCCCAAGGGCCTGGCTCACCTCGGTGTACATGAGATAAAATCATGGTTTCTAACTCACCCCATTATGCAGAAGATAAACACCTAGGTTCTAACTGACCCTGGTATATAGAACATAAACACTTGGGGTCGAACTCATCCCAGTACAAAGAAGATAAACACCTCAGGTTTAACTCACCCCGATATAAAGAAGATAAACACTCTGGGTCTAACTCACCCTGGTATATAGAAGATAAACACTCGGGGTCTAACTCACCTCAATATACATGAGATAAAAACCAAGAGTATAACTCACCCTAGCATGCAGGCTCAATGTTCAACTCCCAATCAAGGTAGTCCATAGTATACAAACTATTTGGGGGTCTCATTCCCTACCCACAGATCTAAGAAGAGTGCCCAATGTATCCTAAGTTTTGTGATATTACATATTAGTGGTAGTAAATCCCACCCAAATCGTCTCATGGTCTCCATAACCTCATAGTCTCACATCAAGATTCAGGTTATAAGGAAACACCCATATTTAGCATTACTCGTTCCTTGCACTACCCTCATAGGGTTCAACATCACTAGGAACCTACCATGGGCCCCTGGGTCACATAATAAGTCAGACGCCCCATGTGGGTTCCATTATCCCATTCTCATACCATGATTCAACACCCATAACTCAGGGGTAATACATCCCTCTGCATTGACAAGTCTCATCGAGGCCTCACTATCCTCCTAGGAAAACTCACAAGGGAAAATACTCAAAGCCCTTCTCAATGCCCAAGTTATCCCAAGGTCGGTCTAAACACTCAGCCTATCATCAAAATACCCTAGGTCTACCCACCTAGTAAATCGCATCTTAATAGTGGAAGAAATCTTTCTCCACAATCATCTCATTATCCACAATCTTTAAGGTATTACATGGGTCAACTAAGGTCTACTCATACCATTCATCCTCATCTTATCTCATTTCTCTACTTGAAGGTCAAAAAAGTGCCTATACTAAGTCCCACCATGCTTACATAAACCAATGAAACTTATAAAAGGAGTACATGTATCTCAGAGGACACATATATAATCAAGGCCTCATCCATCAGTGGTTGAGTCATTGCTAGTATTTAAGGGACCATCGTGGACCTAAACCCTTTTTTCTACCCATTACATTTAATAAAAACATTTAATTAAATTAAAGATCGCTCGCCAATGGTGGAAAGACCATACACATCACATGAAACATAAGAACATTCATAAATTCCATAGGGAATGTACAAGAGGCCACCTACCTCAATAATATAGTTATTCCCTTTGATCATCACCTGACAACTCTCGCCTGAACCTATCCAAGATAAACAACCATCATCCAAATCACTCAAGGCCCTAACTTACATCAATAAATCCCATAATTATTTTAAAAAAATTATAATTAATTTAAACAATTTTATAGTTAATTTATAATTTAATTTAATTAGTCCAGAAAGACCAAATACTCATTGGATTCTCCCACCACATCAGAACTAAAACTGACCGCACATGGGAAGCCCGCAATGCACCCCCAACACCATCCCAAGAAAAATAACTAACACACAAAAACAATTCACTCCCCAAATAAATTTAATTTAACCCAAAAATATTATAAAAACACGATGATGATATACCTCGTCAAAGCAATGTGGGACAATGTGTATTTATCATTATAGAATGTCCTCTATACAGGATGAGCAAAAGCCCCATCAAAACTGGATGATTTCACCATGATTTAGTGAAATTTCCACTAAAAACTTAAACCAGACCACCTGAAATTAGAGGTGAATCAAATAGAAATAAATAATATATAAGGAATGGATGAAATTACATAAGATTTCTACTAAAAATCACCATAAATCACCCCCTTCAAGGGGGGCCAAATGAGAGGAAGGGGAGGGGTTCATCAACCAAAATGGCCTCCCCCACACACTAGTTTATCTAAAAACCTACGGGGTGTTAAATTAAAAACCTTCACCCACTTAAAAAAGTATAACATGTCTCATTGTCCTACCAATGTGCTTCACCAGTTGGTTAGTGGCCCCAGCCAGCAAGTTGGGCCAATATCCATCTCACCGATGAGTCTGTGAAATTCAATAGCCCATCCACCATGATTCAGCTCTAACACCCTCCTGAGAATCCCAAATCTCCATAAATTCTCATTCCATGTTCAAAGAAAATATCCTAGATGTAACAACCTGGTTTTTTTAAAAGAAAACTATGTTTGATAGCATATGTGACACGTAACACTGAGCCTAAATGAACCATGATTATTTCAATATAACCATTATAACCTAGCCATTAAATTGGAAATTATTAATATTATTAATTGATTTAGGAAATATATATAAATTTACTAATAGATATATATTTATTTATTAATTAATAGAAAATTAGTACTCAATTTTTAATGAAAATATTTTATTCTTCAAAAAATGTGTTTTCTTCAAAAATGATTATTATTGCTTTTTGTGAGAAAATACTATAATTAATTTCATTAACATTTATACATTTTATTTTATAAATTGAAAATGATTTTTTAAATCATCTTATAAAAATTTACTTAGGGTGAAGTTTTTGGATTTTTTTGAAATGATTGATTTTTCAATTAATATTGAAAATTACCAATTTTTCAAATACTATCATTTATTCATTAAATAAAGTATTTAAAAAATAAAATTATATTTTTTATTTGGTCTTAAATTTAAATATGATCCATTTTATTTATAATAATTTAATTTATTTCAATTTAATCGAAAATTTTCATGATTTTGGTATAAGTTTTTTTTATGCTCAAAAACGTGATTTTCTGCAAATTATTTTTAAGCACATAAAGTTTATCCATTTAAATTAGTTAAAATAACCCCTAATAAATAAATATTTCAATTAAATTTATATATTATATATCTGTTTATATGAATTTAAATTCATATAATGATTATTTCTAGTTATATAGTTAATATAAGATCATCTTATGCCTGAAAAATATATTTCTTGAAAAACCATTTTTCGACACATTTTGTGGGTTTAATTTTAAATTAAATTCTACAAATTTTGTCAATTTAATTTGATAAAAATGTATTCCTTTTTTTTAATCAGAATAATTTATATTATTTAATAATTTTAACTTAATTTTTTTGTCATAATGAATAGTAAAACAATAAAAATTAATTACTGCAATTAAGGGTAAAATGGAGTTTTGCATGTTATGTGAGATTATGTTAAAATTAATTCTCCACACACATAGGATTTTTCAAATAAATTTTATTTCATATTTATAATTATTGGGTCCAAATTATCTAATAAGGATCATTTTATTTTTAGTCTTAAAGGATAAATTACATAAATAAAAACTAGTTACCATGGTAAAAACTAAAATGTTAAACGAGAGTAACCATAAAGGTAAAGGGAATAAATTTTTTGAAACATTTTTATTTTTTATAGTGATTGTGTTTATTTATTTTATATTCCCTACAATATATCACTTATCAATTTTTGGAGGCACTTGGTGTAGTGACCTCGACCCCAATAGCCTGGAGTTGGTGTCTACTTTATTATATTGGCATAAGATATAAGGAATTGAATCCTGAAGGACCAAATAATTTAGTAGTATTGGTAAACTGTATACATACTTAAAATTTACATTAAATTTTAAAACATAAAATACACAAAAAAATTATTTGATAATTCCATTATTCCCCTTAGTGTATCCCTACATATCAATCACCAAACACTTCCTCGTATCCTAAGGAAAATAAAATAGAAGAAGGGGGTGATCTCAGATGCTCAATAAGGGTGAAAATATATTGGAATCTAAGAATAAATAATGAATAATAAATAGTTAAAGGAAAATAATTGAATCACATTCTATTTAATCAATAACTTGGGAATAATATAGTAGGAATAAATAATGATCAAACAATGCCATATAAATAATCACATGAACGTGAAACTTAACCATATATCTTCTAACTAATATAATAATCACATGTAATATAAATAACTAAATTCATAATGATGGAATGCATAATGTTTTTAATCTAAAACATTCCATCGAGGCCTTATTCTAATATAAATAATACCTTTGAGGCCTTGTCCCAAGACATCTATATAAATGGGTAAGGCATCGGCCAAAACTCACTCTAGTTTGTCTCATGAGACCTACTGATGCATCAAGGGGATATAGTGGGCCTCTACCATCACTTACAAAGTCCAATTAATTCATAATATTAAATAGTTTAAACATTATAAACATAAATATTCATATTTAAAAACTAGCATACGAAATGTTAATATTCTCCCCAATTAATGAACATAATCATAAACTATCTAGGGTAATACAGTGAATGGTAATAAAATTGCACATCCTTATTCAAAATAATCATAAACCATCCAAAACATATACCCTTTGGATCATAAGTTCAGTAAAGTTTTTATTTCATTGATGTGTAGAACTACCATAAAAATATCTTTAAAACATTTTTGAGGAAAATAACTTCTTCACTTTGAAAATATTTTTAAAAATAAAAGTTTAAAAAATATCTTGAAAACCATTTTATTTGAAAATAACATTTTAAAATTTGTAATATAAGATTTAAAATATTTATTGGTCATGATGGAGGAAAATTTCATTCATGTCGTATACGTTAAAACAAATATTCCTTCCACATTTTTGGTAAAATCCAAACGAGCAATTTTTTTAAGATTCGATGAACATTCATTTCAAAACATTTTTTAAAAAGTAAAAATAGTTAAAAATGTATTTAATAAATCATTTTGAAAATTTTAAAAACTTTTTTGAAAACTTTTTTAGAAAACATGGATTTTGATGAAAAAATATTTCCAATTAAGGCGAAATAAAGTCAGATTTTCTTAAAAACATTTTCTTAATCATTTTAAGTACCAGAGAGAGGTAAAATTGTAATATCACTTGAAAATTTTCATGAATAACCATAGGATAATAAAATAGATTAATTTTCAGAAATAAATATCAAATAATTCTCCTAAGGGAGACTTAAACAAAAAAAACAGAATAGTGATGAGATTGTGAAATAAACCCTTACAAATTTAGTAACTTTTGAATCATAAGACCCATGAAAGAAATAAATTTAAATGAAACATTAAATACCATGAATATAAATTAATTCTTAATATAACATACAAAAAAAAATTTATATACACCACACAAAATAAATAAGTGGTGAATATGGCGTGTGTCTCACAGAAGTAAAAGTGAGATGAGAATCCCTTACCTTGAGTATGTCTCATCATGTGCGTTCTTTATCTTCCTAAATAATAAAATTATGTTAATTATTTAATTTATTAAAAATATTTTTCAAGTTTAATATTCCTTTTATTTCACTTATTTCCATGTTATATATGATCACTTAATCAATTAAGTTTACGTTGGATGTTTTGATGATTTTTGGCTTGTCTGTCAAAAATGACTTTGGCAAGTTGACTATGGTCAAAGAGATAATTATTTAAGCATCTCCAGAATAATAATAATGACATAATTATCATATTTATACATCAATTATAATTTTAAAACCAATTATGAAATATGGTTAGGAAAATTGAACTACATTACAATCATGGTGACAGTAGGTCGTACGTACGTGTGGGTAACGCTTCCATTTTTATCTTTATATAATGGTAATAATATCATAAATATAATTTTATTTATTTAAATATACTCATATATATCATACATGTGGTTTGGTGATGAAAATAGAGTCACGTAGTCTCGTGAAGGTAGTAGTCCACACGTACACGAATGATATTACCATCTTTTAGTGAGTGAAAAGTTAAGAAGGAAAATGATGTATATTATCTTTTCAGAATGGTAAATATTTCATAAATATAATAATAATTTCATTTATATCACATATATTCATTAAATTTATCCTTATTATCTTTAATTTATAGCATTAGTGAAAAACAAATCACATTACTTCACGAGGTGGTAGTCCACCGTACACACGAGCAACAATATTATATCTTCTACAAAATGGAAAGTGAAAAAGTTATATATTATATAATGAATCCATAGGTATAGTTATGTTATAAATATTATATTTATACTTTATATCCATCATAATACCCATATGTTATGGATGGTAATGGAAAAACGAATGAAATCAGTTCGTTAGGCGATAGTCCTCCGTACACATGAATGGTGATTTCATAACTCATTTGATGGAAGTGGGGATGGTTATAGGTAATGATCTTAACATAAAAAAAATATAATTATATGTGAGATATTGATTTTATTATATAATCATGGTTTAATAACAATTTAATGAGGTGGAGGAAGAAATAAAATAAAAATGCGCATTGAAGAATGTTACCTCTTCTTCAGGTAACCTCCTTAGGTTTGCATCAAAAGACTTACAAGGTTGGATTTTTGACCAAAATAATGATTCTATGATGATATCATAGAATTTTTTAATCTATTTTGTTATCCCTTGTACAAAACAAAATGGTTTTAAGGTGTGAATAAAATAAGAGGGTGGACTTTTATAAGTGAGGTGAGTGGCACACTTGTAATTTTTGGAAAGAAAACGGTGTACCAACATTTTTCACATGTTAAAAGGGTAAAAATGGATTATTAATGGGACTTAGACATTATAAGGTATAAATATGGTCAAATATTAGATTTTATACAAGTTTTTAGGTTATTTTAACCCTTATCTTTTTAGTTTAACCCCCCCAGTAAATCAATTTTTACCTTAACTATATTAAATAATTTTTAATGTCTTTACTATTAATTATGGTCAAAAAATAAGTTGAAATTATTATATAATATAAATTATTCTAATTAAAAATATTAAATACATTTTTCTAAATTCCATTCATAGAAGCGTCAAATTTTAATTTAAAATTAATCTCGTAGACACAGTGAGAAAGTGGGCTTTCAAAGAGAAAATGTTCAAAAGTTTACAAAGTTTTTATATCAAAATTAAATATAAAAATGATTCCAATGAGATAAATTGTATTAATATATATATATATAATTTTACTAATTTTAATTTAAAAAAAAATTAAAATATAATTTAACGTTATAAATAATTTTAAAAAAATGTGGTTTTCAATTAAAATTCAGTATTTTTCACTATTCATCAAAAATGAAACTTTTAAGAAAAGTATAAAAAAATCACCCTAAGATAATTTTGATATGATAATTTAAAATATAAATTTTATTTTTTAAAATAAATATTCTATAATTGGTAAAAATTAATTATAAATTATGTGCACAAAGCGCAACTAAACCTTCTTTTAGAAAAATATAGTTTTTCAAAAAACATTTATTTTTCTTTCAAATGGTTATAATTTTATCTCTAATAAATAGATAGTCATTTTATTTATTTTATACATGTTTAAACCATATAATTTTTCATTTTTTTTATTAATATTCATACCCATCAATTTAATGGAAAGATTATAATGGTAATGTTTAAATAATAATATTTTAATAGAGCATCGTGTTTCATTCAAACCTGATGTTGTGTAAATTGAAAGCTATCTAAGGGGTTGAATTTATTTAAAAATAAATATATTGTAAAGTCTTATGATTTTATATTCCATTACAAACTTGGTGTTTCATTTCATACATGCTATCGAATATGATGTTCATATTTTAAAATCTTGGGGTGTTACATTCTACCCCCTTAAATAAATTGTTTCATCACAATTTAATCTTGATTTTGATAATAAAGAGTTTGATGTTTAAAAATACCTTTATTGAAAACCCACTTCATAAAAGGGTAAATAAAACATCATTTTTATAATATAGAAAGGGATGTGTGATGGTCATCTGGAATAACACATACTAGCTTTCTAAATAGGGAGCATAGGTGGGAAGTGAATATTTGGATATGGAAGAAAAGTATAATGTCCAAATAATTATGAAGAGTGATAGAGATAATTGATCAAAATAAAGTGAATGATCTTGTGAAAATTAGAAACCATGAAACCATAAACTAAATATGTGGGAAAAAGGTCATTGATATCATCATAAATGATGGTAATAGGATAACATATTATTTCAATATCATTTTCCTAATGTTGTTGAATTTTTTTGACAGGATATACTTACTTGATTTCATTCTAATTCATAAGTACAATCTAATAAATTAGTTTTGCCTTAATCGATTTCCAATGCATATATTTCTCTAATAAATGAAGATGAATTTGTTATGTCTAAAACAATAACAGATCAAATGAATGATAAGTCATTCCTTTGATCTCTAGTTATCATTATAACAAAATAGTTAGCACGGGTTATCCAAAATTCATAAATCTTCATATGGTGAAGTAATACATTAATCTCTAAAGACTCATCCAAAGTTCAAATTAAACCATTTCATAAATGTTTAATCCTATCACCCTTCCAAAATATTACGATCCAAAACTTTATAAATAAGTTCATTAAATTTATAGAATGAACTTATCATTAATCTTCCAAATAACATGAAGTAGATCTTAATCGTCATATACGAAACATGTTAATAACTTCATCATGTATTCTCTTAAAACAAGGTAATAACCTAAATTTCCATAAAAAATTATTTAAAATATCAATTATTCATAATTACTTAAATAAAACACATATTATTGTATATATTCCTTAAATCCAAAAAAAAATGTTTTTGGATCCATCAAGATAGCATAAACCAATTTTTCAACAAATCATTAATCAGTTCCAAGGTATTCAATATTATCTAATTTAATTTTACTAAGTCAATCATCTCTTTATCCCGTCATCATTATCTTAACCTTGGGGGAATAATGAGGGTTATCTTTCCCTCAATCATGTGTTTTCCAAGAAGTTTAACTTTCTACTAAATTAAATTTCTTGGTCATCAGTATTGTTCAATATATGATTTCAAATCCTTAATGAAAATGTATTATAGTATAATCCTTATAATTTTTATAATTCTTATAACCATTATATAATTGATAAAATACTCAAATGACATAATTCTTGAATCCAAACACAAGAACATTAATCATTCCAATTCATCTGTGGTAATAACATAAGCTTAACCATGATCCATTAGCTACTTTTGAGGTATATTCCATTGATTCTTAGTGAATTCATTTTCATAGTATCTCATATCCTTGTAGTTAAATAATTGAACATTGGAAACCTTTTTCTTGTCCTTGAAATCACAATAATAGTTTCCTTTCTCTCCACACTTGTAGAAAACTCGCATTCCCTTGAAACAAGTACCAGGGTGTTTCTTTCCACAATTATCACATGTGGGAAAATCTTTCTTTCCCTTCTTCCCTTAATCTATCTTTTTATATATTGTATTATTATTTTCTTAATTACCTTTGAATTTATAATACTTATACAATTATTTATTTGTCTTGTTAGTATATTATATTATGTCCTCATATTATGATAAAGATTGGTAGACTATTACCCTTTGGAGGATTGGCTAAATCCCATTAAAGAAACAACCATTATTACTATTTGGATTACATGCATTGATGTGTTTCCCAATCATTATTCTAGGAAAAGTTTATAAATGATGGAATAAACTATATTATATCATAACATTATGAAACATAATGTATAATCTCAAAACTACTGAAACACTTAACATAAATTGAAAAATTAATGCATAGATAATCTTATAATCATAAACATGGTTTCTTTGTTGATATATTTATTTTTAAATCCTTTATAAGGGTTTGTAAAGAAAATGTGATTTATCTTAAGAATATCCCCTGGGAGTGTCAAACTAGGTTCATAGTAAGACTCGTTGTCATGCACCAGGTGATGATCAGGTCAAGCCCAATGCACCCTTTTTGAATTTATTTCCCCTAGGTACATCTATTCCAGAACCACATCCACTTGTAGTATCCAGACATAGATTTATTTTCTAGTAAAAACCACATAATCTCTCCCTTACCAAAAATTTAGGATGTTATTCTATACTTATCCTAAAATTATATCATAGGGTTATATTCCCTAATCAATTTTTTCCTAAATCTATTTCCCAAGATTTATACTAAACCTCCATCTGGTACCAACTGTAGCGACCCCAATCCTAGTATCCCAGAGACAGTGTCTACTTTATTACATTTTCGTAATATACAAGGGATCACATCCCAAAGTACTAAATATTTTATTAGTCTTCGTAAACTATATATATATTTTAAATTCACATTACATTTTAAAACATAAAATACACAAAGAATTTTCTTTGATAATTCCATTATTCCCCATAGTGTATCCCTGCATATCAATCACAAAACACTTTCTTGTATCATCTAGAAAATAAAACATAAGAAACGGGTGAGATCAGATGCACAATAAGGGTAATCGTATAAAAGAATCTATGAATAAATAAGGTGTAATCAATATGTAAAGTTAAATAAATAAAACGAATTCCATTTAATCAATAACTTGAGAATAATATGGAATAAATAAATTATGATCAAGAAATTCCATATAAATAATCACATAATAATGAACTTAACCATAGATATTATAACTAATCAAATAATCACATGTAATATTAATAAATGAATTTATAATGATGTATTAAATAATGTTGGACATCTAAAACATATTGTTGAGGCTTTGTTCCAAGATATCTAATATCATTGATTCCTTATGCCAAGACATATATATAAATAGGTAAGGCCTTGCCCAAAACCCAATCTAGTTTGTCTCATGAGACCTATTGATGCATCGAGGGGATATAGAAAGCTATGCCTGTCACGTATAAATTCTAATGAATTCCTCATATGAAAGGGGTGAAACACAATAAAAATAAAAATTCACATTAAAAAACTATCATATGAAATGTTAATACTTTCTCCAATAAATAAACAAAATGATAAACCATCTAGAGTAATATGATGAATGGTAATAAAATTATACATCCTCGGTCAAACTGATTGTATACCATACAAACAAATAATAAGGGTGATATCAATACAACATATCCCTAGTGGATCATAATTTCAATAAAGGGTTGATGTCTTCGATGAGTATAAATACCATAAAAATATCTTTAAAAACATTTTTGAGGAAAATAATTTTTTCACTTTGACAATCTTTTTAAAACTAAAAGTTCACAAAATATTTAAAAAATATATTTGAAAATGATCTTTTAAAATCTGTAATATATGATTTAAAAAAATTATTTTTCATGATGGTGGAAAATTTTATTAATTTTGTATACATTAAAACAAATATTCCTTTCACATTTTTGATAAAATCCAAACGAGCATTGTTTTGAAAACAATGTGAAGATTATACATTTTAAGACATTTTTTATAAAGTAAAAATGGGTAAAAACGTCACGACCTGACCCATACCGGGGCTCAAGCCGCAACTACCCCAAGCCTACCTCCATAGGCTAGGGGCTGGCGACTAGTGCTGAAGGCACAACAAACTAGGGGTGGCCTTTTCCTAAGAAACTGTACGCACACACGCAGCTAACTCAATGTAAAAGTGCAGAGAAAAGAGCAAGATACAACACTGCTACAAAAAGGGAAACCAACATACATGCATCTACCTCTAACCAGTATAATTAAAGTGAACAGTAAAAGGGTTAAAACACGCGCCCAACTAGAAAGGTGCCACAACCCGGTAATAGGTAAAACGAAATTGAACTACTGGTGAGCCTCGCACCTGAAAGTCCTACTATGGCCACCGAACGCAGCCCAAGCTCTTGTGTCCTCCACACCCCTTCGTAGTCTCAACCGACCTGTTTGTCGCCTGCAAGGGCACACCAAGTGCGGGAAAATCCCAATCAGGGGTGAGTATGAAGATACTCAGTAGGATGCCCTGAAAGATCAAGGGAGAAACAAAGAAGATACTAAAACAGTTAGAAGTAGACAGAACAAAGAACAGTGCAAGAGTACAAAAGAGAGAGTGCAGCTCAACCCAATAAAAGAAAGGAAGTAGACTCGTCCAATCCAAGAGGAGCTAGACGCGGAAAGCATGTGGCATACCATGCGCATCTTCGCCCCTGCTTGAAGGAGAGTAACTGAACCCAAGGAGTGGGAACAAAAGTAGGGTGTATATATATACTCAAAAAGAAACCTGAATGAGTGTGTAAGGGGATCTCTATCTCCAAGCTCAACCCAAGAGAAATCGCCAACAGCTCAAAGGATATCCATCACTGATGCCCAACATTCCCGCACGCCAAAGCTGCCTCATCGCTAAACCGTACCACCAAGGGTCCCGCTCCGGTAATCATGGAGAAAAGTCACTGACTAGCCTCATAGAAAGGCTGAGTCTGAAAGAATTCATCGAGTAACCCACTGCCCATCCCATCTGGAGGGTAAACCCCAAGAGGTCGTCAGGTAACCCACTGCCCAGCCCCGCTGGAGGGTAAACCACAAGAGGTCGTCAGGTAACCCACTTCCCAGCCCCACTAGAGGGTAAACCACAAATGGTCGTCAGGTAACCCACTACCCATCCCCACTGGAGGGTAAACCACAAAAGGTCGTCGAGTAACCCACTGACCAGCCCCGCTGGAGGGTAAACCACAAAAGGTTTTCGGGCAACCCACTTCCCAGCCCTGCTGGAGGGTAAACCACAAAAGGTCATCACATAACCCACTGCCCAGCCCCGCTGGAGGGTAAACCACAAAAGGTTATCGGGTAACCCACTACCCAGCCCCGTTGGAGGGTAAACCACAAAATTTCATCGAGTAACCCACTACCCAGCCCTACTAGAGGGTAAACCACAAAAGGTTGTCAGGTAACCCACTACTCAGCCCCACTGGAGAGTAAACCCTAAAGTCAACAGGTAACCCACTACCCAGCCCCACTGGAGAGTAAACCCTAAAGTCAACGGGTAACCAACTACCCAGCCCCACTGGAGGGCAAACCCAGAACTGGTCTGATAACCTTGCACTGCCCATGCTATCACTGGGTGTCACTAACACTGCTATCGTGCGTAGGTTTAGAGTACGTAAAAAAACCTCATACAAACACCCTTTTATATTTCTACATTTAATAAGATCTCAAAAGAGGCTCTGCACACCCAAACAATCACACCGTTTCAATCCTCGTGAAAAAACACGCAATATAGACTATTCACTTGCTGAAAATGGCTCCTGATGGAAAAGTTATTCAACACCTCTTTATGCCCATACGACGTCTCATTGGGCCTGCACCTCGATCCCGAAAGAGGTCGTTCGAACTGTGCCATCACGATGCTCTCGAAAAAACATGTCAAAACGACTACTCGTACGCCCCAAACGGACGTCGGAAGAAAAAGGCGCAGCACGCTGCACACAGCTTAAGAGACAACCCATGGAGCCCATGCCTCAACTTCGACTTCAACACTTGAAACCACCCTGGTCAACTTCGCCTCGATGTTAGGGTCACAACGCCGTTGATGGCGCCTAAAATGGACTCCGGATGCGGAAGCCAAAACTCCCCGCGTTACATGCAAACGGGGCCCTGTGGGGCCCAAACTTCAACCCTGAAACATGTCACACAGATCATACCATGGAGTTTCTTACAGATAACCATGCGGTGTAGGCTATTCATTTTCCCTGAACAGACTCATGTAGCATAAGTCGTAAAAACGCAGCATACGTCTCAAAGTCGCCTCATGGGGCCCACGCCTTGGGCCTAAATTTAGGCGGGCGGATTGCGCCATTACAATCCCCTTAGAAAAACACTCATAAATGAGTACTCAAACATCCCAAACAGATGCCGGGTGAAAAAGTGGTGTTTCACCATAAAACGTGTGAATTAGGCCCTGTGGGTCCCGCACCTTTTCTCTAACCTGAACACTTCAGAAAGTATCCCAAAAAATTCTGCACGAGGACTGGGGTCACGCTGCCGCTGACAGCGCATCAATCGGACATCCCAACCAGGAGTTAGGTTCGACGCAAGAATAATTAATTAATTAATTAATTATTCGCATTAAGAGTTTCGTGCCTCCGAGCAACGAAACCAATCCACAAGGGTCCCGAACCCACTTTATAAGATCGTCTCAACTCCAGGGCCACAACGCCTCTAATAGCACGTCAAACGGATGTCTGGATCGTGAACCACGTCCGTCGCAACTTTAATAATAATTTAATATTATTAAATTAAAGCGTTTCGGGTCACCCATCTTTGGGAGTAGAACCCAAAACCCCTAAAACCCACTTAAAAAAATCCGTCTCACTGAAACGGACCTACAGCCATAGACGGCGTGTCAAACGGACGTGCCGTTTAGAAATTACAGCCCCCCAAACGCAAAGGGGCCCAACTGGGCCGGTTCACCCCGGTCGGCCCGGTCCGAACCGTCGGCCTGCGGCCCAGCCGCGGGTCCGGTCCGACTAAACGCATCCCACTGGCCGTGGCCGGCTTCAGCCACACCGGACCCCCTCAGGTCCAATTCTTCAAGAAGACCGGCCTTTTGGCCAGTCTTCGTCAGCCAGCAGGACCCGTGAAATGCGGGTCCTTGTTTCCTCCACACACCCAAGGTCACCGCCTCGGGTTCCCCCTTTGACCGTGACAGCCCGGTGCCCTCGGCGCCTCCACCTCCCGCAGTGCACCGCCACGCCTCGCCGCGGCCCGCGCCGCCCGAATCCGCTGCCGCCCAGGCTCCCCCGCTTCGCTGCCGGCTCCGCCTGGTCACCCCGCCGTAGCTGCCGCCTGGCCCCATCAGCGCTGCACCACCCGACACCGCCCGCGCCGCCTCTCCCCCATCCTGCGGGGTGCACCGCCACGACACCTTCACCCACGCCATCGCCGCCTCCGGCTTGACCTCCAACCGCGCCCCTTTCCGGAGCTGAACCTTTGGTCGGTCCCCCCAGCCCCTCTGGTGGTCGGAAAAATTATTCGACACTGGTTTCGGGATCCCCAGGGCCGGATCTTCACAATGTTTCCCCTCGCTCGTCGATCTGTCACGGTTTTGGTGTGTCCGAAAATTGGGATGAAGAACGCCCAAGAACGAGAAGTAAAAACGGGGATCGGATGATGGCCATGTTCGTTTGGTCATCTTCCCAATTCCAAAATTATAGAAATTAAACTAAAAAATTGACAAAGGTGAGGAAATTAATCAAAAAATCCTACCTTGATTCGGTCGTTCGTCATTGGCGACGCATCCGCTGTGATCCCACCTCAATCCGCCAAGGTTCCAGCGGAGGTTTCTCCTTGATTCGATGAATAACGGTGAAGAACACCAAAGAAAAAGGGGGGAGAGAGAGAGATAGAGGAGAAGATATAAGAGGAGAGAGAATAAGAAACCCTAACCCCAAATCCTCATTTTTCTATTTATAGAAAAATCCACTTAGCACAGAAACCGAAACTGTCGTGCCCTCTCATTTTACATCGCACCGAGGCAAAATGCCCCATTTCAATCTCAACAGAAGTCTCGGATTTCCATTGTGAGACTTCGTTCGAAAGTTATTCTAAAATTACCCTAGTGATAAAAAAAATCACTAAGTCATTATTTCAAAAATGACGATTTTTCCCCTGGGTGACATCTCTCACAGCAGGCCCGCGTCCGCAACTTTTACACCCCTCCTAGGGTAAACGGAACACTCCGGATGCAACTGTGCCCTCTGATTTCCAATCCAAGCTACATTTTAGGAGAACACACAACCCTTCCATGTGCATATTATAAAAACACTTAACATTTTTATAAAATTTATTCTAGGCACACTGGGCCTCGGAATTGCACGTCGTCTTTGCTCCTAGCTCTAGAATCATATGAAGAAATATTCCAAAGTCTTACAGGGAAAAATTGGGTCTCTAAAAAAAATATTTAATAAATCATTTTTAAAAGTTTAAAAATATTTTTGAAAATATTTTTATAAAACATGGGTTTTGATGAAAAGGGATTTTCGGTCAAAGAGAGAAATAAAGTGGGGTTTTACTAAAAATAATTGCTTAATCATTTTAATACTGAAGAGAAGGAAAATGGTAATATTAATTTAAGAAGTTCATGAATAACCATATGATAATAAAATATATTTATTTTAAGATATAAATATCAAATAATTCCCCCTAGGGAGACTTAAACAAAAACAATCTTGAATAATGATGAGATTGTGAAATAAACCCTTACCACTTTGGTAACTTTTGAATCATAATACATATGAAATAAATAACTTTAAATGAAACTTAAAATACCATTAAGATAAATTAATTCATGATATAACATATGAAAATTTCATGATATACATCACACAAAATAAATAAGTGGTGAATATGGCGTATGTCTCACAGAAGTAAAAGTGAGACAAAAAACCCTTACCTTGTGTCTGACTCATCATGTATGTTTTTTATCTTCCTAAATAATAAACTTATGTTAATTATTTAGTTTCTTAAGAAACTTTTTCAAGATTATTATTCCTTTTATTTCACTTATTATCATGTTATATATGATTACTTAATCAATTAAGTTTATGTCAGATGTTTCGATGATATTTGGCTTATGTGTCGAAAATGACTTTGGTAGGTTGACTATGTTCAAAGTGATCATTATTTAAACATATTCATAATAATAATAATAAAATAATTATCATATTTATACATAAATTTAACCTTGAAACTCAATCATTAAATATGGTTATAAAAATGAACTACGTTCCAATCATTGAGACAGTAGGCCATACGTACGCATGAGCAAAGTTTTCATTTTTCAACGATCATTATGGAAAGGAGTTGAGTAATATTTTATCTTTATATAATGATAATAATATTATAAATACCATATTATTTCTTTAAATATACTTATATATATCATTCATGTGGTGTGTGGATGAAAAGAGAGACACATCGCTTCGTGAAGGCGATAGTCCACACGTGCACGAACGATGTTATCATCTTTCAATAAGTGAAAATGTTTGAAAAAAAATGATACATATTACATTTTCATAATGATAAATATGTAATAAATATAATAATAATTTTATGTATATCACATATATTCATTAACTTTATCCTTATTATCTTCCATGTATAGCGTTAGTGAAAAACAAATCACATCGCTTCATGAGGCGGTAATCTGTCATACACACGAGCAACGTTATCATATCCCCTACGGAATGAAAAGTAAAAAAAGTAATATATGATATAATGAATAAATAGGTATAATTATGATATAAATATAAAATATATACTTTACATACATCATCATACCTAACTGTGAGAGGTGCTAATGGAAAAATGAATAATAACGGTTTGTGAGGCGGTAGTCCGCCGTACACACAAATGATGATTTCATAACTCATTTGATGGATTTGGGGATGTTTGTAGCTCATGAAATGAATATAAAGACACATAATTATATTTAATATATTTATTTTATTATATAAACATATTTTAATAATATTTTAAGGAGTTGGAGGAAGAAATAAAATAAAAACACTCGTTGAAGAACGTTACCTATTCTTCAGGTAACCTCCTTAGGTTTGTGCTAAAAACCTTACAAGGTTATATTTATGAGCAAAATAATGATTCTATTATGATATAATATAATTTTTTCAGTTATTTGGGTAGGTATTTTCCTAAAAAATGTTTTTAAGGTGTGAAGAAGAGAGGAGAGGTGTGGCCTTTTTTAAGTGAGGTGAGTGTCGTACTTGTAATTTTTAGAAAGAAAAAGATGTACCCATGTTTTTTTATGCCAAAAATATAAAAAATGGAGTATTATCGGGTATTATAAATTAAAATTTATAAATATTTCCATAAAATAGATTTTATAAAAGTTTTTTAGGTCATTTTAACCCTTATCTTTTTTGTTTAACCCCCCAATAAATCAGTTTTTACCTTAACTATGGTAAATAATTTTTACTATATTTACTATTAATTATGATAAAAAAATAAGATACTGTTATTATATAATATAAATTATAATGGTTCTAAAAATTAAATCCATTTTTATCGATTTCATTCATAGAAATAGAAATTTTTAATTTAAAATTAATCTCACAGACGTGACGAGAAAGTAGATTTTTAAAGAGAAAATGTTAGAATGTTTACATAGATTTTATATAAAAATTTAAAATGAAAATGATTTAAATGAACTAAATTTGATTCATATATATATAATTTAAATAATTTTACTTTAAAACCAATTTAAAATATAATTTAAATTTATTAAAAATTTAAACAAAAATACAGTTTTCAATTAAAATTCAGTATTTTTCACTATTCATCAAAAATGAAAATTTTTAGAAAAAACACAAAAATTCACCCTAATATATTTTTGATATTATAATTTAAAATATAATGTTTGTTTTTTCAAATACATATTCTAAATTTGGTAAAATTTGGTTATAAATTATGTTCTCAAAGCACGACTAAATCTCCTTTTAGAAAAGTACAGTTTTTTAAAAAACTTTTCTTTTTCTTTCAAATAGTTCTAATTTTATCTTTAATAAATAGATATCCACTTTATTTATTTTATACATGTTTAAACCATATAATTTTCATGTTTTATTTATTACTATTTATACCTTTTAGTTTAACATCTAGGTTATAATGGTGATGTTTAAATAATAATATTTTAATAGAGTATCGCATTTTGTTCAAACTCAGTGTTGCATGCATTGAAAGATATCAAAGAGATTTAATTTATTTAAAAATAAATATATCATAAAATCTTGGGATGTTATATTACCTTCTACACTTGTTTTTTTGTGTCATCCATGTTATCGAATATGATGTTCATATTTTAAAATCTTGGGGTGTTACACTTGGATTGAGAGTGACTTCCCATTATTAAATATTTTTGGGTATTTATAAAAATTAATGAACCTTTATGGTGTTTTTTTAACAATTTTTTGTATTGTTTAAAAACTAACCTTTTTTGTAAGAATATTTTTGTTATCCAGTAATTGGATCAAGTCCATCGTAATGATATTTTGTAAGAAAGTCGAAAGTTTCTAAAAGAAGCAGATCCATCTGCATTGTATTCAGATAGTCGAATCCAAAAGAATTAAAGGAAAAAATTATTGTTCATTGGAAGTTTACCTTTTTCATAATCAGATAAATAAAGAAGTTTCTGAGTGAAGAAGTCATTTTTTTCTAAAGATTTTTTAAATAAGATTCTGAAGTGAGGGGTTAAAAAGTTTTTATACTTTCTAAACCAAATCAGACGATACTTTGCTAGTCAAGAAGTTCTCAAAGATCATGAAAACTTTCAACATAAAAGTTTTTGAATAAATGATGGAGAGGTTTGAAGAAATTCAAAATTATAGAATGAATAATTCCATAATAATGATAAATTATATCATAATTAGGATTTCATCATAATTGGGATTCCATTATTATGAAGAAATCCATATAAGGTAGAATATTTCAGAAGATCGGATCCAGAAGAATGTGTGAAGCTAATGAAGTTTGAATAATTTCAAAGTTGAAGTATGGAGATTCCATTGTAATGGGAATTTAATAATAATGGTATTTCCATCATAATGGGAATTTCATCATAATGGGATTTCCATCATAATGGTAAAATACATCGTAATGGGAATTCCATCATAATCAGAATTCCATCATTATGAGGATTCCATCAGACTGAAGTGGAAACAGAAATCATAATGAGCTAAGAAGGAAATAGAATCCATAATGAGCTGAAGAGGAAACATATATCGTAATGAGATGATTACAAAGAAGACTGAAAAAGAAAATTTTATAAGTTTTATGGATAATTGAAGTTGTCAAACTTGAAATTAAATTTTTCATAAATCTCATAGAAATTTAAGGAACTTTAAAGAAGTCAAATTTGAAGTTTAAATATGAGATATTTTTAGAGTTTTTGAAATTTGAGGAAGTGGGGAAAGTTTTTAAGTTTTCCACTTTTGTTTTTTGATCCACCTATAAATACTTACTCAGATCATTCGTATATAGTAAATTTTTCACACAAGCAAAAAAGGCAGAGTACTGAAGAAATCAAGTGGAAGTCATTTCTAACTAGAGATCTCGTGATGAGGATCATACAGTAAAATGTTTGTTCACTGGATTTAAAATATTATATTAAGTTTATCAGACTAATAAAGATCATGTTGAGCATTTTAGTAGAGTTTGAGTTTTGAAGAATGAGAATTGGTTCATCGTATTGAGTCTATCATATTAAGAGAATCATATATAGACTTTTCGTATTGAGAGAATCATATCCAGATCCATTTTATTGATAGAATCAAATCCAAACTCTTTGTATTGAGAGAATCAGATCCAGATCCATCGTATTGAGAGAATCAAATACAGACTCATCATATTGATAAAATCATATCCATCCAAATCAGACCGAGCATTCGGACTGAGCAATTGTGGAGAAGTTTCAACAAAGTATTTATTCTTTTGTTTGGATCAATTATTTTATAAGAAAATATTTTAAACTAATGGGAGTTAGTATAATATTTTTTATCAAGAGATAGAATGTATCTAATGGTATTTGGCATAATTTTTATTCACTTCTTCATAATAGTGGATTTCTATAAATCCATAGGAGTGGTTATGGAAAGGATATAGGTTCTCACACTGAGATCAAACCTTTTAAATATTTTGTGCTTTAATTACTTTCTTACTTTTTTATGCATGATTATTTAATAAAATATAATAAGAAAATAAATCTTAACAGGTTATAGGGGTTATGTTTATAAAAGTTTTGAAACTTATAAAAAGTGAACAATTGATTCAACTCCCCTTACTCAGTTGTTATTCAATCCTTTGTAACTTCAATTGGTATCAGAGGAGAGGTTCCCTTGTTGAATCCTTATCATGGATAATATCAATTATTTCAACAGTAGAGTAATTCCTACATTTGATGGCAAAAAACTATTATGGATAGAAAAATAGGATGATTCGTTATATCTTATCTCTTAGACTAAAAGTTGTTAATGATGTTGCTATTGAGTTTCCACCTATTGATAAAGATACCCCAATTACCTTTTCTAATAAGAGAAATATAGAATTTGATGGAAAGGCTAGAAATGATATTCTCATGTCCTTATTAGAAAATTTTTATCAGAAGGTGATGGGTCTCAAAACTTCAAAAAGTATGTGGGACAAGATAGAAAGTGTTTTTCAAGGGAATACAAAAGTTAAGGAAGCAAATCTAAAAATCGGGTGTTGTAAGTATGAAGACATCAGAATAAGAGATGAATAAACAATTGATGAATACTTCACCAGAGTAAATGAAATTTTTTGAAACATTAGAGGATTTGGAGATGTCCTGGAAGATTCTATAATTGTGAAGAAACTTATGAGAAACTTTCTAGACAGGTTTGATTCTAAAATTTCTTCTTTAGAAGATAAGGATAATTTATCTCTTGATGAATTGCATAACTTTATTATTGTTTATGAAATGAGTAAAGATCCAATGTTTAAAAATCATATAAAATATGAAATGGATTTTGAAGCTATTGGAAAGATGAAAATTCAAGATGTTGAATAAGATAATCCCTATGAGTCTGAAGATAAATATGATGATGAGTTGAATGAAAAAATAATGCCACTTATATCCAAGAACTATTGAAGAAAAATAAGAAAGTATGGAGGTAAACTTACTCTCAAATATTTTGAGTTTGGTCGAATCAGAAACTTTACTATGAATTTTCCCAAGAATAAAGTTAGAGAATATCGAGATGATTCTAATGAAAAACTTATATGGAAGAAGTGGAACAAAAATGATAAAGAAAAAAGTATTCCAAAAGATATAAGAAAAGGTTTACTGGAAACAAAATAAGTATATTGAGTAATAAAGTTTAATAGATCTCAACTGAAAACAATTATTCTGAATATAAATGTTCATAAAAATTCAGAACCTTCATTGAAAAAGATGAGAAAACAAAATATTCCTCAGATAGTGAAGAATGTGGTGAATAATCCTATAGAGAGTATCAGCTTATAATAGAACTTGTTGCATGTCTTGAGAAAAACAAAACTATCAAGAAATAAATTAGAGTAATAAAGAAAGATTTTGAAGAAGTTTTTGATGAAAGAAAATATGTCATCAAGCAGGAGGATGAATACATTCATAAGATTTTAAGTTACAAACTTAGAATTATTGAACAGGGAAAGATGATTGAAGATATTACTAAAAATATAGAAGCTAAGGAAGAAGAGGTTAACAAGTTTCAATAAAAAATTATTGAGTTCAAAACTACCTTGAGAAAGATGAATGAAAACTTCAAAAAATCATCAGAAGTAAAATTTGAGACTTCTACAGTTTCTAAGAAGGCTTAATATAAGAATCAGGTGAAATATTATCTTATAAAAAATAATGTTTCTTTTGATTATTTTAATATTTTAGGTTCTGGAAAAAATATTGGTAAATATTGGGTGAATACAGGATGTAATAAACCTATAAAATCTACAAAAGTAGAAAAGTCACTCAAAAGAAAAGATGGCCCACATCCTGAGTATGTTAAAGTTGAAAGAAGTTACCAACCTCAACAAGGTTTATACATAGAAAGATATTTCTTGAATATAAAATCAAGATTGTATGGCTATTTTTGGTGTTTTGGAATCTACGAAAATAAAGATTATAATTTTTGGCACAACTTATCTCTACCTAGAAAATTTTTTGAGAAAATTGGAAGAAATATTGAAAGTATAATAATGAGTAACTTTCCTAACTTACAAAAAGTTGAAAAGGTGAATTATCAAAATGTTATAAAGTGTCCAAAAATAAATAAATTTGAATACTTGGAATGAGTTTGTGAAAAATGTGATCATGCTGGTCATCATGCCGAAAAATATATGACACTCCTTCCAGATTAAGTTTCTTATGATAGAAAAGAAAATAAAGCTGAAAATAATAAAGTTAAGGAAAGAGCTTTTGTTGTTGAGACAGCTTTAAAATAAAGTAAAAAAGAACATTCCATGGATACTTTATGGTAGATGTTATTCACATATGGTAGGTGATATAAAAATCGTGAAACATATTTAAAGTCATTATGGAGGAGCAGTTACCTTTGGTAATGATAGTTCCTTAAAAATCAGAGGAATCAGAATGGCTAAGATTGAAGTCAAAAAATTGAAATCTAAGGAAGTTTTATTTTTTGATAGGATAAAACATAACTTACTTAGTATAAGTAAACTTTGTGATGATGGAAAAGAAGTTTTTTTTTGGAAAATATTTTTATGTCATCAAAATTATGAAATATGGAAAAGTTATTACAAAAGTAGAAAGAACCAGTGGGAATATATTCTAAATAAGAGAATTCAATAACTTATGTTACATAAGTACGGAAGATGAAAACAAATTGTGGAACCAAAGACTTGGGAACCTTGGAGAAAAAAGTATGAACAAAATTTCTAAATTTAATATCATTCAAAACTTTCCAGAATTTAAAAGAACAGAAGAATATTTTTCTATAACTAGTCAAAAAGGAAAGATAACTAAAAAAAGTCATAAAAGAGTTGAGATTAAATCTACCAAACCACTTAAGCTTATTCATTCTGATTTATGAAGGCTGATGAGACATCAATCAAAAAATAAGATTTGTAATTTATCACTTTTATTGATTATTTTACTCAGATAAAAAATATCATATTTTTGAAGCACAAGTTAGAGACTATTGAAACGTTCAAATTTTTTAGAAAAGATGTTGAGAAATAAATGAGGGGTTCTATAAAAAGGTTGAGAACAGACAATGGTACCAAATTCACAATCAATACTTTTGAAAATTATCTGAGAAATCATGGTATCAAACATCAGTATAGTGCTCCCTATACTTCACAACAAAATGGAGTAGTAGAATTAAATAATAAAATTTTTATGGAAATAGAAATAAGTATGTTATCAGAATACAAACTTTCAAAATTATGTTGGAGAGAATCTATTATTATTATTTTACATGTTCAAAATAGATTCTTTTTGAGACTGGAAACTAACATGACTCCTTATGAAATGTGGTATAACAAAAAACCTTAATTCAAATACTTCAAAGTTTTTAGAAGTCCATGTTTACTCAAAATAAAAAATTTGGATTTGGGAATGTTTGATGAGAAAGATGAGGAAGGAAATTTTATGGGTTATTCACCAAATAGAATAAGTTAAAAATGTTGGAAAAATGTTTGCAAAAGTTAACTGGATAATTACAAAAATAGTGAAAGTAATTCAAAACATCCTTATGAAGGAATCATATGATGAGGAAATTTTAGTTGGGAAAGAACCTTTGAAATTTCCTACCTTACAAAAACATGTTGAATCTGAAAACATTATTGGGAATTAAAAGGATCTAGTTCAGAAAAGAAGAAAGTTGAGATTATATAATTAGACTTCACTTATCTCAAAAGTTGAACTAAAATTAGTTTCAGAAGCTATTAAACACAAAGAGTGGGTAAATTCTATGAATGAGGAGTTGGATCAGATTGAGAAGAATGAAACATGGGAACTTTTTTCATGGTCGTCAATTAAAAATTTTATTAAAACCAATTGGGTTTACAAAAACAAGTTAAATGAACATGGATAAGTTTCAAGAAACAAAGTAAGGCTTATTTGTAAAGACTATGCATAGGTGTAAGGTGTGGATTTTGAAGAAAATTTTTCCCCAGTTTCAAGATTATAAACAATTAGAATGTTTCTTTCAGTGGTCGCACATCGAAATTACCAAGTTTATCATATGGATGTAAAGTCAGAATTCTTAAATAGAGATATTGTGGAAGAAGTTTACATTGAACAACCTTGTGGGTTTCTACTTGATGAGGATGAAAATAAATTTTTTAAATTGAAGAAATCTTGGTATGAGATTAAAAGATCCATGTGATTGGTTTTCTAAACTTGAAAAATGTTTGAGAATGTTGAACTTTTCTAAATGAAAAGTTGATAGCAACTTATATATGAAATATATTGACTCTAGAACTCTAATTGTAATTGTTTATGTGGATGATATAATTTTTTATGGGGATAGAGAAGACATTTGTAAAACATTTTTTGAATAAATGAAGAAGAATTTTGAAATTTCAATGTTGGGAGAATTAACTTTCTTCTTTGTCTTATAAGTTCAATAAAAAGAAAAAATATATATTATCTCAAAAAATGTTTTCCAGATAATTGTTAAAGAAGTTTGGGGTGGAAGAATCCAAATAAGTTTCTAATCCTATTTTAGTGAGCACAAAATTGAGTAAAGATGAATCTGGAATAAGTGTGAATTAGAGAGACTTTTGGAAGCTGATAGGAAGTCTTCTTTACCTTACAGCCTCAAGTCCTGATATTGTTTATGTTTTGACTTTATGTGCCAGGTATCAAAGTAATTTGAAATAATCACATATTTTGGAAATAAAAATAATTCTGAGATATGTCAAAGGAACAACTTCACATGGGTTGTTATATAAAAGAAATAGTGGGATGAAGTTTCATGGTTATACTGATGTCGATTGAGCTATAGATTGTAATGATAGAAAATCAACCTCAGATGAACATTTTTCTTGGGTGAATGTTGTGCGAATTGGCATAGTAAGAAACAAAGTTCAGTAACTTTAAGAATAGATGAATTTAAATATGTTGCAGCTACTCAGGCTTGTACTCAAATGTTGTGGATGAAAATTCAGTTGGAAGATTTTAAATTAAAAGTTTCTAAACTATTAAAGATACTCTATAATAATCATAGTGTAATTTAACTTTCTAATAATATTTTCCAATATTTAGGATCAAAACACATTAATATAAATTTTCACTTTATAAAATAGAAAGTTTTTTGGAGATGTTTTGTTAGAATACATTTCAACAAAGTATCATATTGTTTATATCTTTACAAAAGAAATGTCCAAATAAAAGTTTGTGGAATAGAGGATGAAACTTCATGTTTAGCCTCCTCCCATAACATCCTAAACCTCATAAGGAAGAACCCACATTGTGCTTTTTATTATATTGATAAAGGGGGATATAAATTAACAACTCTGTACTTTATAAGAAGTTTTTACTTATCATTATTTTATGAATTTGAATTTGTAGTTATCATAAAATGGGGGAGAGAAAAATAAAAGTAAGAGAGGAGAAAATAAAAGTGAGGAAATATTATCTTTAAATGGCTGGAAAAAAATTTCCACTGAGGGATATAATTCCTTCAAAATAATTACTTTATCCAGTAGTGTAGTGTCAGGAAATTCTATTTTTAGAAAGGATATGTTTTGATAAAAGTCAAAAAAAATAAATTATTTATAGAATTTGAGTTGTGAATAAATTATGAGAGTTGGAAAATTTGTTAACAAGGGTTATAAAAAAATACAAAGGGGGGATTAAAGAACCTTTGTAGTGTTTTGTTTTAACAAAGTTTTGTATTTTTTGACAACTAACCTTTTTTATAAAAATATTTTTTTTATTCAGGAATCAGATATCGTCCATCGTAATGATATTTTGTAAGGAATTTTAAAGTTTCTGAAAGAATCAGATCCATCTACATCATATTTATATCATCGGATCCAAAAGAATCGGAGGTATAAATTGTTGTTCACTGGAAGTTTTCCTTTGTCGTAATTGAAGAAAGAAAGAATTTACTGAGTGAAGAAGTCATTTTTTCTGAAGATTTTTGAAAGAAGATTGTGAAGTGAGGAGTTAAAAAGTTTCCATAATTTATAAACCAAATAAGGAGATACTTTTATGGTCAAGAAGTTCTCACAGATCATAAAAATCTTCATGATAAAAAATTTTGAAGAAATTATGGAGACATTTAAAGAAATTAAAAATTATAGAGTCAAGAATTCCATCATGATGAGAAATTCTATCATAATGAGGATTTCATAATAATTGGGATTCCATCAATATGAATAAATCCATTAAAGGTATAATTTTTCATAAGATCAGATCCAAAAGTCAAAATGTGTAAAGATGATGAAGTTTGAAGAATTTTAAAGTTGAAGTATAGAGATTCCATCATAATGGGAATTTTATTGTAATGGTATTTCTATCATAATGGTAATTCCATCATAATGAGAATTCCATCATTATGATAATTCCATCAGATTGAAAAGGAAATAGAAATCGTAATGATATGAGAAGGAAATAAAATTCTTAATGAGTCGAAGAGGAAACAGATATCATAATGAGTTGATTATAAAGATGTCTCAAAAAGAAAATTACAGAATTTTTATGATGAATTGAAGTTTTCAAACTTGAAATTAAATTTTTCATAAATATCATAGAAATTTAAGGAGGTTTGAATAATTCAAAGTTAAAGTTTAAATGCGAGATATTTTTAGAGTTTTTGAAATTTGAGGAAGCAGGGACTGTTTTCAAGTTTCCCATTTTTGTTTTTTGAGTCGCCTATAAATACTTACTCAAATCATTCATTCACAGTACATTTTTCATGAAAGCAAAAATGGAGGAGCACTAAAGAAATCAAATGGAATTAATTTTCAGCAATAGATCTTGTGAGAAGGATCAGATAGCTGAATGTTTGTTTTTTGGATTGAGAAGATCATACTGAGTTGATCAGACTGAGAAAGATCATGTTGAGAATTTGAGCAGAGTTTGAGATTTGTAGATTGATAATAGATTCATCTATTGATTCCATTGATAAAACACTATTTTATTGAATATTTTATTGATAATAAATGATATAATTTCCTCATATTGTGTTAAATATGTTCAATTAGCAAGTATTTGGGATTAGATCATTCATTTGAATATTTGATGAAAATTCCAGTTTTACCCTTTCAAAATCATTGTAGTATTTCAATCATAAATATTTTTATTTGAATTAGTTGAACTTAATATTATGTAACTATGTTCCTTACTTCATGGGATAAAACTTTTATTCAGTACACTAGATCAAAAAAATGCATTTGGATGGAGTAATTGGGCCATAAAGTCAAAGGTGTTCTGGACACGCCATAATGGAAAATCTTTTGTATTTGGGTTATAACTCCTTCATCTGGGCTTGGATTGAGCCCAAATTTTGAGCGGGCATAGAGGACCCATATTCTCACATATGATACCTCTGGAAAAAGAGCTGATTCACGCGTTTCAATGGTAAAATGGGAGGTGAAAGTTTGATTAAAATATTTGGCCGAATTTCCACATTCACACTTGAAACCACTTGTAACCTCTCCTCCCCTCCCCTCTATAAATTAGAGTTTTTATCATTTTTAAGGGTTGGGAGGTGAATTGGGAATTTGAAGGAAGAAGAGAATAGGTTTCACTCCAATTATCCAACCATTTTAAGAGGGGTAGCTCTTGAAGCAAGGATCCCCTCATCAAGCCTTCCTCTTCTCCTTCTTCTTCATGTTGTAATGATTTTATTTTTTTCAATAAACTCTTAGTTTGTCTTCCATTTATTCTGTTATTTTCAATTTTCTTCTTCTCTTAATCTTTCTATTTGGGTTGGAAATAAAGAGTGGAAACGATATTGGGTTATATCCTTTCTAAACCATTGTAAATGCAAAATGTTTCTACGATGACTACACCGCTCAGGGAAGAGTAGTTTTTTTATGTAATCGATCTAATTATCACCTCCATTCATTTATTTTGAATAAATGAGATACTTTAATTCTAATAATATGGTATATTAATTGAGTTTTAATTTAAATGAAATTAAGCAAGCAATTTAACAATTTACACAAAAACACGCGAGGTCGAGATTTTGTGTAAATTATGAGAGCACAAACTTAATCTGTGAAACCAATTCACACGGGATAAATTTGTAGAGTTAAAATATCATCCCTAAACTCAATTAATACTCATTTACAGATTGGATTTGTGCCCTAATTAACCACTTACCATAATCTAGACATAGAACATTAATCAAATCAGGGTTCAACGATTGCATGTTCTGAAACTAGCATAGGGTTTAATTTATTTCATCTTTGTGGTTAAGTCAACTCCCGTAGGATTCGAGGGTTAAAAAATTAGAGGATCATAATTAATTGGATGTTAATTTAAATTATAATTATTAATAAGTAAATTAAGAGGCAGAGTTAGATTAATTACACCTTTTAAAATAGATTTCTAAAAAAACATCTTCTTGTTGTGTCATTTTAATCGAAATTCATTTCAAAACTAATAACAAAAAAAATACAATCTTCTTCCAGAAAACTTCTTCTAGATTCATAAACTATAACCAACCCCCATCCTTTAAAGTAGTGTTTTTATTATCTTTTGTTTTATTTTTAGAATATCTCTAAAAATTTATTTTAATTCACTTCCTCCTGTGAGAGATGACCTTGGTCAGACACTCTGCTGCAGCTAAGTACCCCAAAATCACACTAATCATTTGTGGTCACCCACGACAGTGATATTTAAAATTGGCATCATTTCCGGGGAGGCAAGTAATTATTTCAACCAATTAGAGTTATTTATTTTATTTTACATTTTATTCTCTTCCTCTCTTCTTTCTTCCTTCTTTACCCAATCTGGGTTTTTTTCTTCTTTTATTTTCTTCTACTTCTTTTTGGACCATCAACTCAAACTTATTATTTTTATTTTACTATGGTCGAATTTCTTTCTTTTCATTTTTATTTGATTTATGAAACGAACTAATCCTGAATATCTCTTAGATCTTGACCCTGATACTGAAATTATCCTTAGGGCTCGAATCATAAATTCTCAGTGTACGGGAACTTTCAACATTCAACCAGTTTGAGAATTACTCTAATATAAGAACATTGAAATTTGAAGCAATTAAAATTAAACCATAAAACAAGAACCAATGGTTGACAATAATTGAAACAAAATTAATAGAACCATTCGAGAATTGGTTGCACCTGATATTAACTATCAACCAAATTATATTGCATACCCAAATCTCGAATCGGACTTTGAACTAAAATCTGGGTTAATTCACTTACTTCTGAAGTTTCATGGCCTCTCTGTTGAGGATCCCAATAAATATTTGAAAGAATTTAATGTGGTTTTCTCAACCCTAAAACCTAGAAATGTCTCTGAAGATAAAATCAAATTATGATCATTCCCATTTTCACTTGATGGAGCTGCAAAGGATTAGATGTACTATTTACAACCTGAAGATGTAACATGTTGGAACGATTTGAAACATATTTTCTTGCAGAGATTTTTTCCAGCATCTAGGACCACTTCCATTCATAAGGAGATCTTGGAGATCAAGTAAGAACAAGGGGAGTCAATGTATGAGTAATGGGAGCGATTCAAGAAGTTGTGTGAAAGTTGTCCACATCACCAAATTAGTGAGAAACTCCTCATTCAGAACTTCTATGAAGGACTCAAACCTATGGAGAGGAGTATGGTGGATGCCATAGTAGGAGGGGCATTGGTGGACAAGACACCAGTAGCTTCATGTGAATTTATCGACAAGATGGCCCAAAACTCCCAATAATTTGGTGATAGATGTACACCACATGTCAGGGGAGTACATCAGGTAAGTCCTTCTCTTGAAAGTCATTTGATTGATACCAAGTTGGAAGAATTGACCACTATAGTGAGGAAAATTGCTTTGGATAAAAATACATCCCAACCCACTCCTTCAAGGCCTTTTGGCATTTACACTGAGACAAGCCACCCAACTGACTGTTTCCCCCAACTACAAGAAATAGAATATTGTGCAGCAGTATTCCCTGGGAGACCATATCAGCAAAAACAACAACCACATCCCCAAAAGAAGTATGACTCCTTTGCACCAACATTCAACCAAGGCTGTAAGGATCAATCAGACATGAGGTATGGCTCTGGACAACAACAAATTCCCCCTTTTCAACCAAACATCCAGTAGCCTCCACCTTACCAACAGGGTTTCCTACAACCCCAAAGGAGATTCAAAGCTTAAACATCAACAAGTCAATAACAAGGGAATCTCCAACATAAGGTAGACTCTAATACTAATGATCTTTTGAAACAAATTGTTCTTAATCAATAGAATGAGCTGAAGAGTCAAGGTTCAGAGTTGAGGGAGTTGAAGACTCAAATGAGCCAGATTGTCACTACCCTCCATAAACTGGTAAGTAAGAATTCTGGAAATCTTCCTTCTCAACCTACTCCCAATCCAAAGGGGAATGTTAGTGCCATTACATTAAGAAGCGGGAAGCAAACAACCGATGCTTCTCCACCTATCATTCCACCGGGATTCACCTCAACTCCGGAGAATCCCCATTCCATACCAACTGATGAGAAACCCAAGGAGAAAGATAAAGGTAAGAAAATGATTGATGATGTTCCTCCTAAACCTCTTGCATTTCCAAATAGGGTTGTTTCAACCAAGAATATGGCTAAAGAGGCGATGAAAAAAAGAGGTTTTGGACACATTAAAGCGTGTTGAGATCAACATCCCTCTACTTGAAGCCATCAAACAAATCCCAAGGTATGCAAAATTCTTAAAAGAACTCTACACCAATCGAAGAGGGCTCAAGGGAAATGAGAGGATCAACCTTGGAAGGAATGTATCAGCACTCATTACACCAACTCTAGAAATGCCAAAAAAGTGCAAGGATCCCGGGACATTCACCATCCCATGTACCATAGGGTAGTTGCACTTCTCTGATGCTCTTTGTGATTTAGGAACTTCAATAAATGTGATGCCTCACTCTATATTCTCTTCTTTACAGGTTGGTGAGTTGAAGCCGATGAGAGTAGTGGTGCAATTGGAGAATAGATCTATGGCATATCCGGTGGGAGTCCTTGAAGATGTACTTGTCTGGGTAAGAGACGTGATCTTTCTAGCAGACTTCTATGTGCTCAAAATAGAGGATGATCAGGAAAGTTCTCGTGATCCCATTATATTAAGTATACCCTTCCTCAAAACTTCAAAAACTATCATAAATGTTCATGAGGGCACACTTTACAAGGAGTTTGGAGATGAAGATGTAATTTTTAATGTTATGGACTCCATAAAGTACCCCTCTGAGGACCATTCTTCTTTTGTTATCTCCCATTTTGAACCACCAAGTAAAAAATCCATGGATTTTGATTGTCCTATGCTTAGGGAGATTATGAGTATTAGTTCTAGTTTGATGTCTAAGAGTACTTCCACACCTGTTTTTGATGGACAAACCTCTCTTGCATTTGATTTGGATGTGGATTCAAATTCTGATCATATAAACTCTAATTATTACATGGCTATTGAGTACGCTGATGGATTTTATGCATTATTTTCTAATTTTGATGATTTTTATTCTGATATTGATGTTCATTGTGCAGATATGTCTGTTGCATCAATTTATCCATCCATACGTCACACCCCTACATTGGAACTCAAGCCATTGCCCCCAAATCTTAAATATGCATACTTGCTGAGTGGTGATAGATTACCAGTTATCATTTCTAACAATATCTCTTTTGAACATGAATAAAAACTTTTGAATATTTTGAGATATAATATTAGGGAAATTGGTTGGACATTGGAAGACATATCAGGTATTAGCCCCTCTATTTGCATGCATAGGATTCTCTTAGAGGATGGGTCTAAACTGATTAGGCAGCCACAAAGGAGACTTAATCCAACACTTTTGGAAGTTATTAAGAAAGAAGTTGAAAAATTACTTGAGGCCGGTATCATTTACCCTATTTCTGACTCACAATGGGTTAGCCCTGTCCAGGTTATACCAAAGAAAACTGGTTTCACTGTTATAAAAAATGAAAATGATGAGTTAGTTCCTGTGAGAGTACAAAACAGTTGGAGAGTGTGTATTGATTATAGGAAACTAAATCAATCCACTCGTAAGGACAATTTCCCACTTCCATTCATTGACCAAATGCTTTAGAGACTTGCAGGTAGAACACATTATTGCTTCTTGGATGGTTTCTCTGGTTATTTTCAGGTTCCCATTGTAGAAGAGGACCAGGAGAAGACGACATTCACCTACCCATTCGGTACCTTTGCTTACCGAAGGATGCCATTTGGACTTTGCAATGCCCCAGGTACCTTCCATAGATGCATGGTGATTATTTTCTCAGATTTCATTAAGACCTGTATGGAGGTATTTATGGATGATTTTACAGTTTATGGATCCTCATTTTATGAATGTATCTCTAGTTTGGGTGATGTGTTACATCGTTGAATTGAGAAAAATCTGGTCTTAAATTTTGAAAAATGTCATTTCATGGTCTTAAATGGAATTTTCTTAGGTCATATAGTCTCAAAACATGGAATTGAAGTTGATAAATATAAGGTAGACATTATTTCATCCCTTCCATATCCTACATGTGTGTGTTATGTTCGATCATTCCTTGGACATGCTGGATTTTATCGACACTTCATCAGAGATTTTAGTAAGATCGCTCTACCCTTATCTTGATTGCTTCAAAAAGATATTGACTTCAATTTTGATGATTCATGCAGGGTATCATTTGATGAGATAAAGAAGTTTCTAACCACTCCACCGATCATACATCCCCCGTGGTGGGACCTTCCATTTGAGCTTATGTGTGATGCGTCCAACTTCGCGGTTGGAGCTGTCTTATCACAGAGGGCGGAGGGATGTTCAAATGTGATTTCATATGCATCTAGGATGTTGGATTCTGCCCAATCAAACTACACCATAATAGAAAAGGAGTTTCTTGCTATTATATTTACTTTAGATAAATTTCATTCATATTTATTGGGATCTAAAGTAGTTGCTTTTTCTGACCATGCTGCTTTAAGGTACCTCCTAAAGAAGCCATATGCAAATCCACAACTTATCCCTTGTATGATCCTTCTTCAAGAGTTTGACATATAGATAAAGGAAAATAAGGGGTCAGAGAATTTGGTGGAAGACCAAATGAGTAGTCTTAATCACACACTAGAGGGTGACACCTTGGACTAGGTACCACTTTGGGACACTTTCCCCAATGAGCATCTCTATACCATCTCAGGTACGCATCCTTGGTATGATTATTTAGTAAATTATATTTTTTCCTCTGAAATACCAGTAAATTTGAAGAATAATTAAGTCCAAAAATTAAAAAGTGTGTCTAGGTTTTATGTGTGGGTGATCCTTACCTCTGGTGCATGTATAGTGACCAAGTCATTAGGAGGTGTGTTCCCGATCATGAGTTTGAGTCTGTTTTTCATTTCTGTCATACACTTTCTTGTGGTGGACACTTTGGACCCCAAAGTACTGCTAGAAAAATCTTAGACTCTGGATTATATCGGCCTAGTTTTTTCCATGATTCCCATGTGTTTTGTAAGTCATGCTCTTGTTTCCAACACACTGGAAACATTTCAAGGAGACACAAGATGCCCCAACAACACATTTTATTCTGTGATATTTTTGACGTTTGGGGAATTGATTTTATGGGACCTTTTCATAGTTCATTTGGTTTCTTATATATCCTTGTTGTTGTCAATTATGTGAGTAAATGGGTGGTGGTCAAGGCCACTAGGACTGAAGATTCTCATGTTGAAGTGAATTTTGTCAAGGCTCAAATTTTCTGCAAGTTTGGAGTACCAAAGGCCATCATCAGTGACCAAGGGACACACTTTTTCAATAATAATTTTTCTTCACTCCTTTGAAATTATGGGGTTACATAAAAAACATCAACACCATACCACCCCCAAACAAATGGCCAGGCTGAGGTTTCAAATCGTGAGTTGAAACAAATCTTTGAGAAAACCGTGCAGCCAAATAGGAAGGATTGAAGCAAGAGATTGGATGATGCATTGTGGGATTATAGGACAACATACAAGACCCCCATTTTTATGTCCCCATTTCGGATTGTTTTTGGGAAATCATGTCATCTCCTAGTGGAAATCGAGCATCGAGCATATTGGGCTATAAAGAAATGCAACATGGATTTGGCCCAAGCTGGAATTCAAAGGAAGTTGCAAATTCAAGAGATTGAGGAGATTTGACTTTCATCATATGAGAACTCAAGGCTCTACAAGGAAAGATCAAAAGCAGTTCATGATAAAATGATCCAAAAAAGGTTGTTTCATGTTGGAAAAAAGTCCTACTCTACAGTTCACGACTGAAGTTGATGCCTGGTAAGTTTCGTTCCAAATGGTTAGGTCCTTATGTTGTGTCTAATGTTTTTCCAATGGAAGGAGATTTACAGTCAATGGGGAATGTTTAAAGAAATAAATCAAGGTACTTCCTACCAATGCAGTTGATTTCATCAAACTGCATGACCCCATCATCACTTGAGAATATTAGGATGTTCCTAACCATTTCACTTTTATATTACTTGTCCTAAATAAAATTATTCATTTCATGTGAACATATCATCTCATGGGTTCACATTGAGGACGATGCAATATTTTAATTGTGGGGGAGGGAACCTTTATAGTTTAGTATTTTCATTTGTTGTTTGTTTAAAAAAATTGTGTGTTTTCAAAAAAATTGTGTGTTTCTTTATCATTTTTTGTGTGTTTTTTTTAAAAAAAAATTGATCTGAAATGATTATCATTGCCATTTTTGAAACTTTTTTCAATGAGTAAACCAATTTATTCTATGAAACTGAGCTTAAATGAATGCTGAAATGACTTTGTTTCAAGTTCAAATATTTAGTAATTTCATGAAAAGTACACTGAATTTTGAATCCCATGCCACATATCACTGTCTTTATATTTGAAATCACTTTCCTGTGAGGCTTCTGAACCATTATTTTCATATTATTTACAATCACCTCACTTCTTGAGAGAACCAAACCATTCTTGATTTAACCAGAATTTGATCTATTCCTGTAAAAACTTGAGGGTTTGAGGTACTTATGTTTAAATGATTGAGGTATTTGTTTGGTATTAAAGCCCCTATTTCAAATAATCCTTTTTTATAATGGCCTACCTTGAACATTTAATCCTTTTATCCCTTATAATCCATGCACATCCTGTTAGGTTAGCCACAATACAAGCCAATTTTCCCTATCCAACCAACTCTTGAAGTGATATTTCATAATCTAGTTGAACTTAAGTGTGGGGGAAGCTATGTTGTGTTGTGATATGACATTCTATGATACTTTGGGTGGAAAATTAAATTATGAAGAGATGTGTTTACTGCTGATGAAAATAATTATATTGAAAGTTGTGCCTTTTCTGGAGCTTCTAATAGAGGTAGAAAGTTGTGCCTATCTGGAGCTTTCAAGAAAATCATGTTTGAGAAGATTGACATTTTTTAGGCTGAAATGATGAATGGTGTAAACTTTCCATGACTTTTCATGATGATGGAGCTGAATTTATACTATGGGGATTGAGGAGGAGACCATATTTAAGTGAAAATTATATTAATGCAATTTTGCTTCAAAAAGAGTCAAGCCCTCCTCATTCAGCCTCATAATTTTTCACATCTAAATCCTACCAACCAAAAGTCACATAACAACCCTGAAAATTTATCATGATAAACATATGTACTTTACTCACATTTGGTAGTGATTTAGGAATTTATCAAGCCTATGGTGACCCTTGTATGAGTTTGTATGAGAAAGACATTGCAAAAAAAATTGACATTTGGGTGATAAGAGAAAATTCAAGTGAGGTAAGTGTTTTGTGCATGGGACGATAAATAAAGAGGAAATATATTTAATGATATAAATTAAGAACTTGAAATAATGGTTTTTTATGAGGCATGATATCTTTTGTTTCTTGGTGTGTAATTGTTTGATCTCAAGGATATGTGTTTTAAAATTGGTTTTGATTTGATATTGATGTTTACTTGATATGAGGTTTTTCCCAGGAGTGAAAAAGGGTAAGTGTGAGGGAGTTGATAAAAAACTATTTTATTGAATATTTTATTGGTAATAAATGATATAATTTCCCCACATTGTGTTAAATGTGTTCAATTAGAAATTATTTGGGATTAGATCATTCATTTGAATATTTGATGAAAATTCCAGTTTTACCCTTTCAAAATAATTGTAGTATTTCAATCATAAATATTTTTATTTGAATTATTGGAACTTAATATTTTTTAAATGTGTTCCTTACTTAATTATATACAACGTTTATTCAGGACACTAGATCAAAATAATGCATTTGGATGGAGTAATTGGTCCATAAAGTCAAAGGTGGGCTGGACACGCCAGAATGGAGAATCTTCTGTATTTGGGCTATAACTCCTTCATCTGGGCTTGGATTGATCCCAAATTTTGAGAGACGATAGAGGACCCATATTCTCACATATGATCCTTCTAAAATAAGAGCTTATTAACACGTTTATGTGGTCAAATGGGTGGTTCAAATTGGATTAAAATATTTGGCCGAATTTCCACATTCACACTTGAAACAACTTGTAACCTCTCCTCCCCTCCCCTCTATAAATTATAGTTTTTATCATTTTTAAGGGTTGGGACGTGAATTTGTAAGTTTAAGGCATAATATAAGAGGTTTCACTTCAATTATCCAACCATTGTAAGAGGTGTAGCTCTTGAAGCAAGGATCCCCTCATCAAGCCTCCTCTTCTCCTTCTTCTTCTTCATGTTGTAATGATTTTATTTTTTCAATAAACTTTTAGTTTGTCATCCATTTATTCTATTATTTTCAATTTTATTCTTCTCTTAATCTTACTATTTGTGTTGGAAATCAAGAGTAGAAATGAGATTGAGTTATACCCTTTCTAAACCGTTGCAAATGCAAAACGTTTCTACGATGACTACACCACTCATGGAAGAGTAGTTTTTTTTATGTGATTGATCTAATTATCACCTCCTTCATTAATTTATTTTGAATAAATGATCTAATTTAATTATAATAATATGGTATATTAATTGAGTTTTAATTTAAATGAAATTAGGAAAGCAATTGAACAATTTATACAAAAACACGCGAGGTCGAGATTTTTTGTAAATTATGAAAGCACAAACTTAATCTGTGAAACCAAGTCACACGGGATAAATTTGTAGAGTTAAAATACCATCCCTAAGATAAATTAATCCTCATTTACAGATTTTATTTGTTCCCTAATTAACCACTGACCATAATCTAGACTTATAACATTAATCAAAGCTGGGTTCTACGATTTCATGTTCTGAAACTTGCCTAGGGTTTAATTCATTTCATCTTTGTGGTTAAGTCAACTCCCGTAGGGTTCGAGGGTTAAAAAATTAAAGGATAATAATTAATTGGATTTTAATTTAAAAGATAATGATTAATAAGTAAATTAAGAGGTAGATTTAGATCGATTATTCCTTTTAAAATATATTTCTAAAAAAACATCTTCCTGTTGTGTCATTTTAATCGAAATTCATTTCAAAACTAAAAACAAAAAAAATAAAATCTTCTTCCGGAAAACTACTTCTAGATTCATAAACTATAACCAAACCCCATACTTTAAATTAGTGTTTTTATTATCTTTTATTTTATTTTTATAATATCTCTAAAAAAATTTAATTCACTTCCTTCTTTGAGAGACGACCTTGGTCTGCCACTCTGATGCACCTAAGTACCCCAAAATCACACTAATCATTTGTGGGTGCCCATGACAGTGCTCTTTAAAATTTGAATCATTTCCGGGGAGGCAAGTAATTATTTCAACCAATTAGAGGTATTTATTTTATTTTACATTTTATTCTCTTCCTCTCTTCTTTCTTCCTTCTTTACCCAATCTGGGTTTTTTTTCTTCTTTTATTTTCTTCTACTTCTTTTTGGACCATCAACTCAAACTTATTATTTTTATTTTAATATGTTCCAATTTATTTCTTTTCATTTTTATTTGATTTATGACATGAACTAATCCTGAAGATCTCTTAGATCTTGACCCTGAGATTGAACGTAGCCTTAGGGCTCGAATCAGACATTCTCAGTGTATGGGAAGTTTCAACATTCAACCAGTTGGAGAATTACTCCAATATTAGAACATTGAAATTGGAAGCAATTAAAATTAAACCATAAAACAAGAACCAATGGCTAAAAATAATGGAAATTAACTTAATAGAACCATTTGAGAATTGGTTGCACCTGCTATTAACTATCAACCAAATTGTATTGCATACCCAAATCTCGAATCGGACTTTGAACTAAAATCTGGGTTAATTCACTTACTTATGAAGTTTCATGGCCTCTCTGGTGAGGATCCCAATAAACATTTGAAAGAATTTAATGTGGTTTTCTCAACCCTAAAACCTAGAAATGTCTCTGAAGATCAAATCAAATTAAGAGCATTTTCATTTTCAATTGATGGGCTGCAAAGGATTGAATGTATTATTTACAACCTGAAGATGTAACATGTTGGAACAATTTGAAACGTCTTTTCTTGTAGAGATTTTTTACAGCATTGAGGAACACTTCCATTCGTAAGGATATCTCGGGGATCAAGCAAGCACAAGGGGAGTCAATGTATGAGTACTGGGAGCGATTCAAGAAGTTGTTTGAAAGTTGTCCACATCACCAAATCAGTGAACAACTCCTCATTTAGTACTTCTATGAAGGACTCACACCTATGGAGAGGAGCATGGTGGATGCCGCATCAGGAGGGTCATTGGTGGACAAGACACCAATAGCCGCGCGTGCATTGATCGACAAGATGGCCTAAAACTCTCAATAATTTGGAGATAGAGGTACACCACATGTCAGGGGAGTACATCGGGTAAGTCCTTCTTCTCTTGAAAGTCATTTGATTGATACCAAGTTGGAAGAATTGACCACTATGGTGAGGCATATTGATTTTTCTCAAAAGACATCCAAACCCACACCTTCAAGGCCTTGTGGCATTTGCACTGAGACAATCCACCCAACTGACTATTTCCCCCAACTACAAAAAACAGAAGATTGTGCAGCAGTATTCCCTGGGAGACCATATCAGCAACAACAACAACCACATCCCCAAAAGAAGTATGACTCCTTTGCACCAACATTCAACCAAGGGTGGAAGGATCAATCAGACATGAGGTATGGCTCTGGGCAACAACAAAGGTCCACTTTTCAACCAAACTTCAAGAATCCTCCACCTTACCAATAGGGTTTCCAACAACCCCAAAGGAGATTCGAAGCTCAAACATCAACAAGTCAGTAACAAGGGAATCTTCAACACAAGGTAGACTCTAACACTGATGATCTTTTGAAACAAATTGTTCTTAATCAACAGAATGAGATGAAGAGTCAAGGTTCATAGTTGAGGGAGTTTAAGACTCAAATGAGCCAAATTACCATTGCCCTCCATGAACTGGTAAGTAAGAATTTTGGAAATCTTCCTTCTCAGCCTACTCCCAATCCAAAGGGGAATGTCAGTGCCATTACATTGAGAAGCAAGAAGCAAACAACTGATGCTTCTCCACCTATCATTCCACCGGGATTCACCTCAACTCCGTAGAAGCCCCATTCCATACCAACTGATGAGCAAGCCAAGGAGAAAGATAAAGGTAAGAAAATGATAGATGATGTTCCTCCTAAACCTATTCCCTTTTTTTAACAACAAAGACAAATAAAAAAGTGGGCCCAAAGCGCACCACACGACAATCCTAGGGGGGCCAAAATTAGTGGAGGCCCAGAGCATCCCCTCGAACCAAGTTGACCCCCTCTGGTTTCATAGAGATATCAGTATGGAAACAAAAGTGTGCTGGACCGAGGACATCAAGAGAAGAAAGATGGTCAGCTACCTTATTTCCATCACGCCAAGTGTGGGTTACACTGATGTTGTTGGTGATCATACCTCAGCATTCCCTTGTGGTGTAATGTATATACCATGGAATAGAACCGGAGCCATGCAAAGCTTTGTGGAGGATTTGGGAATCTGTTTCAACCTGCGATAAGACGATCCCTTTTTGGCGACAGAGTGAGAGGCCCAACAACAACGCCTTTGCCTCGGCTTGGAGAGAAGATACGCACCCCAAGCACCCTGAGAAGGCCATGATAACTGACCCGAACTAGTTTCGTACCACCCCTCCTCCACGAATTACCCCCATGTTGCATGACCCGTCAGTGTTGAGTTTGAGCCCTCTGCTGGGCGGAGTCCACCCAACCCAATTACCTCTACTGGCACTGCTATCCGGAGAGATGCTGACATTACATGTCTGAAGACGTCGAAGTGTGGGTGCCTCCTTCCATTTGATAAAATATCTAATCAGGTCGAGTAGTAGGAACTTTGTACGAAGTAAAATTCCCTGGCCAGAGGCGATAATCCCTTCGAGTCGAGCCTTATTCCGTGCTTGCCAGATCGTCCAGTATCCAGCATGGAGAACCATAGTTCAGGCCGTCTGATCAGGGCTCTTCTCCATCGCACCGTGAAACCATTTATCCAAAAAAGGAGTTTCGACCATGCGATTATCAGAGATTGCTGTAAACTCACCAAAATAGATCCATACCTCCCTCGCCCAATCTCCTTCAAAGAACAAGTGATCTGTGCATTCCTCTCGGTGCTCCGAGCAGCAGTGACACCTCGAAGCCAATGGGATGCCGCATCTCCTAATGTTGTCATATGTGGGAATGGATTTGTGTCGCAGCCTCCAGGTAATAAAGTTCTGTTTGAGCAGAGATTCTTTGGCCCATAGGATCGCGTTCCAAGGTGTGCTCTGATCAGTCGTGGCTAGAGAGCATCGAAAATCCCTCGAAGAGAAGGAGCCCGATGCAGAGAGAGTGAATACACATCTATCCGGATCAGAGTTGATTTCGATAAGGTTGAAATTATCACATTTTTCATCGTCTAGGACTGCTTCGATGAAGGTCGGGTGAGAACTAGCCTCTTTAAAGGTGAGCATAGTGCCCGGGCACCCTGGAAAACCAAGGATGGTCCCAGCCCAGTTTTGATGCCAGAAAAAAGTTGTCCCCCCTTCCCACAATCCATCTGGACTGAGGTTCCAAAGCCGCAATAAAAGGAGAAATCACCAACCAGAAAGGGGAAGCCTTGCCAGCGCTCCCGAGCTCGGATCCTGCATGGGAGTTGTGCATGGTAATCCCCCAGAGCGTGCATTTTTTCAGAACCTCCCAGGCTATCTTTGCATGCATGCACATGATCGTGTCTTCGAGTCGGCGGACATTGATACCGGCTTCCCTAACTAGCCTTGCCACCCTGTCCCATGAGGCCCAGCGACGCCTTCCCTCCGATCGTGGATCCCAGATAAAACCAGCGAGAATCTTATCAATCCTATTAATGGTTCTCTTAGGGACTTTGATCGATGAGAGAGAGTGGACGGGGGTGGAAAGGAGTACGCTATTAAGCAGCGTTATCCATCCCCCGAAAGAGAGTAAGATGTCCTTCCAGTTGAGGATTTTGTCCGTAATCTTGTTAACAATGGCGTCGAAGTCACGTACCCGAAGCCTCCCTGAGGAGATCGGGGCACCCAAGTGTTCCATGGGGAAAGATCCTCTGTGCATGTCCAGGTTTTGCTTTATATCATGGGGCTGAGAATCGCCACAGCCGTTGGAAATGAAGAAATTGCTTTTGGCCTTGTTGATGACCTTCCCACTCCAAAATAAATACTCCTGCATGATCCTATTGAGGCCATTGATGGACCTCCGGCTGGCATTTGTGAAGATGAACGTGTCGTCTGCGAATATCAAATGAGAGAAAGGGGGAGCTCTCCTTCTCCGGTGGTAAGAAACAACCTCCCCGATATTCATACCCCTATGCAGGTGACGACTGAGGACATCCTGGGAAATAATGAAGAGAATAGGGGACAAAGGGTCACCCTGCCTCAACCCATGAGTAGCCTGGAAAAAACCATAGCCTTTCCCCATGAAGGTGACGGCCAACCATGAAGAGATGAAGCACCTGAAGATGATGTCGATGTTCCACAGGGAGAACCCCCTTCTTTCCAGCACCTTGTTGATAAATCCCCACTCAACTTGATCGTAATCTTTACTCATGTCAAGCTTAATCTCCATATTGGAACCACGCGTCTTGAAATTTAAGTCTCTGATAAACTCATGTGTGAGAGAAATGGCCCCCCGGATCGACCACCCCTTCACGAAGCCGTGTTGTTCTAAGGACACGCATCGGGGGATATAAGTGGACACTCTTGCAGTAATCAGGCTAGCCAAGATCTTATAAGGGAAGTTGCACAGGCTTATTGGCCGATAGTGAGAAATAGAGGATGGGTTTTTGATCTTGGGTAGGAAAACGATGGACGTGGAACATGCTACCCTAGGAAGGTAACCCCCTTGGAAGAAATCCCGAACATCAGAGACGATGTCCACTTGAACGATGCCCTACGAGGCTCTGTAAAATGACCCCAGAAACCCATCAGGCCCTGGATCACTTTCGGGGTTGAGCCTCATCATGGCTCCCTGAATTTATTCCTCATCCAGAATGGCTCTCATGTCGATATTGTCTCGGGTTGATAGCTAGTTAGTGATCAAATCAAAGTAACCCCCTTCCTCTCTTGGATAGCCGTTGGGAAAGCAGGTATTGGGGCCGGAAAGAAGATCTTTCAAGGAGGCCAAAGCCATAGCACCAATAGTGTCTCTGTCGTCGGATTACCTATCGTCATCCAGTAAGATGTTGGGGGTCACCATGTGCCTCCGTTCCTTGATGCAGGCATGGAAGTAGCCTGTGTTTTGGTCTCCCTCTCTAAGCCACTTGATCATCGACTCCTCCCTCGCTAGGTGTTCCTGCTTGAGGAGAATATCCGCCAGAACATTCTTCTTGATGGACAAGTCATCGAAAGTTATATCGTTCCACTCGGCCTCTAGGTTCCCCTCCAGGCGGTCCACATCCTTCATGGTGGTCATAATCTCATTATCCGTAGAGGATTGAGTTCTTGACCAATATTGAAGCCTTTCCTTGAGCATTCGGAGCTTGTTATGGATGACCATCTAGGAATGACCTTCAGTGGGATCTCCCCATGTGTCCTTGACCAGGTCATGGAAACTCGGGAGGCTACCCCATTGATGGTAGTAACGGAAACTTTCATGTTGATCCTGGCCAGAGGAAAGTGAAACAAGAAGGGGGGAGTGATCCGATAGTCCCCATACCAAATGTCTTACCTTGGTGTTAGAGAACGCGAAGATGGCATGCACGTTGGCAAGGCAATGGTCCAAACGGCTCCATGAGCGGTTCCTCCCCTTCTGGTTGTTGCACCAGGTGAAGTGGTTCCCCGAGAAACCGAGGTTAGAGATCCCTTTCCCGGCCATGAACTGAACAAAGTCCAAGCTTGCATTCCTCTGGAACGGACCTCTCCCTTTCCTCTCCTCCGCATCAGCGACCACGTTGAAATCCCCCCCCCCCAACAAGCCATGGAGTGTTTCCCGGATCAAAAGTGTTTAGATCGATCCATAGGTGTCGCCTTTGGGCTGCATCGCAGCTCCCGTAAACGAAAGAGATGAAAATAGTCATGCTTCCATACCCCACTCTGATTGTGATGAACTAGTCAGTGGCCTGCACCAGGTCCACCGATACACTCCTGTGCCACAGAACCTAGATATGCTTATTAGAAGGGTCTGCATGTAAGAAACCATGCATGTTGATTTTCCGGGAGAGGTCATTGATTTGGGAAGGAGACTGTTTGTGCTCGATAATTGAGACAACAGAAGCCTTGTGACTTTTGATTTCTCTGGCAAGGAAATCCGCCTTAACCCAGGCTCCGATGCCGTGGGCATTCCAGATGATAATCGAATTCATTTAACAAACAGTATCCTGGCATTGGCCCCAGAATTCATGGCCTTGTCAAAATGATAGGAAGAAAGTTCTTTTTGGTTCCTCTTTTGAGATCGGGTGCAAACTCTTGCCGACCTGGGTGCCGACGGAGTATCTAGAGATAGAGCCTTCCTAGGGCCCTCGGAGGGATGGCCTCTTGCACTGGCCAGGGATCGGAGTACTCGCCCTTGACGCTTGTGACCTTGTCAAGTGGAAAATGCCTCCAAAATCCGCAAAGTGTCCTGGTCAGTCGGGGATGACCTCCACTCAATAAGGGTATTCTGGGGGAAAGCCGAATCCATGACCGACCACCCCCTGGTAGCGGCTTCCTGAGCCAGGTAGACCGAAACCGTCAATGTATGAGCCTCTGAAGAGCGCGCCACTTCCAGGGAGTGCGTCAGATCCAAATTCACGGCACCAGGAGTGTTGTCCATCCTGAAAGATAGGCGGCACCCATAGAGCGGGTTCTGTAATAGCAAAAGACAAAGCAACATTGTGTCAAGGACGTCATACGGGGTTGAGTCCCTATCTCTAGGAAGAAGAGTGGCCAACTCCAAGCCAGAAATAGAAGGGTGAGATGCCGATGGGATCAAAGCCTCCTCGAATCCTGGAGTGTCGATGCAGGAAGTCATCTCGGGCCTGGTAGGGGAAACAGCAGCAGAACGTGCTTCTAATTGGGTGCCTAGGGCTAGGGCGGGTTGCTGGTGCCGACCCACCGACTGTCGTCTAGACGTCGAGTGTCGACGGCATCTATAAACTTGTAAGGAGTGCCCCTAGAGAGAGAAAAAGGGGAAGTACTGAGGGAAGACCGGGTAGGATATGACCTGATCCCATACCAACCCATCTTGCACCTGGAGAGAGAGGCATTCCAAAAAAATTTGGGAGAGATCCATCTCTACACAAACGCGGGCCGACGACGCAACTACCCTATCATCAGCGCAAAGAAAACCCCCCAAGGAATCACCGATCGCTTTGAGAAAACCCCCATTCCAGAATGGAAGTGGCAACCCGGGAAGGGTGATCCAAACCACTGTGTTCGAGCTCTCTTTGCCCCTATGGACTTCCATGGACCAGCATGACAGGCTGAACTTCCAGCAGCTGAAAACCCGAGGATCATTGCACCAAGAGAACACGAAATCCTCTCGCGATGCTAGGGAGATGCATAAAGAATTTCGGTGCATAGGCGAGATCCGTGTCAAAGACAGGAGACCCCAGGAGGCGACAAAACGCTGGAAGACAGCCAGAGGAGGTTTCTCATCACTGAAACACGCCGCAAGGGTCCATTTGAGGTCCGCCTCCACCGCCGTGAAAGCCGACGCAGGGAAAACCAGGGAGACACAGGAACCATCGCTTGAAACAGCCGTATCCGCCAGGCAGGGCTCCAGGAAGCAGGGATCTGGAAGGGCCCCACACGGCCTGCGTAGCGCATCCCTGTATGATCCTGGGCGAAGGGCCATGTGGGAAACCGGCGCCGGCATCGGAGGTTCACCTGGAGATGTGGGCCCTAGAGCGGGGGCCTGAGTGGAAAGCGAGCAGGGAGGCCAGGACAGAGAATCGAAGGAGATCACCAGAGGGGCAGGGGTGGATGGATGACAGGGAGAGGCGGGCCCGTTGTTGCGGTCGGGCACTGGAGGCAGAGGATCTGGCGGCTAGGCCGGCGGGGTCGCAACTGGCAGAAAATTTGAAACCGCAGGCCGCGCGTGAGGCGCGTTCTCCTAGGCAGCGTGATCCATCAAGCCCTTTTTTTATATTCCTCTTCCCTTTCCAAATAGGGTTGTTCAAACAAAGAAGATGGTTGAATAGGAGATTAAAAAAGAGGTTTTGGACACATTCAAATGTGTTAAGATCAACATCCCTCTACTTGAATCCATCAAACAAATACCAAGGTATAAAAAATTATTAAAAGAACTCTGCACCAATAGAAGAGGGCTCGAGGGAAATGAGAGGATCAACCTTGTAAGGAATGTCTCATCACTCATTACACCAACTCTAGCAATGCCAACAAATTGCAAGGATCTCGGGACATTCACCATCCCATGTATCATAGGGGAGTTGCACTTCTCTGATGCTCTTTGTGATTTAGGAACTTCAATAAATGTGATTCCTCACTCTATATTCTCTTCTTTACTAGTTTGTGAGTTGAAGCCGACGAGAGTAGTGGTGAAATTGGCGAATAGAGCTACAGCATATCCAGTGGGAGTCCTTGAATATGTACTTGTCCGGGTAAGAGACATGATCTTTCCAGCAGACTTCTATGTGCTCAAAATGGAGGATGATCAGGTAAGTTCTCGTGCTCCTATTATCTTAGGTATACCCTTCCTCAAAACTACAAAAACTATCATAAATTTTCATGAGGGTACACTTTCCATGGAGTTTGGAGATGAAGTTTTAATTTTTAATTTTATGGACTCCATGAAGTACCCCTCTGAGGACCATTCTTCTTTTGTTATCTCCTATTTTGAACCACCAAGTAAAAAATCCATGGATTTTGATTGTCCTATACTTAGGGAGATAATGAGTATTGGTTCTAATTTGATGTCTAAGAGTACTTCCACAAATTTTTTTGATGTACAAACCTCTCTTGGATTTGATTTTGATGTGGATTCAAATTCTGATCATATAAACCCTAATTATGACATGGTTGTTGAGTATGCTGGTGGATTTTATGCATTATTTTCTAATTTTGATGATTTTTATTCTGATACTGATGTTCATTGTGCAGATATGTCTGTTGAATTAATTTCTCCATCCATACATCACCCCCATACATTATAACTCAATCCATTGCCCCCAAATCTTAAATATGTATACTTTCTAAGTGGTGATAGATTACCTGTTATCATTGCTAACAATCCCTCTTTTTAACATGAAGAAAAACTTTTAAATATTTTGAGAGATAACATTAGGGAAATTAATTGGACATTGGAAGACATATCAGGTATTAGCCCCTCTATTTTCATGCATAGGATTCTCTTGAAGGATGGGTCTAAACTGATTAGGCATCCACAAAGGAGACTTAATCCAACACTTTTGGAAGTTGTTAAGAAATAAGTTGTAAAATTACTTGAGGCGGGTATCATTTACCCTATTTCTAACTCACAATGGGTTAGCCCTGTCCAGGTTGCACCAAAGAAAACTAGTTTCACTGTTATAAAAAATTAAAATAATGAGTTATTTCCTATGAGAGTACAAAACAGTTGGTGAGTGTGTATTGATTATAGGAAACTAAATCAATCCACTCGTAAGGACCATTTCCCAATTCCATTCATTGACCAGATGCTTGAGAGACTTGTAGGTAGGACACATTATTTCTTCTTGGATGGTTTCTCTGGTTATTCTTAGGTTCCCATTGTAGTAGCGGACTAGGAGAAGATGACATTCACCTGCCCATTCGGTACCTTTTCTTACCGAAGGATGCCATTTGGACTTTGCAATACCCCAGGTACCTTCTAGAGATGCATGGTGAGTATTTTCTCAGATTTCATTGAGACCTGTATGGAGCTATTTATGGATGATTTTACAGTTTATGGATCCTCATTTGATGAATGTCTCTCTAGTTTGGGTTATGTGTTGCATCATTGTATTGAGAAAAATTTGGTCTTAAATTTTGAAAAATGTCATTTCATGGTCTAAAAGGGAATTGTCTTAGTTCATATAGTCTCAAAACATGGAATTGAAGTTGATAAATCTAAGGTAGAAATTATTTCATCCCTTCCATATCCTACATGTGTGTGTGATGTTCGATCATTCCTTGGACATGCTAGATTTTATCGACGCTTCATCAGAGATTTTAGTAAGATCTCTCTACCCTTATATCGATTGATTCAAAAAGATATTGACTTCAATTTTGATGATTCATGTAGGGTATAATTTTATGAGCTAAATAAGTGTCTGACCACTCCACCGATCATACAACCCCCGCGGTGGGACCTTCCATTTGAGCTTATGTGTGATGCGTCCAACTTCGCGGTTGGAGTTGTCTTATCTCAGAGGGCGGAGGGATGTTCACATGTGATTCTGTATGCATCTAGGATGTTGGATTCTGCCCAATCAAACTACACCACAACAGAAAAGGAGTCTCTTGCTGTTATATTTTCTTTATATAAAGTTCATTCATATTTATTGGGATCTAAAGTAGTTGTTTTTTCTGACCATGAATCTTTGAGGTACCTCCTAAAGAATCTAGATTCAAAGACATGACTTATCCGTTGGATTATCCTTCTTCAAGATTTTGACATCAAGATAAAGGAAAATAAGAGGTCATAGAATTTGGTGGAAGACCACATGAGTAGGCTTACTCACACACTAGAGGGTGACACCTTGGACCAGGTACCACTTCGGGACACTTTCCCTGATGAGCATCTCTATACCATCTCATGTACGCATCCTTGGTATGCTAATTTAGTTAATTAAATTGTTTCCTCTGAAATCCCAGTAAATTTGAAGAAGCATCAAGTCCAAAAATTAAAAAATAAGTCTAGGTTTTATGTGTGGGATGATCCTTACCTCTGAAGCATGTGTAGTGACCAAGTCATTAGGAGGTGTGTTTCCAATCATGAGTTTGAGTCTGTTTTGCATTTTTGTCATACACTTGCTTGTGGTGGAAACTTTGGACCCCAACGTACTGCTAGAAAAATCTTAGACTCTGGATTATATTGGCCTATATTATTCCATGATTCCCATGTGTTTTGTAAGTCATGCTCTCATTGCCAACACACTGGAAACATTTCAAGGAGACATGAGATGCCCCAACAACCCATTTTATTCTGTGATATTTTTGACGTTTGGGGAATTGATTTTATGGGACCTTTTCATAGTTCATTTTGTTTTTTATATATCCTTGTTGTCGTCTATTATGTGAGTAAATGGGTTGAGGCCAAGGTCACCAGGACTGACGATTCTCATGTTGTAGTGGATTTTGTCAAGGCTCAAATTTTCTGCAGGTTTGGAGTACCAAAGGCCATCATCAGTGACCAAGGGACACACTTTTTCAATAAGAATTTTTCTTCCCTCCTTCGAAAGTATGGGGTGACACACAAAACATCAATACCATACCACCCCCAAACAAATAGCCAGGCTAAGGTTTCAAATCGTGAGTTGAAACAAATTTTAGAGAAAATTGTGCAGCCAAATAGGAAGGATTGGAGAAAGCGCTTGGATGATGCATTATGGGCTTATAGGACAGCATACAAGACCCCCATTGGTATGTCACCATTTTGGATTGTTTTGGGAAATCATGTCATCTCCCAGTGGAAGTCGAGCATCAGGCATATTGGGCTATAAAGAAATGCAACATGGATTTGGCCCAAGATGGAATTCAAAGGAAGTTGCAAATTCAAGAGCTTGAGGATATTCAACTATCGTCATATGAGAACTCAAGGCTCTACAAGGAAAGATCAAAAGTATTTCATGATAAAATGATCCATAAAAGGGAGTTTCATGTTGGAAAAAAAGTCCTACTCTACAGTTCACGACTGAAGTTGATGCCTGGTAAGTTGCATTCCAGATAGTTAGGTCCTTATGTTGTGTCTAATGTTTTTCCTTATGGTGCATTGGAGATCACACAAAAGGACACTATAAGGAACTTTACATTCAATGGGAAATGTTTGAAGAAATGCATCGAGGGACTTCCTACCAATGTAGTTGATTTCATCAAACTGCATGACCCCATCGTCACTTGAAAATATCAGGTTGTTCCTAACCCTTTCACTTTTATATTACCTGTCCTAAATAAAAATTTTCATTTTATGTGCACATATCATCTCATGAGTTCACATTAAGTACAATGCAATATTTTAAGTGTGGTGGAGGGAACCTTTATAGTTTAGGATTTTCATTTGTTGTTTGTTTAAAAAAATTGTGTGTTTTCAAAAAATTTGTGTGTTTCTTTATCATTTTTTGTGTGTTTTTTTTTAATTTTGAGATGAAATGATTATCATTTCCATTTTTGAAACTTGTTTCAATGAGTAAACCAATTTATTCCATGAAATTGAGCTTAAATAAATGCTGAAATAACTTTGTTTCAAGTTCAAATATTTAGTAATTTCATGAAAAGTACACTGAATTTTGAATCCCATGCCACATATCACTGTCTTTATATTTGAAATCACTTTCTTGTGAGGCTGCTAAACCATTATTTTCATATTCTTTACATTCACCACACTTCTTTAGAGAACCAAACCATGATTGATTTAACCATAATTTGATCTATTCTTATCAAAACTTGAGGGTTTGATGTACTTATGTGTAAATTATTGAGGCATTTGTTTGGTATTAAAGCCCCTATTTCAAAGAATCCTTTTTTATAATGGCCTACCTTGAACATTTAATCCTTTTATCCCTTATAATCCATGCACATCCTATTAGTTTAGCCACATTATAAGCCAATTTTCCCTATCCAACCAACTCTTGAAGTGAAATTGCATAATCTAGTTGAACTTAAGTGTGGGGGAAGCTATGTTGTGTTGTGCTACAACATTCTGTGATACTTTGGGTGGAAAATTAAATTCTAAAGATATGTGTTTGCTACTGATGAAAATCATTATATTGAAAGTTGTTCCTTTTTTGGAGCTTGCATGATAAGTGAATTTGTGCCTTTTCTGGAGCTTCTAATAGAGGTAGAAAGTTGTGCCTATCTGGAGCTTTCAAGAAAATCATGTTTGAGAAGATTGAAACTTTTGAGGATGAAATGATGAATGGTGTAAACTTTCCATGACTTTTCATGATGATGGATCTGAATTGATACTATGGGGATTGAGTACGAGACCATATTTAAGTGAAAATTAGATTAATGCAATTTTGCTTCAAAAAGAGTCAAGTCCACCTCATTCGACCTCAGAATTTTTCACATCTAAATCCTACCAACTAAAAGCCATATAACAACCCTGAAAATTCATCATTATAAACATATGTCCTTGACTCACATTGGGTAGCGATGTAGGAATTTATCAAGCCTATGGTGACCCTTGTATGAGTTTGGATGAGAAAGACATTGCAAAAAAATATACATTTGGGTGATAAGAGAAAATTCAAGTGAGGTAAGTGTTTTGTGCATGGGAGGATAAATAAAGTGGAAATATATTGAATGATATAAATAAAGAACTTTAAATAACGGTTTTTTATGAGTCATGATGTCTTTTGTTTATTGGTGTGTAACTGTTTGATCTCAAGGATATGTGTTTTAAAATGGTTTTTGATTTGATATTAATGTTTACTTGATATGAGGTTTTTCCCAGGAGTGCAAAAGGGTAAGTGTGGTGGAGTTGATAAAACACTATTTTATTGAATATTTTATTGATAATAAATGATATAATTTCCTCAAATTGTGTTAAATATGTTCAATTAGAAAGTATTTGGGATTAGATCATTCATTTGAATATTTGATGAAAATTCCATTTTTACCCTTTCAAAATCACTGTAGTATTTCAATCATAAATATTTTTATTTGAATTAGTTGAGCTTAATATTTTTTAATTGTGTTACTTACTGCATGGGATACAACTTTTATTCAGGAAACTAGATCAAAAGAATGTATTTGGATGGAGTAATTGGGCCATAAAGTCGAAGGTGGGCTGGACACGCCAGAATGGAGAATCTTATGTATTTGGAAAATAACTCCTTCATATGGTCTTGGATTGAGCTCAAATTTTGAGAAGATATATAGAAACCATATCCTCACATATTATCCTTCTGGAAGAAGATCTTATTCACGCGTTTCCATGGTCAAATGGGCGGTGAAATTTGGATTAAAATATTTGGCTGAATTTCCACATTCACACTTGAAACCACTTGTAACCTATCCTCCCCTCCCCTATATAAATTAGATTTTTTATCATTTGTAAGGGTTGTGACGTGAATTGGTAATTTTAAGGCATAAGAGAAGAGGTTTCACTCTAATTCTCCAACCATTGTAAGAGGGGTAGCTCTTGAAGTAAGGATCCTCTCATCAAGCCTTCCTCTTCTCCTTCTTCTTCTTCATGTTGTAATAATTTTCTTCTTTCAATAAACTCTTATTTTGTCTTCCATTTATTCTGTTATTTTAAATTTTATTCTTCTCTTAATATTCCTATTTGGTTTTGAAATCAATATTGGAAACGAGATTGGGTTATACCCTTTCTAAATCGTTGTAAATGCAAAACGTTTCTACGATGACTACACCGCTCATGGAAGAGTAGTTTTTTTATGTAATCGATCTAATTATCATCTCCTTCGTTCATTTATTTTGAATCAACGAGCTACTGTAATTCTAATAATATGTTCTATTAATTGAGTTTTAATTTAAATAAAATTAAGCAAGCAATTGAACAATTTACACAAAAACACGCGAGGTCGAGATTTTGTGTAAATTATGAGAGCGCAAACTTAATCTGTGAAACCAAGTCACACTGGATAAATTTGTAGAGTTAAAATATCATCTCTAAACTCAATTAATCCTCATTTCCAGAGTGGTTTTGTTCCCTAATTAACCACTGAACATAATCTAGACTTAGAAGATTAATCAAATCAGGGTGCTACGATTGCATGTTTTGAAACTAGCCTAGGCTTTAATTATTTTCATCTTTGTGGTTAAGTCAACTCCCATAGGGTTCTAAGGTTAACAAATTAGGGGATAATAATTAATTGTATGTTAATTTAAATGATAATTATTAATAAGTAAATGAATAGGTAGAGTTAGATCGATTATGCCTTTTAAAATAGATTTCTAAAAAAACATCTTCTTGTTGTGTCATTTTAATCGAAATCATTTCAAAACTAAAAACAAAAAAAAATACAATCTTCTTCCAGCAAACTTCTTTTAGATTCATAAACTATAACCAACCTTCATCCTTTAAAGTAGTGTTTTTATTATATTTTATTTTATTTTTAGAATATCTCTAAAAAGTTTTTTAATTCACTTCCTCCTTTGAGAGATGACCTTGGTCAGCCACTCTGTTGCACCTAAGTACCCCAAAATCACACTAATCATTTGTGGGCGCCCACGAAAGTGATCTTTAATCTATCATATTGAGATAATCAGATCAAGACTCGTCGTATTGAGAGAATCAGATCCATATCCATCATATTTAGAGAATAAGATCCAGACTCATCATATTGAGAGAATCATACCCAGATCCATCATATTGAGATAATCATATCCAGACTCATCAGATTGAGAAAATTGGATTCATCCAAATCAGACTAAGGATTCAGATTTAGCAATTGTGGAGCAGTTTCAACAAAGTCTTTATTCTTTTGTTTGGATCAATTGTTTTATAATCAAACATTGTAAACTAATGAGAGTTAGTATAATATTTTCTATCAGGAGATAGAAGGTGTCTAATAGAAGTGGGCATAAGTTGTATTCACTTCTTCATAATAGTGTATTTCCATAGACCCATGGGAGTAGCTATAGCAAGAATGTAGGTTCTCACAATAAGGCCAAACCTTATAAATCTTGGGTGTTTTACTTTCATAATTTTTCATGCATGAGTATTTACTAAAATTTTATAAGGAAATAAATCTTAATTGGTTTTAGGGGTTAAGTTTCTAAATGTTTTGAAATTTATAAAAAGTGAACAAATGATTCACCCCCCCCCCCCCTCTTAGTTGTTATTCGGTCCTTTGGAACTTCAAAAATGTTACTCCTCACTTATAAAAGTTCACATCCTATCCTATTTCCTTCACACCTAAAAATCCTTTTGGTTCTTCCAAGATCTACCCAAATATATTACTTACTTCTCTTAACACATCCTATAAGCCTTGTTTTGATTATAAAACCATCGTTGGAAGGTTTTTGGTGCAAACCTAACAAGGTTGTTCGAATATGAGGTATCATTCTTAACCGAGCATTTTGTTTTATTTCTTCTTCCACCTCCTTCAAACATTATTCAAACATGATGATATAATAACATAATTATATCCCATACACTGAGATTTTATTATGTTATTGGAATAATATACATCTATATCCTTTTCCATAAAATGGGAAATGAACTCATCATTCATGTGTATGGAGGACTACCACCTCACAAACCGATGAAAATCATTTTTTATCATCACATCTCATGGTTGTTTATGATGATGTATTTAATATATATATATTATATTCATGAAATATTTATAATTCTAAAAATTAATATATCATATATTTTCTTACCTTTCCATTCATTGAAATATGATAACATTGTTCGTGCGTAAGTGTATTACCACCTCCACGAATAGATGTGATTCATTCTTTATTAATACATCACATGGATGGTATATATAAGTGTATTTAAAAGAAATAATATGTTATTTATGATATAATTATTATTCTATAAAGATAAAATAATACTTACCTTATTTCCATCATGGTCATTGAAAAATGGAAGTGTTACTCATGCATACGTACATTATACCATCTCCATGATTGTAATGTAGTTCATTTTTCATAACCATGTTTTATAGATGGTTTTAAAGTTATAATTGATGTATAAATATGATAATTATTCCATTATTATTATTTTTTATATTATTAAATAATGACCTTGTTGACCACAGTCATCCTACTGAATCCATTTTTGACATATGAGCTGAATATTGTCAAAACGTCCGATGTAAAATTAATTGATTAAGTGATTGAATATGATATGGTAATAAATGAAATAAAAAAGAATAATAAACTTGAAAAAGGTTATTAATACATTAAATAATTAAAATAAGTTTATTATTCAGAAATATAAAGAACGTACGTGGTGAATCATACTCGAAGTAAGGGATCTCTCTAAACCACCCTTTTCTTAAGGTTATGATTATTCTTTCTCTAACTCGCTTTTTCTCTCTGTTTCAAGTTATTTGATTCTTATAAATTATGTATATATATATCTATAATATATACATATCTTATTATACCTTCCTTTTATAGGGTAATACATTCCTTATGTTCATTTCTCAAATTCCTTCATTGTGAAATTTCTTTTGATTATGATATGAGGCAAGATTATAAAACCCATTTTCTTTCCCTATATTGACTCATGTTTCTGTAATGTTATATATTATTGCCACATTTCCTATATTTATATGATCTTATGATATCATGTTCTTTATGTTATGATTCCATGTGATTACTCATGAGACTTTTTATTTATGATATCATTTTATACCTTAGAATCACATGTTATGTTTCTTTATCATGTTTATTCCCTAACTGGGCATTTTTGATCCCCACTTTTTTTATGTATTACCCCAGGTTATCCTATACATTTTTAGGATCTCAAATGGATTTAAGAACTCATTATAGAGAATAAAATAAGGATATCATATTTTATTTCATTTTCGATTTATTATAAACCTAGTATTCCAAAGACACTAAGACTATAATAATTTAGTGAGAACACTAGGGATAAGTATAAGTATAGGAAATATCCTGGAATTTTGGTAAAATTTAGAGCGATTGGTTTTCAAGCAATTACATCCATTTATGGATACTATAAGTGGATGTAACTCTGGCACAATTGTAGCTAGGGGAAATAACTCCAAAAAGAGCACATCAGGATTTGACTAAATCGTTACCTACTGCATGAAAATGGGTTTTTCTTCACACCTAGTTCAACACTCTTGGGGGATATGTTTTGGAAATTCACAAACTCTTTATGAACCATTATAATGAACTTGAATAGATTGTTAGGTTATAAAACCTAATAGTAAAAATTATCATGGATAACCTAGATTAAAACCTAGAGACTCGTATGTTAGGATATACTTATCATTTATAATTTATTAATCCTATGTTTATAAGTTTCAATTTTTTATGTTTATTATTTAATGTATTATCATCTTTGTTTCTTTTTAGTTAATGATGGTAAATAGGAGAAACTATGCCAACAACCAACATGATAGACAATGTGATTATTTACTTAATGATATGACTAAATTTATGGAAGTTGGGGTTGAGAAATTTATGGTAGTACTAGCTAAACTATATCAAGTTATGAATAATAACTTGAATCATGCGGAACTTCCTCCTCCTACTAAGAAAGAGTAAGTTGCTATTGAGACTTTTATGTGAAAAAGGTCTCCTAGCTTTAGTGAATCTTTTGATCCACTCATTATGTAATAATGGATTAACTACATTGAGAATATATTCCATGTCCTCTAATACACGTAGGAAGAGAAAGTTGTGTTGGTCATTTATCACATCTAGGGACAAATCAATCAGTGGTGAAAATTAATTAAGAACACCAAGTCCCAAGAGGATATTGATTCCATGGAATGGGAAGACTTCAAGAAAATATTTTTCAAAAAATATTTTCCCCAAAATCTCCATATTAAAATGAAGAGGGAGTTTTTCAAGCTAAAGAAAAAGGAATATGAGTGTATTGGGGAATATGAGGAAAATTTCACAAGGATTTCATGGTATGTCTTTGTATTTTTCATCAACACTGAAAGTAAGGTGGGATTTTTCTTTAGTGGGTTAAAGTCGAGTCTATGGAAAACATTAGAAATTCAGGACTTTCATAGTTATGAAGAGTTTGTTTATTATTCCCTCAAGGTCAAGATGAAGATCAGTGACTCTCAGTGGTCTCATGGGAATGGAGACAAAAAAACAAAAAATGGAGTTTTCTTCAGGAGTATCAATAGATAAATCTCATGGAGGAAAGAAAATCCAACATCCTAGTTGTTAACAGTCCAGTAAGACACATCCTGGAAACTATCTGATGGGAACCAAGAGATATTTAAAATTTGGTAAAGAGGGGTGTTATACTAATCAGTGTCGAAGGTAAGTGAAGAAACCCATTAATGTGGAAGTAGAAAAGAAGGTTCAGATAAACACTCAACCTTCGGTGCAATGTTTTAAATATAAGGAACATGTTCATTATGCAAGATAATACCCTAAGCTAAGGGTTGTTAAATGAAATTAATGACAACAACCTCCAAAGACTAGAGAGAAAGGAAGGGAATATTCTATCACTACTATTGAGGTAGATCTCAATAATGATGTAGTGAAAAGTATGTTGGTTATTCATTCAAGAATAGTGAATGCACTTTTTGATTATGGTTTTTCACATTCTTTAAAATCTTTCAAGTTTAGTAGAACTATTCAAACACCACCTCAAAACTTGGGGGTTGAGCTATCTGTGAGAATATAAAATGGATCAATTATTACATCCCAAGTATATAACTCCTCTCCAGTCAATGTTTGTGGACTAAATCTTCTAAAAACTCATCTTATATCTTTTAGTGGAGTTTGATGCTATTTTGGGAATGGATTGGCTATCCTTATATAAATCTAACATCAATTGTTGAGAGAGATAGAGATAAATATACACATACCAAGTCATTATATGATTCTATATAAGTGTAAGGATGAGGATTAATCACCCCTGGAATCTTCTGTTCAAGAATGGATATTATTGCTTTATGAGCAAGCATATCTAGCTCAAATGATAGAGAAAAATGAGAGAATCGTGGTTGAATACATTCCCATTTTGAGGGATTGTACAGATGTATTCCTTGAAGAGTTTCCCGATCTTCCTCATAATTGGGAGTTTGATTTCTCAATCAAACTTATACTTTGATCTCTTACCATATCAAAGACTCCTTATAGAATGTCCATTTTTGAGTTAGAAGAGATTAAAAAGTAGTTACATGAGAATATGGTAAAGGGTTTTATATGCTCGATTGTTTCATTGTGGGGTGTGTTGGTCCTCTTCATCAAGAATAAGTATGTGTTAATGCACCTTTGTATTGATTATTGTGAATTCAAAAAAATAATGATAAAGAACAAGCATCACCTGCCATGGATAGAAGACTTGTTCGGCCAATGATGTGGGGTATAGTATTTCTCTAAAGTGGGCCTTCAGTTGGGATATCACCAATTAAAGGTGAAGAATAGAGATATTCCTAAAACTGCCTTTCAAATAAGGTATAGACACTATGTGTTCATAGTGATTCCTTTTGGACTCACTAATGTCCCAGCAATATTTATAGACTTAATGAATAGAGTCTTTAGATATTGCCTAAAAAAATTATGGTAGCCTTTATAGATTATATTCTGATATACTCCAAAAGTAAGGAGGAGCATGAGAAGAATTTGAATATTGTGATAAAGAATTTATGAAAATAGAATATATATGAAAAGAATAGTAATTGTGAGTTTTATATGAATAAAGTATCATTATTGGGGAATAATATCACTAAAAAAGGGATATTGGTATACCCTTTTAAGATAAAGGAAATTGATAAATATCCTAGACATACATCTGTAATAGATATACATTGTTTCCTTGGACTAGTTGGGTATTATTGAATATTTTTAAGAAACTTATTGTTGTTTTCAAACCCACTAAACAAGAAAACATGGAAGAGAGTAAAGTTTTTCTAGGATAGTGAATGCGAAGAGAGCTTCAAGGAGTAGAAAAAGAGGTTTATCACTACACCAGTCCTTATGTTTCCCTCAAGTGGGGAACTTTTTGTGGTATATAGTGATTATTAAAATAATGGTTTAGGATGTGTAGTAATGCATAATGACAAAGTGATAGCCTACGCCTCAAGGAAGATAAATGTGTGTGAGAAGAACTATCCAACACATTATTTGGATTTGGATGCAGTAATCTTTATGTTGAAAATATAGAGACGTTATCTCTATGGGAGAATTATGAAATATATACAGATCCTAAGAGCCTAAAATATATATTCACACAGAAGGTGTTTAATATACACCAGAGAAGATGGTTAGATTTGATCAATGACTATAACTGCTCAGTTTATTACCATCCTAGGAAAGTAAAAAAAGTGGATATGCTTTAAGTAGAAAGGTTTCAAAAAATTTATCAATCATGAGAATTGATAAGGATCTAATTATCTTAAACTTGAAAATAATGGACATGGGAATCATAAAGGAAGGAACATCATCATTCCTTTCTCAAATTATTACTCAACCATCCCTTCTAAAGAAGATAAATGATTCTCAAAAAGATGATGTGGAAATTTAGAAAAAGGATGAATCTATAAGAAAATGGATATCCTCATAGTTCAAAATTGATAAAGAAGTAGTTGTAAGATTTGGTTTACAAATATATGTATCGTCAAATCTAGATATTAAGAAATAGATGTTGAATGATGAACATAGATCAACCTTCTCCATCAACCCAGGGAGCACAAAGATGTATCAAGATCTTGAGAGCACTATTGGTGGGACAATATGAAGAAGGAGAATACAGAATATATTAGGTTGTAATTGTAATGAAAAAGACATAAAAGGGAGTGAATTATGATCTTTAAAACTTTGATGAATTCAAAGCATCCCTATTAATATACATTGATTCTTTCTTTCTCTCTTAAAGGTGAGTGAGCAGTGGAAATAAATAAAGAAAAGAACATGGTGATGTATAGTGGTTCAGGAAACAAAGATCCCCCAGTCCACTCCACCAATGATCTATCCATGAGATTGGTGATTTTAAATAGTAATTCATTTTACTAGGGACTTATATAACTAAGTACCAGTATTACATACCTTTATAATAAGAATTTTATAAGGCCTTATGGTTCTTTTACAAGGAACCATAAATCCACAGCTTAGTTTAAGAAGATGATACTCTAATAACGACTGGTTCTAAGTAGTTGATACTCTAATAAATCAATAGATATTGATTTGATTTAGAAGATAGATTTATCTTTCAGTTATAGTAGCAACTGATGGTTGAAAATTATCTTCAATAAAAATACCACCAGCAAAATTTTCTTCAACATCACAAAAGATTCCTTTAAATAGTGATCGAGAAAACACCAGGAATATGAATAAACATGTATGAATCCAAAGTGTAACTCTGAAAAATGCTTTGTCGAACTATATAAGAGGATTTAAAAATAAGATTCGGTATCAGCGACAGCTACAAGTCAATCAATCAGAACAAAACATGTATGTATCTAAAGTGTAGATCTAAAATAAATGACACGCTATTATTTAAAAGAACACAACTATTTCTTGCGGATAATATATTTTATATTTAGAATATGAATATATAAGTATTTATCCTAAAGGTTGAATAGATTTTGTTCAAACATATCTAGAAATACCTCGTAATAAATCATGAATATTTTAATTCAAATCATTCAAAGATAGTTTTAACTTCCCTTAGAAATAGGAATGATTTAATCCATTGAGTACAAGCCTTTGAATTGGTCTTAAAAATAAATTTAAAGAGATATTTACTTTCATCAAGACCATTATAGAAAATATGGGTAATATCTTGAATTTAAAACTCTATCATTGACCAATTCAAATGCAGGGTTTCACTACATAGTGATAAACTCCAAAAGTATGCTTGAAAACATACAGTTGATTGCAAAATTATGATTAATGAACAATATGTGTGTTCCTTAAATGTAGGGTTTCTTCCAAATGTAGGGTTTTCAATCCATACTTTTTTAAGAATGTAGGGTTCATGATATATACATTTTATTCCAAATATATAATTCCCAAACCATACATTTTGCTTATAAATATGGGTATAAATAGAGTTTCCATATTACTTACAAACATATCCAGAATACTTTAACTGAATATCCTCTCATAGATTTAACAACTTGTGAATGCTTCCAAAATAAAAATAATGTTTCTTATAAATATTATCCTTAAATTCACTTAAAAGAAACTTTATTAGTAACACAAATGTGAGTTTTTATGAGCATAAAAATCAAAAATAAATTAAAAAAGTTTTTGAATCAACATATGCTCAATAATATCCTTATTTTTTATGATCACAAAACCCATAAAACAAATATTAAAATTAAATCAAATAATATATGAAATTTTTAAAAATATAAATTTCAATTTTTACCCTTTACAAAATATAAGGTAGATTTATTCCCCTTAAAAAAATATTACAAAATTAATTACAAGCATAAATTTCATTGAAATTTCTCATAAAGTTGTCATAAATTCCTCATAAATTTATCATAATTTTATCATAGATTTCTCCCCCTTTTGTTACATCAAAAAGAAATTATGAAACAATTCATATAATTTTTTCTATTATTTTTTTATTTTTAATAATAATTTTTTTAATTTTTTTTTTAACACATAAAAAACAATATTTAAACTAATAGAAAAATATATAAAATATTTACTTTAAATAAGCTACATAGATTAAGAAGAGTTGGGTTTTTTGGAAGGCTTATATGGATCATCTGAACTCTCCAAACTTTGAACTTTCTCACTAATATCAGCTAAAACTCTTGACAGTTGTTCTATTCTTATTTGAACATATGTAAAACTTTGATTCAGTGAAGAAGATGAGAAATGTTTTCCCAAAAACTCTTTTAACTCATCAAGGTATGACTTGACAATAACTTCTCGTCTAAGTGACTCCATCTGACTTATCATCTCTAATTTAAACACTTAAAATATTTCTTTAGAAAACAATATTTCCTTCACATTCTAATACTCTTTATGAAGTGTATCAAAAACTATTTTTGAAACATACAATTTTTGAAGCTCTTCATATGACTTCTTAGAAGCATTTAGATCAGTATTCAGCTTTATTATTTCTTCATTTTAAAGATTAACTTTGAATAGAATCTCTTCAAAATATATTTCACTTTTACCCATTTGAGATGATTAAACTTACAATTCTTTAAAAACATGATCTTACATGTCTTTTCCATAAGATCTTTCCAAATAATCCTTAACAAAAGAAGCTGATTGTTCACCAAAAATATTAGAATAAGGATTACCACTTGTTTTCTTTTGAGAAATACTTTTTTCTAAACTTGAATATCTATATCGCTTCATTTTGCTGTGAATGGTTTCTTCAAAAGTATTTGAAAATGATATTTCAAAGAAGAAGAATGAAAAACTTAAGAGATTTCTAGAAGAAGATTATAGGGTTATAAAGAGTAAGATGATAAATTTCATTCTAAAAATTTACAGACTGTCACAACCCGTCCTCGGGGCCCGTGCCGTGACTACCCCAAGCCCGTCTTCCATAGTCCAGGGGCTTGCGACTAGAACCAAGGCATAAATACCGGTAAAAAGGGAAGGCATTGTCTTTGTAAAGTAAACAAGCACCACAGAGTAAGCAAGTGGAAGAAGTAAACACTAAGTAAAAACTGGTACAACAGTAAGTGTGGAAAAGTAAGTGGGCCAGAATACAAACCCAAACTGAAAGTAAAGTACAATTGGAAAGGGAAAACAACAACTGTAAAGTAGAGCCGCAGCATCGAGTCGTCCACTGGAAGTCCCACCTGAAGGGTGGGTACAGATAGCCTCCTCTGATCCTCGGGTCCAGTCAACCGCTCCGAGTACGTCCCGCCCAGTGGTCCACCTCCAGGTACCGTCCTGCTCCACAAGCCTCAACCACGATCAGCGTTGTCCGTCGTCTGCAACCAACACAACGTAGTGCGGGCATAGCCCGTGCAGGGGTGAGTATAAGCTACTCAGTAGGGACCCCGAGACCCCTGAAGGTCTCCTAGAATCCACAAAGGATAATCCACAAAGGAAAGATACAATCATGAAGTAACATCCGACACTGCTTAGGTATATGCCCATACATATACCTAAGTCATCAATTCTCGCTCGGCTCCAACATCCGAGCTCAAGTACAACCCAGTCCACACAGGAAAGCAAAATGTAAATCCACACAGGATAGCACAACATAATCCACAAAGGAAAGCAAAATAGGGTTTCAGCTCACACAGGTATACTTCTTAGTATGACGGTAGAGATGATCAGGTATTGCCACTGATTCATCTAAGTCGTCGGACCCACAAAGGATCGATAGGTACTAACCCCCGCAATGACCCACAAAGGATCTCACCCACACAGGATCGATAGGTAACTAACCCCCACAATGACCCACAAAGAATCTGACCCACACAGGATCGATAGGTAACTAACCCCCACAAAGACCCACACAGGATCGGACCCACACAGGATCTGTAGGCACTGGCCCACATAGGACCGCTGAACGCTGACCCACACAGGATCGGACCCACACAGGATCCGTAGCACTGACCCGCGTAGGATCGCTGAGTGTTGTAGTCGTCGTCGAATCCACTGAGGATCTCTGCACAGTCGTCGCCGTCACAGTAGCAGTCGCAGCCAGCTCTAGGGTTCTCGCACACAGAAAGCTCATTCAGGAGGGTCCGCTCCACGATCTGAGAGGCTGATACATCAACTGACACATAGTCCATAGTTGATGTATCCAAAAGTTCCATATCGTCAATAGGAACTCAACGTCGCAGACGGCGCGTCATTCGGACGCCCGGTCTGAGAGTTATTGACTTTTTCGTTCTAGGGGCCCGGTTGGTTTTTAAGGCAAAACCAACCCGAACGTACTCCACCTGCGTCCAAACCTCAGGCGGAGTAATCCAAAATATCCTCCTCACTTATAGGAAAACAACAAAGTCGACGGCACGTCAATCGGACGTCCGAAGCTCAAGATATGAGCGTTTCCGCTCCGAGGGTCCGGTTGGTTTCGTGTACGAACCAACCCGGCCGAACCCAAAGTATTCCGAAACCTTGGGTGTAGTATACCGAAACGACCGTCTCGATCCAAGGATCGCATCTCCGCTGACGGCGCATCGTTCAGAGGTCCGAATCTCAAGTTATGGGAAAAAGACCGAAAACGGTCTGAAAACGGCGGGTCTGGGCCCGGACCGACCCGGCCCAACCCCCCCTGGGTCGGCCCGAACTGGATCGACCCGACCCGGGTCCGGGTCCAACCCGGTCGGCGTGGCCCGGCCCGGCCGGGGTGGCCCAGCCCGGCCTAGGCGCGACCCGGCCCGGCCGGTGCGGGCGCGGCCCGGCCGCCAAGGTCGGCTCGGCCGGTTACAGTCGAGCGGCGCGTGTGAGCTGCCCCCCCCCCCACGTGAAGGAGAGTCGCGGCCCCCGCGTGGGGCCGCTCGGTGTCACCGGATGTGGCTTATGCCGCGTCCCTGCCTTCGGTTCCATGCGTCCATGGAACCGCACCCCGCCGCCTCCGGTCGCCGGCGCCGCCAGTGGAGTCCGCGGGCCACCGGAGTTGCTCCGGTGGTCCGTTTTCATTTATGTCTGCACCGTAGCTCATCCCGGGTCCCGTTCTTCACTGTGGAAACAACAAATCGTCTCTACGGCCCATTTTGTCATCGTCCGTCGTTTTGCACATCAAGAACAAAAAGGGCGGTGGGTTCGGACTTGTTCGTTGGTCCGCACCCACCACGTTAGCGGTTTGAAACAACACCATAATTCCCAGCAAAAGATAAACCTCAACCCGCAATAATAATCCGCGGACCAACTTGTTAATTTGGTTGGTCCGCGTTCTTGCCTTGGAGGAAAACAAACATGGGTATTATCATTTTCAAAATGACCCCTACCTCAACGTCGTCGTCGGACGCGAGTTCGTCACGGAATTGACTGTCGCGGAAGAAAAGCATCGTCGCGTCGCGGAAGGACGTCGATGTCGCGCGGTACTCGGCGTCGCGTCGTCGATCTCCGAGGACTCGGTGTTCTTCGTTTCCCTTTCGTCGGAGGCCGGCGTTCTTCACGTTCTTCGCGTTCTTCGCGTTCTTCGCGTTCTTCGCGTTCTTCGCGTTCTTCGCGTTCTTCGCGTTCTTCGCGTTCTTCGCGTTCTTCGCGTTCTTCGCGTTCTTCGCGTTCTTCGCGTTCTTCGCGTTCTTCGCGTTCTTCGCGTTCTTCGCGTTCTTCGCGTTCTTCGCGTTCTTCGCGTTCTTCACGTTCTTCGCGTTCTTCGTGTTCTTCGCGTTCTTCGCGTTCTTCACGTTCTTCGCGTTCTTCGCGTTCTTCGCGTTCTTCGTGTTCTTCGCGTAGGAGGATGAAGATCTTTAGAGATTCTCCAAAGGTTTAACACAACAACCAGATAATAAAATAAGTCCTCATATTATTTTATTATCAACTAAAGAATTTGAAAAAGAAAGATAAGAAACGAATAAATTAATTCATAGAATTAATTTCAACAAATTAATCGCCCAATTAATAGGAGCGTTTAAGAGGTTAGAAAACGCGTTAGTTGACTTTCATTAAAAAGGGTTTTCGCGGGTGCGTTACTTAGCGGAAAAGAAACGGTGGGGCTCGTGCGGGACCCACCTCACAAATATCCTACCAAGAGGGTAGGATATTTTGAATTGCACCCTATCCGCTTCAACTTAGCTCAAGCTGCTTTAAGTGGATTTAAGAGGCTTTAAGTGAAATAAAATAAAGTTTTTCGTACCACATTATTTTATTTCTTAACTTAAAGCCCAAAAATTAAAAACCACACCCGAGCAAACGCAACTCCGGAAGAGGCGTTTCCATCGGTGCCCTCCGAATTTGATTCCAAGCACCGGTTCAAAAGTTAGAAAAACTCGCTCGTTCGTTTACTGAACGTACCCGAGCCAATCTTCGGAACATGATTCCGGGCACACCGGGCCTCGGAATCAGGTGCTGTCAGAAACTGCGTTCTTATAAAATTCCAAAGAAAATTAAGAAAAAAATTTCCTTGAAATTTACAGGTCTTTACACAGACGATGCTTCAAATTATCAAGCTAAAAATACAAATTAATCATTTTAGATTTTAAATTTTGAAAAGAAAATTTTACATAAGAAGCCTATTCTAAAAGAATATGTTACGTAAAATAATTTTTTATGAACAAGAAATTAAAAAATATATTTTACCATAAACCTATATTCTATTTTATATTTTTATTTAAAAAATATTATACTTCTCTAGATATCATTTTTAAGAGAGACATAAAAAAATGTTTACTAAAATTTAAATATTTTACCAATTTTATTATAAACTTCAATATGAAACAAACAAGGTTTTTAACATTTTGACACAAAGAGTGAGAAGTGATTTAAAAATTAAGCATAAAATATTTCTCTCCACCAATATAAAACATTTAATGAAATTAAACCAAATATATAAATATGGTAATTAAATACTTCCTGAATTATCAATTCTAGTTCTAAGGATTTTTCAAATAACAGACTATTTTAGAGTTAACCACTCATTTATTAAAATAGAAATTTTCATATACTTTTGAGACAACCACTAAATAATTTAATGATGTGGTTTAGTGGTGTATTCCTAAAAAACATCAAATACAAGTGTATTTTGATGCCTATATGATTTTTAATTTGGAAGTGTTGGCAATTAAATTTTTAGGTAACCAAATCTATTTAGTAGAGATTATACTATTAAAGTTAGGTAATTATTATAAATAATAAACATAATTAACACCAGAAAATTGAGGTTTTCTAAAATAATAGTCATTTTCATAATTCCCATTTATTCCATAGTAAAAACACTTAAAAGTGGATAATATTTTACATTCTAAACTAGGAATAAAAAAATTCCTATATAACTTTTTTTCACTATTACTACCAATACCAAGTTTGCATTTGTGAGTTTTGTTTTTACTAAGAATTTGATTCAAATAATTTTCACCTTTGATAATCATGCTATAATCTTACTTTAAATAATTTACTTCACTCAATAATTATTTAATTTTAGTTTCATGCTAATTATAATAGATTTTGGAAGAATTGGATCTTAAATCTTCAATTTTCTTTGACGGACTTTATTTATCAATTGAAATAGCATCATAAGATTTTCTAAGTTTTTTATGATCTTTCTTTTTGGATTAATATTTATTTTTAAACATAAAACAATATATATTAAGTTTATTATAAGAAATTTTTTTAGAATTAGTGTTTTGACGACTATTTATCAATTGAAATAGCATCATAAGATTTTCTAAGTTTTTTATAATCATTATTTTAGGACTCATATTTATATTTAAACATAAAATAATATTTATTAAGTTAATTATAAGAAATTTTTTTATAATTAGTGGTTTTAGAGTAAGAATATTTCACCTCATCATCATGATCCATAAGACATGGATTCATCATTTTATTTTTATGCGCAGCCTTAGAGTTTATAGTAAATTCATCATTTGAACTAGAAGTAGCACTTCACCTTGTCTTTATAATTTTATTTACATTACTTTAATAATTATCATTATTTTGAGCTTTAATATAAGGATATTTAGACTTTGTGTGACCTATTTCCTTACATCCATAGCATCTAACTTTCTTATCCTTTTTCTTCCTCCTATTGTATAGTTTTTCAAATATTTTAGAAATATCTGATGGATCTTTGTTTGAATCTAAATATATTGAATCATATGATTCATTCATAGTAGTTCTAAGAGTAGCTTCTTAGTTTTTTATATAAATTTGATTTTTAGCTTTAGTTTGCATCTCAAATTTATACATCATTAATGTTCCAATCAGTTCTTTCATTGTCAATTCTTTAACTGGTGTGGATTGAAAAATAGGAGAAAATATTATATTCCATTTAGAAGATAAAACTCTAAGTAATTTTAACGCCTGATCCCATTGTTTAATTAGATCTCCCAAGGCATAAATATTATTGATAACTTCTATCAATATCTCATTCATCTGAGTGATGTTCTTATCTTAATGTATTCTGAAAATATCAAACTTCAACTTTGCAGTATTATATCTTAGTTGTATGATATTATCGATTCCTTCATAGGTAATAGAAATAATTTTTCATATTTTATATGCAGTAGTACACTGAGAAACTCAATTAAACTCATCATTACCTAATCCATAGATAATAGCATTCATTGATCTTGAATTAAGATCATATTCTTTTTCTTGATCATCATCTCATTTTTTTAGATATTTCTTAGGAATTTCATAGGGCTAGAAAACCATTAAATAAAATCATATTCTAAGATTTTTTAAATAAATAATCATGCAATTTTTCTAGAATTCATAATTATCGCCATTAAAGTAAGAAGCATAAACCATCGACATACCTTCTCTAAGATCGGCTATTTTTTTATTTTACTTCACCCAAATCTTTAACTCAAGCTTGTTAAAACCAAATTATGATACAAATTGTTAGTATTAGATATAAATAACATAATATTAAAGGATTTCCAAAAATATAAATAACTCCTATGGAGCCCAACCTTTGATACTACTTGTTTGGTCAGAATGGCGACGACAAAGACACAAGAGGGGGTGAATTGAAATCCTTTAAAACTTTGAAGAATTCAAAGCATCCCTCTTAATATGCAATGATTATTTCCTTCTCACTTAAAGTTTAGTGAGAATCAAAAATAAATAAATAAAATAACATGGTGATATATAGTGGTTCAGGGAACAAATATCCCCTAGTACACTCCACCAACACTCTCTCCATGAACTTGGTGATTTTCACTAGTAAGTCCTTTTACCAGGGACTTCTACAACTGAGTACAGATAGTTGATACCTTTATAATAAGGATTTTACAATGCCTTTGGTTTCTTTTACAAGGAACTAAAAATCCAAAACTTGGTCTAAGAAGTTGATACTCCACCAACGACTGAGTATGGGTAGTCGATACTCCAATAAATCAATAGATATTGATTTTATTGAGAAGATAGATTTTGTTTACAATTTTGGTAGCAATTGAAAGTTAAAAATGATCATAAATAAAAATAGTAGCAAAAAAACATTTCTTCAATTTCACACATGATTCCTTCAAATAGTGATCGAGAAAACACCAGGCAAATGAATAAACATGTATGTATCCAAAATATAACTTTAAAAAACACTTTATAAAACTGCATAAGAGGATTTAACAATAATATTTAGCAGCAGCAGCAATGGTGATTCAATCAATCAGAAAAAAACATGTATGTCTTCAGAATGTAACTCTGAAATCAATGAAAAAATATTATTTACAAGCACACAATTCTTTCTTGAGAATAATATCTTTTATATTTAGAAGATAAATATCTCAATATTTATCCTAACATTTGAATAGCTTCTGGTCAAAAATATCAATAAATACCACATAATAAATCATGAATATTTGAATTCAAATCATTCAAAGAAAGTCATGACTTCCCTTAAAAATATGAATGATTTAATCCATTGATTATGAGCCTTTTAATAGGTTATAAAATATATTTAAATAGATATTTACTTTCATTGAGACCATTGTAGAAAATGTGGATAATATCTTGAATTTAAAACTTCATCATTGACCAGGTCAAACATAGAGTTTCACTGTGTATTGATAAAATCCAAAAGTATGGTTGACAACATACAGTTGATTACAAAAGTAGGGTTAATAAACAATTTTTTTGTTCCTAAAATTTAGGGTTTCTTTAAAATGTAGGGTTGTTGATCCATACCTTTTCAACAGTGTAGGGTTCATGATCCATACATTTTATTCCAAATATAAGATTCCCAAACCATACATTTCGCTTATAAACATATGGTATGAATAGTGTTTCCATATTACTTACAAACACATCCAAAATACTTTAACAAAATATTATATCATGTATTTAATGACTTTTGAATGCTTCTAGAATAAAAATAATTATCCTTATAAATATCATCCTCAAATTCACTTAAAATCAAATTTACTAGTAACACAAATGTGGGTTTTTGTGAGTATAAAAATATGCATTCTATATCAAGAAGATATCATTTTACATGCACAAATGACATAAGCTATCAGGTGTGGAGATTAATAGGAATTCGAGGCACCTTCTCATGGTGTACACCCTTGGTAATATCCAGTAGGATCTTATGATAACGAGACCCGCTAGTAGGAAATCCATATTTATATATTTCATTGGATATTACTTGTAATGACCTGAGATTTTGAATAAATTTTGTTTCCTAACATTGTGTGTTATTTTAATTTATACTCAACAAAACTATTTCATTTAATAAAATGAGTATAATTAAAATGAGATCGTTGGGTTTCAACTTTTATATGACCATTGGTCAATAAGACCGTTGGAAACTAAATGTTACAATTATTGTCTATAAATACAAGTGATCTTGATTAATTAATATAGAAAGAAGATTCGATGGCCCCATCCAGTAGTCTCGGGCCGATCGAAGCCCATCTGACGGAACTCAGGAAGGAGGTAGCACCTTTGGGCTTTACTCTGGACCAAACCCAAGCCAAACTTCATCATGTGAAGTTGGAACGGAATCGACTTCGTGAGAAGTTCAAGCTGATAGAAATCACTACTCGAGAAATGTTGGTCGAGCCGCCCCGAGATTCTATCACCCTAGCACACCTTACTCTTAGGTCCTATGTTGGTGTTATAAGGGGTTATGTAAAGAGACTGTAACTGCCTTGTGTAATCCTTTCATTTAAATAAAAATTATTATTTCTTATTATGGTGAAGTTTGTGAATTTTCAAATGTACAGATAAATATAGTATGTATATTACTGATGAATTATAGAAGGATATTTTTAAAAATATATATGTAAACCTTAAATAATTAATAATGTGTAATGATTTTCAAAAAATGGTCTTCTACAGTTATGTTCAGTAAGAAATTTAGAGTCTAATAAGATCAACTTAATTTTTGATGAATAGTAATTTATGAATAGTGATTTTACGCTTAGGATTAGTAATGTGACCAATTGGATTAGTAATCTCACTTAAATAAAGTATTAATATAATTTAGGCACCTTGATTAAGTAATGTGATTCAATAAAATAGGTAAATAACTGTTTCAGGAATTATTAGTCAAGTATTAGTTTTTTCAGGTGAATAGTGTTTTTTAATTAAAAAATAAATTAAAAATATTTAGAAAATTATTTTTATAAAATGGAGTTCATTTTTGAATTCAGAGCATCGATATTAGGTTATGGTGATTTTTGGGGGTTTTTCTGAAAAAAATGAATTTTCATTGAATAGTGTTTTTATATAAAAATTAAATTAAAAATATTTAGAAAATTATTTTTATAAAATGGAGTTCATTTTTGAAATCAAAGCATCGATATTTCTTTAAGGTAAAATTTTGGGATTTTTCTGAAAAAGTTGAATTTTCGGTGAATAGTGAATTTTTAGTTTAGAGTTTCGGGTGTTTAATGACATCATTAAGGATGTAATAATTATGTAATAATTCTGGTAAACTTGTGAATAGTAATTTAAGGTATTATGTGTCCCAAGTGGCCAATACCATGGGTAAATACCATGGGAAAGCCCATGGTTTTTCCAATACCACCAATGAGGTGTCCCTTGGCCATTAATGCCTTGTCCCCTCACTTCCCCTATAAATATCAAGCCATTATCTCATCCTTTCGATTCCAAAATCCTCCTCAACAAAGTTCTGGTCTCCTTACCTCCCAAGGAGTCCTCCCAAGGTTCCTTCAAGCCTCCCAAGGTCCCAAACTTCAAGATTTAAAAGTTACTCTTCAAGGTAAGGGATCATACCTCTCTCTTTCTTTTCAAGTACTCTTTTGTATGTCATTTCATTTATGACTCATGTTCTTATGTTGGGGGATGTTATTTTATATTCATATCACTTCACTTTTCATGATCAAATTATGATAGATCCCCTCTTACTCTCATCATTTCGTTTTATGAATGTTTAAGTGGCGTTGTTAAGCTGTCGAATTTTTGTAAGGGATTCATCCACCCTTCTCATTTTTCAAGTTCTATTTTCATGTCATTTCATTAAAGTTCATTTTCTTATGTTGGGGTATGATCTTATATATCTATAATACTATCCTTTTTATGTTCATATTATAATATACCCTATTTTATCTCATCAATTCATTTTTTTATGTTTTAAGTAACGTTGTTAGGCTGCTGAATTTTCATAAGAGAAATCTTATTTTTGTCTTCCTTTCAAGTTCTTCATTTCATATGGTATATCTTTCAAATTTCATTACCATGTTCTTAAATACTTTATATTTTTTCCCCATACTATTTTATGGATAATTTATGAGTGGATGACCTATGTCCCCTCTCTTTTCAATGTTCTCTAAAACCCTGTAACATAGCCGTTATGCTGCAGAATTTTCGTCTCAAAATGTATTTCTATTTTTCTCAAATTATTTTATTTTATTAATTGAATACTCAAAGATATTTCTTCTACCGGGTTATTCACATATATATCAAAATGTTCTATTTTAATTCTGGGATTTACATACATGAAACCCACTTTCCTTTTCTGTGGGTTTAAATGACATAAAGATCATGTCTTAAAAGCAGATTTTAAAATGTTATGATTATGAAATGAAACCCATTCATTTTATTATATATGGGTTATTTATGAAATGTTTGATGATGATATATGTGGATCACAAGATAATAAAGACAAATTAAGGGTGCACCCTGATATCACTCTAATACATTGGGTAATGATGTAATCTCTAGGGATTACAATTTTAACAATACCTTGGTGAATATCCTTGGTAATTTTTTTAAATGAAACCTTGGGGATGGACCTTGGTGATATGTTCATGATTTTATAAGTTAAATATTTTAGCCACATCTTCAAGTTATGAATCATGTTCTTTCCATTATGATATTCCTCATGATCTCTTTCTCATGCCTTAAAGCTATTTATCATGACTTTATTGATATATATCAAGTTTACATGTAAAATGTTTCTCTTGTTTCCCTTACAGGGTATTCTTCTATACCTTTCCTTTGATGTATGCCCCTAGGTTATGAGATGCTTTAATGAACTTATGATGAACAAAGAATAATCCTTTCAAGTTTTTAAGAAGAATTTTTTATGTTTTCGTGTATTAAGTTCTTGGTTTCCAAGCCACTAAACCTTAATGATCCTCAGTTTTGTATAATGTAATGAAAGTTAATGTGATAAAAAGGCAGGATGTTATAGTTGGTATCAAAGGATGGTTTAGTTATTTATGGAAATTAGGATATGAAAACTTTAGGAAGAACCCTATAGAAAAGTTTAAATATAGGAAATCTTCCTGGTATTTTGGTGAGTATTGAGTAAGTGGTTTATCAAGCAAGTAAATCCCTGTTTGGATATGAGCAGGTAGAGGTGGCTCTGGCACAGATGTACATAGGGGTAAAACCTGAAAATAGCACTTTGATCTAGACTCAAACGGGAACTGGTACACGACAGTGGGCCTTGCTGCACTCTTAGTTACAACACTCTATGGGGATATGTTTGGTTAATCACAGGTTTTTTATGAATCATTATGAAGGAATTATATAAAAATATAATTGTCTAAGCATAAAGTTTTAAGACATAAAATCCTTTTAGTTAAAAGATTCGTAAATGAAATAAGTTTATCACGAAGGATTTATTCTTTTAGAAAATGCCCCCATCGTCTAGGAATACATTGACGTTTTTCCTGAGGAGTTACTTGGAACTCCCCCAGAAAGAGAGGTAGAGTTCTCCATTGAACTCGTACCTGGATCTCATCTGATGTCAAAGACCCCCTATAGGATGGAAAATGTGGAGCTATAGGAATTAAAGAAACAACTACAAGATCTTTTGGAGAATGGGTTTATCCAACCAAGTGTGTCTCCTTGGGGAGAACCAGTTCTCTTTGTGAAGAATAAGGATGGATCGATGCAGCTATGCATTGATTATAGAGAACTAAATGGGATCACAGTGAAGAACTAATACTCTCTTCCAAGAATTGATGACTTATTTGACCAACTTCGTGGGACTCAATTCTTCTCTAAGATTGATCTTCGTTATGGTTATCATCAATTGAGGGTGAAGAATGATGATATTCCAAAAACTGTCTTCCAGTCAAGATATGGGCATTATGAGTTTGTTGTTATACCCTTCGGACTGAATAATACACCTGTTATTTTTATGGATCAAGAATAAGTTGATTTTTGAAACTTGTGTTTTATCAAATTGATATCCTTTGTATAGGAAAATGATTTGGTGATTAAATGATAAAGGTTATTTTGGACGATGTTTTCTCTTTTAAAGTACTATATGTCTAAGGAAAATAAAAAATACTATAGGATTTTATTTGTGGAGGAATGGTTGAAATTTTTATTTTGTAAGAATCTATGTATTTATTGTGGACATATGGTGATTTGGGTTATTTCTGGAAAATGATTAACCTAGCATAGAGAATATGTGATTAGGTTAATTACACTTTAGTATGAGACTTTAAGAGTAGTTGATGTTATTTGGAGATAAATGTTAAGATTTATTATGGAAGACTGTGATTAAATCCTTCTGATTTTTGGGTTTCAATCTTAGTTTGGATTATTTTGATGAATTTTAAGGACGATTGTGTATTGAATGGTATTTCTTGAACTTTGGGTACTATTTGTTGAATTTTTGAGATTAATAGTATTTTTTTATAAAGGATTATCCTTTTTGGGTATTATATGATCTCGTACTAACCATTTTGGTTTTAGTTGATGTCTAAATATAAGGGAAATATATAGTTCTCCTTTTGTGTATTATGTGATTCTATAGAAGATGATTCTTGTGCTTTTGATGTGACCAAGTCTTTTTGAATGCTCATCATTTGGAGAAAAGATTAGTTTTGGTATAAAATTATTAAAGGATGAAACTCTACTTGAAGGTAAGTATATTTCCTTATGTTTTTATTCTATGTAGTAAATGAATTCCTCAAAATTATGAAAAGTAACATAAAACAAAAACGTTGTTGGTTTACGTTTCCAACTGGGTAATCAAAGACCGTTTACACACATCATAAATTTGTGATTTTCTTGTGGTTAAATTTCTCCTAATCATGTTTTCTATCACTCTCAATCAGAACATGACCCTTTGTTTTCTCTTCCATATCCATGATTCCCTACATGGAATCCTAGTATGGGTTAACTCTGGTGACCTTTGTACTTCCCTTTCTTTCTATTAAAGTAATAGTTTTACTAACTCTTTTTCCGATGTGGGGATTTCAACAAAATTTCCAAGCCTAGTTTTTTTTAAATTGCAAGGACGCAATTTCTTAAGGGGGGAAGAATGTAATGACCTGATATTTTGAATAAATTTTGTTTCCTAACATTGTGTGTTATTTTAATTTATACTCAACAAAACTATTTCATTTAATAAAATGAGTATAATTAAAATGAGATCGTTGGGTTTCGATTTTTATATGACCATTGTTCAATAAGACCATTAGAAACTAAATGTTATAATTATTATCTATAAATACAAGTGATCTTGATTAATTAATATAGAAAGAAGATTTGATGGCCTCATCTAGTAGTCTCGGGCCGATCGAATCCCATCTGACGGAACTCGGGAAGGAGGTAGCACCTTTGGGCTTTGCTCTGGACCAAACCCAAGCCAAACTTCATCCTGTGAAGCTGGAACGGAATCGCCTTCACAAGAAGTTCAAGCTGATAGAAATCACTACTCGAGAAATGTTGGCCGAGCCGCCCCGAGATTCTATCACCCTAGCACACCTTACTCTTAGGTCCTATGCTGGTGTTATAAGGGGTTATGTAACGAGATCGTAACTGCCTTGTGTAATCCTTTCATTTAAATAAAAATTCTGATTTCTTCTCATGGTGAAGTTTGTGAATTTTCAAATATCTAGATAAATATATTATGCATATTATTGATGAATTTTAGAAGGATATTTTTAAAAATATATATGCAAACCTTAAATAATTAATAATGTGTAATGATTTTCAAAAAATGGTCTTTTACAGTTATGTTCAGTAAGAAATTTAGAGTCTAATAAGATCAACTTAATTTTTGATGAATAGTAATTTATGAATAGTGATTTTATGCTTAGGATTAGTAATGTGACCAAATAGATTAGTAATCTCACTTAAATAAAGTATTAATATAATTTAGGCACCTTGATTAAGTAATGTGATTCAATAAAATAGGTAAATAACTGTTTCAGAAATTATTAGTCAAGTATTAGTTTTTTCGAGTGAATAGTGTTTTTTAATTAAAAATTAAATTAAAATTATTTAGAAAATTATTTTTATAAAATGGAGTTCATTTTTGAATTCAGAGCATCGATGTTAGGTTATGGTGATTTTTGGGGTTTTTTCTGAAAAAAATGAATTTTCATTGAATAGTGTTTTTATATAAAAATTAAATTAAAAATATTTAGAAAATTATTTTCATAAAATGGAGTTCATTTTTGAAATCATAGCATCGATATTTCATTAAGGTGAAATTTTGGGATTTTTCTGAAAAAGTTGAATTTTCAGTGAATAGTGAATTTTTAGTTTAGAGTTTCGGGTGTTTAATGACATCATTAAGGATGTAATAATTATGTAATAATTTTTTTCGACTTATTAATAGTAATATAAGGTATTAGGTGTCCCAAGTGGAAAATACCATGGGTAAATACCATGGGCAAGCCCATGGTTTTTCCAATACCACCAATGAGGTGTCCCTTGGCCATTAATGCCTTGTCCCCTCACTTCCCCTATAAATACCAATCCATTCTCTCATCCTTTCGATTCCAAAATCTTTATCAATGAAGTTATGGTCTCCTTACCTTCCAAGGAGTCCTCCCAAGGTTCCTTAAAGCCTCCCAAGGTCCCAAAATTCAAGATTTCGAAGTTACTCTTCAAGGTAAGGGGTCATACCTCTCTCTTTCTTTTCAAGTACTCTTTTGTATGTCATTTCATTTAAGACCCATGTTATTATGTTGTGGTATGTTATTTTATATTCAAATTACTTCCCTTTTCATGATAAAATTATGATATATCGCCTCTTACTCTCATCATTTCGTTTTATGAATGTTTAAGTGGCGCTGTTAGGCTGCCAAATTTTTGTAAGGGATTCATCCACCCTTCTCATTTTTCAAGTTCTATTTTCATGTCATTTCATTCAAGTTACTTTTCTTATGTTGGGGTATGATACTCTATATCTATCATACTGTCCTTTTTATGTTAATATGATGAGAGACCCTATTTGATCTCATCAATTCATTTTTTGAAGTTTTAAGTAACGTCATTAGGCTGCCGAATTTTCATAAGAGAAATATTATTTTTGTCTTCCTTTCAAGTTCTTCATTTCATATGGTATATCTTTCAAATTTCATTAGCATGTTCTTAAATATTTTATATTATATCCCCCTACTGTTTTATGGATCATTTATGAGTGGGTGACCCATGTCCCCTCTCTTTTCAATGTTTTCTAAAACCCTGTAACATAGCTGTTATGCTGCAGAATTTTCATCTCAAAATGTCTTTCTCTTTTTCTCAAAATCTTTTATTTTATTAAGTGAATACTCAAAGATATTTCTTCTACCAAGGTATTCACATATATATCAAAATGTTCTATTTTAATTCTGGGATTTACATACATGAAACCCTCTTTCCTTTTCCGTGGGTTTAAATGACCTAAAGATCATGTCTTAAAAGTAGTTTTTAAAATGTTATGATTATGAAATGAAACCCATTCCTTTTATTCTATATGGGTTATTTATGAAATGTTTGATGATGATATATGTGGCCCGCATGATAATAAATACAAATTAATGGTGTGCCCTGATAGCGCTCCAATGCATTGGGTAATGATGTAATCTCTAGGGATTACAATTTTAACGATACCTTGGTGAATAACCTTGGTAATTTTTTTAAATGACACCTTGGGGATGGACCTTGGTGATATGTTCATGATTGTATAAGTTAAATTTTGTAGCCACATCTTCAAGTTATGAATCATGTTCTTTCCATTATGATATGCCTCATGATCTCTTTCTCATGCCTTAAATCTATTTATCATGACTTTATTGATGTATATCAAGTTCACATGTAAAATGTTTCTCTTGTTTCCCTTACCGGGCCTTCTGCTCTCTCTTTCCTTTGATGTATACCCCTAGGTTATGAGATGTTGTAATTAACTTATAATGAACAAAGAATAATCCTTTCAAGTGTTTAAGAATAATGTTTTATGTTTTCATGTATTAAGTTCCTGGTTTCCAAGACACCAAACCTTAAAGATCCTAAGTGTTGTATAATGTAATGAAAGTTAATGTGATAAAAAGGTGGGATGTTATATTACTATATGTGTATTTGTGTATTGATCCTTATAATTTTATATTATTATTAATTAGTATTATGAGTTGCGTACTTTTATGTATTGATGAAAACTATGATGACAGATGTTCACGGTGAGGCGGGATACATTGGGTGTATCACGATTAATATTGCATTGATGAATAATGTGAGAAAGGATTTGACCCTTCTATTCTTTAAAATAATTTGATATCTCATGACCTTTTATGGAAATTATATATCCTAAATAAATCCATGTACATGGTGTTCTATAGGTAAGTTCAATTCTAGAAATTCAAAGAAAGATACATCAAGCAAATAGGTTGATGGCACCAGCATGCAACCAGCTTGATTAGAGATATTATAATAAATGAATTATATTACATAGTAAGCATCTGTATGAGTTATTATGTCATTGTGGCATTAACTTCTTTCTTTATGGGTGTTTTGGCGTGTTTCTAGACGCTAACCTTGGACTTTAGATTGCTTCACCTAATACTGCTGAGAAAAAGGCCTAGAGGGTCACACACTAAGTGTATCCAGAATCTTAGTTAAATAATATATTGTTATTTATTATTTAACAAGTTGAATAAATATTATTCCTAGACGTGGTTTAATAATTATTCATGTATTCTTGATTGTATATATTTCGTCACTAGTTATTCAAGAGAATATAATGTGAGTGGAATATTTAATAAATATTTATTTTTTATTTAGTGAATATATTATTTATTTATTTATTGGTGAATAATGTAGTGATATTTATTTAATAAATAAATAGTCATTATTCAAGGACCTATAAATATTTTGGAGCAATGGAGAACCAAGTTTAATGGTCCGGTGAGAAATAATAAATATTGAATATTATTTGATTAAATAATATTTAATTTAATTCTCAAGTTAGGCACATATCGAGAAATAATATTATTATTATTATTATTTGACATGGGGTTCTGTGGGGATTAAATAAATAATAAAGGGCACTTGTACAATTATTTTTATTTTAACTCTAGCATTATATAAACCCATTTATATTATTTTCTATGAGATCCAATTCATTTTTTTGGTTGTGCACAAAGTATTTGAAGAATCCTCTCAAGACCTAAAGATATCCCTTATCCAAGAACGCTCCCAAGAATAAAGAATATTCTTCCTCCGCATCCCAATCTCAAGTCTAGAGAGATCAAGGAGAACACTTTGGAAGTGGCTCTTGTGGCAATCAAAGGTGGACGACATAGGCGATAATATTTGTCATGCTAGAACCCATATATTTCTATGATGACATTCAAAGATTTGTAGAACACATGTGGATCACCACTAGAGGGAATCTACTCTTGATTCCTATAATGAAGTGATGGTACAATGCAGATATGTTGTCAAATCCATCAACAAAGAAAGATTTCTGACATAGTAATTCTTTAATTAACTAAATTTATTATAAATAATATGTGATGATCCTCTCTATGGTTCTGTCATTTTATCCCTTGTCTATATTCTTTTATTTAATTTTTTTGATCACGATGCTCAACATTGTGTAAAATCTCAGATTAATCATTGATCATGAAAAAAAGAAAAGTTTGGCATGACCCATCGCACGCTTCCACTACGCCCAGAACTGACAAGTGGCATTAGAGGGGTCACATAATTATTTATAATTATTTAAATATTGTTAATTGATTTATGCAATTTTAATTTAGTTTTTAATTCAAGTTTAATTGTTCTTTTAATTTGAATTGTGAGGTCTACTTCTCCAACCTTTGTTTCTCATAAATATAATCAATGTGATTAATTTTATGAATGAAATAAAATTGAGGAACTCATCCAAAGGTGCTAAGTATTTTGGTCAGATAACACAATATTACACGCCGTGTACTTGTGTTCAATGCATCATGAATTAATTCAGCAATTAATTCAAAGTGTGTGCATTGATGACACACGGTATATTTATTTCTTACACCATGTGTTGACCAGGCTAGGGTGGCACACAGTCAGTCAGAGTACATGCCATGTAGCCTACATACATGGCATGTAGTCACTTTGATTTGTAGACAGGTTGTGCATTACCATACATGACCTACCTGACTAGTGACCATGTAACTTAGAGACCACACATCGTGTAGTTTCTTATACATGTCGTGTAATCCCATTTTTTGAGGCACAGTTTACATGTCAAGTACCTAGTCATGTGCCTTGGATAGATGGTGAGAGATGTATACACTGTGTATCTCGCTTGTACACACCATGTATTTATACTAAATTACAAAAATTTAAAATTTATTTATTATATTATGTAAAAATTATCAATATGTTCTTTTGTGTGGTCATTAATTTGATAGGACACGCCATTTGATGGGTTTTTAATATATATATATATATAAATTTTTAATTAATATCTATGTAATATTCAGATTTATATATCATGTATGAGTTGTATTATAGTTATTACTCTACATACATTGAATCATAACACATTACCGAAAAATCATGTAATTTGTGTGATCATTAAGTTGATAGTACATGTCATGAAATTATGTGGTAATTCATGTATGCCATATGTCAAAAGAGTAAATAATATATGAGTATACTACATGTTGGGTAGAATCGGATGGGTATTCATTTTGTAGCTTCCAAGGTACATTTATGTACATAGTTAATTTTAAATAAATCTATTTAAATTGTTTATAATTATTATGGATGATAATATCAAGGAAATTTGGATGATAATTAAGATAAAATAATTGATTAATTAAAGAATATAATTAATTGATTCGAGCGTGATTTATCTTAAATAAGAACGATTGATAATTTAATGCTAGTTTTATTAAATATGTAATTTTTTTCATAAATGTGGATGATCATGAGCATAGACCATGCCTTTTTTGTGATTGATTTCATTTAATTTATCATTAAATTAAATTTTTGTCTTGTGCATCTTCTCTCCTCTTATTACATAAGGGTGTGTGATCCCATGGTTTCTTTTATGTAAACCATTTCCCCTCACCCACATGTGAGTAAAATCATATGTAATGGATGAATTTATCAATCTATTCGAGGCAGTTCAAGTTTGGAGTCGAGGCTAAACCAATCCAAGAGAGATACATAGGTGGATTGGTAAAAAGTTGTAACACAAACCTTAATTGGTTCAAGGTGTTTTTACCCTAGGTCAATAGTTTGTCTATCAACTTCTATATAAAATAACCATTAGTAAAATCTCATGATCATACCTCTTTATTATTTTATTTCTATAAAGTTTCATGGTTATTACATTATGAATGTTTTTTTGTGATCATATGAATTAATGAAATTAACGATCATGTAAGATAGAACTAAAAAAATTGGCTTATGCATAAATATTATCTAAGACATGGTTAATGACTTAAGCAAATACACTTAATATTAACAAGAATGTGATAAAGATAATAATTTTAAATTTACAAATAAAAGGATAAAATCCCTCAATAATATATATTAAGTTGGTATAGCCTTACACTACCTCAGTTAAAATCGAAGCATAGTTCAAAGTGCTTGACCAGCCACATTTTGGGTGATTTTGATTATCAATGAATTCTAACTTTAAGTTTTGGGTTGACTTAGCTTAGTTCACTACAAGGGTTGGGTGCTAAAGCATGACTTGGTGTAACTGAGAGGCAAAGGTTGAGGAAATCCAATTTAAGGATTTCAGGATTGGGGAGTCCACTCAATAGATCAAGGAACTATGAGTTAATGTAGTTGAAATTTGTAATTCCTATCTAAAACCATTCAAGTTACTTGACCAACCAAATTTGGGTTAATGAGAAGGGTAATATGGATCATTTCCACAAGAATTTCCAAAAAATAGGATATTCTGAAGCCAATTGTGAGGGCTATTGGGTTTCAATAAAATAGTGGGAGATTGATAAATATAATATTTATTTATTTGTTAAAATTTTATCAGATAAAGTACTAAAAATTTTCTCATATTATTTGTAGAAACAACATTAAAAATGACATTAAACATATCATTGTGATCCATACCTGAGAAGGATAACCTTCCCACTATCACAAATTTCCAAGAGAGGCAAAGGTGCTTATGCGTTATCCTTTTTCATGAAATGAAATTAAATGTGCTGGAAGAACCTATTCCTGATGTTCTGGGAAATGAGGTAAGTGATTAAGAATTATCTCTCTATGAGAAACATTTGGATGATGCTACAGATGTTTAGTGTTTCATGATATCATCCATGACCAATGAGATTCTGAAGCAAGATGAGAAGATGTGTGCATATAGCTTAATGTCTCTCCTTCGGGATCTCTATTGAGAGAAGGCATCTCGTGTAGTCAAGATTATTAGCTAAATTAAATTCTTAGACATATTAGGGATTAAATTCTAGGATGATTTGGGAATTGATATCATACTTTCATCATTTCCCAAGACTTTCTCCAGTTTTATTATTAATTACAATATGAGCAATAATGAGAAGAGTCTTTTATAACTTATTACTTTGATTATCTAAGTGGATAAGGACACAGGGCATGATAAACCCATGGTACTTATAGTGAATAAGAAAATAAAGAACAAGGAAAAGGGTCCCAAGACTCATAACATGTCTAAATCTACCGAACACTATCCTTCTAATAAGAATAAGATCTAGAGGCAGGGAAAGGAAAAGGAGGTAGTATGTTTTTCATGTGGCAAGCCAGGTCACTGGAAGAGGAACTGCACCCAAAAGTAAGAGGAAGATAAATGTACGTTCATTATCGAGTGTAATCTTTCAATATCTACACATTGTGTATTAGATACAACTTGTGGTGCTCACATATGTATCTAAATGTAGGAACCAAATAGATTTCGAAAGATTGCTATATGAGATGTGGATCCGAGAGCTGTTAATGGTATGAGGTTGTATGCTTTATCCATTGGAGACTACAACCTTTCATTGACAATAGGAATGATTTTTCCTTTAAAATATTATTATTATGTACCAATAGTTACCAAGAACATAATTTTTGTATCATGCTTAGATGTATATGGGTTTATTTTCAAATTTGGAAATAAAAGTTGTTTCTTTTATAAGGAAAACATATGTTATGGTATGTCACATTTAAATAATGGTCTTTTTGTATTAAATTATGAAAACCAAGTATTGGAAATTGATAACAAATCATGTTAGAACAACTCATATAACACCCAGCTATGGAATCACCATCTTGGTCAAGTAAATGAGAATAGTTTGAAAAATCTCTATCAAGATGGTTATGTAGACTCATCTGAGCTAAAACCACTTGAAATATGTCATGCTAGTTTATAATAAAAAATGACCAAACCTTCGTTTAGTGGATAGGGTGAAAGGGCCATAGAGCTTCTAGGATTGGTACACACTAATGTGTGTGGACCATTTATAGTATAATCTAGAGGTGGATATTCTTACTTCATAACTTTTACTGATGACTTGAGTAGATATGGATATGTCTACTTGATGAGGTATAAGTTAGAGTCCTTTGGGAAATTCAAGGAATTCAAGAATGAAGTATAGAATCAACTTGGTAAGAAGATAAATAAGCTTCAATCAGATTGAGGTGGTGAATATCTTAACCAAGAGTTCATCAACCTTCTATGGTAGTTTGGGATTCTATCTCAACTCACTCCACCTTATACCCCACAGTGTAATGGTGTTAGTGAAATAAGTAATCGTACCTTTTTATACATGGTAAGGTCGATGATGAGTTATGTAGATTTTTCATTATCCTTTTGGGGATATGCATTACAAACTATGACATATACATTAAACTGGGTACCAACTAAAGTGGCAAACAAAATTCCCTTTGAGTTATGGAGTGGAAAGAAATTTGTTTTGTCTTACACATAGGTATGGGGTTGTGAGGAATTTTTTAAGGCCTTCTTAGGAAAAAAATTAGCACCTAAGGGCACAAAGTGTATCTTTATAGGGTATCCTAAGGAAAAAAAGGGATATTACCTATATAACCCCTTAGATAAGAAAGTGATTATCGCCAGAAAATCCATATTTCTTGAGAGGGAGAAAATCCTCAAAAAGGATAGTGGGAGAAAGATTGAATTTGATGAAGTTGATGCTCAAGATATGCAAGAGTTGGTACAAAAATAGATTTCATAGGTACTCGTGGAATAAGTAGTTCCTAAAACACAAGTACTACATAGGAGAAAAAGATAGGTAAGAGAACCTGAGAGATATGATTTTCTAGTCATAAAAGATGGTGACTCATTGTTGGTTAACAATGATAAACCTCTCTCCTATAAAGAGGCAGTAGAGAGCTCAAAAGTTGCAAGATGGAAAGAAGCCATGAATTCTGAAATAGATTCCATGTAGCAGAACTAAGTTTGGGTTATTTGTAAATCCTATTGGGTGAAAATGGGTATTCAAGATAAAATTGGACATGGAAGGTAAATTAAATACCTATAAAGAAAGTATAGTGGATAAAAGCTTTAAACAGCGTCAAGGAATTGACTATGATGAAACCTTTTCACCAGTTTCCATGTTTAAATATATCATAATTATACTTGTTATAGTAGCTTTCCAGGAATATGAGATTTGGATTATAGATTTCAAAACTATATTCCTTAATGGGAACCTTCATGAATATGTCTATATGACACAACCATAAGGGTTTGTAACTTAAGTTGATGCCAAGAGTATTTTCATGTTGTAGATATCCATTTATGGATTGAATCAAGCATCTAGGTCATGGAACATTCGATTCGATGAAGTCATAAAATAATTTTCTTCGATTAAGAAAAAATGCGAGCCATGTCTTTATAAGAGGTTTAGTGGAAATCTAGTCGTTATCCGAGTAGTATATGTTGATGACATATTACTTATTGGAAATGATATACCAATCTTACAGACTATTAAGGACTGGTTAAACAAGTGTTTCTCCATGAAGGACTTAGGTGAAATAGTCTATATTCTAGGGATCAAGATCATTCGTGATAGATCCAAGGGGATTATTTGAATAATTCAAAGTACATATGTTGACTGGAAACTAAAGATATTGAGTATAGAACAATCCAAGAGATGATTGGTTCTAGTGTCACATGGTTTACATATTTCTAATAAAATGTTTCCTCAAACACAATAAGAGAATGAGAGAATGAGAAATATCACATATGATTCAGCAAAAGGAGTAGTCTTGTATGCCATGTTATGTACTAGACTTGATGTTCCCTGTGCATTGAGCATGGTAGGTAGAGATCAATCTAATCTAGAAGAACAACATTGGTATACTGTTAAGGTTATCCTTAAGTATCTAAGAAGAACTAAGGATATGTTCATCATGTATGGAGGAGATGAGGAGATGGTTATCAAGGGTTATATTGATACTAGTTTTCAAATAGATCAGAATGATCTGAATTCATAGTCAAGATATGTTTTATGTCTCAACGAAGGAGCTATGAGCTGGAAGAGTTCAAAGTAGCATGTTGTTGTTGATTCTACAACAGAATCTGAGTATATACCAGCTTCTGATGCATCCAAGTAAGCTGTTTGGATTCAGAACTTTTTCCAATATTTTGATGTGGTACCTAGTAGTAAAGACCCTATCATATTGTATTGTGATAATACTACAGTGGTGAATTTTGTAAAAGAGCCAAGGTAACACCAACGGATAAAACATATACTCCAAAAGTATCACCTCTTGAGAGATTTTTATCAAAGGGGTAAATTTGTAGTAAGTAGAGTACCCACGAAAGAGAACATGGTAGACCCATTGACTAAAGGCCTATCTTAGAAGAATCATGAGTATCATGTGAGAGTTAGTGGACTGAAGGTTGTGTTAGTAGTTGGATCTAGTGAAAGTGGGAGTTTTTTTGAGTTGGTGTCATAAAACCGACTTTTGTATACTTTATGATAAGTTGTATTAATAGTTTTGAATATTAATAAACTTTTTATCACATCATGATTGTTCTTCTATGAAACATAGTATGTGATAATGTCCTAAAAATAGTTGTCGCGCTAAAAGGTCATAGTAGTTCCCTGTTATGATGAGAACCCGAAAGTGATACGAAACTATTCTTAAATATATGTTCTATATACAGATGATATCATTTGAAGGACACTGATGATATAGGATATCAGGGGTGGAGAATCATAGGACTTTGAGGCGCCTTCTCATGGTGTATGCCCTTGGTAATATACAGTAGGATATTATGAGAACAAGACCCGCCAGTAGGAAATCCACATTTATATATATCATTGGATGTTCTTATCTATGGATGTGTGTATTGATCCTTAGACTTTAATATTATTATTAATGAGTATTATTAGTCATGTACTTTTATGTATTGACAAAAACCATGATGACAGATGTTCACAGTGAGGTAGGATATGTTGGGTGCATCGCGATTAATATTGCATTAAGGAATAATGTGAGAAATGGTTTTTCCCTTATATTCTTTAATGGAAGTTGATATCTCATGACCTTTGATGGAAATGATATAGACTAAATAAATCCATGGTCATGGTGTTCTATAGGCAAGTTCAATTTTGGGAAGATAAAGAAAGAGACATCGAGCATATAAGATGATGGCACCAACATGCAACCCGTTTGATTGAATATATCGTGATAAAGGGATTATATTACACAGTAAGCATCTATATGAGGTATTATGTCATTAAATAATTAAATTATTTCTCTATGAGTGTCTTGGCGTGTTTCTAGATGTTAACCTTGGACTTTAGGTATCTTCGCCTAATGCCACTGATAAATTGGCCTAGAGGGTCACACACTAAGTGTATTCAGAATCTAAGTTAAATAATATATTATTATTTATTATTTAACGAGTTGAATAAATATTATTATTGAACATGCTTTAATAATTATTCATGTATGATTGATTGTATATATTCTGTCACCATTTATTCAAGATAATATAATGTGAGTGGAATATTTAATAAATATTTATTTATTATTTAGTGAATATAATATTTATTTATTTATTGGTGGATAATACAGTGATATTTATTTAATAAATAAATAGTCATTATTCAAGGTCTGATAAATATTTTGGAGGAATGGAAGATCAAGTTTAATAGTCTAGTGAGAAATAATAAATATTGAATATTATTTGATTAGATAATATTTAATTTAATTCACAAGTTAAACACATATTGAGAAATATTATTATTATTATTATTATTATTATTATTATTATTTGACATGGAGTTCTGTAGGGATTAAATAAATAATAAAGGGCACTTGTGCAATTATTTTTATTTTAACTCTATTAGTATATAAACTCAATTATATTATTTTCACTGAGAGTCAATTCATTTGTTTGGTTGTGCACAACATATTTGGATAATCCTCTCAAGACCTAGAGAGCTCCCTTCTCCAAGAATACTCCCAAGAACAGAGAGTGATCTTCCTCCACCTCATAATCTAAAGTCTAGAGAGATAAAGTATAATTCTTTAGAAGCAGTTCTCATGGAAATCAAAGGCAGGTGATGCAAGCAATTGGATCTACCGTGCTAGCACTAGTAGATTTCTATAGTGAAATTTGGAGATCTATGGAACATGTGTGGATCACCGCTAGAAGAAATCTTATCTTGATTCCTACAATTCAACAACTGTAAAATATAAATCTATTTTCAAATCCATCAACAAAGAAATAATTCCAACAAGGTAATTATTTAATTAATTAAAATGATTATAAATAATATGTGATGATATGCTATCTGGTTCTATCATTTTATCTCTTGTCTATATTCTTTGATTTAATTTCATTGATCACGACATTCAATGTTGTGTAAGATCTCATATTAATCATCAATCGTGACAAAAACCAAAGTTGGGCACGACCCATTGCACGCTTCCATTGCGCTTGAAACCTTTATACAAAAGTAGGGTTAATGAACGATATGTTTGTTCCTCAAATGTAGGTTTTCTTCCAAATATAGGGTTGTTGATCCATACTTTTTCAACAATGGAGGGTTCATAATCTATACATTTTATTCCAAATATATTATTCCCAAACTATAAATTCTTCTTATAAATATATGGTATGAACAGTGTTTCCATATTACTTACAAACACATCTAGAATACTTTAACCAAATATAATCTTATGTATTCAATGACTTTTGAATGCTTAGAGAATAAAAATTATTATCCTTACAAATATCACCCTGAAATTCACTTAAAAGAAAATTTATTAGTAACACAAATGTGGGTGTTTGTGAGCATAAAAATTAAAAATAAATTAATGAAATAGTTGAATCAACACATGCTCAACAGAATATACAAAAAAGTGCTTTTTATGTTAGTAAGTGAAGGCTTAAAGTAAAATTCTAAGGGGATGATATAACCATTACCCATACCTACATGGAAATGGGAAAACATCACCATGGACTTTATCACTGGTCTTCTAAAGAAATCAAGAGAAAATAATGCCATATGGGTTATGGTGGATCATCTTACAAAGACTAATCACTTCATTATAGTTCAAGAGGACTTCTAACTCGATTAACTTTCAAGGATATACATCAGAGAGTTTATGAGTCTACATAGAACACCACTATTAATTTTTTTTTACTGAGATCTGAGATTTACCCCCAAGTTCTAAAAGAGTCTCTAATATTCTCTAAATATTTAGTTGGAAATTCAGTATGGATTATCACCCTAAAAATGATGGAAAATATAAGTAGACTATTCAGACATTAGAAGAAATGTTGATAGCATGCTCGATGGACTTCAAAGTAGGGTGGGATCAATATCTTCCCCTGGTCAAGTTTTTATACAATAATAGATTTCACCCAAGCATTCAAATGGATCCATATGAATCCCTTTATGGGAAGAGATGTAGAACACATGTGTGTTAGGATGAAGTTGGTGAACGTGGAATGTTGGCTAATAAAATAGTTGAGGAAATGGTAGAAAATTTCAAGACCATTTAGTAGTAATCAGGATTTCCCAGAGATGACAGAAGGGTTATGCTGACAATCATCGATGAGAGATGAAGTTTGAGGTCAAGGATAAAGTGTTTCTCCACATATCTCCATGGAAGAGAGTTATGAGATTTGGGAATAATGGAAAGTTAATCCCCATGTATATCAACCCCTTTGATATTCTTGATTTCATTATATATGTGTCTTAATGACTAGCACTCTCACCCACCCTTTCTCAAGTACATGACGTATTTCATGTATCCCTCTTAAGGAAGTACATACTAGATATCTCACATGTACTAAATTTAGAGGTGGTATAGATAGAAAATTATCTCTTTTATGATGATCATCTGGTGAATATATTAGACCATAGAGATAAATTTATAAGGAATAATACAACTCACCTGGTCAAAGTACTATGACGAAAACATAAATACGAAGAGGCAGCCTGGGAACCAAAGGAAGCCATGAAGTAGAAGTACCCTCACCTATTTTCACCTCAATATTTAATATTAAATTTCAATGAAAAAATCCTTAATGGGGGAATAATTTAAGACCTTGAATTTCTAAAAATAAAAATATGCTTGATAGCGTATGTGAAATGCAACACCGGGCTCAAATGAACCATGATTATTTAAATCAACCATAATAACCTAGATGCTAAATTAGTGAGTATGAGTAGTATTAACTACATTATGAAATATATATATATATATAATTATTAATTTATATAAATGTATTTATAAATTCCTAGTAAATAAGCACTTAATTTTTAATGATCACATTTTATTCTTCAAAAAATACGTTTTCTTCAAAAATGGTTTTCATTTCTTGTTGTGGGAAAATATTATAATTAATTTATTGAACTTTTAGAAATTTTATTTTATAAAATTAACTTAATTTTTTAAATTATCATATCAAAATTAACTTAGGGTGAAATTTTGGTATTTTTCTAAAATGATTGATTTTCCAGTGAATAGTTAAATTTACCAATTTTTCAAATACTGTCAGTTCCTTTCATTAAATAAAGTAATTAAAAAGTCCCATTATATTTTTTATTTGATATTAAATTGATATATGAAACATTTTATTTATAATAATCTAATTTTTTCATTCAAATCATCAATTATCGCGACTTTAGTATAATTTTATTTTTATGCTTAAAAACTCGTTTTTTGTAAATTGTTTTTAAGTGCATAAATTTTATCCATTTTAATTAGTTAAAATAACCCATAATAAAGTAATATTTAAATTAAATTTATATATTATATATCTATGTATATGAATTTAAATTCATATAATAGTTATTACTAGTTTTATGGTTAATATAAGATCATCTTATGCCTGAAAATGCATTTCTTGAAAAAAATGTTTTCGATACATTTTACAGTTTTAATTTTCAATTAAATTCTATCACTTTTGTGAATTGAATTTTATAAAATGTATTAAATATTTTGAATTATAATAATCAATATTAGCTAATATTGTTAACTTAATTTTTTTCATAATGGATAGTAAAAATAGTAAAAATTAATCACTGTTGTTAAGGGTAAAATGGGGGTTTTACGTGTTACATGTGCTTGTGTTAAAATTATTTTTTCACACACATAAGATTTTTATTTGATAAATTATATTTAATATTTACAATTAGTGTATCCAAATTATCTGATAATTATCATTTTATTTTTAGGCTTAAAGGAAAAATTACCTAGGTAAAAACTAGTTATCGTAGTGAAAACTAAAATGGTAGAAGAAAATAACCATAAAGGTAAAGGGAACAACATGTTTAAAACATATTTATTTTTTATATTGGAGGTATTTATCATCCATATATTCCCTCAACTACATAATTTATCAATTTTGGAGTCGCATGGATTGAGTGTGACTTCCCATTATTGAATAGCTTTGGGTATTTATAAAAATGTCACTCCTCCTCACTTATAAAAGGGTATCTCCTATACTCTTTCCTTAATAGTTCAAAAGCCTATTTATTTTTCTAATACCTACCCAAAATACCTTCATTTATTCCCATCACATTCCCTATAATCCTTATTTTTATTAGAAAACCCTCCTTGGAAGGCCTTTGGTGAAAACCTAAAGAGATTGTCTGAATAAGAGGTATCGTTCTTAACCGAGCATTTTGTTTTATTTCTTATTCCACCATATTCAAATATTATTCAACCATTATGATATAATATAATCATTATATACTATATAATTTTATTCCATTATGTTAATGTAATAAATTATATCCATCTACTCTTTCATCAAATAGAAAACGAAACCATTGTTCGTGTCTATAGCGGACTACCACCTCGCGAATCGATTAATTTTTTTTCATAATCGCCTCTCACATATATTTATGGTGACAGATTTAATGTATATATATGGTATTAATTACATATTTATCATTCTGTAAAATTAATATATCATATATTTTCTTACCTTTCCATTCATTGAAATATAATGATGTTGCTCGTGCGTACATGTGGATTATCACCTCCCCAGAGCGATGTGATTCATTTTTCATTTTCACGTCACATGGATAGTATATATAAGTGTATTTAAAGAAATAATATGTTATTTATAATATAATTATCATTATTAAAAAATAAAATAATACCTATCTTCTTTCCATTACTATCATTGAAAAATGGAAACATTACTCATGCATATGTATGACTTACCGTCACTATGATTGTAACATAATTCATTTTTCATAACCATATTTCATGTTTGGTTTAAAAATTATAATAGGTATATAAATATAATAATTATTTAATAATTATTATTTTGAATATTATGAAATAATTACCTCATTGACCATAGTCAACCTACTAAATCCATTTTGGACATATGAGCCAAATATTGTCAAAACATTTGATGTAAAATTATTTGATTAAGTGATTGAATATGGCATGGTAATAAATGAAATAAAAATAATAATAAACTTGAAAATTGTTCTTAAGTAAGTTAATAATTAACATAAGTTTATTACTTATGAATATAAATAACATATGTGACTAATCAGACTCGAGCTAAGGGGTCTCTCTAAACCACCCTTTTCTTAGGTTATGACCATTATCACTCTAACTCACTTTCTCTATCTCTCTTTAAAGTTATGTAATGATTCTAAATTATATATATATATATATTTCTCCCATATATATACCTAACTTATTATCCCTTCATTTTATGGGGTAATACATGTCTCGTGTTCATTGAAGGTTTCGGGCACAACAGAAGCGTGCGATGGGTCATGCCCAACTTTTCTTTTTGTTATGGTCGATGATAAATCCAAGATTTATAGATGATAAATGTGGTGATCTACATAATTTAATCAAATAAAATAGACAAGTGATATAACATTGTAACTAGATAGAGGATCATCACATATTATTTATAATTAATTTAATTAAATAAATAATTACCTTACTGAAATTATCTATCCATTGATAGATCTGATAACAGATCTGTGTTCTACCATCATTGTGTTGCATGAATCAAGAGTATATTACCTCTAGTGGTGATTTACATGTGTTCTAAAAATCTTCTAACATCACCATAGAAATCTCTATGTGCTAGTATGGCAGATCTTATCACTTGCATCGTTTGCTTTTGATCAACATGATAATCAATTCCAAAGCATTCTCGTTGATCTCTCTTGACTTGAGAGTGGATGGTGGTGGAAGATCACTCTTATTCTTGGTAGCGTTTTTGGAGAAGAGAGCTCTCTAGGGCTTGAGAGGATTCTCTAAATCTGTTGTTCACTGCCAAAAAAAATGAATTAGATCTCAAATAAAATAATACAATTGGGTTTATATACTGTCATGGTTAAAATAAAAAAAATTGTACAAGTGCCCTTTATTATTTATTTAATCACTTTAGAACCCCATGTCAAATAATAATATTATTATTATTATCTCTTGACACGCGCTTAACTTGAAAATTAAAATAAATATTATTTAATCAAATAATATTCAATATTTATTATTTCTCATTGAACCATTAAACTCAGTCCGTCATTCCTCCACAATATTTATTAGGTCTTGAATAATTACTATTTATTTATTAAATAAATATCACTGCATTATTCTATAATAAATAAATAAATATTATATTCACTAATAGAAAATAAATATTTATTAAATATTTCACTCACATTATATTCTCTTGAATAACTGGTGATGAAATATATGTGATCAAGCATACATGAATAATTATTAAACCACATATGGGAATAATATTTATTCAACTTGTTAAATAATAAATAATAATATATTATTTAACTGAGATTCTAGATACACTTACTATGTGACCCTCTAGGCCTCTTTCTCGGTGGTATTAGACGAAGCATCCTAAAGCCTAAGGTCAGTGTCTAGAAACATGTCAAGACACCCATAGAGAAAGAAGTTAATACCATAATGACATAATACCTCATACGCTTACTATGTAATATAATCCCTTTATCATAATATCTCTAATCAAGTAGGTTGCATGTCGGTTCCATCAACCTATGTGTTTGATGTCCCTTTCTTTGACTTCCCGAAAATTGAACTTGCCTATATAACACCATGTCCATGGATTTATTTAGACTATATCATTTCCATCAAAGGGAATGAGATATCAAATTCTAATAAATAATATAAGGGACAAATAATTTCTCGCATTATTCATTAATGTAATATTAATCGTGATGCACCCAATGTATCCTACCTCACCACGAACATTTTTCATCATGGTTTTTGTTAATACATAAAATTACATGACTCGTAATACTCATTAATAATAATATTAAATTTTAAGTATCAATACACACATCCATAGATAGAAACATCCAATAACCATATAAATATGGATTTCCTACTGGAGAGTCTCATTCTCATAATATCCTACTGGATATTACTAAGGGCATACACCATGAGAAGGTGCCTTAAAGTACTATGAGTATCCACCCCTGATAGCCAGTATCATTCGTGTCTATCAAATGATACCATACGGCTATAAAACATATATTTAATAATAGTTCCATGGCACTTTTCGATTCTCATCATAGTGGGGAACTACTATGACCTTTTAGTGCAATAACCACTTTTATTACATTATCACATATTATGTTATAGAATAATAATCATGAAATGATAATAAGTTTATTAATATTCAAAACTATGAATACAGGTTATCATAAAGTACATAGAAGTTGGTTCTAGGGTACCAACTCCAACAGACTCTCACTTTCACTAGATCCAACTACCAATAACCTTCAGTCTGCTAGATCTCACATGATACTCATGCTTCTACTCAGATAGTACTTTATTCAAGGGTCTTCTACGTTCTCTTGCATGGTTACTCTGTTTACTGCAACTTCACCCCTCTGATGAAAATCCCTCAAGAGGTAATACTTCCGGAGTATGTGCTTTGTCTGTTGGTGTGACCTTGTCTCTTTTGAAAGAGTCACTGTTGTAGTATTATCACAATACAAAGTGATAGGGTCTTTACTGATATGTACCACATCAAGATCATGGATAAAGTTATAAACCCAAACAAATTCCTTGGCTGCATCAGAGGTCGTTATATACTCAGATTCCGCTGTAGAATTAGTGACAATTGGTTGCATTGAACTTTTCCATCTCACATCTCCTTCGTTGAGATAGAAAACATATCTTGACTATGACTTTAGATCATTTTTATTTTTCTAAAAACTATCACTTGTATAACCCCTAATGTCCAGCTTCTCATCCCCTCCATACACTATGAACATATCCTTAGTTATTTTCAGATACTTAAGGATTTTCTTAACAGCATACCAATGTTGTTCTCCTAGATCTACTTGAAATCTTTCTACCATTATCAATGCATAGTCAACATAAAGTCTAGTACATAACATGGAATACATTATTGATCTTATTGTTGAAGAATACGGGGTTTTACTCATTCTCTCTTTCTCTTATTGTGTATGAGGAACCGTTTTCTTAGAAAGATGTAAACCATGTGACACTATAACCAATCCCATTTTAGATTGTTCCATAATAAATCTCTTTAGTATCTGGACAATATATATACTTTTACTTAGTCCAATTAGCCTCTTGGACCTATCATGAATGATCTTGATCCCTAGAATATAGGTCGTTTCACCTAAATCCTTCATGTAGAAATGTTTGTTTAACTAGTCCTTAACAGACTGTAAGACTGTTATGTAGTTTTTGATAAGTAATATGTTATCAACATATACTACTAGGATAATGATTGTATTTCCACTAAACCTATTGTAAACACATGGCTCATATTCATTCTTAATGAATCCAAAATCTTTTACACCTTTATTGAATTGAATGTTCCATGACCTGGATGCTTGCTTTAATCCATAAATAGATCTCTACAGCTTGTAAATCCTTTTGTAATCACCCGAAGTCACAAACACTTTTGTATGTGTCATATAGACATGTTCCTAAAGTTTCCCATTAATGAATTCAGTTTTGACATCCATCTTCCAAATCTCATAGTCATGGTAAGGCATTATAGAAAGTATAATTCTGATGGATTTAAACATGGAAAATGGTGAAAAGGTTTTATCATAGTCAATTCCTTGATGTTTTTTAAACCCTTTAGTCAGTAGCCTTTATTTATAGGTATTTAATTTACCTTTTATGTCTATTTTTCTCTTGAATACCCATTTTCACCCAACGAGCTTTACATCAACCGGCACATCGACGAAAACCCAAACTTAGTTTTGATACATGGAATCCATTTTAGAATTCATGGATTTTTTTCCATATTATAGATTCTAATATCTCTACTGCCACTTTGTAGGATAGAGGTTCATCGTTATCATCCAACAATGATTCACCATATTTAGTGACTAGAAAACCATATCTCGCTGGTTCTCTTACCTCTCTTATGCTCCTACATAGTAATTGTGTTTCAAGAACTACTTTTTTCATGGGGACCTATGGAACCTCTTCCTGCTCCAACTCTTGTGCATATTGAGAATCAACTTCATAGAAGTTAATATTTCTCCCACTATACCTTTTGATTATATGATCCCTCTCAAGAAATATGGATTGTTTGACGATAATCATGTTCTTATCTGAGGGGTTGTATAGGTAGTATCCATTTGTTTCCTTAGGATACCCTATAAAGATACACTTTATACTCCGAGTGCTGGTTTGTTTCCTAAGAAGGCCTTAACAAATGCCTTGCATCCCCATACACATGTATGCGATAAAATGGGTTTCTTTACACTCCATAACTTGAAGGGAATTTTATTTTTCACTTTAGTTGGAACTCGGTTCAATGTGTATGCTGCAGTTTGTAATGCATATCCAAAAAAGGATAATGGAATATTTGCATGACTCAAAAATTGAACTTACCGTGTCTAATAAGTTATGGTTCCTCCTTTCACTAACATCATTCCACTATGATTTATAAGGTGGAGTGATTTGATATATAATCCCAAACTCTCATAGAAATTCAATGAAATCTTGGTTAAGATATTCACCACTTTGATATGATCAAAGCTTCTTTATTTTCTTACCAAGTTGATTCTATACTTCATTCTTTGATTACTTGAATTTCTCAAAGGACTTAGACTTATACCTCATCAAGTAGACATAGTCATATCTACTCAAGTCAACAGTAGAAGTTATGAAGTAATAATATCCACCTCTATCTTCTACTAAAAATGGTCCACACACGTCAGTGTGTACCAACCCTAGAGGCTCTGTGGCCTTTTCAGCCTACCCACCAAATAGTGGTTTGGTCATTTTTCATTGTAAACAAGCATAACATATTTCAAGTGGTTTTATATTAGATGAGTTTAAATAACCATCTTGAAAAAGCTTTTTCAAACGCTTCTCATTTACATGACCAAGACGGTGATATCATAGTTGGGTGTTATATGATTCGTGTGAACATTATTCGTTACCAATTGTCAATGTTTGGTTTCCATAATTTAATACATAAATATCATTATTTAAATGTGTCATACCATATCATATGTTTTCCTTATAAAAGAAACAAATTTTATTTCCAAATTTGAAAATAAACCCATCTATATTTAAGCATGATACAAAAATTATGTTCATGGTAACTGTTGGTACATAATAACAATATTTTAAAACCAAAATCATTCATGTTGGAAATGAAAGTTGGTGGTCTTTAATGGATAGAGAATTCAGCCTCGCACCATTAGCAGCTCTCAGATCCACCTCTCCTATAGCAATCTTTCGAAATCTATTTGGTGCCTGCATTTGGATACATATGTGAGCACCACAAGCTGTATCTAATACCTAATGTCTAGATATTGAAGGATTACACTCAATAACAAATGAACCTTTATATTCCCCTTTATTCTGGGTGCAGTTCCTATTCTAGTGGCCTGAATTGCCACATGAAAAACATACTACCTCCTTTTCCTTACCCTGCCTCTAAATTTTCTTCTTCTTGGAAGGACAGTGCTCAGGAGCTTTAGACTTGTTATGATTCTTGGGCTCTTTTTCCTTGTTCTTCCTTTTCTTATTCACCATAAGGAGCATGGGTTTATCGTGCCCCATTTCCATATCCACTTTTTGAATCAAAGTAAGAAGTTATGAAATACTCTTCTAATTATTTTTCATATTGTAATTAACAATAAAACTGGAGAAGGTCTCGGGTAGTGATTAAAGGATGAGATATGTGCATAACTCATCTGAGAATTTAATCCTTAAGATATCTAGTCGTTTAATGTAGCCAATTAGTTTGATTATATGAGGCCCATCTGGTGCATAATCTCTAAGATAATTTGTAAAAAATCATTGGAGATAGCGTACCTCTCTTGTCTCTCCTTCTCTTGATATAGATCTCAAAGGTGAGACATCATGCTATATTTATCCATGTCCTCATGTTGCTTCAAAAGCTCATTGGTCATGAATGATAGAACGAAACACTGAACATCTATAACATCATCCAGATGTTTCTCATAAAGAGATAATTCTTCATCACTTGTCTCATTACTAGGTGCATCAAGAATAGGTTCTTCCATCATATATAATTTTCTTTTATAAAGAAGGATAACGCCTACGCGCTTTTGCCACTCTTGGAAATTTGTACCAGTGAGAAGGTTAACCTTCTAAAGTATAGATCATAGTGATATGTTTGATTTCATTTTTAATGTTGTTTCTAAAAATAAAATGAGCATAATTTTAGTACTTTATCTGATAAAATTTAGACAAATAAATAAATATTATATTTATTAGTCTCCCACTATTTTATCAAAACCCAATAGCCCTCACTATTGGATTTGGAATATCATGTTGCTTAGATATTCAAGTGGAAAGGATCCATATTCCCCTTCTCATTACCCCAAATTTGGTTGGTCAAGAAACATGAATGGTTTTAGGTAGGCATTCCAAATGTCAACTGCATCACAGTTCCTTGATCTTTTGAGTGGATTCCCCAATCCTAAAATCCTTAAATTGAATTTTCATAACCTTTGTATCTCAGTTAGACCAAGTTTGGCTTTAGCAGTCAAACCTTGATGTGAACTAAGTTAAGTCATCTTAAGACTTCAAGTTAGAATTCCTCGATAATTGAAAGTACCCCAAATTTGTCTGGTCAAAAACTTTGAACTATGGTTCGATTTTAACTGAAGTAGTGGAAGGCTATACCGACTTAATATATATAATTGAGAGATTTTATCCTTTTATGTGTAAATTTCCAATTATTATCTTTATTACATGATTTTTAATATTAAGTGGATTTACTTGAGTGATTAACCATATCTTAGATAATATTTACACATAAGCCAATTTATTTTAGTTCTATCTTTTATGCTTATTAATTCATTAATTCATGTGATCATGAAAAAACATTCATAATGAAATAACCATGAAACTTTATAGAAATAAAATAAAAATAGTATGATCATGATCTTTTACTAATGGTTAGTTTATCTAGCAGTTGATAAACTAACCATTGACCTAGGAGAAAATACCTTAAACCAAGTAAGGTTCATGTTAAAGTTCCCCACCTATCCACCTATGTATATCTCTTGGATTGGTTTTGTCTGGACTCCAAACTTGAACCGCCTCCACTAACTTGGGAGCTCCAACCTTTAAATATGCTTTTACTCACACACAGGTGAGGGTAAAAAGGTTTACATAAAAGAAACCATGGGTATGCAGGCCCTTACCACTACAAAAAAATAGGGTGATTAGAGGGGGGTTTAGAGGGGGTTATGAACAACCCCCTATAAATTCATTTTATATATAATTAGAGGGGGTTATACACAACCCCCTCTAATAATTGAATTTATAGGGGGTTATGAACCCTCTCTAAATTCATTTTTTGTATAAATTAGATGGAAATATGTGTGACCCTCACTAATCATCATATTTAAAGGGATTAAAAGAACCCCATCTAATTTCTTAAATTAGCAGGGGTTGTGAACCCCATTTAGATGTATTACCATTATTTTTTTAATATCTGGTGGGATTTTACAGGGATTTTTCAACATCCTCTAATTTAAGAAAATAGAGGGTGTTTATAATCGTTGTTGATCAATGAGATTAGTGGTTGTTCACAGCCCTCTATAATATCTTAAATTAGTGGGGGTTCAAAACCCCCTCTAATGTCTTAAATTAGAAGGGGTTCAAAACCCCCTCTAATGTCTTAAATTAGAGCAGATTCAAAGATAATATCTTAATTTAGAGAGAGTTGTGAACCCCCATTATTAAAAAAAACAAATTCCATAATATATATATAATTAAAACCCTGTATTTAAATGTATTTAAAAATATTATATGAACATATTATATAGAATATTTATATGTCTGTATTTAATTGTACTTATATGTATACATAAATATAATTGCATAATTTTATGTACATTAATATATATTTATTTATATAAATTGTGTTTCATATAATATTAATTACATATAATATAAAAGCATAAACATATTAGATAAATATATACATAAATATAACTTATTTATAAAATATATCATATAAAAAACCAAGCTTATAGTTTTTATAATTTATATTTTAATAATAATTAATATATTTTTAAATAATTTGTTTAATTTTTATATTATATGATATACAATTTATACAAATATATACATATTAATGTACACAATATTATAAAATTTTATTTATTAAAAGACATATATATTAATGTACATAATATTATACAATTATATTTATTGAAATACATATATATTAATGTGTATAATAATAAATATATGTATTGAAATACATTATATAAATATTTTAATAATTTGTATTTTATATAACATTATATAAATATCTGTTTAAATTTTATTTCACATATAATATTGGAATAAATTGTATTTTATTTAATATTAATTATATATAATATAAATATTTGTATAAATTGTATTTCGTATATGTGTATTTCATATAATATTAATTATATATAATATTATACAATTTATACAGATAAATATATATTAATGTATATAATAATAAATATATGTATTGAAATACATTCTATAAATATATTTTTAAAGACATTATATAAATATATTAAATAAATACTTTATATGTATTATATAAATATGTATTTGAGTATATAAAAAAATTGCATAAATATATCTATAAATATATAAATATATGTGTATATACATAACATAAATAGAATTATAAAATACATTTACTAAAATATATGTAAATACACATATATAAAATATATAGTTTATATAAATGTATAAATTGAATATAATATAAATGTATTATAATATAAATACATAAATTCATAATATAAAAATGTATATATTAATTTATATAAATATATATGTGTGTGTGTTATATATTTATACGTATCTAAATATTTATTCAAATGATATTTATTTAAATTAGATTGTTAATATCTATTAATATAGTAATGTGTGAATAAAACCCATAAATTGAAACAACATGGTGGTAGAGGCGATGTTTGTGTAGTCCGTAGGTCGCGGGTTCGATACCCACTGGGAACATTTTAAAAGTCATGTGTGGGGATAATCAGAGGGAAGGGCGTGTGGGGGATAACCAGAGGGAAAGAGGGAGCGTTCGTTGTCTGTGGAGGCGCGTGGCCACGTGTAGGGTTATACTGTATGGAGGAGGCGTGCATGGTACGAGACAACTAGAGAGGGAGGATGGAGTCTCAAGCGTGGCAGGGGAACTGGAGGGGGAGGCGGGGTAGGGGGCACAGCAGAACTAGAGGGGAGGCGGGGCAGAGGAGAATGCCAATGGCGGGCGCGTTCGTGGACTGTGGCCCAATTTAAAAAATAAAAAAAATGAAGTTTAGGGGAGGTTTACACAACCGCCTCTAAAGTGGTCACTATTAGGGCCCAATTTTTTTTAAAAAAAGGAAGTTTAGGGGCGGTTTTCACAACCGCCTCTAAAATAGTCACCATTAGGAGTGGTTCAAACCACCCCTAAATCCCTCCATTAGAGGCGGTTGTGGTTAGAACCACCTCTAATATAAAAGCATTTGTTGGAAAAAAAATAGGCCAACATTATAGGGGGTTTAAACCCCTTCTAATGTAACTGCCGCTAAAATCAGCATGAATTTACCATCACTTTCTCAAAATCGCCTCAACTGACAGTAGGTGGGCACATTAGCGGCGATTCCTCATAATTGCCGCTAATGACTTTATAAGGAGTTATAACCCATTCTAATGTAAAAAATAACCTCCTCTAAACTGCTTTTTTGTAGTGTATATAATAATAGGAGAGAAGACACGCATACCAACAATTTAATTTAATAATAAATTAAATAAAACCAATCGCATACAAAGGCCCAGTCAAGCGTGGGGCCACGTGTGGGGTTATACTGGAGGGAGGAGGCACGTGTGATACGAGACAACTGGAGAGGGAGGATGGAGTCTCGAGCATGACAGGGGGACTGGATGGGGAGGTGGGACAGGGGGACATAGTGAAACTGGAGGGGAGGTGGGGCAGAGGAGAACACCAATGGCGAGTAGGTTTGTGGACTGTGGACCGATTTAAAAAATAAAAAAAAGGGGAAGTTTAGGGGTGGTTTTCACAACCACCTCTAAAGTAATTTCCATTAGGGGCGGTTCAAACCACCCCTAAATCCCTCCATTAGAGGCAATTGTGGTTATAATTGCCTCTAATAAAAGTGTTTTTTGGAAGAAAAAAATAGGCTAACATTAGAGGGGGTTTAAACCCCTTCTAATGTAACAGCCTCTAAAGTCAGCATGAATTTACCAGCGCTTTCTCAAAATCGCCTCAACAGACAGTGGGCGGGCACATTAGATGTGGTTCCTCATAACCGCCGCTAATGTCTTTAGAAGGGGTTATAACCCCTTCTAATGTAAAAACTAACCCCCTCTAAACTGCTCTTTTTGTGTAGTGTACATAATAATAGGAGAGAAGACACGCAAACCAACAATTTAATTTAATAATAAATTAAATGAAACCAATTACATACAAACTTTCGATCTATGGTCACGATCATCCACATGCATGCAACTAATTACGCATTTAATAAAACTAGCATTCAATTCTTAATCATTCTTATTTAAGATAAATTGTGTTCAAATCAATTAATTATATTCTTTAATTAATCAATTATTTATCTTAATTCTCATCTAAATTTCATTGAGATTCTCATCCATAATAATTTTAAACAAATTAAATGAATTTATTTAAAATTAATTGTGTACATAAATGTACCTTGGAGGCAATACGGTGAATGCTCGTCTGAATCTACCCAACATGTATTATACTCGTATACTATTTACTCTTGTGGAATATAACATACATTACTTATCACGTACTTTCATGATGTGTACTATCAACTCAATGATTACACGAATTACATGATTTTTCACTCACGTGTTATACTTCAATGCACATTGAGTAACAACTGTAATATGACTCATACGTGATATGCATATCTAAACATTATGCATATATTGATTAAACATTATATATATATATATATATATTAAAAAACTCATCGCATGGTGTGTCCTATCAACTTAATGACCACACGCAAGAACATATTGATAAGATTTACATAGTATAATAAATAGATTTTAAATCTGCATAATTTGGTATAAGTACGCGACATGTACAGGTGAGTTACACAACATGTACATCTCTCACCATCTATCCAAGGAACATGCCTGGGGACTGTGTGTAAACTGTGCCTTGGAAAATTGGAGTACACTGCGTGTACAATAAACTACACGGCGTGTGGTCTCCGAGTTACACGGTCACCATTCAGGCAGGTCGTGTATGGTAATACAGGGCTCGTCTATGACTCAAAGGGATTACACGCCGTGTACGTGGGTTACACGGTGTGTACTCCGGCTGACTGTTAACTAGGCTGGCCTAGTCAACACGTGGTGTAAAATAAATACACCATGTGTCATCAATGCACACAATTTAAATTAATTCATGATGCATTGAACACAAGTACACAGCGTGTAACTCCAGTTACACGGTGTGTACTCCTGTGTTATCCAAACAAAATACTCGGCACCTCTCGATGTGATCTTCGATTTTATTTTGTTCATAAAATTAATCGTTTTGATTAGATCTACTTGAAACGAAGAAGGAAGAAACAGATCTGACAATTCCGATTAAAAGAACGATTAAACTTGAATGGAAAACTAAATCACAAATGCGTAAATCCATCAACGATCTTTAAATAATTATAAATAATTATGTGATCACTCTAATATCACTTGAAGGTTTCAGACGCATCTGAAGCGTGCGATGGGTCATGCCCAACTTTGTTTTTTATCATGATTGATGATCAATCTGATATTTACACAATGATAAATGTGGTGATCTGCATAATTGAATCAAAGAAAACAGACAAGGGATATAACGCTGGAACCAGAGAGGGGATCATCACATATTATTTATAATTAATTTAATTAATTAAAAAATTACCTTATTGGAATTCTTTATCTATTGATGGACCAGACAATAGATTTGAGTTGTATCGTTGTTGTGTTGTAGAAATCAAGAGCAGATTCCCTTTATCGGTGATCCACACGTGTTCCACAGATCTCTGAACATCGTCGTAGGAATCTTCGGGTGCTAGCACGGTAGATCTCATCGCTTGCGTCGTCCGCCTTTGATCGCCACGAGAATCACTTCCAAAACGTTCTCCTTGATCTCTCTTAATTTGAGAGTGGATGGTGGAGGAAAATCGCTCTCTGTTCTTGAGAGTGTTCTTGGAGAAGGGAGTTTTCTAGGGCTTGAGAGGATTCTCCAAATCTGTTGTGCACAACCAAACAAAATGAACTGGCTCTCGGATAAAATAATATAATTGGGTTCATATACTGTTAGGTTTAAAATAAAATAATTGCACAAGTGACCTTTATTATTTATTTAATCCCTGCGAAACCTCACATCAAATATTATTATTATTATTATTATTATTATTTCTCGACATGCACTTAACTTGTAGATTAAATTAAATATTATTTAATCAAATAATATTCAATATTTATTATTTCTCACCAAACTATTAAACTCGGTTTGTCATTCCTCCGCAATATTTATTGGGCCTTGAATAATGATTATTTATTTATTAAATAAATATCATTGCATTATTCACCGATAAGTAAATAAACATCATATTCACTAAATAGTAAATAAATATTTATTAAATATTCCACTCACATTATATTCTCTTTAATAACTGGTGACAAAATATATGCGACCAAACATACATGAATAATTATTAAACCACGTCTGGGAATAATTTTTATTCAACTTGTTAAATAATAAATAATAATATACTATTTAACTTAGATTCTATATACATTTAGTGTGTGACCCTCTAGTCCTATTTCTTAGTGGCATTAGGCGAAACATCTTAAAGTCCAAGGTTAGTGTCTGACAACACACCAAGACACCCATCGAGAAAAAGTTAATGTTGCAATGACATAATACCTCATACGGACGCTTACTATGTAATATAATCTTTTTATTGTGATATCTCTAATCAAGCAGGTTGCATGTTTGTGTTATCAACCTATGTGCTCGATGTCTCTTTCTTTGACTTCCCAGAAATTGAACTTATCTATAGAACACCATGATCGTGAATTTATTTAGGCTATATCATTTTCATCAAAAAACATGGGATGTCAACTTCCGTTAAAGAACAGAAAGGACAAATTTTTTCTCACATTATTCATTAATGCAATGTTAATTATGATGCACCCAACGTATCCTACCTCACCGTGAATATCTGTCGTCGTGGTTTTCGTCAATATATCAAAGTACGTGACTCATAGTACTTAGTAATAATAACCTTAAAGTCCAGAGATCAATATACATGTTCATAGATAGAAACATCCAATGATACATATAAATGTGGATTCCCAACTGGCGGGTCTCGTTCTTATAATATACTACTTGATACTATCAAGGGCGTACACCATGAGAAAGTGTCTCAAAGTCCTATGAGTCTCCGCCCCTAATAGCCAATATCATTTGTGCCCATCAAATGATATAATTCAGTTATAGAACATGTATTTAAGAATAGTATCGTAACACTTTCGGGTTCTCATCATAGAGGGAAAATACTATGACTTTTTAGTGTGACAACTGCTTTTAGGACATTATCACATACTATGTTAAGCAAAAGAACAAACATGATGTGATAATAAGTTTATTAATATTCAAAACTATGAATACAATATATCATAAAGTACGCAGGAGTTGGTTCTAGAGTACCAACTCCAACATTCATTTCTCAAATTCATTCATTATGAAATTTCCTTTTATGATGTGTGGTAGTATTATGCAACTCATTTTCTTTCCATGAGTGATTCTTATGTTTATGTCTAATGATTGATTACCTTTTTATGACAGACATAAATCATGAACATGTTATGATTGGTGCGTCCAGATAGTGCTACAATGCATTGAGTGAATCTTTTGTCTCATGAGACTTTATGTGTGAGATTAGGGAGTAAACCTAGTCCATTATGGGACTTTGTCCATCATGTGATATTTTTTAGGCAGTTACATTTGACTAATGTTTATGTCATGTTATATCACTACTAGAAATATGGCATTTAGCGACCGCCAAAAGCGGTCGTAAAGGCCTTTAGAGACCGCCATGCAACCACTTTTGGCGGTCGCATTTGCTCGATCGGTGTTGCTCAACAGCGACCGCCGCTGGCGGGCCCTAAAAATCCCGTCCGATTTTTTGTTGTTGATGGTGCGTTGGGTGCAAGTAGGGACGTAGGGGGGCATACGGCTGGGGCGAGACAGACCTAAGTTGTGGCCGCCGACCAGGGTTGATCTGCAACAGCCGGAGGGAGGGGCAGGCGTGGCGTTGAGGGGTTTAGGGCAGGCGGTCGAACATTGGGGGGGGGGGGGGGATGGGTTCGACGGCGGGTGCGACAATGGCAGCGGGAGACGACGAAGGGTGGCGATGAGGGCGACCGAGGGTGGCAGGGCGGTGGCGGGGGGTGGGGCGACCGAGGGTGTCGGCGAGAGTTGTAGCGGTGATTGGGGAAGATAGCGGCGGGGGGGGGGAATCCCACACATTTTATTATTATTTTGGTATTAGCGATCGCCAATGGCGGTCACCCGTTTCCCCAACCGCAAATGCCTTTTATTCTAGCAGTGTATGTTGCTGCCACATTTTCTACGTTGCTATGATATTATGATACCATGTTCTTTATGTTATGCTTCCATGTGATTACTTACAAACCTTCTTATTTATAATATCATGTTACACCTTTGACTTGCATGTTATGTTTTCTTATCGTATTTATTCCCTTACTATACTTTTTAACTCACCTCTTTCTTTTATGCGTTTTCCCAAATTATTCTATGCAGTTTTAGGAGCTCTAGTAGATTTAAGAGCTCATTGTGGATAATAAAATAAGGATATCATGTTTTAGTTTCCTTTTGATGTATTATGAACCTAGTCTTCCAAAGACATCAGGGTTCACAATCCTTGTTTTGTATTAATGCGTATTTATGTTAAAAATCATGTAATAAAATGTGTAAAAGGTTTGAATTGCTATACTAGAGATGTTCAACCTCTCATAATTCAATTATGAAGCTCAATTCAAGATCTGACACCTCAATAGATAAAAAATTCAAACTTTCACCAGAATTGTCATACTCGTACGAACACGAAGTATTAAAGCAGTCGGCGTATTATACTTTGTCGTGAACATACGACGTTACCGTTTTCATCAATACATCAAAGTACGTGAATCCTGATACGTATTAATAATAATCTCAAAGTCTAATTATCACTATACACATTTGCAGGTAGAGATATCTATTGACATGTAAATACGTGAAATTTATACTTTCGGATCTCCTCCCGTAACCCTTTCTCTTGAAGATTATCAAGGGGCAAAATTTCTGAGAAGAAATCACAATATCTTATGAGTTTTCTACCCCTGATAGTCTGTATCTTCTGTGTCTAGTCAGATGATGTCATCTGACCATATAACATATATTTAAGAATATCATCATAGCATTTCAAGATTCTCATAACAACAAAGAATTGGTATGACATTTCAACGCTACAAATGCTCTAGAACATTATCACATTAATGTTACACATAAGAATAATCAATATGTGATATGACATTTATTAATATGTACAAATAATCTAAAGTACAAGTAATTGATTCTAAGACACCAACTCCAACATTTATAGCACCCAATTCATAAGTGCGGACATGAGACGTTTCCAATTCCATGTGTGCATCTCCGCATGCTGCACATTATATGACATTCTCTCGCCCTTTACACCGAAATCATGACTAAATTTGACGACACGTACTAAAAAAGTATCCCGGACATTTATTATATATATTAAATGTCTCAAAAAATTAATCGGGCACCTTCACTTCATGATAAGTGTTCTTGAAAAATAAGAAATGATTGTTCATTTTTTTAAAAACATTTACACTTAAATTCCTAATGAAATTTAGGACAAAATAAAACATTTTTTCAATAAACACATAAACATTTATTTCAAGTGACAAGTGTTGAGAATAATTTCATAAATGCCATCAAATACACCATTAGTTTTTTTTAGATTGAATATTGAAAAAAAAGCTTTCTTACCATTTTTATAATTGAATTCGTTTAAAAAATAAGTATAAATATATTTTTTTAGGGAAATAGATGTATCATATCTTTTAAAGTCATTATCATAAATAATAAATATCATGCCTCCGAGATGCATCTTAGTGACACCATCTCACATAGTTTACTGATGAGGTCTTGAGTTCGAGTATCATTGAGTAATTTCGGTATAAGATTTTTTTTTTGTATTTATTTTCCCCATGGAACCATTGTAAATAAATAAGAAAAATTATAAACATTTTTCAAAAAACCGTTTATCACACCCGTCGATTCCGCCTTGATAATTACGGCCATACTCACACGTGAAATCACTCTTATTTATTTATTTATATATTTATTTATGCCACCCGAATATAATTACACAATTTATTTTACTAAAAAAACCATAAAGTGCAAATCAAAATAAAATATCCTGCCCAATGGCTCCATAAACCCTACTCTGAACTGAGCTTAGACGCACCCCCAAAAACCTAGGTCTCTTCGCGTTCCTCCCCACACTTCACCCCGTCTGTCTGCTCGACGAAGGAGACGATGAGTATCATACTCCGAAGAACGACGTCAATGGCGTCAAAACAGACGCTGGCGTCGCTAGCTTCCATGGACCATCGTCTTTACCATTTATCATCCATTGGCGCCATCGCTGCGCCAACCAATGACGTTTTTAGTGCTAAAATGCAACCCTTCCCTGGTTTCCTGGCCCCGAAGGGCATCATCGGGCCAGGAATTCTCAGAGCCAGGAGTTTTCATTCCGGGTCTGGACCTATGAACTTCAGGGCCTCCTTGCCGGCATCGCAGCTGACCCATGCTGTAGCCTACGACGATGCGAAGTCATCCAAAGCCGCCACAGATGAAGGACTCGAAATCAGCAGTCTTGGCATTTCTCAGGACATTGTTTCTGCTCTGGCAAAAAAGGGTATCACGAAACTTTTCCCCATTCAGGTACTCTTAGTAATTCCTTGTTGTATAAAAACTTTCTTGGTGGTTGTTTGCTGCCGTTTCTCTGTGAATTAAAATTATTCCTTGAATTATGTTGTGGTTTATTCGTATTTTCTCTAACCTGCAAGTTAATTAAGCACATATTTTTAATTTTCAATTTTTAGAGTGCTGTTCTGGAACCCGCAATGCAAGGCCGTGACATGATTGGCCGTGCCAGGACAGGCACGGGAAAGACTCTCGCTTTTGGAATACCCATCCTGGATAAAATCATTCGACACATTTCAATGAATGGGTTTGTTCCACTCTCCTGCTTTCTTTCTAATGCTAATGCTGTGTTTGGGGTTTTTTATGGAATGAGATGATCATTAATGGAACCCAATGGTATGGGATGGAATGGGATGGAATGAAATCAATTGTTCCATTGGTTGGAAGTTTCATAGTGGAATGGAATGCTCAAACCTGATCATCATTTAATTATTTTTATAAAACAGGTGAAATAAATTAATTTTTTTATTATAATTTTCAAAATCATCATTATTATTTTTGTCTGCTTTATTTTTTATCTTTTTTTAAATATCATAATGATTTGTTTTCAATCCATGTCATCCGTGACCCTCTGATTTGGAGGGAGGGGCATGGGAGGAATTGGAATGGCTTGGAAGGCCTTTAATGACCATCCCAAAACCTCTTAAAAAATTATCCTTAACAATGTACTCCTAAACCAAGCCATCCCAAACGCACCCCAAGATAATTTTTCCACACGACTTTGGGCACCCCTTTTGTTATGTTGAGCTAGGCACTTATTTATTTTATCTATTTTTTTAACATAACAGGCGAGGAAGAAGCCCCATGGCAATAGTTCTTGCCCCCACTAGAGAGCTGGCTCGTCAAGTGGACAAGGAGTTCTCCGAGACAGCTCCCACCCTTCAAACCATTTGTGTTTATGGCGGCACACCCATCTCTCGCCAAATGAGTGATCTGCGTTATGGAGTTGACGTGGTTGTTGGCACTCCAGGCCGTGTTATCGACCTGCTCAAGCGCGGTGCCTTGAATTTGTCAGCAGTGCAATTTGTTGTTCTTGATGAAGCTGATCAGATGCTTAATGTTGGTTTCCAAGAAGATGTTGAAGTCATCATGGAAAATTTGCCACCCAAACGTCAAAGCCTGATGTTCTCTGCAACTATGCCTGGATGGATAAGGCAGCTTACCGCAAGATACCTTAAAGATCCAGTAATAATTGACCTTGTGAGTAGTTATTAATTTTTTTGCTGTCATGCTTTCTGTATTCCATCTGGATTAAAAGATAGGAGCTTCTTACTTTTAGATCCTCTGGATTACTAATAACAAATTGCATTGTAGGTGGGAGATTCTGATCAAAAATTGGCAGATGGAATAACTATTTATTCAATTGCATCTAGCATGTATGGAAAGCCATCGATTATTGGACCCTTGATAACCGTGAGGATCTGAATATCTTGTCAATCTTCTAAGTTGCCTCTTTAGTATAATTTATCTACTTGATCCTTAAATTTCTTCATAGATATTCTAAACAGGTTCCTGGATTTGTGTTCCCTCTTTTTTTTTTTTTATGTTTACCCTTTAATTTTTCTGTGACTCAGGAACATGCTAAAGGAGGAAAATGTATTGTTTTCACTCAAACAAAACGCGATGCTGACCGATTGGCTCACCACATGGCAAGAGATATAAAATGCGAGGCCTTGCATGGGGATATTGCTCAAAATCAAAGGGAAAGAACTCTCTTTGGTTTTCGTGAAGGGCACTTCAGTACTTTAGTGGCCACTGATGTTGCTTCCCGTGGCCTTGATATACCTAATGTTGACCTGGTGTGATTTTAAAAATTCAGTACTTGATTATTTTTTCAATTGGTTGATGTTATTTCTGGTTTTAGTTATTTCAATTGTTATGAAGTTTTTTTGTTTTTTATTTGGTGATGTCAAAATTTCATTCCTTTATTTTTGTGACCTTGCAGTCTTTTTGTAGATTGTGTTCATTTTTAATGACAATATGTTGAGGGTGAAGTTATCAATTTTGGGGGGGGGGTGCAAATGGGCCCTGATTTTATGAAATGAAAATGATGATTACTAATAATGCTACTTAACAATATTTATGCCAGTTCTTTCTTGATGTTTTTTTTAATTATTTTTGTCACATGTTTGCTTCTCTTCATCCATGTTCTGACACCTTACACCTTATCTCATACTTCTCTGTCTTAAATTTCATTGTTTGGTTAAAATAGTCATTTTCGTCTTTCTAATTATTACATGAGCTTTCTTTAAGGAATTGCACCGATTTTCTTTTAGATGAAGATTGCTATTAAAAAATCTCAGTAGTTGCCAAACTATATTAGGCTCTAGTGTTTTAGGCATATTGAATTTGAAGAATTCACGGTTGCATTAATTGTGGAACTGAGCATTGTGTCAGTGGCGGTTGTTGTCTCAGTTCACAACTTGAAGCATCCAGGGCATTCTTTTATTACTATTGCCAGTGTGCGGAAAACAGGGTTTAGGTTGCATTCAATGATGGTGTTAATGATATTGCAAAAGTGCTTCTGGAAAAGTATTACAGATTATCTAATGAAAACATGTTTTTCAGTTACTCACATAATTGATTTTCTTAAAAAAATAAATGTATTTAAAAAAACGAATCCAACATTTTTTTTAAGGAGCTATGTGCACTTTTTATTAACTACTGTCAAGCACAGTTTTTTTTTTTTTTTGCTTGCGGTAGAGTTGAAGTGAATTGAAGTGACGAGTCTTGCTTGGATACGATGGCTCTTCCTAAGTTACTGAATTTTTTTAGTGATTTTTGCTTGGCAGTTATTGTTCTGGAAGCTGCTTATGAATGTTTCACTTTTTTTAAAGCTGAATATTTCACATTTATTAGTAATCTGAGTAATACCTAGCATGTTCGCTTGGGATAATAACAGTAAAGGACCATCCTGATTATTTTATTACAGTTGAGGATCAAAATTCAGTTCTCTCTTCTTTACCCCACGTTTGGTCCTTAACTGTAATAAAATGCTCAGAACGGTCCTTACCTGTCATTCTGCATCTTTTTTTTTGTTTTCTACTCATATTTTACTATCATGTTTCCTATATATATAAAGCGTCTCGTCAAATTTTTCCCTAGGTGGTACATTACGAGCTTCCTACCAATTCAGAAATATTTGTTCATCGAACTGGACGAACAGGGCGTGCTGGGAAGAAGGGAAATGCAATCCTTATCCACACCGATGATGAATTGAGAACCGTTAGGACCATAGAACGAGACATTGGATCCAAGTTTATTCCGGTTAGTCTATATCTCCCCTGATTTGCTCCCCCCCTCTCTATATATATTACATATCCCATATATGGTATCTGGATTCCCATTTTTTTTGTTTTGCTAGACTTGCGGGGATTTAATTTTCTAGAATAAAATTCTCATGTTTGGTTGATGAAAATATTTTGTTTTTTGTTTTTAAAAAATATATCAGAAAATATTTTGGGGAGTGGATATAAAACAACAAAATATGCGAATTATTTATTTATTACTTGTATATATAAATATACATTCTGACCGGTTTGTGATGGTTAACGATCTTAGCTCCCACGGATTGCTGTTGAGGGAGGTGGTCGAGACACATTTGGTGATTTTGGTGGCAGCCGTCAGATGGGTGGTTCAGGGGGATTTGACCGTTATGGCAGCAATTCCGGTGGGTTTGGGCGGCCTGCTGGCAGATACGGTGGCTCTGGCTTGACTGGCAGTGGTTCTAGGGGAGGTTTTGGTGGTTCGGGTGGAGGATACGGTGGTTCGGGTGGAGGATACGGTGGGTCAGGAGGGTTTGGTGGTGGTTCGGGTGGTGGTTACGGTGGTGGGTCTAGAGGCTCGGGTGGGTTTGGTGGTTATGGTGGATACGGAGGGTCGTCGTCTAGACAGAGTGGTGGGTTTGGTGACCGTGGCTCGAATCGGTCTGGGTCATTCGGCAGGAAACGCCCGAGTACTTTTGGCAGCTTTGGGGATGGAAAGAGTGACGATGAACAGGATTCGTGGAAATTCTGATTATATTGAATGGCAGGTAAGCCTGTTGTGGACCACTGTTAGCGTCTTCAACTTTATTCCTTTTCTGTCTCTAATTATTATTATTTTTTAATTTAATAGATGGGCTTGCGTTTTGGTTGCCCAAGGCTGCAGCGATGAACATAGTTTGAAGTAGATGAAAAAGAGCTGTGGTTGCTGCTTGGGCTGGGGAACGCATGAGTTGATGTATGTTATGTTTTCCTCTGTTTTTGCCCTCTATATGGTAAATTTAAAGTTAGTGTTCAACGTGGTGGGCGCCAAGCTTTCATATCCACTAGCTGTATCGACCCCAAAATGCAGATGTTTAAGTTCATCAACTCTACAAACAATATGTTTATGAATACTCTAGTAATCAAATATGTTGTAGATGAAGTTTTTGAATAAGAAAGTTTGTGCAGCCATAAGTAAGATGGATTGAAAATTTTGAACCAAACAGAAACATTGTCAGTGATAAAGGTCCAATGAGAAAGAGAATCATGACTAATCCAAATCTTTTTCTAAGAATAAAAATGTTTATTTCTATAGCTGGGCGATGAAGTGACATGTCAGAGTTTTGACAGAATATGAAGGATGATCATGCCTCTATGGTAGTTGTCCTGTGGGGTCTCGGAGTCTCGGTGAGGTTTCGGGTTTGATTCTTGCGAGTATTTCTGTGTTGAATTAATGTAGGTTTTTTGTTATATTCCTCTTCTCGGAACTGTTGTAATACGAAGGGTAATCAAAACTAGGAAATGCGGTAATTAGTTTAATATGCAAACATAAGTTTGTTGAGACATGATTAAGAAACAAATGTATTACATGGCATCAAGTGGTTTGAGTGATATGAGCTAATTTGAAAATTGATCATATTGTAGTGATTGTTGTAATTGATGCTATCAAATTGAAAATGAATGATGATTTATCACAAGCTATCTGAAAATGAATGATGATTTATCACAAGCTATCCTCTATGTCATGTGTATGGCTTGAAGGAACATCTATTCTTTTAAGGATAATTAGATGACATTGAATGCACATCTCACATAGATAATTTGATCCTGACAATTGATAAGAGGTGTGTTTGTGGTAACGATGACAAAAAAAATTGTGCATGTTTTTTAGAAAAACTTTACAATTGATTTGTCAAATTGGTGGGCAAAATGATAACCATAAGAAATCTAAAAACTGGTTATATGTTGGTTCAATGCTAAGATTCTTATCAGATAAAAGGTGCTACATGGTTTTACAACAATATCTTTGCCATCATTGGATCATAAGTAAATAACACATTGGAATTTGTGATGTCAACAACAAGAAGCAAAAAGGCCTTAAACTTAATTCATTCCAATGCTTGGTGAATACTTTATATATTTATAGGAGCCACATAATTCCATAGAGTATACAAGAGAAGTGTTTTGAGGATAATTCCAAAGAGGTGTTTTGAGGATTGATAATTATGGAGAATGTGCAAACAATGAATTTGAAATGCTAAGGCCATGTTAATATACATATCCCAACAAAATGGAAGCTAAGCAAACTAACACAAACTCATTAGAAAGAATAAAGATAATGTTGAAAACTGTAGGATTGATCAATACAAATTGGATAGAGGCAATGAAAGATTGTTACGTGGTTAATCAATCATAATTAATTATGATTAATCTGAAGACTCAAATTGTAACATCCCGCATCAACACAACCACAACCGCGTCATCAAGATGAAATGCCACAAGACCTCAAATACACTCCATCATCTCAGGCTAGCGAGCTAAAAATTTAACAAAGCCCTCTCATTTATCATCACAATATAATAATCAAAACAACCATATATATATTGATCACAATGAAAGAAAAATGATCATAACACGAATTAATCAAGAAGATCCCTATATATATATATATATATATAGAGAGAGAGAGAGAGAGAGAGAGAGAGATAGACTTTTTTTATTCAAACAATGAAGAGAACAACTGCACATAACAACCAGAAAAGAAAATGGAAGACAAACATTAAGGCAGGTGAAAGAAATGAAGGCCTAGTGCATCATCCCTTGCAAACCACTTGCACAGATATGGAAGAATCCTAGAAGAGAATAAGATCTCAACATCACTTGTCAACTGCCCATATGAAGCCAGAGAATTAGCCGACATATTGTCTTCTCTCCATGTATGAGTGACAACAATACCCACTTCCAACTTCATGGCGCATGCCCAGATAAGGTAAGAGACTAACCAGTGGGCTCACCCCAAATTATTCAAAAACTTGACAATAATAGAAGCATCATGTTCAATGCAAACATGTTGGATACCCCTCTCACGACACAATTTGATTCCCAAACAGTAACACCTTAGCCTATGTGAAAAGTGAGGTTTCATGCCCAAAGTTTGCAGCAAACCCCAACACCACCGAGCTACACTGATCGCGGACTGCACCTCCCTCTGCCATCTTATTATTGCAGACTGAATCTTCGGTATTCATTTTGAATCCGAGACATGGAGAATTCCATCAGACCCAATTCCCTCTGCTCCAATTCCATATTTTTTTATTTTCTGATAAACCCTCTTTTTTAACTTGGTCGAGTGGGAACCCTTGCATGACCCAAAAACCCAGAATACATGACCCGAAAGACCAGATGCACAAAGGCCTTACACATTTGACATGCACTATTACAAATAGGCCTTTAACAGTGCTAAAAATGACCTTTATCAGCGTTATAGAAGCACTGACTACCAGAGCGAGATTAAAAACCCTAGTCTTTTATCAGCGCTAAAAAAACCACTGATAAATGGGTATTTTATCAGCGCTTTTATTTAACGTCGATAAAGTAGACATTCATTGACGCTTTTAAAAGAGCTGATAAAGGACCCCTTTATGAGCACTTATAAAAGTGCCGATAAAGGGGCATGCTACAGCGTGTTGTAACAAGACATCACAACACCAAAAACACCACGAAATTAGCAAGATCAAGTACTAATACAGAATTTAAATGAAATAAAATTTACGATTCAAATACAAGAAAAAAACACTATATTATAGATATTTCAAATATTGGTTTATATAATTACATAAGTACAAATTATTAAATACATTCAAAAACATCAATGTTCCTTTGTCTTTTGATCCTAACCCCCACTCGAGCAAAAAACACACATGTATAAGAAAACAATTTTTTATGTTAGAAATAATATAAAAAAAAAATTAAAAGAAAGTATTAATTTTAAACTGAACTTTGAGTCATACCAGGAACACTGTGTATCAAATTGAGTTGCGGTTGATTCTTGCACATCACATCATTTCTTGTTCGTCTTCAAGCATTATCTCTAGGAAAATTAACTAAATAAGTATAAGATAAAAATGATAATGAAATTAATTAAGTAATAACTGAGAGAATGATGAGAAAACAATTAGGCTCGTTTGCTTGGTTTTGAGGATGCGATGCGCGTTTTAAACTAAACTGACACTTATATATTGAAATGACGCACTTGGAGTCATACCGGTCACATCGTGCGTCAGATTGAGGTGCAGTTTATTTCTACACCTCTCAAATGACTTATGGATTATTTTCTCAAAGTATCAAAATAATCTGAATGTGTTTGCTCGTTTTTGAGTACGTCACTTGTCTTTTTTTACTAAAATGTCATTTTAAACTGAAAACATGCACTTTGACTCATATTGATCATATCGTGTGTCGGTTTGAAGTGAGACTGATTTCTACACGTCACAAAAGACTTATGAATCGATGTTTTAAATTATCAAGATAATCCGAGCGCGTTTTCTTAGTTTTCAACGAGTGACACTTTTTGAACTAAAATGTCAATTTAAACTGATAATGGACACATTGAGTCATACCGGTCACACCGTGCATTAGATTGAGGTGTGGATGATTTCTACCCATCCCAAAATGGCTTATGGATTGCTTTCCTAAAGTATTAGAACAATCCAAATGATTTTGCTCGGTTTTGAGTAGGTCAGTTGTCATTTTCACTAAAATTGATGTTAATTTTAAATAAAAAGTCGAACTTAGAGTCATACCGGTCACACTGTGTGTCGTATTGAGGTGAGACTAATTCATACATGTCCCAAATGACTTATGGACCATTTTACTAAAGTATCAAAACAATTTGAATGTGTTTTCTTGATTTTGAGTACGTCACTTGTCTTTTTTACTAAAATGTCATTTTAAACTAGAAACACACACTTTGACTCATACCGATCACATCATGTATCGGTTTGATATGAGACTGATTCCTACACATAAAAAATTATTTCAATGTCCTAAATTATCAATAAAATCCGAGCACGTTTTCTCAGTTTTTAGTGAGCGACACTTTTTGAACTAACATATCGATTTTAAACTGATAACGAACACTTTGAGTCATACCAGTCACATCGTGCATCGGATTGAGGTACGACTGATTTCTACATGTCCCAAATGACATAGAGATCATTTTTCTAAAGTATAAGAACAATCTGAATGCTTTTGATTGGGTTTGAGTAGGTGATTTTCCATTTTTACTAAAATTGATGCTAATTTTAAATAAAAAGATGCACTTGGAGTCATACCAGTCACACCATGCATCAAATTGAGGTGCAAATGGTTTCTACACATATCAAATGACTTATGGATTGTTTTCCTAACATATCAAAATAATCTGAATGTGTTTTCTTAGTTTTGAGTACGTCACTTGTCTTTTTTACTAAAATGTCATTTTAAACTGGAAACACACACTTTGAATCATATCTATCACATCGTGTGTCAGTTTGATGTGATACCGATTCATACATGTCACAAATAACTTATGAATCGATGTCCTAAATTATCATGACAATCTGAGTGCGTTTGCTCAGTTTTCAGTGAGTGACACTTTTTGAACTAAAATATCGATTTTAAACTGATAATGAACACATTGAGTTATACCGGGCATATCGTGTATCAGATTGAGGTGTGGACGATTCCTACATGTCAAAAATGACTTATGAATCGTTTCCCTAAAGTATCAAAATAATCTGAATGTGTTTAGTCGGTTTTGAGTAGGTCAGTTGCCCTTTTTACTAAAATTGGTGTTAATTTTAAATAAAAAGACACACTTAGAGTCATACCAGTCACACCATGCGTCGAATTGAGGTGAGACTGATTCCTACACATCCTAAATGACTTATGGATCGTTTTTCTAAAGTATCAAAACAATATGAATGCGTTTTCTTGGTTTTGAGTACATCACTTGTCTTTTTTACTAAAATGTCATTTTAAACTAGAAACACACACTTTGATTCATACCAATCACACCATGTATCGTTTTTACATGAGACTGATTTCTACACGTCAAAAATGATTTATGAATCGATGTCCTAAATTATCAAGAAAATACGAGTGTGTTTGCTTGGTTTTCAGTGAGTGACACTTTTTGAACTAAAATGCCATTTTTAAACTGATAACAAACACTTCGAGTCATACCGATAACATCGTGTATTAGATTGAGGTGAGGCTGATTCCTACATGACAAAAATAAATTATGGATCATTTTCTTAAAGTATCAAAATAGTCAGAATATGTTTTCTTGGTTTTGAGTATGTCAGTTGTCTTTTTTACTAAAATTAATGCCAATTTTAAATAAAAAGAAGAACTTGGAGTCATACCGGTCACACCATGTGTTAGATTGAGGTGTGGTTGATTCCTACATGTCCCAAAGTCTCAAAAAAATCATAACTACCAATGTTACCATGATTTCCATTGCCTTTGTCGAACTGCCAACACTGCATGTTGATTTGATGTTCTTAGCTGAAAAACCTTTCTCATTGTTGAAATCCAGAAGAGGAGAGGAAGCTCATATACCCATTATATCATGAGAAGTCACTACAATGAGCACATGAGCTTCCTCTACTATTCTGGATCTTAACAACAAGAAAGTTTTTTCAGCAAAGAACATTGACTCAATATGCAGTGTTGACAGTTCAAAAAAGAAAGACAATGGAAATCATGGTAACATTGGAAGTTAGGAACATTTTATCTCTTTTGTGGCTTGTTGTAGATAGTTGAAAGAAAAATATGACTTTTCAAAATATCTATGAAAAAACTAAATAAGTATTAGATCAAAAATATAAGGAAATTAACTTACAAATAGTCGATAAAATGTTGACAAAATTAATTAAATAAGTAGTAAGAATTAACCTTTTCATAATGGTTGTATTCATTCTTGACGTATTTCCTTATTGTCATTATCTTAGTTTCAAGATCGAACAAAAGAATCCACCTATATAAGAAAACAATTCTTATATGAGTAATACTAAAAAGAAATAAATTAAACAGAAATATGAAACAATACATTACTTTTATGAACAATGATTTTACTGTGCACACATCAAGATTATCTTTGTGATTGAGTAGTGGAGGGAACTTGAAGGAAAGTGATAAATGCCAACATTGGAAGGGTGAAAAGGTTTTGAGGGAGAAAAATTATGTGGAAGTTTAGGTGCAGAAAGGCATGAAAGATGGAAAGACCACCCCAACTCAAACAAAAGAATCCACCTATATAAGAAAACAATTATTATGTGAGTAATACTAAAAAGAAATAAATTGAACATAAATATGAAACAATATATTAATTCTATGAAAACTGATTTTACTATGAAAACATCAAGATTACCTATGTGATTGAGAAGTGTAGGGAACTTGAAGAAAAGTGATAAATGCCAACACTGTAGGGGTGAAAGGGTTTTGAGGGAGAAGAAGTATGTGGAAGTTTTGGTGCAGAAAGGCATGGAAGTGGACAAACCACCTCAACTTGAACAAAATAATCCACCTGTATAAGAAAAAGGTGGCCTCTCTAGTTCTGGTATAGCTGGTTATGGCTCCACAATCCCCTGGTTTTCAGTTCTCTCCTGCTTGGATGCTCCAGGGGTGGATGCCGAAGAAGCGGTCGATGGTGTTACGATGATGAGGGCGATGTATTGGTTGGAGTGAAGGCGTGATGGTAGTGACAGTGATTGATGGCGCTATGGTGCAGTTCGAGGTCCCTGTGATGTGGATTGAGGTTTTCGTTTCTGATGGTTGGAAAAGGTGTGTTCATGGAAGGACGACTACAAGGGCAATGAGGTAGATGGTGATTATGCTTCGATCCCTGACGGAGAGGCTGTGTTGAGTGATGAGGATGATGGTGTTGGAAGCTCCGACAATGACTTCAACGATGATGGAGGTGGTGGTTCCGAGAAGCGATGATGACGAAGATGTCTGGACGAATCGAGGTAGGTGACTGGATCCACATTTTCACAATTCATGGTGGATCTTGGATCAAGTCATGATGGCTGGATGACTGGCGTGATGATTGTGATCTCGAGGCAGACACGTGAATGATGGAGGTTTTTGAATTTTGAATGTTGTGTTTTTTGGAAGGCGACAATGGCGGTAGAGATCGAGGTTGGATGTTGAAATTTGAATGTTGTATGCTATAATTCTCATGATGGGTTGATTCTCGTGGTTTTGCGAGGGTCTACACCTACCCATTTAAAAGTGTTATTAGAAAATAAAAAAATATGGATTGTGTGTGTGGTATAAGAAAACAATTCTTATGTGAGTAATACTAAAAAGAAATAAATTAAACATAAATAAGAAACAATACATTAATTCTATGGACAATGATTTTACTGTGCAAATATCAAGATTACCTCTGTGATTGAGAAGATACAACATCGTTACTCTTCCTGCAAAGGTAGTGGAGGGAGCTTAAAGGAAAGTGATAAATGCAACATTGCATGGGTGAAAAGGTTTTAAGGGAGAAGAAGTCTATGGAAGTTTTGGTGTAGAAAGGCATGAAATATGGACATAAATCTTCTAAAATAAACAAACTCTACAAGGAATAATGAAAAGTAAATCAATGTTTCATTATATAATTTTTTGATAAAATAGAGAAAGTATATCGTAACAGTACCTTTACATCTTCCCAAAGGGTTTCATTCATTATAGTTTATTCTTCCGAGGGATTGGTAACATCATCATGTGTAGAAGATATTGTTTGCATGAGTAGTCTATAACAACCCTGCTTTTTATTTCATATTAAGAAATGATTTATTATAAAAACTTGAACTTAATAAAACTCCTAAGATCGATATGTCTAGTGTATTTGGGGCTTAGGAACATTACATAACAACTTAAAACATAAAATATATATCTTTATTGAAAACTTCTTTTACATGACCACAACATTCCTTCATACTTAGCATTACATGAGATAACCTGAGGAAATACATAAAAAAGGGTGATCTATAAAGCCTAGTAAGAGAATAAACATGGAATAACATGAGGAAGACAATACATGTTAGTCAATAATAATATCAATGGAGCATTAAAGAAACATGAACATAAAGGCATGATATAGCATGATATTCATAACATGGAAATGTGGCAATGACATACAACATGATATTAGAATTAGCCAAGACTCATTGCACATGGATTAACATGATTAAACCCTCATTTCACATGAATTAGCATGAGTAAACTCTCATTTCACATGGCGTATTATGATACTAAACATTACCCAATGCATTGGAGCGCCATCAGGGTGCACCCTTCATAAATATTTCATTTCATGCATAAGTGTGCCACATAGATCATATAACATGGAATCATTCAACATAATAGGTTATTCCACGGTCAAGGAATGTATAATACATAAATTTAAGTCCCAAATCAATAAGTACATGAACATAAAGGTGAATAACCTTTATAGATAAATGAGTATGATATTCACTATATGATGATTTTGGAATGGAAAATCATGGTGCAATTTTGGCAGCATAACGTCGTCAAATAAAAAATCATAAAATGAGTTTATGAGAGAGAAAATGGTCTTTCATAATTTATAAATGAAATGAATAGTAATTTGATCATGGAACACAATATCCCAACATATGAAATGGAATTTAGATGCATAATATAAAATAAATTCTTGAATGGAGATGAGAAGAGAGAAATCCCTTACAGAAGTTCAGCATAGTAACAACTTAGGTAAGAGTCCAAAAGAGGGGGAATAAATGATCCCTCATCCACATAAAATAAAATTTTCAGTATGGAATTAATTATAAAAGGATGAAAAAAATAAACAATTGAAATTAAAAACACTAATTTCAAACAAGGTTCTTGAATTGAAAGGAAGAGAGAAAGGTGAGGATCCCTTACTTGAATGTGTGATCCCAAAGGCTTTGGGGAGGCTTCTTGGGAGCTTGGGGGTACCTTGGGAGGACTATAGGGAGCAGGGATCAGAGTTTTTTCAAGATTAAAAGATTTTGAGTGAAGAGAAATGCGATCTTGGGTGAGTTTATATAGGAAAGGATGAGGAATTCTGTATTATTTTGGTTTTGGACACTACACAATAAAATATTCAAAACCACAAGCCATCCCATTTTTTTCCTATGATTTATGTAAAATGGGAGTAGTATAAATTGTTTTATAAAGATAAGGTCTGAAGTTATTAAAATATCACCCTTACTTATGTGGAGGTGAGTCACACTTTCAAGGAAATGATTTTAAAATTTTAAAATATTTTATATGTCTTAGAGGATTCACTAAGGCTTTATAAAATAAATAAAATAAGCCTAAAATTATATTATTTTAAAGGGAAAACATATATTTGGCCGAATATACTTTTTATATTATTTTATTACATCACTATTGGGTCATTATGATGTCATAAAACACATTATATATTTATACGAAATTTAATATTTACCCAAAAATTCAATTGTCTCAGAATATTATGAAAAATTAACTGTTGGATAATTTCAACATCCAAATTCCAAAAATAATATTCATTTTATCTAAATAATTTTCTAAATATTTTAATTTTCAAATTTAAAATAAAAACCGACATTTATTGAAAATTGACGGGTTTTGAAAAAAATAGTTTTAAAACCTTAATAAAAATTACATTTGACTTCATAAAAATTATATGATCATTTATATTTAATAAAAGAAATTTAATAATAATATTTTATTAAAATACTATTTAATTCAAAAATCCATTAATTCATCAAAATAGGTTTCTTAATTGAATTTGAATATCAACCAAAAATACTATTTGTGCTTTAAAAATAATTTACAAAGTAACAATAATAGAATGAAAGTATATTAATTATTATATACAAAAATAATACACATAATCATAATGCTATGGTCTTGTTATATATCCCTTTATTACACCAGCATACGCCATAAGAGTAAGGTGTGTGATGGTGGGACTTTCATAGGGCCATTCAGTGAACATGGTTTGGGTCGTGATCTCAATGAGCTTAAACTTCTCCCATAAACAGTTTCACTCATGCTTAATTTTTTAGATCTCTACTTGGGCTTGGTCTAGGGAAAAGACCAGAAATTCTATCTCCCTCAGAAGTTCGGATAAATGGGCTTCATAGGGTACAATCCTACTGGTTGAGGCCATCACTTTGTCTGTGCCAAAATGATTTGTTAAAACCCTATATTTATAATAGTCATGTGATCACTATTCAACGACTACATTATTAACGGTAATGATACTTAATGGTCATTTAAATCCAATTTGATATAATTAAAAAAGGAGTGCATGTGTTTTCTATATCCATAAGACATTAAAAGAAATGAAATTTTATTCATAAATGTTCGGGTCATTACAACTTTCCCCTCTTATGAAATTTTGCCTTAAAAATTTCCTTTTTACACACTAAAATAGATGAGGGTAACTCTGCTTCATTGATTCCTCTAGTTTCCACATCGGTTCTTCAAACTTGTGGTTTCTACACAACACTTTGATGAGGGTCATTGACTTACTTTGTAGAAATTTTTCTCTATGATCTAAGATCTTCACCAAATTCTCCTTTTAGGAGAGTTCATTATCTAATGGTACCACCTATGGATTGATTACATATGATGGGTCTGGTATGTACTTCATTAAGATTAATACATGGAATACATCATGGACTTGAGACAGGTTCGGTGGGAGTGCTAGTCGATAGGCCACTGCTCCAATGCGATCAAGGATCTCAAAAGGGCCGATATACCTTGGACTAAGATTTCCCTTATTTCCAAATCTCATAACTCTATTACATGGAGATATGCGGAGGAATACCATTTCTCCAAAATCAAACTCTAGGTATCATTGATGATTTTCAGCATTTATCTTTTGTCGACTTTGGAAAGCTTTGATGTGCTGCTGGATGGTCTTAACCTTCTCCACCATTTCTTCGACCATTTATGAACCTAGAAGTTTTCATTCTCAAACTTCATACCAACATGAAAATGTTCTTCAAATCTTCTTATAAAAGGATTTATAAGGATCCATTTGGATTCTTGATTAGAAACTATTGTTGTAAGAGAACTCCACCAAAGGAATATGTTGGTCCCATCTGCCTTTGAAGTCTATTAAGCAAGATCTCAACATGTCCTCAAGTTTCTGGATAGTCTGCTCAGATTGACCATTAGTTTAAGGGTAATAGGCTGTGCTGAAGTTCAACTTAGTGTTTAGAGTATATTGGAGACTCTTTCAAAACTTATAGGTTAATCTTGGGTCTCGATCAGACACAATCGATAGTGGTACTCCATGAATCCTTACCACTTCTCTGATGTATATTCATTCCAGTTGATCCAATGAGAAATCTTCTCGAATTACAATGAAGATTGAAGTATTTTTAAGATAATCCACAATAACCCAAATATCATTATTTCCTTTAGATGTCTTCGTAATTCCAGTGACAAAGTCTATGGTGATTTTTTCCCACTTCCATATTGGTATGGGTAATTGTTGCATAATCCCCTTAGACTTCTGCCTCTCAACCTTCAATTGTTGACCTGCCAGACAATTTGATGTATATTTAGCGATCTCCTTCTTCATGTTATCCTACCAATAGTGATCCCAGAGATCTCAATACATCTTTGTGTTTCCTGGGTGAATGGAGAAATTCGAACTATATGCATCATCCAAAAGTTCTTTATTTAACTCCATATTTGATGGAACACATATTCTTGACCCAAATATCACAATTCCTTATTCATTAACATTTAACTATAAGAATTTATCTTTTTTGATAGTTTCTGATTTCTTCAAAATTCCCACACCATCTTTTTGATCATCTTTTAACCTTTCCAAAAGAGATGGTTAAGAAAGAATTTGTGAAAGGATTGATGATGTTCCCTTTTTTATGATTCCCATGTCCATCTTCATCAAATCAAAGAATATCAGATCTTTTCAATTCTCATCAATGATAGAATTATTGGGTTCTTTCTACTTAGAGCATCCGCCACCTTGTTCTCTTTCCCAGGGTGGTAATGGATTAAGCAATCATAATCCTTAATGATCTCTAACCATATTTATTGGTGCATATTTAGATATTTTTATGTGAATATATATTTGAGACTTTTGTGATCCGTATATATTTCACACTTCTTCCCAAAGAGATAATGCCACCAAATTTTCAATGAAAAGATCATAGTTTCCAACTCTAGATCATGCATGGGATAGTTTTGATCATTAATTTTCAACTTCCTTGAGGTATAAGCAATGACTTTGTCATTCTGCATCAACAATCAACCCATTCCCTTCTTCGAAGCATCACTGAAGATTATGAAAAGCTCCCCACTTGTGGGTAGTGTGAGCATAGGGGCAGTGAAAAGCTTTTTCTTCAACTCCATGAATATTTCTTCACATTCATCATTCCAAGAAAACTTGAATCCATTCCGAGTTATCTTGGTAAGAGGGTTTGATAATCATGAGAAATTTCTCACAAATCGGCGATAGTATCTAGCTAACCCTAGGAAGCTACAAATATCTATCACAGATGTCATCCTCAGCCATCCATCAATTTCTTTTGTTTTGGAAGGATCCATAGATATCCCATTGCTTGTGATGATATTCCCCAAGAATGAGACTTCCTTCAACCATAAACCACACTTGTTGTACTTTACATAGAGCTTATCCTTTTGCAAGGTCTCTAGCATAGTGATCAGATGCTCCTCATGATCCTTCTTGGTTTTGGAGTATATTAGAATATATTATATAAATAATACCACAGATTTTTCAAGGTAATATCTAAAGATTATATTCATCAAGTCCATGAAGATTACTGGAGCATTAGTGAGCTCTAATGGCATCACTATGAACTTATAATTCCCGCACCTTGTACGAAAAGTAGTCTTGGGGATATCCTCCTTCTTCACCTTAACTTGGTAATATCTTGACCACAAATCTACCTTGGAGAAGTATTGTGCTCCATGTAGTTGATCAAACAAGTCATCAATTCGTGGAAAAGGATACTTTTTCTTTATCATGAGTTTGTTGAGGTCATGATAATCAATGCATAGGCACATTGACCCATCCTTCTTATTGACAAAGAGAACTAGTGCACTCATGGTGAAGAACTTAGGTGTATAAACCCTTTATACAGATTATCCTATATTTGTTTCTTTAGCTCCACAAGCTCCACAAAATGCATTCTATATGGAGTCTTAGATATTGGCAACGCCCTAGGTATAAGATCAATCAAGAATTCAACATCTCTTATAGGAGGAAGACCAGACAATTCCTCAAGAAACACACCAACAAATTCCCTCACAATATGCATGTATTTGAGGATGGTTCTTTCCTTAGACTCAATCATCTGAGAAAGATACATGTGCTCATAGGGTAGTAATATACATGCTTGAGATGATGGTTCTAAATAAAACTCACCCTCCTCCTTTAACTTGTATATAACTGGGGGTTGATTCACCATATGGAGAGTGATTTCCCTCTCACTACAATTTATGTTGGATATATATAGGGAAAGCTAATCCATGCTAAGAATTGAATCAAATTTCATCAGAGGGAGTATGATGAGGTTCATCAGGAAGTTTAATCCACAAATTATGATAGAGGATAAGTTTTATACATAAGATGAAATAATTGTCCCATTTTCCATTTTCACCGACATCTCTACTTCCATGATTTGTGGTGGTGTTTGTATTGTTATACTAAACTTTCAGGATATAAAAGAATGCATAAAACTGAAATAAAAAAGTATGTTTGATATTCTTAAATGAATAACTAGCGTACCTATCACCACTTCATTCTCGGGATTTACTTCGGCAGAAGTGATGGGAAAATCTCACCCTTACTACCTTGGAGGTTGTTGGTTACCTCCAATTACCCTTGGCTTAGAGAACTGGTTCGCAAAGTGCCCTGGTTCCTTGCAGTTTTAGCAATGAACAACGCGCTGAGGGTAGACCAGAGTATTCCTTTCCTCTTTCACATTGAGGGGTTTCTCCTCTTGGCAATTATTAGCTAGGTTCCATTCTCTTCTAAAACTATAGCATTTCCTTGACCCCCTTAGGAAATTTTCAAGGTGCTTCTTTCTAAACTTTTGACAAGCAGGGTGCTATAATTTCTTAGCATCATTGGATTTATCCATATAACCACCAGAATTAAAGTCCACCTTTTGCTTCTTATCCCCATGATACCCCTAATATTTCTCGATCTCCATCTGGAATTTGATGGCATATCAGACAATTTCCTCATAGCTATCAAAGTTATGGATTGACAAGGCTTTTCGTAGACTATTCTTTATCCCACCAAAGAAGCAATCAACTTTGAATTCGGGGATGATGAAAAAACTGGAGGCGTACTGTGAAAGTCTTGTAAATTTTACCTCATACGATCTGATGGATTTGTCATCTTTTTTACTTCAGGGAAAGAAAGTACCTTTCCATCTTAAGTGGGAGGGTATAGGGAAAATATTTATTGATTTTTTTTTCCATAAATACTTTCATTCCATCACCTCGATCTCTTCCTCAGGCTTCATATTTTTGATCAATGTCCACTATTGATCAACTTCACCCTCTATATGACAAGAAGCTAGAAAATCCTTCTCTTATTTAGAGCATTGAAGGATGGATAAGATCTTCTCAATGAAGCTGATCCATTTTTCAGTGATTGATGGATCAAATGATCCATTGAAAATAGGAGAACTTTGTCCCATGAAGCTCTCAATTACGATTTTTTTCTTTCTTAGGGGGGTCGAAATTCCTCTTGAACTAGGTTTCTATTAAAAACTTGAGTTAACTTAGAGAGTATGGTGACAAAGTTTTCGATTCCCATTCCCATTAGATTGGGAATCTCATTAGGGTAATCATCACATTGATCTTCGCATTAGTTAGCCCGATTCTTCCTATTACCAACTATTGGCTAGAATAAAATAAAAATTATCGATGAGTATCTTAAATAGTTAAACACATAAAGTGGGATATAATGAAATTAAAGGGATAACTTATAAATTACATTTATCTTCTTAACTTATGAATTTTTAGGCTTTGATCTAAGTTATCCATGATATACTTCCTAACATATATTCTTATGGGATTTTTTAGTTCCCTTAATAATGTTTCATACTAATCTTATGAATTTACCAAAGAATATCCCTTGGGAGTGTCAAACCAAGAGTGCAACAAGGCCTATTTTCGTGCACCATTTCCTATTCAAGTCTAGCTCAAAGCGGTGTTTTCAGGTTTTACTCCTAGATACATCTGTGCCAGATCCACCTCTACTTGTTCATATCTAGATAAGGATGTATTTTCTTGATAAACCACTTAATCTATACTCACCAAAATTTAGGGATTCTTTTCTTATACTTATTCTTATCCCTAAGGATTTCACTATAGTTTTCTAATCCTAATCCCAAAAATAACTAAACCTATACTATGATACCAACTATAACAACCCTAATTTTATTTCATATTTAAACATGATTTATAAACTTGAACATAATAAAACTTAGAATATTGAGAGGTATAGTGTATTTGGGGCTTAAGAAAATTACATAACAACTTAAAACATGAAATACACATCTTTATTGAAAACTTCTTTTACATGACCACAATATTCCTTCGTACTTAACATTGTATGGGATAACTTGAGGACATACATAAGAAAAGGGTGAGCTATAAATCATAGTAAGAAAATAATCATAGAATAACATGAGGAACATAATACATTTTAGTCAATAGTAATATCAATGGAGCGCAAAAGAAATATGAACATAAAGGCATGATATAACATGATATTCATAACAAGGAAATGTGAAAAAAACATACAACATGATATTAGAATGAGCCAAGTATCATTGAATATAGGTTAACACGTGTAAAACCTCACTGCACATGGAATATCATGACACTAAACATTACCCAATGCATTGAAGCGCTATTAGGGCACACCATTCATAAACATTTCATTTCATGCATAAGTGTTCCACATAGATCATATAACATAGAATCATTCAACATCATAAGTTATTCCATGATTAAAGAATGTAGAATAAATACATGTAAGTCCCCAATAAATAATCACATGATCATAAAGGTGAATACCCTTGATAGATAAATGAGCATGGTATTCATTACACGATGATTTTGGCATGGAAAATCATGGTGTAATTTTGGCAGCATAACGACATCAAATAGAAATTCATAAAATGGGTTTATGAGAGAAAAAGGAGTATCTAATAATTTATACAAGAAATTAACAGTAATGTGATCATGTAACACAATATCCCAACATATGAAATGGAATTTAGATGCATAATATAAAAGAAATTCTTGAATGGAAATGAGAAGAGAGAAATCCCTTACGAAAATTCAGCATAGTAACAGATTAGGTAAGAGTCAAAATGGGGGAGAATAAATGATCCATCACTCACATAACATAAAATTTTTAGTAGGTAATTTATTATAAAAGTATTAAAAATAACCAATTGAAATTAAAAACACTAACTTCAAACAGGGTTCTTGAATTGAAAGGAAGAGAGAAAGGTGAGGATCCCTTACTTGGATGTGTGATCCCAAACGCTTTGGGGAGGCTTCTTGGGAGATTGGGGGTACCTTAGGAGGACTCTAGGGAGTAGGTAGAAGAGGGTGGTCGAGCTTAAAAGAGCTTTATTGTAGATAAATAAGATCTTGTGTGAGTTTATATAGGAAAGGATGAGGAATTCTTTGTTATTTTGGTTTTGGACACTACACAATAAAATATTCAAAACCACAAACCATCCCATGGTTTTTTATATGATTTTTGGAAAAGGGGATTTTTATACATTATTTTATAAGTCTAAGGACTGAATATATTAAAATATCACCATTTTCTTATGTGGAGGTGAGTCACACTTTCAAGGAAATGATTTTAAAATCTTAAAATATTTTATATGTCTTGGAGGATTCACTAAGGCTTTATAAAGTACATCAAATAGACCTAAAATTATATTATTTTCAAGGAAAAAATATATTTTTCAGAATATAACTTTTATATTATTTTATCACATCACTATTGGTCCATTATGATGTTATAAAACACATTATATATTTATACGATATTTAATTTTTACCAAAAAATTCGGTTGTCTCAAAAAATTATGAAAAATTAACTATTGGATAATTTCAATGTCCTAATTCCAAAAATAATATTAATTTAATCTAAATAATTTTATAAATATGTGAATTTTAACTTTTAAAATAAAAACTAACATTTATTGAAAATTGACGGGTTTTGAAAAAAATAGTTTTCAAACCTTAATAAAAATTACATTTGACTTTAAAAAAATTATACGATCATTTATATTTAATAAAATTAATTTAATAATAATATTTTATTAAAATATTATTTAATTCATACATCCATTAATTCATAAAAATAGGTTTCTTAATTGAATTTGAATAATAACCAAAAATACTATTTGTAAAAATCATTTTCAAAGTAACAATAATAGAATTAAAGTATATTAATTATTCTATACAAAAATAATGTGCATAATCATAATGAGATGGTCTTATTACATATCCCTTTATTACACCAGCATACGCCCTAAGAGTAAGTTGTGCGATGGTGGGGCTTTCATGGGGCCATTCAGTGAACATGGTTTGAGCCATGATCTCGATAAGATTGAAATTATCCCATAAATGGTTTCACTCATACTTGAGTTGTTAGATCTTGGATTGGTCTTGGTCTATGGAAAAAACCTAGATATACTATCTCCCTTGGAATCTCTGATAAATGGGATTCATAGGGTATGATCCTACTGGTTGAGGCCATCACTTCCTTTGTTTGTGAGAAAAGGATTTGTTAAATCCCTATATTTATACTAGTCGTGTGATCACTGTTCAAAGACAACATTATCAACAGTAATGAGACTTATCAATCATTTAAATACAATTGGATATAACAAAAAACATAGTGCATGTGTTTTCTATATCCATAATACATTAAAAGAAATGTAATTTTATTCATAAATATTTGAGTCGTTACAACCTTCCCCCCTTAAGAAATTTCACCCTCAAAATTTCCATTTCACACACTAAAATAGATGAAGGTAACTCTTCTTCATCACTTATTCTAGTTCCCATGTCACTTATTCAAAATTTTGGTTTCTCCACAACACTTTGACAAGGGGCATTGACTTTTTTCATAGAACTTTTTCTCTATGATCTAAGATCTTCACCGGCTTCTCCTCATATGATATTTCATTCTCCAATGGTACCACATCTAGATTGAATACACGTGATGGGTCTGGTATGTACTTCCTTAAGTGTGATACATGGAATACATCATGGAATTGAGATAGGTTTAGTGGGAGTGTTAGTCAATAGGCCACTGCTCCGATGCGATCAAAGATATCAAAAGGGTCGATGTAACTTAGACTAATCTTTCCCTTATTTAAAAATATCATAACTCTCTTCCATGGAGATATACGAAGGAATACCATGCCTCCAACATCAAACTCTAGGTCTCATCGGCGATTGCCAACATAGCTCTTTTGTCGACTCTGGGTAGCTTTGATGTGTTACTGGATGGTATAACCTTCTCCACCATTTCTTAGACCATTTCTGTATCTAGAAGTTTTTGTTCCCCAATTTCATACCAACATGACGATGTTCTGCACCTATTCCCATAAAGGGCTTCATAAGTCACCATTTGGATGATTGGGTGGAAACTATTGTTATAAGAGAACTCCACAAATGAAGATGTTGGTCCCATCCACCTTTGAAGTCCATTGAGAAAGATCTCAACATGTCCTCAAGTACCTTGATAGTCCACTCACATTGGACATCAGTTTGAGGGTGATAGTCCATGCTAAAGTTCAACTCAGGGTTCAGAGCGTATTGGTGACTCTCCCAGAACATAGAGTCAAATCTTGGATCTCGATCAGACACAATCGATAGTGGTACTCCATGCAGCCTTACCACTTCTCTGATGTATATCCGTTCCAGTTGATCTAATGAGAAATCCTCTTGAATTTCAATGAAGTTTGAAGTCTTTGTAAGATGATCCACAACAACCTAGATAACATTGTTTCATTTGTATGTCTTCGGAAGTCTGGTGACAAAGTCCATGGTGATGTTTTCCCATTTCCATGTTGGTATGGGTAATGGTTGCATCATCACCTTGGACTTATGCCTCTCAGCCTTCACTTTCTAACATACTAGGCACTTTGATGTATATTTATGGATCTTCTTATTCATGTTGTCCCACTAATAGTGCTCCCAAATATCTCTATACATCTTCATGTTTCCTAGGTGAATGGAGAAATTCGAACTATGTGCATCATCAAAAAGTTCTTTCTTTAACTTCGGATTTGATGGAACACATATTCTTGACCCAAATCTCACAATTCCTTCTTCATTAACATTGAACTCTGAGGATTTCCATTTTCTGATAGTTTCCACTTTCTTTGAAATTCCCAAATCATCTTTTTGAGCATCCTTTAACCTTTCCAAAAGAGATGGTTGAATAATAATTTTGTGAAAGGATTGATGATATTCCTTTCTTTATGATTCCCATGTCCATGTCCATCTTCATCAAATCAAATATGATTAGATCCCTTTAAATTCTCATCAATGATAGAATTACTAGGTCCTTTCTACTTAGAGAATCTGCCACCTTGTTCTCTTTCCCAAGGTGGTAATGGATTGAGTAGTCGTAATCCTTGATGAGATCTAACCATCTTCGTTGGCGCATATTCATCTCTTTATGTGTGAATATATATTTGAGACTTTTGTGATATGTATATATTTCACACTTTTCCCTAAAGAGATAATGCCACTAAATTTTCTATGAAATGATCACATCTGCCAACTCTAAATCATGCACAGGATAGTTTTGATCATGAATTTTCAACTGGCTTGAGGCACAGGCAATGACTTTGTCATTCTGCATCAACACACAACCCATTCCCTTCTTCAAAGCATCACTAAATATTATGAAAATCTCCCCAGTTGTGGGTAGTGTGAGCATAGGGGTAGTGAAAATCCTCTTATTCAACTCTATGAAACTTTCTTCACATTCATAATTCTAATAAAACTTGACTCCCTTCTAAGTTATCTTGATAAAAGGGTTTGATAATCATGAGAAATTTCTCACAAATCGGTGATAGTATCTAGCTAACCCCAGGAAGCTATGAATATATGTCACAAATGTCAACCTCGACCATCCATCAACTGCTTTTGTTTTGGAAGGATCCACATATATACCATTGCTTGTGATGATATGTCCCAAGAATGAGACTTCCTTCAACTAGAACTCACACTTTCTATACTTTTCATAGAGATTCTCCTTTCGCAAGGTCTCTAGAACATTGCTCATATTCTCCTCATACCCTCCTTGGTTTTAGAGTATATTAGAATATCATCTATAAATACTACCACAAATTTGTCGAGTTAATCTCTAAATACTATATTCATCAAGTCCATAAAGATTTATAAAGCATTAGTGAGTCCGAATGGAATCACTATGAACTTATAATTCCCATACCTCGTACGAAAATCAGTCTTGGGGATATCCTCCTTCTTCACCTTAACTTGGTAATTTCCTAACCATAGATCCACCTTGGAGAAGTATTGTTCTCCATGTCGTTGATCTAATAAGTCATTAATACCTAGAAAAGGATACTTGTTCTTTATTGTGATTTTGTTTAGGTCATGATAATCAATGAAAAGGTGCATTTAACCATCCTTGTTGGACTGAAAAATAAAATTTTATTGATTTTTTCAAGGTACAGGGGAGCAAGCAAAAAAAGACCAGAAATCAAGGGGGTTTGAAATGGTGAAGGATAAGAGTGTCTGCACGCACCAGATTCACTACATCTGTGGGGAGAGACCCAGTGCTTAAGAAGCATGAAAGTTGTTCATCTATATTTTTATAGGAATCCAGGAGGTCCGCCATAGTGTTGCCTTCGCACCATGTATGAGATAGATCCATGTGTTTGTTCAGAAACTCTTTACATCTTCAAATGGTATATTCAATAGATCGTGGTGTAGACCCATGGTCACTAATCGCGTTAAAGATGGCCATCGAATCAGTTTCAACTGCTATAAGCTGGATATTCTTCTGATTACACAGATTATCCCAATGAGAAGGGCCCGAGCCTCTGCCTAAATGGAATTTCCATAGCCAAAGTGATCAAAAAATTCCATAACCATAGATCCTCTCATATCCCATATCACCTCTCCACCCTTCATCTAACTCGAAATCCAGGAGCCATTAGTGTTCATTTTAATCCCCTCAGAATGAGGATGTCACCGTACCCACCTTCCCGGCCTACTGTTGGAGACACTGGGTGCAGAAGTGCTTGGGATAAGGTGACTAATGGATGGGGATGTCACACAATTTCTGTAGAGTCGGGTTAGATCAATAATAGTGCTTCTGGTCTTGATCAGAAGGCCCTTTCTATTACCTGCATATCCTTGGTGACAAACCCCATTCTACTCTCTCCATATACACTAACATCCAGCTGAAAATATGATGTCACATGTAGTTCTCTCCTGACCATTATTTGCGGCACCCTGAAACCATCGGCTGAAGAAGTCAGCACCCGAGTCCCCCTGCAGAGACCATCCCATGAAACTTCCAAAAGCCTGCCACACCATTTTTTCCTAGTCACTATTGAAAAAAATATGCTTAGTGTCCTCAGTTATTGTCACCATGTAGCAGGTACATTTTGATGCAATATTCACACCCAAGCACATAATGTTTACTTCAGTTGGCAATACATTATTCTGCACTCTCCAAGCTAGGAAGTTAATATTTGATGGTAGTTCTTTAATCCATAATACATCACTCCACTCCACCTAGTTTTGTTCGATCATTTGTATATTGTGGTACACTTTGGTCAAGAAGAGACTCAATGGTGACCCTATGAAGACACATCGATCCGAATTAGAGTTCATGATAATAGCATTGAAAACAGACTGATAATCTCTGTCCAGAATGACATACATGAAGCTATGGTGAGCCGTCGCTTGCCTAAATGTGATGTCTGAAACTGGGCATCTGGGAAACCCCAGCTTCAAACCAACCCAATTGCACTGCCACAGGTTGATGTTGCCTCTCCCCACAATCCATCGTGAGTGATATTGGAGCTTCAGTAGATGTAGTTGAACCATGTTCCAGGTTGCCGATGATCTTCTGCTTTTATTCCACCACTCACCCCTATATCTAATCTACATAGTTTTCTCCTAGAGTGTCTTCTCCTATAGTTGTTTATTTATCTCCTCAAGCTCCAAAAAAACCATTCTATATGGAGTCTTGGATATTGGAAGCGCCTCAGGTATAAGATCAATCAATAATTAAACATCTCTTCTTGGAGGAAGACCAAACAATTACTCGAGAAACACATCAGTGAATTCCCTCACAATAATCATATCTTCAAGGATGGTTATTTCCTTAGACTCAATCATATGAGAAAGATATGTGTTCTCATAGGATAGTAATATCCATGCTTGAGATGATGGTGCTAAAGAAGATTCATCCTCCTCCTTGCACTTGTATAGAATCGGGGGTCGATTCACCATATGGAGAGTGATTTCCCTCTTATGGAAATTTATGTTGGATCTATATAGGGAAAGCCAATCCATGCTAAGAATTGTATCAAATTACACTAGAGGAAGTATGATGAGGTTTATTAGGAAGTTTAATCCAAAAATTGTGATAGGGGAGGAGTTATATACATAGGATTCAATAATTTTCCCATTTTACATTTTCTACGATATCTCTACTTCCATGCTTTGTGGTGGTATTTGGATTTTTCTACTAAACTTTAGGGATATAAAAGAATATGTAAAACTAGAATAAAAAAGAACATTCACTATTCTTGAATGAATAACTAGCGTACCTATCACCACTTGATTTTTAGGATTCACTTCGGTAGTAGTGATAGAAAAAGCTCTCCATTGTTTCCTTGGAGGTTGTTGGTTAACTCTAATTACCCTTGGCTTAGGGAACTGTTTCAGAAAGTTCCCTAGTTCCTTATAGTTTTTGAAATGAACAACAGGCTGAGGGTCAACCAGAGCATTCATTTTCTCTATCACATTGAAGGGTTTATCCTGTTGGAAATTATTACCTAGGTGACCTTCTCTTCCAAACCTATATCATTTCCTTGATACCCTTAGGCAATTTTCGGGGTGCTTCTTTCTTCACTTTTGATAAGTAGGGTACTATAATTTCTTACCATCATTGGATTTATCCATTGAACTACTAGAATTGAATTCCATTTTCTGCTTCTTATCCCCATGATACCCCTAAGATTTTCTGATCTCTATATAAACTTTGAGGGCACATCAGATAATTTCCTCATAACTATCAAAGTCATGGGTTTCCAAGGATTTTCATTGAATAGTCTTTATCTCACCAAATAAGTGATGAACTTTGCATCTGGGGGTGATGAAAAAAATAGAGGCATACCATATAAGTCTTGTAATTTTTTCCTTATACACTCTTATGGATTTTTCATCTTTTTTCTTGAGGTAAAGGAATTCCCTTTCTATCTTAAGTAGGAGGGTGCGAGGAAAATATTTATAGAAAAACATTTTCCAGAAATACTTCCATTCCATTGCATCAATCTCTTCCTCAGGATTTTTATTTTTGATCAATGTAAACCATTGATCAGATTCACCCTCCATATGATAAGAAGCTTGAATAACCTTATCTTATTCAGAGCATCGAAGTATGGAGAAGATATTATCAATGGAGTTGATCCATTGTTCAGCGATTGAGGGATCAAATGATCCATTTAAAGTAGGAGGACTTTGTCTCATGAAACTCTCAATTGAAACTTGTTATTTTTAGGGGGGTTGGACATTACTATTGACCGAAGTTTCTATTCAAAACTTGAGTTAACTGAGAGAGTATCGTGACAAAGTTTTCAATTCCCACTCCCATCGGATTGGGCATCTCATTAGGGAAGTCATCACATTGATCTTTGCATCAGTTGTTAGATCGATTCCTCATATTACTATCCATTGGATAAAATAAAAGGAAAAATAGTGATGAATATATTAAATAGTTAAACACATAAAGGGGAATCTAATGACATATAAGGGATAATTTATAAATTGCATTTATCTCCTTAACTTATGAATTTCTAGGCTTCAATCCAAGTTATCCATGATATACTTTCTAACATATATTCTTATGGGATTTTTTTTATTCCCTTAATATTGGTTCATACTAATATTATTAATTTACCAAATACTATCCCATGAGAGTGTCAAACCTAGAGTTTAGCAAGGCCCGTTGTCGTGCACCAATTCCTATTCGAGTCTAGCTCAAAGTGGTGTTTTCAGGTTTTACCCCTAGATACATCTATGCCAGAGCCACCTCTACTTATTCGTATCCAAAAAAGGATGTATTTTTTTGATAAACCACTTACTCTATACTCAAAAAAATTTAGGGATTATTTTCTCATAATTATTCTTATCCCTAAGGATTTCACTAGAGTTTTCTAATCCTAATCCCAAAAATAACTAAACCTATCCTCTGATACAAACTATAACAACCATACTTTTTATTTAATATTTAAACATGATTTATTATATAAACATGCACTTAATATAAATCAGAAGATCGATAGGTCTAGTGTCTTTGAGGCTTAGGAACATTAAATAACAACTTAAAACATGAAATACACATCTTTATTGAAAAATTATTTTACATGGCCACAAAATTTCTTCGTACTTAGCATTGCATGGGATAACCTGAGGACATACATAAGAAAAGAGTGATCTATAAAGCCTTGTAAGGGAATAAACATGGAAAAACATGAGGAAGAAAATAAATGTTAGTCAATAGGCATATCAATGAAGTGAAAAATAAATATGAATATAAATACATGATATAACATGATATTTATAACATGGAAATGTGGAAACAATATATAACATGATATTAGCATGATCCAATGATCATTGCACATGGATTAAAATGAGTGAAACCTCATTGCACATGAATTATCATGAGTAAACCCACATTTCACATGGAGTATCATGATACTAAATATTACCTAATGCATTGGAGCACTATCAGGGCACACCCTTCATAAACATTTCATTTCATGCATAAGTGTGCCACATATATCATATAACATGGAATCATAAACATCATAAGTTATTCCACGATCAAGGAATGTGAAAAAAATACATGAAAGTACCCAATAAATTATTACATGATCATAAATGTGAATACCCTTGATAGAGAAATGGGTATGGTATTCACTACACGATGATTTTGGCATGGAAAATCGTGGTGCAATTTTGGCAGCATAACAACGTCAAATAGAAATTCATAAAATGGGTTGATGTGAGAGAAAGGGGTCTCTAATAATTTATACATTAAATTTACAGTAATGGGATCATGGAACATAACATACAAACATATGAAATGGAATTTCTATTCATAATATAAAATAAATTCTTGAATTGAAATAAGAAGAGAGAAATCCCTTACGGAATTTTGGTATAGTAATGACTTAGGTAAGGGTCCAAATGAGGGGGAATAAATGATCTCTCATTCACATAAAATAAAATTGAAAGTAGTTAATTGATTATAAAAGGATTAAAAAATAACCAATTGAAATTAAAAAGACTAATTTCAAACAAGGTTCTTGAATTGAAAGGAAGAGAGAAAGGCAGGGATCCCTTACTTGGATGTGTGATCCCAAAGGCTTAGGGGAGGCTTGTTGGGATCTTGGGGGTGCCTTTAAAGGACTATAGGGAGTAGGGAGTAGAGTTTTTTCAAGATTCAAATATCTTGAGTGAAGATAAATGGGAGCTTCAGTATGGCATCCTGCCTTTGTATTACATAACTTTTCATTCCATTTTACAACCAGAGGATCTCTAAAGTCTAGTGTCTTGGAAATCAGGAACTTAATACATGAAAACAACATAAAAAATTATTCTAAAACACTTTTAGGGCTTCATAATAGGTTCATACTACGTACAACTACTGCATCTCATATCCTGGAGACATACATCAAAGGAAAGGGTGAACAGAAGGCCCAGTAAGGGTAAACAAGGGAATCAGTTTACTTGTTTAACAATAACAACATAAAGACATGAGCAATGGAATTATAGGCATATCATAATGAAAATAACTTGGAACATAACTTGAATATATGGATACAACATTTCATTTATACATTCATGAACAAATAACCAAGGTTTATCCCTGAGGTGTCATAAAAATTACCAAAGTTATTCACCAAGGTATCGTGAAACTTGTCATCTCTAGAGATTAATTCTTTACCTAATGCATTGGAGCGCTATCAGGGAGCACCCTTAATATGTATTTAATTTCATTTGAGTCACATAGATCAAAATCAAACATTTTATAAATAACCCATAGGGAATAAAAGAAACGGTCTTCATTTCAAAATCGCGATGTTTTAAAAGTTCTTAAAAATAAGATCATTATATAATTTATAACCAATGGAAAGGGAGTGAGGGTTATATGTATGTACATTCCAGAATAAAATATATATTTTTTATATATTTATGAACACCCATATAAATGAAATAGTTATGGGTATTCACATAAATAAACAAGATAATTTCTTGAGAGAAAGAGGTAGAAATTAATTTCTGTTGCATAACAGCTATATAACATGGTTTTAGAAAATAATAAAAAGAGAGGGTATAAGGGTAACCCACTAATAAATAACTCATATTACAATATAAATACAGAATAAAATGTAGATAAGAACATGTTATGGATATTTGAATGACATACTACAAGAAAAGAAAACTTGAAAGGAAAGAGAAGATGTGATTTCTTTTATGAGAAATTCGACAGCCTAACGACGTCACTTAAAAATTCATAAAACAAATTTATGAGAGAGAAAAGGGGATATAAAAAACTAGACATGAAATTTATAGTAATTAGAACATATAAGAACATACCCTCAACAAAAAGAGATGGAAACTAGAAGCCACAATATAAAGGAAGTCATGGCTTAAAAGAAGAGGGTGAAATATTTCCTTACCTTGAAGAGTAAATTCGAAAGCTTGAAGGTTGGGACCTTGGGAGGCTTGAGGGAACCTTGGGAGGACTCTTTGGGAGGTAAGGAGACAAGAACTTCATTGAATATTATTTTTGAATGAAATTAATGATGGAAATGGCTTGGTAGTTATAGGGAAAGTGAGTGAATAAATTATTAATTTCCAAGGGACACCTCATCAGCGGTATTTGAAAAACCATGGGCTTGCACATGGTATTTGCCCATGGTATTGGCCACTTGGGACACCTAATAGCAAATATCACTCTTAATAAGTTTAACAGAAAGCTTACATCATTATTACATCATCAATGATGTCATTAAACACCCGAAACTCAAAACTGCATTTTTACTATTCACCGATAATTCAACTGTTTCAGAAAAATCCCAAAAATTCACCCTAACCTAATATTGATGCTATGAATTTAAAACTGAAGTCAATTTTATGAAAATAATCTTCTAAATATTTTTAATTTAACTTTTAAATAAAATCATTATTTATTCCAAAAATACAACTTTAAAACTATAACTCATTTTGTAACACCTTAAAAAAGTAAACAAGGTCCCATAAAAATATCATATAACCATAAGACAATAAAGTAACAATTTATGATTAAATTTTATGAAAATACATTTCCATTTCCATTTATTAAATTAATTATAAAATTTTAAATAAAATATTTATGGCATACAAAAATACCAAAACTTAAACTATGATCATTTTTTCACTTTTAAGATGTCTAAAATGTATTTATACATTCATGGGTGAAGTTTCTATTTTTTTTCAAATTAATATTCATTACTATTCATCACTATTCATCACTATTCATATGGGTATGTTACTATTCCTACTTTACTATTCACTAAAAACCAAGTTGATCTTATTAGACTCTAAATTTCTCACTGATCACAACTGTAGAAGACTGTTTTTTGAAAATCATTTCACATTATTAATTATTTAATGAATACAAAAATATTTTAAAACACCCTTTTTTCCTAAATTCATCAACAATACACATCCTATATTTATCCGGATATTTGAAATTCACAAACTTTTCCATAAGAAACAATAACTATTTTATTTATATAAAAGGATTACATAAAGAAACTAAGGTCTTGTTACATAGCCCCTTATAACACCAACATAGGACCTAAGTGTAAGGTGTGCTATGGTGATAGAATCTTGGGGTGGCTTAGACAACATTGCCCGAGTGGTGATTTCTATCAGCTTGAACTTATTTCTTAGGCGATTCTGTTCAAGCTTCATACGTTGAAGTTGGGCTTGGGCTTGGTCCAGAGAAAAGCCCAGTGATGCTACCTCTTTCCCAAGCTCTGACAGATGGGCTTTATATGGCTCGAGTCTACTGGATGAGGCCATTCAAACTTCTTTCTGTATTAATTAACCAAGATAACCGTATTTATAAAAACACAATGTTAAGATTATAGTTTCCAACGGTCATATTGACCAACGATCATATAACAGTCGAAACCCAACGATCTCATTTTAATTATACCCAATTCATTAATTAAAGGATATAGTTTTATTGAGTATAAAATAAAATAACACACAAAATTAGGAAACAAATATAATTAAAAAGTTCGGGTCGTTACATTCTTCCTCCCTTAAGAAATTTCATCCCCGAAATTTTATCTCATACCCTATGATGGGAAAAGGTGTGGGTACTTCTGTCTCATTGACTCCTCTGGTTCCCACGTGGCTTCTTCACATTTGTGGTTCCTCCACAAAACCTTGACAAGGTGGGTAGTCTTGTTGCGTAGAACCTTGTCTCTACGATCCAAGATCTCCACCAGCTACTCCTCGTAAGAGAGGTCATGTTCCAGTTGTACCACCTTTGTATTTAGTACATGTGAAGGGCCAGGTATATACTTCCTCAAGAGGGATACATGGAAGACATCATGAACTTGTTCTAGATTTGGAGGAAGTTCAAGCCGATAGGCCACTTCTCCCACATGATCAATGATTTCATAGGGGCCAATTTACCTAGGGATGAGCTTCCCTTTCTTCCTAAACCTCATGACTCTCTTCCAGGGTGAAATCCAAAAAAAGAATTTGTCACCAACATCAAACTCCAAGTCCCTTCGACGGTTGTCGACATAGCTCTTTTGCCGACTCTGAGCAGTCTTGATGTGTTTCTGGATGACATGGACCATTTTTGTTATCTCTTGCACAAGATCAAGCCCAAGAAGCCTTCTCTCACTAGCTTCATCCCAAAAAGTTGGAGTTCTACATCGCTTCCCATATAGAGCTTCATAGGGTGCCATTTGAATGCTCTAGTGGAAGCTATTGTTGTAAGAGAACTCAAATAAAGAGAGATGTTGATCCCATCCACCTTTAAATTCCATTGAGAAATTTCTCAGTATGTACTCAAGTGTTTGAATAGTCTTTTTAGATTGGCCATCAGTTTGGGGGTGATAGGCCATACTAAAATTCAATTTAGTGCTCAGATCTTGTTGAAGACTTCTCCAGAATTTTGATGTGAACCTTGGATCACGATCAAATATGATAGAAAGTGGAACTACATGAAACCTTACCACTTCTTTCACATAAATCTTGGCAAGTTGATCAAGAGTGAAATCTTCCTGAATGGAGATAAAATGGGCAGTCTTGGTGAGACGGTCCACAATAACCCATATCGCATTATTTCCTTTAGAACTTCTTGGGAGACCAGTAACAAAGTCCATAGTGATATTGTCCCACTTTCATGGTGGTATGGGTAGTGGTTGAAATACCCCTTTAATAAGTTGTCACTCTGCCTTCACTTTTTGACATACCAGGCACCTTGAAGTGTAGTCAGCAATCTCCCTCTTCATATTATCCCACCAAAAATGATCACGAAGGTCCCTATACATTTTTGTTCTACTAGGATGTATAGAGAAAGTAGATCTATGAGCTTCATCCATCATCTCCTTCTTTATTTCTGGAACAGATGGAACATATAGTCTTGTATGAAATTTCATTACAGATTCTTGATCAGTATTGAACTCAGGAAACTTCCCATCCTTCATAGCCTCAAACTTCTTCTGTAACAAAGGATCTTATTTCCGAGCTTTCTTGATCTTCTCTAGTAGTGACGGTTGAGAAATCATTTGGGTTAGGGTTGATGATGTCCCTTACTTTATGATTCCCATGTTCAGTTTTACTAGTTCATTGATCAAAGGATATATTTGAATCCTCATAATGGACAGAACAACTGGGTCTTTCCTACTTAATGCATCAGTGACTTTGTTTTCTCTTCCGGGATGATAATGAATTGAACAATCATAGTCTTTAAGGAGTTCCAACCATCTCCTTTGTCTCATGTTCAATTACTTTTGTGTGAAAATATAATTCAAACTTTGATGGTCTGTGTATATATCACATTTCTCCCCATAAAGATAGTGCCTCCATATCTTCAAAGCAAAAATGACCGCAACCAACTCCAGATTATGAAATGAAAATGATGATTACTAATAATGCTACTTAAAAATATTTATTCCAGTTCCTTATTGATGTTTTTTTAATTATTTTTGTCACATTTTGATTCTCTTCATCCATGTTATGACACCTTACACCTTCTCTCATACTTATCTGTCTTAAATTTCATTGTTTGGTTAAAATAGTCATTTTCGTCTTTTTAATTATTACATTAGCTTTCTTTAAGGAATTGCACTGATTTTCTTTTAGATGAAGATTGCTATTAAAAAATATCAGAAGTTGACAAACTATATTAGGCTCTAGTGTTTTAGGAATATTGAATTTGAAGAATTCACGGTTGCATTAATTGTAGAATTGAGCATTGTGTCAGTGGCGGTTGTTGTCTCAGTTCACAACTTGAAGCATCCAGGGAATTATTTTATTACTATCGCCAGTGTTCAGAAAACATGGTTTAGGTTGCATTCAATGATGGTGTTAATGATATTGCATATAACAAGTGCTTCTGGAAAAGTATTATAGATTATTTAATGAAAACATGTTTTTCAGTTACTCACATAATTGATTTTCTTAAAAAAATAAATGTATTTAAAAAAATGAATCCAACATTTTTTTAAGGAGCTATGTGCACTTTTTATTAACTACTTTCAAGCACATTTTTTTGTTTTGCTTGTGGTAGAGTTGATGTGACTTGAAGTGACGAGTCTTGCTTGGATACGATGGCTCTTCCTAAGTTACTGATTTTTTTAGTGATTTTTTCTTGGCAGTTATTGTTATGGAAGATGCTTATGAATGTTTCACTTTTTTTAAAGCTAAATATTTCACATTTATTAGTAATCTGAGTAATACCTAGCATGTTCTCTTGGAAGAATAACAGTAAAGGACCACCCTGATTATTTTATTACAGTTGAGGTTCAAAATTCGGTTCTCTCTTCTTTACCCCATGTTTGGTCCTTAACTATAATAAAATGCTCAGAACGGTCCTTAACTGTCATTCTGCATCTTTTTTTTTGTTTTCTACTCATATTTTACTATCATGTTTCCTATATATATAAAGTGTCTCGTAAAATTTTTCCCTAGGTGGTACATTACGAGCTTCCTACCAATTCAGAAATATTTTTTCATCGAACTGGACGAACAGGGCGTGCTAGGAAGAAGGGAAATGCAATCCTTATCCACACCGATGATGAATTGAGAACCGTTAGGACCATAGAACGAGACATTGGATCCAAGTTTATTCCAGTTAGTCTATATCTCCCCTGATTTGCTTCCCCCCCTCTATCTTTATATATATTACATATCCCATATATGGTATCTGGATTCCCATTTTTTTGTTTTGTTAGACTTGCGGGGATTTAATTTTCAAGAATAAAATTCTCATGTTTGGTTGATGAAAATATTTGGTTTTTTGTTTTTAAAAAATATATCAGAAAATATTTTGGGGAGTGGATATAAAACAAAAAAATATGCTAATTATTTATTTATTACTTGTATATATTAATATACATTCTGAATTATTTGTGATGGTTATTGATCTTAGCTCCCATGGATTGCTGTTGAGGGAGGTGGTCGAGACACATTTGGTGATTTTGGTGGCAGCTGTCAGATGGATGGTTTAGGGGGATTTGACTGTTATGGAAGCAATTCTGGTGGGTTTGGGCGGCCTTCTGGAAGATACAGTGGCTCTGGATGGACTGAAAGTGGTTCTAGGGGAGGGTTTGGTGGTTCGGGTGGAGGATACGGTGGTTCGGGTGGAGGATACGGTGGGTCAGGAGGGTTTGGTGGTGGTTCGGGTGGTGGTTACGGTGGTGGGTATAGAGGCTCGGGTGGGTTTGGTGGTTATGGTGGATACAGAGGGTCATCGTCTAGACAGAGTGGTGGGTTTGGTGACCGTGGCTCGAATCGGTCTGGGTCAATCGGCAGGAACCGCCCGAGTACTTTTGGAAGCTTTGTGGATGGAAAGAGTGATGATGAACCGGATTTGTGGAAATTCTGATTATATTGAATGGAAGGTAAGCCTGTTGTGGACCATTGTTAGTGTCTTCAACTTTATTCCTTTTCTGTCTCTAATTATTATTATTTTTTAATTTAACAGATGGGCTTGCGTTTTGGTTTCCCAAGGCTGTAGTGATGAACATAGTTTGAAGTAGATGAAAAAGAGCTGTGGTTGCTGCTTGGGCCGGGGAGTGTATGAGTTGATGTATGTTATGTTTTCCTTTATTTTTCCCTCTATATGGTAAATTTAAAGTTAGTGTTCAACGTGGTGGGCGCCAAGATTTCATATCCACTTGCTGTATTGACCCCAAAATGAAGATGTTTAAGTTCATCAACTCTACAAACAATATGTTTATGAATACTCTAGTAATCAAATATGTTATAGATGTAGTTTTTGAATAAGAAAGTTTGTGTAGACATAAGTAATATGGATTGAAAATTTTGAACCAAACAGAAACATTTTCAGTGATAAAGGTCCAATGAGAAAGAGAATCATGACTAATCCAAATCTTTTTCTAAGAATAAAAATGTTTATTTCTATAGCTGGACGATGAAGTGACATGTCAGAGTTTTGACAGAATATGAAGGATGATCATGCCTCTATGGTAGTTGTCCTGTGGGGTCTCGGCGTCTCGGTGAGGTTTCAGGTTTGATTCTTGCTGAGTATTTCTGTGTTGAATTAATGTAGGTTTTTTGTTATATTCCTCTTCTCGGAACTCTTGTAATATGAAGGGTAATCAAAACTAGGAAATGTGGTAACTACTTTAATATGCAAACATAAGTTTGTTGAGACATGATTAAGAAACAAATGTATTACATGAAATGGCGTGGTTTGAGTTATATGAGCTAATTCGAAAATTGATCATATTGTAGTGATTGTAGTAATTGATGCTATCAAATTGAAAATGAATGATGATTTATCACAAGCTATCTGAAAATAAATGATGATTTATCATAATCTATTCTCTATGTCATGTGTATGGCTTGAAGGAACATCTATTCTTTCAAGGATAATTAGATGTCATTGAATGCACATCTCACATAGATAATTTGATCCTGACAAGTGATAAGAGGTGTGTTTGTGGTAACGATGACAAAAAAAATTGTGCATGTTTTTTAGAAAAACTTTACAATTGATGTATCAAATTGGTGGGCAAAATTATAACCATAAGAAATCTAAAAACTGGTTATATGTTGGTGCAATGCTAAGATTCTTAAGATAAAAGGTGATACATGGTTTTACAACAATATCTTTGCCATCATTGGATCATAAGTAACACAGATTGGAATTTGTGATGTCAACAACAAGAATCAAAAAGGTCTTAAACTTAATTCATTCCAATGTTTGGTGAATACTTGATATATTTATAGGAGCCACATAATTCCATAGAGTATACAAGATAAGTGTTTTGAGGATAATTCCAAATAAGTGTTTTGAGGATTGATAATTATGGAGAATGTTCAAACAATGAATTTTAAATTCTAAGGCCATGTTAATGTACATATCCCAACAAAATGGAAGCTAAGAAAACTAACAAAAACTTATTAGAAAGAATAAAGATAATGTTGAAAACTGTAGGATTGATCAATACAAATTGGATAAAGGCAATGAAATATTGTTATGTGGTTAATCAATCATCATTAATTATGATTAATATGAAGACTCAAATTGTAACATCCCACATCAACACAACCACAACCGCGTCATCACGATAAAACGCCACAAGACCTCAAATACACTCCATCATCTGAGGCCATCGAGTTAAAAATTTAACAAAATACCGTAAGGAGTGATTTACCCTCTCATTTATCTTTACAATATAATAATAAAAAAAACCATATATAAATTGATCACAATGAAAGAAAAATGATCATAACAAGAATTAATCAAGAAGATCCCCATATATATATATATAGACTTTTTTTATTCAAACAATGAAGAGAACAACTGTACATAACAACCAGAAAAGAAAATGGAAGACAAACATTAAGTCAGGTGAAAGAAATGAAGGCCTAGTGCATCATCCCTCGCAAACCACTTGCACAATTATGGAAGAATCCTAGAAGAGAATAAGATCTCAACATCACTTGTTAACCACCCATATGAAGCCAGATAATTAGCCGACATATTGTCTTCTCTTCATGTATGAGTGACAACAATACCCACTTCCAACTTCATGGCGCATGCCCAGATAAGGTAAGAGACTAACCAGTGGGCTCAACCCAAATTATTCAAAAACTTGACAATAATAAAAGCATCATGTTCAATGCAAACCTGTTGGATACCCCTCTCACGACACAATTTGATTCCCAAACAGTAACACCTTAGCCTATGTGAAAAGTGAGGTTTTATGCCCAAAGTTTGCAGCAAACCCCAACACCACCGAGCTACACTGATCGCAGACTGCACCCACCTCTGCCATCTTATTATTGCAGACTGAATCTTCGGTATTCATTTTGAATTCGAGACATGGAGAATTCCATCAGACCCAATTCCCTCTGCTCCAATTCCATATTTTTTTTATTTTCTGATAAACCCTCTTTTTTAACTTGGTCAAGTGGGAACCCTTACATGACCCGAATACCCAGAATACATGACCCGAAAGACCAGATGCACAATGGCCTTACACATTTGACATGCACTATTACAAAATAGGCCTTTAACAGTGCTAAAAATGACCTTTATCAATGTTATAGAAGCACTGACTACCAGAGAGAGATTAAAAACCATAGTCTTTTATCAGCGCTAAAAAAACCCCTGATAAATGCGTATTTTATCAGCACTTTTATTTAACATCGATAAAGTAGACCTTCATTGACTCTTTTAAAAGCGCTGATAAAGGACCCCTTTATGAGCACTTATAAAAGTGCCGATAAAGGGGCATGCTACAATGTGTTGTAACAAGACTCCGCAATACCAAAAACACCACAAAATTAGCAAGATAAAGTACTAATACAAAATTTAAATGAAATAAAATTTACAATTCAAATACAAGAAAAAAACACTATATTATAGATATTTCAAATATTGGTTTATATAATTACATAAGTACAAATTATTACATACATTCAAAAATATCAATGTTCCTTTGTATTTTGATCCTAACCCCCACTCGAGAAAAAAACACACCTGTATAAGAAAACAATTTTTATGTTATAAATAATATAAAAAAAAATTAAAAGAAAGTATTAATTTTAAACTGAACTTTGAGTCATACTAAGAACACTGTGTATCAGATTGAGTTGCGTTTGATTCTTGCACATCACATCATTTCTTGTTCGTCTTCAAGCATTATCTCTAGGAAAATTAACTAAATAAGTATAAGATAAAAATGATAATGAAATTAATTAAGTAATAACTGATAGAATGAGGAGAAAACAATTAGGCTCGTTTTCTTGGTTTTGATGATGTGATGCGTGTTTTAAACTAAACTGAAACTTATATATTGAAAAGATGCACTTGGAGTCATACCGGTCACACCGTGCGTTAGATTGAGGTTCAGTTTATTCCTACACCTCTCAAATGACTTATGGATTATTTTCTCAAAGTATCAAAATAATCTAAATGTGTTTGCTCATTTTTGAGTACGTCACTTGTATTTTTCTACTAAAATGTCATTTTAAACTAAAAACATGCACTTTGACTCATATAGATCATATCGTGTGTCGGTTTGAAGTGAGGATGATTTTTACACGTCACAAAAGACTTATGAATCGATGTTTTAAATTATCAAGATAATCCAAGCGCGTTTTCTTAGTTTTCAATAAGTGACACTTTTTGAACTAAAATGTCAATTTAAACTGATAATGGACACAATGAGTCATACCGGTCACACCGTGCATCATATTGAGGTGTGGATGATTTCTACACATCCCAAAATGGCTTATGGATTGCTTTCCTAAAGTATCAGAACAATCCAAATGATTTTGCTCGGTTTTGAGTAGGTCAGTTGTCATTTTCACTAAAATTGATGTTAATTTTAAATAAAAAGGCGAACTTAGAGTCATACCGGTCACACTGTGTGTCGTATTGAGGTGCGACTAATTCATACATGTCCCAAATGACTTATGGACCGTTTTACTAAAGTATCAAAACAATTTTAATGCGTTTTCTTGATTTTGAGTACGTCACTTGTCTTTTTTACTAAAATGCCATTTTAAACTAGAAACATACACTTTGACTCATACCGATCATATCGTGTATCGGTTTGATATGATACTAATTCCTACACATCAAAAATTATTTCAATGTCCTAAATTATCAATAAAATCTGAGCACATTTTCTCAGTTTTTAGTGAGCGACACTTTTTGAACTAAAATATTGATTTTAAACTGATAACGAACACTTTGAGTCATACCAGTCACATCGTGCATCAGATTGAGGTACGACTGATTTATAAATGTTCCAAATGACATATGGATCATTTTTATAAAGTATAAGAACAATCTGAATTCTTTTGATTGGTTTTGAGTAGGTGATTTTCCATTTTTACTAAAATTGATGCTAATTTTAAATAAAAAGACGCACTTGGAGTCATACCAGTCACACTGTGCATCGAATTGAGGTGAGAATGGTTTCTACACATATAAAATGACTTATGGATTGTTTTCCTAACATATCAAAATAATCTTAACGTGTTTTCTCAGTTTTTAGTACGTCACTTTCCTTTTTTACTAAATTGTCATTTTAAACTGGAAACACACACTTTGAATCATATCGATCTCATCGTGTGTCAGTTTGATGTGATACCAATTCATACATGTCATAAATAACATATGAATCGATTTCCTAAATTATCATGACAATCTGAGTGCGTTTGCTCAGTTTTCAGTGAGTGTCACTTTTTGAACTAAAATGTCGATTTTAAACTGATAATGGACACATTGAGTTATACCAGGAACATCGTGTATTAGATTGAGTTGTGGATGATTCATACATGTCAAAAATGACTTATGAATCGTTTCCCTAAAGTATCAAAATAGTCTGAATGTTTTTAGTCAGTTTTGAGTAGGTCAGTTGTCCTTTTTACTAAAATTGATGTCAATTTTAAATAAAAAGACGCACTTAGAGTCATACCAGTCACACCATGCATCGAATTGAGGTGAAACTGATTCCTACACATCCAAAATGACTTATGGATCATTTTTCTAAAGTATCAAAACAATATGAATGCATTTTCTTGGTTTTGAGTACATCACTTGTCTTTTTTACTAAAATGTCATTTTAAACTAGAAACACACACTTTGATTCATACCAATCACACCATGTATCAGTTTTACATGAGAGTGATTTTTACATGTCAAAAAAGATTTATGAACCAATGTCCTAAATTATCAAGAAAATATGAGTGTATTTTCTGGGTTTTTAGTGAGTGACACTTTTTGAACTAAAATGCCATTTTTAAACTGATAACAGACACTTTGAGTCATACCGAGAACATCGTGTATTAGACTGAGGTGAGGATGATTCCAACATGAAAAAAATAACTTATGGATCATTTTCTTAAAGTATCAAAATAGTCAGAATATGTTTTCTTGGTTTTGAGTATGTCAATTGTCTTTTTTACTAAAATTAATGTCAATTTTAAATAAAATAAAGAACTTAGAGTCATACCGGTCACACCATGTTTCAGATTTAGGTGTGGTTGATTCCTACATGTCCCAAAGTCTCAAAAAAATCCTAACTACCAATGTTACCATGATTTCCATTGCCTTCGTCGAACTGCCAACACTGCATATTGACTTGATGTTCTTAGCTGAAATACCTTTCTCATTGTTGAAATCCAGAAGAGTAGAGGAAGATCATATGCCCATTATATCATGATAAGTAACTACAATGAGCACACGAGCTTCCTATACTACTCTGAATCTTAACAACAATAAAGGTTTTTCAGCAAATAACATTGACTCAATATGCAGTGTTGACAGTTCGAAAAAGAAAGACATTGGAAATCATGGTAACATTGGAAGTTAGGAACATTTTATCTCTTTTGTGGCTTGTTGTAGATAGTTGAAAGCAAAATATGACTTTTCAAAATATCTATGAAAAAACTAAATAAGCATCAGATAAAAAATAGAAGGAAATTAACTTATAAATAGTCGATAAAATGATGACAAAATTAATTAAATAAGTAGTAAGAATTCACCTTTCCATAATGGTTGTATTCATTCTTGACGTATTTCCTTATTGTCACTATCTTAGTTTCAAGATCAAATAAAAGAATCCACCTATATAAGAAAACAATTCTTATATGAGTAATACTAAAAAGAAATAAATTAAACATAAATATGAAACAATACATTTATTTTATGAACAATGATTTTACTGTGCACACATCAAGATTATCTTTGTGATTGAGTAGTGGAGGTAACTTGAAGGAAAGTGATAAATGGCAACATTGGAGGGGTGAAAAGGTTTTGAGGGAGAAAAATTATGTGGAAGTTTTGGTGCAGAAAGGCATGAAAGATGGAAAGACCACCCCAACTCAAACAAAAGAATCCACCTGTATAAGAAAACAATTGTTATGTGAGTAATACTAAAAAGAAATAAATTAAACATAAATATGAAACAATATATTAATTCTATGAAAACTGATTTTACTATGAAAACATCAAGATTACCTATGTGATTGAGCAGTGTAGGGAACTTGAAGAAAAGTGATAAATGCCAACACTGTAGGGGTGAAACGTTTTTGAGTGAGAAGAATTCTGTGGAAGTTTTGGTGAAGAATGGCATGGAAGTGGACAAAACACCTGAAATTGAACAAAATAATCCACCTGTATAAGAAATCAAGTGGCCTCTCTAGTTCTGGTATAGCTGGTCATGGCTCCACAATCCCCTCGTTCTCAATTCTCTCCCGCTTGGATGCTCCACGGGTGGATGCCGGAGAAGTGGTCGATGGTGTTATGATGATGAGGGCGATGTATTGGTTGGAGGGAAGGCGTGATGGTAGTGACAGTGATTGATGGCCCTATGGTGCAGTTTGAGGTCCCTGTGATGTGGATTGAGGTTTTCATTTTTGATGGTTGGCAAAGGTGTGTTCATGGAAGGACGACTACAAGGGCAATGAGGTAGATGGTGATTATGATTCGATCCTTGATGGAGAGGCTGTGTTGAGTGATGAGGATGATGACAGTGGTTTTGGAAGCTCCGAAAATGACTTCAACGATGATGAAGGTGGTGGTTCTGAGAAGCGATGATAACAAAGATGTCTGGACGAATTGAGGTAGGTGACTGAATCAACATTTTCACAATTCAGGGTGGCTCTTGGATCAAGTCATGATGGCTAGATGACTGGCGTGATGGTTTTGATCTCGAGGCAGACACGTGAATGATGGAGGTTTTTGAATTTTGAATATCGTTTTTTTTGGAAGGTGGCAATGGCGGAACAGATCGAGGTTGGCTGCTGAAATTTGAATGTTGTATGCTGTAATTCTCATGATGGGTTGATTCTCGTAGTTTTGTGAGGGTCTAAACCTACCCCTTTAAAAGTGTTATTAGAAAATACAAAAATATAGATTGTGTGTGTGGTATAAGAAAACAATTATTATGTGAGTAATACTAAAAAGAAATAAATTAAACATAAATAAGAAACAATACATTAATTCTATGGACAATGATTTTACTATGCAAATATCAATATTACCTCTATGATTGAGAAGATATAACATCATTACTCTTCCTGCAAAGGTAGTGGAGGTAGCTTAAAGGAAAGTGATAAATGCAACACTGCATGGGTGAAAAGGTTTTAAGGGAGAAGAATTATATGGAGTTTTTGGTGTAGAAAGGCATGAAATATGGACATAAATATTCTAAAATAAACAAACTCTACAAGGAATAATGAAAAGTAAATCAATGTTTCATTATATAATTTTTTGATAAAATAGAGAAAGTATATCGTAATAGTACCTTTACATCTTCCCAAAGGATTTACTTCGTTATAGTTTATTCTTCTGAGGTATTGGTAACATCATCATGTGTATAAGATATTGTTTACATGAGTAGTCTATAACAACCCTGCTTTTTATTTCATATTAAAAAATAATTTATTATATAAACTTGAACTTAATAAAACTCCTAAGATCGACATGTCTAGTGTATTAGGGGATTAGGAACATTACATAACAAATTAAAACATAAAATACACATCTTTATTGAAAACTTCTTTTACATGACCACAACATTCCTTCATACTTAGCATTGCATGAGATAACCTGAGGAAATACATAAAAAAGGGTGATCTATAAAGCCCAGTAAGGGAAAAAACATGGAATAACATGAGGAAGACAATACATGTTAGTCAATAAGAATATCAATGGATCATAAAAGAAACATGAACATAAAGGCATGATATAGCATGATATCCATAACATGGAAATGTGGCAATGACATACAACATGATATTAGAATGAGCCAAGATTCATTGCACATGGATTAACACGATTAAACCCTCATTTAACATGAATTATCATGAGTAAACTCTAATTTCACATGGATTATCATGATACTAAACATTACCCAATGAATTGGAGCGCCATCAGGGTGCACCCTTCATAAACATTTCATTTTATGCATAAGTGTGCCACATAGATCATATAACATGGAATCATTCAACATAATAACTTATTCCATGGTCAAGGAATTTATAATACATAAATGTAAGTCCCAAATCAATAAGTACATGAACATAAAGGTGAATACCCTTGATAGAGAAATGATTATGATATTCACTATACGATGATTTTGGCATGGAAAATCATGGTGCAATTTTGGCAGCATAACGTTGTCAAATAGAAAATCATAAAATGAGTTGATGAGAGAGAAAGGGGTATTTCATAATTTATAAATAAAATGAATAGTAATTTGATCATGGAGCACAATATCCCAACATATGAAATGGAATTTAGATGCATAATATAAAATAAATTCTTGAATGGAGATGAGAAGAGAGAAATCCCTTATGGAAGTTCAGCATAGTAACGGCTTAGGTAAGAGTCCAAATGAGGGGGAATAAATGATCCCTAATTCACATAAAATAAAATGTTCAGTATGGAATTAATTATAAAAGGATGAAAAAAATAACCAATTGAAATTAAAAACACTAATTTCAAATAAGGTTCTTGAATTGAAAGGAAGAGAGAAAGGTGAGGATCCCTTACTTGAATGTGTGATCCAAAAGGATTTGGGGAGGATTCTTGGGGGCTTGGGGGTGACTTGGGAGGACTATAGGGAGTAGGGAGAAGAGTTTGGTCAATATTAAAAGAGTTTTAGTGAAGAGAAATGCGATCTTGGGTGAGTTTATATAGGAAAGGATAAGGAATTCTTTATTATTTTGGTTTTGGACACTACACAATAAAATATTCAAAACCACAAGCCATCCCATTTTTCCTATGATTTCTCTAAAAGGGAAGTAGTATAAATTATTTTATAAGGATAAGGGCTGAATTTATTAAAATATCACCCTTGCTTATGTGGAGGTGAGTCACACTTTCAAGGAAATGATTTTAAAATTTTAAATATTTTATATGTCTTAGAGGATTCACTAAGGCTTTATAGAATAAATAAAATAAACCTAAAATTATATTATTTTAAAGGGAAAACATATATTTGGCCGAATATACCTTTTATATTATTTTATTACATCACTATTGGGTCATTATGATGTCATATAACACATTATATATTTTTTGATATTTAATTTTTACCCAAAAATTCAATTGTCTCAGAATATTATGAAAAATTCACTGGTAGATAATTTCAACATCAAAATTACAAAAATAATATTCATTTTATCTAAATAATTTTCTAAATATTTGAATTTTCAAATTTAAAATAAAAACCGACATTTATTGAAAATTGACAGGTTTTGACAAAAATAGTTTTAAAACATTAATAAAAATTACATTTGACTTCATAAAAATTATATGATCATTTATATTTAATAAAAAAAATTTAATAATAAAATTTTATTAAAATAGTATTTAATTCAAAAATCCATTAATTCATCAAAATATGTTTCTTAATTGAATTTGAATATCAACAAAAAATACTATTTGTACTTTAAAAATCATTTACAAAGCAACAATAATAGAATGAAAGTATATTCATTATTATATACAAAAATAATACACATAATCATAATGCTATGGTCTTGTTATATATCCCTTTATTACACCAGTATACACCCTAAGAGTATGATGTGTGATGGTGGGACTTTCATAGGGCCATTCAATGAACATGGTTTGGGTCGTGATCTCAATAAGCTTAAACTTCTCCCATAAACGGTTTCACTCATGCTTAATTTGTTAGATCACGACTTAGTCTTGGTCTAGGGAAAAGACCAGAAATTCTATCTCCCTCAGAAGCTCTAATAAATGGGATTCATATGGTACGATCCTACTGGTTGAGGCCATCACTTCTTTTGTCTGTACCAAAATGATTTGTTAGAACCCTATATTTATAGTAGTCATGTGATCACTATTCAACGACTACATTATCAATGGTAATGATACTTAATGTTCATTTAAATGCAATTTGATATAATAAAAAAAGGAGTGCGTGTGTTTTCTATATCCATAATACATTAAAAGAAATGAAATTTTATTCATAAATGTTTGGGTCATTACAACTTTCCCCTTTTATGAAATTTTGCCTTAAAAATTTCCTTTTTACACACTAAAATAGATGAGGGTAACTCTACTTCATTGATTCCTCTAGTTTCCACATCGCTTCTTCAAACTTGTGGTTTCTACACAACACTTTGATGAGGGTCATTGAATTACTTCGTAGAACTTTTTCTCTACGATCTAAGATCTTCACCAAATTCTCCTCATAGGAGAGTTCATTCTCTAATGTTACCACCTATGGATTGAGTACATATGATGGGTCTTCTATGTACTTCATTAAGAGTTATACATGGAATACATCATGGACTTGAGACAGGTTCGGTGGGAGTGCTAGTCGATAGGCCACTGCTCCAATGCGATCAAGGATCTCAAAAGGGACGATATACCTTGGACTAAGATTTCCCTTATTTCCAAATCTCACAACTCTATTAAATGGAGATATGTAGAGTAATACCATTTATCCAACATCAAACTCTAGGTATCATCGATGATTTTCAGCATTGCTCTTTTGTCGACTTTGGGAAGCTTTGATGTGCTGCTGGATGGTCTTAACCTTCACCATTTCTTCGACCATTTATGAACCTAGAAGTTTCCGTTCCCAAACTTCATACCAACATGAAAATGTTCTTCACATCTTCCTATAAAAGGATTTATAAGGAGCCATTTGGATGCTTGATTAGAAACAATTGTTGTAAGAGAACTCCACCAAAGGAATATGTTGGTCCCATCTGCCTTTGAAGTCCATTAAGCAAGATTTGAACATGTCCTTAATTTTCTAGACAGTCTGCTCAAATTGGCCATTAGTTTGAGGGTAATAGGCTGTGATGAAGTTCAACTTAGTGTTTAGAGTATATTGGAGACTCTTTCATAACTTAGAGGTGAATCTTGGATCTCGATCAGACACAATCGATAGTGGTACTCCATGAAGCCTTACCACTTCTCTGATGTATATTCATTCCAATTGATCCAATGAGAAATCTTCTCGAATTCCAATGAAGAGTGAAGTATTTTTAAGATAATCCAAAATAACCAAAATATCATTGTTTCCTTTAGATGTCTTCGGAAGTCCAGTGACAAAGTCTATGGTTATGTTTTCCCATTTCCATATTGGTATGGGTAATTGTTGCATCATCCCCTTAGACTTCTACCTCTCAACCTTCAATTGTTGACCTTCCAGACACTTTTATGTATATTTAGCTATCTCCTTCTTCATGTTATCCTACCAATAGTGCTCCTAGATATCTAAATACATCTTTGTGTTTCTTGGGTGAATGGAGAAATTCGAACTATGTGCATCATCCAAAAGTTATTTATTTAACTCCATATTTGATGGAACACATAGTCTTGACCCAAATATCACAATTCCTTCTTCATTAACATTTAACTATAAGGATTTATATTTTTTGATAGTTTCCGCTTTCTTCAAAATTCCCACACCGACTTTTTGATCATCTTTTAACCTTTCCAAAAGAGATGGTTGAGAAATCATTTGTGAAAGGATTGATGATGTTCCATTTTTTATGATTCCCATGTCCATCTTCATCAAATCAAAGAATATCAGATATTTTCAATTCTCATCAATGATATAATTATTGGGTTCTTTCTACTTAGAGCATCCTCCACCTTTTTCTCTTTCCCAGGGTGGTAATGGATTGAGAAATCATAATCCTTAATGATCTCTAACCATCTTTATTGGTGCATATTTATATATTTTTATGTGAATATATATTTGAGACTTTTGTGATCTGTATATATTTCACACTTCTTCCCAAAGAGATAATGCCACCAAATTTTCAATGAAAAGATCATAGCTTCCAACTCCAGATCATGCATGGGATAGTTTTGATCATTAATTTTCAACTTCATTGAGGTATAAGAAATGAATTTGTCATTCTACATCAAAAATAAACCCATGCCCTTCTTCGAAGCATCATTGAAGATTATGAAAATATACCCACTTGTGGGTAGTGTGAGCAAAGGGGCAGTGACAAGCCTCTTCTTCAACTCTATGAATCTTTCTTCACATTCATCATTCCAAGCAAACTCAACTCCCTTTCAAGTTATCTTGGTAAGTGGGTTTGATAATCGTGAGAAATTTCTCACAAATCGGCGATAGTATCCATCTAACCCTAGGAAGCTACAAATATCTCTCACAGATGTCATCCTCTGCCTTCCATCAATTACTTTTGTTTTGGAAGGATCCATAGATATCCCATTTCTTGTGATGATATTCCCCAAGAATGATACTTCCTTCAACCATAACTCACACTTGCTTTACTTTGCATAGAGCTTATCCTTTTGAAAGGTCTCTAGAATAGTGATCATATACTCCTCATGACCCTTCTTGGTTTTGGAGTATATTAGAATATATTATATAAATACTACCACAAATTTGTCGAGGTAATCTCTAAAGACTATATTCATCAAGTCCATGAAGATTACTGGAGCATTAGTGAGCTCGAATGGCATCACTATGAACTTATAATGCCCGTACCTTGTACAAAAAGTAGTCTTGGGGATATCCTCCTTCTTCACCTTAACTTGGTAATATCTTGACCGCATATCTACCTTGGAGAAGTATTGTGATCCATGTAGTTGATCGAACAAGTCATCAATCTGTGGAAAAGGATACTTGTTCTTTATCATGAGTTTGTTGAGGTCATGATAATCAATGAAAAGGCACATTGACCCATCATTATTATTGACAAATAGGACTGGTGCACCCATAGTAATGAACTTAGGTGTATAAACCCTTTATCCAGATCCTCTTGTATTTGTTTCTTTAGCTCTACAAGCTCCACAAAACCCATTCTATATAGAGTCTTAGATATTGGAAAGCCCTAGGTATAAGATCAATCAAGAATTCAACATCTCTTATAGGAGGAATACTAGACAATTCCTTAAGAAACATACCAGTGAATTCCCTCACAATATGCATGTATTTGAGGATGGTTCTTTCCTTAGACTCAATCATCTGAGAAAGATACATGTGCTCACAGGGTAGTAATATACATGCTTGAGATGATGGTTCTAAAGAAAATTCACCCTCCTCCTTTCACTTGTATATAATCGGGGGTTGATTCACCATATAGAGAGTGATTTCCCTCTCACTACAATTTATGTTGGATCTATATAGGGAAATCCAATCCATGATAAGAATTGAATCAAATTTCATCAGAGGGAGTATGATGAGGTTCATCAGGAATTTCAATCCACAAATTATGATAGGGGAGAAGTTATATACATAATATGCAATAATTTTCCCATTTTTTATTTTCATCGACATCTCTACTTCCATGATTTGTGGTGGTGTTTGTATTGTTATACTAAACTTTCAGGATATAAAAGAATGCATAAAACTGAAATCAAAAAGTATGTTTGATATTCTTAAATGAATAACTAGTGTACCTATCACCACTTATTTCTCGGGATTTAATTCGGTAGAAGTGATGGAAAAATCTCACCCTTACTACCTTGGAGGTTGTTGGTTACCTCCAATTACCCTTGGCTTAGAGAATTGGTTCGCAAAGTGCCCTGGTTCCTTGCAATTTTAGTAATAAACAACGCACTGAGTGTAGACCAGAGTATTTCTTTCCTCTGTAACATTGAGTGGTTTCTCCTATTGGAAATTATTAGCTAGGTTCCCTTCTCTTCCACAACTATAGCATTTCCTTGACCCCTTAGGCAATTTTCAAGGTGCTTCTTTCTGAACTTTTGACAAGCGGGGTGCTATAATTTCTTAGCATCGTTGGATTTATCCATCTAACCACCAGAATTAAAGTCCACATTTTACTTCTTATCCCAATGATACCCCTAATATTTCTTGATCTCCATCTGGACTTTGATGACATATCAAACAATTTCCTCATAGATATCAAAGTCATAGATTGCCAAGGCTTTTTGTAGACTATTCTTTATCCCACCAAAGAAGCAATCAACTTTGAATTCGGGGATGATGAAAAAACCAGAGGCGTACCTTGAAAGTCTTGTAAATTTTACCTCATACACTCTGATGGATTTTTCATCTTTTTTACTTCAGGGAAATGAAGTCCCTTTCCATCTTAAGTCAGAGGGTATAAGGAAAATATTTATTGAAAAATATTTTCCATAAATACTTTCATTCCATCACCTCGATCTCTTCCTCAGGCTTCATATTTTTGATCAATGTCAACCATTGATCAGCTTCACCCACTATATGACCAGAAGCTAGAAAAACCTTCTCTTATTTAGAGCATTGAAGGATGGATAAGATCTTCTCAATGAAGTTGATCCATTGATTAGTGATTGATGGATCAAATGATCCATTGAAAGTAGGACAACTTTGTCCCATGAAGCTCTCAATTATGATTTTTTCATTCTTAGGGGGGGTGGACATTCCTCTTGAACTAGGTTTCTATTAAAAAATTGAGTTAACTGAGAGAGTATGGTGACAAAGTTTTCGATTCCCATTCCCATCGTATTGGGCATCTCATTCTGGTAATCATCACATTGATCTTCGCATGAGTTGTTAGCCCGATTCCTCCTATTACCAACCATTGGCTAGAATAAAATAAAAATTAGCGATGGGTATCTTAAATAGTTAAACACATAAAGTGGGATATAATGAAATTAAAGAGATAACTTATAAATTACATTTATCTTCTTAACTTATGAATTTTTAGGCTTCGATCTAAGTTATCCATGATATACTTCCTAACATATATTCTTATGGGATTTTTTAGTTCCCTTAATAATGTTTCATACTAATCTTATGAATTTAGCAAAGCATATCCCTTTGGAGTGTCGAAACAAGAGTGTAGCAAGGCCTATTTTTATGCACCCTTTCCTATTCAAGTCTATCTCATAGCGGTGTTTTCAGGTTTTACCCCTAGATACATCCGTGCCAGATCAAACTCTACTTGTTAATATCTAGATAAGGATGCATTTTCTTGATAAACCAATTAATCTATACTCACCAAAATTTAGGGATTCTTTTCTTATACTTATTCTTATCCATAAGGACTTAACTATGGTTTTCTAATCCTAATCCCAAAAATAACTAAACCTATCCTCTGATACCAACTATAACAACCCTAATTTTATTTCATATTTAAACATGATTTATACACTTTAACTTAATACAACTTAGAATATTGGGAGGTCTAGTGTATTTAGGGCTTAAGAACATTAAATAACAACTTAAAACATGAAATACACATCTTTATTGAAAACTTCTTTTACATGACCACAATATTCCTTCGTACTTAACATTGTATGGGATAACTTGAGGACATACATAAGAAAAGGGTGAGCTATAAATCCTTGTAAGAAAATAAACATGGAATAACATGAGGAACATAATACATTTTAGTCAATATGAATATCAATGGAGCGCAAAAGAAACATGAACATAAAGGCATGATATAACATGATATTCATAACAAGGAAATGTGAAAAAAACATACAACATGAAATTAGAATGAGCCAAGGATCATTTCATATAGGTTAGAATGTGTAAACCCTCACTGCACATGGAATATCATGACACTAAACATTACCCAATGCATTGAAGTGCTATTAGGGCACACCATTCATAAACATTTTATTTCATGCATAAGTGTGCCACATACATCATATAACATGGAATCATTCAACATCATAAGTTATTCGATGATTAAGGAATGCAGAATAAATACATGTAAGTCCCCAGTAAATAATCACATGATCATAAAGGTGAATACCCTTGATAGATAAATGAGTATGGTATTCATTACACAATGATTTTGGCATGGAAAATCATGGTGTAATTTTGGCAGCATAACGACATCAAATAGAAATTCATAAAATGGGTTTCTAAGAGAAAAAGTAGTATCTAATAATTTATACATGAAATGAACAGTAATTTGATCATGTAACACAATATCCCAACATATGAAATGGAATTCAGATGCATAATATAAAATAAATTCTTGAATGGAAATGAGAAGAGAGAAATCCCTTAGGAAACTTCGGCATAGTAACGGATTAGGTAAGAGTCCAAATGAGGGGGAATAAATGACCCATCACTCACATAACATAAAATGGTTAGTAGGGAATTTATCATAAAAGGATGAAAAATAACCAATTGAAATTAAAAACACTAATTTCAAACAAGGTTCTTAAATTGAAAGGAAGAGAGAAAGGTAAGAATCCCTTACTTGGATGTGTGATCCCAAAGGCTTTGGGGAGGATTCTTGGGAGATTGGGGGTGACTTGGGAGGACCCTAGGGAGTAGGGAGAAGAGGGTGGTCGAGATTAAAAGAGCTTTAGTTAAGATAAATAAGATCTTGTGTGAGTTTATATAGGAAAGGATGAGGAATTCTTTATTATTTTGGTTTTGGACACTACACAATAAAATATTCAAAACCACAAACCATCCCACGGTTTTTTCTATGATTTTTGGAAAAGGGGATTGGTATACATTATTTTATAAGTCTAAGGACCGAATATATTAAAATATAACCCTTTTCTTATGTGGAGGTGAGTCACACTTTCAAGTAAATGATTTTAAAATCTTAAAATATTTTATATGTCTTGGAGGATTCACCAAGGCTTTATAAAGAACATCAAATAGACCTAAAATTAAATTATTTTAAACGAAAACATATATTTTCAGAATATACCTTTTATATTATTTTATCACCTCACTATTGGGTCATTATGATGTTATAACATACATTATATATTTATACGGTATTTAATTTTTACCAAAAAATTTGGATGTCTCAAAAAATTACAAAAAATTAACTATTGGATAATTTAAATGTCCTAATTACAAAAATAATATTAATTTCATCGAAATAATTTTCTAAATATGTGAATTTTAACTTTTAAAATAAAAACTAACATTTATTGAAAATTTAAGGGTTTTGAAAAAAATAGTTTTCAAAACTTAATAAAAATTACATTTGACTTTAAAAAAACTATACGATCATTTATATTTAATAAAAGTAATTTAATAATAATATTTTATTAAAATATTATTTAATTCATACATCCATTAATTCATAAAAATAGGTTTCTTAATTGAATTTGAATAATAACCCAAAATACTATTTGTAAAAATCACTTACAAAGTAACAATAATAGAATGAAAGTATATTAATTATTCTATATAAAAATAATGTGAATAATAATAATGTGATGGTCTTATTACATATCCATTTATTACACCAGTATACGCCCTAAGAGTAAGTTGTGCGATGGTGGGGCTTCCATGGGGCCATTCAGTGAACATGGTTTGAGCCATGATCTCGATAAGCTTGAAATTATCCCATAAATGGTTTCACTCATACTTAAGTTTTTGGATCTTGGATTGGTATTGGTCTAGGGAAAAACCCAGAAATACTATATCCCTTGGAATCTCTGATAAATGGGCTTCATAGGGTATGATCCTACTGGTTGAGGCCATCACTTCCTTTGTTTGTGAGAAAAGGATTTGTTAAATCCCTATAATTATACTAGTCATGTGATCACTGTTCAACAACAACATTATCAATAGTAATGATACTTATCGGTCATTTAAATAAAATTGTATATAACAAAAAAAATAGTGCATGTGTTTTCTATATCCATAAGACATTAAAAGAAATGAAATTTTATTCATAAATATTTGAGTTGTTACAACCTTCCCCCCTTAAGAAATTTCACCCTCAAAATTTTCATTTAACACAATAAAATAGATGAAGGTAACTCTGCTTCATCACTTCTTCTAGTTCCCATGTCACTTCTTCAAACTTGTGGTTTCCCCATAACACTTTGATGAGGGTCATTGACTTATTTCATATAACTTTTTCTCTATGATCTAAGATCTTCACCGGCTTATTCTCATATGATATTTCATTCTCCAATGGTACCACCTATGGATTGAGTACACATGATGGGTCTGGTATGTACTTCCTTAAGTGTGATACATGGAATACATCATGGACTTGAGATAGGTTAAATGGGAGTGTTAGTCAATAGGCCACTGCTCCGATGCGATCAAGGTTCTCAAAAGGTTCGATGTAACTTAGACTAATATTTCCCTTATTTACAAATATCATAACTCTCTTCTATGGAGATATACGAAGGAATACCATGCCTCCAACATCAAACTCTAGGTCTCATCGACGATTGTCAGCATAGCTCTTTTGTTGACTCTGGGTAGCTTTGATGTGATACTGGATGGTCTTAACCTTCTCCACCATTTCTTAGACCATTTCTGTGTCTAAAATTTTATGTTCCCCAACTTCATACCAACATGATGATGTTCTGCACATCTTCCCATAAAGGGCTTCATAAGTCACTATTTGGATGATTGGGTGGAAACTATTGTTATAAGAGAACTCCACAAAGGAAGATGTTGGTCCCATCTACCTTTGAAGTCCATTTAGAAATCTCTCAACATGTCCTCAAGTGCCTTGATAGTCCACTCACATTGGCCATTAGTTTGAGGGTGATAGTTCGTGCTAATGTTCAACTCAGTGTTCAGAGCATATTGGTGACTCTCCCAGAACTTAGAGGCGAATCTTGGATCTCGATCAGATACAATCGATAGTGGTACTCCATGAAGCCTTACCACTTCTCTAATGTATATCCGTTCTAGTTGATCTAATGAGAAATACTCTTGAATTTCAATGAAGTGTGAAGTCTTTGTAAGATGATCCACAACAACCTAGATAACATTGTTTCCTTTGTATGTCTTCAGAAGTCTGGTGACAAAGTCCATGGTGATGTTTTCCCATTTCCATGTTGATATGGGTAATGGTTGCATCATCACCTTCGACTTATACCTCTCAGCCTTCACTTTCTAACATACTAGGCACTTTGATGTATATTTAAGGATCTCCTTATTCATGTTGTCCCACCAATAGTGCTCCCAAATATATCTATACATCTTCATGTTTCCTAGGTGAATGGAGAAATTCGAACTATGTGCATCATCCAAAAGTTCTTTCTTTATCTTTGGATTTGATGGAACACATAGTCTTGACCCAAATCTCACAATTCCTTCTTCATTAACATTTAACTCCAAGGATTTCCTTTTTCTAATAGTTTCCACTTTCTTTGAATTCCCACATCATCTTTTTGAGAATCCTTTAACCTTTCCAAAATATATGGTTGAATAATCATTTTAATAATCATTTTGTGAAAGGATTGATGATATTCCATTCTTTATGATTCCCATGTCCATCTTTATCAAATCAAATATGATTAGATCCCTTTCAATTCTCATCAATGATAGCATTACTAGGTCCTTTCTACTTAGAGAATCCGCCATCTTGTTCTATTTCCCAAGGTGGTAATGGATTGAGTAGTCATAATCCTCTATGATCTCTAACCATCTTCATTGGCACATATTCAGATCTTTATGTGTGAATATATATTTGAGACTTTTGTGATCTGTATATATTTCACACTTTTCCCCAAAGAGATAATGACACTAAATTTTCAATGCAAAGATCACATCTGCCAACTCTAAATCATGCGCAGGATAGTTTTGATCATGAATTTTCAACTGTCTTGAGGTACAGGAAATGACTTTGTCATTCTGCATCAACACACAACCCATTCCATTCTTCAAAGCATCACTAAAGATTACGAAAAGCTCCCGAGTTGTGGGTAGTGTGAGCATAGGGGCAGTGAGAAGCCTCTTATTCAACTCTATGAAACTTTCTTCACATTCATCATTCTAATAAAACTTGACTCCCTTCTAAGTTATCTTGGTAAGAGGGTTTGATAATCGTGAGAAATTTCTCACAAATCAGTGATAGTATCCAGCTAACCCCATGAATCTATGAATATCTGTAACAAATGTCAGCCTCGACCATCCATAAATTGCTTTTGTTTTGGAAGGATCCACATATATACCATTGCTTGTGATGATATGTCTCAAGAATGAGACTTCCTTCAACCAGAACTCACACTTTCTATACTTTTCATAGATATTCTCCTTTCGCAAGGTCTCTAGAACATTTCTCATATTCTCCTCATACCCTCCTTGGTTTTAGAGTATATTAGAATATCATCTATAAATACTACCACAAATTTGTCGAGGTAATCTCTAAATACTATATTCATCAAGTCCATAAATATTCCTATAGAATTAGTGAGTCCAAATGGAATCACTATGAACTTATAATTCCCATACCTCGTACGAAAAGCAGTCTTGGGGATATCCTCCTTCTTCACCTTAACTTGGTAATTTCCTGGCCGTAGATCCACCTTAGAGAAGTATTGTTCTCCACGTAGTTGATCTAATAAGTCATAAATACCTAGAAAAGGATAATTTTTCTTTATTTTGATATTGTTTAGGTCATGATAATCAATGAAAAGGCACATTTAACCATCCTTCTTGGACTGAAAAATAAAATTTTATTGATTTTTTCAAGGTATAAGGGAGAAAGAAACAAAAGACCAGAAATCACGGGGGTTTGAAATGGTGAAGGATAAGAGCGTTTGCACGCACCAGATTTACTACATCTGTGGGGAGAGACCCAATGCTTAAGAAGGATGAAAGTTGTTTGTCTAGATTTGTATAGGAATCCAGGAGGTCTGCCACAGTGTTGCATTTGTACCATATATGAGATAGATCCATGTGTTTGTTCAGAAACTCTTTACATCTTCGAATGGTATATTCAATAGACCATGGTGTAGACCCATGGTCACTAAGTGTGTTAAAGATGGCCATCGAATCAGTTTCAACTACTACAAGCTGGATATTCTTCTGATTACATAGATTATCCCAATGAGAAGGGCCTGAGCCTCTGCCTAAATGGAATTTCCATAGCCAAAGTGATCAAAAAATTCCATAACCACAGATCCTCTCGTATCCCGTATCACCCCTCCACCCTTCCTCTGACCCAAAATCCAGGATCCATTAGTGTTCATTTTAATCCCCTCAGAATGAGGATGTCGCCGTACCCACCTTCCCGGCCTACCGTTAGAGACACTGGGTGTATAAGTGCTTGGGATAAGGTGACTAATGTATGGGGATGACACACAATTTCTGTAGAGTCAGGTTAGATCAATAATAGTGCTTCTGGTCTTGATCACAAGGCCCTTTCTAGTACCTACATATCCCTGGTGACAAACCCCATTATACTCTCACCATATACACCAATATCCAGCTACAAATATGATGTCACATGTAGTTCTCTCCAGACCATTATTTGCGGTACCTTGAAACCATCGGCTGAAGAAGTCAACACTCGAGTCCCCCTACAGAGACCATCCCATGAAACTTCCAAAATCCCGCCACACCATTTTTTCCTAGTCACTATTGAAAAAAATATGCTTAGTGTCCTCAGTTCTTGGCACCCTGTAGCAGGTAAATTTCGATGCAATATTCACACCCAAGCACATAATGTTTAATTCAGTTGGCAGCACATTATTCCACACTCTCCAAACTAGGAATTTAATATTTGATGGTAGTTCTTTAATCCATAATACATCACTGCACTCCACCTAGTTTTGTTCCATCATTTTCATATTGTGGTACACTTTGGTCAAGAAGAGACTCAATGGTGACCCTGTAAAGACACATCGATCCAGATTAGAGTTCATGACAATAACATCGAACACAGACCAATAATCTCTGTCCAGAATGACATACATGAAGCTGCGGTGAGCCGTCACTTGCCTAAACGTGATGTCTGAAACTAGGCATCCGGGAAACCCCAACTTTGAACTAATCCAATTGCACTACCACATATTGATTTTGACTCTCCCCACAATCCAACGTGAGTGATATTGGAGCTTCTGTAGATGCGGTTGAACCATGTTCTAGGTTGCCGATGATCTTCTGCTTTTATTCCACCACTCACCCCTGTATCTAATCTGCATAGTTTTCTCCCAGAGTGTCTTCTCCTATAGTTGTTTATTTAGCTCCTCAATCTCCAAAAAAACCATTTTATACGGAGTCTTGGATATTGGTAGTGCCTCAGGTATAAGATCAATCAAAAATTCAACATCTCTTCTAGGAGGAAGACCAAACAATTCCTCAAGAAACACATCAACAAATTCCCTCACAATAGACATATATTCAAGGATAGTTCTTTCCTTAGACTCAATAATATAAGAAAGATACATGTTCTCATAGGGTAGTAATATCCATGCTTGAGATGATGGTGCTAAAGAAGATTCATCCTCCTCCTTGCACTTGTATAGAATTGGGGGTCGATTCACCATATGGAGAGTGATTTCCCTCTTGAGGAAATTTATGTTGGATCTATATTGGGAAAGCCAATCCATGCTAATAATTGTATCAAATTCCACTAGAGGAAGTATGATGAGGTTTATTAGGAAGTTAAATCCAAAAATTGTGATAGGGGAGGAGTTATATACATAGGATGCAATAATTTTCCCATTTTCCATTTTCTACGATATCTCTACTTCCATGCTTTTTGGTGGTATTTGGATTTTTCTACCAAACTTTCGGGATATAAAAGAATAAGTAAAACTAGAATAAAAAAGAACATTCACTATTATTGAATGAATAACTAGCGTACCTATCACCACTTGATTTTCGGGATTCACTTCGGTAGTAGTGATGGAAAAATCTCACCCTTGCTGCCTTGGAGGTTGTTGGTTACCTCTAATTACCCTTGGCTTAGGGAACTATTTCAGAAAGTTCCCTAGTTCCTTACAGTTTTTTCAATGAACAATAAGTTGAGGGTCAACCAGAGAATTCATTTCCTCTCTCACATTGAGGGTTTTATCCTGTTGGAAATTATTACCTAGGTGGCCTTCTCTTCCAAACCTTCATCATTTCCTTGATCCCCTTAGGCAATTTTCAGGGTGCTTCTTTCTTCACTTTTGATAAGTAGGGTACTATAATTTCTTAGAATCATTGGATTTATCCATTGAACCACCAGAATTGAAGTTCATTTTCCACTTCTTATCCCCATGATACCCCTAAGATTTTTCGATCTCTATATCAACTTTGAGGGCACATCAGACAATTTCCTCATAACTATCAAAGTCATGGATTTCCAAGGCTTTTCATAGACTAGTCTTTAGCTCACCAACGAAGTGATGAAATTTTCATCTGGGGGTGATGAAAAAATTGGAGGCATACCATCTAAGTCTTGTAAATTTTTCCTTATACACTCTTATGGATTTGTCATCTTTTTTCTTGAGGTAAAGGAAGTCCCTTTCTATCGGAGAAGACGATACTTCAATATATCTAAAAAACAATGAATTTTGGGCTGTTTTATTATAGGATAGTGCAATTGGAGTTGTTGGGATACACAGATGTTGGCTGGAAAGGTTCAGTAGATAATCGAGGGAAAGTAGAGATACCGAAAAACTTGGATTTCATTTGAGCCTTGGTTTCACTCGACCCTTGAATCGTCTGAATCTTGGATTTGAGCCTTGGAATAGTTAAAGCCTTGATTCTAGCATAGATTTGAGCTTAGATTCAACAATGAGGAGCACCGATAGCTGTTGGCTTCCACAAAGAGCTTCATACATTGCAAATTAGTTTGTGATGGTTAGAGTTCTTAAAATAGACGGGGATACTTTAATCAACACTTCCAAAAAAATGCTGATAAAGATCCCTTTTATCAATGCTAAATTAATAAGAGCTGATAAAAGGAATATTTATCATCACTTTTTTAGTGCTAATAAAGATTCCTTTTATCAACGCTTATTACTTAAGCAGTGATAAAAGATTTATAATTATAATTATAAATAATTTTTTTTTGTAAATATATTTATAAAATTATATATATATATATATATATAATAAATTAATATATATATATAGTAAATATATTTTTTATTTAAATATATTTATCATAATTATTTAAATATATAATTATTTTGTTTATAATTATATAAATTATTTTCAAAAAATAATATTTATATCATTATATATTTAATAAATACATATAAATATAATTATAGTAAATATATTCATTATTTAAATAAATTTATTATAATTTTATAAATATTTAAATATATATAATTATTTATTTATAATTATATAAATACTTTTTAAAAAAAATAAGATTTATTTATTTATAATTATAAATGTATAAATATAGTGAATATACATTTATAAATATATTTATTTATAAATATTTCTTTTAAAATATACTTTTAACATTATTAATGAATATTTATTCTTAAGTGTATGTATGTTAAAAATGGGTGAAATTGAATAATTAAAAACGAGTACACTTTAACAATATTGAAAAAATGGATAAGTTTTATTAATTAAATATAAATTATTAAAAAAATATGGATATATATTGAAATAAAGATGAATATATATTGAAAATATTAAAATATAGTATATATATATATATAAAATAAATAATATAAATTGATTAAATTTCAAAAAAAATAAAAAATAAAAAATAAAAAATAAAAAATAAAAAATATTAAAAATGAATAAATAATACCTAAATTTAATAATATTAAAAATAAATAAATAAAATTTACTAATTCAAAACATAATATATTAAATGTGTCATGTTATAATGAAATTCTAAAATGAATACTAAATTTTGAATAAATTACATAAATATTAGGTATATGTGTTTCTATATAAGATTTAGTTAATTACATAAATATTTGTGTGTGTGCATTGTATATAAAAATGCATTAATTACATATATGTATGCAAAATAAAAATAACACACATTTGATCGATGTTAAATTGAAAAATCAAACGACATTCAATTATTCCCATTACTCGATGCAATTAGTTAGTATTTTTAATTCATATTAATTTTTAATTATAAACCATTATTCACTAAATATATTAATATTTAATAGAAAGTATAAATATTTATATTATATAAATCATATTCATATACATTCATATATATCTATATATTTAATATATACTATTTATTAAAATTATTAATAATTATTTAATTAATAAAATGTTTAATATTTTTCTCAATTTACTTATTTTTAATTTTTATTTATCTAATTTTCATTTTACATATATCTATATATTTAATATATAATATTTATTATTATTTATAATTTATATATAGTATAATCAGTTTATTAATTTTTATCAATAATTATTTAATTAATAATTTTTTAATAATTTTTTAATAAACTCATTTTATTTTTTATTTATTTAATTATTTCATTTTTTGGACCTTTATCATTGCTAAAAAGTTCTAATAAAGGATCCTTTTATGGGTGCTAAAAATAAAGTGTTGATAAAGTGACCATTTATCAATGCTAAAAATAAAACACTGATAAAGGGTAACCTTTATAAGCGCTAAAAAAAGCGACGATAAAGGGTAACTTTTATCAGCACTAAAAAAGCACTGATAAAAGGCACCTTTATTAGTCCTAATAAAGGGCACCTTTATCAGGGCTTTTTGCTAGTGGTGATAAAGTCCAACATTGTTAAAGGCTTGTTTTGTAGTAGTGCGACTACATGTAAATAACCATTTCCCATCACCTCTTCAATGTATGTGCCTAGCTCACCAACTAATGATGCAGTCGACTTTTCATTGTCTTTTATAGAGATATGAAAGGTCTTAATGTAAGATGTGGAATCCCATACCCAGTTCACTCAACAGTAACTGAACCCAGTTGGTCACATGGCCTCAAGCGTGCCTCTCCATATCTTAGAGGCTACCGACTAGCAGTGAGGGTCCATGGTGGAATAATGGGGAAACTATACCCTCATGATCAAAGTGTAGCACAATAGTGTAATAATACCAAACAATAACAGAAGCATGAATGAATATTGAGTAGTAAAAGACTAAATATCCATCATATAAATAACCAAGTGAACACATCCATAAATTTCATATACAAGATGATGATTATGAAATGCTATACAAAAAAAAAAATACCAGTAATACATGGAAATATGCATCTAGTACAATTCATGTATCAAAAGTAAAAAGGACCAAAAAGAAACTATACCCAAAGAGTATCATGAACCATATCTCGGTCCTATGCTCCCTATCTCCTATACAAGAATCAATCAAGCATTAGAAAGCGGGCGCTTTCCCCTATCCCTTCCTGCATCCATAAAGTCTATCTGGGTAACATAAAGGCGACTGAGCAGGGTGTGAGATAAACTCGGTTGGCCACCACTAATGGTGTCTAATACCATCCATTCCATGAGTATATAATAAATAGTATGCGTGTAATAAATAAACTATAAATTAAGTGTAGTATATAAATAACCCACACAGGTCTGGGTTCCCATGGAACACCCATCCTATGATACCTATTTATGCCTAAGTCAGAATATCTCTGAGTAATAAAAAAATTGTGATTTAATTATAATAAAGTCTAGATACTTGGATCATAGCCCAAGCATCCCCTATAGATCATATCCAACATGATGTGTATAAAAAGTCCAATAGAAAAGTGTAAGGATATGACTGAATCCAATCTTGTGCTTTGGCTTGGAAGACACATCGTATAATCATTTAATCATTATTAAATTCAATGTAACTTGAGCTCATCCTTGGAGTTCCTAAGTTGGAACCTAGGTATCTCTCTAGGTATAACATGAACCAAACACCCTACAATCCCATCTTAAGCATTCCTCAAAGGAATCCTCATATCACTCCAGGCATGGTATAAAGTCACCGCACACTGAGTCCGTCCTTGGCGGTCTGTAAAGGGAGAACAAGTGTCACTCATGAAATATAATATAGTCATCCCTCAGAGTCCATCCTTGGATGTCCAATGAGGAGTCTAAGTATCACTCAAACATAATAACAGTCAGCCCTCTGAGTCTATCCTTGGAAGTCCATAAAGGTCTCCAAATATCACTCGGGCATATATGAGCTATCTGCCAAATGAGCCCATCCATGATGTTCATAAAGGAACCCATGTGTCACCCAAGGAACATAATAATAATAATAATAATAATAATTCATTATAACATTAAATTATTCAATTCATAAGAGTTCATCTATGGCAATACTAAATTGGAACCCACCTCACACTCTAGGCATGTCAATAAGAATGTTCATGGGCCGGTAGTCTAACCATACTATATAAGCACACATATTAACCCAAAATTCATCACAATTATAATCAAATGACTCACCTCAAAAGGTGGATTAAATAAAGGCATAGGCTTAGAAGGCCTAGAATCACATGAACCCTTCTATCCATTTCAATTGAACATTTCCATAATGAAATATGTCTCAAGAATAAGCAAGTAAGTATATAGTCCAAAGGCATAGGGACAAGGAATTCCATTCGCTCTTACCTTAATTCAATTCAATTACAACTTTAAAAATTCATTTAACATCCCTAAGGTAAGGGGAAAAAGTTCACACATTAACAAGTGAATAAAATAAAAAGGCCACCCATGATTGTTTAATCTAACTTAACAATGAACCCAATGGGTGGTTCAAATTCTAGGTCCTTGACCTTTAATTACACCTCAACGGGTATCATGGGTCATCTAGGTCAAGATCATTCAATCAATTTGAATACAAATTCAATTTATAAGTGTCACCTAAAATAACTGACATATGGTATAATGACATAATATATAAACACCTCGAATTTAAGGGAAAATCATGAGACCACCTACCTTATCTTGGTAAAAGGGCACTCATCTAGTAACAGCCTCTGATTCGATCCAAATCATAAGAAAACAGAAGAACTAATGAACACCCTAAAAATAGGGAATAGGAACATACACCAAAATAACTCTACTGAAAGGAAGAAAAACTATGAAAGGCACAAGATGAATAGATAACTCACAAGCGTACATCAACAAGACTTGTGATAATTGATTCGGAGTCCAGATCAGAGAGATATGGAAAAGCCTAGGCTAGGCTTCCATGGGATCTTCAACAGGAGAAAAGGGGTCTGGACACTAGAGGAAATAGGAAAATAAAGAGTGGGTGAGAGATTTAATGAAATAAGTAAAAAATGGTCATTTCCCCTTAAAAAACCAGGTCTCATAGTTTGGACACATTCTTTGCCAAACTGTGTGCCAAACGTTATCCCTTCATTGCCTCAATACCCCTCTCATGTGGTCATGATGCATTGTTATACAAACTTTGCACTAACCATGTGTTTTACCTATGTCAAAAACTCTATATCATTCGAACAAGCATGTGACTTAGGTCACATGATTAGGGAAAACCATGAACCCTCTATTTTGAACTAAAATGCCTCACATAGTTTACTCAAATTATGAGGCCTGGGATGCATGGTTTCTACTAACCATGCGACCCAGCTGCCTCCTCCAAAATCTCAGGCTCTAGGCTCCATACAAGCCTTAAACACCCCCTTTTCCTCCGTGACCCTAGTAGGCACTCCCATAAGGATAAAATTAAAGAATTAAACTGAAATAAAAAGGTTCCATACCTCATAGAAAATCCAGGACCTTACAATCTCTCCCCTTAAAGCAATTCATCCTTGAATTTCCCTTCCAAGGGTGGTAAAGCATCATTTGGGAATAAATCTAGCAATAGGGCACATATGTTGACCTCTTGCTCCTAAGTCTCATCCTATAAATGACCATGCCGCCATAGTATCCATACCATATGAACTGACTGACCTCATATAACCTTTGTTCCTTGATCAAAAATATGGATAGGATTCTCCTCAAAGGACACATCTAACTCCAACTCAACCTCACCAGGATGAAGAATATATGACATATCACAATGATACCAGTGAAGATAAGATACATTAAAGAAATTGTGCATGGGTATTTGTTAAGGGATCCATAATATTATCCTTTATAGGAACTCAACACATATTAATAATGCCTCTTCCAATTATCTATCAAATGAGATGAAATTGCTAAAAAATATATTTAGTTCTCCGATGATACCTGGGTTTTTTAGATTGTGCAACCGCTTTACTATTACCACAATAGAGTTCACTCAGATGCATAATACCTAGGACCATCCCTAGTTTGATAATAAACTTCATTATCAAAAAAAATTATTTATCCACATCATATTCTATGATATATTTAACATCTATTATAGAATCACTAACTATTAGTTTCTTGAAACTTTTCCAGCACACTGCTCCACCATTTAAGAAAAAAATCCCAACTAAGATATAAAGTCATATTTGTTAGTTTGGAATATAACATCACTATATCCCTTTACAATAATATCTTATTCATAACTAAATATTAAGAATACATCATTTATTCTTATCACTTACTTAAGGATAATCTTTACAAGTACCTAATGAATTTAACTAGGATTTTATTGGTATTGACTCATCATACTTAACGCATAAGATACATTTGGACGAGTAAAAAATACAGAATACATGATTGATCTAATTGCTGAAGCACATGGAATCTTAATTATGAATTCTTATTCTTTAATATTTTATGTAAATTGTGTCTTTAAAAGACCCTTTCAATGAAACATTAGTAAAGAACCCTTTTTTACAGTTTTCCATGCTAAAATTTTAACACTTTTCCAATGTAAGTATTTTGAACAAGGACAAGAAATCATTTGGATATATATATATAGATCATTATAGAAAGTATATATGTTTCTTCACCAAGTTATTTTATTAAAAAGAAAATTCTCAACTAAAATTTCACTGATTATAACATTGGGAAGTCATTTCTTATGAGAAGTATGCCATCAACATATAAAACTAGAAATGAAAAATGCTACCACTAACTCGTTTATATACACAAGGTTTATCTTCATTTTTGATAAATCCAAAACCTTTGATAGCTTCATAAAAATGAATATTGAAACACTAAGAATCTTGTTTCAACCCATAGATATATTTCTATAGCTTATAAATTTTAGTAGCATTTCACGGATATTCAAAACCTTAAGGTTGTGTCATACATACATCCTTGAAAAAAATCATATAAAGGAATGTGGTTTTGACATACATTTGATATATATCATAATCATAATATGTTTCTATGGATAAAAGATTACTAATTTGATCATATCCACTTGAGAAAAAGGTTTCTTTATAGCCAATACTATGTATTTGTTTAAAACCTGTAGTTTCTAAGAAAGCTTTGAATATAGACACTTGATCATATATGTCAGTTTTCATATGAAAAAACCACTCACACCCATTGGGTTTTACCCCTCCAGGTGGATATACTAGGTCCAACATTTTATTAGAATATATGGATTCCATTTCATATTCCATTACTTTAAGCATTTTTTGGATTTTGAATTCAAAATGGCTTATTGGAAAAATGTTTGATCATTTTCTATGATCGTTACACCACCTTGATTAGAAATTATAAATCCATATCTATTAGGTTCTTGAAGAAATATAATAAAACTTCATGGTTCTTGTGTATACCGAGTCAGTTCATTTTACAAAACTCTTTGTGCTTCCAACCCATCTATTTCAATATTAATATCATATTGTTGGTATTGAACCTTTTCAAGTTCAAATTTACTCCCACTAATTATTTTGGAAATAAATTACCTTTTTAGAAAGACAACACAATGATTAAAAAACACTTTGTGCTATGAGAGATTATATATATAATAATCTAATATCTATTTGGGATAACCAATAAATAAATATTTATCTGATTTAGTTTTTAGTTTAATTGAGATGGTATACTATACATATGCATCAAAACCCAAAATCTTCATGAAAAAAAACTTAGGATGATTCTCAGTCCACATCTCATGTGGTATATTTTGAATAGCCTTTAATGGAACATGATTTAGTATAAATGAAGTATTTTTTTTGTGTATAACCCAAAAAGTAAATACTAAGGTCTAAATGAATCATCATTGACCGAACCATGTCTAAAGGAGTTCAATATCTCCTTTTAGATACCCTATTTAACTATGGTGTACTAGGTGGAGTGAGTTGTGATACTATACCACAATCTCCTAAATAGTCACAAAATTCTTAACTCAAATATTATTAATCTCAATCATATTTAAGCATTTTAATACCTTTTCCAAGTTGGTTTTGTAGTTCATTTTTAAGCATTTTAAATATTCCCTAAGATTCATACATGTGTTTCATAAGATACACATACCCATTCCTATTGAAGTCATTAGTAAAGTTAATGAAGTAATAAAATCCACCCTGAGATAATTTACTCATAGGACCACATATATCAATATATACAAGTTCTAATAAATCAATAGCTTGTTTCCATTTACCCTTAAAAAGATATTTGGTCATTTTTCCTAATAATAATGATTAACATATGTTAAATTATTCATAATAATTTGAATCCAGTGATTTATCATTATAGATTAATTGGATTCAATTCTTATTTATATGTCCTAGGCAATAATGGAAAAGATAAGTGTAGTATAAGTCATTAATTTAAACCTTATTATTATTTACATTATAGATAATATTTTCAAGATCCAATATATGCATTCCCTTAAAATTTTTAGAAAAACCATAAAACATTTCATTCATATAAATAAAACAAAAAATTTTCTTTATTAAAAATGAAAAAATTTCCCTATTTAGGTAAGATACAAAAATCAAATTTCTATTTATTGATGGTATATGATAACTATCTTCTAGTAATAATAAAATTCATTGGTAAGAAGTAAATTCAATATCATTATGGATGATGCACCAACTCTTTCCCCATTCCCAACCTATAGGTACACTTCTCCCTTAATCAATTTCACATACTCTTTGAGAAGTTATGCATTACTGCCAATATGTGATGCTCATTCAATATCTAATACCCATGATCCAAAGTGATAAAAATTTATATCTATAACATATAATTATTCACATGTATTAATATTTGATTTCTTTTTAATCCATTCAATCACATTTAATGATTCCATGTCTTTATATAGATTTTGAATATTAGAAATGATGGTTGATAGAAAAAAATATGTTATGTAATATAAATCCTTTTGATAGTTTTAATAAGAAACTTTTATCTCTTGTAAGGTAAAATAAAATTTCTCACATGGTGTGGGTTTCTTTAGAATGTATAATTTATCATCTTGTTTGAGAATATTTCTCAAATTATGATACTGGTCAATGAAATTATTATTGTTAAAATTTTATTTCCCAAGTATCGATCTCATTGATAAATTTGAGTTTGTGTTTAATTATATAAATATCTATAACAAAATATGTGTCATAATTAGTATAATATATGTTATTATTAAATATTTTATTTTATTGAATATACTCCCACTAAAATAATAACCTTCACTATTATAAATTTAGTGGCGAAAGATTCATATTTATTCATGTTTTAACTTAGCTAAGCTAGTCTCTTAAGCAATGTATATTTAGGTAAACAACTACTGTTTATCAAATACATATCTTATATTTTTGAGTGAAAAAAATATTTCCCAATTCATCACATGAATATACTCAACACTATGTCTCTAGGTGACAATCCAACTAAGTTACCTAGTCATGTGTCACCCAACATTCACATTAGGATAACTATTACACTTTTCCGCTTGACACAAGATAGATTATTGATGCTTGAATAAGCATAAACCATCCATTTGATCAACCAAGATCTTGAATAATGTGATTCTCATTATAAGGAATCTAACACTTAGATATTTAAAGAATTATTTTATATTAAGTCTAACTATTAACATTATATCTATCACATACCTACTCTACATGATTATATTCACAGTAATTCAATAGTATTTATCAAATATATTCTCAATGCATCTTATACATATTAATTACTTAAATAATTTGTATTTTCATCTCATACAATTGTTAATATTTAAATCACATTACATAGAAAAATTGTATGCCACCACATCAATTTTAGCAAGACACAAAGATCTAACATTCTTAAGGGGTCCAGTGGACAAGATCACAGGGCATGTGATGTTTCATACAGGGGTTGAGAAAAAACCCATTAATCAAAATTACCTTTAAGTAGAGTGATAGAAATATCAATATTTTTATCAATGTTTCATGTTATTCTTAAATTAATTTTACATAATATGAATATATCATCATACTATACAATATATTAAAATTTACTTTATGTATTTTTTATTTATTGAGTGCGGATCTAATTCCACCACAGGGTTTTAATAATGAAATCTATGCTTGGTAAATAGTGAAATAAATTAAAAAACCCAAAAAATATCATAAAAAGTAAATGAAAAACATAATAATAAAACAATAAAATATAAATACCTTTTAAACATGTTTGGAATATTTAGATTAAACTATAATTGAAAAATAAAATTCTCCTTTAGTATCCATTGATAACTCTAATCACCAATACCTTGGTGGGATTCTATTACAATCCAATTGATGTTAGTAACTTCTCTAAGGAAAATTATGGAATAAAGAAATGGAAATACATTAGAGAACCTTTCAGATAAGAAACATAATAGAACTCTCTCTAATGGGGAAACTAGATAACACCAAGCACCACCTTTGCTATCTATCAATGAGACGAAGAATACAATCCTCCATGATATTTATAGTAATAGAGGCATTTAATATATTCTAAGGAATATAATCATGAATAAAACCTATAGAGGTATAATAAATTTAACATCCAAACTTGAACCACTGATCTGAGCCAGAGTGCCACATGACCTCATGCACACCTCCCCATACTCAAGAGGTTGCCGATAATAGTGAGGGTTTGAGTATGATAATGGGGAGACTATACCCTTAGTATCACATGATAGGATCAATAATAACTAATAAATAACAAAATAAATCATCAGTTTAAACATGAAGAATAACTAAATAAATGGAATACGTGAAAAGTAAATAAAATTATCTCCCAAAAGTGGAAAGCCTGTATAGGGTAAATAAAGAAGATAGAAAAATAAATGATAAACTTCAGGTCCCATCAGTGTCCTTCCTAGAAAACCATCATCTCCACACTCCAGAGCTCAGTTTTTTTCTATAGGGACCTTGCCCTTCACTGGATCCCTCATGAAAGTTACAAGCACACTGAAACGCTCGATTAGGGTGTGAGTACAAGAATCAGTAGGACACCACCAATGTGTCCTTAAACTAATGTTCTCAAGTATAAAAGTTTATTCCATAATAATAAAAAATGTGTAACAAGTATAGTAACACACAATCTAAAATTGAGCAGTCATACACTAACCAATCTGCCACAAACCCCTAGTCATACCTACTTCAGTTCTATACCAGAAGGATAATCAACATGTAAACATAATCAAGGACTAGCCATGAGGATCATGAATCATGATACTCAGCATCGTGTGATCATAAAACTCAGAAAACACTAGGCATCAAGGAATTAATGTTTTCAGAATTATCTAGGAATTGAGAACAGACCCTTTGGCATCTATTATGAATTGAGTGAATCACACGACATCCATGAGGCATCATCGTATCCCAACCCTGTACATAGGTCCCTCATCACCATCATCGCAATTCACGCACACTCTCCCTCTAAGGTATAAAAATTTCACAACGGTCCACTATCCTTGGTTCTTAAGAAAAATACCAAAAAATCACCATAGCATAGTGGGATACACAAGAAATAATAGCACACCATCATAAGTAAGGTAGCATAACAATACATTGAACATGAATAATATGCAACAAAGCACTCATGGCAACAAGTGTCACATAAGGTTCTCAAGGATACACACACCCACATGCGATCATACTATAGCATGATCATCAAATATGTCTAGGCATAAATCATATTAAGACAACATGTGTAAAAAAATACCAAAAAGGTAAAGAACTTCCTACCTCAAAAGTTCTCGACATAAAAGGAAAGGATAAACCACCCTATGTGGTTCAATAGGTGGAGTGGAAACCTCAACAGTCAAGAGAACATCTTCACAAAATTATTATCCTAAATTTCCACACATCAATTCTTGATGTTCATCAAGAGTTCCTAGAAAAAAACCATCTATTTTATTTTAAAAATAAATACAATATTTCATGCAATAGTACTTTCCCTCTCTTGGATAATTTCCAAATTATCTTTCTAGGTCAGTGCATGCACTCACAAAATTCTCCTTAAGAATAATTATCTTTTGATAATTTCTCATAAATTATCCTTTTATAATTATCTCATAACAATTTATCATAAATTATAATTTTATAATTGTATTTTAATAATTTATTATAAATTATCCTTTTATAATTATCTCTTAATAATTTACTAAAACTAATCCTTTTATAATTATCTCTTTATAATTTATCATAATTTATCCTTTATAATTATCTTTTGATAATTTATTATAAATTATCCTTTTATGATTATCTCTTGATAATTTGTTAATAACTACCCTTTTATGATTATCTCTTGATAATTTATTATAAATTATAAATTATAATTATCTTTTGATAATTTATCATAAATTATCCTTTATAATCATATTTTGATAATTTATTATAAAATACCCTTTATAATTATCTATTGATAATTTATTATAAACTATCATTTTTATAATTATATTTTGATAAAATTTTAATAATTTATCCTTTGATAAACTCACAATTATTTTTTAATAATTTTAATAAAATTCCTTTGATAATTTAAAGTTATTATCAGCTAGTAATTATATAATTTATCCCTCGATAAATCCTTGCGTTTATACTTTGATAATTTTTATTCTATAAATTATCCTTTGATAATCTAGCAATGAATGTTTAATAATTTTAATAATTATCCTTTGATAACCCCATAATTATCATTTGATATTTTTAATAATTATTCTTTAATAATGTTTCAATTATCATTTGATAATTTTAATAATTATCCTTCGATAATTCAAAGTAATTATCATTTTGAAAATTTTAATAATTTATCCATTAATAAATCCATGTGTTTATCCTTTGATAAAATTACATAATCCTTGATTGATAATTCTTTGAAATTATCTTTGATAATTTCACATAATTATCATTTGATAATTTTATAAAATTATCATTTGATAATTCTTCAAAATTATTTATTGATAAAATGACTTAATCATCACTTAATAATTATTTTCATTTAACTTTGACAATTCATGCAAATATATTTTGATAATTATATGAAATTATCATTCGATGATTATTCAAAATTATCTTTTGACAATTTATTAGAATTATCCCTTGATTATTCTTAGCTTTATTATTTTAATTTTAATTCCACTTTTCCAAAATTTGAAAAAAATGATAAAAGAAGAAATAAAAAATAGAAATAAAAAAATAGTCACCTCATAGGCACTTAAGACAATGATTCACCATTTGGGAAGAAGGAGATCTTCCACTTAGAACTGTTCCCTCATGATCACACCCAAGAATGATCTGTATTGCTTGAAATTGACATGATAAACCATTAACTGGATCTAATCAGATCAACTATTTAAACCCCAAAATCACAGTACACCAAAACCCAAAATTAAAACACCTATTTTAATCCTCAAATCAACTGAAAATTGATGGTAGAGTCATTAGTATCACCCCATTAAGGGTTTCTAAATTTAATCTTCAAAACATGTTTAAATCCAAGATTTTGAATTGATTGACATGTTAAAATGGTGGAAATAGTGTTACGAAGAAGAAGGGTTAATTAAAAAAATTAATTAAATGAATTAAATTAATATTAATAAAGAATAAAAATGTTAAATAACTTAACCTTATGTGTGATCCAACCAAACTTATGATGCGCACAAATTTTATGTCATTCCTAGAGTAAAGCCTATATCCCAGACTTAACATCGGTCTCATATTTCTAATAAAATACACCATTTGGGAGATATTCAATTATTTTAAAAAAATATATAATAAAAATACTAAATAAGTTATCCTTACATTCTATCTAACCAAATGTTGGATGCACAAAAATTTTATGTTGTGCCTATGGTCAACCCCACATCCCAGACCTAACGGTGGTCTCATATTTATCATATGAGAAACCATTTGAGAGATATTTCATTTTTTTTGAAAAAATGATGTTCCCATAATATAACACATTTAATATTTTTATTCTTTCAACGTCTAGGATCTATAGGCCTCATAATCCCATGCTATCTTAGTGGCTAATTATGAAAATATTCCATATAACATTCCAAGGTGTTAACTGGATTTTTTCCTTATGGAATTCCTTTAAATCATCTATTAACTTATTTTTATTGAAAATATACATTTTCACATAAAAATAATCCTAAATTATTATCAATGAGGGTTTTTATTATCTTAAAAAAGGACATTTCAATTATACCCCTCTATAAACTTCTCATACCTGAGGAGTATATCTAATGGTATTTCTCAAACAAATCAGTCCATTGAGCTCAAACATCAGACTCACGCTCCCACATCTCCTCCTAGATCCGTTCACACTGCCAAAAAACCCATACTAGTGGTGCCATTTTTACTCACAACACCTTCTCACTTCAGTCTATGATCTATATTGGATGCTCCTCATATGATGCATCATTATCCAGATCAACACCCTTGTAATTAGAAACGTGCACATGGTCGGGTATGTACCTCTAAAGTTGTGACACATGGAACATGTCGTGCATACCACAATTGTGAGAAGGGATGTCTAGAAGGTATTCCACTACCCATATTTGCTCTTTGATCTCAAAGGGTCCAACAAAATGTGGTTCCAGCATTCCATGCTTCACCATATGTATGTTCCCTAATCAAGGAGCCACTCTTAAGAAAACCTGATCTACTACAGTGAACTCCTAGGGACTCCTATCTACAGTCATCATAAGATATCTATCTGATCTAAGTAGCGATGAAGCTCTTATCTATTAGCTACACTCTCTAAGAGGTATCTTGAACCATACTCGGTCCAAAAACCACTATCTAACCCACCTCATGCCAATATATTGGTAAGTGACATGAACTCCCATTAAGAGCCTCATAAGCTGGTATCTGAATCGAATCATGATAACTAATGTTCTATAAGAACTCAATCAAGGCAGGGTTATCATCCCACACTCTACCAAAGTCTAACACAAAAGCTCAAAGTATATCCTCTAATATTCGTATAGTAGCTCGGACTATCCATTGGTCTAAGGATGGTATTCTGTGATCAATATCAATTGAGTCCTTAGGGATTTCTATAAACCTTGAAAAAAGTGCGATGTAAAACATGTTTCTCTATCCAAAACAATTCCCAAGAGAACTCCATGTAGGAATAAAATATCTCGGACATAGATCTTTACCATATCCTCTATTGAGTGAGTCTCTCTGATCAATAAGAATTAAAAAGTCTTCTTTAGCCGATCAAAAATCACCTAGACTACATCAAAGATCCTCAGGGTCCTGGGTAACCCCATCACAAAGTCCATTATGACATTATTATACTTCCACATCAGTATTGAAAGTGTCTATAACAACCCACCAAGATACTATTTCTCGACCTTCACCCTCATACATGTAAGGTATTAGGAGACGAAACCAATAATGTATATCTTCATCCATGACCACCAAAACTACTACCTGAAGTCATGATACATCTTGGTCACACCAAGATGTACTACCCATCTAGAGGTATTGTAATACCTCATCAGATCCTCTATGATGGAAGTAGGGACTACTACTCTTCTATGTACCAAAATCACATCATCATCATCCATCGACCATTCAGACATTGAGTCACCACCAGCCAGTTATTCCCTTATTACAGTACACTTCGATTCCAACTTCTTTTAAGATTTTACCCGGTCCACAAGTGATGATGTGAAAACTAAGGAAGCATAAGTCATAGTACCCTAATCCTTTGAGGCATCCACCATCCAATCGGCGAATAAGCTCAACAAGCGTCACTACTTCTCCGAGGGCCTCTTTCCAAGCTCTTGATCAGCTTGCGTCTTATGGATAAGTGCATCTGCAATGACATTACCCTTCCTAGGTGCATATTCCATCTCAAAATAAAATGTATGCAGATACTTAACCCAGCACCTCTATATCAGGTTTAGTTACTTTTGTGTGAAGATATAGTGAAGGATCTTGTGTTCTGTGTAAATAATATATTTCTAACCAAAGAGGTAGTGTCTCCAAGATTTCAGAGCATGGACCACAAATTTCATCTCCAAGTCATGTATATGGTAGTTCCTCTAATGGGGTCCTAGATGATGAGACCTATAGGATAATTTCTTCTCTCTTTGTATCATCACCACTCCCAAACCGATTCTTGATGCATCACAGTACACTGCATAGCCAATCCCAATCCCAAGAAGTGTTAGTAATGATGCTATCATAAAACTTCTATTTAGCTTAAGTAAAACCTCAACACAGTGGTCTTACCTATAATGAACCAACCCTAGAATCTTAGATCCAGTACATTATTTTAATTCATTGGCATGATTACAAGGAATCGAATCCCAAAGGACCGACCTGTTTAACAATCTTGGAAAATAGATTACATACATGAACTTTACATTACAATTTATAACATAAAACACAATATAAATAATCAGGTAGGCTCCCGAAAAGGAAGGTGCACCTTGTTGACATGAGTCATATCATTTAGTCATTTAACCCTTTATCATTTGGGGATGTTACAATCACCCCCCCTTTAGCGCACAACGCCCTCGTTGTGGGCCCTACATCTCAACCCAGGCAGTGCACCGCACTTAAGGCTGGGTTCCTCCTTTGATACCAAATGTGACAACCGGGCCCCGGTGACAGCACAGACACCCCGCCTTAACATGGCCATCGGGTCCTGGCCAACCAGGTACCACCAGTTGCCCCCGCAGACATGTGGGGCCCACCCTAGGGTCCACCCACATGCCTGAACGGGTCATCTGACTAATATGATAGTCCCCACAGGCCAACACATGTCCTTTCCAGTGTGCTTTGTCCTCACTCACACACACCCTGGGGAACTTCCCAGGAGGTCACCCATCCTGATCACTACTCCAGGCCAAGCACGCTTAACTGTGGAGTTCTAATCAGGTAGGCTCCCGAAAAGGAAGGTGCACCTTGTTGACATGAGTCATATCATTTAGTCATTTAACCCTTTATCATTTGGGGATGTTACATTAACCATAAACCATTAATGGTATTAAAATAGAACATCCACAATAAAACATATCATAAACCCTTCAATACAATATGGAAGATTGTATCATAATAAATCAATCTCAATTAAGCATAAAATCCAACAAGTATTTTTACATAGATGAAAATAATCTAATAAAATCATTAAAACTATTTGAGAGAAATTTCCCCTTTTTACTTTGAAATCATTTAAAGGTAATGCATTTATAAAATAATACATTTAGAAAGATATTTTTAAATCAAAGTGTCCCATAAAAATTTGAAACTATTGAAAGAAATTCGAAAGTTAACATTTTAAAATATTCATGTCCATATAAATAAATCCATAAAACACATTTTGAAAACACAGATGTGAATGAGAAATATTTAGAAGAATAAATCATTGAAACATTTAAAAGAATGTTTTAGTTAAAAAGTGATTACATAAAACCTTAAAAATATTCCTTTTGAAAATATATTTAAGAAACATGGACAAGGATGATAAATATGTCATAGTAAATACTTACACATAAACAATCTCAGATAATGATAAGATTACGAAATTAACCCTTACCTTAAGTCCGATACTCTCTCTCTCTCTCTCTCTATATATATATATATCCAAAACTCATGTATAATGGTTTTGAACATATTATTAAATTGTACCAGAATCATAATAATATTTATGATATCATATATGATTGGTTTATGACTTTATATTACTCGTTTATTAATAATTCCAAGTTAATGCAACGTTTCAGGTAATAATCGCTTTCTTTATCGCGTGTGTTTTGACTTATTATTATTGATATTATTACTTAGATCATGATAACATGATTTATATATCATATATATTTATAATATAAAAATATATAATAGATAGATATATGAAATGGAATATACTATTCATGGAGAAGGTAGGTCGTACGTACGCATGAATGATGTTTCCATTTTCTTATCATATTGAGTGGAAGTGAATGACATATATGTACACACACACACATATATATATTATTCTAGTATAATTATTATTTCATATATTTCATACTTATTCTTAATATATATTTTTATAATCATTCTTGGATGGTGAATGTGAAAGATGAATCTCATCACATCGTGGAGACGGTAAGTCATACGTACGCACGAGTGAGGATATCATTTCCTTAATGGTTAAATGGTATGGAATTGGATGGAATATTAATTTTAAATAAATAATATCATGTTATATTTATTATTTAAGTCATTTATATTCATCATTATACCCATTGAAATAAATTATAGATGAAAAATATTTTACACCACAACATGGAGATGGTAAGTCGTACGCACGCACGCATGGTGATATTTTTTTCATAGGATGGGAAAAAGAAGTAATATGGTTATCCAATAATCATAAAAAAATGTCAAAATATATTATATTCTGTAGTTATTATTTTATTATGGTAACAACTTAGGAAGAGTAAGTAGAATAATAAAAGAACTTTTAAAGAAGGGATAAGACGATTACCTCTTCTTCGGGTGTCTCCTTTTGATTTTCACAAAAGGACTCAGTAAGTTAGTTTTCTGACCAAAGGGTGGAATATAGGATGAAGTGAGGGAAGTTGGGAGGATATTTGGGTAGGTTTTGTCTGATCCAAAGGGATTTATAGGTGTCAATAAAAGAGAAGGATAAGTACCCTTTTATAGGGGAGGTGAGGGGCACTTTAGGAAAGTCTTGAAATATTAATTTATTATAAATTGATTTTAAATTTTTAATGGATAAAAAGTAATTTATTTAGAGGATAAGATGAGGATAGGTATAAATCCTCTCAACCAATAGGTTTTAGAAAAGTTTAGGTCATGAATTTAACCTTATATTTTGGATTTAACCCTTAGTTAAATAAGTTAACTCTTACATTTCTTCTTGTATTTTTATACCATATGGTTAATATAGTTACTATAAAATGCCAAGATAATCTCAAGTGAATCATTAATGAAATTTTTAACACTATATAAGTCATTTTTCTTAATCTTAGATTTTTATAAATATTATATCATTTAATAAAAATTATTTGTTTTAAAAATTCATTTATGTCAATTTTGACACTATTTAGTAATTGATTTTTTTTAAAGTTATAACAACTTGATTCCTTAAAAAAATGCATTAAATAAAATATAATATGTCATAATAATCCATAAAATTTGTGTATGGAATCAAAATATTCAAATTACATTTATTTTAATATTTATAATATCATTTATTTGAATATTTCATTAATAAGGTAATCACTACATCATCATTGTGTCTTAAATAAATTTATTTATTTAATGTATAAAAATTATAAATAAAATACCATGATGTAGGAAATATTTTTTATATTTATAATTACTATTTATAGTCTAATAGATCATCTATATAAACCAAATTAAATTTATTTTAGTTAGGAGATACATGTTTATGTTATATTTCCCTTTTCCTTAAATTAAAAATTATAAAAGGTCATTATCACACCCAAGTGGCACCCAAATGCCAAAAATTTAGACTAAGGATTGTTTTGGTCTCCTATTACTCATCCAATAATATTAGGATACTTGTTAGGGTAGTTTTATATTATTATAATATTATTTTTACCTTTATTCAAAAAATTTACCCTTTAACCGTGATAAATAAAAATAATTACTGAAATTACTATTCATATTGCCAAAAACAAAATCCTATTAACATAATTTGGAACCACTGATCACATATATGGAATCTATTTTTCATTATTTAAAACATAGATGTTGCAGTAATTTATTTAAAAATAGTTCTCGTTGTCAAAATGAGAAAATGAGTTTTTAAAAGTAAAAAACCATCAAAAGATTGATACATTTTTATATTAAATTTCAATGTGTTGGGAAAAAATCCCTCAAGGTATCATTGAAGAATCTTTGAGGTGATTGTGTTTGTTGAAAAAGCAGACCATGATGTACAAATTTGTTGACAAAGGGGGTTTACATGGTGAGTTTTAGAGTTCAAGGGATGTTGTCAGCAATACATGATTTATTAAAGAACCTCAAAAATGGAATGGATGATTTGAAGGCGGTAAAAAAAGAGCAGATATAAGGTGGTGCCATTTTCCAGTGTTTGCCAAATTTTTGAGCCTCAAAATCAAAAAATGGAGAGAAGTGTTTTTGGCAAAGGTACTTGCACGCCGGTGTCTTGGAGGCTTGGAAACTTGCATGCCATATGTTTTCCAAGATTAGAATATCAGAATATGGAAAAGGAAAGAGGGGTTCCCAAGTTTTGGTTTGGTCGCGCAAGGTGACTAGGGCGACAATGGCTTAGGTTACCAGACTTGCGTGCCGGGAGGAGGCTTGCACGTCGGTGCTTATGGTGTTCAAAATGATTATAAATAGAGGTACACCCCTCCTCATTTTTTGACAAAGTTCAACACTTATAGAAAATTAAAGCTCCAGTCATGAAAGTGGTGGTTTGGTCACACAAGTATAAGTTTATTCAGAAGTTGTGCACCAATTGATAGTTGCACACCAATATTGGTTTGGGAATAAAAGGGTGTGAGTCGCCCAAGTTATGAGTTGGAAAAGGTAGTGTCGTGCAAGTGGTTAGGTGAAAATTGCGTGACAGGCTTGGAGAAGCGCGCCAAAGCATGGAGAAGTGCACCAGAGCATAGAGAAGCATGCCGGGCATAGAGAAGCACACCAGTAATTCTAGGGTTGCATGAAAGTTGACATATTGCCTGGTACACCCATGGTAAAGTTGTATTCATCAGTGGATGAAAGTGGAACTTCAACAAAGCATCTACATACATATAATGATGCATTAATCTGTGATAATGAAGAGACCTACAAGTCTTTAAACTATGAGTGGATCTTCTGAAGAAGCAGTGAGCACACTTTAGTTGAGAGAGTAGTGAGCTTTCATATTGTGAGTGGTTGTAAACCAGGAGTGACAGTGAGTCCGCTCCAAACTTTATAAACAATAGTGCAATTTTAGTGGATTTGGTACATCGGCTCATCGCCAGTGTATGCTCCTTGGACATAGCCTGGTGAGGTTGAAACAAGTAAAAACTGTTCTTTCCTATACATGATTTAATTTGTGTTTATACTTTGCTACAGGAAAGATAGAGAAGAGAGTTTTTCTTAACAGTGAAACAAGATCAACAGGGGCAGTTATTTTAATCTTTCATACTCTGATTCACCCCCCTCTCAGGGTATCTAACCTAGTGAACCTAACAATTGGTATCAGATCCAGGTTAATATTAGTGTTTCTCTCTCAAATGGAGGTCACCAATCATAAAGGGTTTTTGATATTTGATTGGAACAATTTCCAGCTATGGAATAATCAAATGAAACACTACTTCTGATATTTAGGAATGGATGATTTTATCGCATCAATGCATGGTATAATAGCTGATATTAATATTGGTTCTTTATTGGACACCGAGCAAAGAGAATTGGATGCTAACACCAAGAGAATCAATGCTTTAGGGGGATCCCTATCCAATGATATCTATACGAAGGTGATGTCATGAAAAACATCACATGCCATGTGGGAAAAACTTTTGAACATATATGGAGAAGATACAAAGGTCAGAGAGGTGAAGATACAAGTTTTGTGGAACAAATATGAAGATCTGATAACGAACCCGAATGAGTCTATTGATGCATTCTTTAATAAGGTAAATGTGGTAGTGGAGTAAATTCGAGGTCTTCGTGAAGTCACTGAATATATAAATATAGTGAAGAACATCCTGAGGAAACTTCCACCTCGGTTCAATATGAAAGTTTCAGTTTTGGAAGATAAAGACCCGAAAGAGCTGATATTGGATAACCTACACAACAACCTTATTGCATATGAAATGAGAAATTATGATAATGATGTTGTGGAAAAGGGGAAATATAAATAGTTGGCATTCAAAGCCATGAAGAAGCTCACCATTGAAGACTCTCAGGAATAAAAAGAGATTGACATGGTTATGTCATTCCTTTCCTCAAATATTCAAATAGGAAAATGAATGTTTAAAGGGAAACTTCCACTTTCTTGCTTTAGATGTAGAAAAGTTGTTCAACTTGCATCAAGGTGCCCTAAGAAGTTTCAAGAATATGAGGAGGATGAAATTGAAATTTCAAATAAAAAGACTTCAGCCTATGTGGAAGGCAAGAAACAATTCAAGAGAAATTTCTTTAAGAAAAAGAATATTGTTTCACAAGAATGTGGCAGTTAAGATGAATCTGAGGTTGAAGAGGTTGAAGAGATAGAGAACTGAACAGATCGTGGAGAGAATGATATGGTAGTAGTTGTTGGTAGTTCTTAGAAAAAGGAAGAAACCAACGCTGATGAATAAGATGAAGAAATTGAAGTAAGAGTCGACATGGAAGCTGAATTAGGATAATCTCTTGAAGAGATAGACGTTTAGAGAGAAAAAACAAAGAAATCCAATAAGGTAGTACATGATTCCAAACTTTACATGCAACAACAGGAAGAAGAGAAGTCTGAGATGGTAAAATAAATTGAAAACCTTAAGTCATCCAAGCCAGAGAGCTCAGAAAAGGTTGATGGACATATGATCAAGATTGAAGAACAGAAAAGGGAGATCAATGGATTGAATAGAAAAGTGAAAGATCAATTCAAGAGTATCAAAGAACTTGAAGAGGAAGTTTTCAGTCTGCGATGAAAAGTGAAGGATCAAGAAATAATCTTGACCCCCAATGTGACATCAGGAGAGAAGATCATTCAAAATACTGAAAAGATGAAAGAGAGGCCTAGTAGTTCAGTATAAAATAAGCAACAATCAAGCACTGATAATAAGGCTGACTTAGGACTCAATCAGAAATAGAAAGAAGTCAGTGTTGAAGTCAGACCGCAAGATCCCATTCCAAAATTGAAGATTGATTTGGGTACAAAGAAAAATTAGAAGATTCAAAGAACCTGAGGAGAAATTATAAGTTCAGAAGTGATACATAGGAATGCACCTTTCATCGGGTGTTATTGTTGTGGAAAGATGGGAAACTCAAAAAATGTGTGTTCTATATCCAGAAGGTACCTAAGGGCACATGAACAGAGGTGACATCCAAATAGAGAATGATTCTCTAGAACATATTTTGAAGGACACTGTTTTTGCTGTGAAGGATTTGAGCACATGGATAGATACCATACATCGATCATACATAAGAATGTGTCAAATTAGAATCAAAATGTTCGCAAGCAGAAGATTAATGAACCAACAAGTGATTTAAAGATGAAAAATAGATTTGCAGCCTTCCAAGATGAAGATGGTCCATCATACTATGATAAAGATCAGAAGTCTGAATCCATACCGAGTTTAAAGACAAAAATATGGACCAAGAAGAAGAGAGTAGAGAAGGAAGTGGTTGCTGAAATTGACCTGAAAGCATCAGACCACTTTGGTGTATGGATCCTTGATATTGGTTGCACGTCTCACATGACAGGAAATAAAGTGGTTACAAGTATAAAATATAACAAAGAAAGAGTTTTCAAGTTTGGAAATGATGAAGTCCTGAAGATAATTGGATCAAGAAAGGCTAGGTTTGGGGGAAAATAAATAAGACATGCTGATGTCTTGGTTGTAAAAGGTCTCAATCACAATTTGCTCAATTTCAGTCAACTGTGTGACTCAGGGAATTCTATACGGTTTACCAAGAAGACATGTGTTTTCAATGGAAGAGATGGTATAGTGATCCTACAAGGAAAAAGAACAAATGGAAATCTCTACCTTGTAAGTGGAGAAGAAGATATGCGCTTTTTATCCAGAGAGGAAAAAGAAATTGTGGCATAAATGACTTGGTAATATATTTCAACCATCTCTGGAAGATCCGGTAAAGTGTGAAGTAGAAAGACACCTCCCTATGCTATCACATGATCATAAAAATACATGCGATTCCTGTCAATAAGGGAAGATCATCAGAAAGATGTACAAAACGAAGGAAAATAAGTCAACAAGAGTGATTGAATTGGTGCATGATGATGTCTGTGGACCTATTTCACCAAGATCCATTGACAAAAAAAGGTATTACATTCTTTTCATTGATGAATATAGTATAATGGAATGGGTATTAATCATTACCCATAATGTTTATGTGTTTAGTTTCCTAACACAATATCGGAGGGAATCTAAAAGGATCCTTGGGCAGAAAATTCTGAAGTTTCATACTGATAATGGTATGGAATTCAAAAACAGTCATGTGGAAGACTCTCTCGAGAAACATGGGATAAGGCATCAAGTTTTTTCAGTAAGAAATCCCAAATATAATGGAGTGGTCGAAAGGAGAAATCAGATCAACAAAAACATGGCTAGAATGATACTTATAGAAAAAGACCTACTAGACAAATTTTGGAAGGGAGCAGTATTGACTTCGGTCTACATTTCTAACAGGGCTATGTTGTGTCTGAAGGAAGGAAAGACTCTGTATGAGATGTGTTATGGGAAGAAACCAACAGTGAATTACTTTCAAATCTTTAGAAGTGCTTCATACTCAATAAAGAAAAACACAAGAAATTTGAGTCACGCAGAGATGAGGGAATATTTCTTAGCTACTCAGGGAAAATCAAAGAATATAAATTCTTTAATAAAATAATGGGAATGGTAGTTGAGAGCAATGATGTCACTGTTGTGGAAAATGTAGAGAATATTCAACAGCACAATGAAAAATTTCTTGATGAAAGTGATGAGGAGGAAAGAAACTCAAGGGGAGAAGAAGTGGACGATGCTAATTCAGAAGAAGATACCGATGATGAGCATGAGGAAGTAAAATATGTATCTACACAGAATCCAAGAAGTTTAACTGAAATTGAAAGGAAGAATATCATTGGTGATCAATCAGATCCAGTTCAGACAAGAAGAATGAAATCACTGCAACAAACATCTTTTTTATCTCAGGTAGATCCTAAATGCTTTGATGATGTAGCTAAAGATGAAAACTGGGTTCAGGTTATAAATGAAGAGATTGATCTAATTGAGAAGAACTAGACTTGGGAGATTGTTTCGAGGCTAGCAGATAAGAATGTCATCAGAAAAAATGGGTATATCGCAACAAGATGAATGAAGATGAAATAGTGATTCGAAACAAAGCTCGAATAGTGTGCAAAGGATACTCCCAGATAGAGGTAATAGATGTTGATGAGACATTTTCACCAGTTGCAAGGCTAGAGACAATTAGATTATTCCTAGCCATTTTAGTGAAATATAAGTTCAAAGTGTTCCAGATGAATTTCAAATCTACATTTTTGAATAGGGTTCTGGAGGAGGAAGTTTATATTGATAAACCAGATGGTTTTCTCATTCATGAGGATGAGAACAAGGTTTTTCAGTTAAAGAAAGAACTGTATGGGCTAAAGCAAGAACAAAGAGCATGGTACTCAAGGCTTGATTAGTATTTGAAGAATCTTGTCTTTTAGTGTGGTGGAGTTGATTACAATCTCTATTTCAACAATGACAGTAATCAAAGGATGATGGTTCTAGTTTATGTAGATGAAATAATATTTGGAATATCAGATGAAGCTTAGTGCAGAAATTTTTCTAAATTCATGAAAAGTGAGTTCGAAATGTCAATGATTGGAGAACTGACATTTTTCTTTGGTTTACAGGTGACACAAGGAAGGAATAACACTTTAATTTCTCAATACAAATATTCCAAGGAGTTTTTGAGAAGATTTTTAATGGACAATTCCAAGGATATGAAGAATCTAGTTTATACCTGGATAAAATTATCAAAATATGATGATGGAAAGGCAATTAATGTAACAGAATACAGACAGGTTATTGGAAGTTTACTATACCTGACAGTGACAAGACCTGATATTGTTTTCGCCACATGTCAAGAAGTACGATATCAAAGCAATCCCAAGGAAAGACACATGCTTGAATTGAAATGAATACTTTAGTATATCAAAGGAACTGTGGATTTTGGTTTGAAGTATACTGACAAATCTCAACAAGAGCTATTGGGATATACAGATGCAGATTAGGCCGGTTTAGCAGATAACAGGAAATCAACATCAGAAGGTGCTTTTTATATTGGTGGATTGTGTATTTCTTGGTTGAAAAAGAAACAAGATTTCATTTATTTAAGAACCGTAGAAGCTGAGTATATTTCATCCATGTAAGCCTGCACACAATTATTGTGGATGAAGCAACAACTTGATAATATGGGAGTTGAAGTGAAATCTCCGATTAGAATCCAGTGCGATAACTCAAGTTCTATAAATCTTAGAAAATGTCCCGTCCATCACTCAAGGACAAAACACATAGAGATAAAGTATCATTTGATCAAGGAGAAGGTTGAGCAGGGAATCGTGAAGTTGGAGTATGTGCCTACAGACCTATAGGTTGCAGAAATTCTGTTAAAGACCTTACTCAAGGAAGTTTTTGAGAGGTACTGACTGGCTCTGGGAGTCCATTCGACTCCCCACACTTGAAAATGCATATATGTAGGACCCCCTCTCACTGAGGAATGGTGTGTTTTCATTACTGTACTAATCTGTGTTCTATAATCTTTTACAAACCACAAAGGAGTGAACTTTGGATTTGTTGACAAAGGGGGAGAAGGAGTGACTCCTAAAGGGAGGGAGACAGTGTCTTTTTCAAAGACATGGGGAGAAGCTGACATGTGGTGCAATGAGATAGGGGGAGTTTACCAAAACAAGCGAAGAAGATGATAGAGGGAGCATCATGATGAGAGTATGTGGTGTTCGAAGTGATCAACTAGAGATTATCTTGGACAACATAAGAACTCAAGAAGTGAATAAGGAGAGTATTAAATCTAACGATGCTAGAAGTGATTGGTTAAATAATAGATATCACGACAGCTGAGGATCGTGATAAAAGCAGAAGAGTGGCATTGGAATGGTGTCAGAAGGTTTCTAGCAATCAATAATTGGTATCAGTTTGGTAATTAGTATTATTTTGGTGTTAATATTTGGTTTTATAAATGAAGTGATTAATTGAAAAACTTGTCATTTACTCTTGTTTATCACTCCGAGCATTTCTCATGTGGGCTTAGAGTATCTGTTGAGTAAATCCTTGATCGCTATCTGAATTGCAATAGGTGAATGATGGTAGCATTTGGAAGAATATTTAATGAGGTATCAAAGTGCATAGAATTTTTATGAGAAGAGTTTTCAACAAACCCAAAGGGGGAGATTGTTGGGAAAAAATCCCTCAAGGTATCATTGAAGTATCTTTGAGGTGATTGTGTTTGTTGACAAAGCATACCACGATGTACAAATTTGTTGACAAAGGGGGTTTACATGGTGATTTGTAGAGTTCAAGGGATTTTGTCAACAATATATGATTGATTAAAGAACCTTGGAAAATTAATGGACAAACTGAAGGTGGTACAAAAAGAACAAATATAAGGTGGTGCCGTTTTCTAGTGTTTGCCAACTTTTTGGGCCTCAAAATTGAAAAATGGAGAAAAGTGTTTTTGGAAAAGGGAATTATGTGCCGGTTTCTTGGAGGCTTGGAAACTTGAGCACCATATGTTTTTCAAGTTCAAAATATCAAAAATATGGAAAAGGAAAGAGGGGCGCCTGAGTTTTGGTTTGGTCGCGCAAGGTGACTAGGGCGATAGAGGCTTAGGAGACTGGACTTGCGCACCAGGAGGAGACTTGCATGCCAGTGCTCAGGGTGTCCAAAATGCCTATAAATAGAGGTCCACCCCTCCTCATTTTTGACAGAGTTAAACACTTAGAGAAAATTCTAGCTCCAGTCATGCAAGTAGGGTTGGTCGTGCAAGTGGTGGTTTGGTCGCGCAAGTATAAAGTTATTAAAAAGTTGTGCACCAATTGATAGTTGTGTTCCAATACTGGTTTGGGCGTAAAAGGGTGTGAGTCACCCAAGTTATGAGTTGGAAAAGAGAGTGTCTCACAAGTGGTTAGGTGACACTTGCGCGCCAGGCTTGGAGAAGCACACCAAAACATAAAGAAGCACGCCAAAGCATAGAGAAGCATGTCAGGAATATAGAAGCACACCCGTTATTATATGGTTGTGAAAAAGTTGGTAGATTTACTGGTACACCTGTGATAAAGTTGTATTCATCAGTGGATGAAAGTGGAACTTCAATAGAGAATCTACATATAGAGAAATATGCACTCATCTGTGATAATGAAGGGACCTACAAGTCTTTAAACTGTAAGTGGATATTCTGAAGAAGCAGTGAGAACACTTCAGTTGAGAGAGCAGTGAGATTTCATAATGTGAGTGGCTGTAAACTAGGAGGGACAGTGAGTCCTCTTTGAACTTTGTAAATAGCAGTGCACTTTTAGTGGATTTGGTATATCGGCTCATCGCCGGTGTATGCTCCTTGGACGTTGCCCAGTGAGGGTGAACCAAGTAATTTTTTTTTGTGTATTGTGTATGATTTAATTTCTGTTTATACTTTTCTACAGGAAAGAGAGAGAGGAGAGTTTTTCTTAATAGTGAAACAAGATCAATATGGGCAGTTATTTCAATCTGTCATACCCTGATTCACCCCTCCTCTCAGGGTATCTAACCTAGTGGACCTAACACAATGTAAAATTACTTCCAATGAATTAAATTATATTAAATGATAAAAAATTAATCTAATTATACTTTAAAACCAACTAAAAGGATAATATAAAAATATAAATAAATTAGATGAAAAAGCAGTATTGAATTAAAATGCAGTATTTTTCACTATTCATTAAAATATGAATGTTATCTGAAAAACACAAAAATTTATCCAAACTAAATTTTTATGTCCCAATTATAAATAAGAATTTAATTTTGTCAAATTGAATATATAAAAGTGTCAAATATTGGATTTAAAAAGGGTTCGCCATTAAAAGGCATAAAAACTGTATTTTTTGAAAAATACTTATTTTATCTAAAAAATTGAATTTGTACTTATATTATGTCTGAGAAACACATAAGATGAATGTTAAAATTATATATAATATATAAAATTTAAAATTTGGTTAATACTATTCATAGCCTTTTTTAAATGGTTAGTTTGATAGGTCGTGGTGCTCTTTAACTCGGTGTTGCGTGTAGAACAAGATAAGACGGTGTTATGTGTAGCGCAAGATTATCTTGGTGTAGAGTACAACACAAGATATTGAATTTATTTTAAAAAACATACTATGGAATCTTGGGGTGTTACATTATCCCCTCCTTAAATAAATTGCATCCTCAAAATTTTCATATTTGGGTTTGGTAACTAAGGTTTCATCATTCAAAATCCATTTATTGCAATCCCACATCGGAAAAATAGGTCGATAAAACTTCCACTTTAAAATAGAGAAAGGAAAGCAAGAAGGTTACCTGAGATAACATATACTAGGATTCCATATAGGAAAATATAGATATAGAAGAAAATAATAATAATTATGTTCTGATAGAGAGCGATAAAGAATATGATTGGGAAAAGGTTAACAACCATAAAGATATAAATCTGTGATGATCTAAGGGTCCATTTGAATCATCATTAGGAAAACATTTTTGGTTTTCAAGATCCTTTCCTTAAAGTTGAATAACATGAGAATAAATACATACTTGATTTCAGTACAATCTCACCATTGGTCATACCTTGGAAAATTTCTAATTCATCTCTTATTCAAAGAAATGAAGTTAATTTTTTCATTCCTGAAGTGTTAAGAGATCATACGATCCATAAATAGAATGATAGGTCATTACATCCGTCTAAATAATTTTTTTTAGCACAAGTTACCATATATGCATAAGTCCACCTATAGCGAGATAATACATTAATCTTACAAACTTCAATCAGAGTATAACCTATATTATCCATAAATGGATAACCTTAAAATACTTACAAAAACTAAAAATATACAACTTTAGTAAGAGGTGAACCAAATTGGATTATCATTTATCTCCCATATCTCATAGGACAGTTATTGGTTGTCACATTCCAAACATATGAATACCTTAATCATGTATTCTCTTGAGTCACAGTAACAACCTAGATTATCAGATATCCTTATTGAAAACATGCATGTTTCCTTGTTCCAAAACATAGTGGATTATTTCTTAAGTCCCAAAAAGTTGTATACTTCATCCATGATAGTATAACCCTCTCTTCAACAAATCCATAATTAGTTATCAAGAAACTAGCATCATTTAATTTACTTATTCAAATCAAATATATCTTTACCCAAACGTCATTATCTTAACATAAGGAACATATAAAGGGTTATCGTTATCATAATCATATGTTCTCAAAATATAATATTACCGTTTAATCAATTTTCTTTTCCATTATAACTATTCAACATATTCTTGAAAATACTTAGTGAAAAACATAAACTGAATACTCATTATATAATTCACTATTCATAATTTTTGGATCTAAATACATAAATACTTCAATCCTTCCAATTTAATGGTTAGCATAGAATAGGTCCTTCCTTGTTTTAGAAGTAGATTCTTATGTCTTGGAATTGAGTTGGTTAATGCCCATGATTTACACAGATGAGATATTGAACTCTATAAAAATTGGTCACTATATGACTCTTTTTCCCATAGGGATAACATCTTACCCTCCATTTGAGGTATTCCTCAAGGTTCTTATTCCCTTTCTCTTAACATGTAGGAAGTTGAATCTTCTTTCCACCTTATTAAAATTTGAACATTTATAAACGTTCATCTTACTCTTATACAATGTGTTGGGAAATTCATTAAAGATCACATTGTTAATCATATATTGTGATAATTGATTCAACATAATCACAATATCTTTCTCTCCAGTCATTATTTAATTTTGTTACTCAAAAATACCAGATTTTCCATCAAACTCAATGTTAATCTAATTCCTTATAGTTTCCTCCATTAACTAAGACTGGAAATAACATAGTGAGAGGCACATCTCATTGAAGAAAACCACATAAACAAGGGAAGGTACTTTCAATATATAACATCTTAGGTTTAATCCTAGGTTATCTATGATCATTACCAAAATTCTAGGGGGTTCTTCTATACTTATCATCAAAGTCTATCTTAGGGTTATGATCCCTAATCTAATTTTTCTAAATCTATTTCCAAGGTTGTTTCTAAACTTCCTTTGATACCAAATGTAATTCCCTGACCCTAGAAGCCTGAAGCTGATGCATTATTTTAATACATTGGCAAGATTACAAGGAATTAATTCCCGAAGGACTGATCAGTTTAGCAGTCTTGTAAAATAGATTACATACATAAACTTTACATTACATTTTATAACATAAAATACAGAATATACAATCCTTTGAGAATGCCATTATTCCCCTAGCTTAATTATACATATCAATCATAAAGAACTTCTTGGTATCCTGGGAAAATAAAACATAAGGAAGGGGTAAACTTAGATACTTAGTAAGGATAAACAATATAGAAAAATCTATCAAAAATAAGAATAAACATTTATGGAAAGGTACAAAACTAAAACACAATCCTTTTAAAACATTATCTTCAGCATAATATGGAAATAAAAAATCAAATAATTCCATTTAAAAATTCACATGGATATTCTACTAGTCGAATAATCACATGTAAAATCAATAACTAATCTCATAATGAGGGAATACAAAATGTCGGACATCATAACCACTACATCAAGGCCTCGTGCCAAGACCATACATAAATATTCTATCAAGGCCTTGTGCCAAGACAATAATTTGTCTCATGAGACCTACCGATGCATCGAGGGGCTATAGTAGGCCCCACCCGTCACTTACTAAGTCCAATACATTTCTCATATGAAAAGCGTGAAACATAACATAAACATTCATATTGAAACTAGCATAAAAAATGGTAATACTTTAACCATAAACCATGGATGGTATTAAAATAGAACATCCACAGTAAAATATATCATAAACCCTTCAATACAATAAGGAATACTGTATCATAATAAATCAATCTCAATTAAGCATAAAATACAATAAGGATGTTGAAGTAGATGAAAATAATCTAATAAAATCATTAAAACTATTTGAGATTTTTTTTCTTTTTTACTTTGAAATCATTTAAAAGTCATGAATTTTTAAAAGAATACATTTAGAAAGGAATTTTTGAATCAAAGTGTCCCTTAAAATTTGAAACTTTCAAAATAAATTCAAAAGTTAACATTTTAAAATATTAATTTCCTTATAAATAAATCCATAAAACCCATTTTGAAAACACAGACGTGAATGAGAAAGATTTAGAAGAATAAATCCTTGAAACATTTAAAAGAATGTTTTAGTTAAAAAGTTCTTACATAAAACCTTAAAAATATTCCTGTTGAAAATATATTTAAGAAACACGGACAAGGATGATAAATATGTCCCAGTAAATACTTACATATAAACAATCTTGGATAATAATGAGATTACGTAATTAACCCTTACCTTAAGTCTAATACTCGCCGTATGTGTCTGAAACTCATGTATAATGGTTTTTAACATATTATTAACTTTTACCAGAATCATAATAATATTTATGATGTCATATATTATTGGTTATGACTTTATATCACTTAATAATTTTAAATAATTTAATTTATTAGGATAAAACAGCTTCATGAGCATAAAAATAGTTTTCTATATAAATATTCCATTTATATTCAATTGGTTCTTATATTAATTATAACTGAGAAATTCATTGTATACTTTTGTAAACCATAAATTTTCATAATTTAGTTAATAATATTTATGACTACTAACTTAATGGATAAGTTAAGTCTTAATATATTAAATAATAATATGTTAATAATATATTTTTGTTTGGTAAAACTCGGTCTCGCGTGTTACACAGACCGTTAAGGAAAGTCAGTATTGTGTGTAATGTAATCTACCCTCAGTGTTCTGTATAGAGGAATATGAACTTTATATTGTGTGTTTTTCACGATTAACTTGGAATTATGTAAAATGAAATATAAACTTGGTTCTTTAATATATATACAAAATAACTATTTCCAGTGTTGTGTGAAATGAAAAATATCAAAAAGAATAAATTAATTTGAAAAAAAAAACAATTCACTAAATCTCGGGGTGTTACATGAACCATACTTCTTGGCATCATGTGATCGTGCAACTCGATATACACTAGGCATCAAGGAAGTCACGTTCTTTGCATTCTCTAGGCCTTGAGATCTACTCAAAATTCATTAGGCATCGAGAACATACCCCTTAGAATCTACTAGTCATAGAGTCCAACACTCAACATCCATGAGGCTTCATCATATCCCTACCCTGTGCATAGGTCCTTCATCTCCATCGTCGCAAGTTGTACACACTCCCCCTCTATGGGATAAACATGTCATGATGGTCCACTTACTTTGGGATCCAATAAAAATACCAAAAAAGAACCCATAACATGGTGGGATACATGAGAAAGTATAACACTCCATCGTAAGTAAGGCAGCACAACAATACACATGATCAACATCAAACATGAATAATAAGCTACAAATTACCCATGGAAACAAGTGTCACATAAGGTTCCCAAGGCCACACACCCACCCACCCACCCACTCATGATCATAATCTAACACGATCATCAAATATGTCTATGCATAAATCATATTAAGACAACATGTGTAAAAAATCCCAAAAGGTTAGAAACTTACTACCTCAAAAGTGATCGATGTCAAAGGTAATGATAAACCACTATATGTTGTTCGATAGCTAGAGTAGAAACCTCAAAAATCAAGAAAAACTCTTCACAACCTTATTATCATAAACGTTGACACATCAATGCTCGAGGTTCATTAAGGGTACCCAAAACCAAAACCGTCTATTTTATTTCAAAAAGAAATAGAATATCACATGCGATAATACTTTCTCTCTCCTAGATAATTTTCAAATTATCATTCCAGACAAACGAACATGCTCACAAAATTCTCTTTAAGAATAATTATCTTTTCATAATTTCTTATAAATTATTCTTTTATAATTATCTTTTGATAATTTATCCTAAATTATAATTTTATCATTTTATTTTAATAATTTATTATAAATTATTCTTTTATAATTATCTTTTGATATTTTACTACAAATTATCCTTTTATAATAATATCTTGAAAATTTATCATAAATTATCCTTTATAATCATATTTTGGTAATTTATTATAAATTATCCTTTCATGATTATCTATTGATAATTTATTAACAATTATCCTTTTATGATTATATCTTGATAATTTATTATAAATTATAATTATCTTTTGATAATTTATCATAAATTATCCTCTATTATTATCTTTTGATAATTTATTATTAATTATAATTTATAATTATCTCTTGATAATTTATTATAAATTACCTTGTTATGATCATCTCTTGATAATTTATTATAAATTATTCTTTATAATTATATTTTTATAATTTATCATAATTTATCCTTTATAACTATCTTTTGATAATTTATTATATTTTATCCTTTATAATCATTTTTTCATAATTTATTATAAACTATCATTTTTATAATTATATTTTGATTATTTTTTAATAATTTATCCTTTGATAAATCCGCAATTATCATTTAATAATTTTAATAATTATCCTTTGATAATTCAAAGTAATTATCGACTAGAAATTATATAAATTATCAACTAATAAATCCTTGTGATTATCCTTTGATAATTTTTATTCTATAAATTATCTTTTAATAATCTAGAAATTATCATTTTATAATTTTAATAATCCTCCTTTGGTAATCTCACAATTATCATTTGATAGTTTTAATAATTATCCTTTCATAATCTCACAACTATCATTTGATAATTTTAATAATTATCCTTTGATAATTCAATGTAATTATCATCTAAAAATTTCAATAATTTATCCCTTGATAAATCCATGCATTTATCCTTTGATAAAATGACATAATAATTACTCGGTAATTCTTTTCAATTATCATTGATAATTTCATGCAATTATCATTTGACAATTCAATGAAATTATAATTTGATAATTCATCAAAATTATCATTTGATAAAATGACATAATCATCAATTAATAATTATTTTCAATTATATTTGAAAATTCATGCAATTATATTTTGATAATTCTTTGAAATTTTCATTCGATAATTCTTCAAAATTATACTTCGATAATTTATTGAAATTATCCCTCGATTATTCTTAGTTTTATTATTTTAATTTAAATTCCAATTTTTCCAGAATCTGAGAAATAATTATAAAATAAGAATGAAAAAATATAAATAAAGAAAAATAAGTACCTCATAGGTTCCTGGAACAACAATGCACTTCCAGGAAGATGGAGATTTGACGTCTGGAACTGAGCCCTTGTGATCACACACAAGGAAGATATACATTACTTAAACTTGAAAAGTTCAACCATGGATGGAAGTCAATCAGTTTAGCTATGTAAACCCAAAATCGTAGTACACCAAAAACTCTAATTGAAAAACCCATTTTAATTATCAATTCAACTGAATATTGATGCCGAAGTCATTAATATCACCCTATTAAGGGTTTACAAATTTAAATGGTCAAAAACAGGTTAAAATCTAAGATTTTGAGTTGATCTGCATGTTAAAATAGTGGAAATGGCATTATGAAGAAGAAGGGTTAATTAAAAAATTTATTCAATTAATTAAATTAATATTAATAAAGAATTAAAAATATTAAATAACTTAACCTAACATGCGATTTGACCAAACGACCGACACATACAAATGTTATGTTGTATTTAGGGTAGAACTCATATCTTGGACCTAAATGTGGTCTCAGATTTTTTATAGGATGTGTCATTTGAGAGATATTCAATTATTTTTAGAAAATTTTATAATAAAAATATTAAATAAGTTATCATCGTGTGTGATCTGACCAAATGCCCGATGCACAAAAATGTTATATCACGCATAGGGTAAAATCCACATCCCAGACCTAATGGCAGTCTCATATTTCTCATATCAGACACCATTTGGGATATATTTCATTTTTTTATAATAATAATGTATGCGTAATATAATATATTTAATATTTTTATTCTTTTATCCTTGAGGACCTATGGGCCTCGGAATCCCATTCTATTTTAGCGCTTAACTTCGAAAATATTCCATAGAACATTCCAAGGTGTTAACTGATATTTTACCCTTACAGAATGCATTTAAATCATATATTAAGTGATTTTTATTGAAAAATTATATTTTCAAATAAAAATAGTCATAAATTATTATCAATGAGGGTTCTTTTAAAAAAACAGGTTATTATAATAAATAACCTCCAAAATCCATTTGGAGCATTAAATAGACTCCAAAAGTGGCTTAAGTCTCAAACCACATTTGGAGGTGTATTTATGGGCCTCCAAATGGGTTAAAAGTGGAAAAGGAGGTTCTTAAATGTCCTCTTTAAGTAGGCATCCTAATTTCCCTCATGTAATGGATCTTAAAATCCTATTATTCCAAGACCAAGCTCAAATACCATTTGGGATTTTCCATTTACATATGTTTATGTGTTAATAATATAGACAACTCATTATTTATATTATAACACAAAATTAATTATTTAATTACAAATTTTAAATCTGTAAAACAAAAATATTATTTGTGTTTATAAAAAAGAACATATTTTTACATGAGCTAATACTATTATTATGAAAATCCTAATTAATATTATCTTATGTGTAACCCCAAGATACCTTTTTAAAGTTGTAAATAATTATGAATCTTATTACTAATTATAAACTAAGAGTGGTATCTAGAAACATTTCATAAATAGCCAAATTATAAAGGGTTTTGGTGTGATCTAATTCACCACTTGTCCATTAGTAAAGTTTCTTTATACTTGAAATTGATATTAAGAATAATACATGGATAATATCAATCCAATATATATTGTCTCACTTTATCAATTTGAAATTTGAATTAATTTTATATATTTACATCATATGTATTTATCGTGGCATGACTATGCACTTAGTTAAAACTCAAATGAGGTCCTTGAAGTCATAACTTGTCATATGGACAGACATATCCTATATTAGTTATTAAAATCCCTCTTTTTTATTAGTGTCATACCAAATTACCTTATATTAATCTAAATTCTCAAATTAATTTAGATAGGTATCAAAGTATGATACCTCATAAGTAGAATTTAAATCATATATTGTTAGGGGAAATAATGTTTCAGTTGTCCTCAAGAATGGTCGAGGTTCCACTAATACATATCCTCGGGTTACAAATTGATAAGATAAATTTGTTTTATTAATTAATAAAATTGAATGAGTTTCTTTAAGATCAAACTTATAGATTACAAGAATAGAAAATAGAAAATGAGAAATAACATAAAGATATAAAGTGCTTCAAATCAAAGTGATCCTATGTTCACGGTGATAAGTCCATCCCTGGTTATGCGTTTTATTAATAAACAAAAATAAGCAAGAAAATATAGACTCAAATGAAATGAAGATAACCATAGAAGATATCCAAGGAGGCTGACCATGTTGAACCGGGTGGAGATGATAGAATTTTTCCCATTTAATTAATATAATACACACCTATATAGTCTCACACACACACACCCAAAAATTATACAATATCAAACATGATTGAGAAAAAAAATAAATCACTTACAGAGCCATGTTTCAACACCGAAACTTAGTTAAAATGAAATAGTGTCAAGATTTGATGCTTTATTCTGGTGTGGAATCAACCTAGACCCTAGATCCAACTTTCTTCCACTAATTATTTACCAAAAAAGAGCTCCAGTTATAGGGATAAACAGAAACATAATGAATTGGAGTGTGGGTGGTCGAGAAACCTTAGTTTCTATATTCTTATCTAACTTATTACCTTCAAAACCTCATGAACAATATCTTAGAGCTCTTAGAAACAGACCATGAATATTTCCAAATGAATCCAAATATCCAAGATGCTCAAACGAATTATTTGTGGACAATAATTGAATGTTAGGGAGGAGTCATGTGGCATAGGAAAAGACATAAGGGTTCAAGCCGCATGGATAACTCAGATCAAAGGGGTTGTCTCCTAACCAAAGGTGAACAACTAGAGAGGATTGGTGGAACAAAATGATTTTACATGAGGGGCATGACATAGATACATGTGTCACTAAACAAATACACCTGGGAGCAACCAAGGTCATTGGATCAGAGAGATCTATGATACATATTAAAATTCTTAACATATAATGAAAATTGAATATTACATGGAAAATAAATGAAAGAAAATTTTAAAAAATAATCCATATAAATATTTTCCATGCACACAAGTTCCATGAACACAAGTTCCATTCAAAGAAAAATAATGACATACAATAGGATAAACACATGGATAATCATCAAATGTCAAAGAAAACACATAAAGTAATTTAAATGCAACAATCATGTGGGTGTGGAATAAAAAATATCCACATTATAGTTAATTGTATTTAATCATAGTGTTATTGTAGCCTAAACTATAAAATTGGGACCAAATTCATCAACTTTAAGCACTGTTTGGATTTATACAATGATAAGACCTTAGTCAAATTATCTATTAGATTTTATCCAGTGGGTATCTTCATGAACCTAATTGTCCTAAATTCTATAATATCCTCCAAAAAATGAAGTCTAATGTAAATGTGTTTTTATATACCATAAAATACATAGTTTTTAGAAGAATATAGTGTAGATTGACTATCATAGTGGACTAAAATACTATTAATAGATAAAGATGACTCGGTAATCAAACCTTGTAACTATATAGCTTCTTTGATTTATTATGTCAAAGATATTCACTCTACCTTAGTGGTAGAGAGTGATACCATTGATTATATGTTGAATTTCTAGGAGAATGGTCCTCCATATTATAGAAATAAAAATATTGTGAGTGAATTATGATTATCAATATATGCAGCATAATCAGAGTAAACAAAGCTAACAATATCATCACTAAAAATATCATTTTCCATATCGAATGCACAATTTGAAAGCTATAGAAAAGTACCCTAGGATCCAATTAAAGGTGTGATACTGAGGCTTACCAGGTTTCCCCATAAACTTTATCAAATTACACAAAAAAAACACAATGTCTGGTCTAGAGTAGTCCATTTCATACATAATACTTCCTACAACAGTAACATAGGATATCTTATTCATAAAGGAAGTCTCATCATTATTTTTAAAGGATTGTTCCAAGGACAATTTTTAGTGTTTTATTAAATGAATACTAATAGATTTAATGTTCTCAATGTGGTAACTATTCAAAACTTACTTAATATAATTATAATGAGATATGTACAAGGTTTAGGCCTTCATATCTCAAATTATGTCCATACCCAAAATTTGATTATCATTTACTAAATCCTTCATCTCAAAGAAATAATTCAATTGGGTCTTGATAGAATTTATAATCCTTATATTTTTAAAAATTAACAAGATGTCATCAACCTATAACAATGGGTAAACAAGGTCATGTTTAATAGATTTAAAGTAGACACATGTATCAAATTTACTTCTGAAAAAATTATTTTCAATCATAAAATAATCAAACTGTTTATACCATTGCCTAGAAGACTATTTATTACCATTCAATGACTTCTTAAGAAGACATAATTTATTAGGTTCAAATATATTTGAAAAATCCTTGGGAGGATTCATATAAATTATTTCATCAAGATTACCATGTAAAAAATTATTTTTTACATCGGATTGTTCGATATGAAAATCAAATTTGAAACAAAAATCAAGAAGAATCCTCATAAATAAATGTTTAAAAATAGGGGAGAAAATATCACTATAATTAATACCTTCATGTTTAAGGAAACCTTTAGCTACCAGTTGAGCTTTATATTTTATTTTATTTTCTTTAACATTTTTCTCCTTTTTCTTGAATATCCATTTAGAACCTATAATTTTTTCATTACTAGGTTTGGTTAAGACAACCTAAGTTTTACTCTAAATAGAAAATTCATCTCATATTGCATAGAAAGCATCCAATACATGGATTATTTGGACTTAATATCTTGATTATAAGTTTGAGGTTCCTCACTAAAAATGTATTGAGAAACATTAAACACATAGGTGGACACATTAGTTTGTATTAATAGGGGTGGAGGCCTTATTATTATTATCTCTATATATCGGGTAAGCTGATAATCTTTAAGATTATCTTGCTCTTCAGTTTTAGGTTTAGAATTTGAATCAATATCAGATTCACCTTGAGTATGAGGAAGAGGAGGGGTGGAGTCATCCTTGGATTAGTGGTGGTCTTTAGATTCCAAAGGAATTTCAACACTTATGGGTAGAGGAATTATATCAGAAGACTCATCATACTTATTTGAAGACTCTAAAGAATATACTCCTCTTTACTAAGAGTCACTAGACTCATGAAACACAACATCATGGCTAATGATGAATTTTTGATAACCTGGTTTATTTATCAAAAAATGACATACCTTAACACCCTATAGATATCCCATAAATATGTAATTCACTACCCTAAGAGATAGCTTATCATTCCAGGTATGAGCATAAGATATGGATCCAAATATCCCAAGGTGTTCAAGACTAGGGGGAGATCCCTTATATAGTTCCTATAGTGTTTTGAAGACACAACTAGAAGATGAGAAATGATTGATCAAGTAGTCATCCGTAGAAGCAACCTTAGCCTAGAAGGGACTGGGGAATTTAGAATGGGAAAACATGCATTGAACCCTTTCTAAGTAAATCCTATTCATTATTTCTACCAACCAGTTCTATTGTGGGATTTATACAATAGTCCAGTATCTCATATTACCTTCATATTCACAAAATTTTATAAATTAAATGGATAGGTACTCAAACCATTATAATTTATAAGATATTTGAGTTTCTTAATAGATTCACTTTCTACACTACATTTTCATTTTTTTAAAATTATGAAAGGTATCAAACTTGTGTTTTAGTATATAAATACATACTTTCCTAGAGTATTAATCAATAAAAGATACAAAGTACCAACCTATACCATGGGATGTGACACTAGAAGGACCCCAATGGTTAGAGTGAACACACTCAAGGGATTATCTAGCCTTATAAAATGGCCTACTGAAGTTAACCCCTATGAAATTCCCATACACATGGTTTTCATATAATGGAAAATTTTTAGGAGTGACATTAATCAAAGTCCCTTTCCTTCTAAGTTCATCAAGGCCTTTGAAAATTACATGCCTTAACCTTATATGCCAAAGGGTGGTATTATCTAAACCTTAATCACTAGATGCATTAAACTAATTCCTATGAAACTTTATAGCTAACAAATAGATACCATTACAAAGGTTTCCTTTCATGATAGTGAGAGATCCTTATGTGATTCTAAGAATTCCATATTCTGACCTAAAGGTGTAACCTTTTTTATCAAGGACTCATAAGGAAATAAGATTTATTTTCAACTCAGGTTCCCACCTAACCTCTTCAAGAGTTTTAACAGTCCAATTAAGAAGCTCTAAATAAACTGATCATATCCCCATAATATGAAAACTCATATTATTCCCTAATAAAAACTAACCCAATTCAATTTCCCTCAACTCAGTAAAATACTCCCTCATAGGACACATGTGGAATGAGAATCCAAAACTAAGGATATGTTCCTAGGAGATAGAAACCTCAGATACATTTAACACATCAGTAGTATAAAAATCATATTCATCTAATAATTAATGGTCATTACTATTATCTTTATAGTCACCTTTCCTATTAAGATAGTTCATCTTTATGTGACCTAGCTTCATATATTGAAATAATTTTATTATTTTATTCTTGGATTTAGATCTATGTTTCTTAGATTGATTTATATATTTTTTCCTACCCCTAGATTCACTTCTACCTCTGATATTTATACCCTTAGCCTCAAACTTAACACTACCATTCTTTTTAAGGTCTTTTAAGAGTAATACAGATTTAAAATTTTCAAGAGTAAGTGTGCCATTTCCATACATCATATAATCTTTAACAAGAATTAAAGGAATCATCTAATGATGTTAACAATATTATGGGTTTGTCATCATAATCTCATTTGATATATATGTTGGAGATATCCAATAATATATTATTAAATTCATCAATGTGAGACTATAATATAGTTCTAGGATGAATTTTTAATGTGTATAATCACATTTTTTGTATAATATACCAACAAGAGACTTATTCATATAAAGGGATTCTAACTTAGACTATATACCAACAAGATATGACTCATATAAAATCTCTATAAGCACCCTATCTCCTAAATAAAAAAGCATCTAACTAATGTCTTTCCTAATGGCCTATCCAGTAATATCAATGTATGTGAAAATGATTTTTCCATACAGGAAATGGGTGGCCACTTTATTTTTGGGTCCAGTAAGAGCATCAATCAAACCATTGTAATCCATAAGTGTAGTCATTTTAATCCTCCATAGGTTAAAATCATTTTCCCCATCAAATTTATCAATATCATACTTTTTAGTCCCTATTCTCTATGACTAAGTAGGATTTGATACCAATTTTTTGGGGAAATGTTGTTGTGGTTGTCCCAAATAATGGATCAGGACCTAATGATGCATATCTTTAGGTTACAAATTGATATGATAAATTTATTTTATTAATTAAGAAAATTTAATGAGTTTCTTTGATATCAAACTTCTAGATTAAAAGAATAGAAAACATAAAATGATAAAGAACACCAAGATATAATGTGATTTGGATAATGGTGATCCCGCGTGCATGATGAGAACACCACCCCAGGTTATGTGTTTTATTACTAAACAAAAACATGCAAGAAAATACAGGCTCAAATGAAAATAAGATAATCAAAGAAGCTTTCTAATGAGGCTAACCTCATTGAATTAGGTGGTGGAAACAAAACCCTTCATATAGAATATATATCATCTACTCCTATATAGACTCATGAAAACACCCAAAAAGGATAAAATATCAAAAATGTCTAGGAAATAAAATAATTTTATTACAGATCCAAGTTTCAACATTGAAATTTGGTTATGATGAGATGATGTCAAGATTTGATGCTTCCTTCTGATGTATAGTTATACTATAACCAATATCCAACCATCTTCCACTAAGCCTCCATCGGAACGAAGCTCCAGTTGTAAGGATCGACACAAACAAGATGAAGGGGAGTGTGGGTGGTTGAGAAACCTCAATTTCCATATTCTTCTCTATGTTCTTTCCTTGAAAACCTCATAGAAAGACTCTAAGAGCTCTTAAAACCATACCAAGAATATTACCTAATGAAGATAGAGAGTTATGATTACCAAAAGAAGGATGAAAGAGCAATAATGGTGTGTCAGGGCAGAGTCAGGTGGAATAGATGAAGACAATGGGATGCAAGTCATGTGGATGGTATAGATCAAAGGGGCAGTTTTCCTAACCGAAGCGGGAAAAATGGAGAGGACAGCTGGAAACACTTTATTATACATGAGGGGTATGACATGGATCCATGACTCATAAGAAAATACACCAAATAGAAACTGGGGTCGTTGGATCATAGAGATCCATGGTCCAGATTAAAATGATTAACATATAAGGAAAACTGAATATTCTAAGGAAAATAAATGAAATAAAATTAGGAAAAATAATCCACACAAACAATTCCCATGCATACAGGTTCCATAAAAAGAAAAAAACAATAAAAAATGGGAGAAACACATGGATAATCATCAAATGGCACAACAAACACATAAATAAATTTAAATGCAACAATCATGCGTGTAAAGAACCAAGTTTTTTTTTAAATTATATTTTTTTCCTGAGAAAATGTGTATTATATTATATTACACACAAAAATCCATATCTATTTAATAATTATTAATACATTAGTCATCTAATAAACACATTAAAATTCCAAACATTACTACTAGACAAAAAATATAAAATAGAAAATCTAAAATGGGAAAATATGGACCACTCCAATCCATTAGAATCATCCCCCCCATGGCCAACACTATAGAAATAAAACAAGAAATTAGTAAACCAATCAAATTTTTTTAAAATTATTGTAGTGAATATTGAATGAAATAATGAAGTGGTATTTATAGACTATAAAGGGAAATGTGACTGTTGGGATTTGACTGTTATAGGATTGTTGGTCAAATATGACTGTTAATCAATATAACCATTGGAAAATTTTACCATTAAGAACTATACCCTTTGGTAATAATTATAATGTTATAATTAGTGTTTATAAGTAGTAATTAAAAAGGATAATTAATGCAGAAAGAAGAAGCGATGGCCTCAACTAGTAGAGTCATGATGTATGAATACCATTTTTCAGAACTTGGGAGGGAGGTAGCATCACTAGGGTTCACCCTTGACCAATTCCAAGTTGAGATTCAACAATTGAAGTTATAACTAAATAGCCTATGGGAGAATTTGAAGTTAATGTAAATTACCACTCGATCGATTTTAGTTGATCCACCCCATGAATCTATTACCATCACATACCTTACCCTTAGGTCGTACGCGAGTGTTATAAGGGGTTACATGTCTAGGCCTTAGTTACTTAAAGAGTAATTTATTTGTATAAATAAAATTTTTATTCCATCAATTTCATTTTAAGAATATTTTTTATTAACAAAATATATGTTTAATTGAGACGAATTTGATAAATTGATTTTTCAAAAATAAGTTTTACTTTTTAAAAAAGATATAAATTTTTATAATAAACTATGGTATTCTAAATAATATTTATTTTAATGAAATAGTATGTTAAAAAAACTCTTATTTAAATGTAAATGACAATAATTTTATTATTTACTAGATTTTTTTTAAATGTCGGAAATTTGACCGTGCCTTACAACCCACTATTTTTTTTAATAAATATGGATTTTTATATTTAAAAGTTGAAATTATCATATTTAGATAATTATTTTGATAAAATAAAAATAATTTTTGAAATCATCACATCTAAATTAGTCTAGGGTGAATTTATGATAATTTTCTAAAATAATTTATTTTCTAGGAATAGTAAAGACAAAATTTGTTTTTTTTGGTATGTTTAATGACATCATAATTATTTAATAATGATTTAATAATTAATTAAAAAAAATAAAAGACCTAAAATATTTTATTTTATTAATATAAATTATTTAAATATATTTTAATCAATTTCCAAACCTATAAATTACTATCCAAAGTCCAAAATGGAAACTTTGACTTTAAAAAAATTACTTTGTGGAAACTTTAATTTTACATGCCAAAAGAAGTAATAAAAATATGATGTTCATTTATATTGGATTAAAATAAAATAAAATGTTTCCCAAATTTCCAATACCATGGGAAATCCAATGGTTTTTCATTTTCTGAATCCTATATTTCCAAGGCTTGTATTCGAAAATTATTAAAAAAATCTTCCACTTTTGCTATAAATACCAAACTATTTATCCATTTAATTTTTATCCCAATAAATTATACATGAATTTATGGTAGTTTTTTCTTCCAAGGAGTCATCCCAAGGTGTCCTCAATACCCCAATGTTCCATTCCTCAATCTTTAGGAGTAACTCTTCAGGGTAATGGAATTATCCTTATTTTCTCTTCAATTCAAGAACCTATTTTTGTATGTGCCTTATAATTGTTATGATTACTCTATTTTATTACCCTTTTTATCATACCCTTACTTAAAAAATATGTTTTTTCAATGGGACACTCTTTTCCCCTCTCATTTTACCCTTTTTTAAAACCGTGTTTTATACCCGTCATGCTTCCAAATTTACTTCTCAAAATTTCTCTCTTCTCCTCAATAAATTCACTTTTATTTTACTTGTGTGGATACCCAAACCTTTTTCTTTTCCATTTTTATTCACCTATATGTAAAAATTATTTATTTATTTGGGTATTTACACATAATAAACCCACATTCCCTTTTTGTGGGCTAAAAATTTCATAATGATCATATCTTTAAGCACTTTTGTACACCATGATTTTGATAAGAAACTCATTCTTTATTATCAATAAGTAATTAATGAAATGATTGATTATGATTTATGTGGATCAAATTAATTAATACATATGAAGGTTACACTCTAATAGAGCTATAATTCATTGAGTAAAGAATTTAATCTATAGATATGACAAGTTTTACGATACCTTGGTGAATAACCTTAGTAATTTTCAATCATGAAACCTTGGTAAAAAACCTTGGTGATATGATTATGAATGTCCCATTTAAATTTTATATCTACATTTACATGTTATGATTCATGTTCTTTTTATTATTATATGCCACATGTTCTATTGATCATGCTATAATGATAATCCTCATATTCTTATTGATATTCCTCATGATCACATGTAAACCGTTTCCCTTATTAGGCCTCATGATAACCCCTTTATTTGATGTATGTTCCCAGGTTATGAGATGTAGTAAATATAACTTAGTATGAATCCAATTAATAATCCTTTCAAGTGGATTAAAATAATTTTTTAAGTTTTCATGTATTATGTACCTTATTTATAAGAAATAAAACTTTAAAAGATCCTATGTTTGTACCATGTAATGAAAAGTTATGTAATAAAAAGGTGGGATTCCATAGTTGGTATCAAAGGATGGTTTAGTAATTTTTGGAAATTAGGAATATAAATCCTCAGTTTGAACCCTATAGAAAAGCATAAATATAGGAAAACATCCTAGTATTTTTGTGAAGTATTAAGTGGTTTCCAACCAAAGAAATACCTATCTAGATATAAACAAGTGGATATGGATCTGGAATATATGTATCTAGGGGTAACACCTAAAAACACCACATTGAGATAGACTTTATCAGGAACTGATGCACGACAATGTATCTTGTTTCACTCATGGTTTTACACTCCAGGGGATATGTTTGGTTAATCACAAGTTTTTTTATAAACCATTAAGAAGGATATATAGAAAATTTAATTGTTGTTAAATAATAACATATTTAAGAATGATAACATAAAATTACTTTAGAATTGTAATATTCTTAAAAGAAACATGTTTCTCACTAAGGTTTTATTCTTTTAGAAAATAGAGGGAAATAAGAGGAACTGTATAAATGATGAGTGGAATAGATGATAAGTTGAAAAACCTCCAATGGAATTAAAAATAGAAAACTTCACGAGATTGATGAATCAACTATCTTGAGTTATGAATAATAAATTGAATCAAGTTTTGTAACTAGATTCCTCTCTAAGGGAACAACTTTACATTGAATCCTTCATGCATAAACTAACACCTTATTTTAGTGGATCTACTAACCCATTGATTTTTGAACAATGAATAAGATATATATAAAATAAACTTTCTATACTACGCTATTCAGAGTAAGAGAAAGTCACCCTGGTAGTATATCACTCAGAAGGAGAAGATGATTAGTGGTGGAAACTGATTAAAAATATGAAGACAAGAAGGGATATTGATGCTATATAGTGGGAAGAGTTTAGGATAATATTTTTTAATAAATATTTTCCTTGTTCGATGCAAAAAAAAATGGAGAAATAATTCCTTGATCTGAAGTAGAAGGAAAATGAATTAGTGGGAATCTATGAGATAAACTTTACAAGACTTACCTGTTACACCTCAAGATTTGTTATGGAATTGAAGGGAAATGTTGATAGATTATTTTGTGGACTAAGATCCCATCTATGGAGGAATTTGGAAAATCAAGACTATAAAAGCTATGAGGAGATAATATGGAGTTCTATGAAGGTTGAATTATAGTTTGGAGAAATGTAATGGTCACATAGGTTGAATGAAAAGAAGAGAGATATGGATACAAACTCAGGGATGAACTTTTATCATAGAATATGAGTAAAGAAAGTGAAACTTCCCATGTGAAAAAATGTGGGAATAAGAATTCAAGGAACTAATTTCTCAAGAATGTAAAATTTTACAAGTGTGGAAAATATGGCTATATATCATAGAAATTTCATAGTGAGGTGAAGCCTCAAATTATCAACATTAACAACAAAGGGAATATGGTGCAGTACTAGCTTGATGTTAAATTATTCAAGTGTGGATAGCTTGGGAAATTTTCCAATCACTGTCTAAATTAGAATATAATGGAGGTAAATCACTATAAACCTCATTATATACCAAGGGAGAATGGTCAGACATTTTCTATCATGACAGATGAAGTAGAGGCTCTAAATTATGTGGTGGCAGGTACTCTCACTATTATCTCAAAGCTAGAAAGTACTTCATTTGATTTTGGTTCTACTCATTACTTAATTTACTCTAAGTTTGAAAATAATAAAACATCAATCCCTGAGCTCCTAGAAGTAGAGTTATCATTCAAGACCCCTAGAGGAATTTTCCAAGCATCAATTGTGTATAGAAACTATAGTATTGACTTTGATGAGAATAATATCATCACAAATCTAGTAGTCATTCCTATGGTATAATTATACACTATACTAGGTATGGACTGAATCTAAAAGTATAATTATAATATTAACTACAGAAGTAAGGAAATATCAGTAATCTTGAATGGAAAACCCATAGTTATTTTCAAAGGAGAGATATACCAACCTAAGATTTGTCTAGAATCACATTCCATATACTTATGGAGATAATTGGGGAAGATAAAGAAGTAAATGAAATTATAAGAATAGAAAATATCCCCATAATTTAATAATACATTGACATATTTCTTGAGGAGTAACCTGGACCTCCCCTAGAAAGAGATGTAGAGTTATCTATTGAACTCATACCTGGATCTAAGTCGATATCAAATACCTCATATAGAATATAAAATATGGATCTAGAGGAATTAAAGAAACTACTTCAAGATCTTTTGGTGAATGGATTTATCTGACAAAGTGTGTTTAGTTTGGGATAACTTGTTCTATTTGTAAAGAATAAGGATGGGTCAATGTGGATATGTATTGATTATAGAGAACTTAATAGGATCACAATGAAGAACAAGTGCCCTCTCTCACGGATTAATGCTTTATTTGACCAACTTTGTGGGGCTCAATTCTTCTCCAAGATTGATCTTCAATATGGTTATCATCAATTGAAGGTGAATAAATAAGATATTGAAAATACTGCCTTCTAATTAAGATATGGGAATTATGAGTTTTCTGTTATGCCCTTCGTCTTGAATAACAACCTTGCTATATTTTTGGATTTTATGAATAGATTCTTTAAGGACTAACTTAATAAATTTATGGTAGTTTTTATTGATGATATTATGATATATTCCAAAATTTGAAAAGATAATGAGGATCATATAAGGGTTATATTGAAAACTCCGAGGAAGTAAATACTATTTGGAAAATTCATAAAATGTGAATTTTGGTTACAACAAGTTACTTTCTAGAGGAACTGTAGAAACCCGAAGCTTGACGTACATGAACATTGCATTACTTTTGCGGAATACTTAATACATAACAAAAACAGACACACAAGGACCGTAATAGTTTAGTGTCTTTGGAAAATCGGAATATAAACTTCTAATCATGTTGAAATATCTTCAACAACTCCCATAACGATCGTCCCCTTTTTGTTTCCTTACCTAAAACCTTTCTTTATATCCTGGGGAAAATAAAACATATAAAGGGTGAGCTCAAATGCTTAGTAAGGGTAAGCATGGATAAAATAAAACAAATCATATTCATTTGAACTTAAAAACATGAACATAATGTTTAAACATCAAAAGCTTGAGCAATGACATAAAACATGGAAGTACGTAAGGCATAGATCATAAAGAAACATTAAGAATGATAAAATAGAATGGGAGTAAAACATGTAATTTTGGCAACCATTAATAACATGTTATTATTTCCATAGTAGCCAAGGCATTGCTTCCAAGACCATCTTAGTGGACAAAGTCCCTTTCTGAATCGAGTTCACTCCTCGTTCTAGTCCTGTATTAATGAACCGGTTTAACTTTCCGTTCCAGCCATGTCTATCTCATGAGATATAAATATTTAACCAATGCATTGGAGGGATATATAGGTCCCACCCATCTCATAATGAAATCATTCTTACTTGTGCCACAAAATAAACATACATCATTCATAATAACCCAACGAATAAAATGGGTTTCATAAACATCATTCCATCATCACATAATCCATATAAATGAAATGGATATCATTTCATAATTAGAAAAGTGAAACCATGTAAACCATAGAGAAATGATACTTGAAACATACACATATGAAATAATTTCATCTTAGATGAAAAATGGTTTTGATAAAACACTTGAAATGAATTCTTGAGGAAAATATCCTTTCTTCTTAAAAATCATTTTCTTTTCACAAAATGTCATCCAATTTTAAAAGAAAATGATTTTTTTGAAAATAGTCATGAAATATTTTGGAGTAAGCTTCATGAAAATAAGGCTTTATAAAACCGTAAAAACCTGTTCGTGCCGTATAAGTAAAAAAAACATTCTTCTCGTGCTTTTGTCGAAAAAGTCAAAAAGTACCTCTTAAAAGAAAGATTCCTTACATACCATGTAGTAAAAGTAAAAAATGGGTAAAAATGACATTAAACATACATGAAACCATTTTTAGTAAACATGGACATGGATGAGAACAATAACCCCAGTAAATACTTACGAATAAACAATCTCGGATAAGAATGAGATTGGAAAAGTTATCCCTTACCTTGGGTACAATATGCTTCATATGGATACAAACCTACTGTATAATGATTTAAATAATGTCATTGACTTATTACATAATCATATTCATTGTTATGATATCATATATGTTTCACTTATGACTTTATATTACCCGTTCTTTTGTAAATTCCATGTTAAAGCAGTGTTTTGGGTAAAATCATTTCATTTATTGTATGTGTTTCGACTTGTCGTTCTTGATATTATTAATTATATCCTGATTTAAATAATTCCAAAATGTAAAACATGATTTATATATAATATATATTAATCATATACATATATATTATAGATCGATAAAAGGAATGAAATACACCGTTCATGGAGACGGTAGGTCGTACGTACGCATGAACGCTGTTTTCGTTTCCTTATCGAATTAAATGAAACTAAATAGATGACATACACATATATATACATAAATCTAGTAGAATTATTATTTCATATATTTCATTATTATTCATTATATAAACTTTATGATCATTCATGTATGGTTAACATGGAGAATGAATCTCATCGCGTTATGGAGACAGTAGTCCGTACGTACGCACGAGCGATGATATCATTACCATAATTATTGAATAGAATTGGAGTGGATGGTATAATATATCAGAATAAGTATGATGTTATAATAACCATATATATTTATTCCACACACCATTATACCCATCCATGTAAGGTGTTGGTGGAAAAACAGATTACACCACAGCGTGGAGACGATATTCCGTACGTACGCACGCGCGGTGATTTTGTTTTCCATAGGATGGATAGAAGGTGAAATATGGTTGTTTCATATTTATAATAACATATAAGTATATGAGGGATACTGATGTTATTACTTCATAATGAAACAACTAAAGAAGAGGGAGTAGAAGAAGAATGGAACTTGAAGAAAACGGTAGAAGGTATTACCTCTTTCTCGAAGTGCCTCATTTATATCTGATGTTTCATGAATTTTATCACTAAACTAAAATTATTATACTTATAAGATTTAAGAAAGTGACATGTTGTCACTTTCTTTGGTTTTAATAATAATTAAATTATTTTCATGGGAAAAAGTCCATTAAATGAATCTAATCTGACCCTTAGGTGATATGGATCTACTTTTAGTCATCCAATAGAATTTTGGAAGGTGTTAGGGTAATTTTATAATCTTATATTTACCCTTAATTACCCAATTTACCTTTAACTATGGTAAATAAAATTTACCATAGTTACTATTCATAATGCCCAAAAATAAAAAGTAGCTTATTAACATAATTTGGATCCACTGATTACAAATATGGAATCCATTTTTCCAAATTCAAAACACAAAAGTTTCAGAAATTAAATTAAAATTAATCCCGTTGTCGAAAGAAAATGGGTTTTTGTTTAAAACATTACAAAAGACTGAATTGATTTAACCTACAAATTCAAGGTAAAATAAATGCTAATGACATACATTATATTAAATGGTAAAAATATATTCTATTTATACTTTAAAACCATTCATTATTATAATTTAACCATATAAATTATTAGGATGAAAAAAGTTGTTTTTAATTAAAATATAGCGTGTTTTTACTATTCATTAAAATATGAAAGTTATCAGAAAAATATCAAAACTTTATCCAATATAAATTTTTATATCCTGATTCAAAATAAGAAGTTTATTTTGTAAAATTGAACTTATAAACATGTCAAAAACTAGATTTAAAGTGGGTGCGCCATTAAAAGGTGGTAAAACTACATTTTTTGAAAAATACTTATTTTACCTGAAAAATTTATTTTGTTCTTATACCATGTTCTAGAAAATGTGTAAGATGAATAATAATGTTATAAAATTAAAAATTTAGTTAATACTATTTATAACGGCTAGTTCATAATAATATTATAACCATATATCATTGTTTAGTGAAACTCGGTATTGCGTACAACACACGCTATCGAGGAAGGTCGCGATTGCGTGTAATGAAAGCCAAGTCAGGGTTGCGTGTAGTGAAAGAATCCTTTGTTTTGCATATAAAAAAATACATTGAATATATATATATATATATACTCAATGTTGTGTAGAATAACTACTATCAAACAAACATGAAATTGTGTGTAACACGATCCAAGATTAGTATTGCGTATACTACAAGCTAATGTGGTGTTGCGTATAGTACAAGATAATCTTGGTGTAGCGTACAACAGAAGATATGAAAACAATTAAAATGAATATATCTTATAAAATCTCAGGTTGTTACATTCTACCCCCCTTAAAATGAATTTCGCCCTCTAAATTCGTTGGGGTTATAAATCGTTTACTATTCATAGAAACCCACATCGTAAAAAGGAATACTAAAACTTAATTTTAAAAACTAAAGTAAGAAATGTAACGATTACCCAATGTAAATCATCACTAGGTTTCCATATAGGAGAACATAGGTGAAAATATGGATATGGAAGAAAAATCTAACCATCAAGTTCTGATGGAGAGTGGTAGAGAACATGGCTATGAAAAATCCATCAATCACAAAACCATAAATTTGTGATGATCTAAGGTACCATCTAATTCATTAGATATAAGAACACTAGGACAACATTTTTGGTTTTCAAGATCATTTACCTAAAGTTTTATAATTTGAATTAGAAAAAATACTTACTTTATTTCGGTACAATCTCACCGTTGTTTGTGCCTTAAACAATTTCCACTTCATCACTTAAAGAAATGAAGTTGAATTTGTCTTCTGTGAAGTGTTAGCAGATCATGTGATAGAATGATAGGTCATTCCATCTATCTCAAACATAAGGTTAGCAAAATATATATATATATAAGTCCATCTATGGTGAGATTAATCATATATGGTTCCAAAAATGTATTATACTTCATCTATCATACCGCTAAATATAATAAAACTAGTTTCTACTAACTAGGGACTTCCTGTAGGCCAGTGGTAGGTGATAAAGGCCAATCGCACTTTGGTTGTGGGTTCGATTCCCACAGCCATGTCCGACGTGACGGGTTGTCATCCGTCCTGCAAGTTATCCTTTTTCTAAAACCACACTATCATAACATTTCAGAAATAAAAAGTTATATCCTTAACCAATACTATATGATGTCCATTCCAACCATTAGGCTTATCAAAAATACTTCTGTCTGATTATTAGAAATTTCATCTACCGAGCATGTGAATTCCTTCATTTGTCCCCCATATATCATAAGATATATCTTTTTGGTTACATTCCAAACATGTTAATACCTTAATCATGTATTCTTTTGAAACATGAATTACCATAGAACCTTAGCGAAAACATGAATTCTATCAAAAGTTAACTCTTTACACATACAAAAGTCCCAAAATTTCTATATACTCAAACCATGATATCACTTTGTCCTTATTTTAGTCATGAGATCATGATTACTATCATATTATTTTCTCCTTATCCCTTCAATATGCACATTTCATCTGCTTTCCAAAAATATTTCAATCACTTTTTCATGGTTACCAGTACCATATAATAATTGAAAACCAATACATAGACATTCCAAAATTCCACAATACCATAAATGAGATTCCATGATACTATTTTGAAATCCCATTACATAAAACTTAATCATTACATGACATCATTTTCATACTCAACATCACAAATAGTGATCGAATGAGACTTCCCTTTATCCTTTTCCTTAAGAGGTTGCTCACGTTGATCATCATTAACCTGTGGATTAGGGCATTTATTAGCATAATGCCCCATTTCCTTTCACTTGAAGCATTGAAGTGTTGGTGGAGAGTTCTCTGTAGTCTTTTCTCTATTCACATCATTAGAAACCTTTTTCCCATTACTTCGACAATCAACTGCTCGATGACCTTCTTTTACACACTGGAAACATTTTCTAGTAACTTTTAGGCAATCTCCACCATGCTTCTTTTCACACTTTGAGAATAAAGAAACATTCATCTTCTTTTCACCATTGTTCTGAGATTTCTCCTTGAACTCCATCTTTCGTTTCTTGTCAAAACCATGAGATGGATATGTTACACCAACTTCTAGTTCTACCTTGATAGCACAACGCACAATTTCTTCATAGCAACTGAAGTCTCTTATAGCTAATGCCCTTCAAAGACTTGGTTTTAAGCCACTGAAAAATTGATCAAATTTACTTTCAGGTTGGATGATAAAGCCAGATGCATACCTTGCAAGTCTTGTAAAATTCGCTTCATATATACCAACAGATTCATCATCCTTCTGCTTAAGCTCAAGAAACTCCTTTTCCATCTTTGTTCGAAGAATATGAGGGAAGTACTTACTGAAAAACAAGTTCTTGAACTCGTCCCATTCCATGGAATCAATTTCATCTCTTTGCCTCATATTCTTGATAAGATTACACCATTGATCAACATCACCTTCCAAACGATATACTGCTAAGACGACTTTATCATGCTTATAACATTGTAGAACTGAAAATATCTTTTTAGTAGTACTGATCCATTGTTCAACCACTAAGGGATCAGAAGACCCGCAAAGTGAAGGTGGACGCTACCTCATGAAGGATTCAACAGAATGTTGCTCCTTTGTCTGCTCATTTTGAAGTCCGGAATGATTCTTAGCTTGTGTAAGTATAGAAATAATATTGTGCACTCTATCTCCCATGAAATTGGTTTGGTCAGGAGGAAAATCATTGCATTATCCATTACATTGATCAACACGGTTCCTTCAGGTTCCATCCATCGTCTAAAACCCAAAAATAAGAGTGTGAGAGGCAAATACCATGCTAAGGAAAACAACATAATAAAGGGGGAGTACCTTCAATATCTAAAATCTTAGGTTTAATTCTAAGATTGTTATCACAATTCTAGGACTATAACCTATACGTATACTTAACCTTAGGGACATCCCTAGACATACCTTATAAATATCTCTAGGGATTTCACTAAAGTTTTCGCATCCTAGTTTCCAAAGGTTAACTAAACCTTTCCTCTGATACCAACTGTAGAAACCCGAAGCTTGACGTACATGGACATTACATTACTTTTTCGGAATACTTAATACATAACAAAAACAGAAACACAAGGACCGTAATAGTTTAGTGTCTTTGGAAACTCAGAATATAAACTTCCAATCATGTTGAAATATCTTCAACAACTCCCATAACGATCTTCCCCTTTTTGTTTCCTTACCAAAAATCTTTCTTTATATCCTAGGGAAAATAAAACATATAAAGGGTGAGCTCAAATGCTCAGTAAGGGTAAGCATGGATAAAATAAAACAAATCATATACATTTGAACTTAAAAACATGAACATAATGTTTAAACATCAAAAGCTTGAACAATGACATAAAACATGGAAGTACGTAAGACATAGATCATAAAGAAACATTAAGCATGATAAAATATCATGGGAGTAAAAAATGTAATTGTGGCAACCATTACGCACATATTATGATTTCCATAGTAGCCAAGACATTGCTTCCAAGACCATCTTAGTGGAAAAAGTCCCTTTCTGAATCGAGTTCAATCCTCGTTCTAGTCCTGTATTACTGAACCGGTTTAACTTGCCGTTCCAACCATGTCTATCTCATGAGATATAAATCTTTACCCAATTCATTGGAGGGAGATATTGGTCCCACCCATCTCATAATGAAATCATTCTTACTTATGCCACAAAATAAACATACATCATTCATAATAACCCAACGAATAAAATGGGTTTCATAAACATCATCCCATAATCAAATAATCCATATAAAAGAAATGGATATCATTTCATAATAAGAAAAGTGAAACCATGTAAACCATAGAGACATGATACTTGAAACATACACATATGAAATAATTTCATCTTAGATGAAAAATGGTTTTGATAAAACACTTGAAATAAATTCTTGAGGAAAATATCCTTTCTTCTTCAAAATCATTTTCTTTTCACAAAATGTCATCCAATTTTAAAAGAAAAGTATTTTGTTGAAAATAGTCATGAAATATTTTGGAGTAAGCTTCATGAAAATAAGGCTTTATAAAACTGTAAAAATCCGTTTGTGCTGTATAAGTTAAAAAAACATTCTTCTCGTGCTTTTACCGGAAAAGTCAAAAAGTACCTCGTAAAAGAAAGATTCCATACATACCATGTAGTAAAAGTCAAAAAATGGCTAAAAAGGACATTAAACATACATGAAACCAGTTTTAGGAAACATGGAAATGGATGAGAACAATAACCCCAGTAAATAATTACGAATAAACAATCTCGGATAAGAACGAGATTGGAAAATTATCCCTTACCTTAGGTCCGATATGCTTCGTATGGATCCGAACCTCCTGTATAATGATTTAAATAATGTCATTGACTTATTAAATAATCATATTTATTGTTATGATATCATATATGTTTCACTTATGACTTTATATTACCCGTTCTTTTGTAAATTCCATGTTAAAGCAACGTTCTGGGTAAAATCATTTCATTTATCATATGTGTTTCGACTTGTCGTTCTTGATATTATTACTTATATCCTGATTTACATAATTCCAGAATGTAAAACATTATTTATATATAATATATATATTCATTATATACATATATATTATAGATCGATAAAAGGAATAAAATACACCGTTCATGGAGACGGTAGGCCGTACGTACGCATGAACGCTGTTTTCGTTTCCTTATTGAATTGAATGAAACTAAATATATGACATACAAATATATATACATAAATCCAGTAGCATTATTATTTCATATATTTCATTATTATTCATTATATAAACTTTATGATCATTCATGTATGGTTAACATGGAGAATGAATCTCATCGCGTCGTGGAGACGGTAGTCTGTATGTACGCACGAGCGATGATATCATTCCCATAATTATTGAATAGAATTGGAGTGGATGGTATAATATATCATAATCAGAATGATGTTATAATAACCATATATAGTTATTATTTACACCGTTATACCCATCCATGTAAGGTGTTGGTGGAAAAACAGATTACACTACGGCGTGGAGATGATATTCCGTACGTACGCACGCGTGGTGATTTTGTTTTCCGTAGGATGGATAGAAGGTGAAATAGAGTTGTTTAATATTTATAATAACATATCAGTATATTAGGGATACTGATGTTATTACTTCATAATGAAACAACTAAATAAGAGGGAGTAGAAGAAGAATGGAACTTGAAGAAAACAGTAGAAGGTATTACCTCTTTCTCGAAGTGCCTCCTTTAAACTTTCTCTTAGGGCACTAGAGTTGGTCTTTTGAGAAGACCAGTACCTATAGTAGGTTTCTAAGGAAGTGGGGAAGTGAAATGGGCAGGGTTTGGCCGATCTTGAAGGATCCAAATTGTGTGAGGAGAAGAGGGAGGAGATGCCCTTTTATAAGGGAGGAGAGGAGCACCTTTGGAAATATTAGAAAATATTAATTTATATTAAATCCCAAACCCACTTAAAAACTTCCAAAAATGACTCAATTCAAAGATTAGATGAGATAGAGTTTTAATATCATCAACCAATAAAATTTAAACATGTTTTTAATTTATTTTAAACATTATCAACTTGATTTATCATTATTTAATCTATTTAATTTTATTTGTGATAATAAGATTCTAAATATTAAATTATTATAAATAATTACATATGTGTTATGAATTTTCCATAATTTGACACTTTATAAAATTTTAGACCATATAAATTTAAATTTATAATTTTTAAATATTTTTGTGATTTTTAAACAATTTTATAATATGTTATTTTTATAAAATAACAATAGTGTCAATTTTGACACTATTCATTTATTTGAATTTAAATAAACAATATACAGAAGATATGTTCGAACTAAAAGATTTAATTGATTCATAACATGTAATATTTATCTAGAAAATTAGTGGAGCACATTAAATAGTTCATATAATATTTATTTTAATATTTTTAAAACCATTTATTTGATATTTCTCTTAATAAAATAATTTCAACATCACTATTATGTCACCTTTAATGATAATTATTTAATCCCTAAAAATTATAAATAAATTCATATGATTTATATAATTTTATTAGATTTATGGAGACTATTTATATCCGAAGTTTCATGAAGTTTATCACTGAACTAAAATTATTATACTTATAAGATTTAAGAAAGTGACATGTTGTCACTTTCTTTGGTTTTAATAATAATTAAATTATTTTCATGGACAAAAGTCCATTAAATGAATCTAATCTGACCCTTAGGTGATATGGGTCGACTTTTAGTAATCCAATAGAATTTTGGCAGGTGTTAGGGTAATTTTATAATCTTATATTTACCCTTAATTACCTGATTTACCTTTAACTATGGTAAATAAAATTTACCGTAGTTACTATTCATAATGCCAAAAAATAAAAAGTAGCTTATTAACATAAATTGGACCCACTGATTACAAATATGGAATCCATTTTTCCAAATTCAATACAAAAAAGTTGCAGAAATTAAATTAAAATTAATCCCATTGTCGAAAGAAAACGGGTTTTTGTTTAAAACATTGCAAAAGACTGAATTGATTTAACCTACAAATTTAAGGTAAAATCAATGATAATGACATAAATTATATTAAATGGAAAAAATATATTCTATTTATACTTTAAAACCATTAATTATTATAATTTAACCATATAAATTATTACGATGAAAAAAGTTGTTTTTAATTAAAATATAACGTGTTTTTACTATTCATTAAAATATGAAAGTTATCAGAAAAATATCAAAACTTTATCCAATGTAAATTTTTATATCCTGATTCAAAAGAATAAGTTTATTTTGTAAAATTGAACTTATAAGCATGTCAAAAACTAGATTTATAGTGGGTGCTCCATCAAAAGGCGGCAAAACTGCATTTTTTGAAAAATACTTATTTTACCTGAAAAATTTATTTTGTTCTTATACCATGTTCTAGAAAATGTGTAAGATGAATAATAATGTTATAAAATTAAAAATTTAGTTAATAATATTTATAACGGCTAGTTCATAATAATATTATAACCATATATCATTGTTTAGTGAAACCCGGTATTGCGTACAACACACGCTATTGAGGAAGGTTGCGATTGCGCGTAATGCAAGCCAAGTCAGGGTTTTGTGTAGTGAAAGACTCCTTTGTTGTTGCGTATAACAAAATACATTGAATATATATATATATATATACTCAATGTTGCTTAGAATAACTACTATTAAACAAACATGAAATTGTGTGTGACACGATCCAAGACTAGTGTTGCGTATACTACAAGCTAATGCGGTGTTGTGTATAGTACAAGATAATCTTGGTGTAACGTACAACAGAAGATATGAAAGAAATTAAAATGAACATATCTTATAAAATCTCGGGTTGTTACAGGAACATTTTAACCAATAAAGGAATCTTAGTTGACCATGCCAAGACAAAGGTTGTAGAGGATTGACCTCATCCTATAATAATAACTAAGATTCATAGTTTCCTTGGTTTATCAAGATATTATAGGTGGTTTGTGAATTTTTTTCATGAATTTATAATCCACTAACCAAATTAACTTGAAAAGGGGATATGTTCATCTGGACTAAGGAGTGTGAATAAAGTTTCTAATAAATTAAGAAGAGATTGGTTACTGTACCCATATTAACTCTACCCTATTTTGGAGAAGGATTCATTATTTATAGTGATAAATATATGAAAGGGATTAGGTGAATCCCCATTCAAAATGATAAGGTGATTTATTATGCATCTCGACAGTTAAATCCTCATGAGTAAAATTATCCTATGCATGACTGGAGTTAACTGTGATTATTTTTGCTCTGAATATATTGAGACACTATCTTTATAAGGATAAATGTGATATATACACATACCACTAAAGTTTTATGTATATATTAACATAAAAGGAATTGAACATGAGACAAAAAATATGGTTGTAACTTCTTAAAGACAATAACTATTCAATTCATTATCATCTCAAAAGAGGAAAAAAATTCACTGATGCATTAAGTAGGAAAGAACCTATTGTACTGGTAATGATGAGGATTCAAGGAGATCTATTGATCAAACACCTAGTAAGGTTGGACCTGGGAATCATGAGGGAAGGGACATCATCAATACTATCCCAAATGATTTCTCAACCATCATTACTAGAAAATATGGAGAAATCTCAAAGAGATGATCCTTTATTATAAAAAAGATAGAGGATGTTAAGAATGGGAAGTTTCCTCAGTTTAATATTGATCAAGATGGCATACTAAAATTTCATATAAGGCTATGTGTTCCATATATTCCATAGATAAAGAAAGAGTTGATAGATGAATCTCATAGTTCAACATTATCTATACATCCTATAAGAACTAAAATTTAAAGGGACCTTCGTGATCATTATTGGTGGGATAATGTGAAAAAAGAGATTACCGACTACAATACAAGGTGTTTGGTATGTATGAAAGTGAAGGAGAGGTGAAAAATTCATAAAGAGGTATTGAAACCACTACCCATAACAACATGGAAGTGGGATAATATCACTATGGCTTTTTTCAATGGTCACCTAAGAACATCAAAAGGAAACAATGTGATATGGGTTACAGTGGACCAACTCACCAAGAATGCCCATTTTATTTCTATTCAAGAATATTTCTCTCTTGACCAGATTTCCAAGATATAATTATTGAAGTGGTGAGGCTACATGGGGCACCACTTTCTATCATTTTTATCATGATCCAAGGTTAACATATAAATTTTGGAGATTCCTTCAAAATGTTTAGAATACTGAATTGAATTTCAGTACAGCCTATTACCCCCTAACTGATGGACAATATAAAAGGTGTATTTAGACACTCAAGAAAATAGTAAGAACATGCTCAATGGAATTTAAAGGAGGATAGGATCAAAAAATCCCATTAGTTGATTTTTCATTAAAAAACAACATCCACTAGAGTATTAAAATAGCGCTATATGAAGATCTATATGGGAGGTAATGTAGAACTCCTACTTGTTGGGATGAAGTTGGTGAGAGAAAGATGCTTGGGCCTGATCTTGTACAAGAGATGACAGAAATGTTTTATGTCGTCCATCAACATATAAAATATTCTTAGAGTCAACATAAGATCTATGATGACAACCATTGAAGGGACTTGGAGTTTGATATTAGCGATAAATTTTTCCTTTGAATATCACCATGGAATAGAGTCATGTAGTTTGGGAAGAAAGAGAAGTTTATCCCTTGGTACATTGACCCCTATAAAATCCTTTATTGTATAGGATAAATGGAATATCAGTTAGAACTTCCCACCAAATATAGATCAATTTCATGATGCATTCCATGTATCTCTCTTAAGGAAGTATATACCTGATCCCTCACATGTATTGAATCCATAGGTGGTACAATTGGATCATGAACTCTCTCATGAGGAGTATTTGATGGAGATCTTGGACCGTAGAGATAGGGTTCTACACAACAATACTGCCCACCTTATCAAAGTTTTGTGGAGAAACCATAAGTTTTAATAGGATACATGGGAACCATAGGAAACAATGAATCATAAGTACCCTCACATTTTCTCAACCGAGTGAATGAGTTGAAATTTTTGGGATGAAATTTCTAAAAGGGGAAAACTATAATGACCTATATTTTTTTAAGTGATATTTATTTCCTGAGAAAATGTGTATTATATTATATTACATACAGAAAAAACATATCTCTTTAATAATGATCAATACATTAGTCATCTAAGAAACCAATTAAAATTCCAAACATTACAACTGGGCAAAAAATATAAAACAAAAAAGACAAAATGGGAAAGTATGGATCGCTCCAATCTGTTAGAATCATTACCCCCATGACCAACACTAAATAAATAAAACAAAATATTAATTAACCAATAAATATCTTATAAAATTATTCTAGTGAATATTGAATGAAATAATTAAGTGATATTTATAGACTATAAAAGGAAATGTGACCATTGGGATTGGATCGTTATAGGATTGTTGGTCAAATATGACCATTAGTAAATATAACAATTGTAAAATTTTACCATTCATAACTATACCATTTGGTAATAATTCTAACATTATAATTAGTGTTTATAATTAGTAATGACAAAGCATAATTAATACTGAAAGGAGAATGATGGACTCAACCAGTAGAGTCATGCCGTATGAAGGCTATTTGTCAGAACTTGGGAGGGTGGTATCATCACTAGGGTTAACCCTTGAACAAATCTAAGATGAGATTCAGCATGTGAATCTAGAATGAAATCTCCTATGAGATAAGTTCAAGTTAGTGAAAATTACCACTCAATTGATGTGAGCCAAGCCGCCTAAGGAATCTAGCACCATCACACACTTTACCCTTTGGTCGTACGTGAGTGTTATAAGGGGTTACATGTCTAGTCCTTTGTTACTTAAAGATTATTTTTTTGTATAAATAATATTTTTATTCCATCAATTTCATTTTAAGAATAGTTTTGATTAATAAAATATATATTTAATTGAGATGAATTTGATAAATTGATTTTTCATACACAAATTGTACTTTTCAGAAAAGATGTAAATTTTTATAATAAAATAAGGTATTATGAATAATATTTATTTTAATTAAATAGTATTTTAAAAAGAAAATTATTTAAATATAAATTATAAAATAATTTTATTACGTTCTGGGAAATTTTTTAAGAGTCAAAAATTTGACTGTGCCTTACAACCTGTGTTTTTTTAATATATAAGGATTTTTATATTTAAAAGTTAAAATTACCATATTTAGAAAATTAATATGATAAAATAAATATAATTTTGAAATCATTACATCGAAATTAGGTTATGTTAAATTTATGATAATTTTCTAAAATACTTTATTTTTTCAGAAATAGTAAAAACACAGTTTGGTTTTTTGGTATGTTTAATGACTTCATAATTATTTAATAATGATGTAATAATTAATTAACAACAACCCACAAGATAAAATAGTTTATTTTATTAATATCAAGTATTTTAATATATTTTAATCAATTTAAAAACCTATAAATGAATTTCCAAAGACTAAAATGGAAACTTTGACTTTAAAAACATTACTTTGTAGAAACTTTAATTTTCTACGCCAAAAGAAGTAATAAAAAATGATGTTTAGTTCTAGTGGATTAAAATAACATAAAATGTGTCCCAAATGTCCACAACCATGTGAAAAAACCATGGGTAAGATAATGGTTTCCTATTTTCCATAACCTTGATTTCCATGGCCTATATTTGGAAATTATTAAACAAATCCTCCACTTTTGCTATAAATACCCACCCATTTCTCCATTTCCTTTTGTTGAGTCAAAAGTTTCATTATAACTTTTCCATTAATTTTGTTTTTTAAATCATAAAATCTTTCTTAAATACTTAATTACTATATTTTTATGTCCAAAGTATTTTTAGAATGTTTTTATAGAAAACATACACATTTTACCATACTTAGAATTAGTTATAAAGTATTCATGAATTTATACTAACTTCATTCATTAATATTATTGTAATGAGTATATATTTGATAATAATAAAATTCATCTTATCATAATAGATTTAATAATTTATGTCTTGCCTTCATACTCATAATTTTTTTTAATCATACTAATATCAGAACAGATAAACATCAGATTCACATACATAAGGATTATCATAATGACATCTATATAAAAGTCCATAGGATTGAATAAGTTTAAATTATGAATATAGAAAACTATTTTCTATCATAATGGAACATATTTTACACAGTAATGGTGTAAACGCAATATTATTCTAGAAAATTAGTTATAAAAGAGTCATTAAAGTTCGAGTTGTCCAATTCATTGCAAAAAACTTGGATAAAATATGACCATTGAGGAGAAAATATGACCATTGGAGGTTCACCTATAAATACCTGATCATTTGAAGAGTTTAGAGTAGTTGTTGTAGATCTATTTCATTTCCATATTTCTCTTTTGTGAGAGATTTGAATATTTAAAGCATGAACATCTTGTTCTTAGTTTATGTAATTGTTTAGAGTCTTTTGTTTTGTAATTGTTGTGTTCGATTGTGTGAATTCGATCGAGGGCTTCTGAGGCTTGGAAGATAGAGAAACTGATCATCGTATTTATCAAGGTATTTTGGGGATAGAAAGATATATCCTATCTATAAGATTGAGGGCTTCTATGGATAGGAAGAAAGCGAAGCCAATCATCATATCAAGGGATTTCCTTGTTATGGAAAGACAATCTTTCTTGTAAGTATAAAACAAGAGACACCTTTAGACAAGGCTTGTGTATACCTTCCTATTAAGGTTAAAAGAGGTTTATTCCTTTTAAATATAATACATTCTTGTATTATTAACATTAATCTACTTATTTCTTACAAGTCTTTCAATTCCACTATGCATGTATGTAATAGTTTTATTGTAATGACTATAAATATGATAAACACAATTTGTTTTACCAATCAGATCTGTTTCAAATCTGAGACATACTATTTTAATCATATATATCTTGAATACGATCTATTTACTCTAATTGAATCATGTAATTTGTGATTACGATTATTTTACTCTGATATAATTGTATCCACTCTAAATACAATAAAATCATACTCTTTATGATTGAAATTTCTTTACTCTGATATATCAAAATCTATCTTGATTAAGATACTTTAGGAATCAGACTTAGGTCCAAGTCTGAATTTGATGTTTTTATTTAAAGATATTTTTTTAATTGTTTTTGTTTAAACTACTTTAAACTAATGTTTTTAAAACTAAAATTCACCCCCTCTTATAATCGAGCAATCTAGAATAAATTCTTCGATCCCAATATCAATATATCTCATATTGATATCCAATATATTTCACTCCCAATACACCTCCATGAATTTATGGTAGTTTTTCTTCCCAAGGAGTCCTACCAAGGTGTCCTCAAGCCCCTAAGGTTTCATTCCTCAATATTTAGGATTAACTTTTCAAGGTAACCAAATTATCCTTCTTTTCTATTCAATTCAAGAACCCCTTTTTGCATGTGTATTCTAATTATTATGATTACTATATTTTATTACCATTTTGATCATACAATTACTTAAAAATAATGTTTTATAAATGGGATACTCTTGTCCCCTCTCATTTTACGCTTTTATAAAACCAAGTTTTATACTCGTCATGCTACTGAATTTACTTCTAAAAATTTCTCTCTTCTCCTTAAGTAATTCTATTTTATTTTCTGGTTGGATATCCAAACCCTTTTATTTTCTATGGGTATTCAAATATATGTAAAAATGATTTATTTTGTTCATGTATTTTCACATAATAAACCCATATTTCATTTTCATGGGATAATAATGACGTAATGATCATGTCTATAAGCACTTTTGTATGTCATGATTTTGATAAGAAACTCATTCTTTATTCTCCATGTGCTATTAATGAAATGATTAATTATGATTTATGTGGATCAAATTAATTAATACATATGAAGGGTATTCCATGATAGTTCTCCAATGCATTTGGTAAAGAATTTAATCTCTAGAGATGACATGTTTTACGATACCTTGGTGTATAACCTTGGTAATTTTCAAATATGACACCTTGGTGACAAACCTTGGTGATATGATTATGAATGTATCATTTAAATGTTGTAGCCACATTTCCATGTTATGATTCATGTTATTTTTAATATGATATGCCTCATGTTCTCTCTCTCTTTCTATAATGATATTTATCATACTCTTATTGATATTCCTCATGATTATATATAAACTGTTTCCCTTACTAGGCATCATACTCACCCCTTTCCTTTGATGTATGTCACCGCGTTATGAGATGCAGTAAATGTAACTTAGAATAAACCCATGATGATGCTTTTAAAGTGGATTAGAATAATTCTTTAAATTTTCATGTATTATATACCTTATTTCCAAGAAACTAAACTTTAAAAGATCTTCTATTTGTACCATGTAATGAAAGGTTATGTAATACAAAGGAGGGATATTATAATGTGGGCATGGAATAACATCTATTAACAGTAGAAAGATGATCACAGGTTTGTCTCACAAGGTGCTAGGCCTAGAACACTCATAATTCTCTCACTTATGTTTTTTTGTTTTATTAATTTCAAACAAAGGGAAACATTTTGAGTGAGTTAAAATGTGAAAACAGTGGAAATTCAATGCGATGAATGAAATAAAAACACTATAATGTTAAAAAGAAAATTGATATCACTTAGATGGGTTTCTATATATGAATTTATTTATTGAATAATCAATGTTTATATCACTCTTCTATGTACACAAAACCATCCATCACTACCATTATGTTTTGAATAAACAATAAACTCAAGAGACCTCTCAAATAATACCACCTACTCATATCTTCCTAGGTTAGTATGAAATGATACTCCTCTATTAAGAGCATACCATATCTCACTTTCCTAACATACTTCCATATCCATTCAAAATTCCAACCTACTAGTCATACCATGATCTAGAAAATTGAATTTAGGGACAAATACTTTGACAACAAGGGGGTAAATAGAGAAGACATTAGAACAAGAGGCCACTGTCACCTACCTTTGGATCTAATAACCCTTGTAGTCTCAAAGTTTAAATAAAATAATGAAGTGTATAACACAACACCTCATCCTTGGATTAATAATATGGTTAGTTATTCATTGTCATGAAGTGGGAGATCACATACATTACCCAAATAAATGATAATAAACAAAAAGAAAAAGAGAAGACATTATATCATAAGAGAAAAGAATAAGATAGAGTTTCACTTCAATAAATGGAAGTAATATGAAAAATAGAATAAAGAAAAAGAAAAAAAGAAAAATAAATAGTCCCATGGGTTGGAATAGAGAGTCCCTGTAATCCCCCATCCCCTTTTAATATCCCAGTTGGGCCCCTCCTCTCAATATAATTTAAAAAATGACTATATCGATTGAGAGACTCATCCCATTATTGATCTTAATGCGCATTGGATAAGAATACAAGCTTTGATTTAGGGATTTACATTGAGTGTGCTACATATGTGTAAGTTGAGTTGGATAGGTGGAATATACCTGGTTTTCAAAGGCATTTCATCAAACACCTAGTGTTTAAGAGTTGGAGAGAAATATAAGAATTTTCTTAAAGAGTATGGCTGCTTCAAGGACCTTCTCAAACAAAAACATATATAAAAAAACAGGTAGAATAAGGGATGGTGAGTCTTCTAGGAACTATGTAGTTCTGTCATGGTGGATTTGTAGTGAACCTATTGTGTGAATTGGAGGGAAAGGTGTGGAATTTGGTGGTGCTGGCTGGGATCATGGCAGAGAGTGCATACTCTCCAGGTGATTATGGATCTGGTGGCATGGTGTTGTGATCTAGATTCTTAGTTTGAATGCCTTGAAGTTCCATGGATGGGGCTCATTAAATCTATTGGTATATATTGATTAACTTAAGGTCACAAGTGGAATTAGGATGTTTGGATCCTCTAAACTCATCCTATAAGAAATCCAAATATAAAAAAGAGAAGTTTTGATACCTGAAAAATGTGAAATTTCCAATAAAAAACCATGAATATATATATATATATAATTTATCTAAAATCAAAGGAAATAACATGTATGTACAAATTACACCCAAATGACATGAAGTAATAAATACACATCAATTTAAATGATGCTTATTCACCCCCACACTTGAATATTTCAGTTTCAATAAATTCTCTCACCAACATATTTAGAACTAGTCTTAAAACTTGAAATAGAAACCCCATCCACATAAAAAATTTCAGACCATTTCCACTATTATTTTTAATAAAATAATCAATAAAATTCTTAAAAACACTAATTCCAATTTACTAGCATGCAATATGATTTAGAAAATTTTAAGAGACAACATCAGTTATATCTATCAATTCAATACAAGATTTTAGAAAAAAATTATCTTCAATAAATTTCAAATTTCTACTCCCACCAAAATAACATGCAACACACCAAGAATTTATAACCAAAAAACTTAAAGAATCTCAAACAATTTTATGATAGTGCCCATGAATTTCAAAAAAAATAATATAAAATGAATAAACTTTCACTGATGAATCACATTTCAAGTTTTAATAGGTTTAAAGTGTAATGACATATAACTTCAGACAATTCTTTGAATGATCAAACAATCCTATAACATGACATCAAGTGAAAATTTCAGCAAAATAATGAAAACGGGACAAAATGTCATCAATGCATTTCCAAAATACAAATCAAGGTAACCCTCTAACCCGCACTATTTTTTTTCCAAAAAATAGTTCTAAATCATGTTTTTAAATCTAAAATTCATAGTTCCATCCCAAAGAAACAATTCAAAATAACGATTTACATAAAACTGGTTGGGACCAAATTCAGGATACTAAAAGACCAGAATAATAGAGATTATTATGCTCAAAACATAAAACAATGAAGATTAAAATATTTTAACTTAGAATGAAATTTTCTAGAAAACATATCAAAACAAATTATGATACTTCAATACAATAACTATATCAAACATAGATTAAAATATTTAGAACAATCCAGATGCATTTCAAAGATAGTTTTTTAAGTCTAGATCGGAAAAATATACTACACATATCACAATCCACCAACATATTGACATATTTATATAATTTCACATAGAGGAAGTATAGGAAAACTCACTTTAATTCTAGGAAACAATATCTAGGCTAGGTAAAGTATTAAATTATGTGCTAAAATGGATTTATTTAGAAAATCAATCAATGGAAAAAATATAGGATCATATAAAATTGTAACCACCAAGAAGAGTGAGATAAACTTTTACAAATTTTTCTACTAAAAATCACATCATGCTTCATACCTAAATTTAATTCCTAAGGCTTGTAATTTTCCCATCGACATGAAACTCAACCTTAAATATTCATTTAAAACTATTTCATGACCTGCCTCACTTGGAATTCAATGTCTCTATTCACTCAAGAGAATGTATTTATGTGGAGTTATGCTTCAATTCCATATTTTTTATTTCCTAATAATCCCTCTTTTAAACTAGGTTGAGATGAAACCATTATATAAATAGATACATAGTGGCATAAATCCCAAAAATACATGGTCCAGAGGCCCAAAGGCATAAGGCCCTTACATCTTTATTGACATGTCTATACTACAACAACCCCACCCCATCATATCTTCATGTCTGCACCTAGATACCCACCTGACATTTCTAGCGACTTGTAGTGACTTCAGTATTGCTACACAGGCCGGGGGAGTGACTTCTATATCCCTACATTAGTCCTAGCCCCAATTTTATCTTCCTAGTGATTGCTACCACTCTGCTTCATCTTCTTAGGGTTGGTCTAGTAAAGTGAACTTCATTTGATCCATGGCCTGGAAGCTGTGTGGCTTAAATGACCTTTTTGATACCACAAAGACTATTGATAGACCAAAATACCCATGGATTGTAGGCCCAATATTTTGTTCAAAAATCCTGATTTGGGTGAATAGTTCCTCTATAGTACTTTCTAGAGTACTAATACAATAACTTCATTATTAAACCCCACCCGGATTTGAACCTAGGTCTCTGATGTAGGATGATGGGGTGATTACCTCTTGAGAAACACCCTAACTATTATATGAATATATCACTAGAGGAAAAAATGCATTTCATCATGTTTTTATATTTCATTTAGCCACATTTATAAACTTTACTAAATCATTTCCCCATGTTTTGAAAAAACATGGTGAAATGAGGTGTAAAATACAGAGAATTAAGGCATGGGTAGATTAATCGGATTTACCCATGTTTTTAAACATGGGTAATCCTTGAACCATTACCCACATTTTTTATAAATGTGGGTAATGCATCCTCACATTTTTATTTTTTTCATAATATATATATATATATAGTATTTTTTATTTTTTTCGTATTTTTTTAAAATTAATTTTTTGTACCCAGTCCCTTACCACTAACACAGATCACACTTTAGCCAGAAATGAGTTTTATCAGTGCTAAACATAAAGTACTGATGAAAGGGTAACCTTTATTACCACTAGCTAAATCACTGGTAAATTTAACTTTTATCAACATTAAAAAAGTTATAATAAAGTTTCATCCCTATCGATACTTTTTTTAGCACTGATAAAAACTTTTAATAAAAAATATTATTAATATATATAAAATTATCATATTTATATTCAAAAACTAATGTTTATTTATATACATTAATTAAAAAATTCATGTATATAATTAATATAAATATTATATATATATATATATAATAATTCAAACAATTATATAAATAATAATGATGTATTGTTAATATGTGATATTTGAACTTATATATTTATATCAATGTCTATGTACATATATGTGTATGAATTATATTGTGCGTGTGTGTTTTGTGTATGTGTATATATAGATGTTACACATATATATATTTATGTTTGTATATATATATATATATACACACATGTGCATAGGATGTACACACACACACACAAAGTTTTTACGGTGATAAGCAGGTAGAGTTTTTACGGTGCACAACTAGTAATCGGCTCCAAGTTTCAAGTAACCCTCCTACTCCCATGTTACATCCAATATCTATTTCCTCAATCTATTTTTGGTTTACCCTATCCCTCACCTTCATGTTAATTTTTACTCATTCATCATTATTTCTCACTCTGATTGTATGGATCTCCTTGTTGTGCACTGTAAAAATATTAACCAGATATCGTGTAAGGCGGTGACTTCAAATGATATATATACAGTGTTTTTATGGCACACAAATGGTAATAGGATCCAATTTCCAAGTATCCATCCTTCTCCCATGAATTAAAATCAAATAATTCTTCCCATTTTCTTCCAAGTACCCATCCCACTCTTGTGGATTAAAACTGCAATGTCTTTTTAAGACATGTCATTACCTTTTGTATTTTATTTTTAGAGACCATTAGTATATAATATTTCAATATTTTTTTCTTTTTAGGAAACCAAAATATTGAAAGTATATGGTTCCAAATTTTTAGAGAAAATTTTAAATCTAACCAATTATAATTTTTGTGTAAAAATAGTTATATCAATAATTGATATAAATAACTAGTTTTGAAGATTTGTATTAAAGGATATATATTGATCATCTCTATGTTGAGTTCTGATAAAGGAGACATCGCTCTTGGGACCAGAATTAGTGAAATAGATGGTATATTAAGTTCATATAATATAGAAAAGATTAATGATAACCAATGTTAGTAAAATCATAACCATTAATAAACCAATTTATATCTTTAAAATCATAACCATTAATAATATTACCTTACAATAATGTTTTAATCATAAGATGAACATTTAATATGAAATGGTTTTTTAGGATTTATTTATTTTGTTAAATATTAATATTACCAAATCAAATAGGATGGATATGAATAAAAAATGGATGGATTCCAATAGTATGATAAAATAGTATGAGGATGGGGTGAAAGAGTTTATAAGTTTCAAAAAGATCATGCATATGAACCTTCTCAAATCCTCTATTTGTGTTTACATTATTGTTATTCAAGACTAATTAGTCTATAGGAGTTATACAAACACTTTATTTGTCACATAATTGATCGAAGTTATAAATGTTGGACTAATCATGGGGAAAAACTGAATAAAACTAGTGACTATGACAAGATTGTGTTTTATGGATCATCTGATATGATTACAAGCATGGAAAATGATGAATACTGTATCGAGGATGTGATTATAGATGTGAATAATGATGAAGATTTTATTGAATAAATGAAAATGACAGTTGAATATGAACTTTGTGATTTTTCAAATTTATTTGAGAAGTTAAAAATTTGTGAAAAGATGTCATTATATTATGGTTGTACTAAATTTACAGCATTGTTAGCCATACTAAAGCTGTATAATTTAAAATCTAGAAATGGAGGGAGTGAAACCAATTTTACTAAACTACTTGTTCTCTTGAATGATTTTATCATAGAAGATAATGAGCTTAATTTTTTAATATATGATGTTAAACGAATACTATATTCAATGGATATGATCTCTGAAAGAATACATTCCTATCAAAATGATGGTATACTATTTTTCAAGGACAAAAAATCACTTAAAAAATTCTTAAAGTGTGGTGCTTCTCAATATAAGAAAGATGAATAAGGTCTTATGAAAGTTTTATGTTAATTTACAATCATTCCAAGGTTTAGGTTCCTATATAGAAGTGAGGAGACCACAAGACAATTAACATGGAACACAGATACAAGAAATAAAAATGGAAAACTTAGTCACCCAATAGACTCTCCTCAGTGAAAGAGAATTGATAATGAGTATCCTGAATTTGTAAATGAGCTAAGAGACCTTCATCTTGGACTATCTACAAATGGAGTGAATCATTTCAGTTTTCAAATAATCACTTACCATACATGGCCAGTTATGTTGGTAAATTATAACTTTCCATTGTGGTTTTGAATTAAACAAAAATACATTATATTATCATTGATTATATCATGACAAAAACAACTATATAATGATATTGATATTTATTTGGCTCTAGTGATCGAAGATTTTAAATTATTGTGGGATTCAAGTGTTACACTGTATGATGCTTATAGAAATGAATATTTCACATTGAGAGCCATGTTGTATGGGACGATAAATGACTTTCCTGCTTATAGAAAATTTTTAGGATATATTATTAAATGAACTCAAGGGTGTGCCATTTTTGAACATGGTACACAATCAATTAGGTTGAACCATTAATCGAAGACTATGTTTTTAGAACATCACAGATTTCTACCCTAGCGACATAAGTATTGATCTTAAACAACATCATTCGATGGGAGTTCAGAAGAACATATAGCACCATCTCCACTAACAAGTGATCAACTATTTGAGAAAGTAAAATATATGACACTGCTTTTGGTAAACCTTTTTTGAAAAACCTTACAAAAACTGGTTAAAAAAAGAGATTAGTTTTTTTTGAATTACCATACTATAATTTTTTATATATATGAAATTTTATTGATGTTATACATGTTGAAAAAAAATATGTGATAGTTTCATTGAAACATTACTAAATTCACCCAAAAAAATAAAGAATGTAATTAATGCTAGATTGGATATGATTGACATGTGAATATGGGAATAGTTAGCGCTAGTGAAGAGTGAAAAAAAGGATTTTCTTCCTCTAACTGCTTACACTCTTTCCAGGAAAGGGAGATATTAGTTTTGAAACATCTTGAATGATATAGAGGTTACAAAGGGGTATTCATCAAATATCAAGAATATCATGTCAATGACTAATTTAAAGTTAAAGGTCTTGAAATCACATGAATTTTATGTTTTGATGCAAGATCTAATGACAGTAACTTTAAATTGAATCTTTAGAAGAATATAAATCATACATTAACCAAGATTTGTTTATTTTTCTAATATATATGCAGAAAATTTATAGAACCAGTGAAATTTACAAATATGTAAAAGGAAATCATTGTCATATTATGTGAGTTGGAGATGCTATTCCTACTGAAATTTTTTTACATGATGATTCACTTGATGGTTCACTTGGTAAGAGATATTTGACTATGTGGTCCTATAAATTATATATGGATGTACCCCCATTGAATGGTATATGAATATTTTTAAAGCTATGTCAAAAATTGAAGTCAGCTAGAAGGTTTTATTACAGAGTGATATGTCATTGAAATTTGTACCGACTAACTATCTGATGTGTAAAGTGTTGGTCTACCAAAATCTCGTCACACCAGGAAGCTTGTGGGTGAAGGAATTCATGGAATATATGTTACAAAATTATTATTAAATATTGTGAGTCGGACCACCTTTATTTTTTTTATAATATTTTAGAGGTTTCCCTATATTTTGAAACCCAAAAATAAATTCATAGTCATTTTAATCCATCAAGGGATGAAATTTGAATATCAAATACACATAATCAATAGTTTATAGGATGGTTTCGAGACTATATTTTAAGGAGTCAGCTGAAAATATAGATTTAATTTTAGAATGAATTTGATGACTAGAAAAAGGACCAAGTGTCCATGTATTATCTTATAATGGTTATTTAATTAATGTTTATACATTCAATAAAAATGAACATGATGAACACAATACCATGAAAAATACTGGAGTTACACTTTTGGATGAAGAAATGCATGTATCTGGTACCAAGGAAATAAATCCAATTTATGTTAATATGTCATACTTTGGAATCATAAAAAAAATATGGGAGTTGGATTATAAAACATTCTAATTGATTTTTTTTTCAATGCAAGTGGGTTGATAATGGGAGTACTAATAAAATATATGAATTGGGATTCATGAAAGCGTATTTTAGTAAGGAAGGGTACAAAGGTGAACTGTTTATAATGGAATCACAAAAAGTATAAGTATTTTATGTTTCAAATCTCTCAAACTGAAAGTGATCAATTATTTTGTTATCAGCCAAAACCACTGAAAGGCCAGATGTCAATTCAACTAAGGATGACCCTTACATTGGTACATCACAATAATTTCACAGCGGTCCCAATGTATATGGGGTCTTGTATATTATAGGAGACCATAATGAAGAGTTTTGGATACTTTATAGAGGGGTAAAATCCCTTCAACCCAAAAATATAGTTCAATAATCAGATTATATTTTTTAATATACATTGTGCTACCTCATATTATTATTTGTTCATTACTACATTTAAATAATCTAAATTAAATGTTCGACCACTTCTATAGATAATGAATTCTGTACAATATAATGCTCCCAATCCCAAGGAATAATAGGTTTCTCAACATGTATGTTCTCCCAATATAGAGGAACAACAACCTTCTACACATTCCAATGATACCAATCTAGAGAAATAACATATTGGCGATGTTGAAGATTAGTAAATAGTATATGGTGAATAACTGGTGTCCCAGAAAAAATAGGAGCATCTTAGTGTGATAGTGTTAGAAAAAATTATTAAGATGATAAATAAAGGCATCAAATTCGAGGTTGGATGGAATGCATGAAACTAGATTGTTAAACCTAATAAGTCCATGTTCAGTAGTTGCATTGGGCTCACCACTCTCATGCGCGTGGTGATTGATGTGAATTCATGGAAAAATGCTATTCCCATGCTTAATACACTAATTTGGGAAGATATTAGAGTGACATTATGATATAATTTCATTATTTTACTAAAAAAATAGTAATAAAAAATTGACTTACACTTCATTATCTCTTACATAGTGCATTTATAATTGATGAATCCTAAATGAAATTTGTATTAATGATCCATGTAAAGGATCACATAGGCTTTCACACAATTCTTATAAAGTTTAATCTCAAATATGCTGAAGGGAAAATAAACCCACACCCACCACAGATGTATGCACACCTAATAGACCAAAAAGCGTGGGATGCATTTATTGGTCATCATGAGGAGCCATATTTTTAGGAAAATTTTGAAAGGTAATACATTGCTTGACAATATGTGTATTAATCACTTTTATTAATAATTTTTAATTTATGAAACAACAAATCAGTGTTAGAAATAAGCAATGGGAAGAAAAACCAATGTACCCCCACTATAAAGTGAGTATGGGGTATGATTCACTTGAAAAAAATGGTACATATTTTAAATCTACTATAACAATTTTATGTGACATGAAATAATAACATAATTATGTTCATCTATATATATGTATATTGATGAATCCAAATCCAAATCCACTTCTATCCTACTTCATGTTCTATAAAAGGAGGAACATATAAATAAAGAATGAATACAAATAGATGAAAACACAAAAAAGTGTGTGAAGTATGTGTAAGTATTTCATAATATATTTTTTCTTTAAATCAGTATTACATAATAATTATTGATTATTTTCTTATATTTTTTATTTGACTTAGACACAAGATCATCATCATTTTCACCTGATGAACAACTACTATTAGTGGCCTTGAAGTAGACAGAACAATATGGTTGCGTTAGAGGTGCGGGTTTTGGGATGTCACCCCGAACATATTTTGAGAAAATAAATGAATAAGGGGATAAAGATGATAAAATGGAAGAGTTGTAGGTATGATTATCTTCTCTTGAATAAAAATTAAATCGACAGTTAAATTTGTTAGAAAATGTTATGGGATGGAATCAAAAATAATAAAAAACACAATAACAATCACTACGTGAAGATCCCATCCACCCCACCAGCTTTGAGGCAATCCATTCCCATAAAAGAGCTATCTTTGAAGATTTAGTCAATATTTTCATAATTGTTTTTGTGAAATATGAATTAGGTAGACACTAATACCTTTCCTGTACTGATATTATATAGGGTTAAATTGACTTTTATTTATATCTATCAACACCCACCCATATCCTTGTTTCAAGGGGTACCATGTACAATATCCAAGGAGATATTCTACAAAACAAACAAATTATAATAGGTCATGTGAGAGTGGGTATTAACATATCTAAAGAGCCAAGAACTGAGAAACCTGTTCCACTTGATGATGTAGATATTCATACAGTCGATCAAGCTATTGAAACATTCATAGAATGTATGTTAGATCTTATAAAAAAATACCGACAAGGAGGTATTTATTTCCAATTTATTTTTCATGCAAAACCTTTAACAATTAATGAAAAATCTCTAAACTGATAAATGATATTATATATGGACAGAGGGAAGGGGGTAAAATTGAAGTTTGAATTAGAATAATTTAAAATATTGAACAAGAAATAAAAAATATATTCCCAAAGTACCTTTAACCTTCCCATTAAACTTTCTCATTTACTAACATTAAAGGTTCATACAAATATAATGTTAGAAAGTGGTGCTACGACCACATTTGATTTTAAAGAATATATGTATAGAGATTCTATTATAGAATATATTGGTCTTAAGAATGTAAATGAAATCCTCATGCATGAATGGATAAGATTCATAGTTTTAAATGTATACATGAGGTGTGTTTTCAGGATTTGTTTGTCCAATAGCTGATCTACTATGTTAATTATGACAGGATACTATTAATATTTTTTACAGGAGTATATATGAATAATATTTGAAGATAAAAACCTGTGAATAGAAATTTGGACTCATTATTCCTCACATTACTTCTATAAAACTTTTCTCATTAGAACCAAAGCAATATAAAGTAATAGTGAAAAAACTAGCCACATTGTTTGAAAGAAAACTTATAGACAATAAACTCTTATTAATACCCACAATGTAGGGGTAAAAATCTATAATTTAATCATATAAAATATATTTTCATTCATTTAATTACTTATTCCTTTTTATTTTTTAGGCAACATTGCTTACTCATTTTAGTCAATCTAGACACTCTAAATATTTATTTTCTAGATTAAATGCCTGGATACCCAAAAAACTAACCACATGTAATGAAATTTATCAATTTTTAATACACTAAATGTAATGTTTTACAACTAAAATTCAAGTTATACATTTTAAATTATATTTTAATGAAAATTATATTATTATAGGGTTGTGTTTAAATATATTCAAAATCATGGAATGAGGACAATCCATGAATACAATGAGCCTATTGATTTCTATAAGTGGATAAGTTTTATGGTATATATAATTATATTTCACTATCAAAAAATATATCAAAGAAAATTAATTATTTTTCTCAATATTTATGCAGTTTTCAAAACAAACCAATGATAAATATTGTGGTTATTAAGTTTGAAAATTTATGAAATATAACACATGCCATCAACAAACTAGCATCCCCAAAGAGGTATTTTTTAAGATAATTAAAATTTCATTTAAAATATTTATTAATAATTTTTTATTTATATTTTTAGAAAACTACTATAAATATAAACAATATTCATATTCATAAGTGGTAATAGATTTTTTTATAAATGAATGGGCAGTATACCTGGTGTTAGAACGTATACGAAAATCATGAAAAGGTGTTTGCCTAATACATATTTAGTTGATTTTTTCATCATTTATCTACTTTTTTAGTTAATTTCCTTAAAAATTTTATCATATAATTTAGGAAAATGATTCATAATTTATTTTTGACATGTAGTAATCAACCGCACCTTAATTTGGTACTCTGTGTGTCTATTATGACTCAAAGTGTGTATTTTTAGTTTAAAATTGAAATTTTAGTTGAAAACACATTCCACATACTGAAAATTGATCAAAAAAATTTGGATAGATTTTATACTTTAGAAAAACAATCCTTAAGTCATTTTTGATGTGTATAAATTATCCTCACCTCAATTTGATGCACGGTGTGATCGGTATGACTCAAATGTTATGTTTTTAGTTTAAAATGAAATTTTAGTTCAAAACACACATAACATAATAAAAAGTAAAAAAATACATCCATATTGTTTCTATACATTAATAAAATGATCTATATGTTATTTTTGATGTGTAGGGATTAACCACATATCAATTCGTTACACGGTGTTCCTGGTATGACTCAAAGTGTCCATTATCAGTTTAAAATTGACAATTTAGTTAAAAGTGAATGTCACTCATTGTAACATGAGAAACCATTCTTAGATTGTATTGATGCTTTAGGACAATTAGTCATAAGTCATTTTTTATGTTTAAGAATCATTATCAGTTCAAACCAACACACAATGTGATCAGAGTTACTCAAAGTGCATGTTTTCCGTTTCAATTGACATTATAGTAAAAAAGATACGTGACATACTCAAAATCGAGAAAACAAATTTTTATTATTTTGATACTTTAATAAAATGATCCATAACTCATTTTTTATGTGTATAAATCAACCACATTCCAATATAATACATGGTGTGATCGGTATGACACCAAGTACATGTTTTCAGTTTAAAATGTCATTTTAGTAAAAACCACAACTGAAATACTCAAAAACATGAAAACAAATTTATATTATTTTTATACTTTAGAAAAATTATCCCTAAGTCATTTGTGATGTGTAGAAATTATCCTCACCTCAATATGATACACATTGTGATTGGTATGGCTCAAAGTTTATGTTTTTAGTTTAAAATGAAATTTTAGTTCAAAATACACGTCACATACTCAAAACCGAGAAAATGAATTTGGATTGTTTTGATACTTTAGAAAATGATCCATAAGTCATTTTTGACATGTATGAATCAGACTAACCTCAATATGATACACGATTTGCTTGGTATCAGTCAAAGTGTCCATTATCAGTTTAAAATTGATATTTTAGTTCAAAACATGTGTTACTCACTAAAAACCAAGAAAACATACTTGGATTATCTTAATATTTTAGTAAAATGATTCATAAGTCATTCAGGACATGTATTAATCAGTATCATGTCAAACCGGCACACGATGTGACCGGTATGATTTAAAGTGCATGTTTTCTATTTAAAATGAAATTTTAGTAAAAAAGATAAGTGACATACTCAAAACCATGAAAATTCATTTGAATTTTTTATACTTTAAGAAAATGATCGATAATTCATTTATGATGTATAGGAACTAGACACACCTCAATCTAATGCACTGTATGATTGGTATGACTCCAAGTGTGACTTTATATTTAAAATTTACATTTTAGTAAAAAAGAAAAGTGTCATACTCAAAACCAATAAAAAACATTCATATTGTTTTGATACTTTAGGATAATGATCCATAAGTTATTTGTGACATGTAGAAATAAAACACACCTCAATCCGATACACGGTGTGCCTGGTATGACTCAAACTGTGTTGTTTCAGTTTAAAATTGACATTTTATTAATGTGTTGTTTCATATTTATGTTTAATTTATTTCTTTACAGTTTTTCTAACATAAGAATTATTTTCTCATATTGGTGGATTATTTTGCTCAAGTTGGGGTGGTTTGTTTGAAGCTGCTTGTGCTTACGAGATGTTGTACTTTGAAGCTACAAATGAGATAATGAAAATAGAGAAATGGGTCAAGAATGTATACAGAAATCATGAAAAGGTGAATTCCTACTACTTATTTAGTTAATTTTTTTATCACTTTATCTACTATATGTAAGTTAATTTCCTTATCATTTTTATCAAATACTTATTTAGTTTTTTCTATAGATATTTTGGGAAGTCATATTTTTCTTTTAACTATCTGCAACAAGCTGGAAAAAGGAGAACGTTTTCCTTTTGGATGAAAGAGGAAACCCCATGCTTCCTTAAATGTGAAGTGAATCTTAAGGTTGAATATACCAAGGGATTTTTCAATAGTTTAATGCAAAGTATGATTCCCAAAATATCTTTTGTGAACATTGTCCAGAATAGTGTAAGAATCAGCAAAAACTCAATCAGTTTCACCTCAATCCAATACATAGTATGCTTGGTATGAATTGAAGTTTATGTTTTTAGTTCATAATTTACATTTTAGTTCAAAACACACATCAAAAATTCAAAAATGGGAAAAAAATTCATATTGATTTGATACTTTAGGATAACGATCCATAAGTCATTTGTTGCTTGCAGGAATTAGATGTACCTCAATCTGACACATAGTGTGATTTGTATGAATCCAAGTGTGTTTTTTTATTTAAAATTGATATTTTAGTAAAAAATATAAATGACATACTCAAAACAGAGGAAATGAATTCTTATTATTTTGATACTTTAGGAAAATGATTCATAAGTCATTTTTGATGTGTAGAAATCATCCGTACCTCAATATGATACATGGTGTGCCTAATACGACTCAAAGTGACCATTATCAGTCTAAAATTGACATTTTATTTCAAAACGTGTGTCACTCACTGAAAACTGATCAAATATGCTCAGATTGTCTTGATAATTTAGGAAAACTATTCATAAGTCATTTCTGATGTGTAGGAATCCTTATCACCTCATACCAACACACAATGTGGCCATTATGACTCAAAGTTTATATTTTCAGTTTAAAATGTAATTTTAGAAAAAATGACAAGCAACATACTCAAAACTGAGTAAACAAAATTGAATTGTTTTGATACTTTAGAAAAATGATCAAGAAGTCATTTTTAATGCGTAGAAATCATCCAAACTTCAACTCGAATCATGATATGACTGGTATGACTCAAAGTGTATCTTTTTATTTAAAATTAAGACAAGTGACATACTCAAAACTGAGAAAATGAATTAAGATTATATTTATATTTTAGGAAAATGACTCATAAGTCATTTTTTTGATATATTAATTAACCTTACCTCAATATAATATATGGTGTTCCTCGTATGAATCAAACTGTTCTTTATCAGTATAACATTGTCATTTTAGTTCAAAATACATGCCACTCACTTAAAACCAAGAAAAAATGCTTGAATTGTCTTTATACTTTATAAAAATTATTCATAAGTAATTTTTTATGTGTAGGAATCAATCTCATATAAAACTGAAACACGATATGACCGATATTAGTCAAAGTGTGTGTTTTCTGTTTAAAATGACATTTTAGTAAAAAAGAGAAGTGACATACTCAAAACTAATAAAACAAATTTGGATTGTTTTGATACTTTATAAAAATAATCCATAACTCATTTGTGACATTTAGGAATCAAATTCACCTCAATCTGATGTACAGTGTGACTTGTAAGACTCCAAGTGTGACTTTTTATTTAAAATTGACATTTTAGTAAAAAAGACAAGTGACATACTCAAAACTAAGAAAACACATTCATATTTTTTTGATGCTTTATAAAAATAATCCATAAGTCATTTGTGATGTGTATGAATTAGCTGCACCTCAATCCTATACATGGTGTGCCCAATATAACTCAAAGTGTCCGCTATCAGTTTAAAATTGATATTTTAGTTCAAAAAACGTGTCACTCATTAAAAACCAAGAAAACACATTAATAATTTCTTGCTAATTTATGAAAATGATTCATAATTCATTTGTGACATGTATGAATTAGTCTCATGTCAAACTGACACATGATGTGACCGGTATGACTCAAAGTGCGTGTTTTCAGTTTAAAATGGAGTTTTAGTAAAAAAATAAGCGACACACTCAAAATCAAGAAAAAAATCCATATTTTTTTGATACTTTAGGAAAATTATCTATAAGTCATTTTTGATGTGTAGGAATCAGCTGCACCTCAATCCAATACACGACGTAACCGGTATGACTCCAAGTGTGACTTTTATTTAAAAGTGACATTTTAGTAAGAAAGACATGTGACATACTCAAAAATAAGAAAAAAAATTCAGATTTTTTTTAATCTAGGAAAATGATAAATAATTCATTTGTGACTTGTAGGAATCAACTGCACCTCAATCCGATACATGGTGTGCCTAGTATGATACAAAGTGTCTATTTTTAGTTTAAAATTGAAATTTTATTAATATATTTTTTTTCATATTTATGTTTAATTTTTTTCTTTATAGTATTAATAAAAAAATAATTTTTTTCTTATATAGGTGGATCCTTTTAATTGAGTAGGGGTGGTTTTTCAACAACTGATACTATGATCAGGATTTTTGAGTGGGGGTTGGGTGCCAAAGATAATGAAACCATTGATGTTTTTTAATGTTTTTGATAAATTATATTTGAAAAAGTAATTATAAAAAAAATGTTTGAAATGTATATAATAGTGTTTTTTTATTTGTGATATAATTTTTATTTCAATTAAATTATTAATTTTCCATATCCTATATTTGCGGCTGCTGCTGTATTTTTTCCCTGTATTTGTTGCTGTAGTGCGTTGTAATATCAACACCACACTATAGAAATATGAAATTTATTAGCACTATTTATTGCAATAATAAAGGGGCCTCCTTTTAAAGGCACTTATGAAAACAATGCTTTTTTAGTACTTTTAAAGGCCTTTTCTAGCGTTGTCTTTAGCACGATTTGTGGTACTGCGCCTTGCATCCATGGACCAAACCAGATCTCCCAGCCCCACCCGTCCCCCTCGTACATCCCCAAACCAGACCATCTCCCCACCCACAACCCCCAACCATTACCCTCCATGTGTGACCGACCTCACCAAACCCTCACCGTTCAAAATTCCTGGCCCCGAGTTTCTATTCTGAGACTGATTATCTGCTGGGCGAGTGGTTTTACCACTCGCCCATCTTTATTTATTTATTTATTATATTGTTATCTATTTATATGTACTTATATATATATATATATTAATTAATATATAAATTAATATATATTAAGTATTTAATATATAAATTAATATAATATATAAATTAATATATATATAAATAAATGTTAGGTATATATATTAATATAATTATATATATTAATATATAATTTAACACACACATATATAATATAATATATAAATTAATATATGTTGGGTATTTATATATAAATATATATATATATATATTAATATAATTATACATATAAATTTAGGTATTTATATACATACATTAATTTACACACACACACATTAATATGTGTGTGTGCGGGCATACTTGTGTGCGTGCGCATGCATGCATACTTGTTAATATAATATATATATGTATATATGTATGTTAATAAATTTTAATATTTATATATACACATTAATAAATAAATAAATATATATAAACACACACACACACACACACACACATGAACACACACAGACACATAATATATATATATATATGGATGCATGAATGCATGCATGCATGTTAATATATTTGTGCGTGCATACTTATATTTGTGTTTGTGCATACTTATACATATAATTTAATATATGAATTAACATATGTTTTACTGTTTGTTACATATATATGTGTTAATCTATGTTATTTGATATTTGTATATAATTTAATATATATGTTATTATTTCCCCATAGGGCGCAGTTCAGTGGTTCCACTCCTGCTCTAACTATGGTGGTGTGTTGGGGAGGTCTTGGCTTTGAACCTCCACACCTGCCTCTTTCTTTCCTTTATAGCCCCACCCCCTGGTTTACTGTAGAATATATATATATTATTATATTTGACATATATATATATATATGTGTGTGTGTGTGTGTGTTATAATATGTTATTATATATTAATATATATATATATATATATCATATTTTAATACATAAATTAATATATATGTTATTATATATATATATATTAATATATGAATGAAAATAAATATATACAAATTTATAAATATATATAAATTAATATAAATCTATATAAATGTAATTTAGTGATGTTTTAAAATGCGACTAAAAAATCGGGGTAAATTAGTACGTTTTTTTGGAAATGGGTCTAAATTAAAATTTAACACCCATTTAAAATGTGGCTAAAATTAATACAGCTAAATTAGCTACTGATTCACATGAATTTATCTAACATTTTTTTATTTTCTAACTTGGTTTTAATTAAATATTTTAACTGTTTTTAATGTTTTTGTTTAATTGTTCATAATTTTATTTTTTTGTAGCATTTTTATAATTTTTAGTTAGTGTTATTAATTTTAGTGATATTTTCACTACTAATAGTTGTTTAAAACTTGGATGTGGTTTTAACATTTATTTATTTTAACACTATATTAGTATTATTATTAGTTTATTTTTTTATTTATTAGTAGTATTTTTTAATTATATATATACATATATATCAGAATTGTATTATTATCACTTTATTAAATCATATTAAAATTTAATAGTATTATTATCATCATATGTATAATTATGCTTCTAATTATATTTATATTTTATATATTTCTAATACATCTAATTATATACAGATATATGAGGCCATCAAGTGCCCCATCCAGCTTGCATGCCTCTATATCATCTATCAATGCATACCCCCTAATGCGCATCACCGATTCAGCACCACCCCTCATCCACAAGGTGACTAGCTCTTCCGGATCACTAAACCAACAACGACTCCCTTTCACACCACTGCACCAGTCTGATGTTTACCCACCCCCCTTCATCACCATCACTCAACCAAACAGGGGTTGCCTCACACTAAGACGACGCCTTCCCCCCAGTTCATCCACACCACCACAACAAACCTGTTCAACTCCTCCTTATACAAAAATGTTCATTTTGTCCATAATTGACAGTGGTTTGTGGATGTCGACGACATACGTGATCATTCACTTTCACATTGCGGTGATCAGTGGGGTTATGATTTTTATGTGGATATTGTTGATGGAGGCTTGAAGTGACAACAATGATGATACAAATACAATGATAGAATTTATTTATTATTTTATGTTTCTTGTTGTCTTCATGCCTGGATAATTTTCATGGTGTCAGAGTGTTGATGAATGTGACAATAATTGCATGGCTTTATTTTTTTCATATTTTATTTCTAGTTAATTTATATTGAATGGTTTTTTATTTATTAAATTTAATTTGTGTCTGATTTAATTCATATGGGGTATACACATATGTTTTGGTGACTTTTCATGTGACACCTAATAAGAAATCATGGGTGGGAGAACATCAGATAATTTATTTATCTGGAATTCTATCGCTCACGTGAGAGAATTATAAATCGCACATGAGTGAATTCTAAATAAATAAATATATTAATTGAAAAATTAATATTTTTCATGTATTTTACATTTAAACTTGTATGAGTGATACCTAATAAGTGATCTCATGTGAGTGAACCCAACATAGATTGTGCAACATACCAAGTAATTAATGAATAATAGATATTCTTATCTATATCTATTTATGAATTAGATAGTGTTTTAGAAGCTTAAAATGAGAATAAATCCAATCTTAAGCATGAAATACACTAATATTTTTAAAAGATTGTTTTACTACCTTTTGATGGAAAACCATTTTTAATTAAATATTTTGACAATTTTATAAGCTCTATTTGTCAAAATAAACTTATTCTTTATGATTGGGACATTTAAATTTACTTTGGATAAATTTTTGGTATTTTTCCGACAACGTTCATTTTTTAATGAATAGTGAGAAATACTGCATTTTACATCAAAACTGCTTTTTCATCTAATTTAATTATATGGTTATATTATCTTTTTAATTGGTTTTAAAGTGTAATTAGAATATATTTTTTACCATTTAATCCAATGGTGGTTATTATAATTAATTTCACTTTGTAATTAGGCATAAACAAGTGCCAAACTTTTCACAGATATTGTTTCAAAAAACCCCGCTATTTGTTTTGACAACGGGAATTATTTTTAAATTAATTATTGAAATTTCTATGTTTGGAATTTGGTAAAATGGATTACATATTTGGAATCATAAGGTCCAAATTATGTAATTAAGACTCTTTTGTTTTTGGACATTATGAATAGTAACGACGATAATTATCTTTAATTATCGTGATTAATTAGTAATCGGGTAGTTAAAGATAATAAAATAATATCATGATAATTAAAAATGACCTCAACATGTGTCCTAATGCTTCTGGTTGTGTCATGGACGACCATGGGATTCCTTGTGGCAAACTTTGGGACCCCATGGAATCACTTTTGGGTGAAAGTGACACTTTATCATTTTGTTTTTAAAGGATAATATCACTAAAGAATGTATCATCAGAGTAAATTTTTTTTAGTTTTGTCTATGTAAATTATATATTAGACTATAAATATTCATTTTAAATCTAAAAATACTTCCTAAATCATAGTATTTTTTTTATAATTTTTCGAAATTAAATAAATTAATTTATTTATGACATCATGATGATGCAGTGATTATCTAATTAATGAACGATTTAAATAAAGTTAAAAGATATTGTAAAATCTAAGACTTACACTTGTCAAAAACATATTGGATGAGTATATTTAGAACCCTTATCACCTTATCCTCGAAATATATCAATGTGGGACCTTTTAAATCTGAAAATCATTTTAAAATAAAGTAACATTTCTTGGCTTTCCAAGAGTGCCCCTCCTCCCTCTTATAAAAGGCCCCCACCTATACCTCCTTACCCACACTTCTCAAGCCATTATATCAGAAAAACTCTGATCATTTTAACTCTCCACATCCCTCTTTACATCCTATAAGCCTTACCTTAGGCAGACAGCTCTTCAAAAAACCATTTTGGTACAAACCAAGAGGAGTTACCCAATTCAAAGGTAAAGTCTTCTCTAATGTTCTTTTGTTTTATTTTGCTTCTCCAACCCCATAAACTATTTTTATTCATTTATTTTGTAACAACAACAGTATATTCAATATACTATGATGTTTTTATAAGAATTATTTAAGCTACACTTACACACACCTACATCTAATGGTTAAAGAGCATACTGTTTCTGTGGATGGCGAATTTCTGCCACACGAAACGATGATTGTTCAATATTCTTCTAACACCTTCAAATGTGGCCATTAAGATGTAAATATATTTATATATGATATATAATATGTTTATGTTTTCCTTAAGCTTCTGTATTTTTCATTTATGAAATACCTTTATGGTTTCCATTATGGGTAAACGCGATATCTTCATTTTAGGAAGTGCGGACTACCACCCCCTCAAAGTGATTTGATTCGTTAATGCCATATATGGGACGTATAAAGGATAGAGTTAATGATATTATATATGATATTATACTATAATTATAATATACCTTTATATAATTATGATTCCATTCCATAAAATATGAAATAGAAATGAAATTAGCGTTCATGCGTACGTACGGCTTACCGTCTCCATGAACGGTGCATTTCATTTCTTACCTATAAATGTTATGTAAAATTATAAATTCATGTATATAATGGATATATATGAAATATATGATATCTAAATCATGAAGATAATTCTGGATATAATGGATATTTTACCACATGAACAACTTGTAATTATAAAGAGTTTATTTTTGACTCAAATACCAATGATCGAAAAAACGACCATTATTAACTTAAATAATTACATAGTGTTCATAACATAGTAATAAGTGATATAAAAGGAATAATGAACTTGAAAAAGGTTCTTAAGTAAGTAGAAATTAACTCAAGTTTATTATTCAGTAGGTTAAAGAATGATCGAGTCAAGTCGGACCCGAGGTAAGAGATTTCGTCTCAATCTCCTTTCATTGAGGCATATTTTGTTTTATACACAAATTTCTTTTATACGGTGTATAAACACCTTTTACTTTTACTTTTATTCAAAAGGAATCTTTTTATACGAAGTGTTTTACTAAACGACAAAAGGGAATGTTTTTGCCTTACGTATGCGGCGACAACGACTTCTCCGCCGCCGTGACCATTATTTGAGTTTCAGCTTCCTCTGCAAGACATAAATTTTTTTAAATGAAAAATAAATACCATGTTTTACTTTTCTTTTATTTTGGTATTGAAAATGGTTTTGATAATGTTTTTATTATATCAATGTGTTATTGATATCTTGTGATTGAAATGTGGAAATGTTATGTTTCCTTTATGCATGTTTTATGTGATACGATTGTGTTATGGTTCTTGGGCATTGTTATGAAGACGGGTGGTTTCATGATAAACTAAGGGCGGGTGAGCCTGATATAGCTCTCCAATGCATTGGGTAACACAAAGGGGTTAAACATTAAGGTTTATCCGAAGAGATTTAGGGAATATACTGTGATGGGTATTCCAAACGTAACCATGAGGGTTACTCCCTACGTAAGAATGTTATGAATGCCTAGAGTTACCTTTATATCTTATGATTTCTATGAGTTATTCATGATTTGATGAGGTATGTTAAAGTGATTATGTTTTATGAGTAAAGTATGATTTCATTGATTCTTATGTATACATGGACTAATATTTTCATTCCATATTTTTATATACCTTACTGAGCTTTTTATGCTCATCCCAAGTTTTTGAAATGTTTTTCACAGGTCAAGGGAAAGGTACATGATGTGATGATAATGTCAAGGAAGTGTCATGAAAGAATCCATGTTTTGTTTTAAATATGTTTCCTTTTATAGGAAAAGTGAATATTGTCTTTAATGTAACCACCTTGTTTAAATGTGGAATGTAATTCATGATTTATGATCTAATTCTCTAAAACTCTAAACCTGAAAAGTTCCTCAATTTGTAATCTTGTAATAAATCAAGATTAAATAATGTTTAAGGATGGGGCCTTATAGTTGGTATCAAAGGTCGGTTTAGATAACTTTGGGAGTTAGAATTCTATTAAATGATTATCCAAAAATATTTTTTTATGGTCAAATTGAAATGATATATCATTTGAAGATTACCATGTTGCTTCATCTAAGACATGTTTGTTCAGAATAGTTTTTCACAGTGGAAAGAGGGAAGCAGTGCTAGGAAAGCATACAGAAGGAAATGACCTTCCAAATCAGCATCCTGAGATGGTCAGAATTGGAACTGAACAGTTTGTTGCAGTAATGGCATAGTTGACTCAAGCGATAAATGGTGGTGGTATCCATGCACAAGATCAACCAGATCAACCGCAGAGGAACATGTCAGTGGTGGAACATTTTGTGAGGCAACATCCCCCATCATTCAGAGATTCATCTGACCATGTGCTAGCTTAAGGGTGGATTAAAGAACTAGAGAATATTTTTGATGTCATGGGGTGTTCAGATAATCAAAAGGTTAGTCTTGAAATTTACCATTTGGAGGGTGAAGCAGATCAGTGGTGGTCGATGGTTAAAAATATCAGGGACACTGATGAGATTGATGCTCTCGACTAGTATGAATTCAAAGGTATGTTTCTTGAGAAGTATTTTCCTAAGTCTGTTCGAATTAGGATGGAAAAGCAATTCTTGGAATTGAGGCAAGAGGAAGACTCAGTGGCTACTTATGAAGAAAGGTTCACTCGATTGTCAAGGTATGCTCCAAATTTTATCCGAGACCTTGATAGTAAAATCAATCGTTTTTACTCAGGATTAAAGCCAAAATATCGAAGGGATTTAGCTTCTCACAAGTTCAAGAGTTATGAAAAGCTTGTTCGATGTGATGAGAAGGTGGAAATGGAGTTTGATAATGATCAAGTGTTCTATAACAACCAACAGAAGAAGAGACCGAGGTGGCAGGAGAAAGGGAAGAATTCTTCAAAATGGTCTGTTGGTAAGAAAACTAAGTTTCTAGTTTGTGATAAATGTGGTAAAAGGCATGCTGGGGAATGTATTCTGAATTCTAGAAAGTGCTACTGATGTGGTAAGATGGGACATAAGGCTCGTGATTGCACATAAAAAGATCAAGGTGATGGAAAGACCAAATTTGATTTACAGTTAGTGAAATGTTTTAAGTGCAATGAGATGGGTCACTATGCAAACGAGTGTCCAAAAAAGAGCTCGAGTGATGGGAAGCAGTTAGAATACAAGCAGAAAGGGGTGGTAAAATCCTTTTCAACTACTTCAGAAGATGTTGGGCCATCAAATGAAATGGTATCAGGTACTTTGTTTGTTTTTTCAGAATATGCCAGTGTGTTGTTTGATTCAGGGTCTACACATTCCTTCATCTCTGAAAACTTTTCTAGTAAAATGGGAATACCATCTCAAGAAATAACTGTTGAACTTGTGGTAAAATCACCTGGGAGAAATGTTGAGGCAAAAAGAATTTATAAGAATCTTCCTATCCTTATCCGTGGAAAGAACCTACTTGAAAACCTTATTTTTTTACCTCTAGTAGAGTTTGATGTTATCCTGGGTATGGATTGGCTCTCTATTTACCATGCTAAGATTTAATATAGATCTAAAGAAGTTTCTTTTCAGAAAGACTTTAAGATTGTGTACAAGAATGAACCCTTATTATTGAAAACATATCAAGAGGCTGAGAAACTTGTAAAAGATGGAAATGAATGTTACCTTGCACATATTGTTGAAAACAAAGGAACTATTCAGATTAATGATGTGCCAGTTGTAAATGAGTATCCTGATGTTTTTCCTGATGAGTTGGCTGGAATAATACCAGATAGGGAAGTTTAATTTACTATTGACTTAGTTCCTGATGCTAAGCCAATTTCAAAACCCCCTTATCGAATGGCTCAAATTGAACTTTTAGAGTTGAAGGAGAAATTGCAGGATTTATTAGAGAAAGGTTTCATTTGAACTAGAACATCACCATGGGGTGCTCTTATTTTATTTGTTAAAAATAAATATGGTTTGATGATACTTTGCATTGATTATAGAGCCTTTAATAACATCACTGTTAAGAACAAATATCCTTTGCCTCCTATCGATGGTTTGTTTGATCAGCTCCAGGGAGCTCAGTATTTTTCAAATATTGACCTGAGATCGGGGTACCATCAGTTGAAGGTAAAGGAAATAGATATTCCGAAGACTGCGTTTTGTGCAAGATATGGCCATTATGAATTTGTAGTTATGCCTTTTGGGCTAACCAATTAACCTGCTATATTCATGGACCTTATGAATAGAATTTTCCATGAGTTCTTGGATAAGTTTGTGGTTGTTTTCATTGATGATATTTTGGTGTTTTCTAAAAGTAAATAGGATCATGAAAGTCATTTAAGGGTTATTTTGCAAACCTTAAAAGAAAAGAAATTGTATAGGAAATTCAGCAAGTGTGAGTTTTGGTTGCAAAAAATTTCTTTCCTTGGTCACATTGTTTCTAAAGATGGGATAACTATTGATCCTGCAAAAACAAAGGTTGTGGAAGAATGGAAAAGACCCACAAATGTAACTGAGATTCATAGTTTTCTTGGTTTGGTAGGATATTACCGAAGGTTTGTTAAAAAAATTTCACGGTTATCTAGTCCAATGACTAAGCTAACTTGGAAGGGTGTTAAGTTTATCTGGACAAAATAATGTGATGATTGTTTTTAGGAACTAAAAAGAAGATTGGTGAATGCTCCAGTTTTGGCACTACCTTCCAGGAATGAGGAGTTTGTTATCTACAGTGATGCTTCATTAAAAGTACTTAGTTGTGTCTTAATGTAGAATGATCAAGTAATTGCTTATTCTTCACGTTAGTTGAAAACTCATGAGGTAAATTACCCTACACATGATTTGGAATTAGCTGTTGTTGTTTTCAGTTTAAAAATTTAGAGGCATCATTTGTATGGAGTAAGGTGTGAAATATATACCGATCACAAAAGTTTAAAGTATATATTCACTCAGAAATAATTGAACATGAGACAGAGGAGATGGCTAGAATTAATCAGTGATTATGATTGTACAATTCATTACCATCCTGGAAAAGCAAATAAAGTGGCTGATGTTTTGAGTCGAAAAAGTAATGCTTCATTAACAATGTTGCGTTTGGAACGTGATCCTTTGGTTAAGGATTTGATGAAATTTGGCATAGAAGTTGTTATTGTAGGATGTCCTTCTGTTTTGTTTCAGGTATCAGTGAAATCTTCTCTATCAGACAGAATTAAGCAAGCACAGAAGCAAGACAGTGAGTTGCAGAAAAAGGTAGAGCTAGTTTAGAAGGGTAAGTTTCCTGAATTCAACATTGATAATGATTGTGTTTTGAGATTTGGGAAGAGATTTTATATGCCATGTGATTCACAGTTGAAGATAGATTTGTTATGTGAAGCTCATAGTTCTCCTTTTTCAGTTCATCCAGGAAGTACTAAGATGTATAGAGATCTTCGAGAGTATTACTGGTGGGACGAAATGAAAAGAGATATTGCTGATTTTACTGTGAAGTGTTTGACTTGTCAATAAGTTAAAGTAGAGCAGCAGTTACCGAAAGGGATGATTTATCCTTTACCAGTGCCAGAGTGGAAATGGGAGAATATATCTATGGACTTCGTTGTGGGATTATCGAAGACACCTCAAGGTAATAATGCAATCTGGGTTATTGTTGATCCCTTGACTATATCTGCTCATTTCCTTTCTATATGAGATATGTTTTCCCTAGATCAACTTTCTAGTTTGTATCTTAAAGATATAGTCAGGTTACATGGAGTTCCTCTCTCCATTGTATCTGACTGTGATCCTAGGTTCATTTCTAACTTTTGGAAAGGCCTTCAGAAGTCGTTGGGTACTGAATTAAATTTTAGTACAGCTTTTCATCCTTAATCAGATGGGAAGTCAGAACGAATGATTCAAACTTTGGAGGATATGATACATGCTTGTTCGATGGATTATCAGGGAAGTTGGGACTAACATATTTCTTTGGTTGAGTTTTCTTATAATAACAGTTTTCATTCCAGTATACAGATGGCACCATTTGTGGCATTATATGGGAAGCGATGTCGAACTCTAGATTTTTAGGATGAAGTAGGTGAAAGGAAGTTAATGGGACCAGAATTGGTAGAAGAGTTGGCAGAAAAAGTTCAGCTGATATAGAAAGACATGAGAATAGCTCAGAGCAGGCAGAAAAGTTATGCAGACAATAGGAGGAAGGATTTCACTTTTGAGGTGGGCGATCATGTTTTTCTCAAAGTATCACCATGGAAAAGTGTGATGAAATTTGGTAAGAAAGGAAAGCTGAGTCCAAGTTTCATTAGATCATATGAAATTCTGGAGAGAGTTGGATCAGTTGAATACTGAGTGGCTTTACCTCTAAGTTTATCTCAGGTACACAATGTTTTTCATGTTTCAATGTTAAGGAAGTACATTCCAGATCCATCTCATGTTTTGAGTCCAGAGGTAGTTCAGCTGGAAGAGAATCTATCTTATGAGGAACAACCGGTCCAGATTCTTGAACACATGGATCAAGTGTTGTGGAATAAGGTTATTCATCAAGTAAAGGTTTTGTGGAAAAACCACATGAGTGAAGAGGCAACATGGGAATCTGAAAATGCAATGAGGGATAAATACCCCCACTTATTCGATAAGTAAATAAATTACGGGGACGCAATTTTCTAAAGGGGGGAAGGATATAAAATCCCAAGTAAGTAATGAATAATATATATTCTTATCTATGTCTATTTATAAATTAGATAGTATTTTAGATGCTTAAAATGAGAATAAATCCAATCTTGAGCATGGAATACACTAATATTTTTAAAAGATTGTTTTGTGGCCTTTTGATGGCAAACCATTTTTAAATCAAACTTTTGACAATTTTATATAATCTATTTGTCAAAATAAACTTATTATTTATGATTGGGACATTCAAATTTACTTTGTATAAATTTTTGGCATTTTTCTGAAAATGTTCATTTTTTAATGAATAGTGAAAAATACTGCATTTTACATCAAAACTGCCTTTTCATCTAATTTAATTATATGGTTATATTATATTTTTAGTTGGTTTTAAAGTGTAATTAGAATATATTTTTACCATTTAATCCTATGGTGGTCATTATAATTAATTTCACTTTGGAATTGGCCATAAACAAGTGCCAAACTTTTCATAGATATTATTTCAAAAAAACCCGCTATTTGTTTTGACAACGGGAATTATTTTTAAATTAATTATTGAAATTTCTATGTTTGGAATTTGGTAAAATGGATTCCATATTTGGAATCATAAGGTCCAAATTATGTAATTAAGACTTTTATTTTTGGACATTATGAATAGTAACGACGGTAATTATCTTTAATTATCGTGATTAATTAGTAATCGGGTAGTTAAGGATAATAAAATAATATCATAATAATAAAAAATGACCCCAAAATGTGTAATAATTCTACTGGTTGTGTCATGGACGACTATGGGATGCCTTGTGCCAAACTTTGGGACCCCATGGAATCACTTTTGGGTGAAAGTGACACTTTATCATTTTGTTTTTAAAGAAAGGAGAATATCACTAAAGAATGTATCACCCGAGTAAAACATTTTTAGTTTTGTCTGTGTAAATTATATCTTAGACTATAAATATTCATTGTAAAGATAAAAATATTTACTACATCATAGTATTTGTTTTATAATTTTTAGACATTAAATAAATTAATTTATTTATGACATCATGATGATGCAGCGATTATCTCATTAATGAACGATTTAAATAAAATGAAAAGATAATGTATAATCTAAGACTTACACTTGTCAAAAACCTATTGGATGAGTATATTTAGAACCCTTATCACCTTATCCTCTAAATATATCAATGTGGGACCTTTTAAATCTGAAACTCATTTTAAAATAATGTAACATTTCTTGGCTTTCCAAGAGTGCCCCTCCTCCCTCTTATAAAAGGCCCCCACCTCTACCTCCTTACCCACACTTCTCAAGCCATTGGATCAGCCAAAATCTGCTCATTTTATCTCTCCACATCCCTATATTCATTCTAGAAGCCTTAACTTAGGCAGAAATCTCTTCAAAAAACCATTTTGGTACAAACCAAGAGGAGTTACCCGATTCAAAGGTAAAGTCTTCTCTAATGTTCTTTTGTTTTATTTTGCTTCTCCAACCCCCTAAACTCTTTTTATTCATTTCTTTTGTAACAAAAATAGTATATTAAATATACTAGGATGTTTTTATAAGAATTATTCGAGCTACACTTACACACACCTACATCTAATGGTTAAAGAGCATACTGTCTCCGTGGATGACGAATTTCTGTCTCACGAAACGATGATTGTTCAATATTCTTCTAACACCTTAAAAAGTGACCATTAAGATGTCACTATATTTATATATGATATATAATATGTTTATTTTTTCCTTAAGATTCTGTATTTTTCATTTATGGCATAGCTTTACGGTTTCCATTATGGGTAAACACGATATCTTCATTTTAGGAAGTGCGGACTACCGCTCCCTCAAAGTGATTTGATTCGTTAATGCCATATGTGGGATGTATAAAGGATGAAGTTAATGATATTATATATGATATTATACTGGAATTATAATATACCTTTATATCATTATGATTCCATTCCATAAAATACGAAATAGAAATAAAAGTAACGTTCATTTGTACGTACGACTTACCTTCTCCATGAACGGTGCATTTCATTTCTTACCTCTAAATTTTATGTAATATTATAAATGCATGTATATACTAGATATATATGACATATTTTATATCTACGTCATGAATATAATTATGGATATAATGGATATTTTACCACATGAACAACTTGTAATTATAAAGAGTTTATTTTTGACTCAAGTACCAATGATCAACAAAACAACCATTATTAAATTAAATAATTACATAGTGTTCATAACATGGTAATAAGTGATATAAAAGGAATAATGAACTTGAAAAATGTTCTTAAGCAAGTAGAAATTAACTCAAGTTTATTATTCAGGAGGTTAAAGAACGATCGAGTCAAGTCAGATCTGAGGTAAGAGATTTCCTCTCAATCTCCTTTCACTGAGGCATATTTTGTTTTATACACAACTTTATTTTATACGGTGTATAAAATCCTTTGAATTTTACTTTTATTCAAAAGGAATATTTTTATATGAAGCGTTTTACTAAATGACAAAAGGGAATGTTTTTGCCTTACGTATGCGGTGACAACGACTTCTCCGCCGTCGTGACCATTATTTGAGTTTTGACTTCCTCTACAAGCCATAACTTTTTTTAAATGAAAAATAAATACCATGTTTTACTTTTCTTTTATTTTGGTATTGAAAATGGTTTTGATAATGTTTTTATTATATCGATGTGTTATTGATATCTTGTAATTGAAATGTGGAAATGTTATGTTTCCTTTATGCATGTTTTATGTGATATGATTATGTTATGGTTCTTGGGAATTGTTATGAAGACGGGTGGTTCCGTGATAAACTAAGGGAGAGTGAGCCCGATATATCTTTCCAATTCATTGGGTAACACGAAGGGGTTAAACGTTAAGGTTTCTCCGAAGAGATTTAGGGAATATACTATGATGGGTATTCGAAACGTAACCACGAGGGTTACTCCCTACGTAAGAATGTTATGAATGCCTCAAGTTACCTTTATGTCTTATGATTTCTATGAGTTATTCATGATTTGATGAGGTATGTTAAAGTGCTTATGTTTTATGAGTAAAGTATGATTTCATTGATTCTTATGTATACATGGACTAATGTTTTCATGCCATATTTTTATATACCTTACTGAGATTTTTATGCTCATCCCAAGTTTTTGAAATGTTTTTCACAGGTAAAGGTAAAGGTACATGATGTGATGATAGTGTCAAGGAAGTGTCATGAAAGAATCCATGTTTTGTTTTAAATATGTTTCCTTTGATGGGAAAAGTGAATATTGTCTTTAATGTAACCACCTTGTTTAAATGTGGAATGTAATGCATGATTTATGATCTAATTCTCTAAAAATCTAAACCTGAAAAGATCCTCAATTTGTAATCTTGTAATAACTCAAGATTAAATAATGTTTAAGGCTGGGGCCTTATAGATAGATACTTAGACTTTGTGAGAAACAGTTTATTGCATTTCACCAAGTGATTCGATGCAAAAATGTCATGAAAATTATTCATCAAATCAGAGAATGAAATGTTGGATGATCTATATTAAAATTAGAATACTTTCTAACACCATATAATGAGACCTGATAGCATTTTGATTAAGTGTGAAATCGATTATAATTAAATGAATACATATTTAGATGTGATAATTAAATAATTGACATTGCAGGCACCTGAATGAATGTCATAACTCTGACACTTCCATATTCACTTTTTTCCTCCAGAGATTAATTTATTTAACTTATATAGTTTTATTTGATTTAAATAATTGTTTTTAAATAGTTTCTTATTTTTTATATTTTTTAGTTGTTAATCACATTTAAAATTCATTTTCCTGAACATTCTTCCAAGAGGATATTCTTAGTGTCTAAGGAAATTCTCCTTGTGGTTTGACCCTATTCATTACTTATATAGTAGTTAGTAGGTTGATAAATTTTAAATTTTTTCATATAGTGACATGTAAAGAACCAATAGAAAACATATGAAGTTCCAAGGATCGAATAACAACTGAGAAGGGTGGGGGGGTTGAACCAGTTGTTCACTTTTTATAAGTTTCAAAACTTTTAGAAACTTAACCCCTTCAACCTATTAAGATTTATTTCCTTATAAACTTTTATTAAATACTCATGCATGAAAAATTAGGGAAGCAAGTAAAGCACACAATATTTACAATGTTCATCCTCAGTGTGAGAACCTACATCCTTACTATAGCCACTCATGTGGGTCTTTAGAAATCCACTATTATGAAGTAGTGAATACAACTTGTCCTAACTCCCATTAGACACCTTATATCTCCCAATATAAAATATTATACTGACTTAAGCTAGTTTAAAATGTTTTATTATAAAACAATTGAGCCAAACAATAGAATAAAGACTTTGTTGAAATTGATTTATAATCGCTCAGTCTGAATCCTTAGTCCGATTTAGATGGATTTAATTTTCTCAATTCAATGAGTCTGGATCTGATTCTCTCAAAACGATAAATCTGAATCTGATTCTCTCAATATGATGAGTCTGGATCTGATTATCTCAATAAGATGGACTCAAAACTATAAACCCATTCTCAATTTTAAAAACTCAAACTCTTCTCAAATTCTCAATACGATCTTCTCAATACGATCTTGCTTAATATGGGAAACAAACATTCAACTGTCTGATCCTCCTTATGAGATCTATGGCCGACAATTAATTTCACTTGATTTCTTCAGAACTCCTCCTTTTCCAATTGCTTGAAAAATATATTATGAATGAATGATCTGAGAAAGTATTTATAGGTGACTCAGAAAATAAAAGCGGGAAACTTGAAAACTTTTTCTGCTTTCTCAAATTTCAAAATCTCTAAAATATATCATATTTAAACTTCAACTTTGAATCCTTCAAACCTCCTTAGATTTCTCTTAGATTTATGAAAATTTTAATTTCAATTTTGACCTCTTCAAATCTTTACAATATTTCTAGAATTTTATTTTTTATTATTCTTTGTAATCATCTCATTATGAATATGTTTCCTTATCAGTGATTATGAATTCTGTTTCCTTCTCTGTGATTACAAATTCTGTATCCTTCTCAGTGATTATGATTTATATTTCCTTCTTCTAGTCATTACAATTTTTGTTTCCTTCTTCCTCTTATTATGATTTATTTTTCCTTCTTAATCTCATTATGATTTCTATTTCCTCTTCAGCTCATTATGAATTTTATATCATTCTTAGTGATTTTGAATGAATTCTTATTACGATGGAATTTACCATTACAATTCACTTTCCCATTATGATGGGAAACCTATTATGATGTAATTCTCATTTTTCAACTTTGAAAAATCTTCAAAACTCTTCACTATTTCTTCAAAAGATTTTATCATGAGAGTTTTCATGATTTTTGAGAACTTTATGATCAACAAAGAATCATCTAATTTGGTTTAGAAAGTATTAAAACTTTCTAATTCCTTAATTCACAATATTTTTTCAAAACTATTCAGAAACAATAAGACTTCTTTACTCAAAAAATTATTTCTTTCTCTAATTATAACAAATAAAAACTTCTAGAAAACAACAATTTCTACCTTCTATTCTTTTGGATCTGATGATTTGAATCTAATGTAGATGAATCTAATGATCTAAAACCAATGATGGTCAGTCTGATTATCTCATTATGATGGATTGGGTCCGATTCCTAAAAAAATCATTCTTATACAAAAAGTTTAGTTGTCAATAAATACAATTTTTTAAAAATAATTTATCACAATGGTTCTTCAATATACCCATTTGTATTTGTTTACAATCATCATTAAAAACTTTTCCAACTCTCAAAAGTTTTTTACAACTCAAGTTTTTTGACTTTTATCAAAACTTATCCTTTCTCAAAAGAGAGTGTCCTAACACCACACTACTATATAAAGTAATATTTTTGAAGTAATTATATCCCTTATTGGAAAGAAAATTTTGTGGACATATAAAGATAATCCCCCCCTCACTTTTCTTTTTCTCTCACTTTTCCTTTTTTTTCACTTTTATTTTTCTCTCACTTTCCTTTTTCTCTCCCCCATTTTATAATAACAAAAAATTAAAATTCATAAAATAAAGATAAGTAAAAACTTATTACAAAGTAAAAATATATCCCCCTTTTTCAACATAATCCATATCACAATGGGGGTTGTTCTTATGAGGTTTAGGAAATCATGGGAGGAAGACGAACATGATGTTGTATCCTCAATTTCACAAACCTTTATTTCGACATTGATTTTGTAAAGATATCATCAATATGATCCTTTATTAAAATGTATTCCAAAAAAATATCTCTATCAGAAACTTTCTCTTTTATAAAGTTAAACTTTATATCAATGTGTTTTGATCTTGAATGTTGGACAAGATTCTTAGAAAGATCAATTACAATCTGATTATCACAAAGTATCTTCAATAGTTTAGAAAATTTTAGTTTTAAGTCATCCAACTGAACTTTAATCCACAACATTTGATTATATGCTTGAATAGCTACAACATATTTGGATTCATCTATGTTCAAAGTTACTGAACATTGTTTCTTACTATGCCAACTCACACAAAATTCACCCAATAAAAATGTTCCACTTGAGGTTAATTTTCTATAAATTCAATCTCCGACCCAATCGAAATTAGTATAGCTATAAAATTTAATCTCACTATTTATTTTATATAAAAACCCATGTGAAGTTGTTTCTTTGACATATCTCAGAGTCATCTTTGCTACCAACATATGTGATTCTTTTGGATTACTTTGATACCTAGCACACAAATTCAAGGCATAAACAATACCAGGCCTTGAGGCTGTAAGGTAAAGAAAACTTCCTATCAGCTTTCGAAAGTCTTTTTGATTCATACTTGTTCCAAGTTCATCTTTACTCAACTTTTTTCTCACTGAAATAAGAGTTGAAATGTTTTTGGATTCTTTCATCCCAAAATTATTTAAAAATTCTCTAACATACTTTTCTTGAGAAAAGAAAATGTATTTTTTCCTTTTATTTAATTTGTAATCCATGGAAGAAAGTTAATTATCCTAACATAGATATTTAAAAATTCTTCTTCATTTCCTCAGAAAATGTTTTACAAAAATCTTCTCTATCCCCCACAAAAATTCTATCATCCACATAAAAAATTACAATTAGAGTTCTGGAGTCAACATATTTCACATACAAGTTGCTATCAAATTTTCCTTTAGAATAGTTCAAAATTCTCAAACAATTTTCAAGTTTAGAATACCATGCACATGGAGCATGTTTCATCCCATACAAATATTTATTTAATTTACAAACTTTGTTTTCATCCTCATAAAGTAGAAACCCACAAGGTTTTCAATGTAAAATTCTTCCTCAATATCACCATTTAAGAAAGCCAACTTTATATCTGTATAATAAAATTTGTAATTATGATGAGGATCTACTGAAAGAAAAATTTAAATAGTTTCTATCCTTAAAATGGGTGCAAAGGTTTCATAAAAATACACACCTTCCACCTATGCATATCCTTTACAAACAATCCTTGATTTATTTCTTGAAAATTATCTATATTAATTTAACTTGTTTTTGTAAACCCACTTGGTTCCAATAATATTTTTATTTTATGGACATGAAACAAGTTCCTATGTTTAATTCTTCTCAATTTGACCCAACTCTTCATTTATAACATCCACCCATTCTTTGTGTTGAATAGATTTTGAAACTGATTCCGGTTCAACTTTTGAGATAAGTGAAGTCTGATTATCTAATCTCAACTTTATTATTTTCTAAACTAGAGACTTATGATAACCAATAATGTTTTAAGATTCAAAATGTTTGTTTAAGGTAATAAATTTCAAAGTTTCTTTCCCAGATGAAATTTCCTCATCACATGATTCTTTTGAATATTGATGATGATGTTTTGAATTAATTTTACTATTTTTGTAATTATCTAGTTTATCCTCCTTAGTATTCTCAAAAACTTTTATTAAGGAACTTTTATTTTCAATAACATTAACATAATATGAGTCCAAAAACTTTTTTAAATGTTTTTTCCAACATTTGTAACTTCTTCCATTTGGTGAATAACCCATAAAATTTCCTTCGTCAACATTCTCATCAAACTTTATCAAATCCAGTTTTTTTATTTTGAGAAAACATGAGATTATAAAAACTTTTAAGTATTTTAATGAAGGTTTTTTGTTATATAACATTTCATAAGGAGTAATATTAGTTTCTGGTCTCAACAAGCATCTATTTTTAATATGTACCGTAGTACTAACAAATTTTCTCCAATAGAAGTTTGAAAGTTTGTATTCTTCTAACATAATTTTTCCTATTTCCACCAAGCTTCTATTATTTATTTTTGATACTCAATTTTTTTGTGGAGTATAAGGAGCACTATAATGATTTTCGATATCATGTTTTCTTATATATGTTTCAAAATCACTACTTCTAAATTTGGTACCATTATCTATTCTTAAATTCATTATATAAGCTCCCATTTCTTTCTCAACTCTTTTTTATGAAAAACATAAACATTTCCATAGAATCTAACTTACATTTCATAAAAATGATGTTTGCCATCTGAGTGAAATCATTAATAAAATTGATAAAGTATAATTATCCCTTTTTCGATTGATTTCTCACCATCCCACATAAATCATAATGAATAAGTTCAAGAGGTCTAGTAGATTGAATCTCAATTCATCTATGACTTTTTTAGTCATATTTTCTTTCTGAAAAGTAATACAAACATCTTCATATCTTCTTTTAAATTATATAAAAGTCCATATAACATCAAATTTAGAAAGTTTATTCGGGTTTTTTCTTCTCAAGGTGGACAAGTCTTTAGTGACACAATTTGTTTTCATCTTTATCACTAAAGTAATAGAATTTTTTTAATTCTTCTATTTGAAAGTGATTACCACTAGTTCTTTATCATTTTTAATAGCTTTTATATCTTTCACAATTTTGATGATAGAAAAATATTTTCTAAAAAAAACTTCTTTTCCATCATCACAAAGTTGACTTACACTAATTAAGTTATGTTTTATCCCATCAACAAATAAAACCTCCTTAGATTTAAACTTTTTGGCTTTAATTATAGCTGTTCCGATTCCTCTAATTTTTAAGGAAATATCATTACCAAAGGTAACTGCTCCTCTATCATAACTTTCATCATATTTCAAGATTTTTATATCACCGGTCATATGTAAAGAACAACCACTATCAAGTATCCAGGATTTTTTATTTTTTACTTGCTTTTAAAGATATCTCAAGAACAAAATATCTTTCCTCAAATTTCATCTTTTCATCTTTCTTTTATTTTCTATCATGAAAAAATTTTTCTCGAAGGAGTATCATAAATCTTTTGGAAATATGACCAACTTGATCACATCTTCCATAAACTTCTTCCAAACATTCAAATTTATTATTTGTTAGAAAGTTTATAACATCTTTATAATTAACTTTTTCAAATTTCTGTAAGCTAGGAAAGTTACTCATTCCACTTCCACTATTTCTTCTACTTTACTCAAATATTCTTCCAAGTAGAGATAAGCTGTGCCAAAAATTATATTACATGTTCCCATAGATTCCATAACACTAGAAATAGCCATCAAATCTTTATTTTCTATTTAATAATGATCTTTCTTTGTAGAAAACTTATTGAGGTTGGTAACTTCTTTCAGCTCTAACATACTTAGGATATGGACCATATTTTATTTTGAATGAGTTTTTTAATTTTGTATATTTGATAGGTTTATAAAAACATTTCCCCACCCAAGAATTCTAAATACTTTTTCCAAAACTAGAAATTAAAAAAAAATCAAATAAAACAATATTTTTGGTAAGGGAAGATTTCACCAGATTCTCATATTGAGCCTTATCAACAAATTTATAAGTATCAAATTTTGTTTCAGAAGATTTGTTGAAGTTTTCATTCATCTTCATCAAGGTACTTTCAGACTTAATAAATTTTACTTAAGCTTGTTAACTTCTTATTTCTTAGCTTCCAGCTTCTTACTAAGATCTTCAATCATCTTTCCCTCTTCCAAAATTCTAAGTTTGTAACTTAAAATCTTCTTGATGTATCCTTCCTCCTACTTGATGAAATATTTTCTTCCCCTGATAACTTATTCACCGTCTTTATTTATTACTCTAATTTATTTTTTTGGAGTTTTGTTTTTCTCAAGGCACACAACAAGTTTTATTATTATATATTACTCTCTATAAGATTCTTCACCACCTTCTTCACTCTATAAGGAATATTTTGTTTTCTCAAATTTTAGAATGAAGGTTATGAATTTTTCTAAACATCCATCTTTAGAATAATTTCTATTAGTTGAGTCTGATTCATATTTCTTACTCAACATACTTCTCTTGTTTCAGTAAACTTATTCTTATATTTGTAGGAAGACCTTTCTTCTTTATATTTTTTGTTTCACTTCTTCCATTAAGGTTTTTAATCAGAATCAACTTGATATTATCCAACTTTATTTTTGGGGAAATTCATAGAAAAGTGTCTAATTCGAACACCCTCAAAACATTTGATAATAATTTTACCTTGATACTTTACTCTTCCTCTTCGGTAGTCATTGGATATAAGAGGCATGATTTTTTTTCATTCAACTCATCAACCTCTTTATCTTCAAACTCATTAGGATCATCTTCTTTAACATCTTATATTTTAATATTTATCATAGCTTCAAAATCCATTTCATCTTTTATCGTCTTTTTAAAAATTGGATATTTCCTCATTTTTCAAGCAATAAGAAAGTTATGCAGTTCATCAAGATATAAATCATCCTTATCTTATAAAGAAGAAATTTTAGAATTAAATATGTTTGGAAAGTTTCTCATAAGATTATTCACAATTGTAGAATCTTTTAAGACATCTCTAAATCCTCTAATATTGTAAACAATTTCATTTACTCTTGTGTAGTATTCATCACTTGTTTCTTCATATCTCATTCTGATATCTTCATACTTACTATGCCTGATTTGTATCTTTGTTTCCTTAACTTTAGTATTCCCTTCAAAAAAACTTTCTAACTTGTCCTACATAATATTTGAAGTATTGATACCCACAACATTCTGATAAACATTCTTTGATAAGAACATAAGGATTTAATTTCTATCCTCTCCATCAACTTCTATATTTCTATTATCAGTAAACATCCTAGTAGCATCTTTCTTAATAGGTGTAAAACCAATAGTAACATCATCAAAAAATTCCAGGTTAAGAGATACGAGATAAATAATCATCCTACTTTTTCATCCATAATAATTTTTAACATCAAATGTAGGTATTACTATACTACTAAAAAAATTGATATTATCCTTGATAAGGATTCAATAAGGGAAACTTCACTCTGATACTAATTAAAGTTCCAAATGATTTAATAACAAATGAGGGGGGGGGGGGGGGGTGAATCAGTTGTTCACTTTTTATAAGTTTCAAAAAATTTAGAAACATAACCCCTACAACCTGTTAAGATTTATTTTATTATCAAATTTTATTAAATACTCATACATGAAAAATTAAGAAAGAAAGTAAAGCACACAAGATTTATAAGGTTTGGCCTTAGTGTGAGAACCTACATCCTTTCCATAACCACTCCTGTGGGTCTATGGAAATCCACTATTATTAAGAAGTGAATACAACTTGTGCCAACTCCTATTAGAAAACTTCTATCACCTGATATGGAATGTTATACTGACTCCCATCAGTTTAGAATATTTTATTATAAAAAAATTGATCCAAACAATAGAATAAATACTTTTTTGAAACTACTCCACAATTTCTTAGTTCAAATCCTTAGTCCAATTTGGATGGATTTGATTTTCTCAATATAATGAGTTTAGATCTAATTATCTCAATATGGTGAGTTTAAATCTGATTCTATCGATACAATGAGTCTACATTCAATTATTTTAATATTATGGGCTCTAAACGATAAACCCATTCTCAATCTAGAAAACTCAAACTCTTCTAAAATAATCAATATGACCTTTCTCAGTCTGATCGACTCAATGTAATCTTCTCAATATGATCTTGCGCAATCCGATAAACAAACATTCAACTATATGATCCTCTTTATGAGATCTATGACTGAAAATGAATTTCACTTGATTTCTTCAGTGCTTCACCTTTTCCACTTGCATGAAAATTGATTATTAATGAATTATTTGAGAAGGTATTTATAGGTGACTCAGAAAATAAAAGATGGAAACTTAAAAACTTTCCCTACTTCATAAAAATTAAAAATCTCTAAAAATATCTCACATTTAAACTTCAATTTTGAATTCTTAAAACCTCCTTATATTTCTATGAGATTTATTAAAACTTTAATTTCAAGTTTGACCTTTTTAACTCTTAACAAAAGTTTTGGAATTTTATTTTTGGTTCTTATTTGTAATCAGCTCTTGATGAATCTGTTTCCTTCACAGTGATTATGAATTTTGTTTCCTTCTTAGTGATTATGAATTCTATATCCTTCTCAATGATTACAATTTTTGTTTCCTTTTTCTGCTCATTATGATTTCTATTTCCTTATTTATCTTATTATGATTTATGTTTCCTTCTTCATCTCATTATGATTTCTATTTCCTTATTCATCTCATTATAATTTATATTTTATATTTATCTCATTATGAATTTTGTATCCTTCTTAGTGATTATAAAGGAATTATAATTATGATGGAATTTCCCATTATGATGGATTTTCCCATTACGATGGAAATACCATTATGATGGAATTCCCATTTTGTAACTCTAAAAAATCTTCAAACCTCTCCACAATTTCTTCAAAAGATTTTATCATGAGAGTTTTCATGACTTGTGAAAACTTTATGATTATTAATGTATCATCTAATTTAGTTTAGAAAGTATTAAAACTTTATAAATCATGAATTCACAATATTATTTCAAAACTCTTCAGTAATAATATGACTTCTTCACTCAACAACTTCTTTCTTTCTGGGATTAAAATAAAGGAAAACTTAGTGCAAACAATAATTTCTTCCTTCAATTCTTTTGGATTTGATGATCAGAATCTGGTGTAGATGAATCTAATAATCTGAAACTAATGTTGTTCAATTTGATTATCTCATTATGATGGACTGGGTTCAATTTCTGAAAAAAAAACATTTATATACAAAAAGGTTAGTTGTAAATAAATACAAAAACTTTGTTAAAAAAATTCATCACAATGGTTCTTAAACATCAATCCATCGTATTCTCAAGTCAAACCACCACATACCTAAGGAGTGTCCCCAATACCCCCTGAGTTAACGATAAGCGTCAATGTTATCATACCTAGCCATTGAGGATAGTTTCACCCTCAATTAACCAAAAAATCATCCAAATAGGTAATAATAGTTAAAAGACAAGATATATGCCAATAAACATCTCATATAAATAGACAACCAATCAGAGATATAAAACTAAAATGGAAGAAAGAACAAAATAAAGATCTAATCAGCTGATACAATGCTCTATCCAACCAATTCCATGAAACTGAAGGTCCGATCACCAACTCCATGTGACTCTTCAGTCACCACCATCATCCATAAAACACCTGTTTTCTAAGGAAGATAGAACCGTACCCAACCTGAAATCCAATAACTGGAGGAACCTACATAAGACATGAATACTACATACCCACCAACATGAGCATGTACGGTGTGAGACAAAGCCAGTAGGACACCACCATGAGTACAATTCATTCATTTTATAAAATAAACCAAGCTCACTAGTTTAAAAATAATAGAAAAAATAGTTTTTCACTTTCTTTTACATAATATAGAAATAAAAAATTATAGAATATGAAATTTCTCAAATAATAACTTTCATAAAGTAATCCATGAAATATTTTTACCAAAATACAATCTATTTCAAAGTGCCAACCATTTCTCTTTAAAAACACCACACTTTTGAAAATAAACCCACACATGGTTTAAAAATCTAAAAAGCATTAAGTTTGTTACTAGAAATCCATTTTAACATTTTTCATTTAAAATAATTTACACACCCAATAAAAAGGGAAACTAGGAAATAAGGGTCTCTATAAATAAACACAAATGTTGAAAGTAATAAAAACCAGTGTATGGAATGAAACTAGATGACATCATGGCTAAATACAAGATGATCAAAAAATCAAACAAGTATATCTAAGAAATAAAAATAACACATGAATATATATATATATATATATATATATATATATATATATAAATACAATACATATGATACATATCACGAGGTGAAACTAAGAGGGATAACGAGACCAGATAAGACACACAAACATGGACCTAACTTCTAACAGAGTAACAATCACACATTTATCCACTATATCTCTATAAGTTGTCTCCTTGGTGGAAAACCCCAAATCTAGGTGTTACATACAACTAAGGGGGGTTTAGCCATTGAAAAAATACAACTATACAAAAAATTCACCACCAATTCCCACTTAGTAACCTTGGTCTCCTCATAGAATAATAATGGAGGTGGTCCATGAAAAATAACATTATCACATGACAATAACAAGACCCTATGACTAACACCACAATAACATTCTTCTCACCTCCTAAACTACCCTTAAAGTGATCCCCAAAACATATGCATATTATAAACCACATAATAAATCATCCATCACATAAATAAGAACAACTTCAACAACAACACAAGGGGGATCAATAAGGGCACAATAAATAACACATCATAACTTCCAACTAGGTTTAAATTTTTATCATAAATATTTGGGGATCATTTTTTTAAAACCATTTTGAATTCAAAAAGAAAAAAAAATCCAAAAGAAAACATAAGTTTTCACAAATGAAACCAAATAAATCAAGGGAAACTCTATTTTCACTTCATACCACCAAACCATAATTTCAAAACAAGGAAACCATTTAAACACCAAAAGGAAACACACTTTGAAAACTCAATTTTTCTTAAAACCCAAAGAAAAAGTGAATTTCTCAAGGAATACCCTCTTTTATATTTTATCAAACATGAATAATGCATAAAACTTCATTTCCAAACCAAGTTCCATTTTACCAAGCAATTCACTTACTTTTTCCAAAGGAAAAACCCAATTAAGTATGGAAAAACTTTTTCAAACCAATCTATCTAGCATGTAATACCTTATGTAATTCAAAAAAACCATTATATACATCAAGAATCCATAGAACTCTTAAATAAAATCCAATGAATCAGAAAAACCTACCTCATGTGGTGTAATCATGCTACCTTCAATGAAAACCACTATAAAGAGACTCCTTCAACATCTCAAAACCATTAAAAACCAAAATTCCTAATTTTAGAATAACCCTAGGCATTAAAATAGGCCAATCAGGGCTACTAGGGTTAAAGGTATTGGAGAAAAAGAGATAAAACCAAAGTAATAGAATATAGGAGCTCTTACCTCTTGAACCGAGTGAATATTCACCAAGAAACCACTTAAAAATCACCTTGTAGGAGCTTTGGAGAGGAAGAAAACCCCGTTGTGAGATTTTTGGTTTTTCTAGTTTGAGTGGGGGTGACTTGGGGTGGAAGTCCAAATTAAAAATAAGGGAAAAAGGAAAATATACATCTATTTGGGTGGGTTTCATGGTTTACTTGCATGATTAAAAAAACCATGTGATAACTACGTAGATCCATACTATTTTGAGCTATACAGGCTGCACACTTAGGTTGCAAAGTTAGTTTAAATATGTGCCGACCATGCGACCTAGAGAAAGACACTATAAGAGGCTCCACACTTAGGCTGTATGATTAAACTAATTGTGCACCTTAACCATGCAACTTGGAAAAAGTCCCAAATTCACCATTTTATCCCAAAATACCTCTAACTCAAGGGCATAAACCATACATCAAATACCCCCACATAAAACTGACACTAGAGGTGTCAAAAACTACCCAACATGCCACTTTCTTCCCCAAAAAATTATCAATTCAAGACGGAAGTAAAAAATAAGAAGCCATAATCCACCCTCCATGAAGCAAGGTGATTTAGAAGATGAACCACTTGATAGGTCCCTAGGAAGAAACTATGTGCAACAACGAGTCCTCAAAACCAAACCATTAAATCCACAAATCTACCAAATGCCTCTAAGAAAAACAAAACCATGATCATCGGTACATGACCCAAAAGGAAATGGAGACGAGACACGGGTCTCCCCACCATTTAGAAATCTACTAAATGGTGTAAAAAATGAGAAAACCTCCAATGAAAACATCCTCTATGGGGAACATCTCCAAAGTTATCTAAAGAACACTTAGAAACATACCCTCACTTCCTCAAAGGAAAACCAACTACAAACAACTCAACACCCACATGATAGATCAATTAACAAGATTAACACTCACCTCCATAAGGGATAACTTTCAAGGCATGTCACAATAAGAGATGAAATGGGACCTTGAATAGATTTACCATACTATAGGGGTAAACTAGGACCTTAATACATAACACCATCCCATTGAGAACCCAAAAAAATAGCACTATCAAGTGCTCAAAGGACCAAAGGAAACATCCTCCAAATTACCCATATACCAACCCAAAAGTCACTTATTCCTACATCATTAAGAAATTTCCCTTAAAACAGGATATGAAATAATAAAATACTAGAGGCTTTAAAATAAGACAAACAACAAGGCATACATTAAATCTCAAAACATACAAAATCACACAAACCAGGAGATAAACACACAAACCACAAAAATTCAAAATCCAAAACACAAAAAAATAATTTAAAAAAAACTCCCAATTGGTTTAAATAAAAAACTACTTAAAAATATTCTTTTTGGGACTTAAACCCCTTTTACGAAAAACCAAAAGAGGTCTATTTACTAAAAAGCACATAAATAGGAAAAAATAATTTTGGCCTCTTTCAAAAAGTTTTCCCAAAAAAATAAGTCAAAGAACAATGACTTTATTTTCCAAAAAAAGTTTCCAAATCATTTCCAAAATACAATTTAGCAGTTAATTAAAACACAAATCACCCATTCAATTTAGGAAAACACCAAAAGTGTCACATCTACATGGTTTAAGTCCTACTTCAAATTATTATTTCAAAACCATAATCTTGAAATCCATTCTGGAAAACATATTCCAAATTATTTTTCACAAACCCAAATAATAAAAATTTCAAAAACCAAATCATTTTACTTTAAGACCATTAATAGGCTCAAATAAACCCTTTTAAAATTTCATAGCATGACCTAATCAGGGTTGAAATGTTTTAAAATATCACACTCTTGAATCACCCAAGAAAAACATTTAGAAGTTGAAAAAAACACTTTCTATTTCATTTTAGGACCCAAAAAAAAAATCAAAACCCACTTAAAATTCCACATCTAATTTGAAATTCCAAGCAAAGGCCATGTTTCAATAAAAAAATTCACTATAAGCACATTTAAAAACCAAACCTCCCAACATGAAAAGGTAAAAATTTAAAACTAGGGAATTTAAAACTACCAATCACTCAATCTATGAAATCCACGATATATGAGGTATAAACCCTAGGAAAAAACCTTAAAAATAGAAACTATAGTAACAACACTCTATCTTTATCCAAGACTTTTCTAGGAGGCACTTAGCAAACATCACAATACATGAACCCAACTGCCCATGCTCCTCAAACAAAATAAGCAATCCCATAATCAAGGGAAAAAAAGAAACACCATTTAAAAACATCCTTTGAAAATAAGTTTCAAACCACTTTGAAAATATTTTTTTAAAGATAAACCATTTTACACCACTTTTTTTCTCAAAACCTCAACCAATTATTGAGACCCACCGGTCTCAAAAATAATTTAAACCAAGGGTCAACACCATTCTCTTTAAAAATCATTACATAAATTTCCATAAAAAATATCACACTTATTTCTAAAACAATTTCAAAACTCATATTTAAAATAAACCATCTCAAAAAAACACATTCATAAACCAATTCTTGAAACACCCACTTTATGAATTAAAGTGTTTCACAAAGTAATAATTTTAAACAAAATGATTTTCAAATAAAAACGTTTTCCTTAGACAAGTTTCAAACTAAAATACACATGGTTTCCAATATAATATAAAACGGGTTTAAAAAACATCTTTTCAATTTAAAAAACTAATTTTACACTTTAAAAAACAAATCCCAAAAGGAATAAAACCAAACACACCAACACACATATCATATCAAACCACATTTAATCACATCACTTGCTATAAAAATTCCAATTAAAAATCCCATATAGGACCCCAATGTCATACTACATTGGAGTCAATATGAGAAGAAAGGGAGGAAAAACAATAATTTCAAGGGGGGAAATGAACTATTCATGGTTTGAATGCACGAGCTAGTAAACCATGCGCCAACCATGAAACATTAACTATCATGGTTGTAGAACCATGTCACACAAGCACCACAAAATTTACCAAACCATGCATGTTAACCATGAAACCTTTTTACTTCCACCATTTTCACCATCAAAACTTAAAAAGACCCTAAAAATCATTGGTACACTCAAAGAGGATCAAATAATCATCTCAAAACATCCAAAATACATCAAAAAATCCAAATATTAACTTAATATCAAGACTCAAGCCCAATACATCCATGGAAACTTGAGATTCAGTGTGATAAAGAGCTAACTCGGACCTTGACTGCACACTCCACCCAAGCCCCAATGACAATCCTAGTCTCCAAACTACCCAGAAACACACCAAATAACAAAGAGGGTTTCTCAAGAACCTAGGCCCCTTTTCAAGAAACCTAGATTCTTTGATAACATTTTGTAATGAACCATCCTATTAAATCCATCCATAGGATTCCCGAGCCTGCCCACCACATATCCAAGGAGAATTCCCAGCCTCACTAGGATGATGAAAAGTATAAAGGGTATCATAACTAACCATTGGAAATAGTATCAAGATCAAGGAAAAAAATAAGGAAAAATAGTAAGAAGAAAAGATACATTACAAGAGGCATCACATATAAATAAACAACCAATCAGAGATACAAAACTCTAGTAAAAGTTAAAAAAAATAAAGACAAAAGAAGCCAATAAAAAGCTTTATCCAAAAAGTTCTATGAAATAAAAGGTCCGATCACCAACTCCATGTGACTATCCAGTCACCACCATCATCCATACAACACCCACTTCCCAAGGAAGAAGGAACTAGATATAACCTAAAAGAAAAAACCTGGAGGAAACTGCACAAGACATGAACACCATATACCCACCAAAATAAGTATATAGGGTGTGATTCTAAGCTAGTAGGATACCACCATGAGTCAAATTAATTCCTTTTATAAAATAAAACAAGATCACTAGTTTTTAAATAATAGAAAAAATAGGTTTTCATTTTCCATCACATAATATAGGAATAAAAACGCATGTAATATGAAATTTCTCAAAGAACCACTTTCATAAATCAAACCTTAATTTTTTTAATAAAAACCATGCCATTTAAAATTTCCGATCATTTATCTTTAAAAAGTCCACATTTTTTAAAATAATCCCACAAATGATTTAAACAGTTCAAAAGTATTTCCAATCTAGTTTGTAACTGGAAAAACATTTCACCTTTATTCCTTTAAAATCCTTTACACACCCAAAATGAATGAAAATAAGGAAACAAGGTCTATTACAAATAAAAAAAGATGAAAAGGTTTAAAGTAATGATAATAAGTGGATGGAATAAAACTATCCAACATCATGGATAAATACAAGATTATAAAAACATAAAAAAAGTATATCTAAGAAATAAACATCACACATGCCAATATATATAACAAAAGTCATAACATATGATATATAGCATGAGGTGAAACCACAAGGACTAACAAGCCCATATAAGACACACAAACGTGGACCTAACTGCCGACAGGGTAACAGTCACACATATATCCACCAAATATCTCTAATCAGTCTCCTTAGTGACCAAACCCAAATCTAGCTATTACATACAACTAAGGGTGGTTTATATAGTGAAAACCTCAACTTGCTAAGTAATGTCCCACTAATTCCCACTTAGCCACCTCGGTCTCCTCATGAAATAATAATAGAGGTGGTCCATGAAAAATAACATCATTACATGATAATAACAAGACCCTAGGGATAGACCACAATCATGTCCTTCCCACTTACTGCACCACCCTTAAAGTGAGCCCCAAATAATAGGCACATTATGAACTATATCATAAATAATCCATCATATGGATAAGAACAACGCCAATAACAACATAAGGGGGCTCAACAAGGGAAAAATAAATAACACATCCCAAGTTCCAAATAGAACTACATTTTTATCATATACATTTAGAGATCCTTTTTTTAAAAGCATTTGGAATTCAAACACAATTACAAAAGAAAACATAAGTTTTCACAAACATAACCAAATAAATCAATGGAAACTCCTTTTTCACTTCATACCACCAAACCACCTATTAAAAACAAGGAAACCCTTTAATCACAAAAAGGAAACCCACTTTGTTAACTACATTTGGATTAAAACCCAAATAACAAGTGTATTTATCAAGGAAAACCCTCTTTGGAATTTTATCAAACATGAATAATGCATAAAATACCATTTCCAAACCAAGTTCCATTTTACCAAGAAATTAACTTACTTTTTCCAAAGGAAAAACCCAATTAAGCACAAAAAACTTTTGTTAAACCAATCTATCTAGCATATACTACTTTAATTTAATTCAAAAACACTATTAGAGACATCAATCATTCATGAAACTCTTAAATAAAATAAATGAATTGAAAAAACCAACCTTATGTTGTAGAATCATGTCACCTTCAATGAAAACCATTATAAAGAGACTCCAACTACAACTCACAACCTTTGTAAATAGAAATAAAAAATTCTAGAACAACTCTAGGTATGAAAATTGACCAACCATGTCCACTATAGTTAGAGAGTTTGGATAGAAAGACAGAAAACCAAAGGAAGAGAAGAGAGAAGCTCTTACCACTTGAACCAAGTGAATATTAACGAAGAAACCAATTAAAAATCACATTGGAGGAGCTTTATAGAGGAAGAAAACCCCCTTGGGAGGCATTTGGGTTGTCTAGTTTGAGTGGGGGTGGGTTGGTGTGGAATCCCCAATTAAAAAGAAAGAAAGAAGAAAAATATACCCCTCTTTAGGTGGGTTTCATAGTTTACTCACATGGTTAAAAAACTATGCAGTAATCATGTATATCCCCACTATTTTGAGATTCATGGGATGAACAATTAGGATTCTTGGTTAGTTTAACCATGCACCAACCATTTGATCTAGAGAAATCCACTACAAGAGGCTGGTCACTTAGGCTGCATGGTTAAACTAATTGTGCACCTTAACCTTGTGACCTAGAAAAAGTCCCCAAAATTCACCCTTTTATCCCAAAATACCTCTAAATCAATGGGATAAACCATCCATAAAATATCCCCACATAAAAGTGACACTAAGGGTGTCATACGAAAACACACACCAAATTTATGGTGTCATTTTCGAGGAGAATAGTTGCATTAGGATATCCTTAAAAAGAGAGATTTATGTCTAATATTAAAAAAATAGAAAAAAGAAGGTTCATATCAGCTCTAGATATATTTTTTTCATTTCTGGAACATTCAAGACACCTAGAAGTTCAAAATAGCATGGGGTGTACCACATAGTTATAACCAATACCCACCCATGTTTCATGGTATGGAATATAACTTTACATCATACACAAGCTCTCCAGGAAATTATTTTTATTTCAATCATTATTATTCCAGTCAGTGTGAAGATCCATACAAGAATCCTTCACCATATTCTACTTCTAGTTCATACTTACCATTTGAGTATTCTCAAAGTCAAGTAATTCCTAAAAATATATAACTTGGTAATTCAATCTCTCTATCTAGGTTTCAAGAGATTTTATTAAATTTTCAATGCTCAAATCTACAATATTAGGACATTATAATTTATAAATCATCTTTCCCACTAGAGGAAGACATATAATTTGACCAACAACCATGTGAACCAAATAATTCAATAATAGGGAATTTTTTTCTACTATCATTGATACAAATATGATGTTTTAACTTCAATAAGAACATAATTCAAATTTTATTTCCTCAACAAAAGATCTATAAAATCAAATGAAGAATATTGAAAATAAAATGACTGATATTGTACAACCAACCGCATCACCATCACTTGATTCTCCAATTCACAATAATTATTTTGAGGAAAGTGCAGTTGTGGTTCTATTTGAACAACATCCATTTCATGATTCTGATAATAAGACTACTTTGATTGATTCCTATTCTTGTCATACTATAGATAACTCATGCACATTTCATTTTTATTATTCCAATGTAATCCAATTTCAATACTATGAGATTTTGGTATTCCACTCTGTTGAATATAATAGTCCCTTTTAAAATGAAATTCTATGTCCCTATATGCGTTCACAACCCCTCCATCCCAAATTTAGAATGGATGCATTTGATGTATATCAAATTCCACCTTTTGAGGATGAATATTCTTTCAAGGATAAAGATATAATTGAACTAAGACCATTTTTTATTGTGATAGAGTAAAAATTGAGCCAAGACACCATATATCTCCACACATAAGAGAACATATCTTCAAATGAAATTCAATCAATTATTTATAAAAATATTTACAAGTCTAAAAAATTTTCCAATATGAAGACATCTGAAAAATTTTAGGATTAAAAAAACCAGTCAGTGATGGTGGTAGCAAAAGCTTATAATTTTCTAGAAATAGTGTAAGAATGGGATTTCCTAGAGGATAATGAGTTTTTCATGACACTTATTCCAATGGAGAAATATGATGAGGGAATTATAGTAGAAGCTTTTGAAAATGATGTCATTCATGAAACAATGGATCCCTATACTTCAATTGATCCCACACCACATGCTCCATGCATTGAGGTTAAAAAAACATCACTTGAAATACCCATAGATACTACCAATACTCTTGACCTTGGTATAATTGATGAAAATATAGAGCAAGAATTAAGTTTGAAACCAGTGGATTTCCCTATACTAGTAGTTGGTAGTGAAAGTGAATTGGGATACATCATCGACCCAGATACTGCATTCAAGGATATGATGGATATAAGTCAACCACTAAAAGAGTCTGGTAAGGGAATTTCTTATCTTGTGAAAATTCAAAAAGGTAATATTCTTTATGATTCCTTTTTCACAAACTTCAATTATTTGGTGAGTATTTATTTAGATGAGGTATATTCATTCCCTTATGAGCTGGTCTATTTTCATTTCATTCCACACATCCATCTGACTAACAAGTTTCCATTGAGATATTGTATAACTTACAGGATAATTTCATTTTTGATGAATGGATTCTAAACTTCTACTAAAAAATAAAAAAATTCATGGCATATATTCTCATTTGATCCTAGTGGAGTTCTATCAATGTCTAACTAAAGATGAAGTAAACTTATCTCTCAATGGGAGGATTTCCATCATTAGTTTGTTTTCCTTTCACTACATTTAGTTTCAATTCATTTAGTTTTAAGTAATAAAATGTCATGTATTTACCACAATTTGTTTTCTTCAGAAACTATAATGAAGCTGAATTCATCATACATATTTTTACCATCCACGTGTTAATTTGATTTTGGTGTTATATTTTTGATATGATGTGGGTATGTGCTGTGTATGTGTAGATTTTACAGGTACATCATTTTTAGAACTTCATTTTATACATACAAAATCTCCACATATATCTACAATTACTTAGGGAAGTGTTACATTTTATATCATATTTTATTTATACTTCCAAAAAAACTATGTAAAATAACTAACTTAAAAAGATAAAAAATTGAAAAAAACTAACATTCCTATCATTGTTGAACCCACATGAAAATTATTGTATCTTTGTTGTAACATAGTCAGAGGCATACCACTTGTATCCTTGGAAAGTTTGAGCACATGATTCATGTTTTTATTTTATTTTATTCTTGACACCCTAATTTAGATAATTTCTAATATCAGTCTATGCTTTGAAAATGTTTTCCTGAAACTCATTTATTTTTTAGGAACTTATTTAAACTCATGATCATATGTGTTGTTTAACATTTTATTTCCACACCCATGAGGACTTTGACCCATTTTCACATCACTTACTTTTCTTTATTTCTTAAGGGAATATTATCCATTATAACTCTTTTATAACTTTCTAGGTTTTTCCATCAAAGCAATAGGAATTTTGAAATTTGCACTGAAATGAGTGAGACATTTATTTGATTTATTTATCACCTTTTACCCACTAACCCACCCTTGAATTTTATCCATTGTACAACCCTTATAATCCATGAAGAAGCATTTTTAGGATGATCCCACAACCAATACCCTTCCTTTCATATTTCTTGAATATTTTCATGATAAATTTGAATCTAAGTGTGGGAGAGAGATTTATTCATAGAGAGGATTGTTTGAGGGATAGTGAGTCATTTGATGCACATGGATTGAAATTATCTCACCATATTATATGTGATCATTTTTCACAATTGCTCCATTTTTTACATGTATTTTGATATGGGAATATATATTATTTTTGGTTCCAATAATGAGTACATCTGTGGTTATTACATGACAACCCTCACCTTTAGGGATACCTATAAAAGTGTTGACCCATTACTCTAGGAGTTAGAGAGTTTTCTATATGACATATTTTCGCGATGATTCAACTGATTATGAGCTACTTGTAGAACTTTTCTTTGGGATATTTTTTGGTATCTCTTTCATGGGGTTTTGGAGCTAATACTCACTAGTCTTTTTTCCCATCTTATCTGTGTGAGTTGTGTCCCTAAAAAAAGAGAGAAGAAAAATAAAAAACATCAAATTTTTGATATAGGAATTGAATTATCATATGTTTGAGGAAAAAAAATGTTTTAAGTGTGCAGGAGTGTGTTTTTTGAGGGAGAAATTTTGATTTATATTTTTCATGCATTTATTTCGAGATTCAACCCTCATTTTTTCCAAAAACTGTCATTTTTAAGACCCACCATCCTTCAGACTCAGAGATATCTGAACCTATTGTGAATTCCTTGAGATTGGTGCATTACTTTTATTTACACTAGTAGAGATGTGAAATTCATGGAAAGACTAGGATAAGGATGCATGTATAGGATAATTGAGGATAACTTTGTCAATGAATGCAAGTTATCTTTAGGTAGCTCATTTTTTATTTATTTCAGAAAGAGTGTGAGTAGAAGGGAAAACATTTTGAAAATTGGAATTTTAAATGAAGCATAATATTTTATGGGTAAAAGGGATTGAATTTTTTTGAACTTGTAATTTTGAGTTTTGATTTGTCTACAGGCTAAATTTTGTATTCTTTCTAATTGTTTTTCCCAAGAGTGCAAAAGTTTAAGTTTGAAGGATTTGATGCACATGGATTTCACTAATTTTTATTATTATTTTATAACTTCGTTTTAATTAAATAGTTTAACCTTTGTTAATGTTTTTGTTTAATTTTTAATCATTTTATTTTTTGTCGTATTTTTATAATTTTTAGTTAGTGTTATTAATTTTAGTGATATTTTCACTGCTAATAGTTTTTTTAATTGGATATAGTTTTAACATTTATTTATTTAAACACTATATTAGTATTATATTTTTATTTATTAGTAGTATTTTTTAATTATATATATATATATATATTAAAATAGTATTATTAACACCTTTTATTAAATTATATTAACATTTAATAGTATTATTATCATTATATGTATAATTATGCTTATAATTATAATTATATTTTATTTACTTTTAATATATCTAATTATATGCACACACACATATATACATGTGTATATCTAATATTACTAAAAAATTAACATTATAATAATTATAATTATTAGTGTTATCATATCTATTATTATTATGATGATTATTATTAATTTATATCCACTTCATCATCCACGATTTCTTGTGCACAACACTTAAAACAATGCACCATTCTCCTCCACTATAGTTTATTATCAGGGCAGCACCACCTCACACTAGCCAGCCACGTCCTCCCTCAGGCACCCCTGCTAGCTCGCACGCCTCTATATCATCCACTAGGCAACCACCTCCTTCAGATCACTAAACCAGCAGCACCTACCTTGCACGCTGCCGCACCATCTCACCTCCCTTCATCACCATCACTCGGCCGAATGAGGATGCCTCACACCAAGACGATTCCTTCCACCTAGTTCATTTTTGCGACCCCAACAAGACTGTTTGACTCCACCTTGCGTAGTGGTGTTAATTTTGGCCTTAATTGATGGTGTCATTTACTTTGGCATTATAGAGATCTTTGGAGTGACGCATTTCATCTGGAGATTATTGATGGAAACTTTCAATGACAACAACTACCACATGAATACAGTGATATTATTTATTTATTATTTTATGTATCGTGTTATCGTCATGTCTAGCTAATTTTCAAGATATCAAAGTGTTGAAGAACACAACGATAATTTCATGCATTTATTTTGTTTTCATATTTGATTGCTAGTTAATTCACAGTGATTAGATTTTTATTTTTTAAATTATATTTGTGTCTGATTTAATTAATATGGGGTCTCCACACATGATTTGGTGCATGTTTGTGTGATACTCGATGAGTAATCATAGGTGAGAGAACATTAGAGAATTCATTTATTTGGAAGTTGATTGTGTGTATGAGATAATCTTAAATCATACGTGAGTGAATTTTGAATGAATAAATATATCAATTGAGAAATTAATATTTTGTGTGAATTTTCCATTAAAAATTTCATGAGTGATACCTGATAAGTGGTATCATGTGAGTGAACCCAACATAGATAAACACTTTAACTTTGTGAGAAACGAATCATTGTTTTTCACCAAGTGATTCGATGTTAAAATTTCATGAAAATTATTCATCAAACTAGATAATGAAATGATGAATGATTTGTATGAAAATTAGAATAATTTCTAAAACTAGAGAATGAGACCTGCTAATATTTTGATTAAATGTGGAATCAGTGATAATTGAATGAATAAATATTCAGATGTGAGAATTAAATAATTGAAATTGCATGCACCTGAATGAACGTCACAACTCTGACACTTCTATCTCCGCTTATTTTAGATAGTTTTAGTTAATTTGAATAATAATTTTTAAAATAGTTGTTTAGTTTTTAGAATTTTTAGTTGTTAATCACATTTAAAACTCATCTTCCTAAAAATTACTTCAAGTGGATATTCTTAGTGTTTACGCAAATCCACCCTCTGGTTCGACCATGCTCGCCGCTTTTACAGTAGTTAGTAGGTTGATAAATTTGAAAGTTTGGCGTATCACGACAACACATACCATCCTTGTTTTTTATAGAAATGCAGATAAATTAAATTTTAGCCACATTTTAAAACATGACTAAAATAAACACAAATAAATTAAAATTAGGCCATGTTTTTACTAAAACACAACTAATTTTAATTTTTCTGTAATGTATGATCATACTTGAAAAATGAATATTTACCACAGCCTTGTAAAAATTATCATCTCTCCACATTATGAGACATGAAAATAAAATCAATCATTAGGTATTGAAAATTTTATTTTATGGATTAAGATTAGTGGGTAAGTGTTTAGAAACATTGTCTAGAAAGAGAAAGATTTGACTCTTTAAATACAATGATTGGTCAACCATGTTAAGCAATTAAGATACTCTTTACTCAATTCATTTTACAAGATGCGACTCTCACACTTCCTCTTTTTAAATTTTTCAGGCCATGAATCATGGAAATGAATTTGATGAATGACTTCATCCTTATTTTACCTTATTTTTTTTCATGTTTTTGGTATGTACATTTGTTTCTTTTTTTCTTAGGAGAATAGGATGATAAAAATGGAATGAAATGGATGATTATTACTCATTCCCATTTCCCTCTTTCAAATGCCCTAAAATGATGACACACACCACTCACTTTACCTTTACATTCAATTCTTTCCAAAGAAAAAAAATAGAATCCCCTTTACCCCACACTTAAACAATAATTTATCATGAAAATTTATTTTTGAGTGAGGGTAGGTAAGGGATAATCAGGATTGTAATATAGCTTAAAACTATAATTCTATTCAAGGTTATCTAAGGGCTTAACAAGGGTAGATGTTCTAGGTAGGTCTTAAGGATAATTGAGGGGCTATCCAATTGATTTTCCTTAATCATTATGAAAGTATCTCATAAATTCTAAATATTTGAAATAGAATACACACAAGTTCTTGTTCACAAAAAATCTCTCAAGATTCTCTCAATAAGTGAGTATATTAGAAAAATGATTTCAATGATTTTTCAAATACCTATCAAGATGAGGATTTAAATTTTGATCAGTAACCAATGAATTTGGATTTGAATTTCAAGTCAAAGATCATGAAAATTCCTAAAAATCACAATCCAAGAAAATAAATAGAAAACAAAAATCATTTGAGCTTTTAAGGATCAATAATAAGATCATGTTTTTCATAATCAACTTGGATCAGTCTACGCTAGTTTTTCTAAGAATTTTGTTAAACACCTAGTGTCTGAGAGCTAGAGAGAAAGATTGGAATTAGCTTGAAGAGTATGAATTATCTCAGGACATAATCAAATATAAAAAATACAAAAAATTAGATATAAATAAGTTCAAAATACCAAATAAATTTTAGTGGTGTTGGGTGGACTCGAGTAGGTTATGAAAATTTTGATTTTTGTGTTGGGAATATGGATTCTTGGTGTTGAAGTTGAGATCAGTTACTTCTAGAGCCAAGATGAAGAGATGGTGGGGAATTTTTGTGTGTTAAATCTTGACTAGTGAGGTACTGAAGATGTGATAGAGTTGCAAGGGATTCTTAGGCTCTATGAATTCATAATTTTCAGAGGATTTGTGTGGATTGCGGTCTGATGGACATGGTTTAGCATGGAGAAGTATGAATTAGTGTGTGTGATCATTGTCTGTAGAGGAAACTAGGGTTGAACCAATCCGGGACTTTTATCATACCATCTTTCACATTCTTGTCAAAAAACATAAATGAATGATAAAGTATTACCTCTTATATTTTCTTAATTTTTGAATAAAACTACATTCAAGGGGTTAAGTTGGAACACTTACATTCCACAATCAACCAAGATTGAAAAAATATTGACCAAACAACCTAAAAAATATAGAAAAATATAAATTCAAAGAAAAAAATAAAACCATATTCAAATTTAAAATAAAAAAATATTGATGATTCCATCCCAAAAATCACATTTCAAAAGTCATTCCATAACACCTACCCAAACACTAATATTATCATCCCATAGGGACTTCAATATAAATGTATAATGGTTGTGCAATTATATTCCCATAAGGACTCTCACTATTACCAGGTGTCTACCCATAGAGATTATTTACACCACAACCCACCTACTTATCCAAATTACCTTTATCTAATAACGATTCAATACTTTTCCACCCATAGAGACTCTCATTTTTACTGGATGTCCACCCACAGGGATGATCACCACCCCAACCTATCTCAAGTGCAACATAATGGTTGGGAAATATTTCAACTGTAAGGATTCTCGATATTCCCGAATATCCACTGATTATCCACTAAATGAGGCTAATGTTAATTGTTAATATATATAATATTCATGTTCTTTATTATTCATAAACACCATTTTAGTGCATTTTACACTTTGAACATCATTTTACATTATGATTGTAATACCTTCTTAAAATGCACTATTATGTGGTACATTTTTTTAACATCATTTAAAGTACCCAATGATTCATCTGATTTTAAGGAATTTAATTATAAATATTTTAATTTTATATTTTGGTAAATTTATCTACACTTAAATATGAACATGTTTGATTCAGGGATCAATGGAGAATTCATGTAAGAAGATGGGGATATTTTGTGATGAAAGGAAACAATTCTGGAGAAGTCATATTGGACACCAGCCCACTGATGAAACTTTGGGGCCCAACATATAGGCTCAATGAATCCCAAATTTCGTGGTATAATAGAAGACATTTAGAGGAACAAATCACTTTTCAGTATCCAATGATAATTCGTCCTCCATGGTGTCCATTTAGGTGGCCCAAGTTAGAGATAAAATTCTGGGCCAGATTCTGTAGCTCAGAAAAATAGTCCACTAATCTAATTATATCTCCGAATAAACAACTCCAAATGGGCCCAAATTTTACAGGCTGTTAGGATAAATCCGGGGATCCATTTTTTTTCTATTTCCCACTCTGATTCGTTTATATAGAAGGACTTATGGGCACATCTGTTCGGTGGAAGAAAGCTGGCTTCCACCTCGGGTCAAGGGTGGAAAAGTCTCCTCTCCCTTACTTTCCACCACCCTAGGCCTACCATACTCAAGTGAGATCTTTTTACTGTTGGAGGATCAACCCAAGAATCCCAAAATTCCTATTTAAGGTAGTGGTGGTGGAGTAATTTGATCATCTTGGGTGATTTGTTCAATTGTAATGTTATGCTGCGATTTTGTTGTCTCAAGTTTGTCTTTCACATGTAAGTTGTTCAATTCACTTTAGTTTCTTAATAAAAGTTCTTATTCTCATCTTATTATGTTGTTATTTATCTTAATTTGATACTGTTGCCTCTAGGTGTTAATTTATTCACACCAAACCTTGTGAAATCATTCACACAACGGTGGAGTGATCATTTTCTTTTTATTGTTTTCTTTACTTATTCAATTACTCCCTCATGAGTCTATTTCCCGCTTCCATTGAAACCATAAAATCAATGGAGGGTTAATCCACTTATGGGTTGATCCAAGGGTGTATCAAGGGGATGGATTGGATGTTATTTATCACCCCAATAATGTCTAATCACTTCTTTAATTGAGATTTTTATTTGATGATTTTTAAACTCCATCATCCTTGTTGAATTTAAGGCCACACACTTCAAGTGCTAATACAAACTTTTACCTTGAAGTGCTAAAAACTTTGATCCTTCAAGTGTACAGGTGATTAGTATCAAAGGGTGTAGGCATTAAACAAATAATTGATGATGTTGTTTTGTCTTCTTAAATGAACCCATCTCAAATATAAGAAATTGAAATCATTGAAAAGGAAATACGTCCAATCCACCCCAAGTGATAACCTAGGATTAACTCATTATTTTAAATTGAATTAACTTAAGTATCTTAGATTTACTTTAAAACCATATAAAATCAACCCAAGTTGGCCAATTCATAACCAAAAATAGTCCATATAATGTACGTTTCTATAGGTTTCTTCTTAGGTCTTTGAGGATTCGACAACCCAAGCTAAACTACAAGGACCGTCCTACCTTCTTATCTTGGGTAAATTTGTGTGAGAATCAAATTTTGGTGCCGTTTCTGGGGACCCAAGTAAGTCATATAAACACCCATTATATTCTCAGAAATTTCTTCTTTTCTCATCCAAATTCTCTTATCTTGTGCCTTTCTCATTTTTTTTCTTTTGGCGCATGTCCGCCTACACCCACGATCAATCGAACCGTCTAATTGGGGTGGATAGTTCTGGGGTTGGGGAGTCAAGTACAACAAGGGAACTCTTTCCATTAGATCCTAATATTCCTAATACTCCAGAGTCCAAAATTGATCCTATTTCAATGGAAGGTCTTCAAAAAAACCAACTCTTAAACCCGGGTGGGAACCAAAATGGAAACCCAAATGAGGCAGCCCCAAACTTGGGGAATACAATTGATCAAACCATGAATGACTACCTCACACCTTCCTGGACCAATGCCTGCTCATGAATTAGAAATAACTCCCTAGGATATTCCAACTACATCTTTAAACCCCATGTCCTAAACCATCTTCCCACATTCCATGGAATGGAGTCCGAGATGCCCAACCTTCACATTAAGGAGTTCAATGACATTATAGAAACCATGTGTCCCCCACATCAACTAGAATCAGCTAAGATGAGGCTATTTCCTTTTTCTTTAAAGGATCGAGCTAAAAATTGGCTAAAAAATTTGAGACCATCATCCATAAACTCTTGGTACCAACTACAAAGAGAATTCTACAAAAAATACTTTCCCCACCACAAAACAATTGCACTTAAAAAGAGTATCCAAAACCTTTTTGAAAAAGAGGGAGAGTCATTCTATGAAACACGGGAGAGGTTCAAAGACACTCTAAACATGGTTTTACACCATGGTTTTTCTATACCTGAATGAGTGAGAATTTTCTATTAAGGGTTGGGTCCAGGGAATAAATAATTCATTGACATGATGTGTAATGAAACCTTTAAAAACAAAGCCCCAAATGATGCTTACGAGTATCTAGAAAGTCTTTCTGAAAAAAACCAAACATGGGGAACTTAACCTTATTCTGAAAAGCCACAAAGAACTACTGGAATTCATACACTAAGATAAGAGGAAAGCCTTAGGGCTAAAATCGAAGCACTCTCTAGGAAGGTTGAATAGATAGACCTTAGGAAAGTCCATGAAATTCAAACTGTTGACCCTGCTTGCACAATTTTTGACAAACATGACCATAAGACAGACAACTGCCCAACCATTCCATCCATCAAGGATGTTCTTTTAGGAGGACCCTCAGTGGAAGTAAATGCCTTGAACTTTCAAAATCCTCAATATCAAAACAACTTCAACCCAAGTTATAATGACCACCCAGGCTTCCGCTGGAAAGATAACCAACAACCTAGCCAACCACAGGGACAAAATCCTTACCCCCATCAGAACTACCAATCCCATAACCAGTTCCAAACCCAACCTATCCAATACCAACAACCACCTGTCCATTTTCAACAGACCATCCCACCTCCAAAATACCCCCCCTGGGATAAACCAATCTTCTCAAGCACCAACCCAAACTGTTCCACAAAGCCTACTAGAAAAACTGTGAAAAAAAATGGAAAAGATGAACTCAGAAGTCTCTTCCCTAAAGAAAGAACTTCAAACCATCAAAACTAGAAAGGCACCCATGCCTACTCAGCCGGTGCCATCCTCAACTTCAAGGGGAGAGTCAAGTTGTTCTCAAACAACTCATGAACAACTAAAGGCTGTGACTATTTTAAGAAGTGGGAAATCAATTGAGAAACCTAAAAAACTAATTCAGAACCCACCTAAAGATTCAAACTTGGATAAAAATTCAAATGAACAACAAGATCAAACTGAGGAATCTGATAACAATGTGAAAGAAACGACTCTTCAACAAAAAACCCCACAACCTGCACCATTTCCTCAATGCATGAGGGGGAAACCCAGGCCTGAAATGAGTGAAAAATTGAGGGAAATATTCTCACAAGTCAAGTTGAACATTCCCCTTCTCGATGCCATCCAAACCATACCTGCCTACTCAAAGTACCTTAAGGACTTGTGCACTTTTAAAAGAAAATTTTCACATAAAAAACAAGTCCTTTTTGATGCTAATGTGAGTACCACCATTCAAGGGACCATTACTCCTTAGTTGAAAGACCCAGGTTGCCCTTACATCAATGTTGAACTAGGAGAAAGCAAAGTTGTCAAGGCCTTGTGTGATCTAGGTGCTAGTGTCAATCTCATCCCCTATGCTGTGTACTACCAGTTAGGCCTAGAAGAACTCCAACCCACATCTGTCACACTTCAACTTGCTGATCGTAGCATTAGGGTTCCAAAGGGGATTTTAAAGGACGTTCTGGTAAAGGTTGAAAAATTCATCTACCCTGCTGACTTCATTTTCCTTGACAACCATCCAAACTTATTAAATAAGGAACAAACCCCAATCATCCTTGACCGTCCTTTTCTTGCAACAATCAACTCTGTTATCCGAGTTTGAAATGGGAACATGACCATTACCTTTGGGAACATGAGTCTATACTTGAACATGTATAATGCAAGCTCACAAATAGGGGATAAATAGGACATTCATGAAGTAAACACGATAGGAAGAATTGATAATGAATCCATAGAACATAAAGGAATATTTGATGAATGTTTAAGTTAGGATGAGATTGATTTCCTTTGTTCACATGAAGGAAGTTTATCTCCTTGGATTGAATCATTTTCAAATTGCTCTTATGATGAAGTATTAGGTCCAACAATCAGTGAAACCTTTCAGGAAACCAATTTCATGGAGACCAATCAAGTTTCCTTCCCTAAATCTGATCAAGCCAATCTAGTAGCTGAAACTTCCACATGTGGGGAATCAATCCTATCTGAAACTCTAAAAAAAGAAATTGAACTTGATCCAATATCCCAATCTTCTGCTGAAATTCTGAACCAACCTGATCTTGAATTGAAGGAAATTCCCGCTACACTCAAGTATGATTTCTTAGGTTACAATCAAACACATCCTATTATCATTTCTTCTTCTCTTAAAGCCAATCACGAGAGGATGCTTCTATATGTCCTTAGGAAACATAAGAAAGACATTGGTTGGACCCTGTATGATATTCTTGGGATTAGCCCACTTATCAGGACTCATAGGATTGTTCTGGAATTTGATTCAAATCCATGTCGTCAACCTCAGCGGCGACTCAATCCTAATCTCATGAAGGTAGTAAGGAAAGAACTTCTGAAATTGTTAAAAGTTGGTATCATATATCCCATATCTGAGAGTGAATGGGTGAGCCCAATCCAAGTGGTTCCAAAAAAGGCTTGAATCACAGTGATAACCAATGAGGATGGAGATATTCTTCCAACAAGGTTGAGTAGTGGATGGAGGGTCTGCATTGACTATAGGAAGCTAAACTCATTCACCAAGAAGGACCATTTACCCTTACCATTCATTGACCAAGTCCTTGAGAGAGTGGCAGGTCATGCCTTCTACTGTTTCTTAGATGGGTACTCAGGGTATAATCAAATTGAGGTCTCCCTAGAGGATCAAGGGAAGAATAAATTCACATGTCCATTCAGAACCTTTGCCTTTAAGCTCATGCCCTCCGGGTTATGCAATTCCCCTAGAACCTTCCAGCGGTGCATGATGGGAATATTCTCATACATAGTAGGGGATTTTCTAGAGGTCTTCATGGATGACTTATCTATGTTTGGGGATACATTTGAGGGATGTCAGAGGAATGTAGAGAGAGACTTATCAAGATGTGAAGAAAAGAATCTGGTCCTAAACTGGGAAAAATGCCATTTCATGGTTAAAGAGGGACTAGTTCTAGGCCATCTGGTCTCAGGTAGGGGGATTGAAGTTGATAAAGCCAAGGTTGACATCATTCGTCACCTTCCATCACCCAAAACTTTCAAGGAAGTGAGGTCTTTCTTAGGACATGCTGGTTTCTATAGAAGATTCATCAAGGACTTTAGTTCAATCTCTTGTCCCCTTTGTGATCTGCTAGTAAAGGATGCTCCATTTTTTTGGACAGAAAGCTGTGAGGGTTCATTCTTGACCCTCAAATCCTATCTCACCTCTCCTCCCATTATAAAATCTCCAAATTGGAACCTTCCTTTTGAACTTATGTGTGATTCCAGTGACTTCGCTGTTGGAGCTGTGTTAGGACAACGTTGTGATAAAACTCCTTATGTCATTGCTTATGCAAGAAAATTATTAAATGATGACCAAATCAACTACACCACTACTGAAAAGGAGTTACTTTCTATTGTGTTTTCCTTAAAAAAGTTTAGGTCCTACCTCTTAGGATCCCCCATCACTGTGTTCACTGACCATTCTGCACTAAAATACCTCTTCTAAAAACAAGATGCGAAGGCTAGACTGATTAGGTGGGTACTTATCTTATAAGAATTTGACCTCACAATCAAGGATAAAAAGGAAGTTGAAAATGTTTTAGCTGATCACCACTCTAGGATGGAATTCAAAGACAACACAAATCACCTTTCAGTGTCTGATTCATTTCGTGATGAACACCTATACTCTGTGAGTGACTGCCCTTGGTATGCTGACATAGCCAATTTTTTAGTTACAGGAGTCATTCCAAAATTCTTAGGGACTCAAGCTCGAAGGAAATTACTTTATGATGTTAGACACTATGTGTTTGATGATCTATACCTCTATAAGTTCTTCCTTGACCAAGTCATTAGGAGGTGTGTTCTAGAATCTGAACAAGAGTCCATCCTTAAATTCTGTCATAGTGAGGCATGTGGAGGTCACTTTTCCTCTAATAAAACATCTACTAAGATTCTTCAATGTGGTCTCTTCTGGACCACCCTCTCAAGGGACTCCTACACATTTTGTCAAAGCTGTCCTAGGTGTCAACAAGTAGGGTCCATCACAAAAAGGAATCAAATGCCACTCACTCCCATCTTAGTGGTTGAAATCTTTGACTGTTGGGGAATTGATTTCATGGGTCCCTTCCCAAACTCTAGGGGATATCTTTACATTCTCTTAGATATCGATTATGTCTCTAAATGGGTTGAGGCCATTCCTACAAAATTCAATGATCATCAAACCGTGATTAGATTTCTCAAGGAAAACATCTTCTCTAGATTTGGAATTCCTAGGGCTATAATTAGTGATCGTGGAACTCATTTTTTCAATCGTCCATTCTCATCACTCATGGGAAAATATGGAATTTTTCACAAAGTGTCCACTTCTTACCACCCATAGACCAATGATCAAGTTGGGTTAGCCAATCGTGAAATCAAACAAATTCTTGAGAAAACTGTCAATACTTCTAGGAAAGATTAGTCCGAGAAACTCTTGGATGCACTTTGGCCATATCATACAGCATACAAAACCATCTTAGGAATGTCACCATATAGGTTGGTTTATGGAAAATCATGCAATTTACCTGTTGAAATTGAGTATAAGGCCTTTTGGGCAATTAAGAAAATGGATTATGACCTCTCATTGGCCGGAAAAAAAAGGAAATTATATCTCAATGAACTGGAGGAACTAAGGATGGAGGCTTATGAAAATTCAAGGATTAATAAAGCTAGAGTTTAAGCATACCAATCTAGGAATATCAAGGTCAAACATTTTGAACTGGGAAAACTTGTGCTCTTGTATAGTTCAAAACTTCATTTCCACCTGGGAAAGTTAAGGTCTAGATGGTCAGGACCTTTCATAGTGCATCATGTGTACCCCCATGGGGCAGTAGAGATTCAAGATCCCACAAGTGGTTACATTTTCAAGGTCAATGGTGAAAGGTTAAAACCATTCATTGAATCATTCAATAAATAGGAAATAGTGGTTGAGTTAACTGAGCCAACCTATGAACTAGAAAAAAATTGATAGATTTAGGATCCATGTCGGGCTAACGATGTTAAAAAAATCGTTGGATGGGAGGCAACCCATGGTTTTCAAGTTTCCAATCATTTTTTTGTTTTAATCAACTTTATATTTTAAATAGGATTAATTAATCATTTTGATATTTAATAAAAAAAATTAGACTATTGACCTGTTCTTCTTTTATGAGTATGGATGGGTATGAAAGGGGAGCATCGTATTCATCTGTGTCACACGGTGTGATCCCTGAGTAATACCTTACCTGAAAATTTAAAATAAGACAATGTATCATTAGTTTGTTTAAAAAAAAACAAAAAAAAAAAACAAAAAAAAAACAGGGAAAACCATAAAAATGATGATACTTGGAATTCAATAAGTCATTGTGTTGTTTGTTTTTTCTGGTTTGTTCTTCTTTGTATGGTTCAAGGACTATTTTGGGTGATACATGTTCAATCAAGGAGGTTCCTACATCCCCTAAGAGATCAAAGGACTAATTTGGAGCAGCAATAATTTTAACTTCAACCACCAGGTGACTTCATTCCATGATCCTCATTTTCAAATTCCTTTTTGAACTTTCATTATCTACCTCTACCCCCTTCTAAATTTTATTTTTTTTAAAAACAATAGGGACAATTTTATTTTAAGTTGTGGGGGGAGATAAAATAAAAAATGCTTTTGTGTAAAAAAAAAGAATGATTTGAAAAAAAAGTCTAAATGGAAGGAAAAATTCCTTTAACTTTGAACATGGTAATACACATTTTACACTTTGAAACTGAATATAAAATAATTTATCATGACCTGATTCTAATTTTAATCCTTGTATAATTTCATGAGCATAGATTTTGGAAAGTGTGGCTGTCCAATGTGATATTTCATCATTTATATTTTCATCAAAATAAAAAAAGATCACAATGCACGTCCTTAGGATAGTGGGGTATTAGTTTGAGTTCATGGGGTCCCCCAAATAAATAGCATAGGTTTGGTGATCATTTTAGTTTTAGTATGAGTATTCAATAAAAAAAATAAAAAAATAATAATAAATTTGTGCGTAGAGCAATGAAATGACCTAATGCGTGGATTTCGACACTTGGGGATCGTGACTCCATAGTTGTCTAGCCCAGAGTTAGTAATTTTATCTCTATTTTTGGTAATTTGAATTTGTTTTTGACTGAGTTAACTTGAGAGGATGCCCGAGTATGTGGGCTTCAATTGGTTCCCTAAGGTCTTTGAGCCTAGGAGTCATCGGTAATGTCTCGCTATAGGGGTTGACTCTTTTGAGTGCAATTTCAATTACCATGACAAAATTGAAAAAAAAAACAAAAAAAAAAAAAACAAAAAAAAAATAATACAAAAAAAATTGAATACTCATCTTAATATTGAAATTTGATTCCACCTAGAGCTTCTGTAATTTCCCCCTTGAATAAAGATGAACCCCCATGTCTATTTTGATGCACAACACATCCTCATACTTAATTGATATTGGATGAAATATGAAAATGAATTTGAACAAAGGAATGGGATTGGGATTGGGATCTACTTATGAAACTATATTGTATTAAAATATTTTGATGGGTTTCATGATTGTATGGTATAAGGGTTTTTGGTGATCATTGTGTATTAAAATGTTTTTGGAAAAGGGAATTCGAATTTCTTATTGTTGAGATATATTTTTCTTGGGACTAGCAAAACTCAAGTTGGGGGGTGTGGTTAGCCAATAAATGAGGCTAATGTTCATTTTTAATATATATAATATTCATGTGATTTATTATTCATAAACACCATTTTAGTTCATTTTACACTTTGAACATCATTTCACATTATGATTGTAATACCTTCTTAAAATGCACTATCATGTGGTACATTTTTTAACATCATTTAAAGTACCTAATGATTCATCTGATTTTAAGGAATATAATTATACATATTTTAATTTTATATTTTGGTAAATTTATCTACACTTAAATATGAACATGTTTTATTCAGGGATCAATGGCGAATTCATGGATGAAGATGGGGATATTTTGTGATGAAAGGAAACAATTCTGGAGAACTCATATTGGACACCAGCCCACTGATGAGACTGTGTGACCCAACATACATGCCCAATGAATACCAAATTTTGTGGGATTATATAATAAATGTATAGTAACAAATCACTCTTTAGGATCCAATTCTAATTAGTCCTCCATGGTGTCCATTTTGGCGGCCCAATTTAGAGATAAAATTCTGTGCCAGATTCTGCGTCCTAGAAAAACAGTCCACTAATCTAATCATATCTCTGAATAAACAATTCCAAATGGGCCCGAATTTTACAATCGGTTAGGAGACATCCGGGGATACATTTTGTTCTTCTATGGACCACTCTGATTCGGCCATCTAGAAGTACTTACAAGCGCGTCTGTTTGGTGGAAGAAAGTTGGCTGCCACCTCGGGTCAAGGGTGGAAAAGTCTCCTCTCCCTCACTTTCCACCACCCTAGGCCCACCATACTCAATTGGGATCTTTTTACTGTTGGAGGCTCGACCCAAGACTCCCAAAATGCATATTTAAGGCAGTGGTGGTGGATTAGTTTGATTATCTTGGGTTCTTTGTTCAATTGTAATGTTATGCTGTGATTTTTTTGTCTCAAGTTTGTCTTTCACATGTAAGTTGTTCAATTCACTTTAGTTTCTTAATAAAAGTTCTTCTTCTCCTCTTATTATGTTGTTACTTATCTCACTTTGATACCGTTTCCTATAGGTGTGAATTTATTCACACCAAACCTTATGAAATCATTCACACAACGGTGGAGTGATCATTTTCTTTTTATTGTTTTCTTTACTTCTTTAATTCCTCCCTCATGAGTCTACTTCCCGCTTCCATTGAAACCATAGAATCAATGGAGGGCTAACCAACTTATGGGTTGATCCAAGGGAGTAGAAAGGGGCTGGATTGGATGTTATTTATCACTCCAATAATGTCTAATCACTTCTTTAATTGAGATTTTTAATTGATGATTTTTAAACTCCATCGTCCTTGTTGAATTTAAGGCCACACCCTTCAAGTAATAATACAAAATTTTACCTTGAAGTGCTCAAAACATTGATCCTTAAAGTCTATAGGTGATTAGTATAAAAGGGTGTAGGAATTAAACCAGTAAGTGATGATGTTGTTTTATCTTCTTAAATGAACCCATCTCAAATATAAGAAATTGAAATCATTGAAAAGGAAATACGTCCAATCCACCCCAAGTGATAACCTAGGATCAACTCATTATTTTAAATTGAATTCACTTAAGTATATTAGATTTCCTTTAAACCCATCTAAAATCAACCCAATTTAGCCAATTCATAGCAAAAAACAGTCCATAGAATGTACGTGTATATAGGTTTCTTCTTAGGTCTTTGAGGATTCGACAACCTAAGCTAAACTACAAGGACCGTCCTACCTTCTTCTCCTGGGTAAATTTGAGCGAGAATCATCCACATACAAGGACTCTATCCACTTCAACCTAATTCATCATCACTACATCATTACATCTCCACTGTATCTCAATGATTGGGCAGTTGTACACCTATTGGTAATCTCACTGTTATAGGGTGTCCACTCATAGGAAATATCCTCACCTAAACCTAAATAAATAACACCACACATCTAAAATCTCTATTATATATCAAAATATATTAGTCCATAACTATACACACCATCTTCATTGAGATTCATAAATAGATTCAAATCCCCATTGTAACATCTTAGCCCAGATGCCACTAATCCAATGCCCTGAGCCAGTTATCCATAAGTTCTCAAGATCACCTCCCCATATACCAAAGGATTACAATTAGTAGCAAGGGCCTATGGTTTGATAGTGGGGAGAATATTTCCTCATATTGTAGTAGAAAACAATGAAAATAAATATATATAATCCAAATCATTAAATAAATAGAGTACAGTAGCAGTAAATAAACTAAAAGAAAAGCATGCAATAATAATAAATGAAATGAAATTAAAACCCAAACAACCATGTCATACATACAATACTGGTCACCCAGTAGTCTGGCCATACATGTTGGAGTACACAAAGGAAACTTAAATAAAATTATAGGGATCTACTCTTAATTACGAGCTAGACCACATACCTATTCTCTAAGACACTACTGAGTTGCTCCAGTCTGATCAAAAGGATCCACACAAGTGGATTCACTTGATCACAAAACCTTGGGCCTCATCACTATCCATCATGCAATATGCGATCAACCTGAAAAGTAGACATAAGGTCTGCATGCACACTAAGGTGTATGTACATGGGTGAGATATAATATCAGTAGGCCACCCCAATGATGAACCTATAAATCTACTATCATAAGAGCATGCTCATGTAATACGCTCATCCTAGATGAGGCACAATAGAAAATGATAAATGAAATAAGTAAATTGAAACTACAGTGGACCCCTGGGTCTGTGATCCTTGTCAACTAGGAAATGTACCATAATGTATATATATTTTGATATGTGTATATATATCCCCCCCCACATATATATATATATATATATATATATATATATGAGTATGGTGAAAAATAACATAAATCAATAGCAGTCGATCCTTGAGTACGTAATCCCGATCATCTAGAAATCCTATGAAAAGGGAATTGAGTTGGATGTCATACCGCTCAATATGTGTATAATTATCCGATTAGTGGGTTTGTAATTCTGATCGACAATAACTGTTTCATCCAATGCTGAAAATATCTCTAAATAAGCTACATCACCACATGGGGACACATGTCCTAGCCTTGGGATCACCCCTACTCACCTCTAATCACTATAATGAAGGATTCTAGGTAATAACTGGACATCATGTAAATGGTCACTTAGCTAGATGCCATACCACTCAAATCATATAAATCTAGCCTGATGACTAAATCCTAGGTCCCAATCTATAGAAAATCATAACATTTCAACTCATATAATCCCTAAGGGGCTGACCTTTAGGCGATCTGTAAAAGGAATGATCTCTGAATCCAAGTACATTCTTGAAATCTATTCATATAAATGCCTCAATATCCCTATACATAGAAAATATATCTGGGAAATGTCGTAATTGTGCATCCACCCGACCCCATGGAGCATCCCAATCATCGCACAAGGAGAGCATAATGATCCATAGATTATATGTCAAATCAATAGTGAGGAGCACCATGTACAACACTGTGTACAAGTAATCAATCAGGGAGAGAATAATCATACCCATTGCTTGAGTATCATAATCAAAAGGGATTCCATGCCTGAACATCATAATCAAAGGGATGTTGTACCCGAATATCATAATCATAGGGATAAAAATCAAGATCCCAGGAAATAAATCTGGGAATACCAATAATATAAAAATTAATAAAAGGATCAGAATTAGGATCCCATGAAATACTTATGGAAATCCCAAAAATAATGCCGCATCATGTCAGGCGCATCATCCAAAATCCAAGTAGCACCTCTAGCTATAATAGTTGCATCAATAATAACCATGAGAATATATAAATAAAAGAGTGAGGCTAGAATAACACATAAAACAACCACTACTTCCATAGCCTCATGATATTACAAGTTTGGTATAGGTTCTAAGATGACACCTGATGCTCATGGTGGATTAAACGCCGAGGCACCCAATGATCCCCTCAGGTCTAAAAAATTAGAGGCATCCTAATTGGGATCCTCAAGGTCTGCACATAAAAAAAGGTACCCTATTAGGATCATATAAGTCAACACATACACCAAGACATCCTACTTGGGATCCTCAAAAAGAGTAAATGGAGGCATCCTACACTGGATCCTCTAAGTAGAAATGTAAGCAAAGACATTTTATAGGGGATCCTTAGAAAAAATAACTATATTGATGCATCCCACATGAGATACTATAAAAGAAGTAGGTAAGATATGGAATTATACATAGGACCCTTAGAAGGAGTAAACAAGAAGGGGATCCTACAAGGGATTCCTTAGGTCATCATGTAAGAAAAGGTATCCTATAGGGGACCCTCAGAAACAACATTAAGGTAGAGTAATCCTACATAGGATCCTCTAGGTCAAAAGATAAGAAAACATCTTAGCTTAAAAGGAAAAGTTTTTGAATACTATTCTAGAGATATTGATCATGGACCACCTCAAATCAAGGGTCTCACTCTTAGGAGGTAGTTAAATTCGATTACTGGAGGAAAAACCTCTCCATTTACTATTAAGGTTGAAACAACTCTTAAGAATCCTCGAAACACCTCAAGGGTTTAACAATTTTGATTTTTGGATCCAAAATATGTGTGTGGGAAAGATTAGAAAAGGATGCAACGGTACCAAAATAGGTTGCTTCACGAAGCACCTTCATGACACCCCACAACACCACAACCGACACACAGTCAAGGCCTTCTCTGCGCCCGCCGCAGAGAAAGGTGAAGGTCGAATCCACAATTACGACAAACCTGACAGAAGTATTCGTGTCGTGGAGGGAATAAAATCATCTCTATGATTCCTTGAAAATTGAATAAAGCCTCTACGACCGCCACATAGGGAATGAAGGAAGCCTTTTCTCCTTGGAGGAGATAATGGTCGACTTCACAGTTACGATGAACTTGATGCAATATGCCTATGATGGAAAAGCACAAATGGATTCACGGTATTCCCCCATAGCACCCACCCCCTGGAGCCTATAAATACCCCGCTACCCTTAGTACAAAGGGATCAACATCCTTACCTTTTTCCTTCCAAGCTCCCAAATCACAAACCACCCTTTTCTCTATGAACCATTAGAAAAATGAATCATATGAGGTAATTGAGAATTGTGAAACCCCTTTCCCTTTACTCAAGTCCCCCCCTCTTCAGAGAGGGATTCCCTTTATAGAGAATATGGGATATCACCAAGGAAGGATACCCATTTGGGTACTCAGGAATTCAAAAAGCACCAAATCTTCATAAAGAACCCTAAAAAAACTTGTGTACTCCACGCTGAGACCGAGACACTGTGCTTTGAAAAGTCCCCCTCTTTGCAAAGTCATATACTCTATGATCCTTTATGATCTTCAAAGCCCCATGTTTCGTGAGACCCTGAGATCTATGAGACCTTATGCTTTGTGATCCCATGAGCTCTGTGAAGCCCTGAGCTCTGCAAAGATTTGTGCTCTGTGACCCCTTTATCTTTACAAATCCCCTCTCTATGAGGCCTCTTGCTTTGAAAACCCTTTTCCCATGCATCCATCTAGTCTTGTATGAAGTGATTTCAAGGTCCCTTGGATCGTGCTTTATATTGTGTTGCCTAACCTTTTGATTATTAGCACAGACATACTAATGACTATTGCTTATTTTCATAGCCATGTTAACGTGATCCCCTCAATGGATCACTCCACAACCCCACCTCACCACAACATTTATGGTGCCTTCCCTTCACCAAGGGTTATAACACGCCAATTATGTAAGTCCTAGAGGCAAGGAAGTTAATCCTCACTGTCCAAGCTACATGATGTTAAACTACCAAGCACCTGCGTCTATGACACATGAAATTAAACTGTGATCACCACATAAGCAACAAGTCCAGAGGGGACTGTGAAGGGGATGGGAACTAACACCTTCTCACTCCCCTATACCTTTGGGCTTTGTCACTATGAGCACCTTGGGTAGTCTCTATATAATCCCCAAAACATTCTGATGGGATGATTTAGGTATGATGGCCATATATTCCTCATACACCTGGACCCATCCACTAAGCTTCCCACTCAGAGTAATTCCCAATATCTATTTTTTGGGACACTAACCATGCATAAGACCCGCTCCATTCCTCACGGACATAACTTTTACGATGTGATAGTCAGGTCTCTGTTGCCTCTTATTTCTCACATTGAGCATGAATCACATGGTCTTAGAGTAAGCATGGACCATGAAACCCTTTTTGGACCACCTTAGTGTGTAATACCCATTCCCCATCCAACCAAAATATATGGATTTTGATCTTTTCCCATTCCAGGAAAGGTACGTAGGAAGCCTCCCTAAGGTGAAACCCTATCACCCATCAGTCCCGACCACTTCACATCGTCTCACTCTCATACCGCATGAAATTAAATTGTATGATCCCAAACTATGTGGGTTTTGATCCCTGTATTCTATATAGGGTATGTAGGAAGCCTCCCTAAGGTTCAAACCCAAATACTGGTGAAATTTGGTATTTCCTTCGAGACTTTGTGTTTCGGGAAGATCGTGGCCTTTCTTGAAGGTTTTAATTTCCTTAGAGTCCCCATCCATGTGTTCCATTCTCATGGGCCGCCTCCTCAGGTGTCCCATCACTCCACTGAACTATGTGGACTTTGATTCCCCACTATAGGGATATGTAGGAAGCCTCTATAAGGTTCAATCCCAACATCACTATCATATTCACATCGGTTCCATCCCATTACTCCCATCCAATTTGTTCAACCATCCATCATCCATCCTGATTCCTACCCGGGCCACCACATCCTAGTGGGATCATGCCATTTCCTTGGACATCTAACCATGCCTAATCCCCACACAATCCATAACCATCCAACCAAGAGTGTACCTCTTGCGATGGGCTGCTATCCATATGTAAGACCCAACATATCTCCGGGTCTTTGTCTTTTATGTACACCTTGATTTCATACCTCACCCATTTGAACTACGTGAGTTTTGATCTCTGTCTTATATACAGGGTATGTAGGAGGCCTCCATGAGGTTCAATCCCAACCAACGGTAAAACTTGGTGTCCCTTTTTTTGAGACCCAATCATCCTCAGATCCATCCTTATTAGGTGTTTGATCAACCCATTTATTAAACCTTCCAGGTGCTCCCTCTTAGGGATGTACCCATATGATCTACTCCCATAAGTGTTTTGATTAGTCCGATCTATCTCCGCTAGATGTTAAACTCATGGAATACCCTATGTTAAACATGGAAAGATGAGGAAAACCTTGGAGACATGCCTCTGGAATACAATTCCCCATACCCGACATGGGATACCTCGGTCTTCCATGCCCTAGAGAATCCCTATCATAAGGGGAACAAATCTAGGTGTACCAATGATCCATCGTTCAGACATGACAGTGATGTCCAACATGACTAATCCCCTTACTAAAGTTTTCTACCCTAACATGACCCCATGTAATTTCTTGAAAGAAGTAGTGTAATCAACTGACATCCATGAAGATGTGGCATCGAGAATAGTTTCACGAACAATGTCTGAAATCTACGAGGGAGACCTGAAATAGGTGAATAATTAGGAGGAGGAATCCATGGAAGGAGAGACCGACATCCCATCATCCAATTTCGATCAAGGAGAAAACATTTCTAAAGAAGTGATGGATGCCTCCTGCCTTTGGAAAATAGGAATGTGGGGCAACAACCAGCGCGTCCCTATGAACCATGCACACCCCGGTGAAAGATTCAAAAATTGAAATAGTGAACCCAACATGAATCTTATCTTAAATATGGATATTAGTAGTGTTTGAGTCATTAACAGATAAGTGTCTCATCAGATCTAGCTATCCAGCACTAGGTCCCACCAAGAAAATAGTGGGCCTGGCGTGAAACTCACCAATGTTTGTGGTAGTTAATCATTGGGAATTACGATCTACGACATTGCCCTCATGGATATTTCTATCTAGACATAGAATAATTAATGAAACTGGGGAACTGTGCATTATTTTACCATTTTCTATACTAATGAGTGAATTTTCTTTCTTTACAGGACCCAATCTCAATCTATAAGAAACTGATCATCTCCCTCCCATGGATAAAGGGGCAGGGGTAGTACAAATGCTATAATTCCACATGACTTCATCTCCTCTGTGATGGCTCCCACGCCCGCAGCTACTAGGTTCCCACACCCCCTCTCACCCTCTTAATTTATTCATAGGAGGGTGATTGATGGTCTTTTTCGACGATATGAACAAGAAGGTGTCATCCTGATAAGGGACATGGCCCACTAAGACATGGAGTCGTCAGTGTCTTGTTAACACCGCAACCCCCAAGGGCCACGCAAGGAGCTAATCCTCCCCACTCTAATCTTCAACAGCTTCAGGAGCCTATCCTCAAAGTAATACTATGACTCACTCCCTTATGATAGCAAAGTAATGGATTTTCGAGTGCACCCATCCAAGACTTCAGCTAGGGAGCTATTGAGGAGGTCTCCCACCCAGCCGCGTCAGCATCTCTAGTTGGTCCTATAGATTGAAGAGCATTTATTTCACCCCCCTGCACATCTAGCTCTAGTTCAGCTTACCTAGCGTCAATGCCGGGTGAAAGCTCAAGAGTATGCCTACCAGGGGGCATCATCGTCCGTGACTTCAGTGTCATGAGCCACCACCAACACGAGCTATAAAATTAATTTCATTATTTGGAAGAGGAACCTTCTTGGTTACAGATCAGGGGCACTTCTAAGACTGACCAAAGTTAAAGCACTAGTCACCTAATGAGCAGGTTGAAATGACTCTCCCGGTTACCGAGGCAAGCAACAACACTCATGGACTGACCCGCGATGATGGAATCTAGTATAGAGGTCCTCCTTATACTAGTATCGGACTGAGTGGAGGTACTTCCCACTCCTTCATTTAGTATGGAGGTCCTCCCCATGCCACCATCATAAAATCCAGTGAAGGACCTCCCTGATTCATCAGCATTCAACACGAAGTTCCTCCCCATGCTCCTGTCCTCAAGTATTAGAATTTCCCTCACATACCAGGTTCTCAACACGAGGGTCTTCCTTTCCCAGTAACCTAACAACATGGAGGACCTCCCCATGTGCTCATAAATTCCTAGAGAGTTCCACCCCATGATAGCAATCAAAGAAGTGGAGGTCCTCCCCACTTCATCAATGGAAAACACAGTGGTCCTCCCCATGTTCCCTTCGAAATTTTTACAGGTTCCCCTTGCACCCTATCTCATCAAAGAGGAGGTCCTTCCCGCATCAGTAATAACCGATATGAAGGACCTCCTCATATCCCATCCAGTGCGGGCGTAGGTCCTCCCCACTCTAGAACTAATCTGCATAGAGGACCTCCCCATGTCAAAAACCTTCCTTGTCCTAAAGAAATATCTTAGGGTAGGAGGCTGGGTCACTTATTCCAAAGTAAGAATCCTTGGAAGTTCCAAACCGCGATTAAACCTGTCTGCTTTTCAGATTCTGATATAGAGTGAGATTCGATGATGGAACCCTCACCCCAATCTTTTGTGTCAGGGGATGGGGCAGGAATAAGGCATATAAGCCTCATCCTTCTGGAAAGTGAGGTCCATTGGATCCCTACATCCCTCCGAAGATACATACAAGAGGAGGACGATTTGGACCCTTTCTAGGGCCTGGCCGTGCAATCCTCCTTATCGTTAACAAGATCATTTTACACCTTAACAAGAGATCATGGAGAGTTGTTTTGGGGACCAATAGAGGATGAGAAACAACATGAATCACCACCCATGGCCATAGTCCCTGCGTGGGAAGTAGTGGTCATTAGTATGTCCTACAGGGATGTGGTGGTGTAATCAGCGCATTCTTCAGAAGACATCTCAAGATGTGGCGGCCTGTCAGCCCGTGCACCGTATTCTCCACAAGCTAGTATACCATCACAAAATTCCATTTCAGTGCCACTATCGGTCCCTCAACCTCCCCCAGTTGATGAATGGGGAAACCAAGGTCCGGATCCTGAGTCTGATCCGAGAATTTTTTGGAACCTGATCACCGCAGATCATCTCCCTAAGATGTTTTGGCCCTTTGCAACAACAGGTTTCAGCATTCCGAAATATCTCATCTAGTAGGAGGTCATATTATTCTACCAAACTCTCTATTTTACTCACTTCCATCTCCATAATTGATGGATATCTTACACCAAGATCCAGGAACACTTCGATGACATCAACCAGTAATGTCGAATGGTCTACTTGGTTGTGCTTCCTATGGCTCAGTGCCTTGAGTCACCCAACCATCGTCGAACCCTCCAACAACAATGCATCCAAATATTTACAGTGCTCCAAAAAATTATTAAGGAGGCTTCCCCCCACATCCAGATCTGTGGTTGGGGGTTGTATTCTACCCTTCATTTCAGTCCCATCCGGCACCAGCCCGACTTGCCAGGTGATATTGAGGATATGCCTATAGGAACAGTCACATTTAACATGGCTGACCCATCAGAGGAAGAAACTAATCTAGGACTCATTGAATAGAAATTACCCCCCATGGTGGTGCCACACCTATTAGATCCTTTGGGCATGGTTACTTGCCAGTAGAGAAATTTACTGGGCCTTCATACACCTTTCGAGTCATTATCCTTCAGTCGGGAACCCAATAAGGGTAAAGAGCATGCTGGGGCTGTTAAACCCTATGAACCATCTGGCTTAGTGAAAAAGATGGGAGATGACCCTAAAAAGTATTCTCTACATCAATATCTCACATAACATAAAAAGATGGTTGATGACCTTCTTGCCGAAGGTTCTGTAGAGTGGTGACCAGATTATGATAACCCTCAACTGGGGTAGCAGAGGTAGGTACAACCTCCCCCCATCAAGTTTCTACCTGGTGACCTTGACCATACTTCCCATTTAGATAGATTAGAATACAGATTTTATGGAAAGTGTCCATGATATGCATCACTGAATCCACCCGATTTTCATGGTAACCCTCCTTGGGACCCAGTTCAGGTTCCCCCAACCATTCCATAGGTCATTCCCCCAGAAGTCCCTCACATCATCCCACCAGTCTCTCCATGAGATGTTGTGACTTCTTACCATGTTGAAGAACCTTTTAACACATTTTTGGTCAGGGAACCTCATTAAGATCAAAATACTCATTCATATGATCTGATGAAAACACTTATTCTTTGCCTTGAGACCCTAGAAACTTGTCAGGTGGAAATACCGCCTGAAGGAAAGCCATATCTGACATGGGGGGATGATATGATAGTACCCCTAGGTTTTGGGAATCCTAATTTTTCACCCTTTAATGGGATGGGAGATTCGTTACAGTATCTGGCCCACTTTATTTCAAGGTGTGGACAACACAACAGGAGACCACCAAACTCTGGTGTTTTGTACAGACACTAGAAGGGCCTGTGTTTGTCTAGTATATCTAGCTACCCATTGGGTCAATAGCTGCTTGAGAGGATCTTCATAGGTATTTTCACTACCAATTCAGTTCCATGGACTGAAATACAAGCATTACTGAACTCTTTAAGTGCAAATAAAGGCTTGATGAGCACGTCGCAGACTTTGTCAGTAGGTGAAAGGGCCTCACATATTCCCTTGATATGATACTAACCTAGGAGCAGTTTATGACGATGTTAATGGGGAATTTAAAGATTGAATTGGTCCCTTATCTCATCACTAAAATCCATATGAGAAGATTTAAGGATTTCTTTGACAAAGCCTAGCGTCTAGAGTAAGCCTTATAGTAAGCCAAACAAGAACACCCATTACCCCCGTAATTCTTATAAGAAGAGTCCCCAAGGTCGAGACAGCCACGGTAGTGTAAGTAGAGTCCCACAGGAAACTGGAATTGTTACTAACAGAGCCACCTCCATAGCTTCATCAAGGCCCACCACCTCAAGTGCAGCCTCCGACTGAGCAATGTCCACCTTAGAATTGGCAGACACACCTGTGTAACACACCTCCACCACATTGGCGAGATAATGAGGTTTCTCCTCCCCATCAGGATCCTTTGGCCCTTAGTCAGGTCTAGGCTCCCAGATCCCCCTTCTCTAATATAAGTAACCACACCTACTCATTTAATGAGGCTCAGTTTTCCAGTTACTTCTAGATTACTTTGGATCAGGGAATCCTATAGTTTCCAGAATGCAAAAGGCCCGAAGAGGTGGAACTCGTTGATCACCCTAATTACTACCCCTATCACTAGATCATTGGGAACACCCTTAAGTAGTGCTATGTGTTTAAAGACTGGATCCAAGACCAGGTCGATAATAATATAGTTCGGTTGGGTCCAACCCCAGCACAGGTGGCATGTGTGTTTATAAGGCCTAACATCGACAGTGAGGGAAAATGATAGTAGGTTTATAACTGTGGGTCCCAAAAAATATGAAAACTGAATGGATTTCAAGGAATTCTCCCATTAATATGTTATTATCCATTCAAGTTTGAATCAACCTGAGCCTTCAAAAGTTTCCACGTTACCTACATCCACTACTGCTGCATCAACATCTCATCCTTCCTCTTCCCATGAGGGAAAGCATCGATGATGGAAGGGAGAGAATATTCCCCCACCGACGTCGTCTTCATCCCATAATCTCAACTATTTCATGCCCCAGAGATGGATATTTCCCCCAGAATCTTCAAGTAATTATTAGGGGTACACTTTAGTCAATACCGTCGAGTTATTAAACCCTTACATGGTCCTCAATGATGAAGAGCGCCATGAAGACCCTCCCAATGTCCCTAGCTGACGCAAGCATTGAAAGAGAAATGGGTATGTGAATTTCCAGAATGCATTGGTTAGTGCTTCCAGCCAAGCTGTGCATGCCATCGAGAATATACAGTAGGCCCAACACAAAGCTCAACACATGAATCCTTCTCATCTTGTTTCATCAGATCCACCTCCACCATCATCTATGCTACTTGATTAGGCAGAGCCAATACGACCATGCTATGGCCAGTCATGTTCTGTCATGGATAGCCCTTAGTTATGTGGATCTAAGATGGTAGTCACTGTACACAGTTCAACTAGTGAGCAATGAGAAATTCCCAGCACCAACCTGAATTTGCTGGTTCAACAAGCAACACCTGTCAAACCCCCTTCCACAGATCAAACTCCTATCAGTAGAAGTGTATGCTTGATACAGAAGTATGATATTCTCAATCATATTTCTAGAATTTCTGAAAATATCTCTATCCTCTAGGCTCTTCACCTATCATTGGATATGTGTGAAGCCCTTACAGAGGCTTTGAGAAGCCCCCTCTATTTTGCGAAAAAGGTATAATCTGTAGAAGCCTTCCATGCTAAGATAGTCGAGTATGTATAATGTTATGCCATCATTTATTTATCTGGAGTAAATGAAGGATATCCTATACAGGGGAACATCCTCCCACTGCACATCACTATCCATTTCAATAACATGGAGGTCTTCCACTGTCGTGTTGACACAGGCTCTGGGATCAACCTCATACCGAACCAAACACTCTGAAAGATAGGATTGTCCGAGGAAGATCTGAGTCCCTCTAACATAAAAATTCATGGTTATTATAGGATGGAGCAGACACCAGTTGGAAAGATTCGCCTGAAGACCCAATTTGGTGGCCTAGTTTCCAGTATTAAGTTGATGGATGTATCACAAGACACCGCTTACAACACGTTGATGGGTATACCATGGCTCCACCTGCATGCAGAAGTCCCTTCATCATATCATCAATTCCTTAAGTACTCCCTTAATGGTCAGGTAGGCATAATCCAAGGTGATGCATCTCCATTTGCCTCTTGTGAAGCCTACTAGTTGAATTCTAACTATTACAAGAGCAAGGAAAAACAGATTCAGGATAATGAGGTTGAACACACTATAGTTGTGACTGACTAATGGATAGACCTGGATAACACTTACATTTTCCCAATTCACAGATCGAAGGCCATGACCGTAGACTTGGGGAAATGCTTTGTTTTCTCTGGAATGAAAGGGAAGAACGTTCCTAAGTCTAAGTAAATCCATGATATCACCTTGTATTCTTAAAAAAATTAGGCTCGAGTGATTCTAGATCTTCCTACTTCTATAAGGTATTGAGATGTCCACCCCATGGAAACAACAATACATCATACATTCTTGTTTCACCGGGCTAGGATAAACTGGATCAAGTAAATGCGCCGCTATTTCTTTAATATCATCAAACATTGACACTTGGGTTGAAGTCCATATGGGATTTTGTTGACAAATTTCATCACTATGGTTTCAATAGCGCAAAAGTCCCCCAATGAAGTTTCCACTGTCACCCAGGATGGCACCGGTGTCCCGTCAAGATTTATCAACTCGGAAGAGTTTCCTCCGACCGATGATCCTCTCAACGTGGATGAAGAAGAGGATTTGGAAGATTCCCCTCCTGTATTCAAAGAGGGTGTCTCCACTATAGTCGATGAATTAGTAAAGGTGAAACTTGTTAATGAGACAGATCCAAAACCAACATTAATCAGCACCGCTATTCTTGCAGAAGAGCAAAAAAAAAATACATGGATTTACTTAAATAAGAATTGTGATGTCTTTGCCTAGGGTTATGATGAGATGCTTGGACTAGACCCTTAGTTCATGTCCACCATCTCGGTCTCCCAGAAAATCATCATGGGTTCAAACATCCTCCCAAAAAGATGAACCCTTCTCACGATGCCATGGTTGAGGTCGAGGTTGATAAGATCATCAAAGAAAACTTTGTCAAGGAAGTCCAGCACCCCAGATGTTTAACTAAAATTGTGCCGATTAGGAAGAAGAATGGAGAGATCAGAGTTTTCATCGACTTTTAGGATCTCAACCATCACTGTATGAAGGGATATTTTCCCCTTCCTGTTATAGAACTATTGATCGATGCCACTACTAGGTTACAGTACCTCTCTTTTATAGATGGGTATTTCAGGTATAATTAAATATGAATGGATCCTAAGGATGAAGAGTCTACCACCTTTAAGGCACTAAAAGCTACCTTCTGCTACCAGGTAATGCCTTTTAATTTAAAGAATTAAGGTACCACCTATCAAAATTCCATGAACCACATATTCAAGCCGATCCTTGGGACATTATTGGAATTCTATGTGGAAGACCTAGTGGCTAAATCTCACCAACGTCAGGACCATATTAGATATCTTGAGAAATTGTTCAGCTTCCTTATTTCTCGCTATCTGAAGATGAACCCCTTGAAGTGTGCCTTTGGGGTCACCTTCAGAAAGTTTCCTAGCTTCATTGTTAGATACAAAGGCATTGAGATTGATCCAGAAAAGGTTAAGGCCATCAGTCAGATGTCTCCCTCAAATAATATTCAGGACCTTTGAGGATTTCAAGTATACTTATCCTATATACGAAGATTCATCACAAATCTAGATGGAAAGTGTAATACCTTTTTCTAGATCATGAAGAAAGGTGTCGATTATTAGTGGGATGAGGAGTGTCAGACTTATTTTGAGGAAATTAAGCAGTACCTGCTACAACCTCCAGTTCTAATGCCACCCATTTCCAGAAATCCATTGGTCCTTTATGTGACTACTCTAGAATGGTCCCTTAGCTCCCTTCTTGACCAAAAGAACTATGAGGGAATAGAGAACATTTTATATTGTCTCAACCACATGCTCCTTGATACAGAGACCAGATATTCCTCTATCGAGAAGAGTTTCCTCGTGCTGGTATTCATAGTGCATAAATTGTGACATTACTTGTAGCACCATGAGATACAACTGGTGTACCAAGTAGATCCGATGAAGTTCATTCTGAACTGCCTCATGTTGATAGGTTGTCTAGCTCGGGGGGGGGGGGGGGGAGTGATACTTCAATAGTTCAACATCAAGTTTTTCTCCCATAAGGCTATCAAGGGACAGACATTGACATAATTTCTTACCACCCATCTAGCTCTCGCAGAGCAGGCTCTGGATCTTGACTTTCTAGATGAGGACATCCTCTCAGTGGATCAAGCCATCCCATATTGGAAAATTCACTTTGATGGTGCTTCCCAAAGCCTTACTGACAGAAGACTCAATGATCCCAGACTCAACATAGTGGGCATGGGTATCATCTTCATTACACCTGAACAATATTTCCTACCATATTAATTCCTGTTGTCAGAAGGCTATACCAATAACGAGGCAGAGTACCAGTATCTCATCACTGGTCTCAAGATGACCCTCGAGATTGATTTTCCCCACTTACATGTGAAAGGGGACTCTGAACTGGTCATCAAGCAGATTAACAGTGACTACATCATCAGGAATCTGGAGCTCATACCACTATTAGAATGTACTCTCCAACTGATGGCTCAGTTCCATTCACGACCAGAAGTTACTCATGTCCCCCAATCATATAATTGTTGAGCTGATTCCTTGGATGACCTTGTCGCGTCTCTTTCAGTGCCTGACCATGATGATTTGATTATCCATATGGTGCATTGAAGAGTCGTTGATCCCGTCACTCCAGACAATGATGATAACCCATAGGTAATCCATATTACCACCGATGTATCCACATCGGGACTACAAGGTCTCATTGCCACAATGTTGGAAGATACTATGGTCTAGAGGACCCCCTTTATCAAGTATCTACAACACGATAATCTCTCGATAGATCAAGCCGAGCGTGAGCATATCCGATGACCCGTAGTGTAGTTCACCCTCTAGAGTTGTCCTAGTCTTGAGAAGATCCTCTATAGACATGAGTTTGATGGGATTATACTTCATTGCATTCAGGGAGGTGAGATTTATTAGGTCATGCAGGAAGTTCATGCTAGTTCCTGCGGGGCTCATCAGGCAGGGCTGAAACTTTCTCATCAGATTCGAAGATTGGGATACCTTTGGCCCCATGATTCGTGACTCTATAGAGTTTTCCAAAGGTACCATGCATGTCATATCCATGATAATTTTGTGCATCAACTTCCAGAACCACTCTATACTATCAATTATTCTTGGACCTTTGTGGTCTGGGGACTCGATGTCATGGGACCATATCCACCGGCAACAACTCGCTAGTGAAGCTTCATTCTGACCGCTATAGATTTATTTTCCAAGTGAGTAGAGGTAGTTCTGCTAAAACAAGTCAAGTCCCATTCTATCATTGAGCTTGTGAGATCTAATATCATCTACCAATTTAGAGTCCCTCATGCCATCCTCACCGACAATGACACCAACTTCCAAGCAGGTGAATTGGATAAATTGTACGCCAAGTACAATATCTGTTCTAATCATACCTGTTGATATCATGTGCAGGAAAATGGGAAGATTGAGGCGTTCAACAAAACCATCTCTAACATCTTGCAGAAGATGGCTGGTCAGAATAAGAAGAGTTGTTCAAGCAAACTCTCCAACGCTCTATGGGATTATTGGATGATGACTTATAATTCCAATTATTTGACTCTATATTCCCTGGTGTTTGGAACAGAGGTAGTCCTGCCCATCGAGATTTAGTTACCCTCATAATGAACAACCGTCTAAGATCAGCAAGCACCTGAAAAAGTATCCAAAATCTGTCTAGATGGACTAGAAGTGAATGAAAAGAATGGGATTTGTGCCCTGCAAAATATGGAGAAGAATCAAAACAAGATAGTCTAGTCTTTCAATAAGAAAGTTCTCCTCTACTCCCTGTTACAAGGTGACATGGTATTGGCCATGAGAATTCCAATGATACCCGGTAGGAAGCCATTAAAGTTGGAGCCCAAATGGGAGGGACCTTATATCATTCACAAGGTTTACCCTAATGGCGCATACTCCCTAGTCACCATGGATAGTGAGAATATTACTCCTCCCACCAATGATAAATTCCTCAAGTAGTATTTCACTTAAGAGTACTCACCTTCATCTTTACCACATGATGTTAAACTGCATGATCCATCTGAGTTGAAGAACAAAAAATTACCCAGAACTCATCCCACATGATGATAAACTGTAAACTGGTCTGAGTTATATAACATTAAACTAAGACCCCTTTCGTCACGCAAGACGTTAAACTATATTACCATCCTAGATGATGTTAAACTACTCGTCCTCATCCTACAATATGTTAAACTATAAATGGTTCGATCTTTATGATGTTAAACTAAGATCTCTTACATCCTTATCGCATGACATTAAACTACACAACATTTTTAGAACTACATGTATCTTGATTCCCATCCTTATGGGATACGTAGGAATGCCTGGATGTTTTGTTTCTGGGTCCATCCCAACAAATCTCTTTGTTCCTTTGGGTTAGTTCTCTTCCAGGGATTTCATATGGTGTGGTATGTGGAATTCTTTGATCCCCATTTGTGTCAGGTTGAAAATGACCTCATCATGTGCCCCTCCTTCAAAAACACCCTTGTTGTACTTACCACATGACGTTAAACTGCACGACATCTCCAGAATTATGTATGGATTGATTCCCATCCTCATGGGATATGTAGGAATGGTTGAACATTTTGTTTTTGGGTCCAACCTAGATTCATATGTTCTTTCTCTTGGCCACTTGGCCTAAGTCCTCTACTGAGATTATGAATGGTGTGGAATATGTGGGCATATGTCCTTATTCACATCAGCTTACTTGCCACGCCATATGCATTCCTCTTTGAGATACCCCTTTTCTACATCCTTACCGCATGAAGTTAAAATGGCACTGCATGGTGGTGTTCTCACTTGAGGGGACATCATGTTTGGTATCGGTCATCCACCATGCCATTTTTTAAGGCCTACATATGGCTTGATTCCTACGGTGATTCCAAGATTCTCTGTCCTAGGTTTTTTGCTTAAAAAAACACATCCACCCTAAAGAACAAATAAGATCCATCAAATTCCGCTTCTTTTGGTGCATGGGCTAGACCTGCATGATAGTATTTCCCATGGCATTGGTACCCTAGTGTTCTATTTTCAAGAACTATGTGTGGCTTGATTCCTATCCTCATGGGATATGTAGGAACACCCATACATTTATTCCTTGGGTCTATCCCTAGGTTCATCAACCCATTTCCCCACTTTTCTTCTAGACTTCTCAACCTCTATTATCCCTTAACAATGTGCTCAGATAAACTGTGGTTTAGGACCTAGAGTGTTGGATTCCGCTTGGACATGCTTTCATTCATTTCTATGCTTCACTTCTCCCTTTATTTGGATTTCCATTATATTTCACATCTGAAAAGACCCCAAAACGGTATGGATGCTTGGAATTATGGATTTCCTACTTCTTTGGGCCAAAATCCCAGAGGATTTTGAATGACCTTATGTGATAGGTCCTATATTTTGAATACGGTCATCGGTCAACCCTCATTTGTTGTTTCCATTTCAAGTTACATGATATGGATGCTGGGTTTTGAACATGGTCATTAGTTATCCTCCATCATTAAACCACCCCCATTAATCCTTAAATATTAGTTGCATGATTCACATCCCTTTCCAATCCATCATGTTCAAGTGGAATTTCTACACCCTTGGTATTATCCCTCAGTGCACCTGTGCGCGTTAAAGAGGGTGAATCAGCATTGTGAGGGTCATCTTTGACTCCACACCATCTCCCTCAGCTATGTATTCCATGTATTTCAAAGATCATCTCCACCCTTCTTTCTCACTTCAAACATAGATCACGTGGGCTTAGGGATATGGGTAAATATTGTGCATACATGGAAGAACCACACCTCTTTTGGTCCGAACTCTATGACCTTAAACTAGGATCTTTGGTCCCTTAGTCTGAACATAATGAATTTAAAATATGTGCATTCTTATGGAAATTTGTGGTGCGGTGCGGCCTACCTTGTCCTCATCCATGCCGGGTCACTTTATTTCACCATGTCATATGTTTTTGCTTTGGGAATCTTCCCATTTTTGGTCCAAGCTCCGTGGATAAAAACTAAGATCTCTTACATCCTAATCATATGATTCTAAACTACGTCTTCTTCACCCAGGCTATATAATGATAAATTACCTAGCCATTCAATGTATTCACTTGGGAAGACATTTCCCCTTTTGGTATTGGCTACCTATTGTACCACCTCTAAGAACTACATGTAGATTGATTCCCATCCTTCTGGGATGCATAGTGACACCCAGGATTCCTCTCTATGGTCCAATTGCAAACAATTTAGCCCCAACTACCCTTTCATGAACACGTGGTTTGGTGTAAACCTCTCTGGTCCTCATTCATGTCAGGTTATGAACCGAACTGTACATATATCCTTTGGGGTATCCATGTCCTTGATGAAAGACTATAAACTGTGGTTCTACCCTGAACAAGTTCAGGATGCCCCTTGATAATTATGGGATGCGTCAGCTTTCTCTCCAGAAAGGATTTCCCCCACCAATGTTGGTCTCTGACCACACTGTTCTCAAGAACCACATTTGGATTGATTCTTATCCTTATGGGATACATAGCGATGCCCAAACATTTCACCTTGAGCCTATCCCCATGGTCATTAACCCTTATGGTCCCTCATCCATGATCATGGTCCAAACTCTATGACCTTAAACTATGAGCCTATAGTCTGTGCAACATGACTTCAAAAAGTTAGCCTTAGTACAGGTAGTATGACCTTAAAAATATGTGCAACGTCTTGGTCATATGACGTTAAACTATTTTATGTATCTTCCTCACCGCACGATACTGAACTACGTATCTATCGTCCTTATTTCCATGACATAAAACTGCAAGGCATTCTAGGTCCTCACCAGAGAGGTCCCTCCCAGAAGTAGGCCTGATCTCGATTCAGACCACTACATTCACCTAGTGTACTTTAATCATGGTGGAATAATTTTAGGAGTGTTGGAATTTATCCAAACAACCCATCATTTAATCACCACTCTTTTCATGCCCTCTATTTCGTATCCCCATTCCCTTAAACATCTAAAAGAACCCCCTAATGGTTAGGATGCTCAGCCTTAAGGCTCACCTGCCATCTTGGGTCAACATTATGAAGGATATCAGACGACACTTTGAGTTTGGCCCCTTGTTTTCAAATACAGTTAGTGGTCATCCCTCATTTTTTTGTTCCCATTTCAAGATAACATGATACATGTGATGTGTTTGGAATTTGGTCAACAACTATCCTCTATTGTCATTCCATCCTCACCAAATTCCGAATTTGGGGTATCGTAATTCACACTCTTCATTCCCCATTGTTCAGAGTTATTCCATCCTCACTAGCATTATCCTAATTGTGCATTAGAGTATGTTAGTAGAGGGTGGTTTGGCTATTTTGTAAATTCCATTCTCTAACCATGACCCCCATTATTCTTCCTGAAAACTTAGAGTGGTCATTTAGACCCTGGATGTCTGGAGATTGGTTGGCATTCTTGTATTCAAGGGGAATAATGATACAGTCATCCCCTATTTCTCACAATTTGGAATGAACCACATGACTTTAGGGATTGATCGTTGGATATTTCATAGGTATGATTGAGATGCATTAATCAAAGTAGATAACAAGACTCATGCACATGGAAAAAATAAACAAAAAATAATGAGAGTATGTTTGTAAGTTCACACAAATTAAAACACACATGGATTGGCCTCTACAATATATGGATTGACCTCTTCAATGGAGCATCCCAGCTCCACAACTCTCTGGGTCATGACATCCAGGATCTGCTGTCACCTATTAAGCTCCCTCTTCTCCTCAATAGCAATGGGACACAGTTCTTCGGCCTTGATACAGGCCCAATCCTCATTAGCTTAGATAATATCCATCTCTTGAGAATCATGCCTCATATGTTCCTCAACCTTTGTTAACTATACCTTCAGTCTTGATATGAGTCTTTATTGCACATCAAGGAAAGCAGAATGCTCGTTCACCCACGCCCTCAAATGTTGGATCTCGTGCTCAGCCTCATGATGTTTCTTGAGATTAGCGGACTTCCTCTGCTACCAGCCCACACTGAGGCCACTATCGTGTTCCCATATTTTCTCTTCCATGTAATCTCAAATGATCTTATGAGGATGTTGGGAATCCATGCCTCCAGTGTATACTTCGCACAACCAAGAATGAAGCCTCCCCATATGGATTATCCATTCATCTTTTGGGGTCTTTTTGGTAAAGCACTTGATCATTTTCTATGACCGGCGATGAATGGACTTTCTATCCTCTTCATTGGAAGGAGTCTCATCCCGATCCTCAGGGTTGGTAGGTTCGTATCTGGGGAAAGCCTCCAAAAATTCATCAGTAGGATCTTCCTCTGGTGTCTAGTCAGGTAGGCTAGGTCCCATATTGTCAGATTGATCCTCATCGCTAGACTCTACCTTGACGATCTTAGGTTATGCTTTTCCAACAGTGCTATCTATAATAAAAAATGTTGTGGTTTGGTTAGTATGGGCATCCACTTCCATGAAAATAAGTGTTACCATAGGAAAGGGAGCACCAGGAGCCCCAACCATTCTTTTTAATGCCACCCATTCCATTTAAAGAACTATGCATATAGAAACACACAAATTTCAGTTGTCCTGGTTTAATGGACAGATGTTACGGATTCTATAAAATAGATAAATTACAATTATCAAATAATTGGTCTCATCCTTGAGCTGCTATTGGCAGAACCCTGAGGCGTGGCCCTGATATATGGTTGGGAGATCCGAAGATTTATAAAGAACTACCCTAGGTGTCGTAGCCCTTTTAGATTCGGTAATCATTATTGTCATAGGTACAGATTCTGAAGATACATCTGCTGTTGTGCGGGAACGTGTTTTACTTATGAGGTTCTCCTGCATAGGGTAAATTTAAATTGAGAAGGACTAAGTGACCTAGATAATGAATACAAAGAAATGGTTTAGGGTTTACCTCAAGAGCCTCGATAAACTCTTTCAGCTATGAGTTTGAAACCTCACCTTCCTATATGGGGATCCCTCTACCATCCTCTTCCCCCCAGGAGGACTCTTATGATTCTTTAGGTAGGGAGAATCACTCCCTCAATTCAGAAGTAGATAACTATAGAGGGACTGTTTGATTGAGCAACACTTTCTCCCTGTCCGTTATCGGATGTGGAGTGCCCCAAGAGTGCACAAATTCCTCTAGCTCAGTGATGTACTACTCCATTTCCACTTGGGACACCAGAAATCCAGCCTTGTCATGGATGATATCCAATAGATCCATTCCGAGATAGTTGACATGGTTCCATATCTAGGAAGGACTGATGAATTTTCTATTAACCCAGGTGTCCTAAGCCTTCAAGAAAACAATGTCCTCTGGCATGTATATGTGGTGCAGCTGCTTCCTCAAAGCCTAAGTGGGTATCCTATGGAAACCCTTGGGTGACACCCCTTCCTGCCGACTTTGCTCCTATGGGATCATCAGGCCCACTGATACTTCTTGCCTCTTGATCAGTGCAAGCCCTAGAATTATTTGACTCATCACTACTATATCCCCACCACCATAGCATGTTCTTTCCAATTTTCAACCCCAACCTTGAGGTTAAGGAGGCACCCCATCACTAGCATGAACCGTTTTACTCTTCAACATTTCCCCTGGGTATGATTCCTCCCAGATCTTTTCTTACTCCTTTACTAGCCCATAGACAACTGTGGGTGGAGGTATCTCATTCTGAATCTTCCCATCCTTTTGTGTAAACATGATCCACATATGCCTCATCACACATTGATGGTCCCTGTGGAATACTCCCAAGTATACTTGTGGTTCCAACCTTTTCATGTACCTTAACTGCCTCACAAACTGGTGCAGGGTGTACAAATCGCAAATAGGATCGTGATCGATCAGTTCTACCAAAACTCCACCCCAAAATACCAAGAGATATGATCGATTCTCATCAGTTCCCTATCCGTCATCAGTGAACACACCTGTTGGAAACAGAAATGGATGAAATTTGAATTCATCCACCCTCCAGACTCTATTAAGCACTATCAACAGAGTCATCTTGGCTGGAAAACTCCCCACCACATTAAAAATAGCTGGTCGGAAGTCTGATCTAGGAGGGGAAATAGGGTTCAGATATTAATAAGCACCCATGTATGCAGACATCCATTCGTACAAAATATGAAGTGGTCCACACACCCTATGTGGCTTCTTCCCTTCACTAATGTGCCACAACACCTTATACAATTTGGCCAGCCCTAGGATCCCCAAGTTGATACACTCCCCATTGCCAACACAAACACCATAATAAACGTGCTTAGCCGCACACCCATATTTGTGTCCTAGACCAGCAACATCCAGCCATATATAAGCATAAATATAAACCCAGCCAGCCTAACCACCGACTTCTGATCAGTGTTGAAACTGTACGCCCATAGCTTCCATTGGATTTCCTTTAGGGTTCACCAATAAGAATTCTATTTTCTATGCTGGGCTCTCTTTAGATAGGTGGGAGTCATGATTGGTAGTTTCTTGGGTTATTCCTCCCCTTCATCAGTAGGCCTTTATGGGAAGTTTATGAAGCACTTAAACCACAGCTTGAAGTGGACATCCCTCATTGATTGCTTGTCCTCACCTGAAACCAGATCCATATCAGTACCTTTTCCAGCCCTAGAATTTATTTTGGATCCTCCCATGTGTTCTCATCAGGGAGGAAATCATCATAAATCACCCCCAAGATCAGAATCCCTGAGATCTTGTGAAGATCCCAGAGGCTGATGCCGACCTCCCCATGGTGAAGATGCAAAGTGTTGGTCCTCGATGACCACCTGCTCAGAAACTCTAGAATTAGGTGTTTCAGATGATAAATATGAAATTGTGAGGCCCATGGAGCTTCATAAAACCCTACTCACTTTATATTTTCCTTGAATTCCTCACTGGATGAACATACCCAGCAAGCCCAGACACAATCCTTAGTAAAATTACCGCCCAGGTGCAAGTCCCAATAATCGTTCCACCCATTATTCGGATTCCCCAAAGCCGCCTTGAGGATGGTATGGTACTATGGGAGAGATTCATATGGGTTCAATGCCTTCCCATAAATATTATCTACATGATTATACAGGCAGTTATCATTAATAGGTGTGTGATCTTGCCATGTATGACCGTCGGCAGCCCTGAACCACTAACATTGGCCTGACGTACTCTTGAACCAATAAGTTGGTTCGCATCTACTTGCTTTAGTGATGAGAACATCGTCCCTCGGACCAAGGAAGTATGGAGGAAATATTTTTCATAGAGGATAGTTCTTTTGGATTTCTGATAGGATCTCCAACAGGGAATCATGGTCTGAATGGGTTTGCACACATTCCCCAATACCCAGATTATCCACCATCTCCTCTCTTCAGGAATCATATGCAAGGAACCCCTAAGAATCTTATTGGTTGGCCATTCAGTCCCAAGACTTTAGATTTCTTTTGTTCTTTTTTGAAAAGATTGATCACAAAGATCAGCTGTAGAGTTCTGCCATAGAACTCACTGAAACAACTCACAGAGTGCACAATTACAGAATCTAAAAACTCATTGTGCGTCATAGAGAAAAAGAGAGCCCAGTTCACAAAGAGTGATCGTAGAGCACACAAAGATTCAAAAATAGAGATCCCAAGCACATAGGTACGAAGATAGGTATGGAAAAGAGAGGTTTCATCCTCCCTTATTTATAGGATATGACCCCCAAGATTTGCGACACGCCTGGCTACTGCAAGCTTCGTGGTGTTCTCAACCTACGCATCTTTTATCCGCATTGCGACCCTACTTTTCAATCACGCTTTGTGATCTGCCTAAAATTTTGGTGATCTACCCTCAAAATTTGACCCTCATTTTCTCTTCATCTCTAATTATAATGGGGACATTTTTTGGCACCAAAATATGTACATGGGGAAGATAAGAAAAGGATTAAATGGTACCAAAAGAGGCTGCTTCACAAAGAACCTTTGGGAAGACCCGCAACACCATGACCGACACAAAGCCAAGGCCTTCTATGAACCCACTGTAGAGAAACGTAATGGTCAACTATGTGGCTATGAAGATATTGATGAAAGTATTTGCGACGTGGAGGGAAGACAATCGCCTCTACGATTCCTTGAAAATTAATGAAAGCCTCTACAAACGTTGTAGAGGGAATGAAGGAATCTTTTGCACCTTAGAGGATATGATGGTTGAATTCATAGATATGACGAACTTGACACAATCTGCCTCTGATGGCGAAGCATAAGTGGCTTTGTGGCACCCCCAAAGCATCGCGTCCCTGGTGCCTATAAATTCCCTACTCCCCTCACTCCAAAGGGATCAACACCCTAACCTTTCTCCTTCAAATCTCCCAAATCGCAAGGCATCCCTTTCTTTGTGAAATATTTAAAAAATGAATCATATGAGGTAATTGATCATTGAGAAATCCCTTTCCCTTTACTCATGTTCTCCCCCTCTTCAGGGAGGGATGCCCTTCGCGGAGCCTATGGGCTATATCCATGGAAGGAGACCCCTTTGGGTACTCGGGACTTCATGAAGCACCCAAGCTTCACAAAGCACCCTAAAAAAACATGTGTACTCCACACTGAGGCTGAGATTATATGATTTAAAAATTCCTTCTATTTGCAAAGTTATATCCTCTGTGAGCCTTTTTTCCCTACAAAGCCCCATTTTTTTGCAAGATCCTAAGCTATGCGAGCCCTTATGATTTGTGAGCCCATGAGCTCTGCAAATCCCTAAGCTCTGCGAAGCTCTATGCTCTATGACCACTTGAGATTTGAGAAGCCCCTCTCTATGAGGACCCTTGCTTCGAAAACCCTTTTCCCGTGCGTCCCTCCAGGCTTGTAAAAAGTGATTTCAATGTCCCTTGGGCAGTGATTCATGTCTCATTGCCTGGACTTATACTTCTTCGCATAGGAATACTAATGGTTATTTCTTATTCACATAGCCACGCTAACATGATACCCTCAATGGATCACTCCACAACCCTGCCTTACCACAACGTTGATGGTGCCTTTCCTTCACCGAGGGTTACAATGCACCAGTTATGTAATTCATAGAGTTGAGGAATTGAATCCTCACCATCCGAACTACATGATGTTAAACTACCAAGAAATCATGTCCATGACACATGATGTTAAATTGTGATCACCGCATAAGCAACAAGTCCAAAGGGTACCATGAAGGGTATGGGAACTAGCACCTTCTCACTCCCCTCTCCCTTTGGCCTTTGTCATCATGCGCACCTCGAGAAGTCTCTATATAAGCCCCAAAACCTTCGGACGTGATGATTTAGGTATGATGGACATATCCTCCTTGTACATATGGACCCATCCATCAGGCTTACATCTCAAAGTAAGAACCAATATCTATTTTTTGGGTCGTTAATCACTTGTAATTTCTGCTCCATTCCTCATGGACACACCTTTCACGACATGATCGTCAGGTCTCTATTGCCTATTATTTCTCACACTGAGCATGACTCATGTGGGATTAGAGTAATCATTGAAAATAAAACCCTTTTTGGACTTCCTTAGTGTGTAATCCCCATTCCCCATTCTACTAAACTACATAGAATTTGATCTTTTCCCATTCTAGGAAAGTTACATAGGAAGCCCCCCTGAGGTCCAAGCCCATCACCCATCGGTCCTAACCACTTTATTCCAGCTCACCCTCATCCCGCATGACATTAAAATGTATGATCCCAAACTATGTATTTTTTGATCCATATCTTATACATAAGTTACATAGAAAGACTCCCTGAGGTTCAACCCCAAATACTGGTAAACTTCGGTTTCCCCTTTGTTGGGACCCACACCCTTGGTCCATCCCTTAGTGGAATTAGACCAACTCTTGGGCAGCTAATCGTATTTAAGCCCCACACTCAATTCACACTACTCTAATCAAGAGTGTCCCTATTGCGATGGGATGCTAACCATGCGTAAGCCCTAACATGTATCTGGGCCATTGTCCTTTGTGTACACCCCGATTCTATGCTCCATCCTAAACTATGTGGACTTTGATTCCCTACCACAAGGATACGTAGGAAGACTCCTTGAGGTTCAATCCCATTATCCATGTCTCATCCTAGTCTTTCCTTAAATACTTTGTGTTTCTAGAAGATCATGACCTTTACTAGAGGTTCTAATTTCATTCGAGTCCCCATCCATGCGCTCCATTCTCATGGGCCACCTCCTCAGGTGTCCCATCACCCCACCGAACCATGTGAACTTTTATTCCCTGCCATGGGGATACGTAATAATCCACTCTAAGGTTCAATCCTAAAATCACCATCATTTTAACACCAGTTCCATCCCATTCCTCCCATCCACTTCATTCAACCATCCATCATCCATCTCGATTCATACCTGGGCCTCCATATCCTGGTGGGATCACTCCATTTCCTTGGGAATCTAACCATGCCTAAACCCCACACATTTCATAAACATCCAACCAAGAGTGTCCCTCTTGTAATGGACCTCTATCCATGTGTAATCCCCATCATATATCTGGGCCATTGTCCTTTGTGTACACCCTGATTTCATGCCTCACCCATTCAAATTACATGGGTTTTAATCCCTATCTTTTATAAAGGTTATGTAGGAGGCCTCCATGAGGTTCAATCCTAACCAATGGTAGAACTTGGTGTCCCCTTTATTAGGACCCAATCATCCATAGATTCTTACTTATTGGGAATTTGATACACCCATATATTAAACCTCCCAGGTTATCCATCCTAGGGATGTACCCATCTGATCCACTCCCATCAGTGTTTTGATTAGTCCAATCTGTTTCTGCTAGATGTTAAACTCGTGGCATACACTGTGTTAAACAAGAGAAGCCAAGGGAAACCTTGGAGGCATGTATCTGGCATAAAATTTCCCACACCCAATGTGGGATTCCTAGATCTTCTGTGCCCTTGGGAAGTATTATCTTAAGTGGAACAAATCCAAGTGTACCAATGCTTCAGTGTTTAGACATGCTAGTGATGTCCAATGTGACTACTCCCCTGACTGAAGGTTGTTGCCCTAACATGACCCCATGGAATGTCTTGATAGAAGTAGCGTAATCAACCTACATCCATGAAGATGTGGCACTGAGAAGAGTTTCACGAACAACGTCTTAAATCTATGAGGGAGAACTAGACTAGGTGAATAATTCCAAGGAGGAATCCATGGATGGAGAGACTAACATCCCATAATCTCATTTCGATCAAGGAGAAAACATCACTGAAAAAGTAATGGATGCCACCTACCTTTGGAAAGTGGTAATGTGGGGCAACAGTCAGCGTGTCCCCACAGACGATGTGTGCCCTGAATAAAGTATCATAAATAGTGATCTATGCATAAAGATACTCAAAATTAACTACTCACATGTCCAATTCTGGGTAATAAAATATAAAAATCCCTAAAAAGGGTAGTAAAGGAGGAGTACACAACATGTATACCTGAGTACACAACGTGTACCCTCAAAGCCTCAACTAAGCATGTAATGCAGCTAGACATGGTGGTAGACCATGTAAACAGAGTGTACCCTATATGGAGTACTTCCTGTGTACCTCACAAGGCCTAGAGATGTATTCTACCCAGCTATGTACCTCTACATGGAAAGCATCCCACCCGGGGATGGTCATGTACTCTACACGACCAAGTGGCCCTACATGGACTATATGGAAGGGTAATTAGATAAATGGATGATTACTAGTACATGAAGTGTAATTATATATGATCATCTTTCCCAAATGGGAAGAACACACAACATGTGTTCTTGAACTACACACCGTGTGATTAGGATTTTCGAATGGAAACCCCTAAAATCAACCTGAAAACCCATTTTCATTCAAAAAGATGTATAAAGAACCTCAAGGAGTCCTAAGAAGTCATATTAGGGATCTAGACAATGAAGTTTATATGAATCCTGGATGTATCTCTCTAGTGAAAAGAATGCGCCTCATGTGCCTGATCTCTGATTTGATTTTTCGACCATTACTCAAAATTTTTATTCACTAAAAAGTTTCTGCCTTCCTCTAGATGTTTGCCTTTCATCTCCTATAGTGTCATCACCTTTCTTCAAGAACCTTTATAGAGGGGATGGGTCTGGGGGTTAAATCATTCAAGTAAGTGCTTGTTTGGCCTTCATCAACTTTACAAATACCTTGTTTACCAACCATTGTGACCATTTCGTTGGTGCCTAATTGCGTGGATCAGGTGGAAGGATGTTTGAAGGTGGATATATTGGTTGATGAACTGGGAGTTATGTTAGTGTTCCATAGTTTGTATTTTTTGGTGAGTTTTGGATGAGATAAATCATTCCTCCCCTTCTTGAAATCCTTCATGGGTTCATGGGGTCTCGAGCATCTCATTATAGTGTCTATTCTTTCGAGATTGGCCTTTTTCATTCATCTTTGCACTAAGAGAGACATTGTGAAATCCTGGTCTAAAGAAGCTAGGCGATGCAGAGTATAGAATTTCTCCCTCTCGCATTGGTCTTGAGACATGAATTGTGGGAAATAATCAAGCTCGTATACAGTTTGGGTCAGGCTACCAATGTTGTAAATGAAAATCCAAACTATCTGTTGGTTTTCCAAAGCAGCCCATGAATTCCCCATGCATCGCGTTTTTCTCCATGTAGCTATTTCCCATGAGTGTTTCTTCATATTCTTGATTTATATCTCCAATCAAGCATTCATATCAATTTACTATGAATTTATTTAATATTTATCATTTCTTAAATTTTGTATCAAGTCATTTAATGTTGCATTTTTTCTTTTCATTTCCTTTGGGAAGAGTCTATAAATTGGTGAAAATGTAGTTTGAGGATAATGTGTGAAATATAAATCTTGAAAGATTATTGTGTTTGTTGTTCCATTTTTATTCCTCTAATTTTCTAGATTATATATCCAACAAACTGGTATCAGATCCGATACTAAGGCATCCTAAATTTTCTGAAGATTGCCACCACAATCCAGCTGCAAGTTTCAAATTTTTCTAAGGAAAACTATGAAAGGTGGTGCATCCAAATGAAGGAATTGTTCGGGTCACAAAAACTATGGGAGATCATTACCGATGGGTATATAGTACCCACTATGGAGGAATAATCCACCTTCACAAATAAAGAAAAGACAAATCTAAAAAATAAATGGAAGAAATACAAAAAGGCATTGTTCCTCCTCTATCAAGGGTTGGATGAATCAAAATTTAAAAATATTTATAAAGCAACATCAAGCAAGTAATTTTTGGATACTCTTGGAAAAATATTTAAGAGTATTGATCGAGTGAAGAATGTTTGTATTCAAACACTAAGAGTGGAGTTTGAAGCAGCGTGCATGAAGGATAGTGAGAGTATCTATGATTAATTATCACATTTAATTGTTATTGTTAACAATTTAAAAATAAATGGTGAAAAATTTGAGGAAATTTGTGTCATTGAAAAATCACTTTGATATCTCACAACCAAATTTGAGAATGTTTTTGTGTCAATAGAAGAGTCAAAGGATTTGGAAAAACTGTCCATTGAAGAATTGATGGGGTCGTTGCAAGTTCATGAGAAATAAATGAAAAATAATGTGGGTTCAACGATTGAGCATACCTTAGAGTCTAGGTTGACTTTATAAGAACAAAATAATGGCAAAAAACAATGAGGTTGTCATCATGCAAGATTCAGAGGGCATGGATATCATCCAAGCCATCAAAAAAAGAATTTTTTTACCAGATTATATATAATAGGAAATGGTGGAGGCCAATTCACATGTGGTTATGGAAACACAAAGAACGTTCAATGAAACAATTGTAAGAAATTTGGACATTATTCCTTTGAGTGTTGGAGAAAATAGATCATGATTAATGATCCAACTATGCTAAATCATATCACTATGAAGAAGAAGTCACCACAATCCTCCTTGCACTAGAAAAGGCATGTGAATGACCAGATGTGTGTTATCTCAACACGGGTGAAAGCAACCATATGATTGGTAATAAAGAATTGTTTGAGGAACTCATAGAATAATTTCATGGTTATGTGAGTTTTGGTGACTAATCAAAGGTACCCGTGATTGGAAAAGGTAAAATTAAAATCTATCAGAATAATGGCGAGTTGAATTAAATCTCTAATGTGTATTATGTTCCAAACATGAAAACAAATATCATCAGTATCGACCAACTCCTTGAGAAGGGGTATGTCATACACATGGAAAAATCTTATTTTTCTATAATATAAGTTCACAAGAGACTTGTTTCTCAAGTCCAAATGGTGAATAATCACATGTTTCCACTATATATCAACACAAAGTCCAAGGAGTGTCTCTTTGGACTCATGAAGAATGATTCATGGAGATGGAATCTGTGCTTTGGGAATCTCCATTTCAATGGACTTAAAATTTTATCCTCATTAATCATGGTGAATGTATTTCCAGCGATTGAAGTTCCAAATCATGTGTGTGAGGAGTGTAAACTAGGTAACCAACAAAGGAAATCCTTTCTAAGTGGAGTGTCTAGAAGAGAAAAAGAACCACTTCAATTGGTTCACACTGATATTTACAGACCACTTAAAACACCCTCACTTAGAGGTAATAGGTACTTTATTAACCTCATTGATGATATCGGTATAAATATTTGGGTTTATTGCATTAAAGAAAAATCTTCTACGTTTATGATCTTTAAAATTTTCAAATCTCATGTTGAATTTGAAAGTGGTCACATAATCAAAGTACTCAGATTTAAAAGAGGTGGAGAATACACTTCAAATGCATTTAAATATTTTTATAGGGAATAAGGAATCAAACAAAAATACACTAAAACCTACACTCCACAACATAATGAAATTAAATAATGAAATAATCACACCATCATTGATATGAAGAGAACCATGTTGAAGGAGAAAGGCATGCCAAATATCTTCTGGGCAGAGGTAGTGGCATGTAATTTCCACCTGATCAATCGGTGTCCAACCAAGAGCGTTAGAAATTTGAGACCACAAGAGGTGTGGAGTGGCCACAAACCAAGCGTGGAACACCTAAGAATATTTGGGTATGTAACCTATTCTCAAGTTCTATAAGTAATAAGAAGGAATCTTGATGATCTTGGTGAAATGTGTATCTTCATTGGCTATAGTGAAGCATCTAAAGCCTATAAGATCTACAATCCACTTACCAATAAAGTAGTGGTGAGTATAGATGTGATATTTATTGAGGAATAATCTTGGAAATGGATTGATAAATAATCAAACAAAGATATTCTAGTTGAAATAGAAGATCCTAAGGAAAGACATGATCATCAGGAGAAAATACCTGCAAAACTTTCCTCAAGCACATCATCAGTACAGAAAAGTCTAGGAGTATATTCCATCACTCCTAAAAGCACTGAATCAATTCAATGTTCATCCAAATTATCCTCACTCATGGCGTCTATAAAAATTAAGATACTAAGTGATATCTATGAGAAAAATAAAGAGGTAAATTTTTTTTTTCTTATATTCAGATCATGAGCCTTTGACATTTTAGGAAACTATAAGGGAATAATGTTAGAGAATCACTATGGAAGAAGAAATTAATTCCATAGAGAAAAATTACATATGGGTGATAACTACACTTCCTAAAATCTAGAATATAATTAGTGTTAAATGGGTGTACAAGATCAAGTGAAATGCTGATGGAAAGATCGATCACTACTAGTAAAGGCTCATATTAAAGGGGTATAAATAGAAGTACGAGGTGGACTATAAATAATCCTTTTCTCTTGTTTCTTTCATTGAAAATATTATTATGATTATCTCCATTGTTTTCCATCAGACTTGGATGATCTACCAATTGGATGTGATTCCTACGTTCCTAAATATAATTCTATAAGAAGAGGTCTATGTTGACCAGCCTAAAGGCTTTGTTATGGAAGGAGAGGAAGACAAGGTATATCGACTGAAGAAAGATCTCTATGGGTTGAAGCAATCTACATGTGCTTGGAATTCATGCATCAACAGCTATCTTCAAGAGAACAAATTCGACCAATGTCCATATGAGCATATAGTTTACATCAAGAAGAATGGTTGCAACGATATACTTATAGTATGCTTATATATTGATGATTTGTTGTTTATAGGGAAAAACTGATTGATTTTGATGAATTCAAGGGGGACATGTTCAAGGAGTTTGAGAAAACCGATGGAGGTCTCATGTCATTTTTTATGGGAATTGAAGTAAAGTAAAAAAATGGCAGTATCTACATATCTCAGAAGAATTATACCAAGGAGTTTCTTGAAAAAATTAAGATGGACAATTGCAATGTTGTAAACATGCCTATAGGAACGAGATTAAAATTGAAAAAAGATGGAGAAGGAAGAAGCATTAACTCGACTTTGTTCAAGAGTCTTATTAGAAGCCTAAGACACCTCACAATCACAAGTCCATATATTAGCTACAGTGTTGAACTTCTAAGAAGGTACATAGAAGCTCCAAAAGATTCACACTAGCTAGCCGCAAAAGGAATCCTTAGGTACATCAAAGGAACATTGTATTTTGGTATTTTCTATCTATACAGTGATGAATAAAAGCTATATGGATACTCAGATGATGATTGGGGAGGTGACCAAGATGAAATAAAATCACCACTGGGTATGTATTTTTTCTCAGAATGACTACTTTCACATGGAATTCAAGGAAGTAGAGTGTAGTCTCCCTATCCACATGTAAAGAATAGTACATGGAAGTATCATCCACTATCTGTGAAGTAATTTGGATGAGAAATTTTCTAAAGGAGCTTAAGCATTTGTAGGATGGATCCACAATGATATATGTGGATAATAAGTCATCAATTGAACTTGCCAAAAATCTGGTGCAACATGGAAGAAGAAAACACGTTGATACCCAATTCCATTTTATGAGAGATAATGTGAAGTAGAAAATGATAAAATTAGAATATTTTCATACTATGGAATAAATGGATGATATTTTCATGAAGGAATTACCGATAGTTGAATTAAAAAATCTAAGAATGATGCTCAGAATGAAGCTGATTTTGGTTTGAAGTGGAGTGTTGAAAATGAACATAACTCCCCACACTTACATACATTTATATTACATAAAAATTGAATAATATTCATTAAAAAATATATCAAAACCATGATATGACCATATAGGTAAAGTGTATTTAGAAACTAGGAAACATAAATAACTAGTTCATAAGACATCTTAATTATCTCCCACTTATTTCTTCATTACTAGACCCCTTTTTGACATATCTTATTTAATACCCTTCTTCATGACTTGAGGAAAAGAAACATATGAAAGGGTGAGCTCAAATTCCCAGTAAGGGTAAATAAGGAAAATATCAATCATATCATAAATATAAGACATAAGAACATAAAATTTGAAAATCTTATCCTACATATGAAAGATCGCGATATCATGCCATGGGATAAATCATAAAAGTTCATAAGAATAATTTAACATAATACCAAAATTCATAACATAAGACATAAAGTTTTGTTTCATACACATAATTATAGAAAATCATTTCATATTAGTCAAGGTTAATTGTCAAGACCATCATAGCGGACAAAGTCCATTATTGAACTGAGTTCACTCCTCGTTCCAGCCTTGTATTACTAAACTGAGATCATTTCCCATTACATCCATGTCTATCTCATGATATATAAATATTTCCCAATGCATTAGAGGGAGATATAGTTCCCACCCATCACATAATCAAAACCATATATATGTGTGCCACAAAAACATAAATCATTCATCATAGCATAACCCAATTAATAAGATGGATTTTTAAACATAATTACATCATAATCCATATAAAACAAATGAATTAAATAAATAAAATTCCATAATAAAGTCAATCAAACCATAGTAATAACAGGGATAGAAACATAATCCTATTTAAATAATGTCATATTAGGCGGAAAATAATTTTTATAAAACACTTTATATTAATTCTTGATGAAAATATCATTTAATCTTCAAAAACATTTTATTTTATCAAAATGCCATGAATTTTTAAAAGAAAAGAATTTATTTGAAAATAAAATTGAAATAATGTAGAAGAAGATTCAAAGAAATAAGGCATTATAAAGATGTAAAAATCCTTTCATGCCATATAAGTTAAAAAAACACTCTCCTCACACATTTTCTGAAAAGTCAAAAAGTACCTCGTATCGAATAATGAAAAAAGATTCCTTTCATACAGTTTAGTAAAAATCCACCAATGGGTAAAATTGACTTTAAAAAATTGTATAAGAATAGAAATATTGTTAAATTTTTATGGAATATGGATATGGATGATAAATATACCCCATTAAATACTTATGAATAAACAATATCGGATAATAATGAGATTAAAAAATTATCCCTTACCTTAGGTCCGATATACTTCATATGTATCTGAACCTATGGTATAATGATTTAAATAATTTCATTTAATTATTAGAAAATTATATTAATTTTTATGATATCATACATAATCATATTATCATCTGTTTTTTAGTATCATTTCATTGATACTCGTTATGCAGATATTAACTCCTTTATGTTCTTATGCATGTTTTGTTGAATAAGTTCCAGTTATCCTTCTTAGGTCATAATTATATCATTAAAGAAATGATATTAACATAATATATAACATATTTATTCATTATTTACATTTATATAATCATGATTTAATTATTATCATGTAGAATAAATTGCATTACATTGTAGAGACGATAGGTCGTATGTATGCACGAGCAACGATATCATTCCCATATTTGTTGAATGGTATTTAATGGGATAATGTATAATATTTAAGAATTAATATAATGTTATAATAACCATATATAGTTATTACTTCCATCATTATACCCATCCAAGTAAGGTGGTGGTGGAAAACAGATTACACCACGTTGTGGAGACGGTAAGCCGTACGTACGCACACATGGTGATTTCATTTTTTGTAGGATGGATAAAAGGTGGAATATGGTTGTTTCATAATTATAATAAAATCTATGTATATAAGTGATACTGGAGTTATTACTCTATAATGAAACAACTCATCAAGAGTAAGTATAATAATAAATAAGTTTGAAAGAATTAGTATAGGAGATTACCTCTTCTTCGACGTGCTTCATCTAAATCTTCCCTTAGAGCACTAGAGTTGGTCATTGAAAAAGACCAGAACCTCTAGAATGTAACTAGGTAAGTTGATATGGGAAAAGGGTATGTTAGGATCTATATTTAAGGCTTAAAGTTAAGTGAAGAGGTGAGGGAGGACGTTCCCTTTTATAATTGAGGTGAGGGGCACTTTTGGGATCTCTAAAAAATTTAATTTATAACAAAATAAAAACCTTACCAAAAACCTCCAAAATATCCCAATTTATAAGATGGGATGATATATGGTTGTAATATCATCAACAAAATTTTTTATACAAGTTTTTATTTCAATTTAAACATTATAATTTTAATTAAAACTCAGTTATTCTATTTAATTTTAATTAAGATAAAAAATATTTCAATATTAAAAGAGTGAAAAATTTACTTATTTGATGTAAATTAAACACTAAATAACTACCTTAGAACATTTTATACCATATAATAATTATTATATATTTTTTAATTTTTTTTACGATTTTTAAATAATTTAATAAAACGTTATCTTGATAAATAATCAATAATGTCAATTTTGAAGCTATTAAATTCATTGATTTTTAAAAATATTAATATAATAATTTAACTTAGAAAAAAAATATTATATTATATTAATAATAGGTTAAGGTAATATAGAATATTCATTGTACATATTAATTAACCCAAATTATATTTATTTTAATATTTTTAATAACATTTATTTGATATCTCCATTAATAAAATAATTAGTACATCAATTTTGTGTAATTATTTAGTATACTTATTTATTGAATAAAAATTAAAACTAAAATAATATGATGAATATAAATCTACGATATTTCATAAGAATATAATTAGTAAAATTTATCTTTTGGAAAATCCAACATTTAAAATTTTATACTTGCTAAATTATGAATGTGAAAACTTTAACATCACTTTAAATAAAATAATATAAGTGTCACAATATATTCTATAAGGCTAAAAATGGTCACTAACACAACCCTTGTATGTTTATGGTCGATATATACTCAAAAAATAATATTTTATCAGGTGTTTAGGTCCTTTTATGGTTATTAATATTTTAATAAAAATTATTTTATTGATTTCTCATCAATTAATTAATTTTTTCATCATCAAAGTATACGTCTTTAAGGAAATTATTTATTTTCTAAAAATTAAAAATAAATTACCATGATAAAAAAATAGTTTTAAAATAAGTATTTATAATTGAATTTATCTTCTGTATAACCTTATATAAAAATGAGTTGGTTATTAAAATTTGAGTGAGACATATTTAACTTTTCTTTTAATAAAATAAATTAAATGTTCTAATCTCATCCTAGTGGCTTCCAAAGGACACTATTTAGACCCAAGTACGATTTAGGTCGAAAAAACCCATCCAATGATATTAATACAAGTGTTATGGTAATTTTATAAAAATATTCTTACCCTTAATTACCAATTTTACCCTTTTAACGTATTAATAAAAATTACCAAAGTTACTATTCATAATGACAAAAAATAAAAAAAAATTAATTTGGACATACTGATTCCACATATGGAATTCATTTTTCAAAATTCAAAACAATGAATTTTTAGTAATTAATTAAAATAATCCCATTGTGGGAAGGAGAGAATAAATTTTAAAATTTAAAAAATTGCAAAAGATTGAAATGTTTTTACATATGAATTCAATGTAAAATTAATGATAATGAAATAAATTATATTTATTGATAAAAATATATTGTATTTATAATTGAAAACCATTAAATATTATAATTTAACCATATAAATTATTTCAATGAAAAAAGATGTTTTCAATTAAAAATTAGTGTATGTTTACTATTCATCATAATTTGAATGTTATTAGAAAAATATTAAAAATTCATCCAAAGTAAATTTTTATATCCCAATTCCAAATAACATGTTTATGTTCTCATATAAAAATTATTAATGTGTCAAAATATTAATTTAAAAGGGGTTCTCCATTAAAAGGTGGAAAATTACCCTTTTGAAAAATATATGTTTTTATACATCAAATAGGGTTTATTCATACCCTATAACAAAAATATCTATTGGATGAATATCAAAAATATTTTATTAATAACATATATATTTCATAAATTTTATTTAGTGGCAGTAATTCACTCAATTTATTAATACAAAAATACAAAAAATATAATTAGTTTATATTTCTTTTTTTATAAATAATTGGTAGAGAATGACTTCACCATAAATTTTCATAAGTAAGTTATATTTGTTCCCTATAACCTAACAACTAGGTTAAAATGGTCATTTTATACTAAGAGACTCTTATAGTTTGTTTGAACCCAAGATTGTGTTCAATTAAAGCTATTGAAGAATTAAAATTATTTAGGAAAAATATTTCATAAAAACAACTGGGTGTTAAATTCTACCCCTCTTAAACTGAATTTCACCCTCATAATTCACCACTTGGATACAAAGAGATGATTATAACTCCCCCTGATCATATCCTCAAGTTCCCACCTAGCTTCCTCAAATTGGTGGTTCCACCACAAAACATTAACCAAACAAGTGGTCTTATTTTGCAGAAATTTTTTGCTCCGATCCATAATTTCTATCGGTTTTTCTTCATAAGAAAGATATTACTACAGCGGTATGACTTCTAAGTTTAGTACATGTAAAATATCTGGTATGTAATTTCTTAGTAGTGATATATGTAACACATCATGAACTTGATAGATATTTGGTGGAAGCGGCAATCAGTAAGCTACCTTCCCAACACGATCTAGAATTTCAAAAGAACCGATATACCTAGGGATCAACTTTCCCTTATTTCCAAATATCATTACTCTCTTCCAAGGAGATATTAATAGAAACACTTTACCACCTAGTTTAAACTCTAGGTCTTTTCTTTAGTTGTCAGCATAAATTTTTTGTCGACTCTGACCTACTCTTATGTGTTGTTGAATAGATCATACCTTTTCTGCCATTTTATTGACAAGATCATTTCCTAATAGATTTCTTTCCCCAACTTCATCCCAGAAAGTTGGATTTATACACTTATTTCCATAGTGGGCTTCATAGGGATCCATCTAAATACTGGAGTGAAAGCAATTTTTGTAATAATATTTCACTAAAGGTAGGTGTTGATCCCAACCACATTTGAAATCCACAGAGCAAGTTCTCAACATGTCTTCTAGAGTTTGAATTGTCCTATCAGACTGACCGTCTATCTGAGGATGATAAGAAGTGCTGAAACTTAACTTTATATCTAGATCCTGCTAAAGAATTTTCCAGAACATTGAGGTAAACCTCAGATCCTGATCAGATATAATGGAATGTGGTACTCCATGAAATATTTCCAATTCCTTTACATATATCTTGGAAATCTGATCAATATAGAAATCCTCTCTAATATAAATGAAGTGTGCTGAATTTATAAGGCGATCAAATATAATCCAGATAACATTATTTCCTTTGTATGTTTTGAGAAATCTGATGACAAATTCCATAATGATGTTTTCACATTTCCATTTTCGTATGTGTAATGGTTGTAACAACCCCTTAGACTTCTATCTCTCAGCCTTAACTTGTTGACAAACCAAGAATCGAGAGATATATTTGACAACATCTCTTTTCATGTCATCCCACTAGAAATACTCTTTCAGGTCCCTATACATCTTTGTGCTTCCAGGGTGAATAGATAATAAATAACTTTGAGCCTAAAGAAATAGCTCCTTCTTTAATTCTTGCATGGGAGGAATACAAACCTGATTCCTAAACCTTATTATTCCATCACAATCAATGCTGAATTTAGTAACATTTCACTCCTTCTTTTGTATCTCACATCTTTCTTTTGCACCTCCTTAATCTTCACTTGTATATATGGTTGAACATTCATTTGAGAAAGATAATATTTATCTCTTTCCTTTAAAATTTCAAGATCCATCCTTTGTAAATCCATAAATATTGGATATTTTGTGATCCTCATCATGGATAAGATAGCATGGTTCTTTCGAATCAAAGCATCTGCCACTTTTTTATCTTTTCCATGATGGTAATGTATTGAGAAGTAATAATATTTAATCAACTACAACTATCTTCTTTGGAAAATATTCAACTCATTTTTGTGTGAAAATATAATTTAAAATGTTATGATCAGTATAAACATCACACCTTTCACCATAAAGATAATGCCTCCATATCTTTAATGCAAAGATTACCACAGCTAAGTCCAAATAATGAGTTGGGTAATTTTGCTCTTGGATTTTCAATTGACATGAGGAATAAGGTATCACCATATCATTTTTCATGAGAACACAACCCAAACCCATTTTTGATGCATCACTATAGATCACAAACATTTCTGCAGTATAAGGCATTGTGAGCATAGGTGCACTAGATAACCTTCTTTTTAGATCTTTGAAATTATCTTCATATTCCTCCATCAACACGAACTTAACTCATTTTCGAGTCAACTTGGTGAGTGGATTTGATAATTGTGAAAAATATTTCAGAAAACGTCGATAATATACAACCAAACCAAAAATACTTCAGATCTCAGTTACCATTTTTGGGCTCAGACAAATTTCAACAACTTATATTTTTTATAGATCAATAGATATCCCATATTTTGAGATTATGTGACCTAAAAAATGAAACTTTCAAAATCCAAAATTCACACTTGGTAAATTTTTCATAAATCTTATCATTTATCAGAGTCTTCAGTACAATTATCAAGTGATCTTCAAGTTATTCCTTTATCTTTGAATAGACAATAATATTGTGTATAAAGACTACCACAAACTAATCAAGATAGTCTCTAAAGACTCTATTCATTAGATCCATGAAGATAGCAGGGGAATTAGTAAGATCAAAAGGCATCACTATAAATTCATAGTGTCCATACCTTGTATGAAATAGCATCTTTGATAAATCCTCCTTATTGGCCCTTAATTGATAATATCTTGAACGTAGATCAATATTGGAAAATTATTGAGCTCTACATAGTTTTTTTGAATATGTCATCAATGTAGGGAAGAGGATATTTGTTCTTGATAGTGATCTTGTTAAGTTCTCGATAATCAATGTATAGTCTCATTGATCCCTATTTCTTCTTAACAAACAAAACAGGTGATCCCCATGGTGATGCACTAGGGCGTATGAATATCTTATCAAGATTATCTTGGATTTGCTTCTTCAATTCCCGAAACTCAATTAGATCCATTCTATAAGGTGTATTTTAAAGAGGTATAACACCCAGTATGAGTTATATTGAAAACTCAACTTCACGATTTTTTGGAAGACTTGGAAATTATTTTAGAAATATATCATTAAACTTACATACAATGGGTGTATTCTTAATCGTTAGTTTCTACCCAGCCATTTGAGATAAATAACCTTAATTTATAGGAATCAAGACCCATAATATGGAAGAAATTTCTACTAGAAGGTTATATTTATCCTTGCATTGATAGATGATCATAGATTGATCTAGAATATGAAACGTAACTTATCTTCATTGAAAATTGATATGATCTCCATATAGATAAATCCAATCCATGCCATGAATCACATAAAATTACACTATAGGAAGGATCACAATATTTTTAGGAAGAACTTTCCTCTAAACTTCAACCAGACAATAATTATAAACTTTTGATGTGACCGTTGTGCTATTAAGAGTTGTTACAGCTAAATCAACATCTAATTATTGAGGTAATACGATGATACCCTTAAAAAATTCTTTATAAATAAAAGAGTGGGTGGATCCAGAATCAAATAAAACATTTTGTACTTTAGAGTGGATAATAAGTGTACCTTTCACCACTTAATTATTATACTCTACATCGCTAATAGTGATCTCATGTGACTTGCCTTTGTCTTTGGCCATAAGAGTTTACTAATGTTGATCATCTTCAATAACCCTTGGATTAAGGCATTTATTGATATAATTACCAATTTCCACATTCACTTGTAACATTGAAGTGTAGGAGGTGTTTTCTGTGTAGCCTTTATCTATTTTCATCATTAGATATCTTTTTTCCCATCACTTCGGCATTCAACTACCTAATGAACTTCTTTTCCAAATTTAAAACATTTAATATCCCCTTTAAGACAATTTCATCCATGTTTAATTTCACACTTTGAGAATAAGGGGAAACTCATCTTCTTTTCAGTGTGATCTTTAGATTTTCCCTTGAATTCAATTTTTCTCTTCTTATCAAACCCATAAGACTGATGTATTACTCTAATCTCCATATCAACCTTGGGAGAACATTGAATAATTTATTCGTAGCTATCAAAGTCCCTTATGAATAATTCCCTTCATAGAATTGGTTTTAAGCCACTAAAGAATCAATCAATTTTACTATCAGGTTGGATAATAATTTCAAAAGTGTACTTGAAATTCTTGTAAAATTTTCTTCATAGGTACCAACAAATTTATCATCCTTTTGCTAAAGTTCAAGTAATTCCTTCTTCATCTTTGTTTAAATAATATGAGGAAATTAATTATTGAAAAATATGTTCTTGAACTCGTCCCATTTCAAATGATAGACCACCAAGAAGAATTTATCATGTTTTGAAAATTGGATAACTGGAAATATCTTTTCAGTGGTACTGATCCATTATTCAACCACTAATGGATTAGAAGACCCATTGAAAGAAGGTGGATGCTGCATCATGAAAGACTCAACAGAATTTTGTTCACTCTTTTGCTCATTTGGAAGTCCTGCATGATTCATAGCTTGAGAAAGTTGTGTGAGTATAGATACAAGATTTTTTATTCCATCTCCCATAAAATTTGGTTGCTCAGAAGGAAAATCATTGTGTTTCTTGTTGCATTCAACATTAACACAATTCCTTCAAGTTCCATCCATTCACTAAAACCAAGAAGCACAAAGTGAGAAACACTAATTATAATATGAAAACCACATAATCAAGAATAAAAGTTCAAATTTGGACACTTTAGGTTTTATTCTAGGTTATTCATGATCATTTATAAAACACAAGGATTGTAACCTATACTTTGAAATATCCTTTGGGTTCTTACCAAGGTTTTCTCATCCAAGTTTCAAAAGGTTAACTATACCTTTCCTCTGATACCAACTATAACACCCCATACTTTACATACATTTATATTACTTCAAAATTGTAGAATATTCATTAAAAAATATATCAAAACCATGATAGGACCGTATTGGTATAGTGCCTTTAGAAATTGGGAAACATAAACAACTGGTTCATAAGATATCTTCATTGTCACCCACTTATTTTTTCATCACCAGTCTGCTTTTGACATATCTTATTTAATACCCTTATTCATGACCTGGGGAAAAGAAACATATGAAAGGGTGAGATCAAATGCTCAGTAAGGGTAAATAAGGGAAATATCAATCATATCATAAATATAAGACATAAGAAAATAACATTTGAAAATCTTATCCTGCATATGAAAATCATAATATTATCCCATGGGATAAATCATAAAAGTTTATAAGATTTATTGAACAAAATACCAAAATTCATAAAATAAGACATGAAGTTTTTTGGCATACATATAATCATAGAAAATCATTTCATATTAGTCGAGGATCATTTCCAAGACCATCATAGCGGACAAAGTCCATTACTAAACCAAGTTCACTCCTCATTCCGGACCTGTATTACTGAAATGAGATCATTTCCCCTTCCATCCATGTCTATCTCATGAGATATAAATCTTTACCCAATGAACTGGAGAGAGATATAGGTCCCAACCATCATATAATTAAAACTATACATATGTGTTCCACAAAAACATAAATCATTCATCATTGCATAACCTAAGAAATAAAATAGGGGTTTTAAACATCATTCCATCATAATCCATATAAAACAAATAGATTTCATAAATATAATTCCATTATAAACACAATCAAACCATAGTAATAATAGGGATGGAAACATAACCCTATTTAAATAATTACATCTTATATTGAAGATAATTTTGATAAACACTTGATATTAATTCTTGAAGAAAATATCCATTATTCTTCAAAAAATATTTATTTTCTCAAAATGCTGTGAATTTTTAAAAGAAAATAATTTATTTAAAAATAAAATTGAAATCATATAAAGGAGGATTCATGGAAATGATGTTTTATGAAGACATAAAAATCCATTCATTACATATAAGTTAAAAAATACTCTCCTCGTACTTTTTATGGAAAAGTAAAAAAGTAGCTTCTATCGAATAACGATAAAATATTCCTTTCATATAGTTTAGTAAAAATTCACCAATGGGTAAAATTGAATTTAAAAAATAATAAAATAATATAAATAGTGTTATATTTTTATGGAACATGGATGTGGATAATAAATATACCCCAATAAGTACTTACAAATAAACAATCTTGAATAATAATGAGATTACAAAATTATCCCTTACCTTAGGTCTTATATCCTTCGTATATATCCGAAACTCTTGTATAATGATTTAAATAATGTCATTTACTTATTCTAGAATCATATTAATTTTTATGATATCATATATGATCATATTATCATCTATTCTTTAGTAACATTTCATTGTTACACATTATTTGGATATTAACTACTTTATGTTCTTATACATGTTTTGTCAAATAAGTTCTGGTTATACTTCTTAGGTTATAGTTGTATAATTAAAATTGATATTAACATAATATATACCATATTTATTCATTCTGTATATTTATATAATCATGCTTTAATAAAGATCATGCAGAATGAATCGCATCGCATCGTGGATGATAGGTCGTACGTACGCACGAGCGACGCTATCATTCTCATATTTATTGAATGATATTGAATTGGATGGTGTATAATATTTCAGAATTAAAATAATATTATATTATCCATATATAGTTATTATTTCCATTATTATACCCATCCAAGTGAGGTGGTGGTGAAAAACAAATTACACCACGGTGTGGAGACAGGAAGCCATACGTACACACTTGTGGTGATTTCATTTTTAGTAGGATGGATAGAAGGTGAAATGTGGTTGTTTCATAATTATAATAAAATCTCAGTATATAAGTGATAATGGAGTTATTAATTTATAATGAAACAACTCATGAAGAGGAATTTTAAGAAGAAATAATTTTGAATGAATCAGTAGAGGAGATTACCTTTTCTTCGACATGCTTCCTCTAAATATCCTCTTAGAGAACTGGAGTTGGTCTTTGAAAAAAACCAAAACCTCTAGAATGTTACTAGGTAATTTAATAAGGGAAAAATTTAGGTTATGTCTGATCTTGAAGGCTCAAAGTGAAGTGAAAAGGCGAGGGAGGAGGTGCCATTTTATAATTGAGGTAAGGGGCACTTTTGGGGTCTCAAAAAATATTAATTTATAATAAAATTAAACCATACCCAAACACCCAAAAAAATTCCCAATTTAAAATATGAGATGATATAGGGTTGTAATATAATCAAAAAATAATTTTTAGATGAGTTTTTTATATCTATTTAAACATTATCATTTTAATTAACACTTAGTTATTCTATTTAATTTTAATTAAGATAACAATTATTTCAATATTAAATGGGTGAAATATTTACTTATTTGATATAAATTAGAATATAAATAAGTACCTTAGAACATTTTAGACAATATAATAATTATTACATATTTTTTAAAAATGTTTTATGATTTTTAAAAAATTTAATAAAATGTTTTTTTGATAAACAATCAATAGTGTCAATTTTGACACTATTCAATTCATTGGTTTTAAAAAATATTAAGAAAAAAAGTTAACTTCAAAAAAACTATTTTATTATATTAATAAGAGGTAAATGTAATATATAAAATTCATTGGACATACTAATTAACCCAAATTATATTTATTTTAATATTTCTAATAACATTTATTTGATATCTCCATCAATAAAATAATTACTGCATCAATTTTGTGTAATTATTTAGTATAAATATTTGTTGAATAAAAATAAAAAATAAAATACTATGATTAATATTAATACACTATATTTCAGAATAATATAATTAGTCAAATTTATCTTCTGGAAAATCCAATATTTAAAATTTCATACTTATTAAATTATGAATGTGACAAATTTAACGTCACTTTAAATAAAATAATATATGTGTCACAATCTCTTATATAAGGATCCAAATAGTCACTAACTCAACCCTTGGATAGTTATGGTCGATATATACTTGAATAATAATATTTGGTCAAGTGTTTAGATCATTTGATGGTTATTAATATTTTAATAAAAATTGTTTTATTGATTTCTCATAATTTATTTAATTTTTACATCATCAAAGTATAAGTATTTAAGGTAATTATTTATTTTCTAAAAATTAAGAATTAATTAACATGTTAAAAAAAATTAGATTTAAAATTATTATTTATAATATAATTTAACTTCTGTATAACCTTATTTAAAAATGATTTAATTATTAAAATTTGAGTAAGGCATATTTAACTTTTATTAAAATAAAATAAATTCAATGTCCTAATCTCATCCAAGTGGCTTCCAAAGGACACCATTTAGACCCAAGGATGGTTTAAGTCAAAAAAATCATCCAAATATATTATAACAAGTGTTATGGTAATTTTATAATAGTATTATTACCCTTAATTACCCGTTTTACCCTTTTACCGTATTAATAAAAATTACCAAAGTTACTATTCATAATGAAAAAAAATAAAAAAATGACATTTAAATAATCTGGACATACTAATTCTAAATATGGAATCCATTTTTCAAAATTTAAAACATATAAGTTTCAGTAATTAATCAAAATTGATCCCGTTGTTGGAAAGAGAGAACATGTTTTAAAAGTTAAAACATTACAAACGATTGAAATGTTTTTACATATGAATTTAATGTAAAATTAATACTAATGAAATACATTTTATTTAATGATAAAAATATATTCTATTTAGACTTTAAAACCATTCAATATTATAATTTAACCATATAAATTATTTCGATGAAAAAAATTATTTTCAATTAAAATTTAGTGTATTTTTACTATTCATCAAAATTTGAAAGCTATTAGAAAAATATTAAAAATTAATCCAAAGTAAATTTTTTATATCCTACTCCCAAATAACAAGTTTATGTTGTCATATAAAATTAATAATGTTTCATAATCTGAATTTAAAAGGGGGTCTCCATTAAAAGGTAAAAAATTACCCTTTTGAAAAATATAGGTTTTTATACATTAAATAGGGTTTATTCATACCCTATGAAAAAAATATCTATTGGATGAATATCAAAAAAAATTATTAATAACATATATATTTCATTAATTTCATTTACTAATAGTAATTCACTAAATTTATTAATATGGAAATACAAATATATAATTGATTTATATTTCTTTTTTTATAAATAATTGGTAGCGAATGACTTCACCATACATTTTCATAAGTTAGTTATATTTATTCCTGCTAACCTAACAATTATGTTAAGATGGTAATTTTATACTAAGGGAATCTTGTAGTTCGTTTAAACTCATGATTGCATGCAATGCAAGTTATTAAAGAATTAAAATTATTTAGGGAAAATATTTCATAAAAACAACTAGGAGTTTCAATGAAAACCCAAACCATCTGTTGATATTATAAAGCATCCTGTGACTTTCCCATGTAGAATGTTTTTATCCATGCTGCTCTTTCCAATGAATTTTTTTCATCTTCCCGATGCGGCTCTCCACTCAAGCATCCATCTCAATTTCCTATGCAGTTATTTAATATTTCCCTTTTCCTGCATTTTTCCTCAAGTCATTTAATGTTGCATTTTTTTCTTTTCATTTCCTTTGGTAAGAGTATATAAATTAGTGAAAATGTAGTCTATCGATATTGTGTGAAATAGAAAGCTTGAAAGATACTTGTGTTTATTTTTTCATTTTGCGGGGGCCACTCCCAATAAATGAGTGTTTTGTGGGTCTTTATTGTCAGCAACAACCTGGTGTGAGTCTTATTAGTTGGAAACCAACCCAATAAGAAATCAAATCACCCATATGAAGTTGACGTGCAACACCCTTTGTTGAAGAAGCCGACAAAGGGAGAACATTCAAGGGTAGATGAAACACCCTAGATGTTGCTGAATATATCCATCTATATAATGGGATCAAATCCCATGTAATTGTAATTGTAATAATTCTATGATCCTCTGACATTATTATTCGAAGAAGAAATTGAAATGGCCCCATTTCTTCTATGGACGTAGGCACCAAGATGAACCATGTTAAATCTCTCGTGTTTATCAATTTTATTCCTTGTTTGTGTTTGTTTTCATCACCACTATACTCTGCTAACCCAATAGGGTGGTATCAAATGGTTCAGGTTTGAAAAGGAGAAGTGGTAGTGAAGTTTTCCGGTAACCAAAAAATTGAAGTTTCTTGGAATTTGTTTGAGGCCAGATCCATAAATAGATTGGTGAGACGATTCTAATGGTATAAGCGGCGTCAGAAATAGAGATGAAACGAATCCGGTAGAGCTGATAAAAGTGTTGGCCAAACAACGGGTGATATAGTACCCCTTGTTAGAGAAGATGACACTATTCACACTGGTGGAAAATTTCTGGTGGGTTTTTTGGGCACTGTTCCAGCGAGCCATGTCATCCCCACATCAGCGGTCGTTCTGGACTGTTGAAATTGTTTTGGCTATATCTCAGCCAATCAAAGTCCATTTGTAGCAATTCAGGAGTTGATTCTAGCTATTTCGACTATTCTGGACACATCCATATGGTTATATTTTAAAAATTGTCAATCCATAAATGAATGAAAATTCTGGTAACATGATTATGCTTACTTCTTTGAATTATGGTATCTAAAAACCCAAAATGGAGGATATTTTGTGTATTAAATATATGTGGAAATCAAGAGTGGAGACTACTAAGACAATTGTAGTGAAAGAATAGGATTCATCAATAAGTAGTCAATCTGGTGAGAAGATGATAACCATTATCCCTCCAGTTGATGTGGAGTGGGGCGTGCTCAACAAGAAGTGCACTACCCAAATCAGACAGTGGATCGACAAAAGTATTTTCTAGAACTTTTCCAACGAACACGATGCTTCCATTCCTTAGTGAAAATTGGAAAATATGTATGCAAGTACGACCATGTAGAATAAAGAAAACCAAATACACCAATTTTTCAACTTTAAGTATAAAGACGAGACCAATGTATCAGAGCACATGAGTGAGTTTCAGGGTACCATTGATCAGTTGAATTCCATGAAAATGATGATTGATGATGAGTTGTAGGAACTTTTTATGTTGAGTTCTTTGCCAAAGATGTGGGACACATTAGTTGTGTCGTTCAGTAATTCAACTCCAGATGGAAATATCACTGTGGAGATGGTGAAATACAAAATGATGAATGAAGAGTCTAGAAGAAAGTTTGAGGGACATGCACCTAAATCAGAGGATCTTATCACTGAAAGATAAGGGAAACATAAATGGTAGGGAAGAATTATTGGAAAGAGAACACCATGATCAAAGTCTATATATAATGAATCGATTGAACTCCCAATCAAGATATGACATGAAGTGCCACCATGGTGGTAAGCCTAGAATCTTCATTGGGGAGTGTAGAAGGCTAAAATAGATAGATGAATCATGAAGGTAATACCCAAAATAATGATACTGTAGTTTTGAATGAAGAAATTGTTATTATTCAGGAAGATAACTAGGTCAGTCTTACAAGCCAAGACTTGATATGGGTGATTTATTATGGCACCTCCTACAATGTCACTACTAGAAGAGATATCTTCTCATCTTATAATTCAGAGAGTTTCATAGATGCTAATATGGGAAATGATGGTGCATCCAAAATTGCTGGTATTGGTAATATTTTTCTAGAAACTAATATTGGATGTAGGTTACTATTGAATAATGTGAGGCACATTCCAGATATTCACCTCAATATGATATCCACTGGAATACTTGACGACTGTGAATTTGTTAGTTCCTTTGGTGATGGGAAATGGAAGATTACCAAAGGTAACTTGGTAATTTCTAAATGAAATAAATATAATTATATTTATTTGACAGATGCAAAACTGTGTAGAGGAGAAGTCAATTCATTCAGGAAAGATGTTACTATAGAAGTTTGGCACAAGAGGCTTGGTCACATGAGCAAGAGAAGAATCATAATTCTCTCTAGAAAGGATATATTTCCAGGGATAAAATGTACATATTTGGATACTTGTGTTGATTGCATCGTGGGAAAACATCACAGAGTATCATTTCATGGTTATATACCATTTAGAAAAGAAAATGTTTTAGATTTGATTCACATTTATGTCTTCCTGATGAGAACAAATTTGATGGTATGTGTTATTTATTTTGTTACCTTTATAGATGATCATTTTAGAAAAGTCTGGGCCTTTGATTTGAAAACTAAAGATCAAGTATAGGATGTTTTGAAGTAGTTTCATGTGAAGGTGGAAAGATAAATAGGAATACGATTAAAGTGTGTTTGGGTAGACAATAGAGGAGAGTACCATGGTCTATTTGAGGAGTAATGCAAGAGTTTCAACATAAGGCTAGAAAAATCAGTACCGAAGATGCCTAAGCATAACGGTCTTGTTGAGAGGAAGAATAGAACAATTTAAGAGAGAGTAAGATGTATGATCTCAAATTCAAACCTACAAAAAACCTTTGAGTGGAGGAAATAAAGACCATAGTAGATATTATCAAACTTTATACATTAGTTTCACTGAACTACGACATTCCAAAAAGTGTTTATATAGGTTAAGATGTTTCATACAAACACTTAATAGTATTTGGATACAGGGCATTTGTTCACATCTCGAAAGATGAGAGGGAAAAGATGGATATAAAAGGAAAGAAATGTATATTTTTGGGATATGCTCATGAAAATTTTGGATACTAACTTTGGGATCCTAGCAGCAAGAGGATCATCAAAAGTAGATATGTGGTGTTTCTTGAGGATCAGATGATTGAAGATTTTGAGAAGCTAGAAAATCTAGAGAAGTTGTAGTATGAGGAAATTCCAGTCAATCTGGAACCAATCTCACCACCATTAGTACCAGCTAGTGTGATAGAGATATGTGACACTTATGATACATCACTAACATTCAATATATCTCCATATTCTAATATGTCTCCATCATATGATATTCTAGAACAGATTCCCCCTGAAGTGCAATTGAGGAGATCCACCAAAGAATGGAAACCAATTCATAGATACTCACCACATGAGTATGTGATGCTCATTTATGGGAGAGATCCAAACAGTTATGATGATGTGATTAGGAGTTATCCGAAGATGGAATGGAAGAAGGCCATGAAAGAGGATATGAGATCCATATAAAAGAACCATACATTTGATTTGGTAGAGTTACCACAAGGAAAGAAGGAACTCAAGAATAAGTGGGTGTATAGAATCAAAGGAGAATTTGGTAGCTCACAACCGTGATATATATCCATAATGGTTGTGTAGGGATTCATCCAAAATAAAGGTATTGAATTTGATGAAATTTTTTCTCCTATGGTAAAAATGTATTCAATCTGAGTTTTTATTGGATTGGTGGCTAGTCTAAACCTGGAGGTTTAACAACTGGATGCAAAGAAAACTTTCTTACATGGTGATATTGATGAGGATATATACATGGATTAGATAGAGGTATTTTAGGTGAAATGTAATGAAAACTTGTTATGAAATCTTAATAAAAGTTTATATGGTCTGAAATAGGCACTGAGGTAGTGGTACGGAAAATGTGACTTATTCATGGAGAAAAATGAGTACAGGAGGATGACTGCTGATCACTGTGTTTTCATCAAACAATTTTTTGATGATGATTTTATTATATTGTTGCTTTATGTTGATAAAATGTTGATTATTGGAAGATATATCACCAGGATTAATAGGTTGAAGAAGGAGTTGAACAAGTATTTTGAAATAAAGGACTTGGGAGATACTACTTAGATTCTTGGTATAGTGATTACTCATAACAGAAGGAATCAAAATATTTGGATATCTTAGGAGGGTTACATTGATAAGGTTCTTGAAAGATTAATCATGGGAATAGTGAAACTAGTTATCACTCCACTTGTGTGTTATTTCAAGATCACAAAAGGCAGAGTCATTCAATTGAAGAGAACAAAGCATAAATGGAAAAAGTTCCTTATCAGTCAGCAGTTGGCAGTCTTATGTATTCTATGGTGTGCACCAGACTAGACATTTCTCCTAATATTGGTGTTGTGAGTATATTATTATCAAATATAATAAAGGATCATTGTACAGTGGTCAAATGGATATTGAGGTATCTCCAAGGTACATATAGTCATTGCTTATGTTTTGGAAGTAATAAACCTATTTAGAAGGCTACATAGATGAAAATATGGCTAGAGATGTATACATAAAGAAATACATATCTGGGTACTTTATATCATTTGTAGGGGGAGAAGTCTCATGAAAATCATGACTTCATAAGTGTGTTGCTTTATCCACTACAGAAGCAGAATATGTCATAATCATTGAGGGATGTAAGGAGATGCTGTGGATAAAGAAAATTTTACAGGAGTTGGGAGAGAGTTAGGAGAATTATATTATCTATTGTGATAGTCAGAGTTCTATTAATCTTAGAAAGAACCCAAAATTTCATTCTAGGTCCAAAAACGTTGATGTGTGATATCACTAGATCTGTAATGTGTTGGAAGAAAGATTTTTGAAAGTTGAATAAATCCACACAAATGATAATGGGGTAGACATGGTGATGAACATTCTACTGAAATAGAATCTAGATGGCTACAAGGATATTAAAGGTCTATCTTATACCCCAAATTGATCATGATGAGAAGATTTGTGGGGTCCACTCATAATTTGGGATTGTTTTTTGGGTCTTTGTTGTTGGAAATAGCCTAATGCGAGTCTTCTCAATTGGAAACCAACCCAGGTGGAAACCAACTCACCCATATTCATTTGAAATGCAACACCCTTTTTTGAAGCAGCTGACGATGGGAGAACATTCAAGGGTAGATGAACTTCCCTTGACGTTGTTGAATCTCTCCATCTATATAATGGGATCAAATAACATGTAATTGTAACTATAATTCTGATGTGATCCTTAGACATTATTATCTGGAGAAGAAATCGAAATGTCCCCCTTTCTCTCATGGACATAGGCACCAAGATGAACCACGTTAAGTATCTCTTGTTCATCTATTTTATTCCTTGTTTTTGTTTTTTTCATCACCATGAAGTTCAGCTGACCCAACACATTTTTCTTCCTCACATTTCCTGGATTCTATATCCAACAACCTAGTCTTCCTTTGCAGTTTCACAACCTGTCCATTCTTCAATTTTTGGGTATTGAATTGGGTCATTTTCTATGCTTATACGAGGATAAATTGTGTCTCTAGTCAACATCATCTCCTCACATTTGTGTTGAGATAGATCTTACTACATCGCTTCTGTTTAAGGTTTTGATGAGGGTAGGGGATATTTTTGGCTGGTGGCAGCATGTCTTCTATCAAGAGCTCCTGAGGTTTTTGTGGAGTTCCATTTGTAGGGAATTTCACTGAGTGTTTATAGAAAATGTATATTGGGATTCAAGGTGGATAATCCAAAGTCAGGTTTCATTGAGGAGGAGGTGGGTTTTCTCTTGGGGAAGAACATCTTGGGTAGGTGGGATCCCAGAACTCATGCCTTAGTCTCTTCTAGTTAGATTCCACCTTTTAATAGGGTAGTTGGTGCCTCTAATGTAGTTCTTATCCCTAAAGTAAAATACCCCACAGTGCTTAACCATTACAGACAAATATGATTGTGCAATTTTTTCTAGAAGATTCTCACTTTTCTTTTTGACTAGGACTCTCAATTGTTAAATTTAAATATTTATCTCAGAGGAGTAGCATGAATTCATTCAAGGGAGGAGTATTCAAGGGGAAATAATAATTTCCAAAGATATATTCAATTAAATTAACAAAAGGAATGTGGGTTCTAAAATTATGGTTTAGGTGGATATTGATAAAGCCTATGACCGGCTGGAATGGTTCTTCCTCATTAGAGTCATGTGGGATTTTGGATTTGATGAATGGGGTTGTGATCTATTTTTCAGGTGTGATGTGCCCCCATCATTTTGTATTTATATTTCCAGGAAAAGTTTTGGCTTCTTCAAGTCTATTTGTGGGTTAAGGCAGGGGGATCCAATGTCTCTGAATCTTTTTATCATGGAGCAATAAGTTATTTCTAAAAATATTAAATGTGGCCTTGATGAAGAGAAAATTATACCTTTCAAAAATAGGTCAGGGGATCCCATTATCTCTCATCTAATGTTCAGTGATGATATGATTTTATTTTTGAATGGTAAGAAATGATTGATCATGGGTTTTATTAATATTTTAGAAAATTATAGAAAATGGAGTGGCCCAAAGATTAATTTGGGAAAAAGAAATGTTTTCATCTCAAATAAGTTCTCCAGCCAATGATGCTGGGAAATACAAGATAATATGGACATGTAGATACATGATTTTACATTGAAATATCTAGGTGATTCCATCTCAAATGGAATGATCAAGAAAATTACTTTTGAAGACAATATCAACCGATTCACAGGTTGCATTTATAGCTAAAAATAGGATCTTATCATTTAGGGGACATATCATATTGGTGAATAGTGTGTTTACTTTCATTCTGATACATGTTTTATTGATCATTAAGGCTCCCAAAGAAACTATCAACAGGATAGAATAAATGATGATGCATTTCATGTAAGATGCCAACTAGAATAGTATATTCCATTGGGTGTATTGGAATAATTTGAAAAAACCAATTAATGAGGGTGGAATTAATCTTAGGAATGTTTCATAAACCATAAAAAGTATGAAAGAATTTTTTTATGGGATTTCATTGAAGGATCCTCTCTTTTGGAATGTTTTATGATGGGACGTTATGGTAGGGACTAAGGAAACTGGAGCGAGAATTATGGGATAGTGTTGAGTCTAACCAGATGTATCTTAATCATTTGGATGTGCTGGATAAGGAGACCCTATGGATTGTTGTCTATGAGGAGATCAAGTACTGAAAGGATAATTGGTTGGGAACAACTCTTTTCATTCTAGGATTCCCAAACCTAGATATTTAATTCAGGGAAGAGATCTCTTTTCTATATTTTTTTACCACAACACTTGATCATCAATAAACAAAATTTTATGATAATATCTTTCTTTTTGACAAACCAGACACATGCACCTTTCTAGATCCTCCTCAGGACGATTCCATAACAGTGATTATCGGTCTGATATTCATGAAAGAAGTGGGAGAGATGAGTGGGATTCGATACTTTGGTGCAAGGAAATTCTGTCCAAGATGTGTTTCTTTCTTTGGTGACCAAGATTCCAAGCTCTCCCCATAAATGATAATGTGCAACAGAAGGGTGTCTTCATGGCCTCCAAGTATTGGTGTTGTTCTCTATCTAAACCTAAAACCGTGTGGAATTTACTTTTTAAAAGTGAATGGGAAGTGGGAATCTAGAATTTTCTTGGGAAAAGCATGGGAATGTATGGGAGTGGGATATATCTTTTAGAGTTTCTATAGTCATGGTTTCTCGGTGCAGGGTATCAGGGCATTGAATTTGGAGTTTAGAGTATTACACTCACTATCATTTACTGGGTTATATGGGAGGTGTAACGACCCAAACATTCATTAATGAAAACTCCTATTGATCTAATTAAATGTATTATTATGGTTATATAAAATGTAAACTTCATTGGTTTTATGATTTTAAAATACCGTTATAAATTGTGACCGTTTGTAATATAGTCGTTGAACAATGATCACATGATTAGTATAAATATAAGGCTTTAACAAATCCAATTTACTCAGACAAAGGAAGCGATGGCCTCATCCAGTAGTATTGACTTGTACGAAGCCCATTTTTCGGAGTTTAGAAAGGAGGTGGCGTCATTGGGCTTCACTCTTGGATAATCCCAAGACGATCTCGAACACGTTAAGATTAAGCGGAATAGACTACGGGATAAGTGGAAGTTAATAGAAATTACCACCTGAGCGGTGTTATCCGAGCCACCCCAAGAGTCTGTCACCATCATAAACCTTACCATTAGGTCTTATGCAGGTGTTATAAGGGGTTATGTAACAAGACCCTAGCACTATGATTATGTACATTATTTTTTTTATAAAGAATGTGCATTCATTTTATTATTATTACTTTGTAAATAGTTTTTAAAGCATAAATAATATTTTTAGTCAATATTCAACTAAGAAATATATTTTGATAAATTAATGGATTTTTTAATTAAATAGTATTTTAATAAAATATTATTATTAAATTAATTTTAATTAAATATAAGTGATCATATAATTTTATGAATGCAATTGTAATTTTTATTAAGGTTTGAAAACTGTTTTTGTCAAAACCCATGAATTTTCGGTAAATGTCGATTTTTTATTTTAAAAGTAAAAATTCACATATTTTATAAAATTATTTTGATAAAATGAATATTATTTTTTTAATAAAGATATCAAAATTATCTAACAATGAATTTTTCATAATTTTCTGAGACAGTTGAATTTTTGGGTAAAAATTAAATACCGTTTAAATATATAATGTGTTTTATGATATCATAATTACCCAATAGTGATGTAATAAAATACTATAAACATTATTTTCGGCCAATATATGTTTTAGAATTAAAATAATATCATTTTTAGATCTGTTTTATTTATTTTACAAAGCTTTTTTGGACCCTCCAAGACTTATAAAACATTTTGTCTTTTTTAAATTGTTTTCTTTGAGAGTGTAACTCACCTCCACCTAAGAAACGTTATTATTTTAAGAAGATAGGCCATTGGCCTTATAAAATATTTTTTTCCACTCCCCTTTTGAAAAAACCATGGGCAAAAACCATGGGTTGGTTTGTGGTATTGATTAGTTTCATGTGAGGTGTCCGAAACATAAATAATAAAAAATTCCTTCTCCTTTCCTATATAAACCCACCCAAGCTCTCACTTCCTCTTCACTAAAATACTTTGGAGTTCGACCAAACCCTTCCCTCCTCTATCTAGAATCCTCCCAAGTTTCCCTAATATCTCAATAAGCCTCTCTCAAGCCTCTCCCAAGCCTTTGGGATCACACTTCTAAGTAAGGGATTTCTTCCTTTCTCATTTTTGTCCAATTTTATTTAAGTTTTTATTTCCTTTTTTCAATTAAAAATGTTGTGGTATTATTTCTAACCTCCCCCATAATTACCTATTTATTTTTGGAAGATGGTAGACCCCTTTATCTCTCAATAATTCCTCCCATGTACACCCATCACCAATGCAGAAATTCTGTGAGGGATTTCTCTCTCCTCATTTACATCCAATTAATTATTTTGTATTATGTATCTAAATTTCATTAAGTTTGTTGGGACATGTATCTATATGACCCCCTTACTATCCATTTCATTTAAATATGATTATTCCCCCATTTCTCTCTCGTCAACCATTTTTTATGAGTTCTTATCTCACGCCGTTATGCTGCCAAAATTGCACTATGATTTTCCAAGCCAATGTCACTGTGTAGTGAATACCATGCCCATATCTATATCAAGGGTATTCACCTTTATGTACATTTACTTATTGATTATAAAGATTCATGTATATATTACACATCCATTTATCATAGAATTAATTATGATGATTGATTATATGTTGTATGATCCATGTGGCACACTTATGCATGAAATGAAATGTTTAAGAAGGATGCACCCTAATAGCGCTCCAATGCATTGGGTAAATTATAGTGTCATGATACATCATGTTCAATGGGTGTTGACTCGTGATAATTCAAGTGCAATGATTCTTTACTCGTGCTTCATGTGCAATGAGGGTTTACTCATGCTCCATGTGCAATGAGCCTTGGCTAATGATAATTCCATGTTAAGTGTTGTTGCCACATTTCCATGTTATGATTATCATGATTTATCATGCCTTTATGTTCATGTTTCTCTTGTGCTCCATTGATATGCATATTGTATAATATGTATTGTATTACTCATGTTATTCCATGTTTATTCCCATAATGGTCTTTATAGATCACCCTTTTCTTATGCATGTCCCTAGGTTATCCCATGCAATGCTAAGTACGAGGGAATGTAGTAGTAATGTAAAGGAAGTTTTCAATAAAGATGTTGTGTGTTTTATGTTATACGATATTATGTAATTTTCCTAATTCCCAAATACACTAGACCTTTTAATCTTCTTTGTTTTATCAAGTGAATATTTTATGTAATAAATCAGGTTTAAGTGTGTAATAAAAAGCAGGGTTGTTATAGTTGGTATCAGAGGATATGTTTAGTTATTTTTGGGATTAGGATTAGAAAAACCTAGTGAAGAATTAGAGATAATAATAAGTATAATAAAAAAATCCCTAAGTATTGGTGATTATTGAGTAAGTGGTTTATCAAGAAAATACATCTCTATCTGGATATGAGATGGTAGAGGTGGCTCTAGAATAGATATATCCTAGGGGTAAAACCCAAAAGCACTACTTTGAGCTAGACTCGAATGGGAACTGGTGCACAACAATGAGACTTGCTTCAGTCTTTGTTATGACACTTCTAGGGGATATGTTTTGGTAAATTCACAAGCTTTGTATGAACCCCTATTAATGGAATGAAAAAAATTCCCCTAAAAATATATGTTAGAAAGTAGATCATGAATAATATTGATTGAAGCTTATGAATTCATATGTTAAGGAAATAAAAGTTATTTATAAGTCATCAGTTTTGTCCTTGGATTACCCTTTATGTGTTACCCCTAACTTTCCTTTTATTCCAGCCAATGGCCGGTAATAGGAGGAATCAGGCTAACAACCGATGTGAAGATCAATGTGATGACTGTCCAAATGAGATTCCCAATCCGATGGGAGTGGGAATTGAGAACTTTGTAATGATTCTCTCTCAGTTAACTCAAGATTTGAATAGAAACATGGGTCAACAGGAACATTCAACCCCACCTAAGAAAGAACAAGTTGCTATCAAGAGTTTCATGAGACAAAGGCCACCTACTTTTAATGGATCGTATGATCCCTCAATCGCTGAACAATGGATCAACTCCATCGAAAAGATATTATCCATCCTTTAATGTTCTAAAAAAGAGAACATTCTTCTAGATGCTTATCATATGGAAGGTGAAGCCTATCAATGATGGACGTTGATCACAAATACGAAGTATGAGGAAGAGATCGAGGCATTGGAATTAAAGGATTTCTGGAAGATGTTTTTCGATAAATATTTTCCGCACACCCTCTGACTTAAGATAGAAAGGGAATTCCTTTCCCTCAAGAAAAAATATGGAAAATTTGTCAGAGCGTACAAGGAAAACTTCACAAGTCTTGGATGATAATCCTCCGACTTTTTCATTATCCTTGAATGCAAGGTTGACCGCTTCTTTGGTGGGCTAAAACCTAGCCTATGGAAAGCGTTGGCGATCCGTGACTTTGACAGCTATGAGTAAATTGTCTGATGTGCCCTCAAGGTCAAAATGGAGATTGAATAATCTCAAGGGTATCATGGGGATAATAAGAGTAAGGTGGGATTCAATTATGGTGGTCTAATGGATAAATCCAATGGTGTTAAGAAGATCCAGCACCCCACTTGCCAACGGTACAGAAAGAAGCACCCCAAACATTTCCTGAAGGGGACAAGGAAATGCTTTAGGTGTGGAAGAGAAGGGAACCTAGCCGTTAACTGCCGACAAGAAAAACCTGAGGCTGCAACAGAGGAGAGGAACACTCCATTCGAACCTCAACATGTTGTTCATTACTACAATTGCAAAGAACTAGGGCATCTTGAAAATCAATTCCTTAAGCCAAGGGTTTTCGGAGGGAACCAACAACCTCCAAGGAAGCAAGGGAGAGATTTTTCCATCACTACTGCTAAAGTGAAACACAAAAATGAAGTGGTGATAGGTACACTAGTTATTCATTCAAGAATATCAAACATACTTTTTGATTTATGTTATACACATTTTTTTATATCCCAAAAGTTTAGTAGAACAATCCCTGAACCACCGCAAATCATGGAAGTAAAGATGTTAGTGAGTACAAAAAATGGGGAAATCATTGAACCCATGAATATAACTCCTTCCCTACCATAATCTGTGGATTTAATTTCCTGGAGAACCTCGTCATACCCCCTCTGGTAGAACTTAATGCAATTCTTGGCATGGATTTTATTTCCTTATATAGAGCTAACATAAATTACTGTGAGAGGGAAATAACTCTCCATGTGGAGAATCGCCCCCCGATTCTATACAAGTGCAAGGAGGAAGATGAATCTTCTTTAGCTCCATCATCTCAAGCATGGATATTACTGTGCTATGATCATACGTATCTGGCTTAGATGATTGAGTCTAAGGAGGCAATCATCCTTGAAGACATGCCTATTGTGATGGAATTTGATGAAGTTTTTTCTGAGGAATTGCCTGGTCTTACTCCTAGAAGAGATGTTTAATTCTCAATTGATCTTATACCTATGGGGTTGAAAATATCCAAGACTCCATATAGAATGGCTGTTGTGGAGCTTGAGGATCTGAAGAAACAACTACAGGAGAATCTGGATAAAGGGTTTATATGCCCAAGTGCTTCACCACGGGGTGCACTAGTCCTCTTCATCAAGAAGAAGGATGGGTCAATGCGCCTTTGCATCGATTATCGTGATCTTAACAAAATCACGATAAATAAAAAGTATCCTCTCCCACAAATTGATGACTTGTTTGATTAGCTATGTGGAGCACAATACTTCTATAAGGTGGATTTGCGGTCGGGATATTATCAAGTAAGGGTGAAGAAGGAAGATATCCCCAAGACTACTTTTCGTACAAAATACGGACACTATAAATTCATAGTAATGCCTTTCAGACTCACTAATGCTCCAAAAATCTTCATGGAATTTATGAATAGAGTCTTTAGGGATTACCTAAACAAATTTGTGGTAGTCTTTATAGATTATATTATGATATACTCCAAAACCAAAGAGGATCATGATGAGCATCTAAGAACTGTACTAGAGTCCTTGCAGAAGGATAATCTTTATGAAAATTACAATAAGTGTTAGTTCTGGTTGAAGGAGGTCTCATTCTTGGGCCATATCATCACAAGCAATGAGATATATATAGATCCCTCCAAAACAGATGCAATTGAGGGATGGATGAGGCCAACATCAGTAACAAATATCCATAGATTCTTGGGGTTAACTGGATATTATCGATGATTTGTGAGAAATTTCTCACGATTGTCCAACCCTCTTACCAATCTAACTTGGAAGGGAGTAAAGTTTTCTTGGAGTGATGAATGTGAAGAATGATTCAAGGAGTTAAAAAGGAGGCTTATCACTACACCCATGATGACTTTACCCACAAGTGGAGAACTTTTTGTGGTATTCAGTGATGCTTTGAAGAAGGGCTTGGGTTGTGTGTTGGTGCAAAATGACAAAGTCATTGCCTATACTTCAAGACAATTAAAAGTTCATGAGAAGAATTATCCAACACACGATTTGGAGTTGGCTATGATGATCTTTGCTTTAAAAATTTTGAAGAATTATCTATTTGTATAGAAGTGTGAAATATATATGGACCACAAAAGCCTCATGTATATATTCACACATAAAGAGCTGAACATGCACCAATAAATATGGTTAGAGCTGATAAAAGATTATGAATGCTCAATCCATTACCACCCTGGGAAAGTGAACAAGGTGGCAGATGCTCTAAGTAGAAAGGACCCAATGATTCTATCATTGGTGAGAATTGAGAAGGATCCAATATTTTTAGAATTGATGAAGATATAAATGAGAATCATAAAGAAAGGAACATACTCAATACTTTCACAATTGATTGCTCAACCATCTCTTTTAAAAAAGTTAAAGGATGCTCAAAAGGATTATGTGGGAATTCAAAATAGAGTGGAAGCTATCAAAAAAGGGAAATCCTAGAAGTTCAATGTTAATTAAGAAGGAATTGTGAGATTTGGGAAAAGAATATGTGTTCCATCAAGTCTGGAGTTGAAGAAGGAACTTTTGGATGATGTGAATAGTTCAAATTTATCTATTTACCCAAGAAACACAAAGATGTATCGAGATATCTGAGAGCATTATTGGTGGGATAATATGAATAAAGAGATCTCCAAGTATACATCAAAGTGACTAGTGTGTCAACAAGTGAAGGCCAAGAGGTAGAAGTATAAGGGGATGATGTAACCATTGCCCATACCAGTATGGAAATGGGAGGACATCACCACAAACTTTATCATCGGACTTCTAAAGACATCCAAAGGCAACGATTAAATATGAGTTTTTGTGGATTTTCTTATAAAGTCTGCACACTTCATTGCAATCCAGGAGTATTTCTCATTGGATCAGCTATCACAGATATATATCTAGGAAGTAGTAAGGTTGCATGGAGTACCACTATCTATTATATCCCATCAAGATCCAAGATTCATCTCTAAGTTTGGGAAGAGTCTTCAACATGCTCTAGATACTGAGCTGAACTTCATTATGACTTATCATCCTCAAACTGATGGCCAATCAAAGAAAACTATCCAAACACTTGAGGATATGTTTAGAGCTTTCTCAATGGACTTTAAAGGAGGATGAGATCAACATCTTACACTAGTTGAATTCTCCTACAATAAAAGTTTCCACTCGATCATCCGAATGACACCTTATGAAGCCCTGTATGGGAAGAGGTGAAAAACACGAGCATGTTGAGATGAAGCCAGTGAGCGTAAGCTGCTAGAACTAGAAATGGTCGAAGAAATGGTAGAGAAGGTAAAAACCATTTAGCAGCATATCAAGGAAGCCCAGAGTCGATAGAAGAGTTATGCAGATAACCATTGATTAGGCCTTGAGTTTAAAGTTGGATACATGGTATTTCTATGCATATCTCCATGGAATAAGGTCATGAGGTTTGGAAAGAAAGGGAAGTTAAGTCCTAGGTACATTGGCCCCTTCGAGATTCTTGATCGTGTTGTGGCTGTGGCCTATCGACTAGCACTTCCACCTACCATGGACAAATTACATGATGTATTTCATGTATAACTATTAAGGAAGTAGATACCTGACCCTTCATATGTACTCTCTTTAGAGGTAGTACAACTAGAGGATGATCTTTCATATGAGGAGCAACCAATGAAGATCTTAGATCGTAGAGAAAAAGTTATACAAAATAAGACAATGCCCCTCGTTAAGGTGTTGTGGTGAAACCACAAGTTTGAAAAAGAGATATGAGAATAGTAGGAAGTAATGAAGCAAACTTACCCACACCTATTTTAGTGTGGGAAAAGGAAATTTCAAGGGCAAAATTTCTTAAGGGGGAAGATTGTAATGACCCAAACTTTCATTAATGAAAATTCCTATTGATCTAATTAAATGTATTATTTTGGATATATAAAATGCTAACTTCATTGGTTTTATGATTTTACAATACCATTATGAATTGTGACCGTTGCTAATATAGCTGTTGAACAGTGATCACATGATTAGTATAAATATAGGGCTTTAACAAATCCAATTTACTCAGACAAAGGAAGCGATGGCCTTATCCAGTAGAATTTCCCCATACTAAGCCCATTTGTCGAAGCTCATAAAGGATGTGGCATCATTGGGATTTACTCTTGGCCAAGACCAAGCCAAGTTTTAACATGTTAAGCTTGAGCAGAACCGACTATGGGATAAGTGGAAGTTAATAGAGATTACCACCCGAGCTATGTTATCCGAGCCACCCCAAGAGTCTGTCACCATTACACACCTTAACCTTCAGTCTTATGCGAGTGTTATAAGGGGTTATGTAACAAGACCCTAACACTATGACTATGTACATTATTTTTATATAAATAATGTGTATTCATTTTATTATTGTTACTTTGTAAATAGTTTTTAAAGCACAAATAGTATTTTTAGTTAATATTCAACTAAGAAATCTATTTTGATGAATTAATGGATTTTTTAATTAAATAATATTTTAATAAAATATTAATATTAAATTAATTTTTATTAAATATAAATGATAATATAATTTTATGAATGCAATTGTAAATTTTATTAAGATTTGAAAACTGTTTTTGTCAAAACCTATGAATTTTTGGTAAATGTCATTTTTTATTTTAAAAGTAAAAATTCACATATTTATAAAATTATTTAGATAAAATGAATATTATTTTTGTAATAAGGACATTGAAATTATCCAACGGTGATTTTTTCATAATTTTTTGAGACAGTCGAATTTTTGGGTAAAAATTAAATACCGTTTAAATATATAATGTGTTTTATGACATCATAATGACCTAATAGTGATGTTATAAAATACTATAAACACTATGTTAGTCCAATATATATTTTAAAATTAAAATAATGTGATTTTATATTTTTTTGAATTATTTTACAAAGCTTTTGTGGACCCTCCAAGACATATAAAACAATTTGTCTTTTTAAATTGTTTTCTTTGAGAGTGTGACTCACCTCCACATGATCAACCCTATTATTTTAATAATTTAGGTCATTGGAATTATAAAATATTTTTTTCCACTCCCATTTGGAAAAAACAATGGGCATAAACCATGGTTTGGTTTGTGGTATTGATTAGTTTAATGTGAGGTGTCCCAAACCTAAATAATCAATAATTCCATGTCTTTTCCTATATAAACCCACCCGAGATCCCACTTACTCTTCACTCAAATCCTTTGGATTTCTACCAAACCCTGACCTCTTCTCTATATAATCCTCCCAAGGTGCCCCCAAGCTCCCAAGAAGCCTCTCTCAAGCCTCTCCCAGGCCTTTGGGATCACACTTCCAAGTAAGGGATTTCTTCCTTTCTAATTTTTATCCAATTTTCATTAAGTTGTTATGCCATTTTTTTCTATTAAAAATTTTGTGGTATTATTTTTCACCTCCACAATACTTACCTCTTTATGTTTGGATTATGGGAGATCCCTTTATCTCTCAATAATGCCTCCCATGTACACCCGTCACCATACAGAAATTCCGTGAGGGATTTCTCTCTCCTCATTTACATCCAAGTAATTATTTTGTATTATGCATCTAAATTACATTACATTTGTTGGGACATGTATATATATGAACCCCTTTTTGTCCATTTCATTTAAATATTATGATACACCACTTTCTCTCCAATAAAATATTTTTATGAGTTCTTATCTCACGTCGTTATGCTGCCGAAATTGCACTATGATTTTCCAAGCCAATGTCACTGTGTAGTGAATACCATGCCTATTTCTCTATCAAGAGTATTAAAATTTATTAACATTTACTTATTGATTATAAATCTTAATGTATGTATTCCACATCTATTTATCTTGGAATAAATGATGATTATTGATTCCATATTGTATGATCCATGTGGCACACTTATGGATGAAATGAAATGTTTAAGAAGGGTGCGCCCTGATAGCACTCCAATGCATTGGGTAAAGTATAGTATCATGATAATTCATCCAAAAATGGTGTTTAATAAAGATAATTCAAGTTCAACTAGATTTTACTTGTGCTTCATGTGCAATGAGGGTATAATCAGACTCCATGTGCAATGAGCCTTGGCTCATGCTTATTCCATGTTAAGTGTTGTTGCCACATTTCCATGTTATGATTATAATGCTTTATCATTCATTTATGTTCATGTTTCTATTGTGATCCATTGATATTCCTATTGTCTAACATGTATTGTATTCCTCATGTTATTCCATGTTTATTCCCTTACTAGGCTTTATAGCTCACCCTTTTCTTTATGCATGTTCTTAGGTTATCCCATGAAATGCTAAGTACGAGGGAATGTAGTGGTCATATAAAGGAAGTTTTCAATAAAGATGTTGTGTGTTTTATGTTCTAAGATATTATGTAATGTTCCTAATCCCCAAATAAACTATACCTCTTGATCTTCTATGTTGTATCAAGTGAATATTTTATGTAATAAATCAGGTTTAAGTGCATAATAAAAAATAGCGTTGTTATTGGAGGCATGAAACAAGGTGAAAGAAGGTAAGAATTCTTCTATGTTATCCTTTCAAGTTCACATTAAATTGTTGATGGTGGAGTTGTTTTCTCTCATCAAGGGTGGGGGGTTGATATCACTAGGAAGGATTCTTCCAATGGCTACTGCTACCATGAAATAGGAAGGTGAATGTTGAGTGGGGAGGTGGGTGAAATAGAACCCACCTATTTTATATATCCAAATGAATGTTGATGGATCTTGGGAACTGGGGGATATGGAAGGTGAGGGTCTTGTTCAATATAGTAATGACTTGGTGATCTTTTCTTTTAGTTCATATTATGGTCTAAGTAATTTTCTTAGGGTAGAATCTAGATCCTTGTCCATTGGTCTTTATTTTTTCAAACCCTATAATATTGATATCATGGAGGTGGAGTCAGATTCCAAATCATTGGTTCATCTCTTGCATGGTAGGGTCATCCCCCCTTGTGATTTAACTTATTTAATTAGGAAGGCAAAAATTTTCATAAATCAAGGCATTGAATTTGGCCACACTTAGAGGGAGGGAAATCATGAAACTAATGCACTTTCTAGTAAAAGAAACTATAGATAATGTATTACATTATATTCTACCCCTGGGTCCTTATCAGTTGATTTTGACCTTATTGTAAGAGATGATGCTCTTGGTTTGCATAATTTTCATCCCCCAAGATTTGGGGTCTTATTCTATATCTTAATAAAAATTATGATTAGATATATTAAGTCTCTGAAACTAGAAAGTATTAAATATATAAGAATTTGTGAAAAAAACTAAAAAATAGCCTACCTCTGAGTGGAATTTTCCAAAGCCTCATGCATATCAGGGTTTTGCGGCTACCGTACAATGATTCAGATCCTCCCAAGATCCACAACAACACTTGTTCTCCTCTCTTTGTTTATTTATATCCCTCTATATATTCTCTCTAGGTAGCGGTGAAGGAGATCTCATGGGAACATGTGTGAGAATCCATGGAATAAATGAGAAAAGAAAAAGAGGAAAAAGAAAAGAAGAAAAATAAAAGAAAAATAAAAGAACAAGAAAAAGGGCCTCAGGACTGACCCCAACATCCTAATTGAGTTTATACCCCACCTAGGAAAGACCCCCTATTTCAGAATCAATGGTGAAGATAAATTCTAAATATGATGATCTGTTCAAAATATGTATCCAAACGAACATGTGTGAATCAATTAATATTTAATTAATTAAATATTAAATATGAATTATTCTTTAAAAATTAAAAAGGCTCATAATTTCACTAAACTTATATACTAGGGTAATAACACAATCCTAAGACTAACAGAGTAGTCATAAAAATTATCTGAAGTCATATTATAGTGTAAAATGACTATTTTACCCCTTATAATCATCCAAAAAAAATTCAAATTCTGACTCAAAATTCCAATCTAAAAAAACACAGTTTCTTATAGTTTCCCCACCATAAACCCTATAATCTTTGATAAGCCTTGGTGGTTAAATGAAACCTTTCTCTCAACCTACGAATTTGAAAAACATTCCATCCTGACTATCCGATGACCACTCTCATAGAGTCCACAACTATCTTCTATATGGTAGACATTTAACTATGATCTATGTGGTACTCCCCACCATAAGAGTATCCTTATCATTGCATCACATCTGAGTTCCAAGAGCAATGAAAATGATTAATCTCAAATGAAAATTAGGGTCACCACCCTTAAACAGCCAATGGTGTACTCCCCACCATAAGTATTACCTTATACTACTCCTCGAGTGAAGCCTCAACATTTACCATCGTCGACCATGAAATACATTTAAAAAGATTAACATAGGGCTGGTTCTCTCTCAACATACTCATCATGATGTCAAGATATATCATGATCATCTCTAAACTAGGATTACGCTAAGATTCCATAAAAAGTTGTGTATAGATCTCCCAATCCATTCTCACATCAAACAGGCTATACTTGCATTCAACTAACTCCCGACATCACGTATCCCGACAATGTGTGTCTAGGTCCAAACATGAGTTAATCATATAGCAGTACCCGATTCATTATTGATGTATCCTCTACCATGGAGGGAAATTTCCTCATTTCATCACAAATCCTAGGAAAATCATGCCCATGGAAAGTCTTTGAAACCATCATTCCTCAACTCGAACACGAACACTCATTGATTTACAATTTAAATAGTACCATGTGAAACTAATGCGTAACTTTTCCATACTATATATAATAAAGGGTGTACAAACCCATACCACCCATCATATGCTGCAAGGTCAAATTGTTCATGATATAAAACATGTAATTCTCAATAAACCTGAAGTTCCCTTGGAACTCCTATTCAAAATAGGGCTCCTTATCCATGCCATGATTTATTCAAAGACCTCCCATCATCTAGTGTTGTTCAAGTCATGATTTTTATCCCATGCTCTAACTATATTAGCAACATTAGAAACACTAGTCAATAGGACCAGACACCTGAACAGTCTTGGCTACCAAATCTAGTCTCAAAAAACAAGCACCCTAGGTGCTTCCTAAAAAGCTAAAGGCATCTCACCATACATATATTGTAAAAATCGAGTGCCTACCATGATTATATCTTGAAATGAGCATATAACCAAGATCACTTACTAAAAGGGAAACTAAAAACCTAGGATAAACTCTCTCACAGGCTGACCTTAATCAAAATGAACATTAACCTATAAGGGTTCGAGTCATAATTAAGGATTTCTAGGTATCCCACCTAGACCTACTGATCAAATATCACATCAGGGTCATTATGCCTAACCAAATTGTCCATAAGATCAAACTTCTATATGGTAGGTAAGGATAAAAATGACCTATGAGGTTCAAAACTATCAACATGGATTACAAGGGTCTGATCCTCTCTGAAAATCCTCATAAGGAATTGATCCCCGAAGGTCATGATATCATCATAGAAGAGATATTTCACTGATAATAACTGAGCATTCATATATGAAAATACCCCCTTGAGGTCTAGTTCACTATAAATGTCCTATTAATTATTGGTATCTTACTCATCTATACATATAGATAACCTTAAAATAAGGTTGGTCCTCTTAACGATCCATGTCATACCACACATTTGGTTCAGTTAAGTATAATTTCATTCCAAGCTATGTGGGAAAACAATTTATAGGTTCTTTCTAAAACTTTAAATAACCAAACCTAACAAAAAATACCCAAAAAGGGGGTCAAACAACTGGGAAACATATTTCATATTGACCTAATAGGGTCACTTCACCTCCCATACATGAAGAACGAGTCATCAACCTCACTATTAAACATCTCATCGTAGATCCATACGACCTGCCATCAGAAGGCTGTATATATATATATATATAAGTCATGCCAGTTGAGTAGAATTCCACCAAGAAACAATATGGTAAAACAAAATTTAGGAAATTTTTGAAACTTTAAACACTGATCCTTAGTCTTTGGTTGTCATAAAATCACACATTAGAAGGCCTATTGGTTATGGAACCTACATAACAAATATGATGCATCAAACACCACTTTCCTTTTCTAGAAAAGAGTAAAAATCAATCGATGTAATTTATCCAATAGGATGAGATCCATAAAACCATAATAAATCATAAACTTCACATCACATGTGAGTATCTCAAAGTGAAAATCATATACAACTGTAACTTCACATATCCTGAAGAAAAATCCTATATCCCTAAAAACCATGACTTCTTATTGGAACAAGTGTTCTTGATGCACCAATCCAATATCCATCAACAGTTCAAAAAAATTACTAATACTCCTGTCCACCATATCCCAAATATTAAAACAATAGGAAAGGGACAACTTTGATACAAAATTTTAATGTCCCATTATGGATTCCACTAATCTGGTTCCCCGATCTAGTTCACCACAAGGCCTCAAGCACACATACCCATATGCCAGAGTCTACCAACTAGTAGATATGTACTAGGGTGTGATAGTAGATAGATTATACCCTCATATCAAAGTAGATTACAATGGAAATAACTAGATATCATGAAAATTAGTAAAAATATTGAAGTAGTAAATAAACTGAAATAGAAACATGTTGTAATAATAAGTGGAATGCTATAAAATCCCAAATAACCATGTCATACATACAACACTAGTCACCCAAGAGTACGACCATACATGTATATGTACACAAAGGAAACTAAAATAAAAGTACAGGGCTATCCTACTAACTCCAAACTAGACCACATACCCAGTCTCCAAGACATAGCTTGTCACGACCCATCTCCCGAGGATCGTGCTGTGACTACCCCAAGACCACCTCCCATAGGCCAGGGGCTGACGACTAGCACTGAGAAGACATATCCCACAAGTGGGAGGAATTTTACCAAGTACCTACACACACACACTCATCTCTAAGAAAAAGTGCGGAAACTAAAAACACTGATAAGACATGCATGAATATTACTAAGAAAACCAACACAGAGTAAACAATGCAAATTGGAAGTTAAGGGGGACAGTATACAAGACCAAAAAAAGAAAAGTACAGGCTCCTAAAATCTATCTACCAAAAACCCTACCTAAAGGGTAGGTATATAATTTGTTAGAAGTCAATGAAGTGAACCTCATATGTTATTCCCCTCTCTAAGTACCACCTGTGCCTGGCCCCCCAAGATTCCCATCAAAGCTGTCAGTCATCTACACAAGACATGACATGTTCAAGAGAAACTCATATAAGAGGGTGTAAAACAATATTTATTAGGGACCCCAAACCACAAAGGTATACCACAAAGAAATACAAAAAGTAGACGACCAATAGGTACATGAAGTGTATCCTCTAAGAAGTATAGTTAAGAGAGTCACTAGAGTTATCTCACACCAGTATATGTATATGACATACATATACAAATAAAGTCCAGGAATATTAAAATACAAGGAGACACACTCTGTGTATTCTTAGGAGACAGAATCCGCATAGGTGTAGGAGACACTCCGCATAGGCACATGAGAGACACTCTGTAAGAGACACACTTTGTATGAGACAAAATCCATGTTGTCATAAGAGACACACTCCATGTAGGCGTAGGAGACACACTCTGTAGGAGACACACTTTGTGTAGGTCAAAACTAGCCATTGGATTCCTCTCTTAGCATGCTCATTGCAGGGGAACCTACTCCTTGAGACAAAAATTTCATAATACAAGCTCCATGAAAACTCTCTTAGAGTATATCAAAATGAATACCATGCCGTGAGAGTCCCAATACCATAAACTGATCATCAAAAATATATATGGTTCGAAATTTATGAGAATTTTAGTAAAAAGGGACCGATTGGGTCTGGGTCCGGTTCAACCGACTTGACTTGACCCTGGGCCTGCCAACCCGACCCGTTGGGTCAACTCGGACCACTAGGCCCATAACATTTTGCTGGTGAGTCCCACCTTATCCAGACCAGCCCACTCAAGTGGGCCTGTTTGGTCCACCTTGATGTGGCCGCTGTTGAGTCCCCACTTGGTCAATGCGGCCAGTCTCTACATGACCCACCTAGTGGAAGTTTCCAAGGGGACCGTCTACAGTTCTGCTAGACCACAACTTCCAACTATGTGATGCGGCCTCTCAACATGTCTCAGTCTTGACCACCACTGACCTCCCTGTTGGTGGCCCTGGTCACCGGCCACAACTGTGCACCACAAGTCCCTTCTGCCGGCGCGGTCCTGCTAGATCGCGCCCATCACCGCCACCCTACCGGTGAGTGTTTCCATCGTGTGTTTCCATCAGAGAGATCTATTATGTGGATTTCCTTGTCTCCTCTGGTGCCCCATTTTTCAAAATGGGGAGACCCTTGGGATCCTCGGGTTACCATCGTCACTAACACAGGCTCCAAATCGTCTTACCGTCGCTCTGGAGGTCCGAAAACATTTGGAACCTCACAGAAAAGCTCGAAATGACCACATGGGTCTGTTGGTGAAGAATGTAATAATGGGGTAGGAGAAAACACAAAGAACACCCAAATAATGAATGTTGGCCTTGTTCATTTCGGCCTTCATTCTTCCCGTTAAATAGAGGGGATGAAACAACAAGGATAATCACTAAGGTTAAATCCCTTTAATTACCAAAGTCTAACCATCCTGTAAGAATGATCAAACTGTAGATCAACCTGTTCATGGGTTGGTCCGCATTTGTTTTCGAAATTAAGAATGGGGAAAGAATTCAAAAGACAACCCCTACCTGGGTTTGGATCAATCGCTGATGAAGATCTATAATTGTATCATCATCGTTGGAAAGATCCTTCGAAGAGGAGGTATTTTTTCTGTTGGAGATCAATTTTTTTTTGTCATCTGCCAAAGTATTTTGTCTAGGGTTATAAGTAATTCTAGGGTTGAGCATTAACCATGAATTCCTGTTTAATTTAGAATAATGGAAAATGTGTCGCCTCGTCACTGTGTTGCAGCATCACCATGCTCTTCCATTAAGAAACAAAATGGGTTTCCTCATCTCTAAATCGCAAAGTCACTACAAAGAATTAAAAGAAAAGAAAATAAACTTTTTAAGTTTATTTTATTCTCTTTAAAATGTCCAAAAATTAATTTTCGCAGTAGACCCATTCTGATCGATGTTAGGCCCTACATAAGTAAAACACTACATTATGAAATCAATGATAGTCTCATATTTCCAATCCGAGTCACCATTCATGAGTTATTAGGATTTTAAAATAAAATAATTTTATTTAATTATTTTATTTACTGTTACGTCCATTTCGGGTTTTCTCACTAAATACCCGTACGTACTAAAGTTAAGTCACATCTAGGGTAAAAATATATTCTGAATACAATAGTGCTCTCAATTTTTTGATTCGGGTACCCTTTTAGAAGTTTTTACACTTTCTCAGGAAAACCACATATGAGAACTATTAAAAACATAACAGTTTTCATCGAACTGTTCTGGGCACACTGAGCCTCATAATCGCATGTCGTCTCAGTGTCTAGTCTCATAATATTTCCAATTAATTTATAAAGAAAACTGGAGAAAAATCCAAGTCATTACATTCCCCCAACTTAGGGATTAACATCCCTAAAATTTGAAATAAGGGATACTCAACAAAAAGATGGAGGTATTGAGCATGAATCTGAGCCTCCTTCTCCCAAGTGCTCTTTTGGAGATTTCTGTGCTTCCACTGAACGTGTACCAGATGAATCGACCATCCATGAAGAATCCTCTCCCGTCAATCCTTGATATCCATCAGGTACTTCGTGAAAGTATCCCCATCGTCAATCTCCATCTATCTTCCGTCAATGATGTGTGATGGGTCGTGCATGTATCTCCTCATATTTGATATGTGGAAGACATCTTTTACCTGATCTTACTGCATAGGTAGATCCAAGCAGTACACCACCTCGCTGGCTCTATGCAGTATCTGAAATGGTTCGATGAACCTCAGAGATAACTTTCCACCCTGACCAAATATCTGTATCCCTCCTCAAGGAGAGACCAAAAGGAACACATGGTCTCCATATTAGAACTCCAAGGGTCTATATATCCTTACATCATATGAATTATGATGGATATGTACAGTCCTCATCTGCTCTTGGATGATCTGCACTTTCTCAGTGGTAGCCCGTACCAACTCTGGACCCATAATTACTGACTCCCCTGGGTCTTTCTAGCATAGGGGTGGCCTGCATGGTTTCCCATATAGATCCTCAAAAAGTTCCATGCCAATGTTGAAGTTGTAGCTATTGTTGTAAGAAAACTCTACCCAAGGTAGGTGATCCTCTCAACTGCAGCCAAAGTCTAGGTTGAAAGCACGTAGCATGTCCTCTAGAACCTGGATGGTCCTCTCTGTCTGGCCATCCGTTTGGGGATGAAATGATGTGCTAAAATGAAACTGATTCCTAAACACCTCTTGTAGCCCCTTACACAACTAGGATGTGAAACAAGCATCATGGTCTGAAATAATCATTGAGGGTACCCCATAAAGTCAAACTATCTCCTAAAAGTATAGGCGTCCCAAGCCCACTACCGAGATATATTCTTAGATAGGTAGGAAGTGGTCCAAATTGGTGATTCATTCAATGATCACCTAGATGGTATCGTGTCCCCTAAACATGCATGGTAAAATTGTCAAAAATTCCATCAATATACAATCCAACTTCCACTCCGACACCTCGAGTGGATGAGTCAAGCCTACTAGAACTTGATGCTCTGCCTTCACTTACTGAGAGGTGAGGAACCAAGAAACAAACCCTACCATCACCTTCTTCATCCCCGGCCATTAGTACTGATGTCAGAGTTCTTGGTACATCTTTTTAACACCCGGATGTACTATCAAATGGGATTTGTGGAACTCTCTCAGTACCTCCTTCTACAGCACCACTAGTACAATGGTTCACCCTCTGAAAAGGACAACATGTTCTCCACCTATCAAATATCCATTAAGGGCCTACCATGTGGAAAACTGATCACATTGAGCCTCATAGTCTATATCCCCTAGCTATGCCTCCCTAAATCACTTTAAGAGTATATGGGTGATAACTATCGACTAAAGATAGGCTGCTCCATCATCATCCACAAAGGATATCCACATCACAACTAACTACTCTGACGCCTCACTCAACAACTATAAACTGGATCTCCTACTGAGTGTGTCTGCCACCACATTCCCCTTTCTAAGAGTATAGACAATTTCAATGTCATAATCCTAGATAAAATCTAGAAAATTCCTTTATCTCAAGTTCAAATACTTATGGGAGAAGATATACTTGAGACTTTTTTGGTCGGAGTAGATAGTAAACCACTCATCCATCAAGTAGTGTCACCACATCTTCAGTGTGAAGACTAATTCTACCATCTCAAGATCATAGGTTGCGTAGTTATGCTCTTACTGTCTCAAATATCATGAAATATAGGAAATCAGTACTTTTACCTACATCAGGACACAACCCATCCTGGTCCCTGATACATTGAAGAACACTACATACTTGACACCATGCTATGAAAATCTCAGGATATTAGTGCTCGTCAAACTCTATTTGAGCTGTTGAAAACTTTCCTATAAAATTTTCATCCACATTAAAGGTTTCCCCTTTTGTGTTAAATCCATCATGGGTTCTGCTACTCTAGAAAAGTCAGGTACAAACCTCTGATAGTACCCAACCAATCCAAGGAAGCTTCGTACCTCTATGGTGCTCTTGGATGGCTCCCAAGAATGCACTACCTCTATCTTCGCTAGACCCAGTAAAAATAAGACCTCTGAAATGATGTGTCCTAGAAAGTGGACCCATCATATCCATAACTGACACTTTGAGAGATTCCCATAAATATGGTTCTCTCAGAGTAAGTCTAAGACCATCCTCATGTGTATCGCGTGCTCCTCCTCAGATTCCGGGTACACCGGGATGTCATCAATAAAGATCACCACAAACTGGTCTAAGTATGGATAGAGAATCATATTCATAAGTCCCATGAACACTACTGGGGATTTTTTAACATTAAACGACATCACTAAGTATTCGTAGTGATCGTAATGACATCTGAAAGCCATATTTGGGATGTCCTCATCCCATACATGAAGCTGGTGATAGCCAAATATCAGGTCTATCTTCAAGAACTGCCTCTCTCCCTTCAACTAATATAAGAGGGATTAAATTCTTATAATTGGATATTCTTCTTCATGGTCACCTAGTTTAGGCACCGATAGTCCATAAACAACCTCAAACTCCCATCTTCCTTGTTGGAAAACAAAACTGGGGTCACCCAAGGTGAAATGATGGGTCTCATAAATCCCCTCCTCTACAAATCCTCCAACTATACCCTCAACTCATGAAGCACCGCGAGAGCCATCCGATATGAAGGAGTAGATATCAGTGCCATCTTGGGATAAAAATCAATGCATAAGTAAACCTACCTATAGGGAGGTAATCCTGGAATATCCTCAGGGAAGAGGTCCTCATACTCATCCACCACTGTAGGAAACTGATGACTCGTCTCATCTACTACATTGAGGGTATGGCTAGCCAACTGGTGAGTAATTGGATACACCCTCCTATGAGAAATTATATCTTACTATGCATGAATTTACTTTTTATTGATGAAGGATAACATGATCCCATATCCACAGACACACCGCACTTTGGGCCTAAAATAGTCAATCTGAGCATGGAATGTGGATAACCAGTCCATACCCATAATGACACCTTAAGGCCTATACACCATTACTAAGATATTCCAGCTAAATCTCTCACCTCCTAGTGTAAACTAACACTACCAACACCAATTTTTGATCATTGAATCCCATCTCATAGGAGTCTCTAAACATAAGGATTGAGCCAACTACTCTACCAAAATCTCAGAGCCCCAAAAAAGGTCTTTGGTAAGGAAGGAGTGACTGGAACTTATGTCTATAAGAACTAAAACTAGGGTGGAGAGGAAACATATTATACCTCTAATCATCTATGGATCACCAGGGTTATAATCCTCCATCACCTGCAGTTGGCCTCACCCCTGTCCACCAGCTCCCAGAGCTCGGGGTGGACCACCTGGGGGTGGTGGTGGTAGTACCTCGAACCTCCCCCCACATCTTGCTGCTTGTCCTCCTCATTTTACATGTTTTATTCTTAGCATAATTACCTGTTCCTACCTATGTCGTTGCCTCAACGGTTTCTCGACTGTCTAATGATTAGTCGTACAGTCAGTCGTACAATCTCTATCCATGTGTCCCCAACCGCCACACAAGTAGCACAACCTATCCTTCGGATGACCTGTTCTTCCCTAGAATCCCCACACTACTGATCCTGAATCCTAGGGTCACCCCCTATATTTTCTAGTCCTCTTGGACTCCTACATTAGGTATCAGCTACCTACTGCCGATGACTCAGCTACCTGACGTCCACTTGTAGCTCCCACCACTGGTGCCTACTCTGACAGAAATATCTCTACAAGAAGAGCTCTCTCCAGCACCCCAACATGTGTCATAATTATAAGGGATATAATCAAAATCATGATATTCTAGTGTAACCCATGCTCAAAGGTTCAAGCTTAGAAGAACGGGTCCCACACCATGTCTGTGGAGTAGCGAGAAAGATCCTTGAATCTCACTGAGTACTCCACTACTATATGACTACAATATTATAGGTTTAGTAGCTCCTATATAAACATAGAGAGTAACATCACTATAAATAAATCCTCCCTGAAGAGGTTCCCAAAGTGTATCTAGGAGAGGTTGGCCTCCTCATGCGTCTGGATCGTCAACCTCTACCAACTCCCCACTGAGCCCTGAAGAAAGATCGTGGCTAGGACCAATATCTGGTTGAGAGGCATCCTAACTAGGAGGAAAACTTGTGTAACCACCTCCAGCCAATAATTATCTACACAAGGATGTCTCACCACAGAACCTTGGAATTTTTTGCCTCTAAAACTCATGCTATGCAGTAAGCCTCTATGCATCCTCCCCCGATAACGCTGGTAGGAACTGCTGCTCTCTGGGTGGTGGTATCACTGGTACACCACCATGAGGTGCTATCTCCATCAATGGTACCTATACCAATGCCTCATATCTTGAAATAATATACTCACGGTACCACCTAAAAATCTTGGTTGGCTGCCTATATGGAAGCATCCTGAAACAGAACAAGATGTACCAAAATCAATAGAGTATACCTGGTGAGCTGATTCTGACTCAAGAAGGACATGTGAACACACTCAATTCCTATATGATGCATGCAAATAGTGTTTTAATGTATCGATTCAAAAAATAGAATCTAAGTACTTGATGTATGGATACATTGTCCACTGCAAAAACACTGGACTGCCTGGCCTAAAAACCGAACTCGAAACACTTAACATTGTTTCCCAAAAAATATTCATAGACTCTTGGTCCTTAAGATAGAACCATCCTAGGATATGATACCACTCTATCATGACACATCCCCTGGGGATCATTCTGTGACTACCCTAATCCCACCCCCATAGGCCAGGGGCTGACAACTAGCATCGATTAGGAATATCCCACAAGCGGGAGGCATTTTACCAAGTACCTGTACACACACACCCGTCTCTGAGAAAAAGCACTGAAACTGAAAACACCGAGCAGATATTCATGTATACTAATAAGAAAACCTACATAGAGTAAACAGTATAAACTAAAACTAAAGGGGTCCAGTATAAAATCCCAATAAAAGAAAATCACAAGCTTCTGGAATCCATATACCGAAAACCCTACCTAAGGGGTAGGTACATAAGCTGTTAGAAGTCTCTGATGTTCCCCTTATCTTTCAGGCATCTCTCTAAGTACCACCTATGTCTAACCCACCAAGGCTCCCATCAAAGTTTTCGGTCATCTTTAAAAGACACGACATGTGTGTGTGAAGCCTGTGCAGGGGTGATTAAAACAATACTCAGAAGGGACTCCAAACCTTAAAGGTATACCACAAAGAAATACACAAATCAGACTACCAAGAGGTAGATGAAATGTAGCCTCTATGAAGTACAGTTAATAGATTCACTAGAGTTATCTCACACTAGTATATTTATATGGAATACATATACAAATAAAGTCCAGGCATATTCAAATCTAAGGAGACACACTCCAAGTCTTTGTAGGATACACTCTCTACATAGGAACAGAAGAGACACTCCACATAGGCATAGGAGACACACTTTATAGGATACACACTCCATGTAGGCAAATGAGACACACTCCGTGTAGGTCACAACTAGCCACTAGATTCTTCTCTTAGCATGCTTGTTCCTGGAGTACCTAATCCTAGAGCCAAAAAATGTCATACTCCATCCTCCATGAAAACACTCATGAAGTATCTCAAAATTACCACCTCATCATGAGGGTCCCAATGCTGCAACTATCTTGTCAAACAAACATATACTTTGAAAGTTATGGTCCTTTTAGTGAAAAGTGGTCGGTTGGGTTTGGGTTCGATCCAAATCAGTCAGACCAAACCAACCCGACACAGGGCCCACCGACCCGACCCGCTAGGACGTGCTCTCTACTGACCCATACCACAACCAGCTCAACCCTCCTACTCCAGTATGGCCTACTCGAGCGGGCCAGTTCGGTCCCCTCGGACGCGGCCGCTACCACATCCCCACCTGGACAACATGGCCAACCATTGAGTTTAACATGACTGATCACTGCGTGACCTGCCCTACGGTCTCGATGGACTGCGGCTTCCAGATACATGACGTAGCCTCCCGACGTGTCTCGATCGCGGCCTCCTAACACGTCTCAGTCGCGACCACCACCGCCCGCCCTGCCAGCGGCCCTGGTCATCACCCACAGCCGTGAACCGTAGGCCCCTTCTGCCAGCACAGTTCAAATAGACCCCAAAAATTACCTCCACCCTTCCAGAAATCCACGCCACTGGGCACCGCTGTGCGCTGCCGCCGATGTACTCTGTTCCACAGACCACCTCATCTCCTACGGTGCCCTATTTTTTTAAACAGGGACACCCTTTCAATCCTCAGGTTTCTGTCTTTAATAAGATGTGCTAAAAATCATATTTCCATCGCTTTGAGGGGTATGACCATGTTTGGAACCTCCCGGTAAGGACCGACGTGACCATGTGGGTCCGTCGGTGAAGAACGAAAGAACAGGGTAGAAGATAACACCAATAATACCCAAAGAAAAAATGTCGAACTTTTTCATTTCAGCCTTCTTTAATCTGATTAGAAAAGAGGGAAAAACAAAAAGGATAATAACCAGGGTTTAATCCATTTAAATCCCAAAGTCTAACCATCCTACAAGAATGATCAAACCGTGGATCAACCTATTTATGGGTTGGTCCACATTCTTTGTTGAAAACAAGAATGGGGAAAGAATTCAAAAAACAACCCCTACCTAGGTTTGCATCATTCGCTGATGAAGATTGTTCATTATGTCATCGTCATTAGCAAGATAATTTAAAGAAAAGGGATTTTTTTCATTGGTGATCCATCATTCATCATTATCTGTCAAAATATTTTCTAAAAATGTTATAGGGAATTTTAGTGTTAAGAATTAACCCTAAATTCTTATTTAATTTAGGAGAATGGAAAATGCATCAACCCATCGATGTGTTGGAGCATCGCCACATTGTGTTGCAGTGTCTCCATGCTATTCCATTAAGAAATGAAATGGGCTACCTCGTCACTACTTCATAGCGTCACTGCGTCACTGTGAAACGTTAAAAAAAAACAAAGTAAACCTTTTAAGTTTATTTTATTCTCTTTTAAAATTTTAAAAAATTATCTTTTGTAGTCGATCTACATCGGTCAATGCTTGGACCTACCCAAGTAAAAAACTAAATTAATAACTCAACAATGGTATTAGATTTCTAATATGAGTCACCATTAGTGAGTTATTAGTATTTTAAAATAAAATAATTTTATTTAATAATTTTATTTAGGGTTACAACCTTTTTGGGTTTTCTCACTGAAGACCCACACTGAATAAAGTTACGTCACTTCTAGGGTAAACCTACCATTCTCAATGCAACAATGGCCTCAGATTTTTGATCCAAGAACCCGTTTAGATGTTATTATACTTTTTTAGGAAAATCACGTATACGCATTATTAAAAACTTAATAGTTTTCATCGAAACTTTTCGGGCACACCGGGCCTCGGAATCGCACGCCATCTCATTACACTACTGAGCTATTCCATCCCAATCAAAAGGATCCACATGAGCGGATTTTCTCGATCATGAAACCCTGTGCCTCATCCCTATCTATCATGCAATCTATGATCAACCTAAAAAGTAGACATAAGGCTTACATGCACATCGAGGTGCATATAAAAGTTGAGATATAATCTCAATAATCCACCCCAATGATGAATCTATAATTACACTATCATTATTGACTGATCATTTAATATTCTTAGACTAGTTGATATGCAACTAGAAATGATAAATAAAATAAGTAAAGTAAAACCATAGTTGATCCCTGGGTTTGTGATCCTGGTGAACTGGGTATTATGCCATCATGTATATATATGTGTATATATATATATATATATTTATGTGTGTAACACCCGAGATTTTTATGAGTAATATTTTGTTTTTATATATATCATCAAAGGAATATTTCACTACATACTAGCTTGGCTTACTTTACATGCAACCGCGACCTTCCTCGATAGCTTGCGTCGTACGCAATACTGAGTTTCACTAAACAACGATATGCTATTAAAATATTATTAAAACTAGCCGTTATGAATAGTAATAACCACTTTTTGAAATTTTATAAATTTTATCTTTCAAAATGGACTTCATTTTTGGATTCGGAATACCGAAATTAGTCTAGGGTGAAATTTTGGTATTTTTCTGAAAACTTTCAATTTTTGATGAATAGTGAAACCACTAAGTGGTAGGTTAAAAACTGAATTTTGCATAAAACTTAATTTTACCGCTTCTGTGAATGGAATTTCGAAAATCCGAGAGACACGGTTAATATCAAGGAATAAAATGTGGTTCAATGAGATGAAAATAATTTTTTGGTGAATAGTAACTTTTTACTTTTTTTTACCACGGTTAAAAGTAAATAGGGTAATTAAGGGTAAAAATGATATTATTATTACCCTAACACATGTCCTAATTCTATTGGACAAGTGTAATTCGACCAAAAAAAAACTTAGGAATAAAATATGACCATTTAGGTCCACTTGGATTAGATTAGGACATTTATTATTAATTTATTTAAAGAAGGGTTAAAATAGTTAAAATCAAAGTTTAATAAGTAAATCATTTTTAATATGGGGTTATATATAAGATAAATTCGACTATAAATATTCATTAGAAAGATAAAAATATTTCCTACATGATGGTATTTTATTTATAATTTTTAGACATTAAATAATTTAATTTATTTATGATACAATGATGATGCAGTAATTATCTTATTAATGAAATATTGACATAATTGATGTTATAAACACCAAAATAAATGTAATTTGAGACTTTTTATGAATTACACTAATTTTATAGGTTACTATGATATATTAGTGTTGATTTAATAAACTTGGTTCGAACATATAATTCTGTTATGACTTTCACAGAAATCATATATCAAATAGTGTCAAAATTGACACAAAATAGTTTTTAAATCAAATATTATATTATTAATTGTTATTTTATTCCTAAAAATATAAGGTTCGGCCAAATGACTTAGATAAGGATATATATATTAATAATAAACAATTTTGGGTTCGTTTGACATGTTATAGTAAGTGTATTAACCATATAGTGTAAGAAAAAAAAAGACACGGTAAAAGTTAAATTATTTAACTTAGAGTTAAATCTAATTGATAAGGTTAAAATAATAACCTAAACTTGTCTAAATCCTATTGGTTGATAGGATTTCGACCCATCCCCACTTTACCTTCTAAATAAGACCCTTTGGAACCATTATAAACCGATTTTGACTTTAATATAAAATAATATTTTGAGATATTCCTAAGGTGCCCCTCTCCTCCCTTATAAAAGGGCACCTCCTCCCCCTCCTCCTCACACCAATTTGAGCACTCAAGCTCGGCCAACCCCTGCCATTTTCTCCTCTCCACTTCCCTAGAATAATCCTAGAGGTCCTGGTCTTCTTCAAAGACCAATCTTAGTTCCCTAAGTGGAGGATTCAAAGAGGCGTTCCAAAGAAGAGGTAATATCCATTACCGATCTTTTCAATTTATTTCTTCTTCAACTTCTTCTTCTTTAGTTGTTTCATGATAAAGTAATAACATCAGTATTACTTACATACTGATATGTTATTATAAATATGAAACAACCCTAATTCACCTTCTATCCATCCTACGGAAAAATGAAATCACCGCGCGTGCGTACGTACGGAATACCGTCTCCACGCCGTGGTGTAATCTATTTTCCACCATCACCTTACAAGGATGGGTATAATGGTGTAATGAGTAACTATTTATGATTATTATAAAGTAATATTGATACTGAAATAATATATATATACTCCAATACAATTACACGATCATAGGAACGATATCATCACTCGTGCGTACGTACGGAATACCGTCTCCACGATGTGATGCGACTCGTTCTACATGATCATCATTACATACTAATTATATAAATGAATTTAATGAATAAATATAATATATGTTACACTAATACCATTCCGGATATAAGGTATCTATAACCTTAAAAGAATAATAAGAATTTATTCGGCAAAACACGCATAAGAACAAAAGGCAATAAAGACCCGAGTAACAAGTAACAATGAAATATTACTAACAAGAAGCTAAGAATATGACCATATATGATATCATATCAATATTTATGATTCTGGAATAAGAAAATAAAATTATTTAAACCATTATACAGGAGCTTCGGACACGTACAAAGCAAATCGGACCTAAGGTAAGGGAAATATCACAATCTCATTTTTATCCGAGATTGTTTATTCGTAAGTATTTACTGGGGTGTATTTTATCATCCACATCCATGTTCCCTAAATATGTAATATTGTTTCCATACACTTACAATAGTTTAAATCCAATTTTACCCTTCAGTGAGTTTTTAGTAAAGAATATGAAAGGAATCTTTTGTCGTTTTTTCGTACGAGGTACTTTTTTGACTTTTCCGACAAAAGTATGAGAAGAATGTTTTTTTAACTTATACGGCATGAATGGATTTTTAAAACATTATTTCCAAGAAGCTTCATTTACAAGTTTTCAAGTTTATTTTTAATCATCTTCTTTTTTTTAAAGTCATATGACATGTTATGAAAGGAAAAATGTTTTTGAAGTAGAAAGGATATTTTCCTCAAGAATGGAGTTCAAGTATTTTATCAGAATTATTTTCCATCTAAGATAATAAAAGGGTTCTGTTTTTATCCCTATTATTACATGGATTTGATTATGTTGTGATGGAAATATTTTTATGAATTCATTTATCTTATATGAATTGTTTTATGATGTCATGTTGTTTAAGAATTCCATTTTTATTACATGGGTTATGCTATGATGTATGGTTTATGATTATGTGGCACACATAAGAAATGATTCATTATAAGATGGGTGGGACCTATATCTCCCTCCAATGCATTGGGTAAAGATTTTATATCTCATGAGATAGACATGGCTGGAATGGTAGGTTATACCGGTTCAGTGAAACAGGACTGAAACGAGGGTTACTCGATTCAGAAAGGGACTTTGTACACTAAGATAGTCTTGGAAATGAGTCTTGAATAACAAGAAATGATTATCTATGATTATGTGTGAATGCCAAAAAGTTTCATGTTTTAAGTTATGATTATTGTGATTACATTTCACTGCCATGATTTATCCCATGTTATGAAATTATGATCTCTTTTGCAGGTTATGATTTCCAAAATGTTATGTTCTTATGAATATGATGTGATTGATATTTCTTTTGTTTACCCTTACTGAGCATTTGAGCTCACCCTTTTATGTTTTCTTTTCCCCAGGTCAGGAAGATGGATATTAAGTAGAATATGCTAAAAGGGACCCTAGATATGATGAAATAAATGGGAGACACTGTAGAAGATTTATGATCCAGTTGTTTATGTTTCCCAGTTTCTAAAGACACTATACCTATACGGTCCTTTGTGGTTTTGTCATATGTTGTAATAAGTGTGCTTCAATTTTGAAGTATTAACAATGTATGTAAAGTATGGGTCGTTATAATGTGTCTATATATATATATATTTCCATAAACACACACACACACATACATGAGTAAGGTAAAAAATAACATAAATCAATAATAGTGAATCCTTGGGTCCGTAATCCTGATCATCTAGACATCCTGTGAAAAGGGCATCGAGTTGGATTTATACCACTCAAGCCATGTATAATTATTTATCCCTTAGGTATGTAATCCAAATCAACAATAACTTCTTCATCCAGTGCTAAAGATATCTCCGAGCAAGATACATCACTGTAATGGTAGATGTGTCTTATCCCTAGGATCACTCATAACCGCCTCCAATAACTATAATGAAGGATAATATGTAATAACTAGACATCTTATAAATGGTTACTGATCTGGGTGCCATAACACTCAAGCCATATGAATCTAGTCCAATGTATGAATCCTAGGTCCCAGTCTGTAAGAAATTATGAAATTTCAACTCAAATAATCTCTAGGGGGATGAAACTTAGGTGATCTATAAAAGTAATTCTTTCTGGATCCAAGTACATGCTTGAAATCCATTCATATAAATGTTTCAACATACCCATCCCCAAGAAGTACATCTGGGTGATACAGTAATGGAGTGTCCACCCGACCCTAGGGAGCATCCTAGGCATCTCTTGAGGAGAGTAATCATCTGTCAATATATGTCAAATCAATGGCGAGGAGAACTATGTCCAACACCATGAAAAAGTAATCTATTAGGGAGAGAATAATAATCCTCATCACTTGTGTATCACAATAAAAAGGGATTACATGCCCTAACATCATAATCAAAGGGACACCATGCTCAAATATCATAATCATAGGGATAAAAATCCAGATCCCAAGAAATACATATGGGCATACAAATAATATAAAAATTATTAAAAGGATCAAAATCTAGATACCAAGAGATATGTCTAGGAATCCTAAAAATATTGTCTCATCATGTTAGGATCATAAACCTAAATACAAGAATCACCTCTAGAAATAATAGCTTTATCAATAATAACCATGTGAATTAATAAATAAAAAAGTGAGGGCGAACAAATGCTTAAAACCACCATCACCACCACTGTCTCATTGGATTACAAGTTTGGTACAAGTTTTTAGGTGACACACGATACCATATCTACCCAAACCTAACATACTAGCTCAAGGTCGGTCAAACACTGGGGCACTTACCAGGTCCCTCAGGTCAAAACACTAAGGAGGTATCCTAGTTGGGATCCTTGAAGTATGAATATAAGAAAAGGTACCCATATTTGGATCCTATAAGTTAACACATATGAAGAGGAATCCTATTCAATATCCTTATAAAGAGTAAACAGAGGCATCCTACACCATATCCTCTAGGTCAAAACATAAGCGGACACAACATATAGGGGATCCTCAGGAATAGTAAGTCTATAGAGGCATCCTACATAGGATAATAAAAAATAATTAGGTAATATAATTAATCCTAAATGGGATCTTAATAAGGAGTAAATAGGTAGGGGGATCCTATAAGGGATTCCCTAGGTCATCATGTAAGAAAAAGTATCCCATAGGGGACCCTTAGAAACAATAATACAGTAGAGGAATACTACAAGAATTCCTATAGGTAAGAATATAATAAAACCTATTGGCCCAAAAAAAGTTTTTGAATACTAGTATTGAGAGATAGCTCATGGACCACCTCATATCAAGGGCCTCACTCCCAGAAGATAGATAAATTCGATTACAGGAGGAAGAACCTCTTAGTTTAGTGAAAATCCAGAAACACTTCCTAGGATTACTCAAATCACCTCAAGGGTATTAGAATCATGATCTAAGAATAAAGATACTAAAAATGGACTAATCATGTGTCCAATTACTAATACATGGTGTAAAATAGGAAAAAACCTAAAAAGGGTAGCAAAGGAGGATTACACGATGTGTATACCTGAGTACATGGTGTGTACCCTCACAGCCTCACCCGGGCATATACTTCATGTAGAAATGACATGTAAAACCCATGTACATGGAGTGTAACCTACATGGGGTACCTAACTATGTTCCTCACATGGACTATACCTATATTCTACCTTGCAATGTACCTCTACACGACATGCATCCCATCCAGAATTTTGTTCTGTACTCTATATGACCAAGTTCCCCTACACGGGATGTATGAATAGGTACTCAACTACATGGAAAAGTACTAGTACATGTAATTCAATTTTATAAGATAATATTACCTAAATAGTAATAACACATGACGTGTGTTCTCGAAACACACACCGTGTGATCAATATCTCTGAATAAGAACCCCTCAAATCAGTCTGAAACCTCGTTTTTATTTCCAAAAAATATAGATCAACCCTCAAGGGGTCCTAAAAAGTTATAATAAGGATAAAAAACTATAAATAATCAAATATATGGATATTTATGGAAAAATCTTAATAATTAAATACCTTTGGGAATAATCCATTGAAGCTTCACTCATATCTAGGTTCTGTGGCCGTTACATGACGATCTAGCTCCTCTCAAGATCCACGATGACACCTCTTTTAACCCCATATTTCTCTCTCCCCCTTTCCCTCTTCTATATATTTAATAGTGGAGGATATAACATGGGGGTTTTCATGAGAATATTGGTGAGAAAATAGAAATAAAAAGTGGGAAAATAAAAGAAGAAAAAGAAAAGAAAAAGAAAACGGAAAAGGAACATGGGTCCGACCCTGACACCCAACTTGAGTTTATGACCCGCCTAGATAAAACCCCCCATCACAGACTCAAAATTAGATATAAAATAAAAATATAACACTATTTTCAAAATATATATCCAAAAAACATGTGTGAATCAAAAAACTTTAATTAATTAAATATTAATTATTAATTATTCCACAAAAATTCAAACAGCTCAGAATTTCACCAAACTATTTTGATTGGGTAAAAATCCTATTCTGGGACTAAAAAAGTATCTAGAAAATTTATTCAAAGTCGTCTACAAGGAAAAAATGACCATTTTACCCCTTATAATAATCTTAAAAAAATTCAAATTTTTGATAAAAATTCTAATTTGAAAAACATAGGTTCTTACAACCATCATCCATTAGTTGACTACTTCAACAAAACCTACCTCAACCCCATGCATCACAAATAGATTCAGACCCCCATCATTCATTTTATCTCTCCCCTAATCCAACCACATATCCAAATTTCTTATATTATATAATCATAATAAATGGATTTAATTTTCTCTAGGTTTGGTCTACTACAAACCATATCATATGGTGTAATCACCACATTTCTAATATTCCACATATCCTCAGTATAAATAATTTCCATATCCTTTACACATTCTTTATAAAATCAAAAATACACTACACATGGTCTTTATATTCACCACATATTATCACATCAACCACTTTAACATCATATAAAATAGATTCCTGACTTCATAATACTATACAAACAACATGAAGATATGGAACAACCCCATGCCTAAGTGGTATGACCATGTAAAAACTAAATAACCCCTAAGAGGGTTACTTTTAAAATTCCCTATTACTAAAATGTGGAATTTCCACCATGTATCACATTCCAATTCATCACATTTTATCACTAGCACTTAGGGAAACTTCTCCTTAAATTGGCATGAACCCTAGGACATTTTGGCATGACTTGTTCCAAATTTCATGAATTTATCATTCACACCACTTTAAGTAATTTCCATAATATATCATTATTTCATACTCCAAATTAAATATGTGGACTTATCAAATAATTTATATATTATCACAAAAACCCAAATAATTAAAAATAAGGTCATGCCCAAGGGTTCTAGTAATAAGAAAAAACCATCAAACTCTGGAGGTAAGAGGTATAAAAATAAATACAAAATAATATGAAAAATATTATTCTAGAACCTCCAAGTTCAAGAAAACTAGGATACATACCGAAATATAAGGAATTTTATTTTTAAGAATAATACCATGCTTATTGGGATAAATAATATAGTGGTTGATAGGTTCAAGGGATTTTGTTTTGATATAATGAGATATAAATGAGTTGAAAGTAATAAAACAGATGGTACAATATAAACACTTTGGATTATTACTTCTAAAAAATTGTTAAGAATCTCTATTTTTAATATTAGTTGTAAAATGGTTAGATAATTCTTTTAATTTAAATAAAATAATATGATCTATTCTTTTGTGTATGTTTTTAATAGGTATTAGGATAAAAGAGTTCTTTGGGAAGAAATTTTTTAGAACAACAATATTATTATAGAATCTTGGATTATATCTGGTGATATTAATGTTGTACTGGATGGTCAAAAATATGGGTTTAAACATTACATATATTTATTATAATAATTTAAAATCCCATATTGAAAATTCATACCACATTGAGGTAAATCTTAGTAGATCTTTCTTTACATGGTCTATGGAAAATGGGTCAAAAATGGTAGCTTGTAAATTGGACAGACCCCCGATTAATTATAATACACTTAAAAATGGTAAAATATTTATTATATAACTCTCTATAAGTTAAATTTAGATCATTTTATTATATTGAAAACTCATTTCAGTAAGTAAGTCAAGATACCCGATCCTTTTAGATTTAACAATGCATTGATACAACATGATGGGTGCTCTATTATTGTTAATGATGTTCTTGATTGTTATGATTTTACTAAAAACCTTTACGAACACTACTAAAAGTTGAAAATTCTTAAATATATGTTGAAGGATTAGAGAAGGAATAGATTTAGAAATATGGAGAAAAATATTCCATGGATTTAAGAGGAGCATTCCAGAATCCAGACCACCTATTCTCATGATAGGTTTTATGAATATGATTTTAATAAATAAGTTAGTATTTATTGCAAGTATAATTAATTTCTTAAGACTAAAGAGGATATTAGAAAATAAATTTATAGAGTTAAATGGATTAATTGGGGAGAAATCACATTTTTTTAATAAGATAAACAGGGTGAGAAAATTTTGTAAACATATTTTTCATATAATGGATGGAGAGGAAATTATTTCTGAAAGGTATTAACTGAAGGATTATTTGATAAATTTTATAAATATATCTTTAATTTTCCTTCAAATAAAAATAATTTTGATCTATTTGACATTATTCAAAATGTTCTGACCTAGCTAGATAATGATTTTGTTATAATTTTTTCTTAAGTTGATGAAATTAAGTAGGATATTTTTTATCTCAATTCATATAATTCAACAAGTCCATATGGTTTTACTAATACATTTTTCCAATATTACTGTCCTATTATTGAAAAATTTGTTTTAATATTTTAAAATACTTTTTCTATCAAGGTATGATTTCTTATAGATTTAATTCATAGTTTTTTTGGTTTAGTTTCCAAAAACTGAGAATGATGATGAATTATCCATATTTAAAACTATTTATATGGATGAATATATTTATAAAATTATTATTAAACTTCATTCCAATTAACTATCATATATTAAGGATAAATTTTTACCTCCCAATTAGTTTGGTTTCATTCATGGTAGGACAATACAATATTCTTAATCGCTGCTTCAAAATGTGTGAACTTAGGTAGGAATGTAAATAGAGAAGAAAATATTACTCTCAAACTGGATGTTAGTAAGGCCTTTGACACCATCATAAAATCCTTCATTTCTAGAAATAATCAAAAGGTTTTTCTTTCATGATAAAATTATTATATAGTCTGGTAATGTTTTCCTGACTAAGAATTTCAATTCTTTTTAATGGATCCCTTGAAGGGAATTTTTCATGTAATATAGGGGGTTGGCAAGGGGACCCAATCTCAAATTTTATTTTCAATATAGCTAAAGATTATATTAGTAATATACTTATCAAGATTTTTAATGAGGTTATCCTTGGAACAATTCAAACTAGAAAAGGTTTATCTTCTACTTATAACTTGTTCTATATATATTATATGATTATTTTTTACATATGGAGTAAAAAAATATCAAAACTTTGGAGAATGTTTTTTTCATTATGAAAATGTGGATAGATAATTATTCAGTTGGTTTAAATCCCCTATCCTCTTTGGAAAGGGGTTCACACTATATAAAAAAGATAGATCATTGGAGATCCTTGGTATCAATGGGAGAGGATACCCTTTTAATTATCTAAGAGTTCCTATCTTCTAAGGGAGGCCAAAGTTTTGGAATTTTAAAGGTATTATTGTTATGATTAAAAACAAAATTTATGATTAGAAAGGTCAATAACTATCTATGGTTGGAAGGGTCTATTTGGTAAATTAAATTCAATTATCTAAAATGGTTTATTAATTTATTTTTTGTCAATTTAACTCTAATATTTTGAAAATATTTGGATTTTATATTAAAATAAACATTTGGTGTGGTAACATTCTTGAAAGAAGATTGATCACTGTGTCCTGGAATACATGTTATAAATCTACCTCTAAATGTGGCATTTAAATAAAAAGATTAAATAACCTTAATGAATCCCTTCAAGCACATTTATTACTAAGTATTTTGAACACTAAATCTAAGGGGTATACTTTTATATGAAGCATATTCATAAATAAGTTGAATTAGGGTAATGTATTTTTTTGAATTATTATGTGTACATTTCTATAAAGATTACTTACTCTCAAATAATTATTTATATTCACCGGATTATTATTAAGGAATCCTACTTGAAGTTTTTTTTGGATAATTGAAATATTACTCCCTTGATTAATCATGTTATAGACTCTAATAAAATTACTGATGTGGATATATCTATAAAATATAGAATGATAATTCCCTTAGACACTCTTCCATACAATGGGAAGAATACTGTCAAGGGATATAAGTTTATACCTTATAAATATATCGTTATATGGGAACCATTCAGTGATGGGATTCTTACATCTAAGCACTTTTATAACTTAATTTCTAGGAACCTTTCATCATATATGGTTTGGATTGAGAATTTCAATAAATCATGGATCCCACTATATAAGTATATGATTATATGGGTGCTTTCCCATAAAAACATCTAATTAATTTAGGATTAGGGATTATTGAATTCAAATTTGTACGGTATGTTTGTAATATAATGAGGTAGAGGAAGTATAAGAGAAAATTTTATTGCATTGAAAATTTTACAAAGTCTTATAGGGTATTGTTTATGATATTTTTGGAATTACTCAATGTGATTCAGGGCTAGTTATTTACCACATTAAATAATACCACTCTTATGATCAATCTGAGAAAATTATTTCACTTTTTTGTACTATCTTTGATGATATTTTGTATGATATATGGTGGAACAAAAATTCCATACAATATTATGGTAAATATATTATAATATAGGCTGATATGGCACATTTTATTACTTCAATAAAAAATACTACTCCATTTAGAATGGGAAGGCATGGAATAATATAGATGACATTCGTATTGTAAGGAATTTATGGATTAATCTAAACTTAAAAAGTTACAATGTATATATTCTTGTTTTTTGGTAACTACTAGGATAATTGTGGATGGAGATCAACTATGATCAAGAGAAAAAGGGTAGTCCATGGGAGGTAGGTTGTTGACTCATTTTTAGGGAATCTTCATAGGATTTTATTAGATGCTTCTTCAAGGGAAATATCCATGAAATTTTCATGAAATATGATATAGAGGGTGTTATAAAGGTGGTGAAAATTTCAATTTATAAAGGATTCCACAAACTTTGTTATGATATAGAATCACTTATCATTTGAGCCATCAAAATGATCTATACCACTATTTCATGGAGATTTATAAGACTTTGGATTTATTTTCGCGACTTTCTTCTATCTTTTGAGTGTTTTGTTTCCCATATTTTTAGAGAGGGTAATGCTTTATATATTTATATCACTAATATATGTGCAAGGAACACCAATTTAGTGTGTATAGACTCTATTCCACAAGACTTGGTTGATATTATGGATAGGGTGAAGTGTAGGATCATTTCCCCTCATCTCCCATATTTTTTAATTTCATCTGGGCCTTGGGGACTTCACCCTTAGGCTTACATTTTCCAATAATTCATCATAAACATTGTTAATAATCTACCAAAATCATGACCATTCAATTATATGTTTATAGAATTTATTATCTTATTAATTTACATATTTTATTTCTACTATTTATCAACTTTCTCCCATAATCCTCCATAAGAAATAACATCATTTCAAATATTTTTATAGAATATTTATTCCATAAATATCATATTTTTCATGTTTTTATTAAACTTACTAGTGTAATCTATATTCTAGATTACCATGAATTATTTACCCATCATAAAATATAAAAATTATTTTATATTCACATAGATTAATTTAAAATATGGAAAATTTTGATCCACTTACCTCAATTTCATTATAGATATTAATCCTCAACCCTCCATTGATTATTCATTTATATTTCATTATTTATTCTACTCAATCTATGATACACCATTCCACATGAATTTCACATTGTATTTAGAGAGAAAATAGATATTATAAGAGAAATGATCTCATTGGAGATATAAGTCAAATGAGATCCAAGAGTCTAATACCTCTTAAATTTCATAATAATTCATAAATTTCCTCTTCACTTTTCTCTTTCAATTCACATCATAAATACATTGATTGGACCATAATCCATGACATAGTCTTAATAAAATATACGAAAATCACTTCCTCTAATATATCCAAATAATTATCATAACACAAATCTTATAAATTATTTATAAAAATAACCCAATTGAAACTAAATTATATAAATAAATAATTAGATAAATAAATTCCACCAACACCCTACATTTACTAAAAATTACAAACATCGCAAAAAATTATAAAATTTTAAACTTATGGTAAACATTATATCCTCAATCCAACTACATGTTCAAAATCTTATTCTAAGACCAATAAAATTTATATTTTACCCAATATAATAAAAAAAAATACTAAAATAACCATAAGAATTTTACAAAATTTCAAACATTAAATTTCCTGGACTCTATAAAATCTTGAATTTCTACTTGATACTCCACAAAAGTCACAATCTACTCAATTTCAATACCACCAAAATCAATTATATAAAAAGTATTATTTTAATAATTATAATAGCAATAAAATAAAAAATTTCATGAATTCTCTCTAACTATAGAGGTAGTTTTAATTAATAATATACCACTTCAAATATATCAAACACCTCAAACAAGCCTATAAATACCGAAGAAAGTTTACCTCCCTTATAAAACCTTCATTATCTGCACTAAGGTGAAACTTTTAGGAACACTTATTCTCTAACCAAAAACCCCAAAAGTCTCATCCTTAGATCTATATAGGATTTATTTCTACTACGAGTTTCCCCCAATAGATCTAGAATAATATACACATGTTCCATAATATCCTCTAAAATCCCCTTACCAACTATTTACACCTCACAAATCTCTACCCAACATAGTAACGAATGACACGATCACCCATAAAAATTCTCATAAAGTGTCAATCGAATGAAAAAATGATAATTTTTATTACAATAAAATTCCAAAAATGGTAAATAATCAACCCATTATCTTACAAAATCCATGATACACACCCTTAATATATCTTATAAGGTTTGGATTGTGTACTCAATTTGACCGTCATTTAGTAGATGGAATATGGTGTTGAGACATAACTAGCCACTAAAAAATGATGTAATTCCCTCCATATCCATTATGAAAACCAATAATCACAATTGAATACCATCATCTTAAAAATACCATAAGTTCTAACCACCTTCATAATATAATGATTTACTAAACTATCCCCTAATCACAATTTCTTAATTAGTAAGAAATGAGTATTATTAATTAATAAATCCATAACAATGTAAATGACATAAAAATCTATAGGGTGAGGGGGTAATACCATAAAAAATTCATAGAAATGTACACACACTTCCATCATGGAATATATAAGGGATGTAATAAACACACCGAACATGAAGTTTTACTTTAACATATAGGCCCACAAGACATCTATATATAAAATATACCACCAAATTCATTATAATTAATTCTTTAAAGATTGATACATCTTTAAAACACCTAAATTTACCATGAAATATTAACTATGAAACTCTTGAAAAATATATCTCTATTTACTTTGAGGAAGAAATAAAATCCCATATATACTAGCACTCAACGTTCCTTATCCTCAATCCAACCATCAAGATCATCACCATTCACTATCTTATCTCTCAATAAATCTACCTTAGTGTCTCCTAACTAATATTCCTTCACCTATCTCATAAATAAATATGTTATCATTATTTGATAAAGAAACACTCTATCATCAATCTCCTCAATAAAAAGATACAAAGATGCTAACAACTCTATCAAATCCCATTCATCACTTCCCTATTGAGAAACATCTCCAAATGAATTCCAACTCAAAGAATCTACTACCATATTAAAATTTATATTTGTAATATATTAATCTGAATACCTTGACACTATACCCAAACCAACATTCTATAAAGCCCAAAGAATGTTCTCAATCACCACGGGTTGACAATAAGTTACAAGGGTATCATTTATTGAATGGGAATGATTTTAAATTTTATAATATATAAATAATAAATAAGACTAACCAATGTATATCAAAAATCCAAACAAACATATTTCTATACATAGAAAAATAATCCAATTAAATAAATGTATACAAAGGAAACAACCAAAAATTAAATCAATAAAAAAAGGAAATGACACAACAAACTTATTCATATGATACAAAAACTCCATCGCATTCCACCTACTCTATAGCCTACCCACCAAGTCCATGGTATAATCCTATAAAAAAGGAATATTTCTTCCTATAATTATAAAAAAATATAAAACAAGAGATTATATACACACTAAGGTGTGTATGTAGAGTGTGATCAAAATACCAACAAGATACTATAAAATATTCTATACATATCTTTTCTTTGATAATAAATACATGCTAGTTTAAAATATATGATAATAAAATAAATTTTTTGTTTCCTTGAATACAAGTTACAAAACCATGTAGAGTAAAATAAATCACTTAAAAAAAGAAATACTTTGTATATTGAAAGTGAATAAGTAAACCAAAACATACTAGAACATGGGTAACATAATTGAAAAAAATTTATGATAAAAACTATATTAAACCATCCAGAGAGAGATTATATGGAATTAGAGAAAGAGAAACCTAGGATCCTTGTACTAAAAATTATTCACAAAATTCACACAAAATCCACTATGTGAAGTCTCATAATGCACTATCATGAAACCCAAAATGAGGCTAATAAAGAATGAAACTCACTATCCATGGTTTTATGATGAACTATCATGGTCCCGTGATGAGCTAACATAAATGGTATCCACTAGGTTGAGTGTCATAATATTACTAGAATACTATTTTTTCTAGAATCCCACCTAAACATACAAGGAATTCCCATGAAAGTTTATATAATCGAGATGATTTGTGTATTCCTAAAAAAAATTTATAAATGAGGTTCACAAAAAACCCTTTTTTATAAACATTCATAATCATATTTCATAATGATCATGATAGGGGAAAAATAGATAATAATAATTTCATAAGAAATACTATAAATTTCATTTTTTATCATAAAATATTCAAAAAACTAAAGGATGGAAGAAATATCATTGTGGTTAGAAAAAATGACATTAATCATAGTGAACTGGGATATACACTTGTGTGTGTGTCGGGGGGGGGGGGGGTTAATCATCATTGATAAATATTTTACCAAATTTCAAGTACTCATAATTTATTTTAAATTTACCCCATTATAGTATTTAAACCCCTATGATCTATTTGGATATAAATGGATATTTTTTTTAAATCCAATCCACAATACCACATGAAATTTAGGGTGGAACATAGTTTTTTTATAGGGAGAAACCCCTCCTAGGAATCATACTCCTTTACATGATAGACATTCTCTGAGTCATAAATTTTACACTAATAATCTTATAATAAATTATAGTGGGTTTTATTGGGTTTATCCTAGAACCATGTTCACCATATTATACAAGTAATCATTCACCAAATTATAGAGGTGAATATTTTTCACCTACTATAGGTTCTTTATTATAGCTCCTGATAGTTCACAACACTTCCTCTAAACTTCAAATCAGATCTTCACTTAGAACATGTTGTCACAAAATCAACATCATGATATCTTATTTCTCACTTAGAGCATTCAAATACCATTGATATTCTAGATAAACTACATATAGCTCAGTCTCTATAACTTTCCAAGTTCTCATATCCTTAAAAAAATCTGATCATAGGCCTTACTCACTCTTAAGATCCTACAATCTTTATGTATTTAATATCACTTCAATAAAAAAGGATAAAAAAACATATGATGATAAATAGTGTGTATCAGTTACTCCTTTATAACTTCTTTTTTTTATTTCTCATAACATATATAATACAATGTATAATAGGAATTCTTATTCTCATTTATATTTGATACATTGGATAAAATCAATTGAAATAAGTTGGATTCTTCTTCTTCCTCGATACCTAAATGATCTTTAACTCAAGAATCATATTGGGTTGTATCTTATTCTCTATGAGTGTTTCACTAGTTATCTCTAGAGGTTTAACCAATTCAATACCTTTTATCTCTTCAACTTAGCCTTTTATATCATCAAATCACGAAATAAAATTTTTTATATTAATAATATAGAAATCCTTCTACACAATCCTTGGTTCCAAGATATCCTCTCACTTTTTCTTAGATTCATGTACATGGGTGTATCCCATTATTCAGAATATTCCATTTTTAGTAAATTGTTATCTCTAATAAAATTCAAGGAATACCCTTTTTTATTTCTTCTCATTTTCTATAAGTAAAATATTTTATTTAATTTATTCTCCACTAAGTTCAAGAATATTATTCTAAAAATAATTCCATAGCTTCCAAAAATGAAATCATATTTATATCTGTGTTAAAAATCATACTGAAAATTAGATTTACAGTATTATACATTCCCTTATAGCTTGAGTGCATCTGAAAAACCAGTAGACTTTAGCTTGTATTTCATTATTAGATTAAATCACTTATATATCTTATTCTCAATATTTATAAAGAATAAAAAATAGGCTTGTGACATTTAATTTATTAAATAATATCACATGCATCATCACTTTTTATTTGTAGATTTTTTCATTTCATAATTTCTTAATTTCTAGGAAATTTATTTTCCTAGAATCTCTTCTTTGATCTTATCAATAGTCTAAATATTATTATATTAGTTCACTTAGCTTGTATAATTTTTTTTTGATATTTAATTCCATAAATATTAGTACAATCATTAACATATTTAAATTATATTCGATCACCAAAATTTATTTTCAAATATTTTCATTTTAAAATCATATATTCTGTAGAAAAAATGATATCCACAATCTCATATCTATTCACCTTTTTATAATAAAATCTTGAATCATGGATAGATATAGACTCATGATATTTTTAAATTGAAAGTACGACATAGGCATCATTTAATTTTTCTTTCTTCTTTAGAATTTTATAAATTTATGACTTCTCAAATTTATCAAGTCATTACATAAGAATAAAATAATTCTTATTTAAATAACTCTTATGTGGACGCCAACAAAATAAACTAAATAAGTATAAATGATCTTTATGTTACTTTAGGTGGAGTTCCAAGTTGACTCTTATGTGAATTACATGCCTTTTCCTCATTTCACCTTATCATTCATTTCATAAGGATAAATAATCCTTATAACATTAGGGATGATCCATATATAGTTAGATATGATCCTTAAATAGTGGATAATGATCCTTACATAGTTTTAATTCATCCTTATGAATTTGTGCATCTGTTATATTTTAAAAAATTATAGCATTGGATGACTCTTATGCTAATCAATTGTATGTGTTGACTCCTATATACTTCCTCAATTACTTTTATGTTAGTCATCATAACTCTTATATCACATCTATATTTTCCAAAATATTAAAATACAATTTGTAGATGAATCTTTTTTGAATCTAGATGACTCATATATTGATATTACCATTGATAATTTCTTCACCATGTCATAGTAAATAACTTTTACATATATCAGGTAGTTTACCATTTTCAAATAGAAACTACAAAAATTCTAGTTTTATTAAAAAAAGTTAGATTAAATTAAAGTAACCTTATACCTTATTAATCATTTCAAATTACCTTATCCCATATTAAAATAATTCTAGGAATTATAAAAATAATTCTAAACCACTTTATATTGTTTATAGGTTTCTTAGAATCATATATACTCAAAATAGAGTATATAAATAAACTTAAATAACTTCTACTTCCATAATTATACTCAAATATTATATAAAATCATCCAAATAATATTCAGAACTAATTTTAGTAGATTTCATGATTAGTAATAAATGGATGGATTCTCATAAATTCATCCATCTTTCTATTTAAAATTTAAATATATTTTAATATTTTATTTTACTCATAGCTTTACATGTTGTTTCAATAACTCAAGTTAGTATCCAACACTTCCACTTCACTTGTGACATATTTTAGATAGTAATTTTAACTCAACACTCGTATTTTCCATGGATATAAATTAAAAAATAATATTATTTAAGGTATTATCACAAAGAATATTGACTCTTCTTTACCCAAAGGTATGGGCGACATCTCCATGCGTTTTATTGGTTGAATTATTACTATATCACATAAGTTGCATATTTATTTCTCATTGACATATTGAAATGATTATAAATAACAAATATAACTAATCAAAAACCTTTTGGCACTTTAATATCCCTCTTTTAGTTTGTTTTCAATACACTAAAATGATTCACATAAATGCATACCAATAACACTTCTCAGTTTTTATTCCTCCTCCTTATTGAAAATAAATTCAAATGTAAAGGTCTTATCCCCCTTATTTATACCATAATTTTAACGAAAAATATTTTTATCTATTCGACTTACTTGATTTTTAAAACCATCATCACCACTTTTTCCTCATGATAAAAGGGTAGAACCACATTTTTCTTTTAAATGTATCATCAACCAATGAACTGTAAGTCTATGTGGCCTAAACTGGTATAGATAAAAGAGTAATAAATTTAGAAAATAAAGAATTATATATTCAATTATAAATGTGATACTGACTCTAACTCTTACTTATTAAGAGTTTCAAAAATTAATTTTCAAGAAATTTCAAAAACCTACAATAAACTTCAAATAACACATAAGAACATTCAAGTTCAATAATGTATTTCCCATTTTTAAATTATTTTAAAAAACAACCCTTGGAAAATAGATTAAACATAAATCAAAATAGATGGGAATAATTTATCATCATACCTTAACCATCAATATTATAGGGACTATCCAGAATTCATGTTTTAATAAGAAACAATAAATCTTTTACAACTTCATCTTCTAGGATCCCCCTTAAAGGATGTTATTAAATAGTCTTCATCAGACCTATATTTTATTCATAAATAATATTATTAGATTATCCATGATGGTTTATATTATTTATGTATAATAATTACCTCATATATTAGTCCTATATTTTCAGACTTCACATTTAATTTCATGATCAATGTAGTATATTAACTCCATAGTTGAAGGATATGGGAATAAGGTGAGTCTCCATCATCTCTTTAATTAAAAAATAGGAGGTGAATTAGATATCAACCTATAATTTTTTTTGTAGATTTGAAATGTTGATAACTGTTAATGATTGTTTCACCCATGATTTTACAAATCTATTCATCTTTGGGAATCATGGATTTCTTTTCTTCCTTATATTTATTATTAGTTGGTACAACCTTTTTTTCTTAAGAAAATAGAGAATATTTTTTATTTTCAAATCAATCCATCTTCCTATCAATTTATAAATGTTATCACCATATTTTAAAGCACTTGTTTGAAACATGGTAAATATTATTATTATGTGAGGATTACTTCTTTGTAACAATACACTTGATACTAGGAGACATTGGTGTTGTCCCCTTATTCTTCAACATCTTCTATTGTTATGGAGGCCATGTAATGAACTTAGTGGTTATATGTATTTAAATTATTCACCTCCCACACATATTCTCAATATATTTCATTTTACACTTCTTTGGAAATATCTTATAATATCCATTAAGATTTTCAACCACTAAACTAATCCCACTATATCTTTCTTGGATTTATTCTTTTATTTTTGTTTATAAATTTCTCCCTTATTGTTTGATGTTCATTGGAAACATGAAATGGTCAATGGTGTGGAATATCTTACCAAAGTATAAGTATATTTTCCCTATTGATTTTAAATCCTTTATATATTTCTTATTAGGTATATTTTCTCAACCTTTTTCTTCTAGTCGTATCATAAAACAAATTTATTATTTACTTTATTTTGTTTCTTCTTCTATCATGACATTATATTTATTTAAAAATATGATTTGGGATGGGCTGGTACATAAAATAATTCTTCATAATAGTGAACACTTATGTTTAAATAATCATATAAATTTTTAATCCATTTGTATATATTTATATAGGATAGACCCTTCTTCTTCTGTTAAGTCTTCTTCGGCCAATATGGTTTATTTTTATTTTCACCTTTACCCCATGATTTTAAGATTTTTATTATCTATAATCATTAAATTTTTTTATAATATTCAATAGAATTGGGATTAAATCTCTAAAAACACCGTAAATATCTAATGAATCTCTTCCTTTTACTTGTAAAAGAAGTCTGGCTAGAATTTTGTGGTTGATTTTTTTGGGTGGAAACCCCACTCATTTGGGATTCATTTGAAGAGATAATTTTATTGTAATTTATCACATGTCCCCTTGAAACATTAGTGTATTTATCAATATTTATATCCTTTTAAATGTGTCTAAATTTTGATTTATTTCTACACTGAAAAAAATAGAATCAGTGTATAGATATTTAACTGAAGTATGGGTTACCTTCTTCTATGAACTAGTTTTGTGTTTATCATGAGATTATTCCAAGAAGTTTTTGATACCAATATGATTCATTTTATGAGTAATACCCTTTAAATTTTTTTATCACTATTCATATTCTCAAATGTTTGATAAGTTCTAGATCATGATGATTCTAGTTTTTTAAATTTCATCTCAAGTTCAAGACACTTTATGATTTGGGAGTTCTTTTCAGCCACAAATGATATCAAACTATCTTCTTAATCCTTATTCAAACTTTTAATTCTATCTTCATGTAGTGTTCCACTTTATTTTAGAGAATTTTCAAGGTCTTTGATTCTTTTATCTCTGCCCTCTAACTATAAATACTTGAAACTAAGAGTAGATTTATGGTATTATTCCAACGTATGAACCAAATCATTATAGATTCTTCTAGCCTTAATTTTATTAGAAATGAAAAATTAATTTTTTTACAATCATTTAAATATTATCTTTTCCAATTTGTAAGAATCACTCCATGGATTTCAATTCCTTGATTAATGAGTTTCATTTTAAAAACCTTCCTAATAATTCATTTTACATTTCTTCAACATCTCCCTATAACTATGATTTCTCAACATATAAATATTGTATTAACTCAAATGTGTAAGTAAAAACTTCACCAAGTTTTTTATTTATGTATTAATTATCCTTAAATTAAAGGTATTCAATAAATTTAATAAGACAATTTTCTTCATTCTGATCACAACTTGAGCTTGATTCATCAGTGGAATAATATTTATTACATTTATCAATACAATTACCACTCTGATTAACTTTAGATAATGGTGTTTTCTCTTTCTCTTTTGATTTTTTGTTCTTTTTTCATATTTATTTTTCATATTTTTTAGGGTTTTGGAAGAAACCTCCATCTTTATTACAATAGGAATACAAACAATTTTTTTTACTCTAAGGTAGTTTTGAAAATTATTCAAATCCATACTTTATTTAAGTCAAATTAAAAACACCCTGAAAATAATTTTTTTGATCCAATTAGAGGGAGCATCGACTCTAATGCCATTTTTTAGTCCCAGAGAATTGGTTTAAAACCCCCAGGGGGGTGAATCAAGTGTCGCTAAATAATTTACCAAATTACAATTTCTCTTAAATTATTTTAACATTATCCCACTTTAGTATTTGAACTTTTATTACCTATTAGGATATAAATGGGTATATTTTTTAATGCAACCCATAACACCACATGCGATATAGAATATAAAGAGAGAGAATTACACAATATTTTTATATGGTTAGAAACCTCCCAAGAAACCTACTCCTTTCCATGATCAATATCATCAGGGTGATAAATTTACCACTAATTATATTATCATAAATTATAATGGGTTGGAAAGGGTTCAACCGAAAACAATGTTCACAATATTATATAAGTTAATATTCACCATATTACATAGGTGGATATTTTTTTACCTACCATGGTTTCTTTATAATAGATCCTACTAATTTATAAAATCTCATAATTTTTTTAAATATATCTTTAATCAGTACAGAATATCATAAAATCAACTTCATTAGATCTACTTCGTTACTTAGGATCTTCAAATACTATAAATCTTAAAGAAAAAACTATATGCAAATCAATCTCTGTGACTATCCAAGTTCTCATATCATTAAAAAAAATGTGATCATAGTCTTGAATCACTCTTAAGATCCTGTAATATTCATCTATGCAATAACTCTTTAATTAGAGAGGTTCAACACATTAGATGATGAACAACAGTGTGTATCAATCTCTCTCTTAGATCTTCTTCTTATTCTTTCTATCTCGTAATATCTACAGTACATATTATCATGGGTCTTCTTATTCTATTTCATATTTGACACATTAGATATTATTAATAGAAATAAGTCAGATTTATCTTATTACTCAATACCCAGATGATATTTAACTCAAGAACTATCCCATGTTTTATCTTCTTCTCTACAAGAGCTTCACTAGTTCACTGAAGAGGTTTACTTAATTCAATATATTATCTATCTTTAACTCATTCTTTTATATAATCATATCACTAAATAATAATTTATATATTAATATTATAGAAATCGTTCTCCAAAATCCATAGTTCGGAGATCTTATTTTACCTTTTCTCAACTTCTTATCCATGGGCATCTCACATGATCCATTATATTCCATTAATAATAAACCTTTATCACTAAAACAATTATAGAAAATACTTTATTCTATTTATTCTCATATTAAATCATTTGAATATTGTATTTAGTTTATTATCTAGGTGGTTTGGAATTATTCTTCTCAAAATAATCCCATAACATTCTCAAATGTAACAATCTTCATATCTCTGTTAAAAATCACACAAAAAAAATCAGATTTTTGGAATGACACATTCTCCTGCCACTTGATTGTATATGAAAAACATATAAAATCTATCTTGTATTTATTTCTTAGATTTAATCACATCAAGATATTTTAATCAATATTAAATAAGAACCATAAATGGTTTTTTTGACATTTAATTCATTAAATAACAACACAAGAATCATAAAATTGCATTTATATATTTTTTTCATTCCAGTATTTATTTATTTATATGATATTTGTTTAAAAAAATATCACATATTTGATCTTATAAATAGTATAAATATCAGTCACTCTACTCATTAATCTTAGATCATGAATCATTTTGTGATATTTAACTCCATGAAGATTATTACAAGTATCAATAGATTTAAATCAGCATTGATCACCAAAATTGATTTTAAAATATTCTCATTTGAAAACCACATATTAGAAATAATTATGATATACCAAATATAATATCTCCTCATATTATTATAATCATAGCATAAATCATTTATAGATATAACTTCACAATTTTTTGAACTTGAAATAACAACATATGTATCATTTGATTTATTTTTCTTCTTGAAAATAATTAATTCTGGAAATTTCAGTTTTATCAAATTTCTTAAGTCATCACATAGGAATAAAATGATTCTTAAATGGACCAATATTACATGGATATCAACAACATCAACTATACAAGGATAAATAATCATTCTATCACTCACACTAAATTTCTCACCCAACTCTTACACGAGTTCCATTTATTTTTCATATTTTACCACATCATTCATTTTACGAGGATAAAAAATCCTTATGAAGTCTTAGATAATCTATAAATAGCCCGAGTTGATCTTTACATAGTTTCCAATGATCCTTATGTAGTTTGGGTTTATCCTTATAGAGTTGTGCCTTTGTTATGTTTAAAAAAAACTATATAAGATGAATCTTATGCTGATAACTCATATATGATGACTTCTACATACTTCCTCAATGACTCTTACATCAGTCATCATGAATCCTATGTCACATATTAATTTTCCAAAATCTCTAACACTAGTATGGAAATGACTCTTACATGTATCTAGATGACTAATACACCAAACTTCCCATTTTAAATTTATTCACCATGTCAGAGTAAATGAATCTTATCTTGATTAAGGACTTTAACATTTTCAAACAAAAACTCCAACAATTCTATATTTCTTCTAAATAATTATGCGTCACTTTAGGTCCACTCAAGACTCTTTAATCACTTAAATTCACTTTATAACAACTTCAAATAATTCCATGAATTATTATAATAATTCCAAAATACTTCAATCTGTTTCTAAGGTTCTTAACATTATATATACTCAAGATAGAGCATACCAATAAACTTCACTATCTTCTCATACCAAAATTCTACTCAACTATTTTAAACTTCATATAAATAATATTAATCACTAATTTAGTGGTAAATGAATGAATTATCAGAACATCAACTAGTTTTCTCTTTAAACTTCAAACCAGTTTTAATATTTTATTTTACTCATAAATGTATAATTTGTTTCAATAATCTAGTTCAATATCCACAACTTCCACTTCAATTGTAACATGTTATAGATAGTACTTTCAACACATAAATAGTATTTTACATTAATATTAGGTTAATAATAATTAGATTTAAGGGCATATCACTAAGCAGCTTAACTCTTCTTTACCCTAAGGTATGCGTAAAATCTTCATGAGTTTTATTGGGAAGACTCTTCCTCTATCATCCATGTTACATATTTACATCTTATTGAACTATTGAAATTAATATTGAAAATAAATAGAATCAATCAGAAACCATTGTTCACTTCAAATAAAATCCAAGAGAATCACTATGTATTATACATTTATAATGCAGTGTAAGAAAACCTAGGCTCATGAATTCCATGGCACCCTCAGCTGGTTCACCCTCAAAATTGGAGAATTCTCAACCATGTTCCCTTCTCACATTATGTTTTATATTCACATTCCCTCATCAGTGAGTCCCCTGTACTTTCTTATGGTGTAAATAAAATACCATTGAAATTAATTGTTAATCTAATGAATCAGGCTGTGTTAACCTTCCACATCACTCAAGTTATTATATGTTAGAAAAAATACACATGAATGGTTTTTTGGTTATGTTTATTGAAAAGAGTTATGAAGAATAATACAAAACATCTTTCCAAGTCATAAAGAACATTGGGTTTGAAATATGGAAGACATTTTATTTAATTATGGAATAGTTTTGTTAAAACATTATTTTAAGAAGATATATAAAAATTAAAAAAGTAATTTTTTTAAGACTTCACAAGTGAGATTCATAAGAATTTGGTTTTTATAATACTTCACAAAATTTATTTTTGGAAAATGTAGGGGATTATCCTTATACATGTAATACATTTATTTGGTACTTTTTATGACTTATCTATAGTGTTTCATAAGGCTTTATTCTTTTTTATAAGAGTTTTTATGTATTTTTAATACTTTGTATTTAGCAAAAAATGGAAATATATCAAGTTAACTTATGGCACATAGGACGTTTTAGGGAGACATGTAAGTGTAAATCGACCTGTGTGTAACGGTCATTGCCATAAAAAATGATGCATATGGGCAACTCAACCCATTTGTAAGGGTATCACCATAAAATAAAGTGATGTGTAAGGGTAATCACCATAGAAAATTCACTTTTTAAGTGTCATATTTAGGATCAAAATATGAATGTAGATGCTCAATTACAAGGGGGGGGGGGTGAATTATAAGTTTAAAAACATTTATTTTTAACCTTAAGAAAAATTATGTTTAATAAAGTTAAAAAAGTAAAATTCACAAGAAATCTTTTAGTTATACTAAAAAAACTTTCTAGGTTTCAAAAATATGGTTTTGGAAATGAAACTTAAGGAAATTTTACAAGGAAAAGAGTCTACCTTAAATCATATAGAATCTTACTTATCAGAGTAAGAAAAAGTTCAAGAAAGTATAAGAAAGTTATAATTTCTTCCTTTATCAAAATGTAGTGGAAATAAACTTAAAAGAAAACAAGTAACAAGTATAAAATATTTTAACCCAAATATTAGGGTATCCAACAACCTTGGATAAAGGTCCCTTGATTTATACTTTCAAGAAAGTCTGTCTTACCCACACTAGGGTAAGCCCTCAATAGGAATATAAGAACCTATCTTGATTTCCATGCAATCCCTCGATCTTTAAGGAAGTCGAAACTTCTATCTTACTATCCCCATAAGTCCTCTAACTTTAAGTTATTCAATACCTATGTCTTCCTATCCCCAGAAGCCCTCGATTTTACTAAGCAACAATCGGACTTGCACGAAGCAATTTGAACAAGATGTTTAGAACCATATAAAGCATGAGAGTCTCTCTATCTAGAAATTGATTTTGAAGAATAAAATCTCTAGATTGATCAACATATATTCTCAATTATCAATTATGATCTCGTTTTAATGAGCTTCTATTTATAGGCACAACTTCAATGATCAGCTCCTTCCTCCAACAGTCATATTTTTCCTTGAATCTCTAAGGGACCTATACACATGTCACTCAAACAACGGTTAGTTATAAACAAATTTTACTACATAATTTCACAAAAAGTGTAAGGAAAATGAATTTTCTTAATCAAATATATTTTTTAGAGTCTAAGGTAAAATAGAATTCAGAGTCTAAAAAAATAAAAATTCAGAGTCTATAAGACAAGGATATTCAGATTGTGTTTAACAAAGTATTTGGAATCTGAATTCTATAGATTTTGGACTCTGAATTCTAATGAATTTGGTATCAGAATTATGAGTAATTCAGAGTTTGAATTCTAAGGAATTAATAGTCTGAATTTCAGAGAATTTAGAGTCTAAAATTTATAGAATATAGAGTCTTAATTTCAGATAATTAGGAATCTGAATTTCAGATAATTTAGAGTCTGAATTTCATAGAATTCAGAATCTAGATTTCATAGAATTCAGATTCTGAATTTTATAGAATTAATAGTCTAAATTTCAGATAATTTATATTATGAAATTTAGAGAATTCATAGTTTGAATTTCAGAGAATTCATATTCTGAATTTCAGATAATTTAGAGTCTGAATTTCAGAGAATTTAGAATCTAAATTTCATATAATTCAGAGTCTAAAAATAGGACACCCTATATCCAAGGAATTATAAGATTTTGAGGTTTTAACTAAGAATCCTAATTTTATACTTAGTAATGAAATGGGTTTTATTTATAGAGTTTGTAAAATTAAACAATGAAAACAATGGTAAGGATAAAAATTTCCTTAGAGAAGGAAAACATTTCCTTATAAAAATAATCATTAGGGAAAAACAATTTTCCTTAAGATAAAGTGTTTGTGATTTTCAAAACATAGAGGAATGGAAAATTCATAAGGAAACCTTATTGACTCAAGAATCTCCCCCATTTTGGAAATAACAAACATACTTATGAAAAATAATATAAGGACTTATAATTTTTATGGCATCCCACCTTTTTATTACATAACTTTTCATTACATTTTAAAAACAAAGGATCTTTAAAGTCTAGTGACTTGGAAATCAGGAACATAATACATGAATACAACATAAAACATTCTTATAAACCAGTTTTAAGGCTTCATAATAGGTTCATCCTATGTACAATTATTTCATCTCATATCCTGGAGATATACATTAAAGGAAAGGGTGAGCAGAAGGCCCAATAAGGGTAAATAAGGGAATCAGTTTATTTGTGATATCAATAAGAACATGATGAAAAATATGAAGACATGAGAAATGGAAAAATAGGAATATAATAATAACAATAATATTAATCATAACTTTAATATGTGGCTACAAAATTTCATTTAGACATTCATGAACATATCACAATGGTATATCCCCAAGGTGTTATAAAAATTACCAAGGTTATTCACCAAGGTATCATGAAACTTGTCATCTCTAGAGATTTAATATTTACCCAATAAATTGGAGTGATATCAGGGTGAACCCTTAAAATGTCTTTAATTTCATTTGATCCACATAGATCATAATAAAACATTTCATAAATAACCCATGGAGAATAAAATAAATGGGTTTCATTTCAAGATCGCGACGTTTTAAAAGTTCTTAAAAATAAGATCATTATGTCATTTATAACCCATTGAAAGGGAGTGAGAGTTATATGTATGTCAATTACAGAATCAAATATATCATCTTTATATATTTATGAACACCCATATAAATGAAATAGGTTTGGGTATTCACATAAATAAAACAAGTGAATTTCTGGAGAGAAAGAGATAAAAATTTTGAGGTGAAGTTTCTACTACATAACGGCTATATAACATGGTTTTCAAAAACATTTAAAAGAGAGGGTAAAAGGGAAAAAACTCATAAATAATTCATAATACAGTATGGGTACATAATAAGATCATGGTATGGATATTTTAATGACATACCACATGAAAAAGAAACATTAAAGAAAAGAGAAGATGTGATTTCTTTTACAAGAAATTCGGCAGCCTAACGATGTCACTTAAAAATTCAGAATAAAAATTGATGAGAGAGGAAAGGGTCCTTCAAAAATTAGAAATTAAATGGACCATAATGAGAACATATAAGAACATACCCTCAACATAAATATATGGAAACTAGAAGACACAACATAAAGGAAGTCATGGCTTTAAAAGAGGCGGGGAAAGATTCCCTTACCTTGAAAAGTAACTTCAAAATCATGAAGGTCGGGACCTTGGGAGGCTTGAGGGCACCTTGGGAGGACTACTTGGGAGGTGAAGAGACCATAACTTTGTTGGGGAGGATTTGGAAATGAAATGAATGAGGTAATGTCTTGGTATTTATAGGATAAGTGAGGGGACAAGTCATTAATTACCAAGGGACACCTCATCAGTGGTATTGGAAAAAACATGAGTTTTCCCATGGTATTTTTCCATCGTATTGGCCACTTGGGACAAATCATAACATATATTACTATTAATAAGTCTACTAGAAATATTACATAATTATTACATCCTTAATGATGTCATTAAACACCCGAAACTCAAAACTGTATTTTCACTATTCACCGAAAATTCAACTTTTTTAGAAAAATCCCCAAAACCACCTTCACCTAATATCGATGCACTGAATTCAAAAATGAACTCCTTTTATAAAAATAATTTTCTAAATATTTTTAATTTAATTTTTAAATAAAAACACTATTCACTGAAAATTCAACTATTTTAGAAAAATCACAAAAATTCACCTTAACCAAATATCGATACTTTGATTTCAAAAATGAACTCCATTTTAGGAAAATAATTTTCTAAATATTTTCAATTTGATTTTTAAATAAAAACACTATTCACCCGAAAGAAAACTAATACTTAACTAATTATTTTTGAAATAGTTATTTACTTATTTTATTGAATCATATTACCTAATCAAGGTGCCTAAAATATAATAATACTTTCTTAAGTGAGGCTACTTAATCCATTTGGTCACATTACTATTCATAAGCATTAAATCACTATTCATAATTTAATATTCACCAAAAATTATGTCGATCTTATTAGACTTGAAATTTATTACCGAACACAACTATAGAAGACCATTTTTTTAAAATCATTACACATTATTAATTATTTAAGGTTTAAATAAATATTTTAAAATATCATTTTTTTCAGAATTGATTAAAAATATACATCCTATGTTTATTCAGACATTTGAAAATTCACAAACTTCACCATAAGAAGAAATCCAAATTTTATTTATCTTAAAGGGTTACACAAATTAGCTAAGGTCTTGTTACATATCCCCTTATAACACAAGCGTAAGACTTAAGTGTAAGGTGTGCTAAGGTGATAGAATCTTGGGGCAGCTCGACCAACATTGCCTGAGTGGTAATTTATATCATCTTGAACTTCTACTGAAGGCGATTCCATTCTAGATTCACACGATGAAGTTTGGCCTGGGTTTGGTCCAGAGAAAAGCCCAGTGGTACTATTTCCTTCCCAAGTTTCATCAGATGGGCTTCGATCTGCCTGAGACTACTGGATGAGGCCATCAAATCTTCTTTCTGTATTAATTAACCAAGATCACTTGTACATAGAGAAAAAAATCGTGACATTTAGTTTCTAATGGCCATATTGACCAATGGTCATATAACAGTCAAAACCCAACGGTCTCATTTTAATTATACTCATTTCATTAAATGAAATAGTTTTTTTGAGTATAAAATAAAATAACACACAAAAATAGGAAACAAAAATTATTAAAAAGTTTGGGTCGTTACATTCTTCCCCCCTTAAGAAATTTCATCCATGAAAATTTTAAATCGTACCTTTAGAGGAGAAAAGGTGTGGGTACTTATTCCTCATAGAATCCTCTGGTTCCCACGTGGCTTCTTCATATTTGTGGTTTATCCACAAAACCTTAACAAGGTGGGTAGTCTTATTACGTAGAACCTTGTCTCTACGATCTAAGATCTCCACCGGCTGCTCCTCATAAGAGAGGTCATGTTCCAATTGTACCGCCTCTGGGTTTAGTACATATGAAGGGTCAGGTATGTACTTCCTCGAGAGGGATACGCGGAAGAGATTTTGAACTTGTGCTAGATTTATAGGAAGTGCAAGCCGATAGGCCACTGCTCCTACACGATCAAGGATGTCATAGGGACCAATGTACCTAGGGTTGAGCTTCCCTTTCTTACCAAACCTCATGACTCTCTTCGAAGGTGAAATTCAAAGAAAGACCTTATCACCAACATCAAAATCGAAGTACCTTTGACAGTTGTTAGCATAGCTCTTTTGCCGACTCTGAGCAGCCTTAATGTGTTGGTGGATGGCATGTACTTTTTCTGTCATATCTTGCACAAGATCAAGCCCAAGAAGCTTTCTCTCACCAGCTTTATCCCAACAAGTAGGAGTTCTACATCGCTTCCCATATAGAGCTTCATAGGGTGCCATTTGAATGCTCGAGTGGAAGTTGTTGTTGTAATAGAACTCAAATAATGGGAGATGTTGATCCCATCCACCTTTAAATTTCATTGATCATGTTCTTATCATGCCCTTGAGTGTTTGAATAGTCCTTTCAGATTGGCCATCAGTTTGGGGGTGATAGGCCATACTGAAATTTAATTCAGTGCTCAGAGAAGGTTGAATACTTCTACAGAATTTTGATGTGAACCTTGTTCACGATCAGATACGATAGATAGTGGAACTCCATGCAACCTTAACACTTCCTTTACGTAAATCCTAGAAAGTTTATCAAGAGAGAAATTTTCTCAAATGGAGACAAAATGGCCAGTCTTTGTGAGACAGTCCACAATAACCCATATCACATTGTTTCCTTTAGATGTTCTTGGGTGGCTAGTGACGAAGTCTATAGTGATATTGTCCCACTTCCATGCTGGTATGGGTAGTGGTTTCAATACCCCTTTAGGAAGTTGTCGCTCTGCCTTCACTTGATGACATACCAGGAAACTTGAAGTGTAGTCAGCAATCTCCCTTTTTATTTTATCCCACCAAAAATGATCACGAAGGTCCCTATAAATTTTTGTGATTCCAAGATGTATAGAAAAAGTAGAGCTATGAGCTTCATCCATCAGCTCCTTTATTTCCGGAATATATAGAACACATAGTCTTGTACAAAATTTCTGTAAACCTTCTTGATCAATATTAAACTCAGGAGGCTTCCCATCCTTTATAGCCTTAAACTTCTTCTGTAAAAAAGGATCTTCTTTCTGAGCTTTCTTGATCTTTTCTAGTAATGATGGTTGAGATTTCGTTTGGGTTAAGGTTGATGATGTCCCTTCCCTTATAATTCCCATGTCCAGCTTTACTATTTCATTGATCAAAGGATCTTTTTGAATCCTTATCATGGAAAGAACAACTGGGTCTTTCCTGCTTATTGCATTAGCAAATTTGTTTGCTCTTTCAAGATGATAATGAATTGAACAATCATAGTCTTTAAGAAGCTCCAAACAACTCCTTTGTCTCATGTTCATTTCCTTTTGTGTGAAAATATACTTCAAACTTTTATGGTCTGTGTATATATCACATTTCTCCCCATAAAGATAGTGCCTCTATATCTTCAGAGCAAAAATAACCGCAGCCAGCTCCAGATCATGCATGGGATAGTTCTGCTCATGTGTCTTCAACTATCAAGATGCATAAGCAATGACGTTGTCATTTTTCATGAGGACACACCCAAGCTCTTTTAGAGATGTATCGCTAAAAATAACAAATACTTCTCCACTTGAGGGCAGAGTTAACACAGGTGCAGTAACCAATCTCTTCTTCAGCTCTTCTAAACTTTCCTCACACTCTTTTGTCCAGATGAACTTGACCCCTTTTCAAGTTAATATGGTTAATGGATTAGAAAGTCATGATTTTTTTTTCACAAACCTCCTATAATATCCTGATAATCCAAGGAAACTTTTAATCTCTGTTATTGTTGTAGGTTGAGGCCACTCCTCTATAACTTTTGTCTTTGTAGAGTCAATTGTGATTCCATCATTGGTAACAATGTGCCCCAAGAAATCGACTTATTATAACCAGAATTCACATTTACTGAACTATCCAAAAAACCTCTCCTTCCATAGAGTTTGTAAAATAACCCTTAGATGATCTTCATGCTCCTCAAAACTTTTGGAATATATCAGAATTTCATCAATAAAAACTACTAAAAAGTTATCAAGGTAGTCCTTAAAGACTTTACACTACGGCAAAATCACGATTTAGTGGCAGTTTTTTTCGTTTCGCGGCGGTTTAAACCACCGCAAAATCAATTGGCGACGGTTTTGAAAAACCGCCGCTAAATCGAGCGTCGAGAAACTATTCGTGGCAGTTTTGAAAACTGTTGTAGAACCTTTTGCGGCGGTTTAAACCGCCTCTAAATGATTTAGCGACCATTTTTTTAATTTTTTTTAATTTTTTTAATTTTTTAATTTTGTTAATTTTGTTATTTTTTTTAATTTTTTTAATTTTTTTAATTTTTTAATTTTTTAATTTTTATTATTTTTTAATTTTTATTTATTTATTCGTACTTATTTATTGTATTCATTTATTCGTATTTATTTATTTTATTTATTTCTTATTTTATTTATTTATTTTGTATTTTATTTATTTATTTCATATTTTATTTATTTATTTTGTATTTATTTTATTTATTTCATATTTATTTTATTTATTTCGTATTTTATTTATTTATTTCGTATTTTATTTATTTATTTCATTTAATTCACATTACTTTATTTACTTTATCCATGCATGCATACTCATCCCCATGCACATGCCCATGCACATGCCCATGTAATATAAAGAAATACTGCGTTTGGTGAGATTTGAACCCCTAACCTCTTGCATATTTTCCAAAGACTTTACCACTCCAGCAAGCTCTTCATGTGGTTAATCAACAGAATTTAATATACTTATATATACTAATTGAAAAAACAAATAATACATAATTAATAGATACAAACTCAATAATAATTAAACAATAAGCAATAATCAATAATTAATAAGCAATAATTAATAATTAATAATTATTGATTTATTAGTTATTTATTAGGTTATTTATTATTATTTCCTGTTTATTATAATAAATAACCAAAAATTATAATAATATTTACATATATTATAAAATTATGAAAATAAAATAATAAAATAATAAAATTATGAAATTAAAAGAATAAATAATAAATAATAAATAATAAATAATAAAGAATAAAGAATAAATAATAAATAATAAATAAGAAATAAGAAATAATAATAAATAAGAAACAACAAACAATAATAAATAATAATAAATAATAAATAATAATAAATAAAAATAAATAAAAATAAATAATAAATAAGAATAAAAATAAATAATAAATAATAAATAATAAATAATAAATAATAAAAAATAAAAAATAAAAATAAAAATAAAAATAAATAATAAATAATAAATAAAAAATTACAAATAATAAATTACAAGTAATGAATAATAATAAATAATAAATAATAAATAATAAATAATAAATAATAAATAATAATAAAAAATAAAAAATAAAAAATAATAAAAAATAAAAAATAATAAATAATAAATAATAAATAATAAATAATAAATAATAAATAACAAATAACAAATCATAAATAATAAATAAAAAATAACAAATAATAACAAATAATAAATAATAATAAACAAATAATAAATAATAAATAATAAATAATAAATAACAAATAACAAATAATAATAAATAATAAATAATAATAAACGAATAATAAATAATAAATAACAAATAATAAATAATAAATAATAAATAATAAATAATAAATAAGAAATAAGAAATAAGAAATAAGAAATAAGAAATAATAAAAAATCGTAAAAAATAAAAAATAATAAAAAATAATAATAAATAATAAATAAGAAATAAGAAATAAGAAATAAGAAATAAGAAATAAGAAATAATAAATAACAAATAACAAATAATAAATAATAAATAAAAAATAAAAAATAAAAAATAATAGAAAATAATAAATAATAAATAATAATAAACAAATAATAAATAAGAAATAAGAAATAAGAAATATGAAATAAGAAATAAGAAATAAGAAATAAGAAATAAGAAATAAGAAATAAGAAATAAGAAATAATAAATAATAAATAATAAGAAATAAGAAATAATAAATAATAAACAATAATTAATAATAGATAATAATACATATATAATAAATAATAAATAATAAATAATAAATAAAAAATAAAAAATAAATAATAAGAAATAATAACTAATAAATAATAAATAATAATAAATAATAATAATAAATAATAATAAATAATAATAATAATAAATAATAATAACAAATAATAATAACAAATAAAAATAATAAACAATAAACAATAAATATTAAATAATAATAATAATAAATATCACATAATTAATAATTATAAAGAAATGAATAATAAATAATGAATAATAAATAATAAATTATAAACAACAAATACGAAATAATAAACAATAAATAATAATAAATAAATAATAAATAATAATATAGAATATAGAATATAGAATATAGAATATATAATAAATAAAATAATAATAATAATAATAATAAATAATAAATAATAAATAATAAATAATAAATAATAAATAATAAATAATAAATAATAAATAACGAGTAAAAAATATTATTATTATTATTAATGAATAATAAATAATAAATAATAAATAATAAATAAAAAATAATTAATAAAAAATAAAAAATAAAAAATAAAAAATAAAAAATAAAAAATAAAAAATAAAAAATAAAAAATAAAAAATAAAAAATAAAAAATAAAAAATAAAAAATAATGAATAATAAATAATAAATAATAAATAACCAGTAACAAATAATAAATAATAAATAAATTAAAGTATATTATAAATAATAAATAATATATAATAAATAATAAATAATAAATGAAACACATGAAAAAGTACGAAAAGCCATGATAAGGGATGAAAAATTATGAAAACGCATGAAAACTGATGGAGAAGCATGAAGAAGGAAGCATTAGAAAGCATGAGAACACATGAAAACTCCTGAAAACTCTAGAAAACCACTTAAGAATTCAACATAATCATCATAATAACCCACAAAAACCATTGATAAAGATAACAAGTCATGGAAATCCAAATAATCAGTAATAAATGGAGCAACTGTTAAAACCCGTCAAAACGGTCATAAAGTGACAAAAACATTTGACTCACAATAATAGAGATAACTTATGATCCGAGAGTCCATTCTAGATCTGCAACCAATCAAATCAAAGATCCTAAAACGATCTTCGAGCTGATAGGTGAAAGAGGCCGAATGGACCAGTGGATCGGAAGTTACAACCATTTAAAAAAAACTGACGGGGAACAGGTGCTAGAAACGAGGCATCGAAAAACATCACAAACCCGATACCCACTAAAAAGGTTATAACTTATGATTCAAGAGTCCATGTGGGCGCTGTGACTAGTCAAACTGAAACTCATGGAATGAACTACAATCTGGCAGGTGGAGGATTCCGAACTGACACACAGATCAAAAGTTATGTCCGTTTGAAGACAAGTTTGATGGGACACTAGTGACAAAAACTGAGTTTTGGAGGCCTTATTGCTTCTGTCAAACTGGTGCGTGGCTCTCTTCGCTGGCTTCAATTTGATATGTGGGAGAGCCCAAACAGACACCTGGAGCGAAAGTTATGGCCGTTGGAAGTTGGAGAACTTTTTTCAACTTTATTATAACTCTCATATCTTCCGCACCATAGACTATCTCATAGTTTTGATTATACTTTCCTCTAGATCTCTTCATGAGCTTCGATTTGACTAGTCGTGGCGCTCCAACGGACGCCCGAATCAAAAGTTATGTTCGTTTTAGTGATTTCAGGGTTTCTCATGTTTTTTTTCTTTTCATTTCGCGGTGGTTTTACCCAAACCATCGCTAATCCTCGAAAAATTTAAAAAAATAAAAAAAAATATTTTTTTAAACATTTCTTGGCGGTTTTAAAAACCACCGCAAAAAAACCGTCGTGAAACCCAAGTTTTCCTGTAGTGTTATTCATCAGATCAATAGAAATAGCAAGTGCATTAGTCAGTCCGAAGGGCATAACAACAAACTCCTAATGACCATATCTTGATCTGAAGGCAGTTTTTGGAATATCTTCTTTCTTCACCCTCAATCGATGATAACCAGATCAAAGATAAATCTTAGAGAATAATTGATCCCCACGAATTTGGTCAAATAAGTCATCAATTCTTGGAAGAGGGTATTTGTTTTTCACTGTGATCCCATTCTGTTCTATATAATCAATGCATATCCGCATTGATCCATCCTTCTTCTTCACAAAGAGAACTGGTGCTCCCCCAAGAGACACACTTGGTCGGATAAAACCCTTCTCCAAAAGATCATGGAGTTGTTTTTTTAATTACTCTAGCTCCACATTTTCCATCCTATAAGGGGTATTTAAAATTGGATGAGATACAGGTATGAGTTCAATGGAGAAATCTACCTCTCTTTCTGGGGGAGGTTTAGGAAACTCCTCAGGAAATACATCAACGTATTCCTGGATGATAGGGACAATTTCTATCCTTAAACCCTTATCTCCTTATTCTTATTCACCGATAAAACCCATAAAGAAGGATATAGGGGGTTCTTCTAGACAAGGATCAGGTGGAGATATCTCTCCTTGGAAGATAAGTATAGGTTTTTTATTCAAGACTACTAATATTTCCTTACTCCGACATTTTATCTTAGCATTATAATTTAAGAGGCAGTCTATCCCCAGTATAATGTTGAATTTTAGCATGGAAATGACTACTATATTTGCGATAAGATTGTGCTCACTAAAGAAAATACTAGAGTTTCTAAACAATGACGATACTTGGATAATACCACCAGGAGTCTTGATTGATAACTCTACTTTTATTAAATTGGGGTTTGATTCTAAATTCTTTGCGAACTTGGAGGAAATAAAGGAATACGTAGAACTAGAATCAAAAAAATTACTTGCTATCTTTGAGAGGACAACAAGAGTACCTACTACCACATCATTCAAAGCATCAACTTCAGTTATCGTGATAGAAAAATCACAGCCTTACTCCCTTGGCCTTTGCTAAGGCTGATGGTGGTTCCCCTCCACTACCCTCAGATTTGGACAGTGATTGGAAAAGTGCCCATGTTTTCCACACTAAAAGAACTGGACATCAGGTAGGGCATGCACCATCTTCCCCTTTTTGTTTGTGTTTGGAAGTTGAGGTTTTACCTCACTATGACAATTCCTCTCTATATGGCCATCTCTTCCACACTTGTAGCATTTTCCACTTCTGAGTAGGCAGTTCCCCGAATACTTCTTCCCGCATTTATTACACGTGGGAAGTTGAACTTTCTTTCTTTCTCTTCCCTGATCAAAGGTTCTCCCTAAGCTGGGATCCATTGATCTCTTCTTTTCATTTGATTTATGAGACCACTGCATCTCACCAAACTCCATCTCGACTTTTATCTCACTCCGCACGATCTCCTCATAGCTGTCATAGTCTCGATTTTCTAGATTCTTACAAAGATGATGTCCCAGTCCACTGATGATTCTATCAACATTACCATTTGGATCCATGAAAAATCTATATGTGTAACATGAAAGCATTGTGAGGTTCATCTCATAGCTTCCCATAGATTCATTCTCCATATTCTTTAGCTCGAGAAACTCCTCTATTCTTGTTCTCATGGAATGAGGGAAATATTTACTAAAAAATATCCTTCTGAACTCTTCCCACTCCATAGATTCAACTTCCACTCTTGTCCTTGTGTTTTTAATCAGTTCCCACCACTGATCAACTTCTCCTTCTAAGCGATAGACAGCCAGGGTGACCTTCTCTTGCTTTGAATAGCGGAGCATAGAAAATATCTTCTCAATAGAGTTAATCCACTACTCAGGAATCAATGGACCAGTCGATCCACTGATGGTTGGTGGTTTTGATGCATAAAGGACTCAACAGAATGTTGTTCCCTTCACGGTGATATTTTTCTCTCAGCTTGATTCAAGTTATTTCCCATAACTTGAGTCATTTGGTTCATCATTCGCATGAATGTTTCCATTCTGGTTTCCATCAGAGGGCCGTCAGCGCATGGTCCAATGCGGTCACCATTTTCACGGTTCCTCCTATTGCCCAAATTTTTTCTAAAAGAGTAAAACCTTAGTGAGAAACTTATGTCATTTACGAATCTTTTAACTATAAAGGATTTTATGTCTTTAAACTTCATGCTTAACCAATTACATTTCTCTATAATCCCATCATAATGATTCATAAAAAGTTTGCGATTTACCAAACATATCCCCCAGGAGTGTAGTAACCAAGAGTGCAACAAGTCCCATTGTCTTGTACCAGTTCTTGTTCGAGTCTAGCTCAAAGCGGTATTTTAGGGTTTTACCCCTATATACATCTGTGCCAGAGCCACCTCTATCTGCTCGTATCTAGATAGGTATGTATTTTCTTGATAAACCACTTACTCAATACTGAAAAAAATACCAGGAAGTTTTCCTATATTTAAACTTTTATATAGGGTTCTTCCTAAATTTTTCACATACTAATTTCCATAAATAACTAAACTATTCTTTGATACCAACTATGGCATCCCGCCTTTTTATTACATAACTTTTCATTACATTTTACAAATAGAGGATCTTTAAAGTCTAGTGTCTTGGAATTCAGGAACATAATACATGAATACAACATAAAAAATTCTTCTAAACCACTTGTAAGGCTTCATCATAGGTTCATCCTATGTACAATTACTGCATCTCATATCCTAGAGAGATACATCAAAGGAAAGGGTGACCAGAAGGCCCAATAAGGGTAAACAAGGGAATCAGTTTACTTGTGATATCAATAAGAACTTGATGAAAAATATGAAGACATGAGCAATGGAAAAAGAGGAATATCATAATAACAATAACATGAATCATAACTTGAATATGTGGTTACAACATTTTATTTAGACATTCATGAATATATCACCAAAGTATATCCCCGAGGTGTCATAAAAATTACCAAGGTTATTCACCAAGGTATCGTGAAACTTGTCATCTCTAGAGATTTAATCTTTACCCAATGCATTGGAGTGATATCAGGAAACACCCTTAATATGTATTTACTTTCACGTGAACCACATAGATCATAATCAAACATTTCATAAATAACCCATGGAGAATAAAATAAATGGGTTTCATTTCAAGATCGTGACATTTTAAAAGTTCTTAAAAATAAGATCATTAGGTTATTTATAACCCATGGAAAGGGAGTGAAGGTTATATGTATGTCAATTCCAGAATAAAATATATCATATTTATATAATTATGGACACCCATAGATACTAAATAGGTTTGGGTATTCACATAAATAAAACAAGATAATTTCTGGAGAGAAAGAGAAAGAAATTTTGAGGTGAAATTTCTACAGCATAACAGCTATATAACATGGTTTTAGAAAACATTTAAGAGAGAGGGGAAAAGGGTAACACAATCATAAATAATTAATAATACAGTATTGGTACATAATAAGATCATGTTATGTATATTTTAATGACATACCACATGAAAAGGAAACATGAAAGAAAAGAGAAGATGTGATTTCTTTTATGAGAAATTCGGCAGCCTAACGACATCACTTAAAAATTCAAAAGACAAATTGATGAGAGTGGAAATGGTCCTTCAATAATTATATATGAAATGGAAAGTAATGAGAACATATAAGAACATACCCTCAACATAAAGAGATGGAAACTAGAAGACACAACATAAAAGAAGTCATGGATTTAAAAGAGGAGGGGGAAATGTTCTCTTACCTTGAAGAGTAACTTCGAAAACATGAAGGTCGAGACCTTGGGAGGCTTGAGGGAACCTTTGGAGTACTCCTTGGGAGTTAAATAGACCAGAAATTCGCTGGGGAGGATTTTGAAATGAAATGAATGAGGTAATGGCTTGGTATTTATAGGAGAAGTGAGGGGACAAGTCATTAATTGCCAAGGGACACCTCATTGGGGGTATTGGCAAAACCATGGGCTTGCCCCTGGTATTTGTCCATGGTATTGGCCACATGGGACACCTCATAGCATATATTACTATTCATAAGTTGACCATAAATATTACATAATTATTACATCCTTAATGATGTCATTAAACACTCGAAACTCAAAACTGTATTTTCACTATTCACTGAAAATTCAACTTTTTTAGAAAAATACCCAAAAATCACCTTAACCTAATATCGATGCTCTAAATTCAAAAATGAACTCCATTTTATAAAATGATTTTCTAAATATTTTTAATTTAATTTAAAAAAAACACCATTCACTGAAAATTCAACTATTTTAGAAAAATCTAAAAAATCCACTTTAACCAAATATCGATGCTCTTATTTCAAAAATGAACTCCATTTTATGAAAATAATTTTATAAATAATTTTAATTTAATTTTTAAATAAAAACACTATTCACCTGAAACAAAACTAATACTTAACTAATAATTTCTGAAATAGTTATATACTTATTTTATTGAATCACATTACCTAATCAAGGTGCCTAAAATATAATAATACTTTCTTAAGTGAGGTTACTTATTCCATTAGGCCACACTACTATTCATAAGCATAAAATCACTATTCATAATTTACTATTCACCAAAAATTAAGTTGATCTTATTAAACTCTAAATTTCTTACTGAACACAACTATAGAAGACCATTTTTTAAAAATCATTACACATTATTAATTATTTAAGGTTTACATAAATATTTTAAAATATCCTTTTGTCAGAATTCATTAATAATATACATCCTATATTTATCCGGACATTTGAAAATTCAAAAACTTCACCATAAGAAGAAATCACAATTTTATTTATCTCAAAGGGTTACACAAAGTAGCTATGATCATGTTACATATCCCCTTATAACATCAGCATATGACCTAAGTGTATGGTGTGCTAAGGTGATAGAATCTTGGGGAGGCTTGGCCAAGATTACCCGAGTGGTAATTTTTATCTGCTTGATCTTCTCCCGAAGGTGATTACGTTCCAGCTTCACACAATGATGTTCGGATTGGGTTTGGTCCAAAGTAAAGTCCAGTGGTGTTGCCTCCTTCCCAAGTTTCATCAGATGGGCTTCGATCGGCCTGAGACTACTGGATGAGGTCATCCAATCTTCTTTCTGTATTAGTTAACCAAGATCACTTGTACTTAGAGACAAAAATCACAACATTTAGTTTCTAACGGTCATATTGACCAACGATCATATAACAGTAAAGACCCAATGGTTTCATTTTAATTATACCCATTTTATTAAATGAAATAGTTTTATTGAGTATAAAATCAAATAACAAAGAAAAATAGGAAACAAAAATTATTAAAATATTTGGGTCATTACAATTTTTCTTTATGAACTTAAAAGAAAAAATTATATCCCTTTACTTATGAATCATGGTGAATAAGACTAACTCCCCCTTAAGTTTTTAAATCCCTAAGGACCATATTCTTGACTTCCTTAAAGAGATTTTTTCTTTTTTTTTCATAAGGAAATATTATTTGATAAAACTCCCCTTAGATAGACTCCCCCTTACTTAGTGAATTATATTCATTACATAGTATTATTTTTATCATTCCTTTATCCCCCTTTGTGATTTTAAAAAAGGAATAGATAGAATAAAAAAAATATGGTACTTGAAATATTAGTACTATAAAACAAAACACCTGAAGGACAACCATAATTTTCATTATGATTGGAAAAATTTGTACAAGAAAGGTAATACAACAAATTATTAGAGTTGAGGAAAAAATAATCCTTCTTTTTTCCTTTTGCATAAGCTTCTTGAAAACGGTCTTCATCTTTTTTAAGCTCATTATGATCCTCTTTAAAATGTTTGAGCAGTTGATCCTAATCTTCATTTTTCTTCTCCAGAGATTTGATATATTCTTCCCAAGCCTTAAGAATTTCTCCCCGAGTCTTCAAAAGCTCTTCTTACTTACTAAGGTTTTCTTCGAACTCGATTATGATATCTCTTTCCCTTTTCAGATTCAACGCAACTGAATCATGTTTCCCATTTAGATCCTTGTCTTCTTGCTTTCGAGCTATTTGTTTAAGATTGATCTTATCATTGAAACTTTTTGTAAGATCTTTGATCTTGATATCTTTAGTATCCAAATAATCCTTCACATTATATTGAAATTCATCATAGATTCTCAACTCTTCAATTGTCTTCTTGAACCATTTAGTGATTTCATTGCACGACCTCCTATGAGCATCATACTCGATGTAAAATGATTTAAAATCTACATCAAGCCTGAAGAATTTGTCCATAAGCATGGAAACAGAATCCAATTTCTAATTAAATGAATTATAAATCATTTGACATATCGAGTCAATACTTGGAAACAAAGGAATTGTATCAACCAATTTCTTCAGGGATTGAACCACAAAATCATGACCCATAGAATATGATTCTGAATCAGATTCTCATTTTGGTGAGGATTATTTCTCTATATCATCATTCTTTATTTTATAAGATCCACCAAAATCTTTCTTAGCCACCAAGGAATGATTAGGTGTATCAAATGACATCTTTTTTACTTTTTAATCTCTTGGAATGATCACATTAGCCTTTGGTGATTCATGTTCACTATATGAAAGTTGGACTATCTTATCTTCCTAAAAAGTTTCTTTTTCAGCATCTACCACCTGATTCTATGGTTGAAACAATTCATGGTTTCTTCTCTCATATACTTATGGTTTTTTACCTATTCATGACCCTATTCTTCTTTTCCTGGAGTAACAAGTTTAGATGATTTGGCCTGGGAAGTCCAGATCGACAATTTCTTAGAAGAACTCTCATTATCATGATATTCTTCAAATTGTATTATAATATCATAAGTATCATCACTTCCTTCCTCTTATTCTTCTTCCACTTCCTCTTTATAAAAAAATTCTTCCTCTTCATCAGGTTTCAGAATGAACATTTTCTTTCCTGGAGTCACTGGAAGTGATTCTTGTAAAAACTATTTTGGTACTTGGATTTTTTCAGAGGCATTTTTCGTGTCTCTAAGAAGAGATTGAACTACTTCATCCTCAGATAACTTCTTCTTTTTTATTATTCTATTTTTATTGCTTCTCATACTCCTCAGCACCCTTAAGCTTTAGTGATTTTTTCCTTTTTATGGTCCAATACAAATCTAGGATTTCCTTCCTTCTTATTTTTTTATCTTCTCTCCACTTAGCAACAACTTCATCTGTATAAGTATTTTTCTTCTTATATTTTGGAGGTTCTGATTGGGTTTCCTGAACTGTAGGAGTTTTTCTTTTTATTTCTAGTTCCTTATGCTTTCTATTATTGTATATATACTGAAAGTCTTTCTTTCCAACTATCTATTTCATCCTTCGATCAAGATTATCTAGCTTATTCTCAGAATGTTCACTTTCACTAGATTTAGACAAAACAATGACTTTCTTAGACTTAGATCTTGTAACCCTTTTAGGAGTTTTGTATTTAGTAGTATTAAAGGCTACACTTCCATTTCCATTCTTCTTCTTATTCATATCAGCATCTATTTTCATTATTGTCTCATGTTGAAGAAGAGTTCTAAAAATATCATTAAGAGTAATTTGATATACTTTCCTATTATCATCAATAACTGTTCTCTTATATTCCCACTCATTAGGCATAATATCTATAATATTATCTATAAGAGATTCACCACCAAGACCTTTCTCACCCCTTGATTGTAGACTATTGACAATAGTCATAAACCTTTGTTTCACCTTACATACTGGTTCTCTATAAGGAAATAGAAATCCATGATATTCTGCTCTAAGAATAGCTCTTCTAGTTTCTATAACTTTGGATGTACCAAAATGTGTAACTTCCAATTTCTTCCAGATACAGTTGGAAACTTCACAAGAATAAATTTGACTATATATATTTCTGGTCATGGAACACAACAAACTATTGTGTACCTTGTAATTTAGTTGATATTTTGAATTTTCTTGGTTGGTAAAGGTTTTGAATTCCTTTTCAAGAATTTTCTAATCCCCAGTAAGAATGAAATTTCTTTCCACTCTAGTATTAATCACAAATGTCTTTATTCTATATCTCTAGTACTCATAATCATTACCATAAAAAATAGGTGGTATGGTAGGATTTAGATTGTTAATCGAACCAACATTCATTCCTACCATTCTATAAGAAAATAACTTTCCGGAAAAATTTGTTAATAGTATAATTTTTTAAACAAAGATAACAATATCAATCAAAATTTAAGGAAGTAATGTTAAGCAAGAAAAATATATAACAATGAAAACTTGAGCGAGAAAACTTATATGTGAATATAAGTATTTTAGAGACCTCCAATGACACCAATTGTAGGATCTAAATAATAATGTAGATGCTAAATTAAAAGAGGGGAGGTGAATTGTAAGTTTAAAAACTTTCATTTTTAACCTCAAGGAAAACTAGGTTTAACAAATTTAAAAAAGGTAAATTCACAATACCTCTTTTAGTTCTACTAATCAAACTTGCTAGGTTCCGGAAATATGGTTCCAGAAATGAAACTTAAGAAAAGTTTACAAGGAAATTATTCTACCTTAAAGTGTATAAAGTCATACTTATTGGAGTAATAAAAAGTAAATGAAAGTATAAGAAAGTTATAATTTCTTCCTTTATCAAAATGCAGTGAAAATAATCTTGAAAAAAAGTAACAATTATAAAATATTTTAACTCAAAGAGTAGGGTATCCAACAACATTGGATAAAGGTAACTTGATTTTTACTTTCAAGAAAGTCAGTCTTACCCACACTAGGGTAAGACCTCGATAGGAATATCAGAATCTATCTTGATTTCCCTGCAAGCCCTTGATCTTTAAGGTATTCGACACCTCTGCCTTCCTATACCCGGAAGTCCTCAAACTTTAAAGTAGTCGGTAGCTCTGTCTTCCTATCCCTGGAAGCCCTCGATTTTACTCAGCAACAATCAAAGTCACATGAAGAAATCTAAAATAGATATTTAGAACCACACAAAGCATGAGAGTCTCTCTCTTTAGAAATCACTTCAGTAGCATAAAATCTCTATAGTGATCAACATATATTCTGGATTCTTGATTATGAGCTCGTTTCAATGAGATCCTATTTATAGGAACAACTTCAATGATCGTATCCCTCCTTCAATGGTCAAATTTTTCCTTGAATCTTGGAGGGACCTATACATGTTTTACTCAAAAAATGGTTAGTAAGAGATAGATTGTATGACATCATTTCATATCAAGTGTAAGAAAAATGAAGTTGCTTAATAAAATATATTTTTCAGAGTATAAGGGAAAATATAATTTGGAATATAACCCAATAAACATTTGGAGTCTATAAGAAAAGGATATTTGGATTCTGTTTAACAAAGAATTCAGAATCTGAATTCTATAGATTTCATAGTCTAAATTCCAATGAATTTGGAGTCTGAATTCTGAAGAATTTGAAGTCTGAATTCTGAGGAATTCAAAGTAAGTATTCTAAGGAATTCAGAGTCTGAATTTTGAGGAATTCAGAATCATAATTCTTAGGAATTCGGAGTCGGAATTCTAAGGAATTCAGAGTATGAATTATAAATAATTAAGAGTCTGAATTTCAGAGAATTTGGAGTCTAAATTTCATATAATTTGGAGTCTTAATTTCAGATAACTCAGAGTTTGACTTTCAGAAAATTCAGAGTCTGAATTTCAGAGAATTCAGAATATGAATTTTATAGAATTCATAATCTGAATTTCATAGAATTTGGAGTTTAAATTTTAGATAATTAGGAGTTTGAATTTCAAAGAATTCGGAGTCTGAATTTCAGAGAATTCGGAGTCTGAATTACAGAGAATTCAGAATCTGAATTTTAGAGAATCTGGAGTATGAAAATAGAACACTTTATATCCAAGGAATTATAAGATTCCAAGGTTTTATATAATAATCCTAATTTTAGACTAAGTAATGAAATGGGTTTGATTTAGAGAGTTTGTAAAATGAAATAATGAAAACAACCGTAAGGATAAAAATTTCCTTATTCTTTATGAAAATAATCCTTAGGAAAAAACAATTTGCCTTAAGATAAAGTGTTTGTGATTTTCAAAACATATAGGAATGGAAAATTCATAAAGAAACCTTATTGACTCAACATCATCATGGATCTTTTGTAAAAAAAAATAGGATAACTGGATTGCCTATATAAGGGTCATAATCGTAGATAGGATGTCGAGTAAAAATAACTGGTCGATGCTATATAAGGATTATCACCATAGAAAGAATTTTGTGTAAATAAAAACTCAATCTCACCCTATATAGTGTAAAGATAACCATGGAGCCGCATAAATGACACTTGAATAATCACATGCAATAAATAAATAGGTCATGTCATAGTTAATATGTTACCATATTACCTAGTAGATTTAATTGAAATTTAATACATAGTGTTATGGATTTTAATTTTAGGGAATAACTCGAATTTAATTTCACTTACTTACCACAACAAATATAGGTAATACAAATGGTCAATTATAGAGCCGTTGATTATTGTGAATTAATCCAAGCTATTGGATTAAAGGTTTGAAGATTTTCAGTTTATAAAACTATATAGAAATATATTTTATGAAAAAGGAGATACTCTATGAATATTCATCAAGATATATAAATCTTAGACAGAACATGGATAAAATTTTAGTTTCTTATTGGAAAAAAGAAATGAGTTTTATCCAAGATCTATAATGTTAAGGAAAAGAAGAAGGTGCTCCAGAAGTTATTCACTCTATAAGTTCATCATTATGTACAAGAGTGATAAAGTATATTAGATGTATTTTCTCTTCTAAATTTCATTTATAAGATGATTATAATAATAAGAGTAGTATTTCTAGTCTTTGAGGTATAATAGTGAATTATTTTATTATTTATGAAGAGTGTAACTCAGAGTTACAATGCGGATGCTTCACTTTGTAAAAAGGTAAAAATTAGTTTTATTAGTGTATTAAGTGCATTGGTACACTTATAATTTCATGATCTTTAGATTGGTCTATTTTGGGTGAACCAATTAAAAATTACCATGTATAACTTATACTACTTTTATTCCTCCAAGAGTAACAATGAGAGAGTAAGAATAAAGGTCCTCATATTTAGAGAATTAGATCATGATCAAGTATTATTTTGAAAAGAAAAATACCCTAATTCAGACCCCTCTTAGGGTATATTTTTTGATTGGGACCAAAAAAATAGTATTAAATAAAGGTTTTATTTGAATCATTTTCACTATTAGGATTCATTTCAATAGTTTTCAACCATAAAGGAATACCCATTTTTGAAGGCAGTAATTTATAACTTTGAAAAAATTGGATTCAAAACTAATTTAGACCATTGGGGATGGATGTGTACATGGATACCATTCATGGTATATTATCCGGTATGGAGAGTAGAGCCCTATTTAATAGGGATCATAAGGAACTGGATGTCTATTCTAAAGAAATTAAAGATTTAGGGGGATCTTTGGTTAACCCCATCTATGCTAGGGTGATGTAATTAGAAAATTCTCATGCAATGTGGGAAAAGATCCTTAACATATTTAAAGGTGACTCTAAGGTTTGAGATGTGAAATGTAATAGTTCGTACCTTCCCAGTCTATTAATTTTCCATTTTTGGTCATTTGAGGTGTTCAGGGGAGGTTTTGGGAGCTTTTAGTGTAGGTTATAGGTGCAACAAGAAATTCACATCGTGTAAATTTACATTACATGTAATGATGTTTTACGAATTGTGAAGCCCGCTAGTTAACAACTTATTTGTGGGAAGAGGGGGAATCTGAGAGACTTATTACATGCTGTGTAAGTGGAATTCATGATGTATAATAATTAACATCTGATGTGACATTATTTTCTTATAAATATGTAATTTTTTGGAAACCCTATGATTACACACTGTATAATGGTTACATGATGCAAAACCAGTGGGATTCTAGATTTTAAGTTCATTTCTATGTCTAATTTCATTCATTTAGATGCACCTCATTTCCTATCATTCTAGATGAGCCTTAAGTGACTTGGGAGGATCTTATAACTCTCTCCATACCACTTTGAACCATTGATTTCAGTTGATCCTTATTAAAAATCTGCGGTATGTTCTTCTCCCTTCTTGGTGGTTTTCTCCTATTCTTCTTTTGGTAACCCAATGTAGTGGTGTAGTTTTGTTTTAGGGTGTGATTTGGTATGAATATTGATGATCCTTTGATACGGTGTTGGTTGATTCATGATCCCATGGTGCCGTTGTAGTTTGTAATAATTTCTCATTCTCCATACAGTCCGTAGAGAGTCGACAATTCTTCTTTAAGGCAGGGGATCCCTTATTTATCATTATTGTGTGTCATACAGGAGGGGTTTATTTTTTATTTTTATCCATGGGAGATGGTTGTAATTTCTTAATAAAAGATAAATATTTGGATAATTGAAATTGAAGATTAAAAATGGGAATGGTTCACATTATTTTATATCTATGATATTATAATGATATGATGGATTGTATGGTCTTGATGCACAACTAAAAATTATGGCTATTGGGGTATTTTTTTATACTGGATGATATTTTTTATGACTACTATGTTTGTTGTGATTTTTGGTATATCACCCTAAAATGGAAATTGTCTAAGAAATTATATTTAACTAATGAAATGGTTGTCCCACGATTATGGCTTGTGTGATAAATCCCCCAAAATAAAGTCTAATGTAATAAAATCCCCTTATTTAGATATGTAAAATGGTCTTGATGTTTTGTGACATGTGGTTGTGTTGTGGGGTGGAAATGTGTTGTTGATGTGTGAATACGATGCGATGTGGGGTTGATGGGTGATATGTGGCCATGTTTTTGGGGGTGGGGAGGTGGTGGTTGTGAGGATGTGCTTTTAGGGTGGTGAGGCGGCATATATGTGGCCATGATTTTAAGGATGTGAGGTGGTGAATATGTGGATGTGTTTTTTTGGGATGGCGAGGTGGTGTTGTGTGGATGTGATTTTATGTTGATGAGGTTGTTGCTGTTTATTCTTTCCTTTTAGATGGCAAGGTGGTTGTTGTTTGGTCATGATTTTGGGATGGTGAGGTGGTTGTTTGTTTGTGATTATGGGGAGGAGAGACGATGGTGCAATAGGGATAATGAGTTTGGTGTGATTTGTGGTTTCATTATGCTTCATTCCTAGGTAGTGATGAAATAAACATTTGTTTAATAATGATTGAAATGGGTGGATTTTAGTTTAGTTAATGGGATGGAAATGGATAATGAATAAATAAATGATGGGATATGTGGTTTAATGTGGTTGATTATTAATAATTAAATTAATGTGTTGGATAATGCAAATTGGTTGCTGGTATGTAACATGTATTTTGGTTTGTGTGCTATTATGCATTTAGAGGTGGCAGTGAAAGTGGGGATGTTGTGGTTTGGTTAGTGTTTTTTAAGAATCTATTGGATGGTATTGTTTGTGGCTATATGTACATACTTGTATGTTCCTTGTGATTTCTATATGTACCCCACTCACGTCGATCTCTAAGTTTTGAAAATCATATTTATATAGTGGTTTTTTCTTAAAATCCAGTGAGGAGGACAGATAAATGGTTACCCAGTCTTTATAGATCTTTTTTTAGGTGAGTTAGGTATTATATAGGTTTTGATGTTTGGAGGTATGATAGTGCACTAGATGGTGGTTGTGATAACCCATGTGGCTTCGGGTGAGATATAGTGCGGTCGTGCATGTGGGGTGGCGAGCCTGGGTGTCCTTGGGTGAGATGTGATGTAGACTAGGTGTTTGTGGGTGGGATGATATGGGATGAGGTGTCTTATAGTGGGGTTCATGGGTTGTGGGAGGAAGGAACTAGGTTAATTTCCTTCATGTTCTCAAAACCCTACTGCTCTAGTTATGGTTTTGGATGTGTTTTGGTCTAGGTGTGCTCGGGTGAGACATGATGTGGTTGTGATTATGGGCTGTCGAGCCCAGGTTTCTTTAAGAGAGATGCGTTGTGACCATGCTCTTTGGGTGGTATGGTTTTCATAATATATAGAAGCTTTTTGATGTATAATGTTGAAGTGTGAGAGTAAAATACCAGCAAGAAATTAGGGAGGGATACCCTTTATCGATGCGACTCATGTTAAATTATATTAATTGGCTCGTGTTATTTGGTGACCATGCCTTGTTGAGGTTGGGATAGATAGTTGACCTGTTTAGGTGTTGTTTTCTTAGGGGTGCATTAGTTTGATTCTTTCATATGTGCATGAGGGACTTTGGATTTCTAATTAAGTATACTTGTTTGATGATCCTATGTATATAAAAATATTTTCATTTTTCTAGGAGGATTAAATGGACCATTCTGAACATTACTTTCTCAGACCTTAGACAACTAATGTGTCTCTACTTTAGCTTTAATTTTGGGTATTTACTTTGGAGACTTTAATTTGTATCAATTTTATTTATACATGTATTGTGGGATAGTTTTGGATTCTTTTATATTATGTCATGGATTTGTTTGTCGATGATTCATCTTATCACCTGATCCTATATTGTTATATAGGTAAATTCCTCCCATTTCATGAGATTTTTATACCTTCAATGCTAGTCACCAACCCAAGGCCCACTGGAGGTGGGACATAGGGGTTATTATCTCTCTCCCCTCTTTGTGGTATCTTTGGAGGGATGGAGTCATGATAGAGTGGTATCAGAGGTGATGGTTGAGTGATAGGATGGAGTTTAAAGTTAGGAATAATGAATATTTCATGGGTTGGTATGGTAATAGTACCAGTTGAACTTAGTGTGTGAAAAAGGTCCGAGAGACTTGCTAAGAAATAGGGTTTTAATCCCCCCAATGATCAATTGCTGGACAATGAGCTTATTGAATAACCAAGTGAGGTGGACCTATTTGAAAGGTAGATACCTAAGGGAGTTACATTCATCATGATGAATTTTGTTCCTATTTGAGTCAATTTTTTTGGGAGGGTTAAAATGAATAAAGTGAATTAAAATGGATCTTACTAAAATTCCATAATACCTAGGTTTAGTAAAATATATTTTTAGATATGGGTCATGTTCATCATCTGCATATAGCTCAAGTAGTTGAGGTTCAGAAGGCTGATCTGGTTGATCATCCAAGGGTTGATATGGAAGAAGTGGATGAGGCCTGGATGAGGGAATTTCATGATTTTCAGGGGTAGGCTTTGGGAAATTATAAGGTAAATGTTTCAGATATGAAGATAAAGAGTTGGATGTAAGAGATTAAGATCAATTTCAGTTTCATCCGAACCTCAGTGGGATACTGGGTCCCTTTAGTAGTGAGTTATATGTGGAGAGTAATGCATTAGTAGTGGATGTTGTATCTGGGTGACAGGAAAGAAGTAGAGATATGTTTTGTTAGTCGACTTTCAAAAAGAGTTTTGGAGAATGTTCCTTCCACCGACCATGAAAGAAACTAAGAGTCAAAAAATTATTTCTCTCCGGTAGGGGAGTATGTCATTGTTGGTTTTGGGAATCAAGTTCAATTACCTTCTATGTTTTCCCCAGATCTTTTTCCATATGAGGAGTCTCATGTGAGATATCTTGAGGAGGCACTCCTTCTATCTATCTAGTATACATTTACTCCTTTTACATTTCCAACATACCAAGAGGTTTATAAAAAGGTAGATGTGATCTAGAGGATACACTCATGAGGAGTTTTTTCGTTAGATGGGAACCAATAGGGGTTCTTGAGGAGCATATTTTTCAGTGGTAGGTCTTAGGAATATGACCTTTGAGGTTTCATACAATAGATAGTCAACCTTAACACCTTCCTTTTTAGCCTTCCTGAGCTAGTGGTTTTCATTCTCTTCCTAGGGGATTTATGCTGGTGTTCTTTATCTGTGATGTTCATGGACATTATCAAAATTAGTTCCAGATGTTCCTTTGATCTCATTTTAGTGGAGGTGGATAGGTTTAGTGCTATCCTTAATAGCAGTTTCTAGTGAGAACATTTCAGTAGTAGGGGTATAAGGATTATTCTCTATCAAGGAGAGATGGAGTAGGAAGAGGATGACCTTAGGATGTTACTCATGTTCTGGGACCTTGACCTGAGCATGGTCATGGAGGTGTTATTTAGTATATAGTTATAGGATTTGAAAGTGGTCAGTTGCACATAGTGGTGGTGTAAATTTCATAGGGGCTAGTGATTTTTAGAGTTATAATTGGTTTATTCAGTACCCTTATTTTTACCTTGTTTGATTTAGCTACTTTACACTCCTTTGTTTCACTTTCTCTAGTCCATGCTCTAGAACTAGAAATAGAGAGTCTTTCCATTCACCTAGTGTTGACTACTATAGTCAGAGGCTAGACCATCTTGTTTGATGTATGAAGGGAGTGTAGACTAATGATGGGGACACATCAGTCTCGTGGGGGATATTTTCATGCTATTTATGCAACCATACAATGTTATCTACAAAATTGACAATTTTTATTCCATGCATGTTGATATTGACTACTTTTAGAGGTGAGTCATTTTCTCATATGTGGATGGCCAGTGTGTGGTTTTCATTTGCGAGTGGGGTTTTTAGGTGGTCAGTTGGCATGTTGAGCCCCTTATTAATTTTTTAAACAAGTTTTAAGTGTAATTAATGGATTTTGGGATAGCGAAGGTCCATAGGGTCATTGAGGAGTTTTTTTATGTTTTACCTGATGAGTTTGTGATTCCACCCCTTAGCATGATGTTGGGTTTGGTAAAGACTTGCATCTTGATGATTCTTAAATTTCAATGGATCCTTATCGGATGACACCTTATGAGTTGCGAGAGTTGAGGATTTAGATAGATGATCTGATGCATAAGGGTTTTATCTAAACCAGTGTGTCACTTTGGGGATCCCAGTGTTGTTCTCCAAGAAGGACAATGTTAGTATGAGGTTTTCCATAGACTATTGGAGGTTTAATCGGGTGACATTCAAAAACTATTATCGTTTACCATGTATAAATGATCTTTTCAACCAATTGATCGGTGCGAGTTGGTTTTCAAAGATTGATCAGAGGTATGGATATCACCAGTTGAGGGTAAAAGAGGGAGATATGCCAAAGACTTACTTTAGATACAGGTATGCACAATTTTTGTTTTTAGTTATGTATTTTGATGTTATGAATGCACCAGATATTCATGGGGATTATGAAATCATGTTCCATGAGTTCTTAGAAATGTTCATCATTGTATTCATTGATGATATCTGGGTCTACTTGAGGCCAGAGTACGATCATGCTGAGCATCTCAGATTTGTATTATAGGTCCTTGAACACCACAATATTTATGGTAAGTTATCCAAGTGTGAGTTATATATGTGAGAGGTACCTTTCCTTGGACACATTTTTTCTCCATAGGGAATGGTAATAGACTCATCAAAGGTTAAAGAAGTTGTTTCTTGGGAAGAACCCAAGAATATGGTGGGGGTTCGTAGTTTTCCTAGCATTATCAACTATAATCATATGTTTGTGCCTGATTTCTCTCAACTTTATTCCCTATTCATAACATTGATCAGGAAGGATCAAGGTTTTTTATAGACTTTTCAGTTTCAAGAAGAGTTCAGTTACCTAAAGGGGAAGTTGGTCAGTGCTCCAGTGATTCAGTTTCCTGAGGAGGGTGTGATGTTTGAGGTTTTTTAACACTTATCATCTGATATTGTGATTCATGTTGATGTAGCATAGGTATGCGATCTCTTATGGGTCTATACACTTATATACCCATGAGTTTAACTATTCCACCCATGATCTGAAGCCAGAGGTGGATGTGTTTTCACTAAAGTTGTGATGACATTACCTCCTTAGGGAGTTGTTTTTTGTCTTCACGGATCACAAGAGTGTGTGGTATATCATTTCTCAGAATTATCTAAACTGTAGGTAGCATATGTGGATTGATTTCCATTAGTATTATGATTTTGGGATCTAATATACCTTAGGGAAGGGTAATGTTGTAGATGATTATTTGAGTAGGAAGTCAGAGAAGAATATTATTTGGGTGTATGGTGATTATTAGAGAGAAATAGAGGATATTTCATCCTTGAACTAATATAAAAGGGTCGATGATAGTATAGGTTTATTGTTTCTAACAATGGTTCAATATTCTCTCATTCAAAAGGTGGAGGAGTCGCAGTGGGGATACATAGATCCATAGGTGATGTACGATCGTGTTGGCTATGATGATTCTCTAGAGGGATAGTCAGAGGATAGATGCAACTATATTTTGTTTTGTGGGGGTTTATTTGTTTTGGTAGCAATGTTCAAGGGATTCCTTAGTGATTTTAATATATCACCTTTTATGATACACCTAGGAGTTTCCAAGATGTACCATGGATTGAGGATGCAGTTTTTGTGGCTCTGGATGAAACAGGCGATGGTTGAGTTTGTGGTTAAGTGCTTGGTTTTCCAATAGGTAAAGGCCAAGCATTGTGTGTCTAATAGTTTATTACAACCTTTGGATGTTTCTAAGTATAAATTTGATAAAATATAAATTTATATCATCACATGGTTCTCCAAATCTCAGTGAGGTTGGGATTTTATTTGGGTGATTGTGGATTAGTTGATGAAATCATACCACTTATTAGTGATTAAGGATTTGGGTACAATGGATGATTTGGATAATAGGTATGTGGTTTAGGTGGTTCGGTTTAATGGAGTTCTAAGGACCATTATTTCATATTAGGATAAAAGTTTTACCGTGAAAGTCTGGAGGGTATTACATCATTCTTTTCGAACCCAGTTACACCTCAAAACTTATTTCCACCCTCAAATGGATGGGTAGAAGAAGCAGACTATCCAGATACTGGAGGATATATTGAAGACATGTATCTTGGACTCTAGTAGATCTTTGGTATGAAACTTTTCCTTGGGTGAGTTTTCTTATAATAGCAGTTATCACTCATCCATTGGTATGGATCCATTTGAGTCTTTTTACTAGAGACCGTGTCATTCTCCATTGTGTTAGATGGAGGTTGGGGAGGTAGTAGTTCTTGGACTCGATGTGGTTTAGATCATAAGAGATAAGGTTCAGCTTTTCCATGAGAGGATTAAAGTAGTGCATGACCTTTAGAAGTCTTATGCTGATCATAGGAGGATTCCCTTGGAGTTTGAGGTTGGGGACCACATGTTCTTGAAGGTTTCCCCTCGGCATGTGTAGTAGTGGTTGGGTAGAGGAATTAAGTATATTCCTAGGTATGTTGGTCCCTTTAAGGTGTTGGGGAAAGTTGGCATGGTGGAATAATAGTTGGAATTTCCACCATGTTAATAGAGGATACACAAAGTCTTCCACCTATCTCAGATGCATTGGTATCTTCAAGATGACTCCCATGTCATTGAATAGGGAGAGTTGGATAATGAGGATGATGCAATGTTTGTAGAGCAGTTAGTAGAGATTCATGATCACTAAGAGAGGGAGTTGTGTGGATGGACCATTACTTTCATTCGTGTGTTTTAGAGGAATGGTTGTCTAGAGGATAGTACTTTGGTGTGAGATACATAGATGAGTGCCTAGTGCCTAGAGTTTTTTTTTGAGTTTTTCTTTACCCTATTTTTTGTGATGTTAAGTTTAGATCATACCATGTTATGAGACATTTTTTTCCTTTTTGTATGATGTGTGATAAAGTTACAACATATGAAAAGGATAATACCTAATTCCTAATCAATACACATCTATTGTGATGTGATTAAACCCATATGGGTTAGTCAGTGTCTCCCAAAGTAGATAATATATGGAATTACCTTATTCGTATGTTCTAGGCGATGTGGTTTATGGGTTATAATGATTATTGGTTGGGAATGTGTAGAGGTTTTAAGGTTTTGGTGATGTGGATATATGGTGATGTGGTTGTGTAAGATTTTTTTGGCCATTTGGTTTGGTGAATTTTTACGGTGATAGTATTGAGGAGTAACAGGATCCTTAAGAGGTATCGCACATGGTGGTTGTTTGAAACCCTTTATATTATGGTTTGGGTTTGATTCTCAAGGGTGGTAATAATTTGAGTGGTATATAATGTAATGGTTCATGCTTTCATAGTCTATTAATTTACTTTATTTGTGCTTGGAGGTGTTCATGGGAGGTTTTGAGAGTTTTTAATGGTGGTTAGAGGTGAAATAGAGCTACAACAGGAAATTCATGTTGTGTAAATTTATATGCTGTGTACTGATGGTTCATAGCTTGTGAAGTTGGCTAGTTCACGACTTGTTTGTGGGTATAGGGGGAAGTCGTGAGATGTATTACACATCGTTTAAGTGGATTTCATGATGTTTAATAATTAAAGGACAAGAAGATGTGATTTTCAGAGAAATTTGGAAATTTTCACAAACCTGAGGATTACATGCCATTTAATGGTTTCAAAATTTGAAACTAGTGGGATTCTAGGTTTTAATTTATTCTCTCAGAAAAATATCATTAATTCAAATGAACTTACTTTCATCTCATTCCAAATTCTTCCTAGTAGCCTTAAGAGGATATTCTCTCTTTTTTTTACCTCTTTGATCTATTGATTTTGGTTGATACCCATTGAAAATATGTGGTAATTTATTGTCCATTATAGGTGGGTTTACCATGTTTTCTTTCAGAAACCCACTATAGTGGTGCAATTATTATTTTTAGCATGAGTTGGGATGCATTTTTATGATCCTTGGATGTGGTGTAGGTTGATCTGTGATCTCAGGGTTCAGTTTTGGTTTGTGGTAATTTCTTCTTTTCTCTACAGTGCAAAGAGATTTTTCAAATATTCTTTGAGGTAGGGAGTCCCTCATTTCTCTTTATTGTGTATCATGAGGGAGGGGTTTGATTTCGTTTATCTTTTGGAGATGGTTTTTATGGCTTAATCAAAGATAAATAATTGGCTAATTGAAATTGAAGGGGAAAAGGGGAAATTATTCACATGATTTTATAGATTTTATATTATTGTGATATGGTGGATTTTATGATCTTGATTCCTTGATAACAATTATAGCCATTGGGGGATTTTTTTTTATGATATATATTATTATTTTTTTGATTTTTGCATCTGTTGTGATTATTTTGATATCACCCTAAAATGAAAATTGGATATCCTCTTATATTTGGCTAATGAAATGGTTTACATCGGATTATGGTTTGTATGATAACACCCCTAAAATAATGTGTAATATAATAAAATCAAATTTTTTGAATCTGTAAAATGGTATTGATGTGTTGTGAAGTGTGGATGTGTTATGGGGAAGTGATGTGCGATTGATGTGTGATTGTGATGTGATGTGAGGCTGATGGGTGAGATATGGATGCACTTTTAGGGTGGTGAGGGGGTGGTTGTGCTTTTGGGATGGTGATGTGTTGGAGATGTGGCCATTATTTTTAGGTAGTGAGTTGGTGGATATGTATCCATGATTCTGGGGTAAAGAGATGGTGGTTTTTTGACTAAGATTTTGGGGCACTGAGGTGGTTGATGTGTGGATATGCTTTTGGGAAAGTGATATGGTTTTTGTTTGGATGTACTTTTGGGATGATGAGGTTTTTTTCATTTGGTCAAACTTTTAGGGTGGTAGGGTGAAGGTATGATGAGGATGATGAGCTTCATGTGATGTGTGGTTGCATTGTTCTAGATTCCTGGGTAGTGATGGAAACAATATTTTCTTAATAATGATTGAAATGGTCAGGATTGGGTTTAGTTAATGGAATGGAAATGACTACTGAATAAATAAATTATGGGCTTTGTGGTTTAATGTTGTTGATGCTTAATAATGAAAATAATGGTTTGGATAATGCAAATTGGTTGGCAGTGTGTGATGTGGCTTGTGTTTTTGTGTGGTTTTATGAATTTATAGGTGGAAGTGAATGTGGGAATGTGGTGAGTTTGTTAGTGTTTTGTTGTGAACCCATAGGTTGGGATTGTTTGTGACTATATTTATATATTAGTATGTTTCTTATTATTTCAATATGCACCCTACCCACATTGAGAAATTGAGGGGTGTTTTTCTCGACATCTAGTGAGGAGGACAGATGGTTGGGTACTCGCTCTTTCCCACTCTCTCTTCCAGGAAAGGTTGGTATTGCACAGGCTGTGATGGCCAGAGGTATGATAGTGTTCTAGATTGTGGTTGTGATAGCCTGGGTGTCTTCAGGTGATATGTGACGTGACCATGCTTGTGGGGTGGTGAGCCTAGGTGTCTTTGGGTGATATGTGATATGGCCCAAGTTTTTGTAGGTAGAATGAGATGGGATGAGGTGGCTTATGGTGGGGGTCAAGCATGGTGGGAGGAGGGCATGAGGTTGATGTACATCATGTTCAAAATACCTGACTTCTCTAGTTATGGATATATATGTGTTATAGCCGAGGTTTTTTAAAGTGTGAAGTGATGTGGTGATTCTTGTGGGGTGGTGAGCCCAGGTGTCTTTGGGTGAGATGTGTTTTGACCTTGATTGTGGGGTGGTGTGGTTTTTAGAAGAGATGGAAATTCTAGGATATACAACATTGGGGTGTGAGAGCATCATACCAACAGTAAAGTGGTGTGGGGTATCCTTCATTGATGTGAATCATGTTATATTATATTACTTGGCTTGTGTTATTTAGTGAGGATGCCTTAGTGAGGTTGGGATGTATAGTTTACATATTTAGGTGTTATTGATTATTCTGTTTACTCACGGGTTCATTAGTATGCTTCTTTCACATGTGTACAAGAGACTTTGGTTTTCCTAATGAGTATACTTACATGCTCACCATATGTATATAAAACTGTTTTTATATTTCAAAGAGTATTTCCTAGACTGTGCTGGACATTAACAGCTCGGACCTTGGATAGATGTTGTGTCGCTACATTAGATTTGATTTTGGGTATTTAATTTAGAGACTTTTATTTGTATCAGTTTTAATTATACATGAATTGTGGGATGAATTTGGATTCTTTTATATTATGTCTTGTAGTTTTTTTGTGGATGATACATGTTATCTCCCAATCTCACATTATTATAGATGGTAATACCTCCTATTTCATGAGATTTGTATACCCTCAGTTCTAGTCACCAACTCTGGTCCTACTAGAGGTGGGACTCAGGGGTCATTATCTTCCCCCTATTTGTAGTATCTTTGGAGTGAGGGGGTTATGATGTGAAATTAAATGTGTTATGGAATAAATATAAAGACTTGAGGATGAGGTCAAATGAAATAGTTGATGAATTATTTTATTGATTAAATATTATTATAGAACATATACACAGGCTTGGGGAAGATTCTGATAATGTCAAAATTTTAAAGAGGATCGTAAAAAGTTTACCTCCATATTTCTGTGCAAATGTATTAACACCTAAAGATAAAGACACATATCTGGTAACATTGGAAAGTCTTCATTGTACTCTTATTGTATATTATATGAGGAAAAAGGAAAATCAGCATGTGTGAAAAGAGAATTCTCAGGATGTGTAATTTAGTGCTATATTCAAAATTTCATTGTAAGAAAACCCCAATGAAGAAAAATTTGATGAGGAAATGAACTTACTATCATCAAATATTAATATGGAAAAAGTAAAATTTATGGGAAATATTTCACTTTTTTTTCTTTTGACGAGGTAAAGGCATCTTTCTACTATGTGTTATAATAAATTTCAAGATGATAATAAGGAGGAATAACCTATGAAGAAACCATACAAAGGTGATTAAATAAATAGGAAACCATAGTGGAAATTATTCAAGTGGTTTTTTTATCTCATGAAAGTAAAATATCCCATGAGGAAGAAGTGTAAGAGGTCGATAACTATAGATAACTTTGTGAAGAAGTTATTTTGGATGTTGTGGAAAATCAATAAGTGGAAGAAAATGATAGAAAATATGCTGGAATTAAGGGAATAGTTGATCTTGAATCTAAATTGAGGAAAATATTGAATAAAAATAAATTTAGAGGATTAAATAAAAAAATATAATGGATTTATTTATGACTCCAAGCTCTGCACACAGTAACAAGAAGATAAAAAGTTATAATTGAGGATATAGATTGAAAATTTTAAATCTTTAAATTCTATAAAATTAGAGAAATAAGTTTTATTTATGATAAAAATTGAATAAAATGCCTGTATCATTGATGTCCTAACTAATTATATGAAAGAAAGGGATAATAGAATCAAATAACATGAAGGTGATGTCATGAAATTGTGAAAAAGTGTGATAATCAAGAAATAATTCTTACTCCTAACATGAATTTGAGGAATTCAAGTGTTGAAAACTCTAAATAAGTTAAGAAAGTTATCAAATCACATATGGATATGTTTATGAATTTCCCATAGATTCAAAATTTCAACGAAAAAGGAAAACCTATTGTAATGCATGAACACAAGAAGAAACTAGTCACAGTTGATGGTAAAACTCAACAATCAACACCCTACAAGAAGGTTGACTTCTATGATAAAAAAGGCACAAAGGACTATTTTTGGCGTATCAAGGGTGTAATATCTTTATATTTTAAAAGAATAACATTGTGTTTTATATCATATATGACATTAAACAATGAGCCTAAAGGAACCATGATACACTGTTTAAATGTGACCATTATAACCTAGCTATTAAAATTGGTGGTATGAATAAGAATAAACAATTTTTTTTAAATTTTTTATAAATATTTCAGATGAAGAAAATATATTGGTAAATTAGGACTCAATTTCTAGTAAATTCTTTACATGCTTTAAAAAATATATTTTCCATCAAAAATATTTTTCTTTCTCTTTTATGAGAACATAATGTAATTAATTTCATAAAATTTTATAAATTGTGCTGTAAAAAATAAAATTTATTATTAAAATAAACATATAAAAATTAAATTTGGGTGAAATTTTTGGATTTATCTGAAAAGAGTTATTTTTTACTAAATAGTGAAAAATACCGCTGTTTGTAAAACTGCAATTTATTTTTAACAAATTAAGTAATTTTAAAGTTCCATTATGATTTCAATTATATTTAAAAATAATATAAGTATTATTTAGTTATATTTAATCTAATTAATTATACTTGAATCATATTTATACCGGTTTTTTGTATAAGTTTATTTCTAGGCCTAAAAATATAATTTTTGGAAAACTATTTTTAAGTGCATAATGTTTCTCAATTTTAATAAATTAAAATAACCACTAGAGAGGAATTATATAAATTAAGTTTATATATTATATATCTATTTATATGAATTTAAATTCATATAATGATGATTTCTCGTTATAGAGTTAATATAAGACCATCTTTTTCCTGAAAAATTCATTTTCCTGAAAAGTTGGTTTTCGTCATGCTTTTTAGGATTATTATAAAATAAATTCCTACCACTTATAGGGTTTGAATTTGGTAAAATTTATTTCATATTTATAATCATAACAATTTAAATTATTTAACAAGTCCAAATTAATTTTTGGTCATTAGGGACAGTAAAAAGAGTAAAAAATTCGTCACCGCGGTAAAAGTGTAAATCGGGTTAACCTAGGTTAAAACTAAGTAATAAGGCGACTTATTTTCATATTAAATACTATTTAATGAAATTATTTATACCATTATTATTATTTTTATTAATATTCAATTATTTATGGGATACTTGTTCATGAAAGTGACTAATATAATAATTTAAGTAAAGAAAAAGACAAAATTTCACTCTCCTTTAAATATCAATATATGTTCACATGGGGATAAAAATAAGTGGTAAATGAATATTAAAATTATTTTTATTATAATGAAATTATTTTAATAATGGAAATTTAATTTTATTTTTTAGTGATTATATAGTTACCATAAACGCTTATACAATGCTGATATAACGCTTGTGCAAACAGTGAAAAACTCAAGGTGAATAATTTTAAAAACATTAAAAGTTATGCATTTGGGATGCGTTATGGTTCCAAAATAATTTTATAGTTAATAATTATGTATTATTTATGGTAAAATTTATTATATTATAAATTCATTTTTATCTTCATTCCTTTAAAGTCAAATGAAATAAATAGTGTAAAAAATGACATTAATGATATTTTATGTTTAATAATATTTTATTAAATTATTTAAAAATACTAAAAACATGAAATAAAAAAATTATAAATAAAAATGTTATAAAATATCATATATTTTTATTTTATGATCCAATTTTTATCTTATAATTAAAATTATTACCCTTTCACTTTGAAAAAGTTGTTACTACATTTAAGGTTAAAATGGGTTTATCAGGGTGTTAAATCAAGTGATAAGGGTTGTTTTGATAATTAAACCTATATAAATCCTATTTTATGACAATATTTTAACCTTATAATATCCCAAATTCTAATCCATGAAATGTTTTAATAATTTTAGTTGAATATGACCTCATTATAATATAATATTTTATGAAATTCCGAAAGTGCTCCTCCCCTCACTTATAAATGGGAACCGCCTCTCCTATTTTATTCACACCTAAATAACCATTTGTTTCAAAAAATACCTACCCAAATACCTTCATTAAATCCATACTCGCGTCATATAGGACTTGGTTAGATTATAAATCCAATCAAAGAAGGATTTAGGTATAATCCTAAAGAGGTTGTTTGAAGAAGATGTATCATTCTTAACCAACCATTTTTATTTTATTTATTCTTCAATATCTTTAAAATATCATTTAAATATTAAAATATAATAAAATAACTATATACCATATAATAATATGTTATTATGTTAATTAAATAATCTATATCCATCTCCTCTTCCATAAAATGGGAAACAAAACCATCATTATTGTGAATGGTGGACTATCACCTCACGAATCGCTATAATTAATTTCCCATAACCTTCTATTAAGGATTGATGTAATTATTGATTTAATATATATATATATATATATTACATTCATTAAATATTTATAATTATGAAAATATAATATATCATTTACTTTTTTACCTTTTCATTCACTGAAAATGATAACGTCGTTCGGGCGTACGTGTGGACTACAGCCTCCAAAAAGCGATGTGATTTGTTTCTCATCACCAAATCACATGGATGATATATATAAGAGTATTTAAATAAATTACATGATATTTATTTTATATTTATAATTATGGAATGATAAAATAACACTTATGTTCTTTGCATTATGAACATTGAAAAATTGAAATGTTATACATGTATACGTATGACTTACCATCTCCATGGATGTATCATAGTTAATTTTTCATAACCATATTTCATGGTTGGTTTAATAAGAAAAATTAATTTATTAATTTATTATTATTATTTATATGATGGAACAATAACCACTTTTACCATTCTCAACTTACCTAAGTCATTTTGGATATGTGAACCAAATATCATCAAAGTGTCCAATGTGAACTTAAATGATTATGTAAATAAGTATAACATGGTAATAAATAAAATAAAATTAATAATAAACTTTAAAAAGTTTCTTAATAAAATAAATAATTAACATAATTTTATTATTCAAGAATATAAATAATGTACGTGATGAGTCAAACCTGAGGTAAGGGATTCCGTCTCAATTTCCTTTCATTGAGGTATATTTTAATATTATGCACCAATTTATTTTATATGGTTTATACACTAACCTTTTACATGTTATATCATTAATAATTCACAATTCATGGTATTTTATGTTTTAATTCATATTATTTCATTCAAGGGTATTTGAATTGAACGTTACTAAGTGGTAAGTGTTTCATAACTCAATTTATTTTCATTGGTTCATATTACTTATTTATTATCTTTGATATTATAATATTATGTTTATAATTTATTTGATTAATTTATGTTTTATTTTTAATTTTTAATGTGAATTTATATTTTATACACATAATCAATTTATTGATTAATCCTCACTTCAACATTACGATCATTGTATGAGATTTCATCTTAATTTCCTTTCATTGGGGAATATTTTAATGGTATGAATCTAATTTATTTTATATGGTTTATATAATTCCCATTTAAATATTATGTCATGAAACCTTCATACTTCATGGTATTTTAATTTTCAATTAAAACTATTTTATCTATGGGGGTTTGACTCATAATTTTCCAAGTGGTAATGGATTTCATAATTCATTTTCTTTTCATTGGGTTATATTACTTATTCACTATCTTTGATATTATAAGATTATGTGTGTAATTAATTTTTTTTATTTTATGTTTTATTTATACTCTTTTATGTGTATTTATAATTTATACACATAATTAATACATTGATTAATTCTCACTTCAACAGTTTGGTCTTTGTAAGGTAATTCATCTCAATCACTACCACAAAATAGGGCAAGGGAAGCTGCATTTTATCAGCATTAAGAAGAAAGCGTTGATAAAGGGGTGTGCCTTTATCAGTGCTAAAAAGGGCTGATAAAGGTGTACCCTTTATCAGCACTTTTCTTAGCGCTGATAAAGGGCACATTTATCAACGTTAATAATAGCACTGATAAAAGTTTTTAATAAAAAATATTATGAATTTATAAAAAATTATTATATTTATATTCAAAAATAATGTTTATTTGTATGCATTAAATAAAAAAATGTTTATAATTAATATATATTTTTAAATAATTCAAAAATATATATATATAATGTTTTAATGGAAAAAAATTATTTCTAAGATTATAATTATATATATATAATTAAATAATTATTAGATTATAATAAATTACATTAAATATTAAATATATTTATTATATTTATTATATTTATTAGAGATTTATTAGATTAATTTATTATATTTATTAGATTTATTGGATTAATTGATTATATTTTTTATATTTTTTATATTTAATATATTTATTTTATCTATAAATATATAATAATTTTTAATATATATATTTATAATTAAAATTATTGAATATATATGTGTTTTATAATGAATTTTTTTATTGAATATATTGATCATGTGTATATATATGTTATGTATCATGCATGAATGTTCATTTATACATTAAATCATGTTGTCAATTGATGTGGTATATTGATTAATTCATAATGTTACCCATATGAACTATATATGTTCTAAAAAATGTATTTATAAAATTACATTAAATATATTTAAATAATAAATATATTTTATTATATTTTTAATGATATATGCATGTAAATACTTTTCAAATACATTTGTAATTATAATTATAACTATATATTAATATAAATAATTATAAAATTATACTTATAATATTATAATTTTATTAATATAAATATATTAACAATTATATAAATATATATATATATATATATACTATTTATAGTTATAATTATAACTATAAATAAATAAATAAATATATGTAAATAATTATAAATTTATAATAAATATATTTATTATACTACTTATAAAGTTATAAATATATAATTAAATAGATATATTTAAAAATATTTATAAATATTTATAAATAAATACATTTAAATTTATATTTATTTAAATAATTATGTAATTGGTTTTGAAATTGTTCTGATAAAAATTCCCTTTATCAGCGCTATAATTTTATCACTGATAAATATGTCTTCTATCACCTATTTTTTAGTACTGATAAAGGTCTATCTTTATCAGCACTAACAAAACGCTGATAAAGGCATGTTTTATCAGTGCTTTTTTATTTTAGCACTGATAAAACATGCCTTTATCAGCACTTTTAGCTAGTGCTGATAAAGGTTCTAGTGTATTTTTTATAAGAACCCTAACAGGATCCTCCTCCCTCGCATCCTTTCAAGCCTTCGCAGAAGTAGACCCCTGCGTCGTCGAGCCCTCCTCCGCCGTGACTTCTCCTCCTCTACCATGACCCCTCCTCCTCCTCCTCCACCGCCACTGCCTCATCCTCCTCCTCCACAGCTACTGACTCATCCTCCTCCTCCACCGCCGTTGCCTCCCCCTCCTCCTCCATTGTGGTCGTCGTTGACTCGTCATCCTTCTCCACTGCTGCCGCCGCCTCCTCCTCCTCCTCCTCCGCATAGATTCATCAATAAGTTCTCATTATTCTTTATTCTTCATATATCCATGGTTCTTCCCTCTCTTGGAATCATAGACCAAGTCTATTTGGGATAGTTCTTTGTTCTGTGTTGTTGATCGTGACATAATTTTGTTTGATCTATTTAGGTTAACATGGTTTGTGATTAGATATTTAAGTTTTATTATGTCATTCTTCATTTTTAAAAACTATTGTGGGGTACGTTACTTCCCTCTAATATCTAATTCTATTTTAACATAAATAATATGTTTTTATTAAATATTTTCATTGAAATTTTTGTGAAAAAATATGTATGATTCTTGAAGTAAAACCCGTGTTATATGGTTTTGGAAAAATTTGTTGGCATTTAGAAAACCCTCTTATTATATAATTTTTATGTTATTGTTTTAAAATTATGGTTTTATTTTGACACATGTAAATTATTTGATGAAAAGATTTAAATTAGGTTTTTATTTATTTATTTGGAAGAGTATTTGTTAAAAATGGTCGGTGTGAGTTCATGGGTTGGACTTGACCATAAATAAGGGGAGTATGCCATTGGGGAACCAGGATATTTTTCACTTTGTGATGACTTAGTGGATTAATGAGGGATCTTTCATGAGTATGGAAATTTCAACCGAGCTTGCATGGTGAGTGGGTAGAGACATAAATGTGGCTATTCCTAAAAATGGAATTAATTTTTTTTTAAATACAAATGTTTTACAGGGATATTATTTATTATTTTGGGATAAGAATTTTAAATGATTTAAATGGTTTTATATAAATCTTTCTAACATTTTATTTCCAAATGGATTGAGTTTGGAAGTCACTGGGAAAATAATACTGAGTTTAGTCTTACCCCCTTTCTTTAGAACTATTTCATATTTGAAATTATCATCTATCAAGACACATAGATGGGAAATGTATCTTAGTTCTTTAGTAATGTGTCGTGATACCATTGAGTGGGAGTTGGTGTCTTGTTTTTCAAAATCTTTCACATGTGATGGATCAATATGTACAAAGGATCATAAGGTGTGTGGGATATTCTTTAGCAGAAGATTTGTTGTAATTATAGGGTTTTGTTTAAGGGTTTGGGAGTTTCACAGGAGGGGATTCAGGGTTATGGGAAGTGTAGATAGTTTCAAGCTTAGAAAGTAGGATTATTGTCTTATGAGGGATCATATAACTAGAAGAACGAATCTGATGAATGTGTGTCATGATTGAACTATAGTGAAGGGGAATGAAGGATGAGAAATATTAGTTATGTAAAGTATTGCTAAAAATTAGTGGTATATGGTACAATATTTAGTGTTCATAATAGAATTATAGGTTTCAATGGATTCTCTCATGAATACCATTGTACTTCAAAGTAACTTTAACATTTAATTGGGTTTCTTATAAAATTATTTATACTTTTTTTGGCCTGCAAAAAAAATGTTCATATACTAGTTAGATTGTTATGATATTGTTTATAAACTAGTTGAGTTGTTTATATAATTGTTTATAAATTGTTTGGGTTGTTTGTACAATTGTTGATAAATTATTTGGTTTGTTTTATAAAGGTGTTGTCATTTTAGGGTTTTGATGGATTTTTTATGTAAATGATTTGGTGTGTGTTGGTAAAGGATAATGTCCCTTTTGGCAATTGTGAAATGTTTGCGTATGTGTGTGTTTAAAACTCAAGGGCCCATTTGGAACTCTCATATGATTTATGTGTTTTACATTCCTAGCCTCTAGTTTTAGTCTATGATTCACATACTTGGATGCTTGATGCACCTCTTCTTATTGAACCTCATGATGTAATAACATAACTGACCTAAATATAATTACTTAAACCAGCCTCTTTCTAATGAAAAATATACAATTTATATTCAAACACACTGCCACATCATCCTTTCCATCAACATCTCCACATCATTCAGCCCCCTCAAGCTTATTATTTACACATTCCACATCTCTTGTAACTATATTATGAATGAAACCAAACCTATTATGATTCAATGAGTTTTATAAGATATTTCCAATATATAAATGGACATGGGTCAGTTACAATTGGAAATGTAATGATACAGCTTAGGCTGGTATCATAACCAATAACTGACCTGACTTTCCACTAACCTAAGAGGTGTTCATGATCCCTACGTGATAGCAACTATCCCCTGAAAAAAAGATAAAATTAATGTGGAATATTTTACCCCTAAATTAGAGTAAATTAAAAATGATATTTCTCATCAAAACCAAACATGTCCCATTCATAAGTTGAACATCTAGGAAAATAGTAGATATACAAAAAATAAATAAACAGGAAGAAGATATCATAGATGGAAAATAAAATCCCACTACTGACTAATAAAACTATTTAACCAGACATGTCCCATTCCTAAATCTCATTGGACATATTTTGGATAGGTATAACATATGAGTTCTTATTTTATGTTTTCTTTTTAGTTGGAAATCTCCTCTATCGTGTGCCTCTCCTCCACCGCGAACGCACCTTCATCGCGCTATGAACGACACCTTCCTGGTGAGTTTTCACCTCTTACTTATTGGTTTCATCTTGTTTTCATGTTATTACTATTTGATATTTATGGTTATGTTGTGAATTTCATGGGCTAAATTCCCCACTGAATATCATGGCTATTGGTGATCCTTCTTTGTGCACTAAATGAATTGCATGTTGGTAGGTTCCTGTTGAACATTTTAATATAGAAATTGGTAATTTATGTATAATTTGACAATGAATGAATTCCCCAGGATGATAAAATGTATAGTATAACCCTTGAATTAATAAACAGAATTAAATAAGGGATGCTTTGTAAAATCTGAAATTTTGTTTGTTTGGTTTGTACGGTGTTGCGATTGTGAGCACGATTGTGTGTTTGTATGGTGTTGCGGTTGTTGGCATGAATGGTATACCATTTTTTCCATCTTGTAGTTACTACAAAATTGAATATCAATCCAAAAATTAATCATTTTAATGTCACCAACACTTTTTTACTAGTGAAATTCCACTGAATCTTAGAAAACCACTTCACTAGAGGACACTATGGGACACATTATGGACACCCTAGTCAAATAACCATAACATCACATGCAATGAATCCTTCCACCCACAAGAACTATATAGAAAATCATACCATCTATTACTTCAGTACCATATTTATTTACTCAAGACATTATGTTTCTAGAGAAACACTAAAAACCTATTTAAAAAAATGCATATAGATCACATGTAGGATACAAAAACATTCTAGTGAAAGGGCTTCTCATAGCTAGTTTCATCGATCTGGTGGTTTGGAAGATTAGTGTGATTTACTTTGGTCCTAAGTAATGCATGGAGAGGTAATGGTATTGTTTACAATAGCTATTTCCATTGATTATAGTTGGATGATGAACCTAGTTGAACATATTTTGTGTAATTATATTTTTAAATACTAATATTACTGAATCAAATAGGATGAATATGAATAAATAATGGATGAATTCAAATCAGTTGATAAAAGAGCCTGAAGATGGCATGAAATAGTTTATCATGTTTTCAAAATATCATGCATATGAACCTTCTCAAATCCTTTGTCCATTTTTATGTTGTTGTTATTCAAGATAAATTAGTCCAGAGGAGTGGGAAGAACACTTGATCTATCATGGATTAGATAGAAGTTATACAGGTTGGAATAAAAATGAAAAAAAAAATGAATATAGGTAGTGGCTGGGATAACACTGCGTTTTATGGACTATCTAATATGATTACAAGTGTGAACAATAAAGGTGACCGTATGTAGGATGTGGTTACAAATGAGAATGATGATGAATATTGTATTTAGGAAATGACAAGGACAATTGAAGATGGACTTCGTGATTTCCCAAAATTGTTTGAGAAGTTAAAAAGTTGTGAAAAGACACCATTGTATGCTAGTTGCACTAAATATACAACATTTTCAACTATACTAAAGCTGTATAATTTGAAAGTTGGCAATGGTTGGAGGGACACCAGTTTTATGAAACTACTTGCTCTCCTAAATGAAATTCTCCTTGAAGATAATGAGATCCCAAGCTGAACATATAATGCCAAACAAATTCTACGCTCGATGGGTATGACCTATAAAAGAATACACGCCTGCCCAAATGATGGTATACTATTTATCAAGAACCATAAATCACTTAAAGAATGCCCAAAGTGTGGTGCTTCTTGATACAATAAAGATGAATCCACTCCTAAGAAAGTTGAATGGTACCTTCCAATCATTCTGAGGTTTATGTGCCTATATGGAAGTGAGGAGACTAAAGGAAAATTGACATGTCATGCAAATACAATAATTAAATATAGGAAACTATGTCACCCTATAGACACTCCTCAGTGGAAGAGAATTTATCATGAGTATCCTGAATTTGGAAATGATCCTAGAAACCTTTATCTTATGTTATATACAGATGGAGTGAATCCTTTTGGTTTTCAAAGCAGCAATCACAGTACATGGCCGGTTATGTTGGTAAATTATAACTTACCATCATGGTTATGCATGAAATAAAAATAAATCATGTTATCTATTCTTATATCAGGACCAAAAAAACCAAGTAATGATATTGATTTTTATTTGGATCTATTGATCTAGGATTTGAAATTATTGTGGGATTCAGGTGTTATGTTGTATGATGCTTACAAAAATAAAGATTTCACTTTGAGAGCCATATTGTATAGGATGATAAATGACTTTCCTATTTATAGAAATTTTTTAGGATATAGCATTAAAGGAACTCTATGTTGTTCTATTTGCGAACAAGGTACACAGTCAATTAGGTTGAAACATCCATTGAAAACCATGTTTCTAGGATATCAGAGATTTCTACCCCAATGACATAAGTACCTATCTTGGATGACAACATTCGATGGAAGTTCAGTAGAACGTACAACACCATCTCCACTAATAGTTGATCAATTTTTTGAGAAAGTAAAATATGTGGACACTACTTTGGGTAAACCATTTTTGAAAAACCTTATGAACACTGATTGGAAAAAGATATCAATTTTTTTTGAATTACCATACAGGGATTGTCTGTATGTCAGAAATTTTCTTGATGTTATGCATGTTGAAAAAAAATATTTGCAGTAGTGTCATAGACACGTTGCTAAATGCACCTGAAAAAAAAAAGTATGGAATTAAGGCTATGTTAGACATGGTTGAGATGGGAATACGAGAAGAGTTGGCACCAGTGAAGGGTGAAAAACAAACATTTCTTCCTACTACTACTTAAACTCTTTCTAGGCAGGAGAGATATCAAATTTTCAACTTATTTAATGTTTTAAAGGTTCCATATGGGTATTCATAAAATATCAAGAACATCATGTCAATGAAAAATTTAAAGTGAAAGGGTCTGAAATCACATGACTGCCATGTTTTGACGTAAGATCTAATTCCTATATCTTTATGTTAAATTTTCCCAAGAATGTCAGCCATACATTAATGAAGTTTTGTTTCTTCTTCAAATCTATATACTGCAAAGCTATAGACCCAGTGATGTTTCCAACTATGGAAAGAGAAATTTCCATCATATTATGTGAATTGGAAATGTTCTTCCCACCGACATTCTGTGATATGATGGTTCATTTAATGGTTCACTTGGTGAGAGAGATTTGACTTTGTTGTCATGTACATTATAGATGGATGTAACCCATTGAATGATATATGAAGATTTTTGAAAGGGTATGTTAAAAATTGAAGTCGGCCAAAGGGTTTTATTGTAGAGTGATATATTATTGAGGAAGCCATTGAATTCTATACCGAATACCTATCTGGTGTGGATAGCACTAGCGTACCAAAATCTCATCCCACTGGGTGGCTTGAGGGTGTAGGTATTTCTAGAAGAGAGGTTGTCACAATCAATATTACAAATCAGGAGTGGGACCACCTTTATGTTTTGAATAACAATTTTGACATTGAACCATATGTTCAAACCCAAAAAGAAATTCTTTGGTGTGGAAAGCACTAGCATACCAAAATCTCATCCCACTGGGTGGCTTGAGGGTGTAGGAATTTCTAGAAGAGAGGTTGTCACAATCAATATTACAAATCAGGAGTGGGACCACCTTTATGTTTTGAATAAATATTTCGACGTTGAACCATATGTTCAAACCCAAAAAGAAATTCTTAGGCATTTGAATCCATCTAGGGATGAAAAATGGATATCAGATACACATAATAGATAGTTTATAGGACGGTTTCAGGACCATATTTTTAAGAATTCAGATGAAAATATGAACTCAATTTTAGAACAAATTCGATGGCTAGTAGGAGGACCAAGTGTGTATGTCTTATCTTACAATGCTTATTTAGTTAATGGTTATACATTCTATACTAATGAACATGATAAAGATAGTACCATGCATAATAGTGAGGTTTAAATTTTGGTTGAAGCAATGCATGTGTCCAGTGCTAAGGACAAAAATAAAATTTATGCGAATATATCATACTTCAGTATCATCAAACAAATAGGGAGTTGGATTATATGAAATTCCAAGTGGTAATTTTCAATGCAAGTGGGTTGATAACAGGAGTGCTGTTAAAATAGATGAATTAGTATTTGTGAAAGTTTATTTCAGTAAGGAAGGGGAGAAAGATGAACCATTTATAATGGCATCATAGGAAGTAAAAGTATTTTATGTTTCAGATCTCGCAAACCAAAACTGGTCAAGTGTTCTCTTATTGACCAAAACAACTGAAGGTTCAGATGAAAATTCAATGGAGTACAACCCTTTCATTGGGAATTTGCAATCATTTCACAATGGTCCCAATGTAGATGGCATTTTTTATGTCAGAGGAAACCATAGTAAAAGGATTTATATAGTCTATAGAGGGGTCAAATGTCTTTATCCTTAAAAAAATAAAGAGAGTTCAATAATCAGGTCACTTTTTATTATAATATAAATTGTGTTACCTTATGTTATTATCTATTCGTAGTTACTTTTATGTAATCTAAATTAAATGTTAAAACACTTTTGAAGATAATGACTTCTATACCTACTAATGTGCCCAATCCTGAGGCACAATAGGGTTCTCAACCTGCTGTTGTTGGTCCTAGTGGATAGGAACAACATGTTTTTCAACCTATTATTGCTGGTCCTAGTGCTGAGGTACAACATGTTTCTCAACCTATTGTTGCTGGTCTTAGTGCCGATGCTAGAACTCTATAGGAACATAATGATGATATTGAAACTAAGGAAATGGTAATAAATGAAACCCTGTCAGCAAAAAAAAACAAGAGCACCATAGTTTGATAGTGTTATCCAAAATCATTAAGGAAAAAAAGAAAAAGGCATCAAATTTGAGGTGGGATGGAATAAGCGAGGCCAACATGTTATCCCCAACAAATCCATCTTTAGTAGCTACATTGGAATCATCACTTAGCAACCTGTGCCGATTGATGTACAGTCATGGAACCATGTTGTCACTGGGCTTAAGGAACTAATTTGGGAAGAGATTATGGTAAAATTATGATATCATTAAATTAATTTATTAAAATATAAAAATACTAAAATATCGATTACTCTACATCATCCATTTTAGAGAGCATTTATAATAGATCCCTCGCATAAGAAACATGTATTAAGAGTTACAGGTAGGATTCATAGAGGCTTCCACACAATTTTAATGAAATATCATCTTAAAGATGCTGAAGGGAAAATCAAGCCACACCCAGATCCTCCTTATGCACACTTGATATCCCAAGGAGCGTGGGATGCATTTAGCAGCCATCGTGCAAAGCATACTTTTCAGGCACATTGTGTCTAGTAATACGTTGTTTGATGTTGCTTGTATTCATCACTTTAATTGATAGTTTTTTATTTGTGAAACAACAACCGAGTGCTGAAAATAAGGAACGAGCATCAAAACCAACATACCCCTACCATAAAACAAGTATGGGGTACGCTTCACTTGAGAAAAAATTCGTACAAATTTTAAATCAACCGTAATACTTTTATGTGACATAAAACAACACCATAACCATGTTACTCAATTTATATGCAGATTGATAAATCAAAATAGAAATCCACTTCTATCCCACACCATGTTCTATGGAAGGAGGATCATGTAAATAAACAGGGTATAACGATAGATGAAAACACAAAAAAATTATGGGAAACATGTGTAATTATGACATAATATAATTTTTTTTCTTTAAATTTCTATTACATAAAAAATATTACTTATTTTCCAATATTTTCTATCTGACTTAGTCACAGGAATGAATAACACCTGCAACAGATGCATAGAAACTTTCAAAGGCCTTGAAGTATCCATAAAGGTATGGCCACATTAGAGGTGTGAGTTTTGGGGTGACACCCCGAACATATTTTCAGAAATAAAAACAAGAATAGAATCAAACCGAGGTAATGAAAAAGATAAAAGAAAAATTAAATATTTTTCAAGCAGAATTAAAATACCAAATAGAGTTTATAGAAAGTTTTATGGGGGGGGGGAAAGAGAAGAAACAACTCAATAATAACCCATGCATGAAGATCCCACCCCACCCCCACTTGTTTTGAGGAAATCCATTCCCCTAAAAAACCTTACTTAGATGAGGTGATCAATGTTCTAATAATTGTTTCTATGAAATTTGAAACACATAGACACCGATACCTTTCCTGTACCGATATTCTATAGGTTGAAAATAACTATGATTTATATCTATCAAATCCCACCTATGTCCTTGTTGTGAGGGATATGATGTTCAATATACAGAATGACATGCTATACAATATACCACTTCCAAAAGATCACATCAGAGTGTCAATTAACGTATATCATGAACCGAGCACTGAGCTACCTGTTCAAATTAATGATGAATACATTCATATGGTCGAACAAGTTTTTGGAACATTCATCACATGGCCATCAATTCTTGTAAAAAAACATGTCAACAAGGAGGTATCTTTTTCCAATTTATTTTTCAAGATGAACCATTAAAATTTAATGAAAAAAGGTCTAAAATGACAAATGTTATTACAGAGAGGAAAATATAAGGGGGTGAAATGAAATATCAGCTCAAACTATCTGAAGGATCAACCAACCGATTGAAACGATCTAATGATATCACCTTCACCCCACCTATTACATATCCACATTTAATATCATTGCATACTCATGTGGATACAAATTTGATAGACCGAAATACCCACACATTTTTATTTTGAAAAAAATATGCACATAGAAGAAAATCATATTTCATTAGTGCTGAAAATCTAAATAAAATCCTCAAATATGAATGGCTAGGCACCTTAGTTGTAAATGTATACATGAGGAATGTTTTCATGATTTGATTTTACAAAAGATGATATAATATGATAATTATGAATAAATACATTTTATATTTTGTGTATGTGTATATATGAAAAACCATTGAATGGATTTCCCTATGAATTTTTTTTGGACTCGTTAGTCCTCACATCATATCTTCAAAAAAAAGAAATAAATTCTAATAAAGAGGGTGAAATAATATCATCCCTGCTCAAATCGTTTGAAAAAAATTACCGATGATAGACTATTTTTAATACCAATGACGCTGGGGTAAAACTCTATAATTTAATCATATCAAATATATTTTCATTTATTTCATTACTTATTCTTTTTTTTGTTTTCAGTCTATATTGGATGTCGATTGCAGTCAATTTTCATACTCCAAAGATTTATTTTCTAGATTAAATCCATGGATATCCAACAAACCGACCACGCATGATGTAGTTTGTCAATTTGTAATACACTAGATCCAAAATTTTAGAACTAAACATCTATTTATATAATTTATATTATCTTTTAATGACGATTCTGTTATGACAGGGTGGTGCATCAATATCTTCTACTTCATGGAATGAATCCAGGGCCTAAGGAAAAGAACACCCACAAGATCTACAACTGGACAAGTATCTTGGTATATATAATAATATTTCTCTATCCAAACACATATAAAAACAAATTATTTATTTTTATCGATGTTTATGTAGTTCCCAAAACAAACAAATGGAAAGGACTGTGGTTACTATGTTTGTAAATTTATAAAAGTGATCGTATTTCATCAAAAAACTAGCATCCCTAAAGAGGTATTTTTGAAAATAATTACAAGTTTGTTTAAAATATTTTTTAATCCTTTGTGTATTTATATTTGTTAGTACTACCATGACTGTCACAAAAACTCATATTCACAAGATGATATAGATGTGTTTAGAAATGAATGGGCAGCATACTTGATGGAATATTGTACACAAATAGGATGAAGGTGAATTACTACTACTTATGTTATCCTTATATAATCATTGATATCTCATTTTTTACACTTATTGAGCATATATGATCACCCTTTATTATGTTTTATATCCTTATGTTATGAATAATTATTTTAGAAATGATTTTTCTTTCTAGTAAAGCTTAACTTAAAGAGATATTCTTATGAACTAGTTCATTATGTTTCCATGTTTCCAGAAGAACTAAACCTAAAATATTATGGAACTAATCATTTATATTCTGTATTTTGGTCATTTATGATTCTTTTTCTACTAATTTAGTGTGTTGGAAGAACATTGGTTGTGCATCACTCACAAATTTAATAACAAAACTAAGGATTCTTTACTACTCTTGGTTAACTACTTCTTAGCATACCATTTATATGAACTTCCGATCCAGCGTCCCCGTGATCCTCTCATATGGAACAACTACAATTATCTTCATAATTTAGGATAATTATTAATAAGTTATTTGTGATGTGTATGAAGCAAAATCATATCAATCCAACATACGATGCGACCAATATGACTCAAAATGTGTGTTTCTAGTTTGAAATGACAATTTAGTAAAAAAACATAACTGACATAATACAAACTAAGAAAACACATTCAGATTGTTTTGATACTTTTGGAAAATGATTCATAAGTCATTTATGACATGTAGGAATTGACCTCACCTCAATAAAATTCATAATTCAACTAGTATGACTCAATGTGTCTCTTTTTATTTAAAATTGACATTAATTTTAGAAAAAAACACAAGTGACAGACTAAAAAAACAAAAACTCATTTATATTGTTTTGATACTTTAAAAAAATGATCCATGAGTCATTTTTTATGTGTAAGAATCAACCACACCTCAATCTGATGCACGGTGTCACCGATATGGCTAAAAGTGTCTGTTAACAGTTTAAAATTAACATTTTAGCTCAAAAAGTGTCACTCACTGAAAACCAAGAAAAACCACTCCAATTATATTCATAATTTAGGATAACAATTAATATGTTCTTTGTGACGTGTATGAAGTAGTATCATATCAAACCACATCATTATGTGACTAGTATGACTCAAAATGTGTGTTTCTAGTTTGAAATGACATTTTAGTAAAAAAACACAAATGGCACACTACAAACTGAGAAAATGCATTTGGATTGTTTTGATACTTTAGGATAATGATCCATAAGTCATTTGGGACAAGTAGGAATCGACCACACCTCAATTAAATTCACAATGTGAATGGTATGACTCAAAGTGTCTCTTTTTATTTAAAATTGACATTAATTTTAGAAAAAAAACACAAGTGTCATACTGAAAACTGAGCAAATGCATTTGAATTTTTTTTGTACTTTATGAAAAAAATACATGAGTCATTGGGACATGTATGAATAAACCACACCTAAATTCGATGCATGGTGTCACCTGTATGGCTAAAAGTGTTTGTTATCAGTTTAAAATTGACATTTTAGCTCAAAATGTGTCACTCATTGAAAACCAAGCAAACCCACTCCAATTGTATTCATAATTTAAAATAATGATTCATAAGTTATTTGTGACATGTATGAATTAGTATCATATCAAACCAATGCATGATTCAACCTATATGACTCAAAATGTGTGTTTCCAATTTGAAATGACATTTTAATAAAAAAACACAAATAACATACTACAAACTGAGCAAATGCATTCAGATTGTTTTGATAATTTATGAAAATGATCCATAAGTCATTTGTTCCATGTAAGAATTGACCAAACCTCAATTCAATGAACAATGTGTCTGGTATGAATCAAATTTTATCTTTTTATTTAAAATTGACATTAATTTTAGAAAAAAACACAAGTAACATACTAAAAACTGAACAAAAACATTCATATAGTTTTGATAATTTAGTAAAATGATACATGAGTCATTTGTAATGTGTATGAATTAACTAAACCTCAATTTGACACATGGTGTCACCAGTATAAATCCAAATTTGTCATTTAAATTTGATATTAATTTTAGTAAAAGAACAAGTGACATATTCCAAACTGATCAAACCTATTCGAATTGTTTTAATATTTTAAAACAATGATCTATGATTCCCTTTTAATGTATAAGAATCAACCCCACCTCAATACGATGCATGGTGTGACTAGTATAACTATAAATATGTATTTTATATTAAAAATATACATTTTATTAAATTTTTTTGAATGAGGTGTGAGACCCCTTGAATTAATAAAGATGGAAAAGTAAAAAAGTTTAAAAGTACAAACATGATGAGGATACAAACTAACTAAAAAAAACAAATCCAAATGCATCTCAGCAAATTTAAGAGCGAGTTCTCATATCATGACAAGAGGACCTTCTTCCCCAACCATGAGGGTGGTTACCCCTTCACCAAGTTTTTACAATCACCCATAGGACATCACAATCATTAGAGTGTACAATATCACCATCTTCCTTCATTGCGTTCATAGCAGGTGCACCATAATCTTCTACACTATTTTAAGAATCTAGTAAATCAAAGGGATTATGAGTGCATACCTTTTCTTTAACCTTTTATTTAAAATAATGAGAAGGAGGATATTTTCCATTCCCTTTAATATCCAAGCCCTGCACTAGTTCCAAGGGTAGACTAGAGTTTCCATACAATCCCCCTTTATATTTATCTGATGGGGAGGCTGAAGAAAGGGTTAGAGCCAATCCTTTTCCATGAGGGATAGAGGCTTCAGGAAAACTGAAAGACATAGGGGCAATAGGAGTATCATCAATCACATTCCCTGTAGAAAGTTTTGATGCAACATCATGTGTAATCGAATCCCTACCCTGAGTAGGGGTTTCTTTGGATGGTAGATCTCCTCTAGATCTAGTATTTGGAAAATATACTGCATCTAGATTATACTTACCCTTATAGTTCTTATCATATATCATCTTTTGTTATTTTCATATGTTGTGGTCCACTGCCTCCTGAGCAAAACATTCCATGGCCATTTGACTATTGTCTAAGTCTTCAGAAACTTAGCCATCATACAGACTTTTGGATAACATGTCCTTGAAAGAAACAATGTCCTTATGTTCACTTTCTCCCAAATCAGTCCAAGAGATCACGGGTTTGTCTAGACTAGACAAGAAAATAGTACACAATGTAATATCATGATTTGGAGCAACATTCCTAGACTGGGTACCTTATGAGTTTTCTTTTTCCATCCTAGTGCAATCTAAAATGGGGCCACCCTTATCATGTAATGAGATAAAAACATTATTAACTGAACTCAAAGATGGATTTATGATAGGAGGTGGAACTACTCCAACATCTACATTCCCCTATGCCTCATTAAGAAGTGTAGCACTCTTGTCTCTTATTCTACAACGATCTAAGTAATGTTTCTTCAGATGAAATTCTAGACAAATCATTTTTCTTCTATAGTCCAAGGTAGTATGACCAATAAAAATACATTCTTCACAAAAGAGAGGAATTTGTTCAAATTACACTCTAAGATTAATATCATCATGTGGAGTAGAAAGCACAATATTATCAATCCTTGGAATACTCAGATCATCCTCTACCAACATACGAGAAAAATAGCCAAAAGATACCATTTTTATAGAACTGTCCATATTTATGGGGACTCATAATGAAAATACGATATCAAATAAATTTTTTGGATGCCATAGGATCCTGTTTAAGACATGTATTTTTACCCAACCCAGGGTATAAGTCTCTTTGAAATCAGACAGGTTGAAATTTAGATGCCAATCATGTAATCTCAAAGTTCCTATCCTTAAATTAATCGACCCAATGCTCAAAGCTTTCCCTTTTAAGTCTGTAGAATGAAATCAAATGTGAAAAAACCCACGACTTAAAGAAATTCATTTAAAATTGGCAAACCTATAAATGGTTATAAGATGGTGAAAAAGATCTACAAGTTTCTACGGTTTCATTACTTTTGACAGGTTTATTTGAGCCATGATAGAGAACTTACATAGATCTAACCTTTCTGAAATAGCATTGTTGGATGCTGAGACATGGGTTGTTGAGCCTTTTCAGATAATATGTTGCGTTGTTCGGTTGCTAAAATATGCAAAAGAACCGACAATGAAACCGACAAAGGCCTCCCGGTTCCCTCTATCTTTCACCTTAGTGTGCCTCGAATGGTTTCCTTGATGCACGACCACTCGAAGGGAATAATAGGTATATAGATTTAGACTTATAGGGTTTTCTATTGTAGTGTGTCTGGCAGTGAAAAATGGAGTGAGGGAGTCCTGATCCTCTATCCTTCAATATTTGATATCATTTTATTAGTGTATTTTTTCATATTAATGTTTAATTTATTTCATTATTGTATTCCTAATATAATTTTTTTTTCTTATATAGGTGGAATATTTTTCTTTAGTTTGGATGCTTTGTTCAGAAACTAATACCATGGATGAAAATATTTGAGAGGGGATCACAGATGCAAAAGGATGGAACATTAATGCCTTTAACTATTTGTTGGATAATTGTAATTTTAACCGTATAAAACATTGTTTGAAATGTATATAGCAGTGTGTTTTTTTATTCTTGATGTCAAGTAAATGTATATAGAACTGTTTGAGAAACTTTTGTGTCTGCTATTTTGTTCTTCTGTGCTTTGTTCATGTGCATGTTCTATTTTGTGCAGGTGTGTAGGTGCTGGGTGTTCTGTTAAATAAACAGAACATCCCAGGCAACTAGGCCTTTATAAGTTCTCAAAATAGCTCTGATAAAAAGGGAAATTTATCAGTTCTTTTTTTTTATCATGGATAAAGGGACCCCTTTATCTTCACCGTGATTGACAACGCTTTTCTAGAGCTGTTAAAAGCAGTTTCTAGCACTGATAAAAACCTTATTTGTAGTAGTGAATTTCCACTCCATTGAGATATATTTGGTATTATAAACCTATTTATTTTTATGAGGTGTATCTACTGAACCTTTGATATGTTATATCTTGAATATCTTTATATTCATGTTATTTAAATTTACTTTTTAATTTATTTCTTTCATGGGGGTTATGATTCAAAAGTTACCAAAGAGATAAGGGTTTATTCTTTAACCTGATTTCAATCAGGATTATTATTACTTGAATTTCCATTGAAGTAAATTATTTGATCATTGACTAATAAAACCTTGCAATTTTATTCTAATTTGAATATTAATGATGTTTTCAAGTAATAATACCCATTTCATCTCTTTGTTACTTATAATTATTGATTTTTTGTTTTAGTAAAATCAATCTTTATTTCTCTTTTTGGTCAAAAACTCATTTTCTTCCATATCCATGTGTTCTAAAAATGTTTTCAAGAATGTATTTAATATTATAATATGAATATTTAAATTAATTTTTACCCATGTTTTAATTTTTAAAAAATGGTTTAAAAATAATCTTCTTTTCATTTTATAAGTATGGAACTTTTTGACAGTCTACCAAAAATGTTAAAGGAATCCTTGTTTTAATGTACTCAGCATGAATTTTTTTTCTCACCATCATGACCACTCATTACTTTGAAGCTTAATTTATAGGTTTATAATGTTATTTTTAAATAAATTTTTTTCCATGGTATTTTAAAAAAAATTAGTTATTAAAAGTGATTTTCAATTTGAAAATGTTATTTTCCTCAAGAATGTTTTTAATGATCTTTTTGTGACATTTCTATTCATAAAATAAAAAACCTTTATTTTAATTATACAACATGTGGATATATTATAATGTTTTGAAATAGTGGGTTCCCTAGACCCAACTATGCCTTACTTTTGATTACCATATCATGTATACAATTAGTTATACATTATGTCATCTTACCATTATAGTGTAGAATTTTCTATGTCCACTATTGAAATGGTAATTTCCAAAGATTAATTGTCATATCAAGAGGTTATAAAAGATCCCTAACTATAATGAGAACCCCAAGATATCGTGACACTAGTATTAAATATATGTTCTATGGTCTAGATACATTTTACTGACTGGACACAGTAGATGTTTGACTATCAGGTGATGGGGTATCATAAGCATTTAGACTTCTTCTCATGAAGTTCATACTTGGTGATATCTAGTAGTGAGATCCTGAGGACATACACTCTAATATGAACACCATATGTTTTGGGTTCCATTGGTTGTTCCTATCTATGAACATGTGTATTGGTCTCCTGACTTGAGATCATTACTAGTGTACTATTTGATTGCATAATTTAATGCAAAAAAAACCATAGAATCGAAATCGTGGATAGGTAGCTTGTGTTGGGTGAATAGTTGGGGGTATAACTTTGGTTGAACGACCAAGAAAGGATTTGTCGCTTCCGAGTTTAGGAAGTTGTATATCTCAGGACAGGTTGATCAGGATTGTGCTACCTTCTTAAGTCTTTGGCCAAAGTATTTAAAAGGAAAATCCATAGAGAAAGATCAACAAATAATAAAGAAAGAAAATGGCGATGACAAAAGTGTGCCTACTGCTTTATAAGATATTTAATGACAAATAGATTATAGAACATAATCAGTGTTCGTAGGTTGGTTGCCATTTCTAAGACAATACTTATCTCTTTAGGGGACATGATGGGTTACTAAACTCCACTCTTGGTCTATGGATTTTATTCACTGCTATCGAGATAAGGGCCTAGAGGGTCACACATAATTGAATATTCAAGAATCCACCCTATTCAGTAGAATAGGTATATGGACATGGTAGGACCCATCATGGGGTCTGAGTGTTGTCCAAGTTTTTGATCACCAAAATAATTAAATGAATTCATTATTATTCAAGTTATGAATAATTGGGATTGAATTTATTTAATTTATTTACAAGTTAAGTAAATATGGGAAAATATTCATTGAATGAATATTATTTTAATATTCAAGGTTCATTTAATATTAAGAGGGACAATGAGTCGAGTTAAATGGCTCGATTTTTATCACATAATATATTATATATATATATTATAAGTTTTTGATAAAATAATAAATAATATTGATGCAGTTTAGTTCATCGAAATTATTTATTTAGTGGACGTTGAAATAAACTTGGTCTGGGGAACCCAACTAGGTATTTACCAACTCCATTATAAATAAAGGAGTAGGATCTCCCTCATGTGTGGCCATTCTACTATTCATTCACTTTCATGGAATGAAATATTAAGAGACTCTCTCTCCTCCTACTTACAAGAGAGAGAATCTGTTGATCCAAGAGTTTGGATCAAGATCTCCCTCAAGCATCAAAGACACCTTGTAGAGATGATTGTCGAGATGTTGAAGACATCGTCAGATCACCGTGCTATCTCTTGTAATTTGACGATCGACATTCCAGGGTATTTTTGGAGTGCGTGTAGATGATCTAGAGGGATCTTGTTATGGATTCTTCAAGAAAGGATCGCCAACGATGAGTTATAGTTGAGTGCACCTTCATATTTGAAACAAATATGTTTTTAGTTTAATTATATGCTCTTAATAATTTACATGAGATCCTCAGACCTTTTCAGGACTTGAATCTTAGGCATCGACAAGTTCTGTAGACCTGTGGATGAAAACTTTTAAAATACCTAGCCCACCGGCTTCTGCTGCGGGACCTGGAACCTTTCAGTGGTTACAGAGAGATCATGTATATTTTATGAGCCTAGAAAATTGAAATTTCATTACAATTAAGTATAGGTTTCAAAAACGGTCCTAGCGGTTCAAACCCACGTCGATCCGATCTCGAATGGCCAAGTTGAGGAAGTTTTAAATTTTCGGATTGAATCAAATATGTGGTTTGATCTTGGGTTCTATAATTTTATTTTGTCCAGTAGAACCAATCAAGTTTAGATCAGTTCGATAGATATAATTAAAATTGTAAAAATTATAATTTGAAAAATCAAATAATTTTCACAATAATTGTATTATTTTAATAATAATTATTTTATTTTTATAATAATGTAATAATAGAAAATTATTATTTTATTATAATAATTATATTATTATTTAATTAAAAGGCTTAGAAGTAGCCTTTAGAATTTTTTTGTGTGGAAAAACACAGAAAAAAATTTAATTTGAGACTTGGATTCAATTAGAAAAAAAGGAGGGGAGAAAGACTTAAAAAGAAGTCTTAAAGAATTAAAAAAGATAAGAATTTGTAGGGGGTCCGTGCGAACCACCACTTCCCTGCTCGACACTACCCTAAGGGCCACCTGCAACCCACATACCACTGAAAGCGCTGGGATCCATCATTCCCCACCTACAACAGCCGGATACTGCCACTCCCACCTGGCGATCTGCAGACGCCACCACCACCACCGCTTCACCCAACCAAGCCGACGTCCCACCCTGCCTGCAACCCTGCTCGCACCAGACGCCGACCCCTTTCCCAACACATGCACCCATGACTGGATGGTCCCAGCCGCCCCTACAAGATGACCCTCCCAGTCTCGCTTCCCGCTCAGGCCGCCGCACCATGCAAGCACCCACCCCTGCAGCTCGCGGTCCCAACTACTTCCCTATGTGGCTCGACCTGGTGCCGGAACCGCCTCGCAGTCCTACACCACCACGCCCCTGTTCAAGCCAGAACCAACCGACCTTCTATCATCACCATGCTGCCCTGATCCAGGTGTCCGCCTCCAGCTTCGCCCTGCGCTACCCCGCACCCTCTGAACATCCACCGACTTCCACCCTCCCGTCCTCCCTCCACACCGGCCATCAAGCGGTCGAATTTCGCCTCACCCGAGATCCGGGCCATCCAGCGCCTGAGTTGCCACCGATAGTCCCGCTATAGGGTGCCACTCCCCTCACCAGACCATCGTAAGGCATCTGGTGACCCCGTACCACCAAGGATGACCAGCCAGTCCTCTACTCTCAGCCAGACCTACCAAGGTCTTCGGTCCCACTACTCTCTAGGGTCATACAGCCCAGCGGAGCCGCACTGGTTAGGGAGGTACTTTCTTATTTTTCCTGCAAGTTATTTTTTCGCAGGGGAAAATTGTACCCAAAACGATCTGGGCAGATCTTCCCAAACTGGAATAGGTTTGGACAGATTGGTCCAACCCAGTTTGGCCCTGCACAGCCTAGTAAGGACCTGCGTGGGTTTGGCCCAACCCGCATAGACCCAACATTGATGTTTCAGGGACCATCCATTTAAATTAATTAATATTAAATTGGGCTAATTATTTTAATACCTGGAGATATACATTAATTTAATTTTTTAATTAAAAATTAAATTAATTAAAGGACCGATATTTAATTAAATTATTTGAATTATTTACTTCATTTAATTTAATTTATAACCCTTGTACTTATTTAGTAAATTTTAATTTTATCAAACATTATTTACCCACATTATGGTCTATAGCACCTACCCGTGTATGTTACATTTATTTAATTAATTATTTTACTGCATGCGATGCTTGTAATTAATTATTTGACAGTTTGCGCATCGTCTTTCTTTTTTCGGTTAGAATGTATAAGGGTTTGTGCACCCAATTTTACCCGATGTACATTTATCCCACTTATTCCCCTCACCTGCACACGAGTATATTTGTATTTAGAATGAAGATGATGTGAGATGTGACATCGACCACACCAATATGAGGGCGTGTACGTTGATCAAGACAGTGCAAGATGATACATGGATCCTGCCAAGATATGGAGGTACTCCAAGACATGACATGGACCCCGCCAAGACAAGGAAATACTTCAGATGAAAAGCAGATATACAAGACAGGGGAAAGCTACATTATGAGTCAAGCTTCGACTCAGGTATGACGCCCTTAGGTCATTTAGATGCTCACATCCATGCAAGTATTAGTTTTACCTTTATGCATTTATTTATTATTTTATTCATTTAAAAACAGCGGGATAAATACATAAAATAATAGATAAAAAAATGAATAACAAATCGGAATATGTTTTCTATTAAAGTTCTGTTGTGATCATAACAATATAGATGAAAATTTTTAATAAAAATTGATCACATTATCTGAGAGAAAAACCAATAAAACCCTCAAAGAAATATTAAGTCACAATAGCCTTCCATCTTTCAAGTTTAAAAAAATTGGGTGTTTGGGGTGTCGGTCATTCCATAACTGAGGGTGCCTCTTACTACTGGGGAGTTCTTATTAGGGTCCTGGGTTGACTTAACTAAAATAGTAGCAAAAAAATAGCCATATCTAGCTTGTTTTAATTTTAGAGGCAAGTGTTGAGTAAATCAAGAAATGATTTTTGAAGATCAGAATTGACTCAACTGATCAAGGAACCACGAGTTAATGCAACTAGCCAGCCAAAATCCTACCTTAGACCCTATGAGTAGTTGTGTAGCCATATATTGTAGACTATGAGGGAGGTTCAGGGATCCTTGACCCTAGAATACTCAAATGATAGAGTATTCTGATTCTAGTACATAGGGTTCCTAGAATTCGAGAAATTAGTGGGAGACATTTAATGATTAAATTAATTGATAATGTCACATTTAGTAATCAGTATAAAAGTACTCATCTACTAAAGTTTATTTGTAGAAAATGGAAAGCAATACCACAAGTAAAAACTGCGATAAATATTGGACTAAGTTAATGTCCAAAGAAGCATTAAATTTCAAGTGTAGTATAGGTGCTTGCACACATTACTACTATAATGGAAATTTAAGGTGCTTGTATCCCAATCTATTAAGCCACCTTAGGAAGGGAGGGTGTAAAAATTTCTTATAAGTGACTCATGAATTAAGCATATGATGGTTCTGTCATAATTATATCATCAATTTCTGATGTTTATTGTATTAGGTACATCATGACATGGATGATGTTACATTTAGTCTCATCTCTAATAAGTTACAAAGGAGAAAGCTAAGCAATATTTGAATGCAATGATTGCACTCAATTTTTGTAAAGTGAAAGACAGTTCACAATCTTTCATGAAATCCCATTCTTATAACTTTTACACCCGATTACCCTAGTTTTGTTGTAAGGATACAAATAAATGGTATAGAGTAAGTGCTTCATTAACTTTGAGGTAATATTCTCCAAGAAATAAGAATATTAAAGATAGAACCATCTTTTTTTCTTATAGAGAACATACTAAAAGACAAGGCAAAAAGGCCTATGGAAAGTTATGCCAAAGGCACCTTTGTAATGTACTTAAAAGAAAAGTGGTTGGTTATTTAATAGTAGGTTATTTGGATTACATATTGAAATAAATTTATAGAAGTTTAAAAATGTAATGAACTGAAATACAAGAAGCAAGTACCTGCTACTTGTTCAGTTTGTATTCATCAAATAAAAGTATTGTTTTCTCACATAATTCTTGGGTATTAAATACAATATCATTTTAACATATTTGTATTAAAATATAGTAACCAATTAAGTATAGAAAAATTATAAGAAGTAAAGTGTATTCTCCAAGCAACTAATAAAGCGTGATTCCTAAGTCAGCGGTGTGAAACACATAACTTCTAATTGAAAAGTGATTGATTCAAGTTGAACATGTTGTTGTGTATAACCAAAACATTTATCTCATGTGCCCATTTGGTCATAATGATACATTATTCCAAGTTTTTGGAATAAATGTTGTTTTTGGTAACATATTCAACAAATAGTTCAGATATAATTGAATCAAAGGAAATATATGATGAATATAAAAATATAAGACTTATCCAGTTGTGGAAATATAATTATTTGTCGAGTAAAACTAAAAGTGTACGTCAAGAATATATAAAATATGGTATTTTGGACCGACATAGCTAAACACCTTTGGTATTATTGACACCCTTAGTTTAGGAAAATAAACCTTTAGAAATAAAGGTATTCCACATAGCTTCCGAGGTTAGTTCAATAACAGAGTGTGAACTATTCAAAACAAAGTTAGAGGTAAAGATACTTCATAAAATTCCTTTAAGTTATTAACAAATTTAATAGTGAATTATATGCATGGTCAAAAGATATTATTTGCTTTGGATCGACATGTAGAAGAATATCTTGAACAAAACATTCATTGATCATGATAATATAGTGTGAATTAATTTCTATATGCACATTACCTTATCTACATCACGAAATTGATGTTCATAAGTATGATAAATGATGATTCTTAAATGTTAACATAGATAATCAAAATACAGTGTGGAGAAATTCCTAAACGCACATTTTATACATCAAAGATATGATGTATGGAGTATCAATGTTACAACTTTAAGTAACTTCCATCTTATTTATAGATGTGCTTTGCAAATAACAACATAAACCCATAACCAATATACCAACTAAAATGACAAATGGATATCATACAAGTAACATTATGATTGAAATCAATTTTGTCATAGGACATGTGTTATAGATGCAAATCATTTTCTAAGATATAAAAAAACTTGCATCAAGATAAACACATGGTGAATCTAAGTAAATATCCTAAAAGTTTCTTAGGATATTACATGAATAACTAAGATACAAAAGTTTTATTCAAGTATTAGACTATATTTATATAAGGGTGTAAATCTCTATTAGAGATAGTGGGAGCAAGATTTACTTGGGTTTAGTCAATGCTAGAGATGCACAATTGGTTGGCAAAGGAACAAGTTCCACAAGTTCATGTAGAATAGGAATGTTCCAAAGACACATACTGCATAGGAAGAATAAAACCATGGTGATGGTTTTATATTCAGGGCAGCTGGTGATAAATTATTCATTAACAATAATGTATCATACAAGTAAGTAGTATACAGAAACTAGTTATGATTGAAAAGACAATTAAAATTCAATAATGGATTCCATGTATCAAATTGAAAAGGGGATTATAAATTGAATACTATGGTGGGTATTTAAATGAGATGATACATGAATAGTAAAATCATGGTACCAATAAAGCTTGATTGGTTATACCAAGTTGGTATTCCAAAATACATTAGAATTTTACTTGTCATAGCTAACTTCTAAGATCATTATATTGGTCATTGAATGTCATAATCATATTTCATGGAAGGTGTCTATACGATGTAATCAGAAAAGTATGATGACACCATCAAATGCCAATAAAGGTTTCAAGTTGCTGAAATCTAGTTCTGGATTAAAGTAAGAAAAAAGTTCTTAAAGCATTCATTTCAAATAAATCTTTACCTTGTGTCTACCAAAGGTTAGTGGGAGTGCTAAAGTTTTCCCAGGGAAATATGTTCAGAACATATGAAAATAGAACTTGATTTTACAGTTAGATAAGATCTGGATAAAAGCAATACTCCAATTATTGACTTAATGTAGCAACCTAAGTTCTAGGGAACTGGATCTATCGAAGTAGATGTAACAGTTTCTTGTTCCTAGTCAATCGTACATAAAGTGAAATTTTATTAAAGAATACAAGTTGGAACAATTCAAGTTCAGAATTGTTTTCAATGTCACATGGCATAATCTCTCAAGGTTGACATGTTCAGAACATGGTAAGAGATTAAAGTTATTATTTGAGTTCCATACGCTTTAGTGATGGATCAATCACATATTCCATGATATGTAAAATAATTGATATTGCTTGGATATACTTTATAGTAAGTAGATATCAATTATATCTAGGAGCACTACAAGTGATGCAGTTAAAACTATCATCTTGTACTTCGACAAGTACAAATAATATATACCTGGTATATGGAGAAGAAGATATACTTGTTTTTATAGGACAAAAAATAGAAATACTTAGATCAATTTGATCTAGTATCACTGTTAGGCTAAAGGCGATGAGTGATTCAAGATCATAATAAACAGTGGTATCCATACCTACAAATACCAAGTATATTGCAGCTTCTAGGGTAGCTAAGAAAGAATTAACAATCAAAACAATTTGTTCCAGTTCTTGGAATTGCTTCTAGTGAGAAAAGTATTATCATAATGTAAATTATGATATTCTTACTAGCCAAGTTTTAAAGTTATGACAATGGAAAAAAGTGATATACTTGAGGATACCTTATCTTGAGAAGTTTTACTCAAGGAAATAAGGTCTCATACAACAGATATCCCACATGGTGAAAATGTGGCATGCCCATCAGTAAAACCCATTACTCAGTAGAAGCACGATCATTATCACGTGAGTAGCTAACAGGTTTGGTTAGCATGTTGGATCTAGTACAAGTGGAAGTGTTGAAATAGTGGGTTCCATAGACCCAACTAAGCCGTACTTTTGATTACCATATCATGTATACAGTTAGTTATACATGATGCCATCTTACCATTATAGTGTAGACTTTTCTACATCCACTATTGAAATGGTAATGTCCAAATATTATTTTTCATATCAAGAAGTTATAGAAGATCCCATGGTATAATGGGAACCTAGAGATACTATGACATTAATCTTAAATATATGTTCTATGGTCTAGATACATCTTACTGACTGGACACAGTAGATGTTTTACTATCAAGTGATGGGGGCTCATAAGAATTGAAACTTCTTATCATGAAGTTTTCACTTGGTGATATCAAGTAGTAAGATTATGAGGAGAAACCCGCCAATAGAAACACAACAAGTTTTGGGTGTCATTGGTTGTTCCTATATATGGACATGTGTATTAGTCTCCTGACTTGAGATCACTACTAGTGTGTACCATTTTATTTCATACTTTGATGCAGGTAAAAAACCATGGTATTGAAATCATAGAGAGGTAGCTTGTGTTGGGTGTGTCGTTGGTGGTATGACTTTGGTTGAATGATCAAGAAAGTATTTTTTTGTTCTGAGTTTAGGAAGTTTTATGTCTCGGGCCTGGTTGATCAATATTGTGCTTCCTTCATAAGTCTTTGGCCAATGTAGTCGAAAGAAAAATCCATCCATAAGGATCAAAAAATAATAAAGAAATAAAGGGATGCTGACACAAGTGTGCATCCTGCTTTATGAGATATTTAATGACAAAGATATTATAGTACATAGTTAGTGTTCGTAGGTTGGTTGTTGCTGCTATGACAATCCTTATCTCTTTAGGGGTTATGATGGGTTACTAGACTCTTCTCTTGTTATGTGGATTTTATTCACTACTATCAAGATAAGGGCCTAGAGGGTCACACACAATAGCATATTCAATAATCCACCCAATTCAGTAGAATAAGTATATAGACATGGTGGGCCCCACCATGGGGTCTGAGTGTTGTCCAAGTTTTTGATCACCAAAATAATTAAATAAATTAATTATTATTCAAGTTTTGAATAATTGGTATTGAATTTATTTAATGTATTTAAAAGTTAAGTAAATATGGGAAAATATTAATTTAACGAATATTATTTTAATATTCAATGTTTGTTTAATATTAAGTGGGATAGTGAGTCAAGTTAAATGGATCTGTTTTTATCACATAATATATTTTATATATATTATAAGTATGTGATAAAATAATAAATAATATTGACGCAGCTTAGTTCTCCAAAATTATTTATTTAGTGGACATTGAAATAAATGGGGGCTGGGGAACCCAACCAGGTATTTACCAACTCAACTATAAATAAAGGAGAGGCTCTCTCTCATGTGTGGACATTATAATATTCATTCACTTTCATGGAATGAAAAATTGAGATCCTATCTCTCCTCTTGCTTCCTAGAGAGATAAGATGTTGATCCAAGAGTTTGGATCAAAATCTCCCTCAAGCATCGAAGGCACCTTGATGAAATGATCATTGGGATGTCAAAGACATTGTCAGATCACCACGCTAGCACTTGGAATTTGACGATCGATGTTCCATAGGATTTTTTTAGCTTGTGTGGATGATCTAGTGGGATCCTTTTATGAATTATTTAAGATGTGATCGCCAACGATGAGTTGCAGTCGAGCGTGACTTCAGATTTGAAATGGGTACATTTTCAGTTTAATTCTATGCTCTTAATATTTTACACGAGATCATTGGACTTTTTCGGGGCTCAGATCGTCAGTTTTGACAAGTTTTGTCGACCCGTCGATGAAAAATTTTAAAATCCCTGGCCCACCGGCTTCTGCTGCAGGCCCCATAACTTTTCATAATGATACCATCCTTATTCTTTCTCTGTATGGTTTATGAAAATTTTTACTAGAGGGAAATAATTGACATCCACTTTTTTGATTAATTTTGCAGTCATAAACTTCCCCTTGAAACGTTCACTTTATTATGGTCATTAAACATTACATTTCCACTAAATATAAATATCCTATATGATGAATATTCTTATTTCCTAAATCATATATAATTTTTACATATGTTTCCTTACTATTAAATTTATTTAATTGACTAGTAAAAATCTTGTTAGATCCATATCATTTACTCATTAAAAATATTTATTGATAAGGCATATTGTTTATGATTTGAATTGATAATTCAATATATGATAAATTCTTTAAAAAAGTAGTGATTGGTGGGGGCATATTTATATATATCCCCTCAATGCATCAATAGGTCTCATGAGACAAATCAGTAAGCTATAATTAAATGGGTTTATGGTGTATACCTACCCTTAAATTAAATTTTTTTTGTGTAAGGTCTTGATGGTATATATATTATAATGTCTGAGATAATGACATACAATATTAAGCATTTACTTCATTGAGAATTATGTAGTTATTATCAAAGATATTATTGCATTGATATTATCTATGGATGCATTTCATGCTCAAGTTATTGATTAAATGGAATTTTTTTTCAATTATATACCTTGGAATATTGATTATACCTTATTTACTTATGATATCTTCCATTGTATGTAAATCTAACTGAGTATCTTAGCTCATAATTTATTTTTTTCCTTTCCCCAGGATATGAAGGAGGAATCATTAAACGAGTTTAAGGATGTAGAATATTTACTTTCACTATGTTTTAATTTATGTTTCCAAATATAATGCGAGACTATAGTTTACCAAGACTACTAAACTATTTAGTCCAATTGGATTTGATTACTTGTATCTTATTCCAATTTAATGAAGTAAAAACCTATTCTAGGATACTAGATATAGGTCTGTACAAATGGAATCAAATAAGACACATCAAATTTGGTGTTATTACTATTGAAAGATGAACCATACCCAATATGAGTGATCTATTTCAAAAAGATATTTTAGAGAGTAAGAACAAAAAAGGAAGAAAATAATATTGGTATATAGACATTATTATTTCAATTGTTATTATATTTTATGTGAGGGGTATAACCATAAGGTAGTGGATTTCTCATCAAGGGTATAAAGGAGAATACTAAAGGTGGCCTGAGAGAAGAAAACGTAGTATCCTAAGACATCATCAGGAAAGATAAAAACAAGTAACATATTTTTATATTTGTAAGATGAGGAAGAAGAGATGGTGTTTGAGTTAAAATAAGTTTTTACTCCATCAAAAGAAACAAAGTTGTGGACATGGATCAAGAAAAATAATGTCAAGAAGGACAACATTTCTAAAATTTCTTTAAGGTAAATGGACAAAGACAGAATGTAGATATTGGAAAATGGGTGTAATTCACACATGAAAGGAAATGAAGACCATTTCATAGGAATTAAATATAGAAAGGATGGAGAAGTCTATTTTTTAAATGATACAGAGTAAAATGTTATTATCTCTAGAAAGACGATGGTTGATGGGAAAGACCTAAGGAACACATAAGTCTTTCATGTTAAAGGTCTCAGTTAGAATTTTCTTAGTGTGAGTCAAATATGTGACTCAGGGAATGAAGTGAAGTTTATAATAAGAATTTCACTCTAAAAGGATGAGATGGATCAATTGTTTTTCAGGGAATCCATATAAATAGAAAAATATATCTCATTGATGGGTTATAGGATGGATGAATGTTGTCTAAAGAAGAATAGAACCAAATATGGCAAAAGTGGATTTTATATTTGAGTAAAATATCTTTGGATAACTTGGTAATAAGTAAATTATCTTGAGATTTTCCCAATATCACACCTGATCATACTCAAAAGTGTAATACTTATCAAAAAGGAAAAATCATTTGAAAAACATAGAATCTAAAGAAGGGGAAATCGTCAAGGTTTCTTGATCTAGTGCATGTGGATGTGTGTGGGATGATTAAACCTAAATCATTAGTTGTAAAAAGGTATTATGTATTATACATTTATGAATATAGTATGATGGAATGTATTATGGTTATTACCCATAAATTAAAGGTGTTCAAATGAATTATCTAATATTAAAGGCAGGCTGAAAAAATGTTGGGTTTAAAAATTCAGAAGCTTCACACCAATAATGGTATAGAATTTACTAACAACCAAGTGGAGGAATATTTGAAAAAACATGGAATTTAATATCAAGTCTCAAAAGTAAGTTATCCTAAAAACATAAAGTCATCGAAAAGAGGAATTGAATAATTAATAACATAGATTGGAAAATACTCATCAAGAAGAATATACTAGAGACATATTGGAAGGAGGTAGTGCTTACATCAATTTGTTTCTCAAACAATTATTTTGAATATTTGAATGGATAAAATAATCCATATAAATGTGTTATGGGAAACTCTAAATTACTTTAAAGTTTTCAAAAATAAATATTTTATTCTAAATAAATAAAATAACCAAAATTTCAAATATTATGGTGGGGAAAGTATATTTCTTTGATATTATACAAAAATAAAGCATACACATGCTATAAAAAATGATTGGAAAAATATTTTTAATCAAATATGTGAGAATTGTATAGAATAAATATGTTTTATAAATCAGTGACCAGATTTCACAAAAAATATCCCAATTTTTAAGGAAGAGTGTGATGATGATGTGTGTAGATCGGAGGGAGTGAACAAGGATAAATAAAATTTAGATGAAGAAACAAACAATAAAGAGAATGCAACAGATTAAACTGTGACAAGAGGAAGTAGTAGGGATGAAATTATTAATGAGACTATTATTGGTGACAAAAAAACACTAATTCAAAATCATATAATGAAAGGAAAAATATTTTCTATATTAGGTAGAACTAAAAACCTTTAAAGAGGGTATTATAGGTGAAAGTTAGAGCAATGATATTAATTATGAGCTTGAAAAAATTGAGAAGAATCAGATGTGTGAAGTTTTTCCAATGCCAAAAAAACCAAATTTTATCAGAACAAAGTGGTTTTCTCAAAAATAACTCAATGAAGATAGAAAGGTGAAACTAAGAACACCATGACTAGTGTGAAAGGGTTATTCCTAAATAAAAATAATTAATGTGGATGAAACTATTTCACCTATGGTTGGGATTATAACTATATTATTATTTTTGAATATGACTACTAAGAAGTGTTAAAAGTATATTAGATGTATGTTAAATCAATATTACTTAATGGAGTAATTTAAGAGGAGGTATACATTGAAAAAATAGATATATTTATTATTAAATTAGATGAAAATAATCCATTGGTTAAATAAAGCATTTTATGGACTAAAACAAGCACAAAGAGATTGGTACTATTAGGTGTATCAATTTTTGAAGAATCTTGGATTTCATAGAAGAGAAGTGGATCATAACCTTACTTCAGAAATTAACACGATCAAATAATATTGGTGCTTGATTATGTGGATGAAATTATTTTTTAGTCTCAGTTGACACACAAATCAAGTAGTTTTGAAAATTCCTGAGGTAAAAATTTGAAATGTCTTTGGTCAGATAATTAAATTTTTTTTCCTTGGATTATAGGTGATCAAAAGAAAGGATGTTACCTTTATTTATCAAACTAAATATTATAAGGAAGTGCTCTAAATATTTCACATTGAGGATTTAAAACTGATGGATACTCTAATGTCCACTCAAATAAAATTTTCAAAGGATGAGTGTGGAAAGGGGGTCGATGTGACATAGTATAAGAAAACAATTAATAGCATGTTGTACTTGAATACCACATGACCTAACATAGTATTTTCCATATTTCAAGCTATATGTTATCAAATCTATCCAAAAAAAATTCACATACTATCTATGAGAATAATATTTATCTATGTTAATCATATAGTAGTTTTTGGGATGTTTTATTATAGTAAGAATTATTAGGCCCTATAGATGTTTATTAGGAAGGATCGATGGATGAATGAAAGTAAAATTCAAGTGGTACTTTTTATCTTTGAAGATATTTATTTTCTTGGATAATAAATAAGAAAGACTATATTTCTTTGAGAATAGTAGATGTTGGATATATATTATCCACTCAATCATTTACCCATTTTATATGGAAGAAGAAACATCTTGAAGACATCATAGTGAAGGTGGAATATACTGTGGCTATAAAATGTGATAACCCAAGCGACATAAATCTAAGAAAAAATATCATTCATCTATAGAGGAAAAATAAAATTGAGATTAAGCATCATTTTATAAATGATAAAGTAGGAACAATATGTGGGGAAGTTAGAGTATATGTCTATACATGATCAAATAGACGATATCATGACAAAAAAACTACCTAAGGTGGATTTTGAATGGTATGAATTTTCTCTTAGAGTTCAACCAACTCCATCTACTTTGATGGTTTGGATTTCAAACCCACAACCCCCGATGGGAAATTTCTTTTTCTATCAAGGTATGTATAGTCTATTAAATCATTTTCTAGGATTACTAATTTTTTTTAATTTCAGATAATTTATCTTTTGGTTCATTAAAAATCGGGGATATGTTTTTATAAACTACTACTTGGGAGATGCTATTCATACAGGGGATAAATATTCTTTCCAATCTACAAAATGGGATAATATCACAATGTTTAATTAAAGGGAGAAGTGGTTGTAATGAATTTTGGTGTACATGGTGTTGAAGGTAAATTTTTCATGGTAATACTTTCATTCAACTATTTTATTATCACACTAATCATGGATCAACTGGTCTTAGAGTTTGTGAATATTGAGTAATTGGTAAATACCTTAAAGAAATAAAGTTCAGTTTTATATTCTAGTTAGCTCAATTTAAAAAAAATGGTTTTAATAGATGGTAAATGAAAAAGTGATTTATCAGTTTTGAAGTTTTTTTGAATTTTAAACAAACCAAAAGGGATATATTGTTAGAAAAAATCATTATGTATGGTTTTTGGGTTGGGTTTTTTGATAATAGTTATGAAGAAAAATCCAAAACATCTTTCCAAGTCCTAAAGAACATTAGGTTTGAAGGTTGAAAGAAATTTTATTTAATTATAAAATAGTTTTTATTAAAATCTGGTTTTGAGAAGATAAATGAAAATTGATATAGGAAAAACTCATATTTCATATCAAGTTTGATTCATAAGACTTTAGTTTTTATAAGACACAATTTTTTTAGAATAGTTATGGAATTATCCCTATGTGCATAATACATTCATCTAGGACTTCATAACACTTCTCTATGGAGTTTTATAAGTATTTATGATAATTTATGGATTTTCTATCTTCATAATACTTTGACCTTTGTGAAAAATAGAAATATATCAAGTTACCCTATGGAATGTAATAATTTTTTGAGAGATATGTCAAGGTAACTAGACTCATGTGTAAGGGTATCACCGCAACAAAAAGCAATGTGTAAGGGTTATAACCATAGATGCAGTACTTTTTAAGAGTCATCTTGGAACATGCATAAAGGTAACTAGGAAAATGGATTGTCTATGTAAGGGTCATAGTTTTAGACATGATTATGTGTAAATGTAATTGGTCAATTATGTATAAGGGCCATCATCATAGACCATATATTTCATAAAGGTAAACTAGATCTCACTCTATGCATTGTAATGTTAATCAGGGTGTTAAGTCACTCTACTAATCTCTCACCACAAATAAAGAGGACATACTGTGGTCAATTAGTTACCAGATTAGTAAAATCAATTAGAATTTAATACACAGTGTTATGGATTGAGATTTTTGGGAATAAATATGATTTAATGGAACTTAATGACCATTACAAATCAAGTTAATACAACTAGCATAATTATGCAGTATTTAATGAAGGTGAATTATTCCAAACTATTGTATTAAAGGTTAGAGGTTTGATAGTTTATAAAAATATATTGATGTAGTCATAAAGACAAATGATTAAATATATGAATAATTATCAAATTTTGGAATCTCAAAGTGAATAAGGAGAAAGTTCCAATTTCTTACTAAAAAGAGGAAAGGAGTTCCATCTGTGCTATAGAAGGTGAAGGCAAAGAAGAAAGTGTTCCAAAAATTATTCACTCTATAAATTTTTTATTTTTCATATAAGTTCCACACCATCTCAAGTGTATTTTATCATTTAACTTTCACATAGAATAATATTATCACATGATATGTTAATTATAATACGTGAGTAAGAGAAATGCATTACTTCATTATCTATTAAGGGTGTAAACTTTAGGGTCAGTGAATCCATTATACTTTGTAAATAGATAAAAATTAGTGCACTTTGTGTCTTATTTTTATCAGTATACTACAAATTTCATTCTCTTCAGACTGGACCAGTTTGGGCGAACCAAGTAAAATTTCATTTATGTTCATCATTTACCACTTTTATCACTCTAAGAGTGATAGTGAGATATATAGAATAAATTCCCTCATATTGAGAGAACAAGATTTTAATCAAGGCTTAATTTTAAACTAAAATACCCTAATTGTGCCCCCTCTTAGGGTATATTCCTCAATTGGGACTGACAGTCCTCCATAAGTCTCAAAGTGCATTCCCAATTTCCAAAGGCTAGAGACAAGAATCAGGGTATCAAACCAATAACCACTATGAATGATTTTAGCCTTATATAATAATAAAAAGTCAACAAAAACTCTTTTAAGAATCAATCATGGTGTGTCTATACATTGGACATCCATGATAATGAAATAAACTATTTTAAATAAATAAACCAACCAAACTGGGTTTAAACATAATGAATAACCAAAAAATATGTAATAAATAATAATAAACCAACTCACATTCCAAAATATACTACATCATTATAAATACATAATAAGTACAAGAATAAAATAGAGACTCGAATATTAATACAACTGCTCGATTTGGATGATGCATAATCATCCCTAAAACTAAACCAACAACCTGATATGTTGGTTCAGGTTTCTCTATTCATTTGGTGTGTCTATGGTTAGTTCCAGTGAACTTTCGGTGCATCTCAGGCAGACCTGTAGTGCTACAGAGGGGGGAGGTTTTTTCAGTTTCAGATTCTCTACATTTTTGCATGCTTTTAATTTGGTGATGCTGTGAATTTGTTTTTTTGTGATGCTGTGAATTTGTTATTCTGGAAGGATCTGTTTTTGGTTGTCCTGGTTCGTCTTGATAGTCCTTATGGTTCTCTTTATCATGAGTCTTGTGCTGGAAACTAGTGAGGATGTATCAACGGTTCTGATCAGAGTAGATTCATTCCCAGAGCAGCATTTCTATTTCAGAAAGACCTAGATTTCCTCATCGGTAACGATCCCTTGACACAGGTTTGGGCCATCCAGTTCTAGGTGACGATGGATTAAACTCATGTTCTTTGGATGTTCTTCGGGGCTTCTGTGGTTATGGTGGAGGGGGAATCTAGTGGAGAATCAGGTTTGGTCCAGGATGATCAATGGTTGGAGGAAATTAGGTTGTTTTCTCAGAATGGTGTAAGGGTTTGTGAGGACTGCTGGTATGGTGGTGCATCCGGACTCGACCACGTGGATCAGGCCCCAAAGAAGGTTATAGAGCTAGTTTTTCATCATTCCAGAGCTTTATGGATTTGGATGTTTGAGAGGGTATGGAGTTTTCCATCAGATTGGGCCTGTGCTTTGACACATGACACTTTCTTTCCATTCAACCTTACATCGGTGGAGAGCTTTTTCACAATCAATTTCCGGGGAGGGGTAGCTCCATGTTATTAGTTTGGTTTTTCTTTCTTGACCTTCAGGTCATGATTTTTTTAAGTCAATGATGTCTATTTGGGTTTTCCCCCTTCTTCCCTTAAAATGGGGCTTTCTTTTAATAAATATTTTCAGGCCTCTGGGCTGTTGGATGGATGAAAACAAGGACTTAAAAATTTATGAAAAAAACCATTTTACTTCCTTAAAAACTTACAAAAAAACCATTTTCAACGTAATTTTTAAATTGATCTCAATAATATAATAAATAAGGTATAACATCCAATGTGAACCGTCATATTAAAAAAGTATAATATAAACATAAAATAATAATTTAAATGGAAATAATAATCCAAGATGAGAACAATGGGATGTAAATAACATTTTAAGTGGGAATACATTAATAGAATCATCAATAATAAATGAGAATTATGAGAAAATATGAAATAACAAACATGGGATGATCATAAAAATCTATTAGTGGGATAAACTATTTAGATTTTATTATCTTCCTAAATGATATCAACACCTGAATCAATATCATCAAGGGAACTTCCCTAACAGGGGAACAATCTACACTCACAAAGTAAATAGTATAGCAAACTAGATCTATCAATCAATTACCCTTGGTTCCAATGAAATAGTTAAAATGAAGGAAATAAATAAAACAAGCATAGGATAATTATATAAATCAATAATGGAACATAAATGATAAGACTCATCTCACATCCAACACCCTATCAAGGAACAAACACTTTTTAAATCATAAAAGCATCAAATAATAATTACATTCACATCCCATAAAAGTAGAAAGTATATAAAAGACATAAAATCAAGGTGATAACAAAAAGGGTTTACAATCATAAAAAAAATCATTTTATAAAGTGCCAAACAAGCCTTTAAAACAAACTTGAAAATAATAAAAGTTGTAAACATCCTTTAAAAACCAAACAAGAATCAATTTTTAAAAATAAATATTTCCTCCCTTAGGAGTCAAATGAAAATAAAACACATATTTAATTGTAAATAATGATTTAAACATGGATTACCCCCATTGGAAATCAAAAAGGTCAAACAAATTTCTTTTATATTCAAAACCATTTAAAAGAGACCCTTATGAATTATAAAAAACACTTGACATGCATAAAATAAATGTTCTAGAAATAGGGATCTAAAACCCATGAAAACCCCTTTATTAAAATTATATAAAACATTGGAAACATTATATAAACCTATAAAGATTATCATGATTAGATATAACTTGATAGGAAAATTAATTTATAAATATAAAAGATTTCATGACATGTGAAATAAAGGAATTTCATAAAAACACCCAACTCAATCAAGTACAAACCACCTGTATTTGATGGTGGAAAACAAACCAAGAATGAAATTAGATTCTGCATACCATAAGAAACCAAAACCTCAATATTAAGTTAAAAAAACCTTGTATTAGACCCTCATATCCATTAGGGTTTATGGGAGAAAAGAAATCTAATAACACATTGGATTAGGGAGAAGAGGAGAATAAGAATGAAGGATAAATAGATATTTACCTTAAAATATTTCTTGAAATAAAATGGGTAAATGATTTAAAAGATTTAAGGAGGATGAGTGAATCTACAAGATATCTCGTCTAAGTTAATTGTGTTTGAGAATCCCTAGGCCCTCACTCCCAGTTTTAATTCTAAAATTATATTCTTTACATAATGGCTTGAAAATTGACTGAAGCAACCCAAACCTAAACTTCCATAATTAAAATATCAATAATAAATATTGAGTCACTTACATACCTAATAACTTTTAGATTTAGAGTTTTATAGAGTTAGAAAAAACCTTTAACTAAAAATACCCATATCTTTCCTATGAAATTGACATTTTCCCACTAAATCAAGGATTATTTATTTTATAATAAGTCTTTAATATCTCACACAATTTTCTTCACACATGAAACCCATATATGGGGATTCCCAAACATTGAATACATAAATATTACATTTTATTAGATGAATATTTATTACATATCATTACAATCCATGCCATAACCCTAAAGTTTTTTTGTTCTTGGAAACCTAGATATATGAGAAAATGGTATATAAAAGATTTACCTCACGTATCACTATGTTTATAACACCCCATTATGATTTTGAGGAAATTCCTTGCTCATGTTTTGATTTTATTTCTTGGTTTTGAGTTTACTATAGAAATAGGGTTATTTTCTACCTACTAGGAATTTACACATCATGTAATTGGATTACACATAGTGTAATGGTCTTCAAGAAGTTATCATGAAATAGGTTCAAGTCGTAAAAGGTTTACATGCAGTGTATTTGTAGTTCACATCATGTAATGGATAAAATTGGGTTTTTATAAAAAGGTGACATATTTTTTGGCTATTTCAGACTTCGTGGAATACAAAACATGTAATTGGATTACATGACTTGTAAATCTTATTAAATTTTATTTTTATAGAACCACATGAATGTTTTTCATTTCATTCAATTGTACAACTTCCCTCTCTCGACCCAAATATCACCTTAAGCATTTTTTAGAGATATCCACTCCTTCTAGATTTCTCTTTCGGTGATCAATCATCTGGTTGTTATAGTGAATCTCTCCCTGTATGTATTCTTTCTGGTTCTTCATTCCTTTATCCATGCCATTGTTTTGGCTATGTTTATGGTTCATATTTGTGATCATATAGTGTTTTTCTATCTATCCATTTTAGTTTCTTTTCATAAATTGTCTTTTTAAGGATGATCTCTTGGTTTCTAATCACCATTATTAAAGGAAGATAGGTTTATACCATTTTGAGGTAGGTGTTTCTATATAATGTGTTAATTCGATGAATTTATCATCATTATTGATAAATTCATTTGGGTTGTTCAATGAATTGAAGTGATATGTGTTAAAAAAGGATTTCTTGGATTTTTTTAAAAGGTTTTTTATTTTAAAATAGATATTCTTGATTTAGAAATGGGTTTTCAAAAACCAAAGAAGATCGTCTTGGATTTGAAAATGTATTATGAAATTATTATTATGGTTTTAAATTTTATTTTTACAATTGTCACATTGGGAACCTTTAGTGCATTGATAAATAGACATGGGAAGCCTTAGTGTGTGTGGCACCACTAGGAGGTAACCTTTGGGATATCGATGGACTATAGAAGGAATCGATATTGGCTGGTAACAATGTTATGCCTGTTTAGGCTCTTTTATGTCTAGTATGTATTCTCATAATCTAGGGCCTACTATGAGGTGATTTTTCATTTATGGTTATTTATTACATGATTGTTTTTATCATGGATTTTTATCACCATTTTTACATGAGGTTGTATTAAATAACATCACATGATGGTATTTCATGTATATGTGTTTAATTTATTACCTTATAATGAATGGATGTGATTTCCTAATTTATCACTTATACTTTTAATATTTCTATATTTTTAAATATGGAATTATTTTATGAAAAAAAATGAGAAAATTATATACAAATGAGATTGGATTTATCAAAATAATTTTTAAAACTATTTTTATATTAAAAACTAGAATTGTTTCATTCTCAATATGACCTTTTAAAAACCCTACAGTGGTATCCTTCCAAGAATTGTGGTCACACCCGAATTTTGAATTTGGGTGGTTGTAGATGTTTTATTATAGGATTTAGGTAAATTAAAGGGCATATTTTAGCATGCTAAATTCTTTTATTATTGATTCCTTTGGTTCAAATTGGTTTAGAGGTGATAATTGGTCACACGAAGACTTATCATACTTTCTGGTTTAGCCTATTTTGGCTTAAATTGTATGGTTTTTGGTTGTATATATTTTCTTCTATTTTTAATCTAGTTGTATGTATTTTTTGTCTTATATTTAAGTCTTGGTTTCTATTTTCTTATTTCATATTTTTTATAACTATGTGATGGGAGAAATCAGGTGGCTTGTCAAGTTGACTCAGGTTGGTTCTTTACAATTTGGTATTAGAGGGAGTTCTCAGCTTGAAGCGTGTTAAAAATTCCTGAGTTTAGTTCTACATCTTGGGTAAATATAAGCTATGAACATATGAATTTAGATAGTAAGTATAGAAAATGGGCCTATCCAGCTCACTTTCATGACTGAACCTGAGTTACTATGGGTGGTCAAGGACTTTTACCAGGTTTGAGACTAATAATTTTAGGTCATTTGAATGAACTGTATGGGAAGTTTATTTAAATTGACATATTTTTTTAATTTATTCTTTTATTGTTAGTAGAATTCATAATTACTTTAAATTATTATTGTTTTAAAGCATTGGTTTGAATTATAGAAGTGTTACTAAGAATTTGGAGTGTGATCATAATATAATTGGTTATTGTCTTGTGTTTATTAGACAATTACTCTGAGAATATCTCTTCCAAATCCGAGAGAGGAAGCTACAAGATTGGTTCCACAAGAAAATACTCCAGTGGATTATTCATTGGTTGAAGCTGTTACCTACACTATTCAGACTCTTGGTCAAGTGGGTGTCGAGAACCCAGGTGGTGTGGTGGAACATGGATCTAAATTTAATAAGAAACATCCACCCGTATTCTATGGTAATAAGGGAACCTATTAATATGAGGAGTTTATTGAGAAGATTAATAGGATCTTAAACTTATTTAAGATACCTACATACTTGAAGGTGAGTTTTTCCATGTACATGATCAAGGGACCTGGAAGGAGGTTGCAGAACCTTACTGTGAAAGACAAGTTACATGAGGATATTATCTAGGATTATTTCAAGAAAATATTTAATCAGAAATTTTACCCTGAGATGTTATGTGTGACAAAGACATGATATTTTTTGACCTTGGAGTAGGGGAGCATACCATTATAGATTATTCTACCTGTTTTGATGAGTTGTCACATCTAAAACCAGATCTTGCCACTAATGAGTACATAAAGGCTCGTAGGATTCAGTTCAGACTAATGCCTGATATTTGGTCGATGGTAATTCTCATGTGCCTTCCAAAATTTATTAAGGTAGTTGAAAAGGAATATTTGGATGAGGTAGACATATATGGAAAGACTGTTTTGGGTGGAGATTTGGTTGGTACAGTTTTTTTCCTGGGTGTACCTCGTGTCTATAAAAGGAAGCCAAAGGGTGGTCAATTTTCTTTAGGACCAGTTTCAAGGGCTTCATTAGGGTAGTAACATGTTTTCTTCTACCTGTGTGTAAGGAGAGGTCATACCATGACTAATTGTGTGGATGATCCCACGAACTGTCATCCTTTTGAACTATATGACCATGTGAAATATTTTTGTGATAGGATATCCCAGGACAGTAGGGTTGGATAGACATTCAACAAGAGTTCTTAGGTTTGTGAAGATGACTCCTAGGGTGGTGGGTCATATCCACAGTCTAAGGGGGATGTTCATATGACTAAGACGGATTAGGGAGGATTTGAGACCAGACATCTTTTTGCAGTACAATATGCACCAGGGGAATCTGAAGCAGGGCCAACAATTGTTAGAGCTACGATTTTTATTTCATCTTTTATGGTGATATATTTGTTTGATACATTTGATACTTATTTTTTTATATCATCAAAGTTATTTGAAGTTTTTTTTCATTTATATATTATTACATACTTGTTGGATCTATCCATGACTTATAAAAAGAGGTCCAAACTAGGTTTCAAGTGTCCCATATTTCAAGTGATGATAGGACACTTTTAGGTTGAGTGGGACTTTTTAGTTCTTAATATTGACATATTTAACTTGATTGTCAACATGGATTAGATGATTAGTTATAAGTCCTAGATATAATGTTATCACCATCGAGTATAGTTCTTATCAACTGATGGGGTGACTCATTTCTTTTAGGGTTTGTGGGACTCTTGATCAGGAAGGGAAAGACCTATTGTTACTTATGTTGGGGGGTAATATTATGCCATATATCAGAGATGTTTATTGATGATTTTGACCCATATTTGTGTGGTTGACTTACAGTAGTGGTGTGTGACTAGATCAAGGTCTTTTTGGATGATTTTTCTAGTATACCACTATAGAGAGAGGTCAAGTTTACTATTGAACTACTCCTTGGTACATTTCCCATTTATATGCCATATTATCAAATATAACCTTTTTGGGTTGGTGGAACTTAAGATCCATATTAAGGTACTGGAGGATAAATGATTTATTCTTCCTAGAATTTCACAATGGGCTTCACCTATCCTCTTTAATAAGAATTCATACAGAATTTTAATAATTGGTGTGGATTATCGGAAGTTAATTCAAGTGAAGAACATGAGCCTCATCCCGGTTGGTGAGGACTCTTAAGTGCATCCAAGCGACCTGGGATCAAATCCTGGTGGGGGCACAATTTCCAGGTACTGTAGTAGTACTGTACAAGGCACTGTGCAGAACTGTATCAGGGATTGTACCGGGAACTGTAGCAGGCACTATTTTGGCACTGTAGCAGCCGGGAATTTTCCCCCGTTTAGGCCTTTAGGCCATCGATTTGGTCCTCAAGTCCTTGAAGGACTTCAAGCCACCGAAGCCTTAAGGTCAGTAAGGCCTTAAAACCACCTCAAGTCCTTTGGGACACTGAAAGTTCATATTCAAACCAGACAACCTAGAAGGAACAAGCTCTATAGAAGGATGAGCAAGGAGCTTTCACCACATCAGAAGCTACACGGATTGCAAGAATGAGTGGGTATGGCACCTACCATCGGAAAAATCATGTGAATGCATGGGATAGCCTAGCCGAATAGCCATACGAAGGTGGAGAGATGATTTCATGATGAAGATGCTGGGGTGGAGTACTTCCAGGTAGTTAGTCTGGGTTGTATGTAATGTTTGAAGCCTATGGGCAACAAATTCCTCTAAGTCCTATGGGCCATGTAATACTTATGCCTATGGGCCTTGTAAGGGTTCCACATCACCCCTTCAAAGGTGGATTATCAAAAATCAATTAAAAATGAAGGCCTTCAGGCCATTGGATGGTCAAATCAGGTGAACTTTAAGAAAAAATATCATTTTCCAAGGATTAATGATATTTTTGACTAGTATTGATGGGAAGATTGGTTTTAAAAGATTAAGCTTCAGTCAGGGTACTACTAGTTAAGATTACAATAATATGATATACCTAATATAGCATTTAGGATCTGGTATGATCATTTTTGGTTTCTGGTTATGCCATTCAGTTTGATTAAAACTCCCATATAGTTTATAGATTTGATGAACTAGATATTTATTCGGTTCTTGGAATTTTTTTGTATTCTTGGATGATATATTGGTGTAATTCATGTATGAGGAGGAGTATAAAGACCATTTATATATCATTTTTCAAACCTTGAATGAAAATTTTCTATATAGTAAGCTTTCTAAATGAAAGTTCTGGATTTGGGAAGTGAAATATTTAGGGCATGTGATATCTAAGAGGGGAATCTTAGTGGATCCTGAAAAGGTACAGACTGTTATTTCATGGGAGTATCCTAGAAATGTGTTTGAGATATGAAGATTCTTGGGTTTTTCTAGTTACTATAGTCAGTTTGTTTAATATTTCTCCATGATTTCATATTACATGAAAACTTTAACCTATATTGGTGTAAAGTTTGAATGCAATGACAAATGCTAGAGATATTTTGAGTATATATAAGTATGGTTGAATTCATCACTAGTTTTTATTCTTCCGAAATCATGTTTGGATTATGATTTTTTCTATGATGCTTTTGGTATCGGTTTGGGATGTGTGTTGATGTAGGGAAAAATGTGGTGGCCTATAGCTTATGACAATTATTACCTCATGAGAAGAACTAACCTACCCAAAATCTTGAGTTATTAGTGGTTATACATTCAATCAAAATGTTGTGAAACTATATCTTTAGGTATCATTTTACTGTGTATTCTTATCATAAGATCCTAAAGTATATTTTTAGTCAGAGGGATCTGAACATGTGACATAGATACTGGGTGGAGTACCTTAAGACTTTCTATTTTGATATTTCATACACCCATGGGGAAGGAAATGTGGTTTATAATGCATTGAGGAGGAAATTATTGACCTAAGATGTGGAAGAATCATTTGAGGAGTGGTCTGTAATGATTTTGTTTAATGAGATGATCTTGGGAATAGAAGAGGTTGGGGGACATGTGTTCTTGGTTTCAACAAAAGCTGACTCATATTTTTCTGTGAGAGTTCATCTTTATCATGGGAAATACACCAAGTTACATGATTTTAGTGAAATCCTTTATGGTGAGGGGACCTCATATGAGTGGTCTTGGTCTCCTAGTGGTTCTTTGTTCTTCCAATGTCGGTTGGATGTTATGTTTTCCCTGAGATAGTAGTCGATTGATAGTGGAAACTAGTCTTTTTGATCCATGAACCATAGGGATACCCTAATTTATCATGACATGAGACATTGGTATGAGTTGAAAGTGATAAGGTAGAATATTTTGTATTTTTTACAACGATGTCTTACCTATTAGAGAATTAAGGCAGAACACCAGATACTTGCTAGTTTTTTTCACCCCTTTACCATTCTGGTATGGAAGTGGGATGAGATTTAAATAGATTTCATCATTGGTTTTACATGGGCTCATATTGGGAAGGATGCAATTTGAGTGATCATTTATTGACTCATGAAATAATAACATTTCCTCCCTATCAAGGAGATGATTAAGGTGGAAATTTTTTGATACTTGTATGTTTGAGAGATTGTAAGACTTCATGGGGTTCTATCTATGATGTTTTTTGATAGGGACTTGAGGTTCAGATCTAGGTTTTAGAAAGGATTAAAAAAGGTGATGATTTCCTATAAAAAATTGAGCATAGATTATCATCCACAGATGGATGGAAAAACATAGAAGGATATCCCAGTGCTTGAGGATATGCTCCGAGATTTTGTGCTTGATTTTAGAGGATTTTGGGAAAATAATTTGCGTCAAATTTTCCAATAACAATAGTTATGAGGAATCAATTAAGATTGTGACATTTGAGGCTTTCTATGGGAAGCCATGTAGATCTACCTTGTTTTTAGAAATGTTGGGAGAGTGGTCCTTGGTTGGGACAAGTCTTATTCAGGAGATGTCGAATATGGTGTAGTTGATCCAAATGATAGTGATCATGACACAAAGTATTCATAAATATTACAAAAACTATCATTGTAGGATGTTGGAGTTTTAGAAAGGTGATTGGGTCTTTCTCAATGTTTCACCTCTCTTAAGACATCATTATTTGGGTAGACAGGGTAAGTTTGAACCAACTTTTGTGGGACACTTTGAGATTGTTGGAAGACTAAGGAAGGTGGCCAATTGGATAGAAATAACAACACGTTTGACTTCTATCCATGATATGTTTCATGTTTCCCAATTGAGGAGGTATATACTGGATCCTTCCCATGTGATTGTATGGGAGGATGTTGATATTGAGAATGATTCCACTATGTTTAAGTGACCATTTTAGATTATGGACCACCAATATAAGGTACAATGTAGTAAAACAATTCCTCTAGTCCAGGTACTATGGTAGTGTGTATAGGATAGCCATGAGACATGGGAGAAAGAATCATTTATGAGAATTTAGTTACCTTCTATTTTTTATAGATCTAATAATCTAAGTAATTTCTCAGGAAAGAAAGCATTTATAGTGTAGAAATTATAACACACCATTAAAATCTTCAGGTACTTCCTTGCTAATGATTTGATTTTAATTCTTGGTTTTGAGTTTACTATAGAAACATTTATGTTTTCTATTTGCTGGGATTTTACACATCATGTAATGAAATTACACACCAGGTAAAGGTTATAGGTTAGATTTCATGAAATAGTTTCAGAGCATGAAAGGTTTAAATTCTATGTATTTGGAATTCACATAATGTAATGGCTAAAATCTAGTTTTTATAGTATGGAAATGTGTTTTTCAGCATTTTTAGACTTCATGTAATACATGACATGTAATTGGATTACACACCATGTAAATATCATGAGATTTGGTTATTAAGGTTCCATAAGAATGATTTTAATTTCATCAAACCATTTAACCTCCCTCTCTCAACCCAGATATCATAGTAGGTGATTTTTAGATATCTCTACTCCTTCTGAATCACTCGTTCAATGATCGATCATCAGAGTTGTTGTGGTGAACCTCTCCAAGTAAGCATTATTTTTTGGTTCTTCAATCCTTTAGTTTTAGCAACCATTTAGGTTGTGTTTATGGTTCAAATTTCTAATCTGGTAGGGTTTCATATAAATACTTTTAAGTTTCTTATCACACCTTTTCTTTTTAAAGATGATCTCTTAGTTTCAAATCACTATTGTCCAAGGTGTCTATGTTTATACCATTTCGAGGTAGTTGTTTCTAAAAAATGGGTTAATTAGATGAATTTATCTTCATTATTGGTAAATTACTTTGGGCTGTTCATTGAATTGAAGGGATATGTGGTTAAAAATGATTTCTTGGAAAGGAAAATGTTTTTAAAAGGATTTTTCTTTGAAAATGGATTTTATTGATTTAGAAATGGGTTTTCAAACACCAAATAGAATTTTATTAGCTTTTAAAATGTTTTATAAAATTTTGAGCTTGGTTTTGAAATGTATTTTTACAATTGGAACATTGGGAACCTTGGGTGCGTTGGAAAATAGAATTGGGTAGCCTTATTGTGTAGGGAACCACTAAGATGTAACCTTTGGGATATTGATGGACTATGGTAGGATTCAATATTGGTTAGTACCAACGTTATTTCTGTTTAGGATCTTTTATATATATTAAATATTTTCATATAATATGGACCAATACATGCTTCTTTCTCAGTTATGGTTATCTTTCAAATGATTATTTTTATCGTGAATTATTGGTCATAGGTTTTTATATGAGGTTTTATAATATGGAATCACATGATGGTATTTCATGGAAATGTGTTTACTTGCTCACATTAGGATTCATGGATAGGATATCATGATTAATCAATTGTACTTGTCACATTTATATCTTTATAAATTTGAAAGGATTTTATTAAAAAAAGTATAAAATAATTTGAAAATTATTTTGGATGTACGAAAATGATTGGTAACTCTTTTTTTTAAAATATAGATCTATTTCATTCTTGATATTAGTCCTTGTAAAGAATCTACAGTGGTATCCTACAAATATTTGTGATCACAACCTACTTTTTACATTGAGTGGTTGTAGATGCTGTATTATAGGATTAGGTAAAGGGAAGGGAATATTACAGAATTCTTACTTCTCTTGTTGATTCTACCATTGTTTTGGGTTGGTTTGGAGGTGATGGTTGGTCACATGAAGTCATATTATACATTTTGGTTTAGCTAGATTTGGATTAGATTTTATGGTTTTTGGTTGTATCTTTTTTCTTCCAATTTGTACTCTAGTTGCATGCCTATTTTGGGTTATAATAAAGAATTGGTTTATATTTTCCAAGTTCTTATTTATTATATATTACCATGTGAAGGGTGAACTCAGGTGGCTTGTAAAGTTGACTTGGGTTGGTCTGTTGAAAATATCTTTATAACTAGCACCCTTCTTAGCCATATCATAATAAAAACCTTTATTTATTTCCTAGGGAAAAAGAAACATAATAAAGTGTGATATTTTATGCTCAGTAAGGGTAAAAAAGGGAGATATTAATGATTATTTAATGATAAAATGAGTATAAGGGTATCATAATATAAAATTAACATGTGAAACTCATACCCAACAATTCATAAATCATAATCACGAGTCATTGCATAAAGTTTGGTAGTTCATAAGACATTAATTATAAAATAATAAATGAATATAGACTATTAGTGTTTAACATTGGGATAAGATCATTTCATTAAAGAGCCACATACAATGTGACATAATCATAATCATAGAAATATTATTTCAAGGAAACCCATCAACACATTCATTACATGTCATGCTTGGGATAACCACTCATGTACCTACTTTAGGATTTAGATAACCTCTCATGACCCTATTTTGGGTATGATACAACATCATGTGTAGTGGTTGAGATCATAAAACTTAAATATTTACCCAATGAACATGAGGTATATAACAGACCCACCAATCTCACAATCATAATCCATTTTTATGTTTTCCACAAGATGATGAAAACATTTATCATTTCATCATAGCTAATCTCATGGAAAAGAAAACAGGTTTCATAAATACTTCATCATCATATTTATAAACCATCTAGAGAAATAATAAATATGGTTAAATTGTCTCATGTCCTTGTTAAAGAATAAGAAACAACAAAAGATGTAATTATATATCAAAATACCATTAAAATATCACCAGAACATTTATTGAAAAAATACCCTTTTTATTTTGAAAGAAATTATTTAAAATAAAAATTTTTCCAAAATATTAAGGAAAAAATTAAAAAAAATGGAAACTTATTAATTAATCATCAAATTAAAGAGTATTAAAGATGATAAGTTAATCCATTCATGTGGTGTACGTTAAAGTAAATATTCCTTTCACATTTTTGGTAAAAAGTCAAAAGTAACTCATTTGGAAAATGATAAAAAGGATCCATTTTATAATTTTAATAGAAATAAAAAGATGGGTGAAAATGAAATTAACAATCTTTATGTACTTGTAAAAACATTATTGAAAATATTTTAAATAAAATATGGATATGGAAGAAAATGATTCCTGACCAACGAGAAAAACAAGGTTTATTTTCCATAAAAAAATTCTTTCAAAATTTTGAGTAATTAGGGATAGTAAAATGAATGAAAATCCTGAATTTTATGGACAAAAAAATATTAGAATAAAATATATAATATTTGGGAGAAATTTATCACATAATTTCATTATCATAAATTTAAGTATAAAAATCCTAGTAAAAAATGTGATTGTAATGTAAAACCCTTACCTCAAATTTGAATTACTTCATAAGTGATATAACCTTATGTATAATAAATTAAAATATGTTATAATTATATATTAGAGCCATATTAATACTTATAATATCCTAAATTACCCATTTAAAATAGTTCAACATTGGTTTATTAATAATTCTTTATTAAAATCATCATTTTTGGGTGTTAACTATTTCGTATTTCATGAAAGTTTCAATTTATAAGTTCCATTACTTGTATATGGATCATGACTCCATCATCTATGTAATTTTAATTATCATATAAATATAATATATATTAATTATATACATATTTATAAGAGTCTAAAAAAATTAGAGATAAAAAATGAATTACACCGTTAATGGAGACAATAACTCATACATACGCATGAACGTTGTTTTCATTTTCTAATGAAAATAAGGAAAGAAATATAAATAATATTATATATTTAAAAAATAATAATTATATCATAAAAATACTATATATATTTCATAAATCCATCATTATAAACATCCATGTATGGTTCTGATGGAAAATGAATCATATCACTACATGGAGACACTACTCCACACGTACGGACGAGCGATACTTGTATTTACAATTTGATGGAAAATAGGTGAAACAATTATTATGTAATCATTATAAAATAATTTTTTTTATTATGCATAAAATAGGTTTATAGAAAGAATAAGAAGAAATAAAATTGAAAGTTCTCAGTTAAGAGTTATACCTCTTCATTAAGAAACGTTCATTGGATTACACCTTAATCCTTAAAATAATGGTATTATAATAAAAATAGAATCTACATGATGTGGGTAGGGACACTAAGAAATTATTTTGGTAGGTATTTTTTTATATAATTGGATCAATATTTTTGAATAATGGTGGAGAGTAGGTGCCCTTTTTTAAGAGAGGGAGATGACATGCTTTGAATTATTTAAATGATTTAAATACAATTAATTAATTTGTAATGTATAATGATTCTAAATGGACAATTATTTGAAGTTAGGATAATATAGGGTTGAAATTTATCTATAAAATAAAAACTATACAATTTTAGGTGACAATATTTCCCTTATCTCATTGTTTAACCTCCGATAAACTCATTTTAACATTAACCGTGGTAACAAATTTTTATTGTTTTAAGTATTCATTATGATAAAAACTGAAATTTGTATCATTATTAAATTGGTAAATTTTTATTCCAAACATGGAATAAATTTTATCAAATTAAATTTCTATAATTTTCATAAATTAAACTTAAAATAAGCATGAAACTGCAATGAAAACTCATTTTTAGAAAAATGAATTTTAATTATAAAACCAAATTTATTTTCATTAATTGCCTAGTATAAACTATAAAATGAATGTTAAAATATTTTATTGAATATATAATATATAAATTTCATAAAAACTATTAATTAATAATTATTTATTTAATTTATTACGAAAAAGAAACTTTTCTCACATAAATTTTTTTTATAAAAAACAACTATTTTTACCTTTAAATAGTTTTATCTTCATTCCTAGATATTAGTTAACTAATGTATGAATTATTATTAATTTATTCACATAAATTATAAATATATTTCATTAAAATAATTTTTGAATTGAAACCAATATAATCTATTTGGATTAAAATACCTAACATGTAAAAAATACATTTATTTGAAAATAGGTCTTTAACCATTAAATGATTTCATTAAAAGATTAATAACATTTCTTAGGAAGTAATCAATAAATTTAAATTTAGGAAAAAAATTCTATATATATATTTCATAATTAAGTTAGTCTTATTAATTCCCTCCCATCCAATGGATAGTTTATAAAGGTATACTATATCATAGGCTCATTTTGACTCAAAGTTGTGTGTTAAGAAAGCTACAAAATACTTCAAATTTATTTCAAAGGAAATACATATAAAATATAGGGGTGTTATATTTCACCCCCATGAAAATGAAAATTTACCTTGAAATTCCATGAATTTGATACAAATAAATGAGGATATCTCTAGTTCATCACATCCTCAAGTTCCCTAGTAGCTTCCTCAAATTTCTGATTCCTTCAGAGATCTTTAACTAAGTGAGTAATATTGTTCTGTAGCACTTTATATCTATTATACATAATTTATAATAATTATTATTAATAATAAATATCTTGTTTCATCAACACAACCTCTAAGTTCAGTACATTTAAGGATCAGTTATGTACTTCCTTAGGAGAGATACATGGAACACATTATGAACTTCAAAGAGGTTCAGTGGATGTGCCATGCGATAAGATATATCTCTACTCAATCAAGAATATTTAAAGGAAAAATATACATAGGGATCAAATTTATCTTATTTATTAGTCTCATAACCTTCTTATTAGGGAAATTCGTAGGAATAACTTCTCACCAACTTTGAATTTTAGATCTCATTGACAATTGTCAGCACAACTTTTCTATCGACTCTAAGCTGTCTTGATACATTGATAATTGAATCTTACTTTATCTACCATTTTATTAGTTATATTAGGTCCCAATTGATTTATTTCACTAACTTCAACCCAACACATTATAGTTATACACTTGTTTTTTATATAGGGATTCATAAGGATCTATTTTAAATCTTGAGTGAAATCTATCGTTATAAGAGAATTCAAAAAGAGGAAGGTTTTTATCCCAACCATATTTTAAATCCAAATAAATTGATATCAACATATTATATAGGGTTTTAATTATCCTCTCAAAATTTCCACATGTATGGGGATGATAAGAAGTACCGTAACATAGATCCACATCAAGATCTTGCTGAATACTTCTCCATAACTTTGAGGTAAATTTCTGATCTTGATAAGATATAATAGAACATGGTAATCCATGAAACCTAACCACTTACTTAATATATATACAGACAAACTAATCAAATATAATTATTCATTGATTTCAATTAAGTGTTCTAAATTTATAAGGAGATATATTACGACCTAAATTACATTCTGAAATTTAGACGTTTGGGGAATCCGATGATGAAATCCATAGTGATATTTTCCCATTTCTATTCTAGTATGGATAATGGTTACAGAATCCCATTATGATTATATCTCATAACCTTAAATTAATAACATACCAAGATCTAAGATACATAATCTACAATATTTATCTTCATTTTCCTACTATAAATACTCTTTCAAATTTCTATACATCTTCTTACTTAAAGGATGAATAGATAATGATGATCTATAAGATTCTTCCAATATATCCTTCTTCATGTATGGTATTTATGGGACACATACTCAGTTCCTAAACCTTATCATTCCATCACAATAAATATTGAACTCATGAATATTTCTCACATTCTTTTACAACTATAAATCTTTCTTCTGTACCTATTTAATCATCACATGGATAGATGTTTGAACACTCATTTGAGAAATATATGATTTCTCACATTACATTAATATTTCAAGGCATATCCTTTTTAAATCTAGAAATATTGGATCCTTTTTATCCTCATCATATATAATCTAGCATGATCCTTTTGACTTAGAGCATCAACCACCTTGTTCACTTTCCCAGGGTGGTAAAGTATTGAACAATCACAATTATTAATAAACTCAAACAGTATTCTCTAGCGCATATTAAACTCTTTTTAGGTGAATATATATACTTAAACTTTTTTGATCAGTATATATGTCGCATATTTCTCTATAAAGATAATTCCTCTATATCATTAATGCAAATATTACCACTACTAACTCCAAGTCATGAGTTGGGTAATTTTTCCCACGAACCATTAATTGGAATAGGGAATAAAATATCACCACATCATTATTCAAAAGAACATTTCCCCACCCCTTCTTCAATACATCACTATAAACCACAAAACCTTCTCCACTATAAGGTAGTGTGAGCATAAGTGCACCGACCAATCTTCTCTTATGTTTCTTGAAATTTTCTTCACATTTATCCATCCAAAGAAACTTCACTCCCTTTTGAGTTAACATAATGAGTGGATTAGATATCCAAGATAAATTATTCATAAAACATTGTTAATATTCTACCAATCCAAGAAAACTATATATCTCAATCATATTTGTTGTTTTGAACCAATGTTCAATAACTTCTATCCTTGATGGATCCAATGATATACCCTTGTTTGAGATTATATGACACAAAAATGTAACTTTCTGTAGAAAAAATTCATACTTGGTAAAATTTTCATAAAAATTATTATTCATTATTTTCTTAAGTAAAATCATCTAATGATCATAATTCTCTTCCTTACTCTTAGAATATATAATAATATCATCTATAAATACAAACAAAAACTAATCAAGGTAATATATAAAGAATCCATTCATTAAATCTATGAAGATAGAAATAGAATTAGTAATACTAAATGGAATCACTATAAATTCACAGTGTCCATACCTTGTAAAAAATGATATCTTGGGTATGTCTTCACTTTGACCCTCAATTGATAGTATCCATATCAAATAACATTCTTGGAAAAATATTGATCTCCTTGTAATTGATTGAAAAAATCATTAATACGGGGAATAAGATACTTATTATTTATTGTAATATTGTTAAATTCTTGATAATAAATGTAGAGTCTCATTGATCCTTATTTTTTCTTAAAAAGGAACATGTACAACCCATGGTGACACACTTGGATGAATGAATCCCTTATCAATATTCTCATAAATTTTCTTATCAATCCCTATAACTCAATCAACACCATTCTATATGGATTATTTGAAATAGGTGTAGCAACATGTATGAGTTATATTGAAAATTCAACTTCATGATCCATAGGAAGACTAGGATACTCTTTCATAAATACATCTACAAACTCTCATACAATATGAATATCTTTGATGTTGAGTTTCTCCCCAACAATTTGAGATAAATACCCCCTTTAATAGGAATCAAGACCCATACAATGGATGCAATTTCCATTGGAAGTTTTTATTTATCTTTATACCGATAAAAGATCATATATTGGTTTGTAATATAAAATATGAATTCCCTTCCTTATCAATTTTGTCATGACCCGTCCCCTAGGGCCCGTGCCGTGACTACCCCAAGCCTGGCTTCCATAGGCTAGGGGCTGGCGACTAGCATCGAAAGGCGTATTCCCTAAAACTGGGAAGGCATTTCCTTTATTTCCTATAAACACACACAACCAAGCACACAACATGATATGAACACAAGTAAACTGTATAGTAAAAAGAGTGTGTAAAAAAAGAAAAAGGGACTAGAATACAAGCCCAAATAGAAAGTACAAGAAAAATTAAAAGTACAAGTAAATTGAAACAACTCATGTGAAATCCTACCAAGGATCCTACCTGAAGGGTAGGTATATATCTTGAATGGACTTCTCTACAGTACGGCTCATCAAATGTCCACCTACGAGCTACCTCCAGTCCTAGTACTCTCGTCCTCATTCAGTGCTGTCCTTCATCTACACTAAACACAACAAGGTGCGGGCGTAGCCTGTGTAGGGGTGAGTAAAATGATACTTGGTAGGGACCCTGAGACCCCTTAAAGTCTCTCAAAATCTACAAAGGATAAACTACAAGCATTGAAACAACATTCAACCCTACTTAGGTATATGCCCATACATATACCAAGGTTATCAAGTATACCCATCTCATTCATGAGGAAACACAAGGCCCAAATTATTAGCTCAAAGCTCAACTATTCCACGAAGGAAAGCATACCATGAAGGTAACACCACAAAGGTAAGAACCCAAAAGGTAATACCACATAGAAGAATACCACAAAGGTATCACCACAAATGAAAGTACCATACAGGTACACCACATATAAGAATACCACAAATGTATCACCACAAAGGAAAGTACCACACAGGTATACTACACAGAAGAATACCACAAATGTATCACCACGAAGGTAAGTGCCACACAGGTACGCCACACAGAAGAATACCAAAAAGGTATCACCATGAAGGAAAGTACTACAAAGGTATGCGACACAGAAGAATAACACAAAGGTTTCACCATGAAGGAAAGTTCTACAAAGGTACACCACACAGAAGAATACCACAAGGTATCACCACGAAGGTAAGGACTCATCTCACACCTGGTATAACTTAGGTATGGTAGTAAAGATGATTAGATGTAACTACTGAATCATCTTACTTTGTTAAGAGGCAGACCCACGTAGGATCCTAAATCATCAGACCCACGTAGGATCCTAAATCATCAGATCCTCATTGGATCCTAGTACATCATCATACCCACACAGAATCCTAGTACTTCATCTGACCCACACAAGATCCTTGTACATCATCAGACCCACAAATGATCCTAGTACATCATCAGACCCACAGAGGATCCTAGTACATCATCAGACCCAGACAGGATCCTAGTACATCATTAGACCCACACAAGATCTTAGTACATAATCAGACCCACACATGATCCTTGTAAATCAGACCCACGAAGGATCCTAGAGTAGTACCACATGGATTCCTAGAGAGGATCCATGTGGGAACCTCATTTAAAGACCCCATAAGGATCCCAAAGCACAAAACCACATATGATCCCTTTCTCATGTTATAGCCAGCTACAGGGTTCCCGCACTAAACTCACTTGATTCCGGAGGGTCCGCTCCCCGAGACACATATTGATACTCTAACTACCATGAAGTACCCCAAATAATTATCCCAAATGTATTCCATGAAAAAGGGGTCTAAACTCAACCCACGGTGCATTAATCGGATGCTCGGTCTGCAAGTTATTGGCCTTTTAGTCACGAGGGCCCCATTGGATTCGTGTTCGATCCAACCCAGCTGTACCCCAACATTATACAAATCTCAAGTGGGGTATACCAAAAGGACCATCTCGATCCAAGTTTTCTGTCACCGTATAAGGTTCATCAAAAGGACGCCCAAAGCTCAAGATATGGCCAAAAGATGGAAAATGGGTCGAAGTTGGTCCTGGTCAGGTCCGTCCCGGTCGGACCGACTCGACCCGGTTCAGGTGGACTTGGCCCACTAGGTATGGCCCAACCTACCAACATGGCCTGGCCCACCGACATGGTGCGACGACTCACTGGGCTCATGGTGCGGTGCCCCACCGTGGCTGGCCGGACGACCAGACTCTCCTCTGCGCGGCGCGGTCGCACACCACACCATCTCTAGTGGTAGTCATTGAGCCGGTCACACCTCACCACACCTCTGTGGCACAAGGCCATGAATCTTCTCCACTGGACGGTGCAGACGTGAACCTCCGCCCCTTTGTGCGGCCAGTCGCACTATCGGCCGCCGCCCGAGTTCCGCCGCGGCCGACAGCGCGGTCGCGCCGCCACCTTCGTCGCGGCTGACCGTGGTGCCAGCCGTCATTTCTAAGCCCCACCGGTGTTGGTCACTATCCTCCTCCATTGAGAAGAACACATCAAGAACCATAAATATTTGTAGAGAGGTCAGACCATGTTTGTTTGGCCCGCACCCTTTGCGTTAGGACGGTGGCAAGTGGCTCAATAATTCTTGAATCACGGAGAATGCCAAGAACGGGTAAGGGGGTATTCAAAACAACAAACCCTACAAGATACCCCACAATATCCTCTCGCAAAGATGAAATAATAGCGGGTAAAACTGTTAGTCGGATGAATAGAATTCTTCATATAAATTCAAGAACAGGGAAGAGGAAATAAAAAACACACAAACGAAATAACCCCCTACCTCAAGTTCGATGAAGAGCATCCGCGTTTGAGGAAGTGTCAACGTTCTTCATCCCCCACAACTAGCCTCCAAAGATGTCACTCATTCATTGATCTCCGGTTCTAGGTTTTGTTGTCGCTCGTCACCTCCCACTGGTACCGGATTCGTACTCCATGGGTTTGGCATCACTGTACTTTTTCAGCACTTCATTGCTTGGAAAAGAATTTCAAACACCTCTCCCCAAGCTCCATATAAATCGAAGAGGGGAAGGGTGTTCAACATTCGTGGAATTAATGGAGGGCCATTAATTAGGAACCTTTCAAATTTATCAATGGTGTGGTTACTTAGAATTGAAATTTCATTCCATTTATTCTCTTGACACATCGCTGGTCCCACCTTACCACTCATCCGTTGGAAAAATAGAATAAAAATAAAATAATAAAGTTATTTTATTTATTCTATTAAAAGTTTGAAAAACTAAATTTTTCTCTAGACCTACTGCGGTCAAAGTGAATGTCTCCTTAAGTTAATATCAGCACTGCGAGTTCAACGGTGTCCTCATATTTCAATTCAGAGAACTGGTTCAAAAATTACAAAAAATGCCGCTTGTGCATTTACTAAACGTACCTGAAAAAAAGTTCATAAAATTAATAACAGTCACCCTTGACCCGCGCTGGTCTAGGTTAGGCTCTACCTAAGTAGAAAATACCCCACCAAACCCAATGGTGCTCTCATATTTTCAATCCGAGTTACCATTTAAAAGTTATGGATTTTACAATAAAAATAATTGTTACTTAATTATTTTATTTACGGCCAAAAACTAACTTTCACTGGTGGCCTACCCCGACCAATGTTAGTATCTACCTAAAGAGAGTGTACCCTCACGAGTTCAACGGTGGTTTCGTATTTTAAATCTGAGTTACTGTTTGTGATTTATAAGCATTTGAAAAATAAAATAATTTATTTAATTATTTTATTCACAATTATGCCATTTTTGGGTTTTCTCATAGGAGGCTTGCGCTGACTAAAATTAAGTCGTGCCTAGGGTAAACCCACCATCCTAAACACAGTGGTGCCCTAATATTTCTAATCCTAGTTTCCGTTTAAGAGTTATTCCACTTTTTAAAAAAAACTACTTATGCATGCTAATTAAAACTTACCCAAACTTCGACTGATCATTCCGGTCACTCCATGCCTCAGAATCGCGTGTCGTCGGATTTCAAGGTCTCAAAATAATTCCATATAATAAAAAAATATACAGAATTTATGGGACATTAATTTCTCACTATCGTATGGATTTATATACCCAAAATCCACCACAAAGGCAAAACAACCAAAAGAGGGTACTGATCACGAATCTGAGCCTCCCGTTCCGATGTTCTCTCTTGGAGTTCTCATGCTGCCAGCATACGTGCACGAAAGGCATCAACTTCCCATGAAGTAACCTCTCTTGTCAATCCTCAATCTCCACTGGAACCTCTGAAAATGTCACCCCATCTTCGATGTCCAGCTCGCTGTGGTCGATGACATGAAATGGGTCATGAACATATCTTTTCAGCTGGGATACGTGGAAAACGTCGTGCACCCAGTGCAACTGAGGTGAAAGAGCTAAGCGATAACCCACCTCTCCAACTCTAATGAGGACCTAAAAGGGTTCGATAAACCTCAAAGATAACTTTCTGCCCCGACAAAATCTCCGAAAACCTCATTGGGGTGAGACCCATAGGAATACGTGGTCCCTCTCCTGGAACTCCGAGGGATTTCGTATCTTATCAGCATAAGAATTATGCCAAATCTGTGCAGTCTTCATTTTCTAACAAGTGATACATCATGATACAAACTCTGCCACTACTTTCTTCATCTCTAGCCACTAGTACTGACACCGGAGGTCCTGGTACAACTTCCCCACACCAGGATGTACCGCCAGAGGGGATGTATGGAACTACCTCAATAGCTCCTCCCGAAGTTCCATTGGTACCATGGTACATCCTCTAAAGAGGATGACGTTCTCCCCACCTTTAGAAAATCCATAAGGTGCCTGCCCTGAAGATATTTGAGCACGTCGAGCCTCGCAGTCAATTCCCCCAAGTTGCACCTCCCTGCCATGTTGAAGGAGTGGGGGAGTGACTGTCATAGACTGAAGATAAGATGATCCATCTTGATCCACGTAGGATATCCTTAATGCAGCTAGCTGTTATGACGCCTCACTCAGCAGCTGCGGGCCAGACCTCCTGTTGAGTACATCTGCTACCACTTTCCCCTTCCCAAGAGTATAGATTATCTCAAAGTAATAGTCCTCGAGGAACTCTAGCCACTTTGTTGGGAACTTAAAACTCAAAAATCCTACTTCCACAAGGGTAAGGCTAGCTGACTCAAGAGTGATCGACTGCACCATCCTATGCATGAGTTTATCCTGTGCTGCTTGGGTTTCCTTTTTCACCGACTAAAGAAAACCTCATCCCAATGTTGTAGATAAACTAATTTTTTTTTTCTAATATAGTCAATCTAAGTATGAACTGTGGATGTCCAGTCCATACTCAAACTAACATCGTAAGGCCTCAACGCTGCCACCCAGAGGTTCCAACTAAAACTCTCACCTCAAGGGTCATATCACACCATTGACATAAGTGTGATTATTGAGTCTCATCCCCAAGTTATCTCCAGACATGAGGGTCAAGTCAATGGCTTAACCGGAAACTCTAGGTCTTGAACACAATTCCTGGAAAGAAGGAATGATTGGTACCTATGTCTATTTATACGACATCTAGTAGTAGACATAGACCTTACCTCGAATCATTCCTAGAGCCATTGGGTCACACTCCTTGAATACATGCCTCTACTCTCATCCCCTGTCCTCTAGCTCCATGAGCCTGGTGGGGTCCAAAAAAAGGGTGGTGGGGGTAACATATCAAAAATTACACCACCTCATGCTGCTCTCCTAGCTCTGGTTCCACATCTGCTTCCCTACAGATTCATCTGTCCCTAACACTTCTTCTTCCTGAAACATTTTACATGCCCAAGTCTCTGAGACTGGTGCCAGTTTCCTACTTTCCCACTACTAACATTCACTAGCTATATCTGCTCATCCAAAGAACATTCAACCAAAAAGGTACTATCTAGCATGCCAACATAAGTATCAATGCATAATGGAATAGTTCTTGCTCGAATGTCCTTAAACACACTTCGCTTGAAAGTTTGAGCCCCGAAGCACTGATCGCATCGTATTCTTTGAGTACCAGGAATGATGGGTACGCCTCGATGAATACTCAGCTACTGACATGTCGTCCTGTCGAAGCTGTAGAAGCTCTAGAGAACTCTCAGCCAACTCCTCAAGCCAGTCCTCAACCGCCTATGAGTCAGGCTCACCTCAGAACCTGAGGGGTATCTGATGCTAAATCACAAGCAAGGCACTAAGCCTATATGTGTCCTCTATCGATACTGCCGGTTGTAACTACTGACCAAAAAGCATTGATATAGCTGACACACTACCCGAAGGTACTATCTCGGGTAATGGTCCATGTACCGAATCCTCATCACTATGCAAACCATCCTCATGGTCACTCACTGGAAAAGACTAGTAGCTAAGATCACCATATACTCTACTGATGTCTCAACTAGGAGGAAAACTCTAGCACCCGCCTCCAGCCAACTCTTAGAAACGTGGGAATCTGTCTCATCTTGAAGCCTCAGAGGCATTTGCCGTTGGAACTCATGTAACACGGTCAATTGGCATGCACCGTCTGCCAGTGCGGCTGGTGGTAACTCCTGCCCAACGGGTGGTGGTGCTGATGGTGCACCACTTTAAGGTTCCAACATAGTAAGAGGGCCCTGCACTGGAGCGTCGTCGCTCAGTGGCCATCATCAACTACTCTCTCGAGAATCCGAGATGGCTGTCTATGTAACGACATCATGATAAGAAACAGGTGCACCACATTATTTAAGTTATACCTGGTGAGATGACTCAAAGAAATCAAAAAGAAAACTTTTCCAAAACACACACCATTAGTGTTTTTGGGCAGTGAGTCGGAAATCAGAATTTAGGGTCCTGGTGTATGGATACATCGGCCGCCGCACCAACACTGAATTCCCCAAACTGAAAACCACACTAATAACACTTAACACTATTTCCACATAGAAAAGATCAGAGTCCTAGTTCTAAGGTAGAAATAACTCCTATGATACCAATTTTTCACAACCCATCCCCCAGGGCCCATGCCGTGACTACCCCAAACCCACCTTCTATAGGCTAGGGGTTGGTGACTAGCACCGAAAGGCTTATTCCCTAAAACCAGGAAGGCATTGGATTTATTTTCTGTAAACACAGACAACCAAGCACACAACAAGATATAAATACAAGTAAACTGTATAGTAAAAAGAGTGTGTACAAAAATAAAAAGGGGCCAGAATACAAGCCCAAATGGAAAGTACAAGAAAACTGAAACAACTCCTGTGAACTCCTACCAAGGTTCCTACCTGAAGGGTAGGTACAAATCTTGAATGACTGTCTCTATAGTACACCTCTGAGCTACCTCCAGTCCTGGTACTCTCATCCTCAGACAATGTTGTTTGTCGTCTTCACAAAACACAACAAGGTGTGGGCATAGCCCATGCAAGGGTGAGTATAACGATGCTCAGTATGGATCTTGAGACCCCCAAAGGTCTCTCAAAATCTACAAAAGATAAACTACAAGCATGGAAACAACAGTCAACCCTACTTATGTATATTCCCATACATATACCTAGGTTATCAAGTATACCCATCTCATTCATGCGGAAACACAAGGCCCAACTTATTAGTTCAAAGCTCAACTATTCCACGAAGGAAAGAATACCACGAAGGTAACACCACAAAGGTAAGTACCAAAAAGGTAATGCCACACAGAATAATACCACAAAGGTATCACCACGAAGGAAAGTACCAAATAGGTAAGCGAGACAAAAGAATACCACAAAGGTATCACCATGAAGGTAAGTACCACATAGGTATGCCACACAGAAGAATACCACAAAGGTATCACCATAAAGGAAAGTACCACACAGGTATTCCACACAGAAGAATACCACAATGGTTTCACCATGAAGGAAAGTTTTATAAAGGTACGCCACACAGAAGAATACCACAAGGTATCACCACAAAGGTAAGGACTCATCTCAAACCACGTATAACTTAGGTACGGTAGTAAAGATGATTAGATGTAACTAATGAATTATCTTACTTTGTTATGAGGAAGACCCACGTAGGATCCTAAATCATCAGACCCACGTAGGATCCTAAATCATCAGACCCACATAGGATCCTAGTACATCATAAGACCCACACAGGATCCTAGTACATCATCAGACCCACACAGGATCCTAGTACATCATCAGACCCACACAGGATCCTAGTACATCATCAGACCCACACAGGATCCTAGTACATCATCAGACCCACACACGATCCTAGTACATCATCAGACCCACACAGGATCCTAGTAAATCATCAGACCTACACAAGATCCTAGTACAAAAGACCCACGAAGGATCCTAGAGTAGTCCCGGATGGATTACTAGAGCAGATCCATGTGGTACCCTTAATCACATACCCATGAAGGATCCCAAAGTATAGACCCACATAAGATCCCTTTCTCACGTTATTTCCAGATACAAGATTCCCACACTAATCTCGCTTGATTCCAGGAGGTTCCGCTCCTCAATCCAAAGGTCGATACTCTAACTATAATGAAGTCCCATGAAAAAGTATCCAAAAGGTCCTCCACGAAAAAAGGGTCTCGACGCAACTGAAGATGTGTCAATCATACGCCTGGTCTGCAAGTTATCGACCTTTTAGTCCTGTGTGCCCGGTTGGATTCGTGTTCGATCCAACTGGACCCTACACCATCTATATCAAAATCTCAAGTGGGGTATACCAAAAGGACCGTCTCGATACAAGGTTTCAAGCTCCATAGATGGTTCGTCAAATAGATTCTTGAAGCTCAAGATATGGTCGAAAGAGTGAAAATCGGTCGAAGTTGGTCTAGGTCAGGTCCGACCCGGTCAGACTGACCCGACCCGGCCTAGGTCGATCCAACCCGGTTCAGGTCAAACTAGCCCACAGGGTCTGGCCCGACCTACCGACATGGCCCAGCCCACCGATGAGGCTTGGCCCACCGTGGATAGCCGGGCGACCAACCTCTCCACTGCACGGCGTGGTCGCGTGCCGTACCATCTCTGGCAGCAGGCGTTGAGTCGGTCGTGCCTTGCCTCGCTGCCACGACACAAGGCCGTGAATCTTCTCCACCGAGCATAGAGGATGCGCGCTACTGCCCCTTTACGTGATCGGCCAGAGTTCCAGCTGTTTCCCTTGCTCCACCGCTGCCGACGGGCCGCGACCCTTCTCTGACAGCGTGGTCGCGCCGCCGCCTTCATCGCGGCCGACCGTGGTGCCGACCGCCGTTCACGAGCCCCATCGGTGTCGGTCTCCATCCTCCTCCCTAGCAAAGAACACATTAAAAACCACAAAGATTTACGGAGCAGTCGGGCCAGGTCCGTTTGGCCCGCACCCTCCACGTTAGTGTGGTAGAAAGTGGCTCAATAATTCTTGAATCACGAAGAACATCAAGAACATGTAAGGGGGTATTCAAAACATCAAACCCTACAAGATACCCCACAAAACCCTCCCAAAAAGATAAAAGAATCATGGGTCAACCCATTAGTCATTTGACCCACATTCTTCGTATAAATTCAAGAATGGGGAAGAGGAAATCAAAAACGCAGAAACAAAATAACCCATACCTCAAGTTTGTTGGAGAGCATCTACGTATGAGGAAGTTTCGAGGTTCTTCATCCCCCAAAACTAGCCTCCAACAATGTCACTCATTTTTCGATCCCTGGTTTGGGGATTCAGTGTCGCTCGACACCTCCCGTTGGTACCAGCTCTGTCCTCCATGGGTTTGGCGTCACTGCACTTTGTCAGCACTTCGTTGCTTGGCGAAGCATTGCCAACACCTCTCCCCAAGATCTATATAAATAGGGGAGGGGAAGGGTGTTCAACATTCTTGGAATTAATGGAGGCCCATTAATTAAGAAACTTTCTAATACCCCAACAGTGAAGTTACTTTGAATTGAAAGGTCAATCCATTTATTGGCTTGACACATCACCAGTCCCACCTTACCGTTTGTCCGTTGGAGGAATAGAATAAAAATAAAACAATAAAGTTATTTTATTTATTATATTAAAAGTTCCAAGAACTAACGTTTTATCTGAACTTACTATGGTCTAAGTAATGGTCTCCTTTAGTGAATATCGGCACTGTGAGTTCAATAGTGTCCTCAGATTTCAATTCCGAGCACCGGTTCAAAAGTTACAAAATGCCGCTTGCGCGTTTACTGAACGTATCAGAAAAAAAAGTTCAAAAAATTAACAACAGTCACCCTTGACCCACACCAGTCAAGGTTAGGATCTACCTAAGTGAAACATGCCCCAACGAACCCAACGATACTCTCTAATTTCCAATCCAAGTTACCGTTTAAAGGTTATGGATTTTACAATAAAATAATTTTCACTTAATTATTTTATTTACGGAAAAAACTAACTTTCACTGGTGGCCCACGCAGACCAATGTTAGTATCTTCCTAAAGAGAGTATACCCTCATTAGTTTAGCAGTGGTCTCAGATTTTCAATCCGAGTTACTGTTTGTGAGTTATAAGTATTTGAAAACTAAAATAATTTATTTAATTATTTTATTCACGATTATGCCATTTTTGGGTTTTCTCACAGGTGGCTCATGCTGACTAAAATTAATTCGCGCCTAGGGTAAACCCACCACCCTGAATGCAATGGTTTCCTCATATTTCTGATCTGAGTTACCATTTAAGTGTTATTCCACTTTTTCATGAAAACTACTTACATGTGCTAATTAAAACTTAACCAAACTTCGACGAATCATTCCGGGCACTCTGGGCCTCAGAATCGCGCACCATAAAATTTTACAGTCTCAAAATAATTCCATATGAAAAAAAATTATATAGAATTTCTAGGACATTAAAAATTTATTCTGATTTATATAAATAAATAAAACCCATACCCAAAATAACATAAAATTCAACTAGAGGAAGAATAATGATATTTATAGGAAGCACATTCCCATAAACTTCAATCAGAGAAGAATCATTGACATGAGATGTGATCATTATACCATCATGAGTTTTCATTCCTAATTCAACATATAATTATTGAGGTGTTAATCTGATACATGTATAAAATTATTTTGATATAAAATATTGGGTTGATTTAGAATCAAATAAGACATTATTATTTCTAGAGTGGATGGTAAGTGTAACTTTCACCCCTTTATTATCATACCCCACATCAGTAGTAGTGATAGTATGATATTTAGCCATTTTTGGGATTAAGAGGTTTCTCATGTTGATCATCATCATTAACCCTCATATTTAATCATTGGTTAGCATAATTCGAATATTCATTGCATTTGAAACATCAGAGTGTGGGTGGTGCATTATGTAAAGATTTATCTCCATTCACATCATTATCTAACTTCTTCCCTTTAAATTGACATTTTTTTTCAAAATGAAATTCATTTACACACTTAAAATAGTTTACTACCCCCTTAAAATAATTTCCTTTATGTTACATTCTACAATTATAGCATAAAGGAAGACTTATCTTCTTCCCTCCATGGTTTTTGTTATTATAATTTACTTTGAATTGTATCTTTATTTTATTATAAAAACCATGATATTTATGGGTAACTACAATATCCATTCATGACTTTATAGCACATAGAATTATTTCTTCATTTCTATTGAAGTCTATTATGGTTAATGGCCTTTAGAGGCTTGGTTTTAAGCCACTAAATAATTGATCAATCTTACTTTCAGGTTGAGTGATAATACTATAAGTTTACCTTGCAAGCCTTGTAAAATTTTCCTCATAGTTACTAATGTATTCATCGCCCTTTGAATTTATCACAAGGTATTAATTATATATTTTCATAAAAATAATACAAGGAAATTACTTTTTTTGTAAAATAATCATATAAAATTATCCCACTCGATATAGTTAATTTCTTCTTATTGCCTCATGTTATTGATAATAGTTCACCATTGATCTATATTACCTTAAAAATAATAAACTACCAAAATAATTTTTTTATGCTCTATACACTAGAGAAAAGAAATATATTTTCAGTGGTATTTATTCATTTCTCATCAATTAGTGGATCAAGAGACGCACTAAAATAAGGTGGATGCTACCACATGAAAGGATAAATAGAATGTTGTTCCTTAATTTGTTCATTTGGAAGATCATAAATATTTATGGCTTGAGAAAATTACATAATCATAACAATGAGTTTTTTCCTTCCATATACCATAAAATTTGGTTACTTAGGTGGAAAATCATTGCATTGTCTATCATATTCAGCATTAACATGGTTCCTTCAGGTTCCAACCATTGACTAAAATAAAAAAAATCATAGCATGAGAAAAAATAATCATATTGAGAAACTACATAATAATAATAATATTTTATATAATTTATAAATCATGAAACTTTGTTTTAAATCCATAACAACTTAGGTTTAAACAAGGTTATCCTTGGTCATCATCTATTCAAATTATTCATAATAGTACACAAAGAAAATGTAAATTAATATAAGAATATCCCTCAAGAGTGTATAGCTAGGTGCACAACCCTAGTCCCACTCATTACACATCAATGAAAACCAAGTTAATACCAAATACACCCTATTCAGAGTTATTACCTCTAGGTGAATCTATGAAACAACTATATCCACTTTCTAGTATCCTTACATGGATTTATTTTCTAGGAAAACCACAATAAATTTTTACCATAACCTTGGATGTTCTCCTATAATTTAGATTTTCCTAAGGGTTCACATCACAGTTTCCAAAAATAATTAAACCTCTTTGTAATACCAACCAAGGTATCCCAAAAAATTCATATATAAATATTGCATCTTATTAGATGAATATTCATTACATATCTTTATGATCCATGTTAGAACTATAAAGGTTAAGTGTTTTTGGAAACTTGAATACATAAAAAACCAGTACATAAAAGTTATACACCATATCATACTAAGTTTTTCACAATTATCACCCTTCTCAGTCATATCATACTTAAAACATTTCTTTATATCCTAAGGAATAAGAAACATAATAAAGAGTGATCTTAGATACTCAGTAAGGGTAAACAAGATTGATATAAATGATCATTTAAGTATAATATGAGGTTAATGTTATGATAATGTGATACTAACATTTTAAAATCATAGCCAATAATTCATAGATCATAACCATGAGTTATGGAATAAATCTTGGTAGTTTACATGACATGAATCATAAAGTAGTAAATTAACATGAGTAGTGGGAGCATAACATTATCATAATATCATGTCATAAAATAGTTGGATAAAGTGTCACATAATCATAATCATATAAATATTATATTAATAAAACCTACCAAGACATTCTTCACATGTTGGTATTGGGATAACCACCCATGTACTTACTTTAGGCCTGGGATAACCTCCAGTGAACCCTCTTTTTGGATTGGGAAAACCTCCCATGTACCTATTAATATCATAAAAAATATATTTACCCAATGCATAAGAGTGATATAAAGGACCCACCCATCACATAATCATTAACCATTCATGTATATGACATAAGACTTTGAAAACATTTATCATTTTATCATAGCTTATCCCGCGGAAAAGAAAATAGGTTTCTTCAATATTTCAACATCATAATCATAAACCATCTATAGAAATAATAAAGAAGTTAATATTATATCATGTCCTTATAAAATCAAAATAAATTCAAAAAGATGTTGTTATAGATAAAAATACATTTAAAGTATCACAATAACATTTCTTGATGAATATTCCATTTTCACTTTGAAATCACTTATTTAAAATATTTTTTTTCCAAAATATTAGGTAATAAAATTTATTTGAAAATATAAATGGAAAATTGTAAAATAAACTTCAAAAAAAAACATTATCCATGATGGTGGGAAAATATTTTTATACAGTGTATGTTAAAACAAAACCCCCTTTCACATTTTTGGTGAAAAGTCAAAATTAACTCATTCAGAAAAAGATAAGAATATTCAACTTAATTTTTTTTATAGAAATTAAAACATGGGTAAAAAATAACTTAACAATAATTTCTTAATGTTAAAAAAATTCTAATTTTTTTTAAATAAAATATGGAATTTGAATAAAAAGATTCTAAACCAAAGAGAAAAACAAGTTATGTTTTCCTTATAAATATTTATTCATAATTTTGAGTACTTAAGGAGAGTAAAATGAATGAAAACATGAAAAATATAAAAATAAAAATATTAGAATAAAATACATAATATTTTGGAGGTATATATTATATAATCTCATCATCGTAAATCTAAGCATAAACAATCCCAAAAAAGTGATTTTAATATAAAACCTTTACCTCAAGTCTAACTTGATTCATAAGTGATATAAACTCATGTATAATAAATTAAAATTTAGTATAATTATATAAAATAACCATATTAATACTTATAATATCATATATGATTAAGTTATAATATTTCAACTTTCATTTACTAATAATTATTTATTAAAATATTTATTTTCAGGTGTTAACTGGTTTGTTTTTCATGAAAGTTTCATATAATAAGTTCCCATCCTTGTTCTTATATAACGATTATATCATCTACATAATGTTAATAATGATATAAATTATATATATATATATATTTATTTTATATATATATATTTTTTATAGTTCATAAAAGGTATAGATAGAAAAATGAGTTATACTGTTTATAGAGACTGTAGTCCACATATATGCATGGTAACTATTTTAATTTTATAAAGAAAATAAGTAAACAAATATAAACAGTATTTTATCATTAAAAACTAATAATTATATTATAAATATTTTATATATTCAGAAAATCCATCATTATAAATAGCTATGTATGTCAGTGATGAAAAATGAATCATATCGTTATGTGGAGGTAGTAGTACACACATACGCATGGGCGATACTTTTATTTTCCATTTGATAGAAAAGAGGTGGAAAAACGTTTCTAAATCATTATAATAACATCTCAGTATATTGATGATACTATATTGAAATTGTAATTATGTATATAATAGGTTTAGAGAAGGCAGGATAAGAAATAAAATTGAAAGTACTCGGTTAAGAGTTATACTTATTCATTGAGAAACATCCTTTTACACACACATTAATACTTTAAAGGATGTCATTGTGATTGAAAAAAATGAACTCTAAGATATGTTGAGGGATGTTAGTAAAAGATTTGGGTATATCTTGGATGATCTTGGAGGATCAAACTTTATGAATAAAGGTATAGAAGAGGTTCCCTTTTATAAGAGTGGGAGAGGACACACTTGGAATTACTTAAAATATTTAAAAATAATTAATCTCTTTATCAAGTATAATGCTTCAAAATGGACAAGGATTATAAGGTAGGATTAACCAATGATTAACCCCCTTTTACCATAACCACGGTAATTTTTTTTTTACTTTTTTACTATCCATTATGATCAAAAAATAAAGTGGCCGCATTAATTTTTTTTTTGGAAATTATGAATCCAAATATGGAATAACTTTTATAAAATTCAATTTTTATAAGTGGAATAAATTAATTTTAGAATAATTTTTCAAGACATAACAAAAATCCACTTTTATAAAAATATATTTTTAATCAAAAATATGAATTTACTTTCATTCATTACTTAGTAAAAAATACAAAATGAATGTTAAAATATTTTAGTGAATATATAATCTATATGTTTCATTAAAAAATTTAATTAATAATTATTTATTTAATTTATTATGACAAAAACACCATGTGCATATAATTTTCTTTTAAAAATAACTCTTTACCTTTAAATGATTTTATCTTTATTCCTAACCATTATATATCTAATGTATAAATGATTATTCATTTACTCATATAAATTATCAATATATTTCATTGGAATAATTTTTAAATAATGATAAATAAAATTTTCTTATATAATGATACATAACATGTAGAAAAATACATTTATTTTAAAAATATGTCTTTTAATTGTTAATAATTTCATTAAAAATTTAATGGATATTTATTAAGAATTAATCAATATGTTTAAATTTAGGAATATATATATATATATATCATAATAAGGTTAATATTATTAATACTCACCAATCCAACAACTAGTATATAAAGGTATACTATATCATGGGTTTATTTAGACTTAAGGTTGCATTTAAAATAAGCCATCAAATACTTAAAGTTTATTTCAAATGAAATGCATATAAAATATTTGGGTGTTACATTCTAGACATATCATAATTAAAAATATTCCTGATATCCTATGTAAAAGGAAAACATAATAAGGATGAGAAAAAACACTCAGTAAGGGGTAGCGTACAACAGAATCTATCATGTAATGAACAAGGAATGAATGATATGAAAAGAATAAATAATAATAAAATAATTCCATATTACTCATAACATGAGGATGTAATATATCTGTGGATAACATAACAATGTAAATATTCACATGAATTAGAATAACTTATTTCATAGAAATGGAATAAATATTATCATACATCATAAACATACCTTCATGGCCTCATACTAAGATATAAAACATAAATGAGTAAGGTTTACACCAAATTCCCGAGTTAGTTTGTATCATGAGACATACAGATGCATAAAGGGTATATATAATTCTATACTCCATCTATAAATAATTATTCATTAATTATATAAATGAATTAATAAATAATAAAATACATAACCAACATTCCTTAGTATTTAATAAACATCCATATTGAAATAAAAAGTATGCAACATATCAATATTTCCCCAATCAATAAATGGAATAACATTATTGGTAATAACTATTAAAGCTTACACCATATACAATAATGGTTATATAGTTAATTCAGTACTACGAAACATAATATATAAATAGAATAAGAGATATTGAATATATCTATGAAATTAAATAACATAAACATCAAAGAGAAAAATAATGTCAAGAAATAGATGAAGAGTGATAGAGAACATAAACCTTATAAAAAACGTAAGGTATGGACTATAAATTCATAATAGAATTGAAAGGGTAATACATGGAAGAAGATAAACCATTTAGAGTTTTATAAGAAAATGGAAGAAAATTTATATAAATAATTTTCATAAATATTTTGTAACATTGTCGTAAAAAACTTATAAGTCACTTAAAAAATTCATTTTAAGGGGGTGAAATGAGGACATTTAAAACCTAAATATTAAATTAATTAAAAGTATTATAACCTTTAAAATAAATTAATTTAAATATAGGCAATGTGGAGTGGAAGATAAAAGTATACATAAGTGGAATGAAATACCCTTATTTATTCTTCTAAAACATTAACCTTATTTTGAAATGAAAAATTATCATAAAATTGGAAATAAAAATTACTTTGTAAAACCATGAAAACTTAAATAGTAATCCCCATTATAAAAAATGGGTATAAAATCAAGAAAAGGAACTCACATTATAAACATGAAAAATGATATTTTTTTACACTTTTAAAAATAAAGTAAAAAATAACCCATGCAAAAAACATTAAAAATATTCCATTTTATTTATTTTTAAATAAATTAAAATATAGTGGAAAATGAAATTAATAAATAATTAAAATAATTATAAAAATATTATTGAAACAATATAAATAATATGGATATGTAAGAGAAAGATTATCGACTAAAAATAAGAGATAAGGTTAGTTCTACTTACAGGAAACATTTCGGTAGAATTATTAATAAAAGGGAACTTGAAATGGTAGTAATTCATGTGTAACCCATAAATTTCTAGGGTATAAGAAGATATATTGGTTTTTAGAGAGAAAATACAAACAATTTATCCCAATCCAAGTTTAACATAAACTACCTTGATTTTAATGTGAGTTTGGAAAATAAAGCCTTATAGATTTGGTAACTTTTGATTCAAAAGAAAATTTTGAATAAAAATTTAAATGGAACTTTAAATACAATGAAAAAAAATATAATAATGATATAATATTTAAATGGGGATTTAAATAGACCACATAAAATAAAACAAGTGCCAAATTAAAAATATGTCTCTAATAAAGTAATTTGAGAAGGCTTCCCCTTATAGACATCATAATTTTGGAAGTAAGAATCTTTTGGAAGAGTGTTTATGAGAAAATAATAAAAATCCATATATAATTAACAGGGAATAAAATAAAATAAAATCATTTGATGGAGGAAAACAAACTTATAATGTTTAAGTTTAATAATAATGGTTATTTCTCAATGAAAGTATATTAAGTTAAAAATGACCCATACAGACTCCAGTAATGAATGAATCAAAAGAAAATAGAAGCAGATCACAAAATAAACATTAAATCACATGAATAAAAAGTGAATTATGATAAAATAACTCAATATTTAATAATTACATGATGTCAAAGAATAATGGGTATATAATTTGAATTATGTCTCAAGGAATGCAAATTGATATAAAGAACCCTTACCTCAGGTCCCATTTTATTTCATTACGTTTGACCCTCCTATATAATAAAATTATGTTTATTAAAACATGATACTTGAAATGAATTATATTCCATTTGAAAATTAAGGATTATTTATAATCATTGGAATTTATTTATTGCGATTTTTTTGAATTTAAAATAGCTAAAATACATGTTTTTTAAATTATCATGTTTTGTTTCAATTTCATGATTTTGATTACTTGACATTTATGATTTATTAAAATTATTTATAAAATATTATAATACATTTTTATTAAATAATCTACACTAACCAGCTATGTTTGGGGTGAAAAATAAAACATTAACAATGTCCTAATAGGCGGATGAAACCGGTTATTACTGGGACATGTCAAAATAGGCAGAGAGAGTATATAATATAAATATATTAAAATAGTTATAAAAATATAATAATAATAATAATATTTTATATGATTATATATTGAATAATTTATAAATTTATAAAAATGGAAATTGATTAAGAGAGTTTAAAGGAAAAGAGAAAGAAAATAATGAAAGAGTATCAGGGGTTACCTATTTGTTGAAGATTGAATCCTTCGCTAAATCCATAAAGGATTGGGGTTTTCTAAATATAGAAAATAACTAAATGTGATAAGAGAATTATTATTGGGTAAATGTGTATATATTGGTATTTTATAAGTTAATGAGAAGTGATTTAATAAGGGAAAGGATAAGAGGTATTTATACTCAAGGTGAGAGGTATTTTTTGGTTAAAATGTTGATAATTTTATCATTTAGGCTAACTAATTTTGAATCAAACTTGTTAACATGAAATTAAATTATTTATTATTAAAGAATATGGTTATTTTAAATTTAGATCAATCTAAAAATTAATGACACATTCAAACCACTCAATTAATTCAATGAACCAAAAATTCTTTTTTATTAGGATAAAATACATTTTCGGGTCCAAAATGTCAAAAATAAGTTTCCAAAATCAAATTAATATTTTTAAATTAATTATTTTACTCTTTAAATAATTTTTTTGATAAAAAAGTTTCATATGTTTTTAACTCATACTTGCATCATGATAATAACCTAAAGTTTGCTGTTTTTTTTAAACTGTATTTTAACTATTTACCCAAAAATATATTTTTTGGAAAAATACCAAAAGTTCACAATAACTAATTTTTATGGGATTATTCAAAAAATTAAATTCATTTTATCAAAATAACTTTCTAATATTTAATAACTTATCTTTTAAATGAAAATATAAAATATAATGAAAAGATATTTTTATAGAGAAATAAATTTGTAAAATTAAGTATTCTTGATCTTATTTCATATCAATTACCAGTTAAATAAGTGTAAATATATATTTTTTTTGTACTGTGAATAATTTTATTATAATAATATATTAAATTTTTTCAATTAAAATTATTAATATAAAAACACATAATATATTGAAAAATACAATTATTCAAAAAATAATCTGTTTTAACACCAAATGATTTTAATCACATCCATTAGTTATTTATCTTTTAACCATAAAATTTATTCAACTAATTAGTATTATAAGAAATCAAATTAAACAGTAATAATAATATATTAAATAATTAATTTTAACTATATTTTTATTTATTTTATGTTTTTCTCTTGTTGTAATTTTCTTAATGATATTTCACATTTTATCACTATGATCTATCAATGTTTATATTTCATTGTAAAATATATTTAAATTCATTTTAGTTTGGTGATATGTATGATACAAGTTATTAAATATTGTATTTATTTAAAGTAAAACCCATACTAGAATCTTGGGATGTTATAATGTGAGATAGGTTGGAGAGGAGGTGTAAACAAGTTAAATTGAGCATGTATAAAAGGGAAATTTGACACATTAATGAATCTAGGTTATTCAAATGCTTTGGATTGATGGTTTACCAAACGATGCACCAACTATGAATCTCACACTAGAATATAACTATAAATTTTCATAGTTTTCCAAACCACTTCCTAACCATTCCACCCCCAATATAATCGAGCTTCAATAATCTGTATGGTTTTTCAAAGATTGATCAATCTATGATTAAAAAAACCCATACATAAAAGTAACTCACACAGTTAAAAACGAAGACCATATGATCATTCACTAACCATACACCTAAATGAAATAAATACGTAAGGGTATCTTTCCTGGTTTCCCATATAATATGAGGGTTATCAAGTTGGTTTCCCCCATCCATGCTGTAATCACACAATATATAAAAACTAAAAAAATTTAAAATTTAAAATAAAAAATTCTAAAAAAATAACATGTAATTATATTATATTTAATATAATATTTACAAGGGGGTTTCATAATTCTTTTCACTATACACTTTCTACCCCAATAAAGTTATTAGAAAAAGCAGATGTCAACTTGTAGCAAAACTCTTTCACTGAATTATAGGTTTAGTGGTATACTATGAAAATCAATCAAGTAAGTGGATACAAGTGATCCATATAATGAAATAACACCCAATCCATTTCAAACTTATAGTTTACATTAGACAAAAATCAAAACTACCACCCTCTTCTATTTGGATACATGAGGTGGGTGGGGCCAACAAAAATAAAATAAGTATTATGAGATAAGAGTATCCAATAATCACATGAATTCTCGAGATAAAAAAAACTAATCCTTATAAATTATAAGACATATTCAAGAATACTCTAAGCCACACTTCAAATCAAAATCAAGGAACATGAATCCAAAATTACACCAAGACCTTCTATTGGTCTCGCCACCATTTATAATTCATCTAAAATAGTGAAAGAAATTATAAAAAATCCTACAAGAAAATAATCACCAAGGATGAACATATATTCATAAAATACCCAAGGAAATAATAATCCTACCACAATCACAAATAACCCTTTAATAAATCATTTTAAAATCCCAAAATAACATGAGTCTCAAAAGGATAGCCAAATGATTATAATCTAAGGTCAAACCATCCATCAAAATATCTCAAAATAAGAAAGGTAGAGATAAAAAAATCAATAACATTCCCTAAAAAGGAACAAAATTAATTATAAAATTAGGTCAAAATATTGAAAGAGTGTGTAACATGGGATCTCAATCTCGGAATTTTAGTTTAAGGTTAGTCAGTTATAATAAAAAGAGAACTATCTAGATGAAAATCTAAGTTGGAGTAGCACTCATCACGGTTACCTGAGCACGTACAGAAGGCTTACCATGTGTTATCCATTGAGAATTAAATCCCCATAATATGCGTAAACTATGATGATCATAACCAATCAATGAGGAATAAATACCATAAAAATAATCACCGCCCATAAAAGTACAACCAAAATATCATAAAACATAATAAAAAACAATACCCAAGGAAAGTATCCAATTATAATTACCTCAAAATATTTAATCTACTTTAGTATCATTATGCATAAATCCCAAAATAAATAATCAAACCCATCTAAATCCAAATTATACTTGATAAATTTTTTGATAATTCAATCTATATAATTACTAAAGATAACCTAAATGGGATCATAAATAATAGGTCCAAAAAACAAAAAATAGATCACTTCTCCCCCTGAGAAACAATACAGACTAAAGAATACTGACCCAAATCAACTCAACTTCTAGGCCTGGACTCATATGGATTTATTTTATTAGCTTCCACTAACATGTAATATTTTTACCACTTCCTTATAAAATGATATGATACATTTATATAAAAACAATACAAAGTCTAGGCAAAGAACTTTGTAAAATAATTGATCTTTTATGGGAGTCATCAATGTCTAGATCATGATAAAGGAACTATATCTCTAAGAAATTATTGACATACTCTTTCATTAGTCACTCACCCTGATAGAGATTCTTTAATTTAATGGATTTATAAACTTTCACATACGTAGGATAATGACATTGAATAAAATTTATCCTGAATAATTCCTAAGAAATGTAATCATTAAACTAACATGAGATTAAATTATCCTACCACACTTATATTTTTTCTTCATATAATCCTACAATGACTTTCCCCTTTAAATATTTAGGAGTTTTAAGAGAATTGAAGATTCCCTCAATCCTCTCTAACCACTACTTCATATAAACAAATTTAGATCATAAAGGAAATTATATGAGAGATGATTTGATAATTACTTACTAGTACATAATAATATAGAGGTTTCTAAATTCACCACTCTATTCAGAGTTTAGGTTGACCCCACAACTAAAAGAGTTACACCTAAAAATTAGAGGAATAATCCTAAGGATTATCTCTCAAAATGATATTTATATGTTCTATTGAGACATTTATGGGAGGCATAATCTAAATAACAAAAAACATTAAATCAATAAATTCATGCATCAAAATTTAAATCAAGTATTCCCAATATAAACCAAGGTAAAAATCTAAAATCACAAGCTCTCCAAAACAACACACTTTGCACAAAATTTATTCCTTTCAAACCAAATGCATAAGATAAATAGTTTAAAAATAATTTTATAAAAGCATACACACATTGAAAACAAAGCAACCTTAAAAAAATCCAATTCGTTTATAAAAATAATGGAAACCCATTTCAAAATTCTACCATAAGTTAAAATTAAAACCCCCTCACTATATAATTAATAACATTTTCATAAACTCTAATTTCATTTAAAAACACCATACAAATTTTATTCTAAAATCAACCACTTTTGAAAGTAGTTTATAATAGTAAAAAATATATATATTATAAGTAAACCATAAAACCTAGTTTTAAACCAAGACATTCCATGAAGGTTAAAAATTACTCTACAAAAGTACATCTAATTTTTTAGAATCAAAACATTTTATAAAACTATTTTTCCTAATAAAACTAACCTTTAATCAAAAATAAAAAAATATCCACACATCATAAAACCATTTTTGATCCATCTAAAATAAATGAGAATCACTTTAGTAGGACTTAGGAATTAAAGAGTTCAAAACAACAAATCTCAGTGGGATTTATAGCTATATACATTTTGGACATACAACATGGCCAATCATGCAGTATCCTCAAAGAAGTCCTTAGAATCGTGTGCATGGGGTCGATATGATTTTAAAAAAAATGTAAGATAATCACAAAATTCTATATATTCTTTAAATTTCACCCCAAAACTCAAATAAACCCCAAGGTATTTGATATAATTCAATGTGAATCAAAATCCCATCATATTAGATCAAAATTTATAAAAATAATAAAAATAGATTTCAAATTTCAAGAATCAAACCCATAATTTCCATGGAAAATCAAGTTATTTCATAAAATGTGGTGATTAGGAACCTACTAATGGCCTACCTCATCAGTCATGACTATTGTATCTTTATAATAATATGATACAACAAAATAAAATAAGGCACTCTGATATCATTTTGTAATGAGTCGACCTAGGACAATATGCCACATCACTCGGTTCAGTTCACCAAAATTCGTGAAGCTTGTTCTTGATCACCACATACTGGTGAAAAGAATTAAAGTATAAAAAAAATAACCAATAGGAATGGTTTCACCCTAAAATAATAACAAACAACTAGAAAACAATTTACCAAGAATTGTTCATAGTGGATCCATACCTTGGACATCCATGCTTATGAAATAATCTGTTTGAAATAAATAAACTGTACAAATAGGGTATAAGATGTTATCAATAATAAAAAACAAATTCTTATTCCAAAATTTATAATATAATAATAAATTCATAATAAGAACTTTAATAAAAGAGAGTCTAGAATATAAAAACAACTGGCCAAGATAATCGATACATAATCATCCCTAAAACTAAACTGATAACTTGGAACACCAAAAACAACTCCATATAACCAATATCCATTCAACACATCTATAATTTACATAAATGGACTAAAACTTTATAATAAATTTGAGATCACACACCAAGAACCTGTATAAAAACACAAGATCCACACATATACACACATTTGGGTATATTGGGTGTTAGCTAAATAGGCCCAATAATATTTCACCAAATAGTCTATGAAATCCATTTCATAAAAAAATTCATAAATTATATTCTGAAAATATTTTATAAATATATTTTTATAAATAAAATTTATAAAGAAAAAATGTATCATACATTTATCCTTTTCTAATTACACATGGTAAATTCTTTTTGGAATTCAGAGAACTACCTGGCTTTAAAACCATGATTTCAAACCTAAGTAAATAAGTCAAACTTTCCTTTAAAAACATCCTTTAAAAACCCTCTTTTTATCAACCTAGTGGTGGAATCAACTATTTAAAATTGAAAACACTGAAAAATAGAAAAAACTTAAAAATGCTAACTTCTATTTTTTATGAAAATAAAACCAAACCATTTTCATTATTTCAAAAATTACCAAAAAATCCCTTTTCAAAAAAATTATAAAGTAAAACCAACCATAAAATAAATAGGGTATAACATCCAATAAGAACTATCATATGAAAGAAGAATTATATAAATAATAAAAAATAATGTAATTGGTGACACTAATCCCAAATGAGAACAAGGGGATAAAAATAAAATGTCAAGTAGAAATCATCCTATATAAAACCAAGTCTCTTATACATTTTATTTCATGATTTTTATCATAAATTTCTATAAAATACAACCTATAAATATATTGTTCTAGGGTTTTTTGGAGATTAGAAACGTAATACAACAATAAAAATATAATCCATGTCATATTTATCTTATTATCTATAAATTTATATTAAATCCCATTGAACTTATTTTACTGAATATGATATATTAGGGAATTCATAAATAAATAGGGTGAGCTAGAAATCCCAATAAGAAAAAAATTGGAGTAGAGTATGATGATAAGTAATACATATGAGAGAAGAGACATATCATGAAAATATAAAAGATAAGGATCATATATGTAGACAAAAAATCATGGAATGAATAAAATGACATTATAGGATCATGGAATCATAGTAATTTGTAAATAACATAAACCATGATATCATAAGAATAATATATGACTCACTTCCAAGACAACATAACGTAGTGTTCTAGACTCATTGACCATGCACCATAAATGGTATCTCATGATATGAAAAAATTACCCAATTAATTGGGGGATGTATAATTTTGGGTCCACCAATGAAATTCATAACATGTACATGAATTTTTTTTTCACAAGATTAAATCATAGATAGGAAATAAGTATTAAGAAAACCCATGAAAAGGAAATGAGTTACATAATCTTATCTTAGTGTATAAAAAAATGGAATATCATAAAGATTCAAATTAAAGGGGGGATTAAAGTATTCTTGGATGAGACTAAATGTATAAATAAGTATATTTCATGAAAATTATGTTCAATTAAAGTGACTATATGAAAGATTAGTAGAGAAATAAGTTTGGAAATGAATCACTTATGTAAGGTTTTAAGAAAAAAAGTAAAGATTTTTTAAAGAGGGAAAGAGAATAATAATTTATTTAAAGATAAAAATGAACTCAAATGTTTTTCCATAAAATATTAGTGTTTTTAGAAACCATATATGGTTAAAATAATTTTATGTAGTGGTACATGAAAATAGATAAAAAATAAACAAGTTCCCCTTAAATGAGTTTACTTAAAATAATGAATTGAGAATGGAAGCTAAAGAACATGTATTATACCCAAAAAATAAAGGTAAATTAAACTATGTATATATGAAATGGATATATATACATAATATAGAATAAGTAAATGATAATATTATTTAGGTAAAATGAGAAAAATAAAGATAATTTATAACCCTAAAGTAATGAGGTTGGTTTGAAAGATCCCTTTACTCATGTCCTTGACTTGTTTAGTGTGTTTATCGAAACTTATGAATAATAAAATTAAATTTAATAATCACTTTATTAAAAAAAATAGTTATAATTTATTTATTATTATTCTTTCATGTTTGTTCATAATCATTTTATTATGATATTATGATTATGTTGACCTTCATGTGAATGTTTATTATACGGTTCTAAGCCCGTATTATTTTATTGATAATAATAAATGTTTTTATCTAATGAGACCATAACACCATAAGTGAAACATGATAATTTTAATGTAATTAAATAGGTTTATATGGTCCCAAATATTCATATGTGATCATAAATAGGTAAGATTAATTTAGTATAAACATTATCATTATATGGTTAGTTTATTTAGTTAGTTTTTCCAACCATGATGAACCTATTTGCTTTTATTTAACCTTATCACTATTTATCCATTATAGAATATGAAAGAATATATAATATACATATTTATATCCCTTTTAAACATAATATGTGTATGTAAAGTATACATGAAGGCAGTAATAAAAAATAAAATACTTTTTCTAGGGTTGCGGTGAACTGACCATAATATAAACAAGGTTTTCATTTTAGAATAGCATGACTAAAGGTTAGATAATGGAAACACCATTAACAGAATAAAAGTTTAGTATATTAATAACACTGATGATATTATACTATAATGGACAAAATATATTTTAGTAGGTATAAGAAAAATTGAATTTAAGATAATTCGGTTTAGAATATTACCTCTTCCTTTGGATGTTCACTCTTAGGCTGCATATTAAGGCTCTTTATAATGTGTTTATAAGTGGAGTGGTGGAGGGTTGTATTTATAATGGGAGGATAAGGGTCTTTTAAAATAAAATTTCAGAATAAAATATTGTTTCTTCAAAAAGTGATGCATCTTATGACTCAATAGTAAGAATATTGTGGTTATACAATAAAAGTTAAAATATAATATCCATATTACTTCAATAGCCCTAAAAAAATCATCCAAATATAATATTAAAAAATATGGTACTTTAAAGGTATTTTACTATTTTACCTTTATATTTTATTTTTTATGGATGATATAAAAACTCCAACCTAACTATTTTCAACATTTTGATTCCAAAATGACATCAATTTTATCAAAATGATTTTATAAAGATGATAAATTTAATATTTAAATAAACTTATTATTTATTGAAGAAAAATAATTTTATAACATGATTAGATTTATAACAGTAAAAAAATTAATCATGGTTTCATAAAATTATATAATCAAATTTATGAAATTATATATTATGTCATGAAACTATTTTATCAAAATGAAATTTTATTTAAATTTTTTAAATTTATCATAAAAAATTATTTTATGAAAAATAGAACATATGTATCTTGGAAAAAATATAAATATGACTTATTTTGTTAAAAATATATTTTATCTTATTTAACACTTTTGTATCATTTTATTATGAGATAAATTTTTTATATTTTTATTTATTAGGATACCCAAAAATACTAAATTTGAAGTTTAGATAATTTTTCCTGCAAATATTAAAAAAATATGCATCAGAGTAAACACCATTTTATCTCTAAAGTAATTTATATAGCAATACTACCTATCCCCTAGAAACATAATCCCTTATTGCACCATCATAAAACCTTTGGGTAATGTGTGAAAGGGAGGTACTTTTTTGGGTTGGTTTGACCAATATTGATCTTGTAGTGATATCCACTAACCCAAACTTCTCTTATAGACGATTAAGATCAAGCCTTAATTATTAAATTTATGCTTAATCTTGGTGAAGGGTGAACCCCAATAATTATATCCCTCTTAAAATCATTGATAAATAATATTCATAAGGGATGATCGTATAAGTTAAGGCCATTATTTCTCCTCTTTTCATGAATTAACACTCATTATTACAAATAATATACACTAATTATAACAGTCACTTTTTAACAACTACATTAATAATTTTCATAATGATCAAAAATATTAAAAACCAATAGTAATATTATAAAAATATTTATTCTCTAATTTTATTTAACAGGTGGAGTGACATGATGCAAGCTTCATATGTAATGGGTTACCATGTATTTGGCCTTTGGGTCACTAGACCTTTGGGTAACCCATATTCTAAACCCTTCATACCTTTGAGACCATGAGTCATGTAATTATTGTCCTCTCAAAATAGTAAAAAAAGGGGACTTATTTTCTTAATAATAAGGGGCTTAACCGAAGCATGTTTAAAAAAAGTGTTGTGGGTATAGTGAAAATGTTTTATACTATACTATATAACTATATATGAAACACACATGTTTATTTAGAATAAACTTTATATATATAAATTTATAAATTTCCACATTATCCCCCCTTTAAATACTTCACCCACAACATTTAATTTCATATGAAATGATTAAAATAAATGTGGGTACCTCTGCTGCATTTATTATTTAGGTTCTTGTGTTTCTTCCACAAAATTATAGTTTCACTAAATAACTTTTTACATGTGAGTTGTCTTACTGTGTATAACTTTGTCTCTAAAATACAGTATCTTCACTGAATGTTCCTTATAATAGGTGAAGATTTGGGAAGCGGGCCTCGGTGTGGTGACTTCTTCCCTCTCCTTGTGCATCTAGGGTTTCTTCGCCCGGTCTTCCCCACCCCTCCTCCGGCACAGGCCGACTTCCTCGATGGATGCCTTGCTTAGGCACGACATCAATCGGTGATGGATCTGTTTGGATCGGCTTCGGTTTTGGTTCATTGGCAGCTGATTCGATCCCTTCAGCTTTAGCATCTCGCTTTGGATATTGTATGTTTGACGACAAATCTGTTTTACTTGTGGCTTCAAGTTTTCAAATCTGCGTCGACGTGTGACGACCTCGGTGTTCCTAGCTTCGGGGTTTCGGTTCAGTGTTGAGTTCACTCTTCTTGGCTTTTGTTCTCTTTACAGCTTCAGAGTTCTTTTCTTCAATTATGGTGTGCTCACCGTCATCCTCGATGGTTTCTTCATTTCTGTTGCTGCTTCTGGCATCGGCTCTGGTGTGCGCATCGTCTGCCACAACGACCTTCCGGCTCCGATTCTTCTGCTTGGCTTCATCCCATCTCGTTGTCATCTTGGTGAGCACCAGTGTGTTCAGGGTCGGATCTAGGGGCTCGGAGGGAGGGGGCCTTGTGTTCTGATTCTCTTGAGTCAGTTTGGTTTGGTGGAATTTTTTGGTTTGTTGAAATGGTTTGGTTTGATCTACTTGGGTTAGTATTTGATGCTAGTGTTGCTATTGGTGAGACTGGTGAGGTGAGACTGGTGTGACTGGATTCTGCAGACTTGGGTGTGACGTCAGCACTGCCTAGACTACCTTGATCTGGATTCTTTGTTGCCTTTTGTGGATGTGTTCTTGGACCATCTCACGTCGCTGGAAGGTTTGGGTGAACTCTGATCGGAGTTCACCGCCGGGTTGGTGGTTTTGGGGATGATGTCGATGGTCGCATCGACGACATTCAAAGAGTCTAGTTCTAAGGTTTGTTCAAGATCTTCTGATGTTCATGCACCCAGGTTCATGATTTGAATGACTATGTGTTTTTTTGGTTTGTGGAATGAGTTGAGTTGTTTTCTGATGTTTGAACGTTGTTAGTCGTGAAGTCACGGTGGGTTTACCACTTTCCCTCAAAAGTCTTTGTTGGTTTCTCACTTTTTCCTCAAAAGTGTTTGGATAATAAAAAATGAAATTTTAGTCAGGTCCTTATAATAAAGACCATTCAATAACTATACCACCTCTAGATTTATTCCATGTAACATCCCTCATTCTAGCACTCTCTCATGTGGCCAAAATGGTTTTTTAACTGGACCTTAAGAGTGCCTCCCCATATACCAGTTGCTACCAACTAATAGAGGGGGTATGATAAGTATAGTGGGAAGACTATACCCCCGAGTTACAGAGTTACAACAAAATAGAATAATCATATAACAATAAAAACCAGAGTATAGGAAATAATGGATAAAATAAAATATAGTGGAAAATCCAAACAATAAATGGAAAATGAATAAACAAATAAATAAAAAAGGAATAATGTAATTATAGGATGAAATGTTACAAAATTTCATGTTATAATTAATATAAATAAAAGACAATAAGGATCAAATAAATACTCAAAAGTACCCTTTACAAAGCCCCATGTTAGTCCCATCACCAAAATCCATGCCATCCAGCATGAAACAATCAACAATAATGTCCCTTTCCCTTTTCAAATCCTACATTCATATAATTTTCTTAGGTACCAAATGGTATCCTGAATAGGATGTGAGTAAAACTTAGTAGTTTGACACCACTGCTTCTAACATAACTAGTTTGATAATAAGTGTATACAATAAATGATAAAAATATGTATTAATTAATAAATTAATACAACATAACAATCAACCTTCTTCGAAACCATACTAGAATATATCTGAGCATGTAACACAACCATTCCAATCATAACTGTATATCCATTGGAATCATAGAAATCTAGGCCAATCTTGATATGTAATCATTTCAACATGTGTCAATAGGAATAACCCACTATATAATCCTTTTAGCATGTTTTAGGGCATAGCTCTAAATATAACCATTTTTAGTATGTATCAAGGCATAACTTAGTATATAATCATTTCAGTATGTATCATAGCATAACTCGGTATATAAGAATTTTAGCATGTATCAGGTCATAGGTTGGTATATAAAAATTTTAGAATGTATCTAATAATATCCTAATATATAATAATTTCAACAAGTATCATAACAATTCATAACAAAAATAATATCACAATATCACATCATAAGAAAAAATGGTTAATTATGAAAATTACAATTTATCCTTTAATTATGATTTAATTTATATATCAATTTATTAACAAACCTCTTAATAAAAAATCCATACAAAATAATTAAATATAAATAAAACACCTAAGGTCTCATGTCACTCTAAACACACTTTAATCCATTAGTCAATTCATTTATAATCATGGATTTTCTTACCTGAACAGTAGTTGTAAGCTCGATCATAAACAATTGGATCCAAATGGATTCCAAAGAATAATCCAATTCATCATTTTAATAATTTAGGCACAATTCATGTTGGTGTGATCATAATATTGCACATACTTTTCAATTAAATAATCCATAGGATTAAGGTTTAGACCCCATAGATTAAACCAATGATTTAGTAACACCAACAATGGGTCATGCTAACAGAAATGAAGGAATAGAAGACCATGAGATAAAAACTAGATCAAATCAGATCAATATTAACAATGAACCCAAACGTGGTCCAATGGTTCCACCACCTTAATTGGTAACAATGAAAGAGGATGGGAAAACCAATTCCAAAGACTTACCAGGGATCGATTGTATAAAACAGACATCCAAAATGAAGTATAGGATTCTAAAAATTCCTCAGGTTTATCCTAGGTCAATTGGAGAAGGCTGCATACGAGGGGAAATGAGAAATAAATTACATGAAAAACTTCAAACCGCTGCTCCTGATAAATACATGACATGTAATACATATATAATCATCATTCATTCCTTTTTAAAGGGATACACCACAAAACCCATCACCTTGGGTTAAAGTTTATCCTGATATACTATTAAACAATGTGAACAGTTTACAAGATGTGTAATCATTTCATGCCCTATACTAGTTCATGAATTATGTCTGGAAGAAGTTACATGTTGCGTAATATGTTCACGGAGTGTAATATCACAACAGATATTTTTCATTCCATTTTCTACAAAAAAGTACTCAAACCACCTCTAAAGCCTTCTAAAACACGGAAAACCCACATAAACCAAATTAACATGTTTATATCCACCACCATTAATTCAAAGAAACTTCCATCCATGAACTTTAGGTCATTATACAAAACAAAGGATCTCCATATCTGAACAAGACTTATCCACCAAGGCTTAAATACGTAGGAAAACCCAATGAAAAATGTTTAATGAAAAAACTCAAAGAGGGATGTACTTGAAAAAGGATAATGTCTTACAATCTCATCACCATATAATAGCTTATCCTAGAACTTCTCCAAGAATAAATGTAGGGTTTAAGAAAACAAGTCTAGACACTATGCTTGCATATCAGACTCCCTCTCCCAAGTCTCCTCACGAACAAGCCCATAATGACACTACACTCGAACCAGAGGTATAATCCTTTCATGGAGATACTTCTCAATATGGTCCATAATCCATACCAGATTCTCCTCAAAGGAAACATTGACACAATTCTTGATGTGCTTTACATACACCACATTATATTAGTTAGGATAATGTATCTAAAGTCATGACATGTGAAACACATTGTACATGGAACTGTAGAGTTATAGAAGGGACAATTGATATGCCACTGGACTGAACCTATCCTTTATCTCAAACAACCTAACAAACCTCGGTGCTATTATGACAAACCTTCTTTTTATTACATAATTAAACATAATTTATTACATAAACTTCACTTAATACAACATAGAATATCAAGAAGTATAGTTTATTTGGGGATTAGGATCATTACATAAAAACTTAAAACATGAAATACAACATATTTATTGAAAACTTATTTTACATGACCACTACATTCCCTCGTACTTAGCATTGCATTGGATAACCTGAGGAAATGCATAAGAAAAGAGCGATCTATAAAGCCCAGTAAGGGAATAATCATGGAATAACATGAGGAATAAAATACATGTTAAACAATAGGCATATCAATATAGCACAAGAGAAGCATAAACATAAGGGAATGATAAAGCATGATAATCATAACATGAAAATGTGGCAACAACACTTAACATGGAATTAGTAAGAGCTAAGGCTCATTACACATTGAGCATGATTAAACCCTCATTACACATGAAGCACGAGTAAAACCTTGTTTCACTTGAATTATCATGATTCAACACCCATTTCACGTAAAGTATCATGATACTATATTTTACCCAATGCATTGGAGCGCTATCAGGGTACACCCTTCTTAAACATTTCATTTCATGCATAAGTGTGCCACATGGATCATATAACATAGAATCAGTAAAAATCATAAGTTATTCAACAATTAAGTAATATGGAATAAATACATGAAAGTAACATTCAATATGTATATGTGCATAAAGTTTAATACCCTTGATAGAGACATGGCTATGGTATTCACTACACAATGATCTTGGCTTGAAAAAATGCAGTGCAATTTCAGCAGCATTAGGGCGTGACATAAGGATTCATGAAAATGATTGATGAGAGAGAAAATGTTGTCTCATCATATGTACATGAAATGGATAGTAAGGGGTTCATATGGATAGATGTACCAACAAAAGTAATGGAATTTAGATGCATAATACAAAAGAATTACTTGGATGTAAAAGAGGAGAGAGAAATCCCTTACAGAATTTCGGCATAGTAATGTGTGTACATGGGAGGCATTTTATGAGAAATAAAGGGGTATCTCATCATCAAAAAATATATAGGGAAGTATTTGGGAGGTGAAAAACCATACTCCAACATTTATAATTGAAATTAAATGGGCATAACAATTTAAAGAATATTGGACAAAAATGAGAAAGGAAAAAAAACCCTTACTTGAAAGTGTGCTTCCAAATGCTTGAGAGAGGCTTGAGAGAGGATTATTGAGAGCTTGGGGCACCTTTGGATGATTATAGAGATAATAGGTCCAAATTTGGATGAATTAAAAACGCATTGAGTGAGGAGGAAGTGGGATCTGGGTGGGTTTATATATGAAAGGTGAGGGAATTCTTTATTATTTAGGTTTGGGACACCTCACATTAAACTAATCCAAAACACAAACCAGCCCATGGTTTTTACCCACGTTTTTTGGAAAAGGGAAGTAGAAAAAAATATTTTAAGGCCAAAGTCCGAACTTCTTATAATAATTTGGTTGCTTATGTGGAGGTGAGTCACACTCCCAAGGAGAACAATTTAAAAAGACAAAATGTTTAATAACTCTTGGAGGGTCCACTAAAGTTGTGTAAAATAAATCAAACAAACCTAAAATCACATTATTTTAATGATAAAACATACATTGGCTGAAAAAAATGTTTATAGTATTTTATTACATCACTATTGGGTCATTATGATGTCATAAATCACATTATATATTTAAACGGTATTTAATTTTTACCTAAAAATTTGACTATCTTAGAAAATTATGAAAAATTCACCGTTGGGTAATTTAGAAGTCCTGATTCCAGAAAAAATATCCATTTTATCTAAATAATTTTCTAAATATTTTAATTTTCACTTTTAATATAAAAACCTTCATTTATCGAAAATTTATAGGTTTTGACAAAAATGGCTTTCCGACCTCAATAAAAATGACAATTGCATTTCATAAAATTATACAATCATTTATATTTAATAAAAATTAATTTAATAATAATAATAACATTTTATAAAAATATTATTTAATTCAAAAATCCATTAATTCATCAAAATATATTTCTTAGTTGAATATTAACTAAAAATACTATTTGTGCTTTAAAAACTATTTATAAGGTAAAAATAATAAAATAAAAGTATATTCATTATTATATACAAAAATAATGTACATAACCATAGTACTAGGGTCTTGTTACATAGCCCCTTATAACACTTTCATAATACCAAAGAGTAAGGTGTGTGATGGTGACAGACTCTTGTGGTGGCTCGGATAACATTGCTCGGGTGGTAATCTCTATCAACTACCACTTCTCTAATAGGCGGTCCGGCTCAAGCTTAATATATTCAAGCTCAGCTTGGACTTGGTCAATATTGAAGCCTAAATATGCAACCTCCTTTCTGATCTCTGAAAAATGGTCTTCTTATGGGGAACGTCTACTGGATGAGGCCATCACTTCCTTTGTCTGAGTAAATTGGATTTGTTAAAGCCCTATATTTATACTAATCTTGTGATCACTGTTCAGTGTCTATGTTAGCAACAGTCTAAATTCTTAACAGCATTTTAAAATCCCAAAACATAAAACCAAAGAAGTTGACATTTTTTATAAACATTTTAGATAAAGATACATTTAATTAGATCACAAGGGATTTCCATTAATGAAAGTTTGGGTCATTACGATCTTCCCCCCTTAAGAAATTTCACCCTCAAAATTTCCTTTTCCTACACTAAAACAGATGTGGGTAACTCTACTTCATCATTTCCTCTGATTCACACATCGGTTCTTCAAACTTGTGGTTTTTCCACAACACCTTGACAAGGGGAATTGTCTTATTTTGTAGAACTTTTTCTCTACGATCTAAGATCTTCACTGGTTGCTCCTCATAATAAAGATCATTATCTAACTATACCACCTTTTAAGAGAGTACATGTGAAGGGTCCAGTATGTACATCCTTAAGAGGGATACATGAAAGACATCATGTACTTTTTCCATGGTAGGTGGAAGTGCTAGTCGATAGGCCACAACCCTGACATGATCAAGAATCTCAAAGGGGATGATATACCTTGGACCAAACTTCCCTTTATTTCCAAACCTCATGACCTTCTTCCATAAAGATATGCGTAGAAATACCATGTATCCAACTTTAAACTCAAGGTCTCATTGACGGTTATCTGCATAACTCTTCTGTCGTCTCTGGGCTGCCTTGATATGTTGCTGAATGGTTTTCACCTTCTCCACCATTTCTTTGACCATTTATGGTCCAAGAAGCTTATTCTCACCAACCTCGTCCCAAAATGCTAGTGTTTTTCACCTTTTCCCATAAAGGGATTCATATAGTTACATTTGTATGCTCAAGTAGAAACTGTTATTATAAGAGAACTCAACCAGAGGAATATGTTGATCCCATCCTCCTTTAAAGTCTATTGAGCATGCTCTAAGCATGTACTCAGGTGTTTGGATAGTCCACTCAGATTGGCCATTAGTTTGAGGATGATAGGTCGTACTGATGTTCAGTTCAGTATTCAGAGCATGTTTAAGACTCTTCCAAAACTTAGAGGTGAATCTTGGATCTCGATCGGACACAATAGATAGTGGAACTCTATGAAGGCTTACCACTTCCCTGATACATATCTGGGCCAGTTGATCTAATGTGAAATCCTCCCGAATATCAATGAAGTGTGTAGCCTTTGTAAGATGACCCACAATAACCCAGATTTCATTGTTTCATTTGGATGTCTTCGGACATCCAGTGACAAAGTCCATGGTGATGTTCTCCCATTTCCATTCTAGTATGGGTAATGGTTGCATCATCCCCTTAGACTTCTGCCTCTCTACCTTCACTTTATGACACACCAGACACTTTGATGTATATTCAGAGATCTCATTCTTCATATTATCCCACCAATAATGCTCTTGGAGATCTCAATACATCTTTGTGTTTCCTAGGTGAATAGAGACATTTGAACTATATGAATCATCCAAAAGTTCCTTCTTCAGCTCCAGACTTGATAGAACACATAGTCTTTTCCCAAATATCACAATTACTTCTTCATTAACATTAAACTCCGAGGATTTTCATTTTCCGATATCTTTTACTTTTTCTTGAATTCCCACATCATCCTTTTGAGCATCCTTTAACCATTCCAAAAGTGACGGTTGATAAATAATTTGTGAAAGGATTGATGATGTTCCATTATTTATGATTCCCATGTCCATATTCATCAAATCTAAGAAGATTGGAACCTTTACAATTCTAATCAATGATAGTATCACTGGGTCTTTTAGACTTAGGGAATCCGCTACCTTGTTCACTTTCCCAGGGTGGTAATGGATTGAGTAGTCATAGTCTTAGATCAGCTCTAACCATCTTCATTGGTGCATGTTCAACTGTTTCTATGTTAATATATACTTGAGGCTTTTGTGGTCCGTATATATTTCACACTTCACCCTAATAAGATATTGCCGCCAAATTTTCAAATCGAATATCACTACAGCCAACTCGAGGTCATGTGTTGGATTGTTCTGTTCATTAACGTTCAATTTCCTTGAATCATAGGTAATGACTTTGTCATTTTTCATCAACACACATCCCAGTCCCTCTTTCTAAGAATCACTGAATACCACAAAAAGTTCTTCACTTGTAGGTAAATTGATCATGGACACAGTGATAAGCCTCCTTTTTAACTCCTTGAAGATTTCTATGCATTCATCACTCTAATAAAACTTTACTCCCTTCTGAGTTAGGTTGGTAAGAGGGTTGGAAATTGATGATAAATTTATCAAAAATTGTCGATAATATCCAGCTAACCCCAAGAATCTACGAATATCCATTACCAATGTTGGCCTCAAACATCCCTCAATTGCATCTATTTTGGAGGGATCCACAGATATCACATTCGTTGTGATGATATGGACCAAGAATGAGACCTCCTTCAACCAGAACTCACACTTTCTGTACTTTGCATAGAGCCTCTCCTTCCCCAACGTCTCTAGTACAGTTCTTAGGTCCTCCTCATGATCCTCCTTGGTTTTGGATTATATCTGAATATCATCTTTAAAGACTACCACAAATTTGTTGAGGTAATCTCTAAATACTCTATTCATTAATTACATGAATATTTCTGGATCATTAGTGAGTCTAAAAGACATTACTATGAATTCATAATGCCTGTATCCTGTACGAAAAGAAGTCTTGGGGATATCTTCTCTATTCACCCTTACTTGATAATATCCCGACCACAAATCCACCTTGGAGAAGTATTGTGATCCACACTGCTAATTGAACAAGTTATCAATTCGTGGGAGAGGATACTTGTTCTTTATCATGATTTTGTTAAGCTGATGATAATCTATGCAAAGGCGCATTGATCCATCCTTATTCTTGACGAAGTGGACTGGTGCACCCCATGGTGAAGAACTAGGGTGTATAAAACCTTTATCCAGATTCTCTTGTATTTGTTCTTCAGCTCTTCAAGCTCTACAACAACCATTATATATGGAGTCTGGGATATTGGAAACACCCCAGGTATAAGATCAATTGAGAATTCAACATATCTTCTAGGAGTAAGACCAGACAATTCCTCAAGAAACACTTCAGCGAATTCCCTTATAATAGGCATGTCTTCTAGGATGTTTGCCTCCTTAGACTCAATAATCTTAGCAAAATATGTGTGCTTATAGGGCATTAATATCCACACTTGAGATGATGGAGCTAAAGAAGTTTCATCTTCATCCTTGCACTTGTAAAGAATCAGGGGTCGATTCTCCACATGGAGAGTGATTTCCCTCTCACATAAATTTATGTTGGCTCTATATAAGGTAGTTAATACATGCCAAGAATTGCATCAAATTTCACCATAGTGAGTATGATGAGGTTCTCCAGGAAGTTTAATCCATAGATTATGATAGGGGAGGAGTTATATTCATGGGATGCAATGATTTCCCCATTTTTCTTACTCACCGACATCTTCACTTCCATGATTTTTGGTTGTGTTGGGATTGTTCTAATAAACTTTCGAGATATAAAAGAATGCATAGAACCTGAATCAAAAAGTATGTTCGATATTATTGAATGAATAACTAGTATACCTATCACCACTTCGTTGTCAGGTTTCACTTTGGTAGTAGTGATGGACAAAGCTCACCCTTACTGCCTTGGAGGTTGTTGGTGGCCTCCAAAACCCTTGTCTTAGGGCACTGATTTACAAGATGCCCTGGTTCTTTGTAGTTGTAGCAATGAACCACATGTTGAGGTTTGAAAGGAGCATTCCTATCCTCTATCGTAGCCACAGGTCTTTCTTGCCAACAGTTAATAGCTAGGTTCCCTTGTCTTCCACACCTAAAGCATTTCCTCATTCCCTTCAGGAAATTTTTAGGGTGCTTCTTTATGCACTTTTGGCAAGTGGGGTGATGGATCTTCTTATCACCATTGGATTTATCCATCAGACCACCAACATTGAATTCCACCTTATGCTTCTTATCCCCATGATACCCTTGAGATTCTCCGATCTCTATTTCAACCTTGAGGGCACATCAGACAATTTCCTCAGAGCTGTCGAAGTCACGGATTGCCAGCGCTTTTCGCAAGCTAGGTTTCATCCCACCAAGGAAGCGGTCAAACATGCATTCGGGGGTAATGATAAAGTTGGCGGCATATAGTGAAATCCTTGTAAAGTATTCCTCATACGCTCCGATAGATTCGTCGTCTTTTTTCTTGAGAGTAAGGAAGTCCCTTTCCATCTTAAGCTGGAGGGTGCGCGGAAAATATTTATCGAAAAACATCTTCTGGAAATCCTTCCATTCCAACGCCTCAATCTCCTCCTCTGGCTTCGTATTTTTTATCAACATCCACCTTTGATCAGCTTCACCCTCCATACGATAAGTATCCAGGAGAACCTTCACTTGTTCAGAACATTTAAGGATGGAGAAGATCTTTTCAATGGAGTTGATCCATTATTCGGAGATTGAGGGATCAGATGATCCATTAAAAGTAGGAGGCCTTTGTCTCATAAAGCTCTTGATATCATCTTTTTCTTTCTTAGGGGGGGGGGTTGAACATTACTCTTGACCCATGTTTCTATTCAAATCTTGAGTTATATGAGTGAGAAGCGTGAAAAAGATTTCAATTCCCGCTCCCATTAGATCGGGCATCTCATTAGTACAGTCATCACATTGATCTTCACATCAGTTGTTAGACCGACTACTCCTATTACCAGCCATTGGATGGAATAAAAGGAAAGTTAGGGGTAACACATAAAGGGTAATACAATAAAAAACCGATGACTTATAAATAACTTTTATTTCCTTAACATATAAATCTATTGGCTTCAGTCTATGTTATCCATGATCTACTTTCTAACATATATTCTTAGGGAATTTTTTTATCCCTTAATAATGGTTCATACTAAGCTTGTGAATTTACCTAAGAATACCCCCTAGGAGTGTCTTAACCAAGAGTGCAGCAAGTCCCATTTTTGTTCACTAGTTCCAATTTGAGTCTATCTCAAAGTGGTGTTTTTGGGTTTTACCCCTAGGATACATCTATGCCAGAGCCGCCTCTACCTTCTCATATCCAGACAGATATGTATTTTCTTGATAACCCACTTAATCAATACTCACCAATAATTATGGATGATTTTATTATACTTATTCTTGTCTCTAAGGTTTTACTATGGTTTTATAATCCTAATCCCAAAAATAACTAAACCTATCCTTAGATACCAACTATGACAACCCTGCTTTTTATTACACAATTAAACATAATTTATTACATAAACATCACTTGATAAAACATAGAATATCAAGATTCCTAGTGTATTTAGGGATTAGTATCATTACATAACAAATTAAAACATGAAATTCAACATCTTTATTGAAAACATCCTTTACATGACCATTACATTCCCTCATACATTGCATTGCGTGGGATAACCTGAGGACATGCATAAGAAAAGAGTGAGCTATAAAGCCCAGTAAGGGAATAATTATAGAATAGCATGAGGAATACAATACATTTTAGAAAATAGGCATATCAATAGATCACAAGATAACCATAAACATAAGGGTATGATAAAGCATGATAATCATAACATGAAAATGTGGCAACGACACTTAACATGGAATTAGCATGAGCCAGGGCTCATTGCACATGGATCATGAGAAAACCCTCATCGCACATGAAGCAAGAGTAAAACCTTGTTTCACTTTAATTATAATGATTCAATACCCATTGCACATAAATTATCATGATACTATACTTTACCCAATGAATTGGAGCGCTATCAGGGCGCACCATTCTTAAACATTTCATTTCATGCATAAGTGTGCCACATGGATCATATAACATGGAATCAATCAACATAATAAGTTATTCCACGATTAAGTATTGTGGAATAAATACATAAAAGTACCATTCAATATGTATATGTGCATAAAGTTGAATACCCTTGATAGAGACATGGGTATGGTATTCACTACATAACGATCTTGGCTTGAAAAAATGCGGTGCAATTTCGGCAGCATAATGGCGTGACATAAGGATTCATGAAAATGGTCGATGAGAGAGAAAAGGGTGTCTCATAATATTTACATGAAATGGATAGTAAGGGGTTCATATAGATACATGTCCCAACAAACGTAATAGAATTTTGATGCATAATACAAAATAATTTCTTGGATGTAAAAGAGGAGAGAGAAATCCCTTACAGAATTTCAGCATAGTAATGGGTGTACATGAGAGACATTTAATGAGAGAGAAAGGGGTATCCCATCACACAAACATAAATAGGTCTGTATTTGGGAGGTGATAAACCATACCCCAACATTTATAATTGAAATTAAAAGGGCATAACAATTTAAATAATATTGGACAAAAATGAGAAAGGAAGAAAAACCCTTACTTGGAAGTGTGCTTCCAAAGGCTTGAGAGAGGATTGAGAGAGGATTATTGGGAGCTTGGGGAACCTTGTGAGGATTATATATAGAGTAGGTAACAGGTTGGACAAACTAAAATATCTTTGAGTGAGGAGAAAGTGGGATCTTGGGTGGGTTTATATAGGAAAGGTGAGGGAATTCTTTATTATTCAGGTTTGGGACACCTCACATTAAACTAATCCAAACCACAAACTAGACCATGGTTTTTCCCATGGGTTTTGGAAAAGGGAAGTGAAAAAAATATTTTATAAGACCAAAGTCCTAAATTCTTAAAATAATAGGGTTGCTTATGTGGAGGCGAGTCACACTCCCAAGGAAAACAATTTAAAAGGACAAAATGTTTAATAACTCTTGGAGGGTCCACTAAAGTTTTGTAAAATAAATAAAACAAAACTAAAATCACATTATTTTAATGATAAAACATACATTGGAGGAACATAAAGTTTATAGTACTTTATTACATCACTATTGGGTCATTATGATGTCATAAATCATATTATATATTTAAATGATATTTAATTTTTACCCAAATATTTGACTGTCTTAGAAAATTATGCAAAATTCACTGTTGGATAATTTTTAAGTCATGATTCCAAAAATAATATTCATTTTATCTAAATAATTTTATAAATATGTTAATTTTCACTTTTAAAATAAAAACTGACATTTATCTAAAATTCATGGGTTTTGACAAAAATAGCTTTCAAACCTTAATAAAAATTACAATTGCATTTCATAAAATTATACGATCATTTATATTTAATAAAAATTAATTTAATAATAATAATAATAATATTTTATTAAAATATTATTTAATTCAAAAATACATTTATTCATCAAAATATATTTCTTATTTGAACATTAACTAAAAATACTATTTGGGCTTTAAAAACTATTTACAAGGTAACAATTATAAAATGAAAGTATATTCATTATTATATACAAAAATAATGTACATAAACAAAATACTAGGGTCTTGTTACATAACCCCTTATAACACCCACATAAGACCATAGTTAAGGTGTTTCATGGTGATATACTCTTGGGGTGGCTCAGATAACATTACTCGGGTGGTAATCTCTATCAAATTCCACTTCTCTCATAGGCAGTCCCACTCGAGCTTAACATATTCAAGATCGGATTGGGCTTGGTCAAGAGAGAAGCCCAAAGATGCAACAGCCTTTCCAAGATCTAACAAATGGGCTTCGTATGGGGATCATCTACTGGATGAGGCCATCGCTTCCTTTGTCTGAGTAAATTGGATTTGTTAAAGCCTTATATTTATACTAATCATGTGATCATTATTCAACGACTATATTAGCAACGGTCACAATTCTTAACAGTATTTTAAAATCCAAAAACATAAGACCAAATATGTTTACATTTTATATAAACATTTTACATATATAGACATTTAATTAGATCAAGAGGTATTTCCATTAATGAAAGTTTGGGTCATTACAACTATCTTTCCTTGTTTTTTGATACGATGTCTCTCCAACATAAGAAACACCCAAAGGAAAAAACAATGACCAACCTCAAACTCTAGAGGTCATATTTTATGGTCAACATAAGATTTCTTCCTGGTTGGTGGGGTCACCTGCTACCTATTGATTATAAGAACCTTTTTAGATGTCTCATATACTAGACTAGGCCCAACAAGTGCTGATGCACGAACCTCCAACAAAAAATGGGGGAAATGGAATGAACTTCTATACAAATCCTCAAAAGATTCCATCTAGATCGAATCCTGGAAGCTTTTATTATATAAAAAATCCATGAGTTCCATATAATACTCCTATGAATCACCAAAATCCAAAACATAATATCATAACATATCCTCCATAACTTAAATAGTATGATAATATTGTCCTCTAGTCTTTGGATGATAGGTTGTGCTTAAAATAACCTGTGATCCTAGATCCTTTTGGAGACCCTTCCAGAACTGTGATGTGAAATGAGGATCTCTGTCTGAAACACTACCCCTCAGAACATCATGTAGTCAAAATACCCTACACATATAAATACCACCCAAATAATCGATGGTGAAGGTCTCTATTAAAGGAAAGAATTGGGATACCTTCATCAGTCGCTCCATGATCAACCATACTACATCATTATCATGGGTTTTCCTGGGTAATACTATCATGAAATCCATTGTGAAATCATTCTATTTCCACTCAAGAATTGGAAAAGTTTTTAAAATCCCATATGTCTTCTAATTCTTGGATTTCACCTGTTGATAGGCAAAACATCTATCCATGAAGATCTCTACCTATTTTTTCATTCATGACCACCAGTACTGTATACAAATATAACGATAAATCTTTGTTAAAAAAATATTTAACACCCATCTAGTAACATGAAAATATCTCATCAGCTCCTTATACAATCCCATAGGAACCCATAATAAACCATGTAAAATAATAGAATTTACACTACTAATAGACCATCCTGATGGTTTCTCCCCACCATATAATTCATCTCTTATAACTATGCTCTCGAAATTAGACAACTTCTCTATCATGATTTTTTCCAAAAGAATGGGTATAATAGATGTTGAAGTTAGTGCTACTCATACATGAGACTCTTGAACATCTAGATGCATGTCTACAAAGAGTGCCATCATCCACCACTCATCGCAAGACTCCCATACCACCTTTTTATGTATTTCATCTTAATAAATCATAAACGATGATTCCACTTACTGATTTATAATTCAAATCAAAGTCAAAATACTATAGATACTTGAACCATTTCCTCTTCCAAAGGTTCAAGTCCCACTAAGAAAAGATAAACCTAAGGCTCTTACGGTTATTGTATACCACAAACCTCTCACCCCTAAGATAATTCTTCAAACATCTCAGGAAATGTATCACTACTGCTAACTCTAAATCCTGACTTGGGTAATTCCTCTCATGCATCCTTAGCTGTCTTGAACCATAAGAAAACCACTCGATCATCCTACATCAAAACTACTTTGAGTCTTACTCTAGATGAACCACAGTACATGGTATATGAATTACCCAACATAGGTAAAGCGAGGATAGGTGATGAGGTCAGTCTATATTTTATCTCTTGAAAAAATCTATCACAAGAATTAGACCAAATAAAATTCACTCCCTTTTTAGTCATCCCTGACATCGGTGCTTCTAGATGGGATAATCCATGGATAAATCATTGATAATAACCTGTAAATCTCAAAAATCTCTAAACTTCAAAGAAATTCTTGGGCTTCTCCTAGGATACAATGACTATAACTTTCTTTGGATAAACTTACACTTTATCCTATGAGTTTACATGACCCAATTAGTGTACTTTATCAATCAAGAAACTTCATTTGGTTATATTGGCATACATTTGATGATATCTCAATATACTCAAGATGATGTCAAGATGTTGGGAATGATCATTTTCCGACTGGGAGTACACTAAGGTGATGTCAGTAAAAACCACAGAAACTGATCTAATAAAGGATGAAAGATCATATTAATCAATTCTATGAATACTTCTAGTCATTGGTAAAACCAAATGACATAACTATGAACTCATAAAATCCATACCTACCCCTAAAAGTAGTCCGAGGTATGTATGATGGTCTCACCCTCAAATGATGGTATCCTGATCTCAAATTGATTTTGAAGAATATATTAGAACCTATCAACAAATTGAAGATATCATTGATATGCAGAAGGGAATACTGGTTCTGGACCATCATCTGGTTCAATATTTGATAATCTACACATAAGTGTAAAGACCCATCAGCCTTGTTGGTGAAAAGAATTAGATAACCCCACGGAGACATAATATTCTATATGTAACCTTTAACTTTCAGATCTTACAACTAAAATTTCAACTCTCAATGCTCTGCTGGTGCCATTCTATAAGGAGGGATAGAAACTGACTCTTATCCTGGACGTAACATGATCATGAAGTCAATCTCTTTCACGGGAATTAATCCATAGAACTTATAAAGAAAGAAATATTGAAAATGGTTTAAAAATAGATGAAAATAATCATGATTCATTCCACCATCATTTTGAGAAATATCATCTCTCTAAGCTGTGAGAAAATCCAATCTTTACTGAATTGGTGTTACATGACTATCCTAAAGATCCCACTCATCCTGGTGAGAATAGATGCCTTCTTATATAGAGAGGAAAGTAACTCTTCTCTGGTAACAATCAATATGTTCCTGGTAAAGAACTTTTCAATCCATACCATGAATAAAATCAAAGATTATCATTTACAACCCAAATAGCTTCCAAAAGAGAATGTAACCACAAATATCTAACTAACACACCTTATAATGTTTAATATTATTTGACTGCACTCCCAACAGTTTATTGATGGCTAGAACACCATCCTATCTTTCCACATCCAATCGAAAACTATTTAAAGAATAGTATATAAAAACAAATGTGATGCTCATATATCAAAAAATACAAGCAAGGGTAGATAATATAAGAATCATACCTTTGATGGTTGAAGGTACTACACCCATATTAACCAGATTAGTCTACATAATGTGCAGATGACTTATCCCTTTGGCTTGGGCTCCAGTCTAAATCCCCTATGATATTACCTCTTTCCGGTACTGCCATTCCAACACTGGGTATAACATCCCCTAACTCGACTAGAACATCCTATGGAACTCTAACAAACTATCTGTTGAGGATTAGTTGAGTCCTTCCTAGACTTCGATACTTATAATGATCCACTACTAATACTCTACTACTACATTGCCCTATAAAACCTATGATGGTGGCCCATTATATTGCAAGAACAACACTCCATAGCGGGGTATGGACACTAAGGCTGTTTGTGGACCATCTAGACACACTGGCAGAACTATAACATAACATGATTCTGAGTTGGATTCTCACTTCCCTAATTAATTCTTCAATTGTCTCCTTGGAGAAAACTTTCATAGTGACTCTCCTTTCTAATAGAAGAATATTTCCTAGTTATCCCTATTGAAACATCCTGGCCTCTTCTTAGGTCCCCTCTTATATTTCGTTCTACGATGAGTGCCTAATTAATCACATCTAAAAAACTACTCAGAAATAACACATTCACCTATGACCTGATCTCATAGAAAATACCATCCTAAAAATGACTCTCCCTAGAGATCTCACCATATTACAAAGATGGTACAAAGCGGTACAAGTCAGTGAAATGTTCCACATAGTCCAATACTAAAATTACCTCCTATGCAAGGTGCATGGACTCAAAATCCTTATTATCCCTCAAAATCTTGAGATAGAAATGGATCAGGAGCTTCGTCCTGAAGTCATTCCTTGACAACTCATCCTGCTACCTATATTACTCCTGAATATCCCAACAATGCTTGGAAAGTCCACAAAGAATATATGTAGAAATCTTCACACTTTTATATATAGGTGTCTTGAGATGTTTAAATATTTTCTAGACTAACTCAATCTAGAACTCAGATGCCTGGGGCCCAACCTCCCCAATGAACATAGGTGGATGTTGTAGCTAGAACTCTCTTATCAGTTCATACATCGAAGACATGGTGTGAACATTCTCTCTTTACATAGATTTAATGGCCCTTAAGAAGGTGTTTTGAAGATGAACATCCATTTGATTTGAAAGATCTATAGGAATCTCTAGTTCAAATATGTTAATATCTTACTGATTTCCACTATCCTAATGCTAAAATAGAAGATGAAAAGGAGAAATTTTCTCTACAAGACAAAAAAACTCCTTATATCACTAACTATAACAAAAAGGTCAACCTCAATAGGTGACAATAATAGAGAAAAATAAACTACTCTGGGTCTCTCTAAACATGAATTAAAAGTGTTTTAGAAAGACTTAACAATTTATTTTATTTATTTTAATAGATATAACAGGTATCTTATATCATAGGTCAAATAGGAAAGTATATATCACATGCAATAAATATGTACCTATAATAAACAATACATGTCAATAGATATCCATATGTTCATATCATGATTCAGGAATACTCATCTCATGTAATACTAGGCCATGATTATAAATCTAAGGAACCAATAAAATATTGAAATAATAACCTAACACAACATGTGAATCACCCTAGGTGAAATAATATCATCTATAATAAACAACAATCCATCTCTAAGAACTCTATTTTTTTCATATACATAGATTAGCTACTCCCATGCACAAGCTCATGACCAAGTGCCGACACATCCTTGTCTCCCTTATACCTTTCTCAAATAGTAAATCAATAAAAAAGAATCCTGGTAAGCTATGATACCACTTTGTAACATTACCCAATCCAACACTCTCTCACATGGTAAAAATAGGTTGGTTAAGGGACCTCAAGCACACCTCCCTCTATTTCATAGGCTGACAAATTGCTGCAGGGGTATGATAAGTGTAGTGGGGAGACTATAACCCATGGTTAAAAAGTTAAAAATAGAAGAATAATCATAAAAAAATAAATATCAGAGTAGTAGAAATAATAGAGACAATACAATATAGCATAAAAACTAAACAATAAAAGACAACTAAATAATCCAATTAATAAAAAAAATGAATAATGTAATGGCATGATGAAATGTAACCAAATGTCATGATATAAGCAATAAAAATAAAATACTGGTAGACTAAAATAAAGACTCAAAATTCCCTAATCTTGATCCCCATGTCGATCCTATCTTCAAAATACATCCCATCTAGTAATTAGTAATCAATATCAAGGTCTCTTTCCCTTGTCAAATTCTGCATCCATGTAATTTTCTCGGGTACCAAATGGTGGCCCAAATAGGGTGTGAGTAAAACTCAATATGTTGAAACCACTATGTCTAAACATAAAAAGTATAATAATAAGTGTATACAATAATAAATAAACAGATTTATTAATTAATAAATTAATATAATATAACTATCAACCTTATTCGACACCATGTCAAAATGTCTTTTTTCATATAAAACAACCATTCAAACCATAACCATATATCCATGGAAATCACAAAAATCTAGGTCAAAGCCTGCTATATAATAATTTTGTCATGTGTCACTAGGCATAGACTGCTATATAAGCCTTTCAACATGTGTCAGGGCATAGCCTGACATATAATAATTTCAGTATGTATCAGGGCATAGCCTGATATATAAGAATTCAATCATGTATTAGGGAATATATAAGTATATAAGTATTTACACATGTATTAGGGCATAGTATGATATATAATACTATCAACATATATTAGGGAATATACTGGAATATAATCATTTTGGCATATATCACATCATGTCATAATACCAAGGATATCACAATATCACATCATATGTCATAATGGTTAATTATGAAAATTACCATTTATCCCTCAATTACACTTTCATTTATATCTCAATTTATCTACATACTTTTCAATAAAAAATCCATAACTAGGGATTATATATCAAACAATCACCTAAGGTCCCATTTCATTCTAAACACACTTTAAGACATTAGTCAATTCATTTATAATCAAGGGTTCTCTCACCTGAATGGTATCCATAAGCTAGATCATAAATAGTTTGATCCAAAGGGATTTAAAATAATATTCCATTCCATCATTTTATTAATCTATACACAATTTATATTTTTCTAATCACAATATTGAATATAAATTTCAATTAAATAAAACATAGGTTTAAGGTTTAGACCCCTACCTTGAACTAGAGATTTAGTAACACCAATAATGGGTAATGTGAATGGAAATGAAGTTACAAATGATCATGAGATGAAACCTAGATCAATTAATATCAAGATTAGCATCAAAACCAAATGGGGACCAAAGGTTCCACCTCCATAACATAGAACAATGGAAGAGGAGATGAAAAAAATCCAATTATGTAGGGATTGATCAAAGAAACATGACATCCAAAATGGGGAAAGACTCCAAAAAATTTAGGGAGTTAATCCTAGGCCAATATAAGAAGGTTTTACATGAGGGTCAATGAGAAATAAACCACACAATAGACTTAAAACTACTTTTCCTAATAAATATATGGTGTGTAATACATTTACACATCAATTCTTCTTTTTTAAATATATTCAATGAAACACCCATCAACTCAGGTTAATATTTATCATGATCGAATATTAAACTATGTAAATGGTTTACACAACATGTAACCATTTAACTCCCTATATTGGTTCACAACATGTGTATAGTAAAAGTTACATATTGAGCAATATGTACATTACATGAAATTACCCATCATATAGTTTTCATCCAATTTTCCAAAAAAGGACCCAAATCATCTCCAAATCCATCCAAAAAATAAATAACCCCCATAAACCCATTTAACACATTTATATATGGACTCCATTAATTCAAAAAAACTTATACCCATGAATTTAGGTCATTTTACCTGACAAAGGCTCTCCATATTTGAATAAGACTCATCCACCAAGGCTAAAAAGTTAATGGAAAACCCAATGAAAAACACTTAATGCAAAAAAAAAACAATTTGGGAATTACTTGAAAAAAGACAGGATCTTACATCCCATACAATAAATCTATATGTACTTCATCAAGAGGGATATGTGGAACATGTCATTCACTTGAGATAGGTTTAGTGGGAGTGATAGTCGATATTCCACCACTCTAATATGATCAAGAATCTCGAAGGGGAAAATGTATCTTGGATTTAGCTTTCCCCATTTCCAAATCCTCATAAATCACTTCCAAAGAGATATATAGTGGAAAATTTTATCTCCAACCTCAAACTACATATCTCGTTGATTATTTTTTATGTTTATCTTCTATCTTATTAATACTTCTATGATGTGTTGTTGAATAAAATTGACATTTATTGAATTTATTTGACTAGTTTAGGTCCCAAAATCTTGTTTTCACCAACTTCATCTCAACACATGTTTTTTTAATTATCTTCCCATAACATGCTTTATAATGATCCACATGAATGATTTAGTGGAAGCTATTATTATTTGAGTACTCAAACAAAGTAATATGTTGATTCTATCCTCATTTTATATCAATAGAGTAAGATCTCAACATATCCTCTAGTGTTTGGATGGTTCTTTTAGATTTTTCATCAGTTTGGGGGTGATAGGACACACTAAATTTCAATTATGTGTTTAAGGAATATTAAATAATTTTCCATAACTTTGAGGTGAAACATGGATATTGATAATATACAATCAATAGTGGTGTTCCATGTCGCCTCACCACTTCTGTAATGTATATATTTATGATATGATCAAGTGAGAAGTCCTATCGAATAATGGTGAAGTGAGAAATTTTTATTAGATGGTCCACTATAACCCATATGGTATTATGACCTTTGTATGTATTCAGTATGCCCATGAAAAAATATATGGTAATGTTTTCTTATTTCCATAAAATTATGGGTAATAGGTACATCATCCTCTTTATTTTTGTCTTTATACCTTTTCTTACTGATATGCCAGGGACTGTAATGTATATTCAGTAATCTCCTTATTTATATTTTACCACCAAAAGTGCACTCATATATCTCTATACATATTTGTGATCCCTCACTTGATGAATAATATTTATCCATGAGTATCGTTAAACAACTCCTTTATTTCAATCTCAGATGGTATAAATAGTAATGTCCCAAATATCACATTTTATTCTTCATTAAGTTTGAACTCTAATTATTTACCCTTTTGTATATAAATTTCCTTGCTTTTCATTTCAACATCATCTCTTTTATATTTCTTAATTTTCTCATGAATACATGGTTGATCAATCATTTGAGTAAGGTAGGTTGATGTTCCTTCCTTTATGATCACCATGTCCATCCTTTACATGTATACAAATATCAGAACCTTATCAATCCTAATAATAGATAAGGTTATGAAATATTTTCTACTTAGATTATCCTCTACTTAATTCACCTTCCTAGGATAGTAGTGGATTAAATAGTCATAGGTCTCGATTAGCTCTAACCATCTTTATTGGTGCATATTGAGATACTTCAGTGTGAATACGCACTTCACACTCTTGTGATCTATATATATGTCACACTTCTCCGTATATAGATAATTTCACAAAGTATTCAACATAAAAATTACTAAATCGAACTCCATATCATGTTTTAGATAATTTTTCTCATGTAATTTCAATTATCTTGAGTCATAGGTTATCAATTTATTATTTTTCATGAGTACACAACCCAAGACCTTGTTGGATGCATTATTGTAGATCGGACATCATTCCCAACATATGGGCAATGTAAGTATAGGTGTAGTTATTAAATACTTATTTATCTCCTTGAATATCCATCCCCATTCATTAGTCCAAAAAAATTCTCCTCTCTTCCAAGTTATCTTGGTTAATGAGTTTTAAAATTGTGAGAAGTTTCTAAAAAATAATCAATAATACCTAGATAATATAAGGACATTATGGACCTCTATTATCTATGTTAGTCTAGGATATTCCTAAATAATTATTTTATTTAAAGGATCTATAGATACCCCATTTCTATTTATATCATTACCCAAGAATGTTACTTTATCCATACAACACTCACAATTATTGTACTTTGCATATAATTTCGCCTTTATAAAAGTATTTTTCCTAACAATAATATTATCCTAAATTTCCTCCTCACATTTGGATTATATAAAAATATCATCGATAAATACTAATAAAAATTTATTGAAGTAATTTCTAAATACTCTATTCATCTGTTCCATAAAGGTTGGCGAAGAATTAGCGATTCTGAATTCCATCACTATGAACTCATAATGTTGATACCTTATTCAAAAGGTAGTCTTGGTAATATCCTCCTTATTAACCTATAATTAGTTATATATTGATGATATATAAACTTTATATAATTAATATGACCCATATATCTAATTGAACAATTCATTAATTCATGGAAGGGGATACGTTTTCATTATCATGAATTTGCTGTGTTCATGATAATTAATATAGAGGCACATTGACTTATACATATTCTTTGAAAATTTTACTGACACAACCCATTATGAATCACATGGTTGTATAAAACCCTTGATCAGGTTATTTTATAGTTGATTTTTTAGTTCTTGTAGTTTAATGGGGGACATTCTATAGGGAGTATTAGATATGAGCAATGATCCAAGTATAAGTTCAGTTGAGAACTCAACCAATCAGTTATAAGAATTATTAAGAAACACTTATAAGAATACATTATCATATTCCCTCTCGATATTAAGGTATTTAAGGATGATCCTCTCCATTATCTCTTCATTTAAGCCAGATATTATTTATCATAAGGAAATAATATTTATTCTTGAGAAGAAGTTTCCAAAGGAGATCTATCCTACTCCTTACACTTTTATAGAATCATAGGATGATTTGGAATATGTAAATTGATTTACTTATCCTAATAGTTAATGTTGGATCTATATAAAGATAGTAAATCTATGCTTAGTATAACATTGAATTCAACTAAAGGGATTTTGAGAAGGTTTTTTGAGAGATCCAGCCTAAAAAAAATGACTAGGAAGGAGTTGTATGAATTATATTAAATAATTACCCCACTCTCTATTTTCACTAATAACTCAACCTCTATATTTTTTGGAAGTATTTGAATAGTTATAATGAACTTGAAAGGTATTAAATATTTCATAGAATTAGAATAAAATAACATGTTCTCTATTCTGGAATGAATAACCAGTGTACCATTCACCAATTCATTTTCAAGATCCACCTCAGTAGTAGTGATAATATAAGAGTGTCCTTGATATCTTGGACTTAGAGGTTATTTTTGTCTATTATCTTCGATAATAATTAGATTAGATAATTGAAATATATAGTTTCTATGTTCCTTGTAGTTGAAACATTGGACCATAGGTTAAGGATTGATTGACCCTTATTTTATTTAATCAAATTAGTGAGATTATTCATCTCTCTTAATAATTCATTAGTTTTATATACCTATATTCTACACTTGAGGTATCTCTTTGTTCCCTTGAGTTAGTTTACTGTATGCTGTTTTCCATACTTCTAACATGTGGGCAGTTGTATTTTCTTACCTTGGTGAGATTTATCTACTAATCCTCTTAAATTAAACTCCATTATTTTCTTCTTAATTTCAATCCTTTGAGACCATTTATAATCAAAAATCTCTATCTCACGTTTAAATACACAATGAATGATTTCATAATAGTTTTCAATGTCTTGAATCACCAAGGATTTTTAAAGACTCAAATTTAGTCCACTAAATAAGTATTCGATATTAATTTAAGGATCAATGAATTTTTTTTACTAGTACCATAAAAACCTTGTGATGTTTCCCTCATATGAACCAATATATTCCTCCTCATTTTTCATGAGTATATGGAATTAACTCTATATTTTAAGATGAAGAGTGCATGTAAAATATATTTTGAAAAATATATTCTTGAATCCTTCATATTACATGGATTCAATGTCTCCCTTGAGCTTTTTATTCTTGGTCAATGCCCATAACTGACTCCATCTATGTGATAAATAGAAAATGTAACTTTATCATTATTAGAGAATGAAGTTCAAATAATATCTTATCAATGGAATTAATACCTTGTTTTGTGATTAGGGTATTATAAGATTCACTAAAATAAGGAGGCCTTTGTCACATAAAGGACTCAATCACAACTTGAACTTTCTTTTGAGTAGTGGTGAATTCTGTATGATTCAAGTTATTATTCATAACTTGAACCAATTGATAATGTACTTCCATGTAGTTCTTGACTCCCATTACTATTAAGATACATATCTCATTTGAGAAATAATCATGTTTCCCATCACATTGGTTGTTTTTATGAATCCTCCTATTTTCATACATTAACTAAAATGACGGAAAATTAAGGATAAGAATGCTTTAACTAATATTAATATAAAAGAGATAATATGAACATAGAAGGAATAAATCATAAATAAAATGTATACCCTAACTTATGAATTTCAAGGTTTAAATCTTGGTTTTCCATATTCATAATCCTATTAGGTTCTCTAAACTAATTAGTTATATATTACATCATCAAATTTCATAACAATATATTTAATCCTTCATAATAGTTTATAAATAGCTTGTGGATTAACCAAATCATACACCCTGGAGTTTCAAGAAAGGTGTGTAGTTAGACCCTATTATTATACATCAAGTGAATATTGAGTTAATGCACAACCAAATGTTTTCAAGGTTATTTAATATAGGTATATCTATACTAGATCCTTTATCCAGGTGTTTTTATCCTAATGGGGATGTCATTTCTGGGAAATTATATACTCTATACTATATTGATATTTTAGGAAATTTTCCTATACTTAAACTTAACCTTAGAGTTTTCATTAATGTATTCTTATCCCAATCCCTAAAAATAAAGAAAACTTTTTTTAATACCAACTATAGAAACTCGAGTCTCTTATACATATTATTTAATTATTTTTTATATAAAGATTCATAAAATACAACCCAAAAATCTAGAGGTCTAGCATCTTTTAGAGATTATAACAATAAAATAAAAAAATAAATATAATCTACATAATATTTATTTTTATATCCATAATGTTATATTAAATTCCATTGAACTTATTTTAATACAAATTATATCCTAGGGAATACATAAAGGAAGGGTGTGAGATATAAATCTTGTAAGGGAATAATCTAAATAGGGAACGATGACACATGATACACATGAGATAATGGGAGATTCATAATAACACTAAAGAGAAGGATCATAAATGTTGACAAGAAATAATGGAATAGAGAATATGATATGAAAATATCATGTCATCATAGTAACACGTAAATAAAAAAACGTGACATCATAAGCATAGGTCAAGGCTCACTACCAAAATAGCATAACATAGTGTGCTAGTCTCACTACTCATGCACCATATATGGTGTCTCATGAGATGATAATATTACCAAATTCATTGGGAGGATGTATAATTCCAAGATAACCCATCAACATAATAAAATATACATTCATATTTTCACCACATAAAAAATCACACATAGGGAATAATCATAATAAAAACCCATGAAAAGAAAATAAGTTACATAATCTTGTCTTAGAGCATAACTGAAAAGAATTTCATAAATATTCCCATGAAATAAGGGATTAAATACTTATTGGACGTTAATAAATGAATAAAATAGCATAGTTCATGAAAATTAATTTCATGTTAAGGGCATACATAAAAAATATTTGAGAAGTAAGTTTAGAAATAAACCTCTTAAATGGGGCTTTAAGAAAAACGGTAAAGTTCCTTTAAAGAGGGTAATAGAATAATACATTCCATAAAACCAGAAATGAACCCAAATGGTTTACCATAAAAAATGAGTGTTTTAGAAACCATATAGCGATAAAATCATTAGATGGAGTGGTACACCAAAATATATAATAAATAAATTTTTTTTCTTTAAACATGTTTTCTTAAAATAGGGGATTGAGAAGGGAACTTAAAGAACATGTATTATCCCAAATTAAGAAAGGTAAATTAAAATAGTTATATATTAAAGGAATATATATACATAATATAGAAGAAGTAAATGAGAATAAGATATATTGAAAGGGAGAAAAATAAAGATAATGCATAACCCAAAATTAATGAGGATGGTTTGAAAGATACCTTACCTTGGGTCATTGGCTTGCTTGGTATATTCATCTAACCTCCAAAATAATCAAATTAAATTTATTAAATACTTAAATAATAAAATTTTTAGGTATATTAAAATTATTATTATTCTTTTATGTTTTTTATAAACATTTTATTTGGATATTATCATTATGTTCACCTACCCCTAGGTGTTGATTACATGATTCTAAGGTCTCATTTTTTATCAATAATTATAAATGTTATTGTATAATGATACAATAAAAAAGTATAAAAGAATGATTTTAATGTCATTATAGAGGTATGTAAAGACCCATAAAATTCAAGTAAATTATTTTCTTAATTTTCTTTAGAATATTACAAGAACGAAGTTTCTGACGGCACCTGATTCCGAGGCCCGGTGTGCCCGGAATCATTTTCCGAAGTTTAGCTCGGGTACGTTCAGTGAACGAATGACCGGGTTTTTCTAAATTTTAAACTGGTGCTCGGAATCGAATTCTGAGGGCACCAATGGAATTGCAGTGCCGATAATTGCTTAGAAACAACTTTTTCGGAGTTGCGTTTGCTCGGGTGTGGTTTTTAATTTTTGGGGTTAAGTTATGAAATAAAATAAAAGTGGGGCGACAATTTATTTTATTTCACTTAAAGCGGCTTAACCTAAGTTAAGCGGATAAGGTGAGACCCACAATATCCTACCCACTTGGTAGGATATTTGTGAGGTGGGGCCCGCATGAGCCCCACCATTTCTTTCCTTTTAAGTAACGCACCCGCAACCCCCCTTTTAATGAAAGTCAAACCTTACGTTTCTTCTGGTTAAGAAACACCTCATTAAATTGGGCAGTTAAATCGTTACCATTAATTCATTGAATTAATTGTTTGTTTCTTATCTTTTAAATTTCAAATTCTTATGTTGATAATAAAATAAGGGGAGGACTTATTTTATTATGGTTGGGTTTTTTTTGTGTTAAACCTTTGGGAGAAAAAGAGAAGATTCTTTGTTCTTCGACGAAGAATGCGAAGAACGCACCACCGCCAATGAAGAACGCCAACCTCCGACGGCGGATGACGATGAGAGATGCCTTCCTTGGAGATCACCTAATGCCAACGGAGATCCTCTTCTTCTGCTGCAATCCTCTTCTTCCGCGGTGACCCTCTTCTTCCGTGATGGATAATTCCGCGACGAACGCTCGTTCGACGACAACGTTGAGGTAGGGATTTATTTTATTTGTTAGTTCGTAAAATCTTCCATCGCTTTCCACTTTTCTTTGAATCTCCTGTTATCATGATAACGGGAGGAGGTCGGACCGTACGAACACGGCCGACACTCCTCCCCTTTTGGTTGTTGGTATTGTTGCGGCGAGCAAGGCAACGCGGTGCCGAAGCACCGCGCAGAATTTTTGACAAGGAAAGGGGGAGAAGTGCGGCGCCGTCGCGCCGCGCAATTGAAGATGAACCAAGACGCGGCGCCGTCGTACCACGCTGTTGAAAACGAACCAAAGATGCGGCGTCGTCATGCCGCACCAGAGAACCACTAAAGCACCGCGGCCGGAGCGGGGCCGCGGCGGAGGGGCGCGACACCGTCGCGCCGCGCTGGACGAACCAAGGCCGCGGCCGGTTCCGGGCCGCGACGGAGCAGCGGAACCGGCGGCCGGCACCGGGCCGCCGGCGTCAGAGCAAGGGGACCGGCCCTTCCCGGTCCCGTGGCGGCAGCAGCCGGCCGGCCGGTGCGGGCCGACCGGTTCGAGGAAAGCGCCGGGGGTCGTAACCCACGGCCGGCCAGCTAAGCGGCCCCCATAAAGGGGCTGCGGTTTCGCCATGTGGGGGAAGCGCCCCCCACCCCCCCTATGACAACCCTGATTTTTATTACAACTTAAACATGCTTTATTACATAAAACTTCACTTGATACAACAAAGAAGATCGAGAGTTTTAGTGTCTTTGGGGCTTAGGATTATTACATAAAAACTTTAAACTTGAAATACAACATCCTTATTGAAAACTTCCTTTACATGACCACTACATTCATTCGTACCTAGCATTGCATGGGATAACCTGAGGACATGCATAAGAAAAGGGTGAGCTATAAAGCCCAGTAAGGGAGTACATAATGAATAACATGAGGAGTACAATACATGTTAGGCAATAGGCATATCAATAGAGCATAAGAGAGACATGAACATAAAGGCATGATAAAGCATGATAATCATAACATGGAAATGTGGCAACAACACTTAACATTGAATTAGCATGAGCCAAGGCTCATTGCACATGGAGCATGAGTAAACCCTCATTGCACTTGAAGCACGAGTAAACCCTCGTTGCACTTGAATTAGCATGAGTCAACACTCATTGCACATGATGTATCATGATACTATACTTTACCCAATGCATTGGAGCGCTATCAGGGCGCACCCTTCTTAAACATTTCATTTCATGCATAAGTGTGCCACATGGATCATAAAACATGGATTCATAAAACATAATCATTTCTTCCACGATAAAGGAATGTGGAATTCATACATGAAACTTTACAATCAATACGTATATGTGCATAAAGGTGAATACCCTTGATGGAGAAATGGGCATGGTATTCACTACACAAAGACATTGGCTTAGAAAATTGGTGCGATTTCGGCAGCGTAACGGCGTGACATAAGAATTCATAAAAAAGGTTGATGAGAGAGAAAGGGGTTCCTCATCATATTTACATGAAATGGACAGTAAGGAGATCATATATATACATGTCCCAACAACAGAAATGGAATTTAGATTCATGATACAAAAGTATTGCTTGAATATAAAAGAAGAGAGAGAAGTTCCTTTCGGAATTTCGGCATAGTAACAGGTGTACATGGGAGGCATTTAATGAGAGAGAAAGGGTTCTCCCATCATTCAAACAATAAGAGGGCAGTATGGGGGAGGTGCGAAACCATACCCCAACATTCATAAATTAAATTAAAAGGGGCAATACAACTTAAAGAAAATTGACAAAAAAAAGAGAAAGGAAGAAAAAACCCTTACTTGGAAGTGTGCTTCCAAAGGCTAGAGAGAGGCTTGTGAGAGGCTTCTTGGGAGCTTGGGGCACCTTGAGAGGATTCTAGAGAGAGTAGGGCAGAGGTTGGACGAACTTCAAGGGCTTTGAGTGAGGAGGAAGTGGGAGCTTGGGTGGGTTTATATAGGAAAGGTGAGAGAATTCTTTATTATTTAGGTTTGGGACCCCTTATATTAAAATAATCCAAACCACAAACCATCCCATGGTATTTGCCCATGGTTTCTGGAAAAGGAGAGAGGAAAACAATATTTTACAAGGCCAAGGTCCGAACTTATTAAAAAATTAGGGTTGCTTATGTGGAGGTGAGTCACACTCCCATGGAAATTAATTTAAAAAGGCAAAGTGTTGAATAAGTCTTGAGGGCTCCATTAATGCTTTGAAAAGTGATTCAAACAAACCCAAAACCTCATTATTTTAATGATAAAACATATATTGGCCGAACCTAAGGATTATGGTATTTTATTACATCACCATTGGGTCATTATGATGTCATAAATCACATTATATATTTAAATGGTATTTAATTTTTACCCAAAAATTAGACTGTCTCAGAAAATTATGAAAAATTCACCGTTGGATAATTTCGACGTCCTGATTCCAAAAATAATATTTATTTTATCTAAATAATTTTCTAAATATGTGAATTTGCACTTTTAAAATAAAAACCGACATTTATAAAAAATTCACGGGTTTTGACAGAAATGGCTTTCAAACCTTAATAAAAATTTTAATTGCATTCATAAAATTATAAGATCATTTATATTTAATAAAAATTAATTTAATATTAATAATAATATTTTATTAAAATATTATTTAATTCAAAAATCCTTTAATTTAATAAAATATAATTCTTAATTAAATAATAACTAAAAACATCATTTGTACTTTAAAAACTAATTACAATGCATCAAAAATGACTAGAAATTATATTCATTATTATATACAAAAATAATGTACATGAATATGGTGCTACTTATTTGTTACATAACCCCTTAAAATAGCCGCATAAGACCTAAGGGTAAGGTGTGCGATGGTGACAGACTCTTGGGGTTGCTCGGATAACATCGCTCGAGTGGTGATCTCTATCAACTTCCATTTTTCCCGTAGACGATCACGTTCGAGCTTGACTTGATGAAGCTCAGCTTGGGCTTGGTCAAGGGCAAAGCCCAAAGACGCCACCTCCTTTCCGAGCTCCGACAAATGGGCTTCGTAAGGGGCAATTCTACTGGATGAGGCCATCGCTTCCTTTGTCTGAGTAAAAATGGTTTCGTTAAAGCCTTATATTTAAACTACCCAGATGATCAATGTTCAACGGCTATAAAAGTAACGGTCACAAATCTTAACGTAAAACTAAAGAAGTTGACATCTTATAAAAACATAAAGAAACATTTAACTGGATCAAGAGGGATTTTCCATTAATGAAATTTTGGGTCGTTACAACATTCCCCCCTTAAGAAATTTCGCCCTCGAAATTTTCCTTTTCCCACACTAAAACAAATGTGGGTAACTTAGCTTCATCATATCTTCCGACTCCCAAGTTGCTTCTTCAAACTTGTGGTTTCTCCACAACACCTTGACGAGGGGCATTGTCTTATTTCGTAGAACTTTTTCTCTATGATCTAAGATCTTCACTGGTTGCTCCTCATAAGAAAGATCGTCTTCTAATTGTACCACCTCAGAAGAGAGTACATGTGAAGGGTCTGGTATGTACTTCCTTAAGAGGGATACATGGAAGACATCATGCACCTTGGCCATAGTAGGTGGAAGTGCTGGTCGATAGGCCACAGCCCCAACACGATCAAGAATCTCTAAGGGGCCGATGTACCTTGGACTTAACTTCCCTTTCTTTCCAAACCTCATGACCTTCTTCCACGGAGATATGTGTAAAAACACCATGTCTCCGACTTTAAATTCAAGGTCTCGTCGACGATTATCTGCATAACTCTTCTGTCGACTTTGGGCTGCCTTGATATGCTGCTGAATGGTTTTCACCTTCTCCACCATTTCTTCGACCATTTCTGGTCCAAGCAGCTTACGTTCACCGACCTCATCCCAACATGCCGGTGTTCTACACCTTTTCCCATACAGGGCTTCATATGGTGCCATTTGGATGCTCGAGTGGAAACTATTATTATAAGAGAACTCAACTAGAGGAAGATGTTGATCCCATCCTCCTTTAAAGTCCATTGAGCACGCTCTCAACATATCCTCAAGTGTTTGGATAGTCCGCTCGGATTGGCCATCAGTTTGAGGATGATAGGCCGTACTGAAGTTCAGTTCAGTATTCAGAGCATGTTGAAGACTCTTCCAAAACTTAGAGGTAAATCTTGGATCTCGGTCAGACACAATAGATAGTGGTACTCCATGCAACCGTACCACTTCCCTGATATATATCCGTGCCAGTTGATCCAAAGAGAAGTCCTCTCGAATAGCAATGAAGTGTGCAGTCTTTGTAAGACGATCCACAATAACCCAGATTGCATTGTTGCTTTTGGATGTCCTTGGAAGTCCAGTGACGAAGTCCATGGTGATGTTCTCCCATTTCCATTCTGGTATGGGCAATGGTTGCATCATCCCCTTAGACTTCTGCCTCTCTGCCTTCACTTTCTGACACACCAGGCACTTTGATGTATATTCAGCGATCTCCTTCTTCATATTATCCCACCAAAAGTTTTCTCGGAGATCTCGATACATCTTTGTGCTCCCTGGGTGAATAGAGAAATTTGAACTATGTGCATCATCCAAAAGTTCCTTCTTCAGCTCCGAACTTGATGGGACACATAGTCTTTTCCCAAACCGCACAATTCCTTCTTCATTAACATTAAACTCTGAGGATTTTCCCTTTTTGATAGCTTCCACTTTCTCTTGGATTCTCGCATCATCCTTTTGAGCATCCTTTAACCTTTCCAAAAGAGATGGTTGAGCAATCATTTGTGAAAGGATTGATGATGTTCCCTTCTTTATGATTCCCACTTCCATCTTCATCAAGTCTAAGAAGATTGGATCCTTCTCAATTCTCATCATTGATAGAATTGCTGGATCCTTTCTACTTAGGGCATCCGCCACCTTGTTCGCCTTCCCAGGGTGGTAATGTATTGAACAGTCATAATCCTTTATGAGCTCTATCCATCTTCTCTGGCGCATATTAAGCTCTTTCTGTGTGAATATATATTTAAGACTCTTGTGGTCCGTATATATCTCACATTTCTCTCCATAGAGATAATGCCGCCAGATTTTCAAGGCAAAGATCACCGCCGCCAACTCCAGATCATGCGTTGGATAGTTTCGCTCATGGATTCTCAACTGTCTTGAGGCATAGGATATCACTTTATCATTCTGCATCAGCACACATCCTAAGCCCTTCTTTGAAGCATCACTGAATACCACAAAAAGCTCCCCACTTGTGGGTAAAGTGAGCACAGGTGCAGTGATAAGCCTCCTTTTCAACTCCTTGATGCTTTCTTCGCATTCATCACTCCAAGCAAACTTTACTCCCTTTCGAGTTAGCTTGGTAAGAGGGTTGGACAATCGTGAGAAGTTTCTCACAAATCGTCGATAATATCCAGCTAACCCCAAGAAGCTACGGATATCAGTTACCGATGTTGGCCTCGGCCATCCCTCAATTGCATCTGTTTTGGAGGGGTCCACAGATATCCCATTGCTTGTGATGATATGGCCCAAGAATGAGACCTCCTTCAACCAGAACTCACACTTGCTGTACTTGGCATAGAGCTTCTCCTTGCGCAAAGTCTCCAGTACAGTTCTTAAATGCTCCTCATGGTCCTCCTTGGTTTTGGAGTATATTAGAATATCATCTATAAAGACTACCACAAATTTATCTAGGTAATCTCTAAAGACTCTATTCATCAAGTCCATGAATATTGCTGGAGCATTGGTGAGTCCAAAAGGCATTACTATGAATTCATAGTGCCCGTACCTTGTACGAAAAGCAGTCTTGGGGATATCTTCCTTCTTCACCCTTACTTGATAATATCCCGACCGCAAGTCGACCTTGGAGAAGTATTGTGCTCCACGCAGCTGATCAAACAAGTCATCGATTCTTGGGAGAGGATACTTGTTCTTTATCGTGATTTTGTTAAGTTCACGATAATCGATGCAAAGCCGCATTGACCCATCCTTCTTCTTGACGAAGAGGACTGGTGCACCCCATGGTGATGCACTTGGGCGTATAAACCCTTTATCCAGATTCTCCTGTAGTTGTTTCTTCAGTTCTTCAAGCTCAACCACAGCCATTCTATATGGAGTCTTGGATATTGGTAGCGCCCCAGGTATAAGTTCAATTGAGAACTCAACATCTCTTCTTGGAGGAAGACCAGGAAGTTCCTCGGGAAATACTTCAGCGAATTCCCTCACAATAGGCATTTCTTCAAGGGTGGTTTCTTCCTTGGACTCAATCATCTGAGCCAGATATGCGTGCTCATAAGGTAGTAATATCCATGCTTGAGATGATGGAGTTAAAGGAGATCCATCTTCCTCCTGACACTTGTAAAGAATCGGGGGTCGATTCTCCATATGGAGTGTGATTTCCCTCTCCCGACAATTTATGTTGGCTCTATATAAGGAAAGCCAATCCATGCCAAGAATTGCATCAAATTCCACCAAAGGGAGTATGACAAGGTTCGCTGGGAAATTCAATCCACAGATTATAACAGGGGAGGACTTATACTCATGGGATGCAATGATTGCCCCATTTGCCGTACTCACCGACATCTTTACTTCCATGATTTGTGGTGGTGCAGGGATTATTCTACTAAACTTTTGAGATATAAAAGAATGCGTAGAACCTGAATCAAAAAGTACGTTCGCTATTCTTGAATGAATAACTAGCGTACCTGTCACCACTTCGTTTTCGGGGTTCACTTCGGCAGAAGTGATGGCAAAAGCTCTTCCTTGCTGTCTTGGAGGTTGTTGATTGCCTCCGATAACCCTTGGATTAGGGCACTGATTCGCAAAATGACCCGGTTCTTTGCATTTGAAGCATTGAACAACGCGTTGAGGTTCGAACGGAGCGTTCCTCCCCTCCGTCGCAGCCGCGGGTCCTTCTTGCTGACAGTTAATAGCTAGGTGCCCTTCTCTTCCACACTTGAAGCATTTTCTTGTCCCCCTAAGGCAATTCCCAGGGTGCTTCTTTCCACACTTTTGGCAAGTGGGGTGCTGGAATTTCTTAGCGCCGTTGGATTTATCCATCGGACCACCAGCATTGAAGTCCACCTTCCGCTTCTTGTCCCCATGATACCCCTGTGATTCTCCGATCTCCATTTCAACCTTAAGGGCACATCGGACAATCTCCTCATAGCTGTCAAAGTCACGGATCGCTAATGCTTTCCGCAAGCTAGGCTTCAGCCCACCAAAGAAGCGGTCAACTTTGCATTCGGGGGTAACGACAAAGCCGGAAGCGTATCGTGCAAGCCTTGTGAAGTTTGCCTCGTACGCTCCCACAGATTCTTCATCTTTCTGCTTGAGGGAAAGGAAGTCCCTTTCCATCTTAAGACGGAGGGTGCGTGGAAAATATTTATCGAAAAACATCTTCCGGAATACCTTCCATTCCAAAGCCTCGATCTCCTCCTCAGGCTTCGTATTTTTGATCAATGTCCACCATTGATCAGCTTCACCCTCCATACGATAAGCCGCCAGGAGAACCTTCTCTTTTTCAGAGCATTAGAGGATGGAGAATATCTTCTCAATGGAGTTGATCCATTGTTCAGCGATCGTGGGATCAGATGATCCACTAAAAGTAGGAGGCCTTTGTCTCATGAAGCTTTCAATAGCGACTTGTTCTTTCTTAGGGGGGGTTGAACGTTCCTCTTGACCAGTGTTTCTATTCAAAACTTGAGTTAGCTGAGAGAGAAGCGTGACAAAGTTCGCGATTCCCGCTCCCATCGGATTGGGCATCTCATTAGTACAATCATCACACTGATCTTCACAACGGTTGTTAGCCCGAGTTCTCCTATTACCGGCCATTGGCTGGAATAAAAGGAAAGTTAGGGGTAACACATAGAGGGTAATCCAAAGACAAAAGTTGATGACTTATAAATAAACTTTGATCTCTTTAACTCATGAGTCTATAGGATTCAATCCAGGCTTTTCAGGATCTTCCTTCTAACATATATTCTTAGGGGAATTTTTCCCTTAATAAGGGTTCATACTAAGATTGTGAATTTATCAAAACATATCCCCCGGGAGTGTCGTAACCAAGAGTGCAGCAAGGCCCGTTGTCGTGCACCAGTTCCCATTCGAGTCTAGCTCAAAGCGGTGTTTTCGGGTTTTACCCCTAGGATACATCTGTGCCAGAGCCGCCTCTACCTGCTCGTATCCAGACAGGGATGTATTTGTTTGATAAAACACTTACTTAGTATTTACCAAAACTTAGGGATGTTTTTATTATGCTTAGTCTTGTATCTAAGGCTTTACTAGGGTTTCCTAATCCCAAAAATAACTAAACCTATCCTCTGATACCAACTATGACAACCCTGATTTTTATTACAACTTAAACATGCTTTATTACATAAAACTTCACTTGATACAACAAAGAAGATCGAGAGGTTTAGTGTCTTTGGGGCTTAGGATTATTACATAAAAACTTTAAACTTGAAATACAACATCCTTATTGAAAACTTCCTTTACATGACCACTACATTCCTTCGTACCTAGCATTGCATGGGATAACCTGAGGACATGCATAAGAAAAGGGTGAGCTATAAAGCCCAGTAAGGGAGTACATAATGAATAACATGAGGAGTACAATACATGTTAGGCAATAGGCATATCAATAGAGCATAAGAGAGACATGAACATAAAGGCATGATAAAGCATGATAATCATAACATGGAAATGTGGCAACAACACTTAACATTGAATTAGCATGAGCCAAGGCTCATTGCACATGGAGCATGAGTAAACCCTCATTGCACTTGAAGCACGAGTAAACC